>OX465292.1:1620043-3100504 GCA_949987695.1 Merzomyia westermanni | reverse complement strand
GATACAAAATTTGTAATTACATTGCAAGGTTTTATGGGAACCACATTTTGACTGATAACTCATTTACCGATTAATAAATCGAAATATGACAATGTCCAACTAAAACCCGTGTCCTTATCCTTTCGTTTGGCACCCATATTTTACACCACATTCAAGAGCTTTTGGGAACCATACTTTGACCGATAACTCATTTATCGATAAATATATCGAAATATGGCAATGTTCAAATGAAACCATTTGATACCCAATTTTTAATTAAATAGCAAGGTTTTATGGGAACCACATTTTGACCGATAACTCATTTATCGATTAATATATCGAAATATGACAATGTCCAACTAAAACCCGTGTCCTTCTCCTCTCGTTTGACACTCATATTTTACACCACTTTCAAGGGCTTTTGGGAACCACATTTTGACCGATAATTCATTTATCGATAAATATATCGAAATATGGCAATGTCCAAATGAAACCATTTTATACCCAATTTGAAATTAAATAGCAAGGTTTTATGGGAACCACATTTTGACCGATAACTCATTTATCGATTAATATATCGCAATATGACAATGTCCAACTAAAACCCGTGTCCTTCTCCTTTCGTTTGACACCCATATTTTACACCACTTTCAAGACCTTTTGGGAACCATATTTTGACCGATAACTCATTTATCGATAAATATATCGAAATATGGCACTGTCCAAATGAAACCATTTGATACCCACATTATCATTAAATTGCAAGGTTTTATGGGACCCAGATTTTGACCGATAACTCATTTATCGATAAATATATCGAACTATGGAAATGTCTTAATGAAACCAGTGTCCGTCTCCTTTCGTTTGACACCCATATTGTATACTACTTTCAAGGGCTTTTGGGAACCACATTTTGACCGATAATTCATTTATCGAACAATATATCGAAATATGGCAATGTTCGAATGAAACCATTTGATACCCAATTTTTAATTAAATATGAAGGTTTTATGGCAACCAGATTTTGACCGATAATTCATTTATCGATAAATATATCGAAATATGGCAATGTCTAAATGAAACCATTTTATACCCAATTTGAAATTAAATAGCAAGGTTTTATGGGAACCACATTTTGACCGATAACTCATTTATCGATTAATATATCGCAATATGACAATGTCCAACTAAAACCCGTGTCCTTCTCCTTTCGTTTGACACCCATATTTTACACCACTTTCAAGACCTTTTGGGAACCATATTTTGACCGATAACTCTTTTATCGATAAATATATCGAAATATGGCGCTGTCCAAATGAAACCATTTGATACCCACATTATCATTAAATTGCAAGGTTTTATAGGACCCAGATTTTGACACATAACTCATTTATCGATAAATATATCGAAATATGGCAATGTTCAAATGAAACCATTTGATACCCAATTTGTAATTAAATTGCAAGGTTTTATGGGAACCACATTTTGACTGATAACTCATTTATCGATAAATATATCGTAATATGGCAAAGTTCAAATGAAACCATTTGATACCCAATTTTTAATTAAATTGGAAGGTTTTATGGCAACCAGATTTTTACCGATAACTCATTTATCGATAAATATATCGAAATATGGCAATGTCCAAATGAAACGATTTGATACCAAATTTGTATTTACATTGCAAGGTTTTATGGGAACCACATTTTGACTGATAACTCATTTACCGATTAATATATCGAAATATGATAATGTCCAACTAAAACCCGTGTCCTTATCCTTTCGTTTGGCACCCATATTTTACACCACTTTCAAGAGCTTTTGGGAACCATACTTTGACCGATAACTCATTTATCGATAAATATATCGAAATATGGCAATGTTCAAATGAAACCATTTGATACCCATATTGTAATTAAATTGGAAGGTTTTATGGGAACCAGATTTTGACCGATAACTCATTTATCGATAAATATATCGAAATATGGCAATGTCCAAATGAAACCATTTGATACCCAATTTGTAATTAAATTGCAAGGTTTTATGGGAACCACATTTTGACCGATAACCCATTTATCTATAAATATATCGAAATGTGACAATGTCCAAATGAAACCAGTGTCCTTCTCCTTTCGTTTGACACCCATATTGTACACAACTTTCAAGGGCGTTTGGGAACCACATTTTGACCGATAACTCATTTATCGATAAATATATCGAAATATGGCAATGTTCAAATGAAACCATTTGATACCCAATTTGTAATTAAATTGCAAGGTTTTATGGGAACCACATTTTGACTGATAACTCATTTATCGATAAATATATCGAAATATGGCAAAGTTCAAATGAAACCATTTGATACCCAATTTTTAATTAAATTGGAAGGTTTTATGGCAACCAGATTTTTGCCGATAACTCATTTATCGATAAATATATCGAAATATGGCAATGTCCAAATGAAACGATTTGATACCAAATTTGTAATTACATTGCAAGGTTTTATGGGAACCACATTTTGACTGATAACTCATTTACCGATTAATATATCGAAATATGACAATGTCCAACTAAAAGCCGTGTCCTTATCCTTTCGTTTGGCACCCATATTTTACACCACTTTCAAGAGCTTTTGGGAACCATACTTTGACCGATAACTCATTTATCGATAAATATATCGAAATATGGCAATGTTCAAATGAAACCATTTGATACCCAATTTTTAATTAAATAGCAAGGTTTTATGGGAATCACATTTTGACCGATAACTCATTTATCGATTAATATATCGAAATATGACAATGTCCAACTAAAACCCGTGTCCTTCTCCTCTCGTTTGACACCCATATTTTACACCACTTTCAAGGGCTTTTGGGAACCACATTTTGACCGATAATTCATTTATCGATAAATATATCGAAATATGGCAATGTCTAAATGAAACCATTTTATACCCAATTTGAAATTAAATAGCAAGGTTTTATGGGAACCACATTTTGACCGATAACTCATTTATCGATTAATATATCGCAATATGACAATGTCCAACTAAAACCCGTGTCCTTCTCCTTTCGTTTGACACCCATATTTTACACCACTTTCAAGACCTTTTGGGAACCATATTTTGACCGATAACTCTTTTATCGATTAATATATCGAAATATGACAATGTCCAACTAAAACCCGTGTCCTTCTCCTTTCGTTTGACACCCATATTTTACACCACTTTCAAGACCTTTTGGGAACCATATTTTGAGTGATAACTCTTTTATCGATAAATATATCGAAATATGGCAATGTTCAAATGAAACCATTTGATACCCACATTATCATTAAATTGCAAGGTTTTATGGAAACCACATTTTGACCGATAGCCCATTTATCGATAAATATATCGAAATATGACAATGTCCAAATGAAACCAGTGTCCTTCTCCTTTCGTTTGACACCCATATTGTACACAACTTTCAAGGGCTTTTGGGAACCAGATTTTGACCGATAACTCGTTTATCGATAAATATATCGAAATATGGCAATGTTCAAATGAAACCATTTGATACCCATATTGTAATTAAATTGCAAGGTTTTATGGGAACCACATTTTGACTGATAACTCATTTATCGATAAATATATCGAAATATGGCAATGTCTAAATGAAACCATTTGATACCCATATTGTAATTAAATTGCAAGGTTTTATGGGAACCACATTTTGACCGATAACTCATTTATCGATTAATATATCGCAATATGACAATGTCCAACTAAAACCCGTGTCCTTCTCCTTTCGTTTGACACCCATATTTTACACCACTTTCAAGACCTTTTGGGAACCATATTTTGACCGATAACTCTTTTATCGATTAATATATCGAAATATGACAATGTCCAACTAAAACCCGTGTCCTTCTCCTTTCGTTTGACACCCATATTTTACACCACTTTCAAGACCTTTTGGGAACCATATTTTGAGTGATAACTCTTTTATCGATAAATATATCGAAATATGGCAATGTTCAAATGAAACCATTTGATACCCACATTATCATTAAATTGCAAGGTTTTATGGAAACCACATTTTGACCGATAACCCATTTATCGATAAATATATCGAAATATGACAATGTCCAAATGAAACCAGTGTCCTTCTCCTTTCGTTTGACACCCATATTGTACACAACTTTCAAGGGCTTTTGGGAACCACATTTTGACTGATAACTCGTTTATCGATAAATATATCGAAATATGGCAATGTTCAAATGAAACCATTTGATACCCACATTATCATTAAATTGCAAGGTTTTATGGGACCCAGATTTTGACACATAACTCATTTATCGATAAATATATCGAACTATGGAAATGTCTTAATGAAACCAGTGTCCGTCTCCTTTCGTTTGACACCCATATTGTATACTACTTTCAAGGGCTTTTGGGAACCACATTTTGACCGATAATTCATTTATCGAAATATGCCAATGTTCAAATGAAACCATTTGATACCCAATTTTTAATTAAATAGCAAGGTTTTATGGGAACCACATTTTGAATGATAACTCATTTATCGATTAATATATCGCAATATGACAATGTCCAACTAAAACCCGTGTCCTTCTCCTTTCGTTTGACACCCATATTTTACACCACTTTCAAGACCTTTTGGGGACCAGATTTTGACCGATAACTCATTTATCGATAAATATATCGAAATATGGCAATGTCCAAATGAAACCATTTGATACCAAATTTGTAATTACATTGCAAGGTTTTATGGGAACCACATTTTGACTGATAACTCGTTTATCGATAAATATATCGAAATATGGCAATGTTCAAATGAAACCATTTGATACCCATATTGTAATTAAATTGCAAGGTTTTATGGGAACCACATTTTGACTGATAACTCATTTATCGATAAATATATCGAAATATGGCAATGTCTAAATGAAACCATTTGATACCCATATTGTAATTAAATTGCAAGGTTTTATGGGAACCACATTTTGACCGATAACTCATTTATCGATTAATATATCGCAATATGACAATGTCCAACTAAAACCCGTGTCCTTCTCCTTTCGTTTGACACCCATATTTTACACCACTTTCAAGACCTTTTGGGAACCATATTTTGACCGATAACTCTTTTATCGATTAATATATCGAAATATGACAATGTCCAACTAAAACCCGTGTCCTTCTCCTTTCGTTTGACACCCATATTTTACACCACTTTCAAGACCTTTTGGGAACCATATTTTGAGTGATAACTCTTTTATCGATAAATATATCGAAATATGGCAATGTTCAAATGAAACCATTTGATACCCACATTATCATTAAATTGCAAGGTTTTATGGAAACCACATTTTGACCGATAACCCATTTATCGATAAATATATCGAAATATGACAATGTCCAAATGAAACCAGTGTCCTTCTCCTTTCGTTTGACACCCATATTGTACACAACTTTCAAGGGCTTTTGGGAACCACATTTTGACCGATAACTCATTTATCGATAAATATATCGAAATATGGCAATGTTCAAATGAAACCATTTGATACCCACATTATCATTAAATTGCAAGGTTTTATGGGACCCAGATTTTGACACATAACTCATTTATCGATAAATATATCGAACTATGGAAATGTCTTAATGAAACCAGTGTCCGTCTCCTTTCGTTTGACACCCATATTGTATACTACTTTCAAGGGCTTTTGGGAACCACATTTTGACCGATAATTCATTTATCGAAATATGCCAATGTTCAAATGAAACCATTTGATACCCAATTTTTAATTAAATAGCAAGGTTTTATGGGAACCACATTTTGAATGATAACTCATTTATCGATTAATATATCGCAATATGACAATGTCCAACTAAAACCCGTGTCCTTCTCCTTTCGTTTGACACCCATATTTTACACCACTTTCAAGACCTTTTGGGGACCAGATTTTGACCGATAACTCATTTATCGATAAATATATCGAAATATGGCAATGTCCAAATGAAACCATTTGATACCAAATTTGTAATTACATTGCAAGGTTTTATGGGAACCACATTTTGACTGATAACTCATTTACCGATTACTATATCGAAATATGACAATGTCCAACTAAAACCCGTGTCCTTCTCCTTTCGTTTGGCACCCATATTTTACACCACTTTCAAGAGCTTTTGGGAACCATATTTTGACCGATAACTCATTTATCGATTAATATATCGAAATATGACAATGTCCAACTAAAACCCGTGTCCTTCTCCTTTCGTTTGACACCCATATTTTACACCACTTTCAAGACCTTTTGGGAACCATATTTTGAGTGATAACTCTTTTATCGATAAATATATCGAAATATGGCAATGTTCAAATGAAACCATTTGATACCCACATTATCATTAAATTGCAAGGTTTTATGGAAACCACATTTTGACCGATAGCCCATTTATCGATAAATATATCGAAATATGACAATGTCCAAATGAAACCAGTGTCCTTCTCCTTTCGTTTGACACCCATATTGTACACAACTTTCAAGGGCTTTTGGGAACCAGATTTTGACCGATAACTCGTTTATCGATAAATATATCGAAATATGGCAATGTTCAAATGAAACCATTTGATACCCATATTGTAATTAAATTGCAAGGTTTTATGGGAACCACATTTTGACTGATAACTCATTTATCGATAAATATATCGAAATATGGCAAAGTTCAAATGAAACCATTTGATACCCAATTTTTAATTAAATTGGAAGGTTTTATGGCAACCAGATTTTTACCGATAACTCATTTATCGATAAATATATCGAAATATGGCAATGTCCAAATGAAACGATTTGATACCAAATTTGTAATTACATTGCAAGGTTTTATGGGAACCACATTTTGACTGATAACTCATTTACCGATTAATAAATCGAAATATGACAATGTCCAACTAAAACCCGTGTCCTTATCCTTTCGTTTGGCACCCATATTTTACACCACTTTCAAGAGCTTTGGGGAACCATACTTTGACCGATAACTCATTTATCGATAAATATATCGAAATACGGCAATGTTCAAATGAAACCATTTGATACCCAATTTTTAATTAAATAGCAAGGTTTTATGGGAACCACATTTTGACCGATAACTCATTTATCGATTAATATATCGAAATATGACAATGTCCAACTAAAACCCGTGTCCTTCTCCTCTCGTTTGACACTCATATTTTACACCACTTTCAAGGGCTTTTGGGAACCACATTTTGACCGGTAATTCATTTATCGATAAATATATCGAAATATGGCAATGTCCAAATGAAACCATTTTATACCCAATTTGAAATTAAATAGCAAGGTTTTATGGAAACCACATTTTGACCGATAACCCATTTATCGATAAATATATCGAAATATGGCAATGTTCAAATGAAACCATTTGATACCCATCTCTATCTCTCTATGGCGCGATATACAACAGGTATATCATCATAAACCTCCTAAGAGATTTTTGCGCCAAGCTTCTCTTCCAATTTGTGGTGTGCCGATTTGAATTTTCCCTACAAATTGGTGGGACCTACAGTTTTTTGCCGACTCCGAACGGCATCTACAAAGAAGGCGAATTTTTGCTGAGAAGCCTGTCATGGCAGAAACACACTCGGAAAGTTTGCCAAACCATTGCCGAGGGGCGACCCCGTTTTAAAAAACTTTTTGCAAATCACTTTTGATGTTACCTGTACCAGGGCTCGAACCATGGACCTTCGGTGTGGTAGGCCGGCAACACTACCTTCACACCACGGCGGCCGCCGCTATGATACCCATATTGTAATTAAATTGCACGGTTTTATGGGAACCACATTTTGACCGATAACTCATTTATCGATAAATATATCGAAACATGGCAATGTCCAAATGAAACCAGTGTCCTTCTCCTTTCGTTTGGCACCCAAATTGTATACAACTTTCAAGGGCGTTTGGGGACCAGATTTTGACCGATAACTTATTTACCGATAAATATATCGAAGTATGGCAATGTTCAAATGAAAACATTTGATACCCAATTTGTAATTAAATTGCAAGGTTTTATGGGAACCACATTTTGACCGATAACTCATTTATCGATAAATATATCGAAATATGACAATGTCCAAATGAAACCAGTGTCCCTCTCCTTTCGTTTGACACCCATATTGTACACCACTTTCAAGGTCTTTTGGGAACCAGACTTTGACCTATAACTCATTTATCGATAAATATATCGAAATATGGAAATGTCTAAATGAAACCAGTGTCCTTCTCCTTTCGTTTGACACCCATATTGTACTCCACTTTCAAGGGCTTTTGGGAACCAGGTTTTGACCTATAACTCATTTATAGATAAATATATCGAAATATGCCAATGTCTAATTGAAACCACTGTCCGTCTCATTTCGTTTGACACCCATATTGTATACTACTTTCAAGGGCTGTTGGGAACCACATTTTGACCGATAACTCATTTATCGATTAATATATCGAAATATGACAATGTCCAAATAAAACCCGTGTTCTTCTCCTTTCGTTTGAAACCCATATTTTACACCACTTTCAAGGGCTTTTGGGAACCATATTTTGACCGATAACTCATTTATCGATAAGTATATCGAAATATGGCAATGTCCAAATGAAACCATTTGATACCCAATTTGTAATTAAATTGCAAGGTTTTATGGGAACCACATTTTGACCGATAACTCATTTATCGATAAATATATCGAAATATGACTGTATAATTTGAGAGATAGGTAGGTGATAGTAATCACGGTTGTAGGGACTCTAGGCTCCTGGGGTTGTTGATTGGCGCTCCTCCTCGTATCCTTGGTTGCTGGGATTTGCCGCTTCAATATACGTGCCGCACTTAGCTAACGCAGTGAATCTCCTCCCGTATTTTCTATGTTGGCAGGAAGATGAATCTTCTTCTTTGGGTTTAACTCCACAACGCACTTGGCTGGACTAATATATAAACCTGGTGAACTCCAGCTAAACAATTTTACACTATATTTTCAATTATATTGGGAGGCCGATTTTTGCACTGATTTCCACGGTATTTGTTACCAAATATAATTGTACACAATAATAGGAGAACTGTATCGATATACTCGTATAAGTTATCTGACTTTCAGCAAATGAAATTGTAGCCCAGATATTTTATCTGTACAAATTTATTCGTTTATTTGCAAGAAAAGCAAAGGAGCCGGTGTTTCTTTAAAAGGAAAAACAATGACAATAAGCAATAGAAAAAATTATGGCCGACCAGCTGTCAGCTGTGCGGCGAATTGGTGTGGGGTGATTTACGCGTGTTTGCCACACGTCCCAAATCGTTCCAATTTTAACACTTAAATCTAAAAGTGAGTTCATAAGTTGTGATGAGTAAATATAATGTAATAATAATAAAATATAATGTAATCCATGCGTTATAATGATATTATATACAATTCATGACCAGTAGGTATAACGAGTATTATTTTATGTACAATTCAGGAAATATGTGTATAATGAATATTATGGGTTTGGGATTGGGACGTGTGGCTACCGATGTCGCGTAAACATTCTGCCTCCCCTAGGCGCACTAAGCGCCTAGTGTATGCTGCAACTCGTGCAAGGCACGAACGGCTTCTTGGATCAAGATCCTTCCCACCTTATTTTTGTAGGTGGCGGTGCGGAAGCCGGTTGCGGTGCATCGGATGGTGCGGTCGCCGACGCTGGGTGGTCGCGGTGGTTGACGTGCCCTTGGAGCCCGACCATGAGCCCTGGGAGGCTGCGGTTGAGTACGACGACGATGAGCTGCGGCTCGATGGCGTGGCTCCTGGCGGCGTGGTGCCGGAGGTATTTCCGCTACAGGTGGTGCGACATACGCGGGTTGGCGACCTCCGGTGTCCCGATGAAGGAATGTGTGGTGATGCTGCCCGCAGACCCGGCAGCTTTCTGTGGAGGTGCACTGGTTGGTGCGATGGGACAGCGCTAAGCAGTTGGTGCAATACTGATGTGCGACCAAGAAGCGTTGTTGCGGCTGCATGGCCGTGAACACATTGCACATCAGCAGCGCGTGATGACGCATGCACAATTTACATTTCCGGTAATCCGGTACGGGTTCGCTACGGCGCGGACGGGCTGCGGGCAGGG
Organism: Merzomyia westermanni; assembly: GCA_949987695.1. Lineage (NCBI taxonomy): Eukaryota > Metazoa > Arthropoda > Insecta > Diptera > Tephritidae > Merzomyia > Merzomyia westermanni. The sequence continues at coordinate 3,090,355 of OX465292.1, read as the reverse complement.
TCACTTGTGATGCCAATGAGCGGCGTGGTGACGGCCACGTAACCCTTTACGAGGGTTTGAGATCGAAGCATGGATGCTTTCAATTGAAATGGGCCAGCGAAATCCACACCAGTCGTGGTAAAGGGTGGAGCGAATCTACAACGTTCGGGGGGCAAGGCTGCCATAATTTGTGATCGCGTTTGTTGTTTGTGAGTGGTGCAGACTTTGCACTGGAATATGCATTTTTTGATCAGTGGTTTGAGACGGGCAATGTAAAATTCTTGCCTTAAGATTTGCTGCATGAGACGAGCTTCCGCATGTAGGAGCATTTCGTGAAGGAATCGTATATATAGAGTACAGAGCCGAGACTTTTCGGGTAGGATAATGGGATGACGCTCATTGTAAGTGAGGGTTGCATGGGCTAGTCGACCATTCACTCGGAGGACTCCGCTCTTGTCTAGGAAGGGATTGAGTACGAGTAGGGAGCTCCGTTTTCCAATGGAGTTTGAGTCTTCTAGACACGATCTTTCAAGAGCGTAGTATCGAGTTTGGGCCATTATGATCAGACGATGTTTCGATCCTTTGAGATCGGCATGAGTTAGAGAGGGGTCGGCTGGGTCATTAATACCGTTCACCGCGTCTTTTAGCCGACGTACGAATTTGAGAACGTAAGCTATTACACGTAAAGCACGAGGGTAGGAAGAGAACCGATCTAAGAGATTCTCCGTCTCTTCCGTAGCATGTAGGACTTCTACTTTACGTGACTCTGGGGGGTTGACGATGCGAACTGTTGGGTGAGGCCAATCTTCAGGGGGTTTGGAAAGCCACTTTGGACCATTCCACCAGAGGGCAGAATTGGAGAGATCGGCTGGCGTACAACCTCTGGTTCCCAGATCTGCGGGGTTATCTTTACTTCGCACGTGTCGCCAAATGACATTACCTACGAGGTCTATGATCTGGGCTGTTCGATTGGAGACATAGGTCTTCATGAGTGAGGTGGCTTTTCGAGCCAGGCTAACACGATCTCGGAATCAGACCACATGGTCAACTTTCTTCCAGTGAGGCCGAGATCGGGTTGCACTACTGCGACTAGTTTGGCTAGTAAGAGGGCTCCGCATAGTTCCAGGCGTGGCAGACTTATAGTTTTGAGAGGAGCCACTTTGTCTTTGGACACGAGGACATGAGAGTAAACTTGAGTGCCAACAGTAGTTCGCGCATAAAGGGTTGCGCAATTAGCCTTTTCAGAGGCGTCGCAAAACCCATGGAGCTCGACCAGATGGTCAGGGGCGAAGTTAATCCATCGGGCTATTTGTATATCTGAGATTGACTGCAGATTTCTTGCGAATTGCGTCCATTTTACGAGACGTATCGGTTTGACCCGTTCATTCCAATCGGTCCCGTCCAACCACAATTCCTGCATCAGGATTTTTGCCTGTATCATGACTGGCGTCAGCCACCCTGCGGGGTCGAAAAGTTTTGCGATAGAGGAAAGTATCTGCCGCTTGGTGGTTGCTGTTGAGGCTGGGTCTGAGTCCACAGTATACGAGAATGTGTCCGAGAGCGCATTCCATTGAATTCCTAGGGTTTTGGCGGTGCTACTTTTCTCGAACTCGAGGAAGTCGGTTTGAAGTAAGTCCGCCTTGGGAATTTGTTTCGGTATGTCCGGATGGTTTGCCGTGATCTTTTTTAAAGGGAAGCCGACTGAGTTGAGAGCATCAATTGTCTCTTTTAGGGATTGCTCGGCTGAGGGAAGATCATGACTGCCGGATAAAATATCGTCAACATACGTCTCGGACCTTAATATTGGGGCTACGCGTGGATGGGAGTCGGCTATATCTTTCGACAGCTCGTGTAGCGTGCGAATAGCCAGGAAGGGAGCGCAGTTCACCCCAAAGGTGACCGTTTTCAACTTAAAGTCCTTTGTTGGACTGTCTTCGGGAGTTCGGAATATTATACGTTGGTAGTCTCGGTCATCGGGGTGTAACAGTATCTGGCGGTACATTTTCTCTACATCGCCATTAAACACATTTTTATATGTCCGCCATTTTAACAACATAAGTCGGAGATCGGGTTGGAGGGTTGGTCCGGTACATAACACATCGTTAAGGGAGTGACTGAAACCTGACTTCTTGGAAGCATTGAATACAACTCTGACTTTTGTTGTCTTTTTGTCTGGCCTGACGATGGCATGGTGAGGGAGATAGAAAGAGCAGTATTTTCCTTGGGATTCCAAGTCATTTGGACTGCACTCTTCCATGTGGCCGAGGGACAGGTATTCTTCTAGAACCTGGTCATACTGCTGTTTGAGATCGCCCTTTTTTGATAGACTGCGTTCCATTCCATGGAACTGTCGTAGGGCTGCAGTACGGGATTGGCCTAGGTCGATATCGTTCGGGAATGATGATTTAAATGGGAGGCGAACTATATATCGAACGTCATCCATTCGGGTGGTTGTGCGTTGATAGAGCTCTTCGCACATTTGATCTTCGGGGGTTTCCACTCGAGTTCTGGGTATCTCCTCGATTTCCCAGAATTGTCTCAGCTGTTCATTTAGCTGAATATTCGTGATTTCCCAAGCGTGTGAGGAATGTGCTCTAACTTTTTCGGGAGTTTGGCCGCTTATGATCCATCCAAAGATTGTATTTTGGGCTAGCAGGCTGGGAGAGATCTTTTCTATACCATTTAGCATTATTTGAGGAATAAGATCACTACCCAATACCAGATCGATTTGGGATGGGTTCTGGGAGTTCTGCTCTGCTAATTTGAGATGGGACCATTTGCGCCTTTGGCTGTCATTCAGCCTGAACGTTGGGAGCTGCCTAGTGAGCCGGGGAAGCACTATTGCCTGGGCCTTTATTCTCACCTTATTGTCATTTGAGACTAGGGACTTAAATTCCTTGGGGAGGTCCTGGTCGTCTGTCTCTACTACCACGTCGTACGCGCTCTGTACTCTTAACCAAAAAGCATCTATATTTTTGTCTTTTAATTTTAGGGCTACCTCGGTATTATTTCGGAAATAAATTTATTTTCGGCAACGGTAGTCATTTTGAAAAATGATTTACTGAATTTTACGGTGTCAATTTTGGGAATTATTTGGAAAGACTGCTGCTTTTATTTACGAAAAAAATGTGATGGGGGACTTAGCAGTCTTGTACCACCGTTCCGGGGATATATGCTGTGTACTTATTGTATATACTTGTGGTCTTTATATATATAAATGTTTGTCGGTATAAACACAGCGCGGTATTTTAGGGATTATTTATTATTTTAATAATTAATTTTATGGGATTTATAACACTATTTGTAGTGCTTCTCAATTTGGATATGAACCGACTTTGATTTGTTAACGTTGGGACTTTATATTTGAGAAAGTACTTAAATTTTTTTTTTTTTTGGGTGAAATTGGCGATGAGGCCCACTGTTTTTTGGTTGTATATAATTTCTACCGCAAGGGATTTTTGTGTACAATATATCTTTGGGTGTGTGCGAAATTTCGCCTTAAGGGATTTGGGTATACCAAAGTATTAAATTTGGCGGGAAAAAGTTGTTTTTGGCGGGAGCCAACAAATTAAAATTATGGGGATTATAATATTCCGTATTATAATAATGTATGGGCAGGGGCTGGTTTCTTCAATGGCGAAGAAGGACCATTTATAATTTGAGAGATAGGTAGGTGATAGTACTCACGGTTGTAGGGATTCTAGGCACCTGGGGTTGTTGATTGGCGCTCCTCCTCGTATCCTTGGTTGCTGGGATTTGCCGCTTCAATATACGTGCCGCACTTAGCTAACGCAGTGAATCTCCTCCCGTATTTTCTATGTTGGCAGGAAGATGAATCTTCTTCTTTGGGTTTAACTCCACAACGCACTTGGCTGGACTAATATATAAACCTGGTGAACTCCAGCTAAACAATTTTACACTATATTTTCAATTATATTGGGAGGCCGATTTTTGCACTGATTTCCACGGTATTTGTTACCAAATAGAATTGTACACAATAATAGGAGAACTGTATCGATATACTCGTATAAGTTATCTGACTTTCAGCAAATGAAATTGTAGCCCAGATATTTTATCTGTACAAATTTATTTGTTTATTTGCAAGAAAAGCAAAGGAGCCGGTGTTTCTTTAAAAGGAAAAACAATGATAATAAGCAATAGAAAAAATTATGGCCGACCAGCTGTCAGCTGTGCGGCGAATTGGTGTGGGGTGATTTACGCGAGGTTGCCACACGTCCCAAATCGTTCCAATTTTAACACTTAAATCTAAAGGTGAGTTCATAAGTTGTGATGAGTAAATATAATGTAATAATAATAAAACATAATGTAATCCATGCGTTATAATGATATTATATACAATTCATGACCAGTAGGTATAACGAGTATTATTTTATGTACAATTCAGGAAATATGTGTATAATGAATATTATGGGTTTGGGATTGGGACGTGTGGCTACCGATGTCGCGTAAACAATGACAATGTCCAAATGAAACCAGTGTCCTTCTCCCTTCGTTTGACACCCATATTGCACACCACTTTCAAGGGCTTTTGGGAACCAGATTTTGACCGATAACTCATTTATCGATAAATATATCGAAATATGGCAATGTGCATATGAAACCATATTATACCCAATTTGTAATTAAATTGTAAGGTTTTATGGGAACCACATTTTGACCGATAACTCATTTATCGATAAATATATCGAAATATGACAATGTCCAAATGAAACCAGTGTCCCTCTCCTTTCGTTTGACACCCATATTGTATACTACTTTCAAGGGCTTTTGGGAACCACATTTTGACCGATAATTCATTTATCGATAAATATATCGAAATATGACAATGTCCAAATGAAACCAGTGTCCTTCTCCTTTCGTTTGACACCCATATTGTACTCCACTTTCAAGGGCTTTTGGGAACCAGATTTTGACCGATAACTCATTTATAGATAAATATATCGAAATATGGAAATGTCTAAATGAAACCAGTGTCCGTCTCCTTTCGTTTGACACCCATATTGTATACTACAAGGTGGCGCAAAAGTAAGCTTCCGATGTTCAGCATATCGGTTGTGGCACGTGCAGTGTGTGCTGTTGCACCGTCTTGTTGGAACCATATGTTTTCCAATCCCAATTCATCAAGTTGCGGCAAAAAGAACTCGTTGATCATTGCTCTGTAGCGCTCACCATTCACAGTAACCGTTTGGCCCCGACCGATTATTGGTCAAATAAATAGTCAGTAATATTATGCGTTCTGGAGCAGTGCAGCGTAACATTGTTATTAACGTGTATTTCGCATGTGTTTACTACAAAAATGTCAAAACAGAACTGACTTTAGGGGCCAATCGCAAAATTTATAGCATTTTCTGATAGGAGGATTACTTTTGCGCAGTAACCGTTTTTCACCGACCGATTATTGGTCAAATAAATAGTCAGCAATATTCCGGGTTCTGGAGCAGTGTAGTTTAACATTGTTTATTAACGTGTATTTCGCATGTGTTTACTACACAAATGTCAAAACAGAACTGACTTTAGGGGCCAATCGCAAAATTTATAGCATTTTCTGATAGGAGGATTACTTTTGCGCCACCTTGTACTTTCAAGGGCTTTTGGGAATCACATTTTGACCGATAATTCATTTATCGATAAATATATCGAAATATGGCAATGTCCAAATGAAACCATTTTATACCCAATTTGAAATTAAATGGCAAGGTTTTATGGGAACCACATTTTGACCGATAACTCATTTATCGATTAATATATCGAAATATGACAATGTCCAAATAAAACCCGTGTCCTTCTCCTTTCGTTTGACACCCATATTTTACACTACTTTCAAGGGCTTTTGGGAACCATATTTTGACCGATAACTCATTTATCGATAAATATATCGAAATATGGCAATGTTCAAATGAAACCATTTGATACCCAATTTTTAATTAAATTGGAAGGTTTTATGGCAACCAGATTTTGACAGATAACTCATTTATCGATAAATATATCGAAATATGGCAATGTCCAAATGAAACCATTTGATACTCAATTTGTAATTAAATTGCAAGGTTTTATGGAAACCACATTTTGACCGATAACCCATTTATCGATAAATATATCGAAATATGGCAATGTCCAAATGAAACCATTTGATACCCAATTTGTAATTAAATTGCAAGGTTTTATGGGAACCACATTTTGACCGATAACTCATTTATCGATAAATATATATCGAAATATGGAAATGTCTAAATGAAACCAGTGTCCCTCTCCTTTCGTTTGACACCCATATTGTACACGACTTTCAAGGTCTTTTGGGAACCAGACTTTGACCTATAACTCATTTATCGATAACTATATCGAAATATGGAAATGTCTAAATGAAACCAGTGCCCCTCTCCTTTCGTTTGATACCCATACTGTACAACACTTTCAAGGTCTTTTGAGAACCAGACTTTGACCTATAACTCATTTATCGATAAATATATCGAAATATGGAAATGTCTAAATGAAACCAGTGTCCCTCTCCTTTCGTTTGACACCCATATTGTACACGACTTTCAAGGTCTTTTGGGAACCAGACTTTGACCTATAACTCATTTATCGATAAATATATCGAAATATGGAAATGTCTAAATGAAACCAGTGCCCCTCTCCTTTCGTTTGACACCCATACTGTACCCCACTTTCAAGGTCTTTTGAGAACCAGACTTTGACCTATAACTCATTTATCGATAAATAAATCGAAATATGGAAATGTCCAAATGAAACCAGTGTCCTTCTCCCTTCGTTTGACACCCATATTGCACACCGCTTTCAAGGGCTTTTGGGAAACAGACTTTGACCGATAACTCATTTATCGATAAATATATCGAAATATGGCACTGTTCAAATGAAACCATTTGATACCCAATTTGTAATTAAATTGCAAGGTTTTATGGGAACCACATTTTGACCGATAACTCATTTATCGATAAATATATCGAAATATGACAGTGTCCAAATGAAACCAGTGTCCCTCTCCTTTCGTTTGACACCCATATTGTACACCACTTTCAAGGTCTTTTGGGAACCAGACTTTGACCTATAACTCATTTATCGATAAATATATCGAAATATGGAAATGTCTAAATGAAACCAGTGTCCCTCTCCTTTCGTTTGACACCCATATTGTACACGACTTGCAAGGTCTTTTGGGAACCAGACTTTGACCTATAACTCATTTATCGATAAATATATCGAAATATGGAAATGTCTAAATGAAACCAGTGCCCCTTTCCTTTCGTTTGACACCCATACTGTACCCCACTTTCAAGGTCTTTTGAGAACCAGACTTTGACCTATAACTCATTTATCGATAAATAAATCGAAATATGGAAATGTCCAAATGAAACCAGTGTCCGTCTCCTTTCGTTTGACACCCATATTGTATACTACAAGGTGGCGCAAAAGTAAGCTTCCGATGTTCAGCATATCGGTTGTGGCACGTGCAGTGTGTGCTGTTGCACCGTCTTGTTGGAACCACATGTTTTCCAATCCCAATTCATCAAGTTGCGGCAAAAAGAACTCGTTGATCATTGCTCTGTAGCGCTCACCATTCACAGTAACCGATTGGCCCCGACCGATTATTGGTCAAATAAATAGTCAGCAATATTCCGCGTTCTGGAGCAGTGTAGCGTAACATTGTTATTAACGTGTATTTCGCAAGTGTTTACTACACAAATGTCAAAACAGAACTGACTTTAGGGGCCAATCGCAAAATGTATAGCAATTTCTGATAGGAGGATTACTTTTGCGCAGTAACCGTTTTTCACCGACCGATTATTGGTCAAATAAATAGTCAGCAATATTCCGCGTTCTGGAGCAGTGTAGCGTAACGTTGTTTATTAACGTGTATTTCGCATGTGTTTACTACACAAATGTCAAAACAGAACTGACTTTAGGGGCCAATCGCAAAATTTATAGCATTTTCTGATAGAAGGATTACTTTTGCGCCACCTTGTACTTTCAAGGGCTTTTGGGAATCACATTTTGACCGATAATTCATTTATCGATAAATATATCGAAATATGGCAATGTCCAAATAAAACCCTTTTATACCCAATTTGAAATTAAATGGCAAGGTTTTATGGGAACCACATTTTGACCGATAACTCATTTATCGATTAATATATCGAAATATGACAATGTCCAAATAAAACCCGTGTCCTTCTCCTTTCGTTTGATACCCATATTTTACACCACTTTCAAGGGCTTTTGGGAACCAGATTTTGACCGATAACTCATTTATCGATAAATATATCGAAATATGGCAATGTCCAAATGAAACCATTTTATACCCAATTTGAAATTAAATGGCAAGGTTTTATGGGAACCACATTTTGACCGATAACTCATTTATCGATTAATATATCGAAATATGACAATGTCCAAATAAAACCCGTGTCCTTCTCCTTTCGTTTGACACCCATATTTTACACCACTGTCAAGGGCTTTTGGGAACCATATTTTGACCGATAACTCATTTATCGATGAATATAGAAATATGGCAATGTTCAAATGAAACCATTTGATACCCAATTTTTAATTAAATTGGAAGGTTTTATGGCAACCAGATTTGGACCGATAACTCATTTATCGATAAATATATCGAAATATGGCAATGTCCAAATGAAACCATTTGATACTCAATTTGTAATTAAATTGCAAGGTTTTATGGAAACCACATTTTGACCAATAACCCATTTATGGAAAAATATATCGAAATATGGCAATGTTCAAATGAAACCATTTGATACCCATATTGTAATTAAATTGGAAGGTTTTATGGGAACCAGATTTTGACCGATAACTCATTTATGGATAAATATATCGAAATATGGCAATGTCCAAATTGAACCATTTGATACAAATAAAACCCGTGTCCTTCTCCTTTCGTTTGACACCCATATTTTACACCACTGTCAAGGGCTTTTGGGAACCATATTTTGACCGATAACTCATTTATCGATGAATATAGAAATATGGCAATGTTCAAATGAAACCATTTGATACCCAATTTTTAATTAAATTGGAAGGTTTTATGGCAACCAGATTTGGACCGATAACTCATTTATCGATAAATATATCGAAATATGGCAATGTCCAAATTGAACCATTTGATACCCAATTTGTAATTAAATTGCAAGGTTTTATGGGAACCACATTTTGACCGATAACTCATTTATCGATAAATATATATCGTAATATGACAATGTCCAAATGAAACCAGTGTCCTTCTCCCTTCGTTTGACACCCATATTGCACACCGCTTTCAAGGGCTTTTGGGAAACAGATTTTGACCGATAACTCCTTTATGGCAATGTTCAAATGAAACCATTTGATACCCAATTTGTAATTAAATTCAAGATTTTATGGGAACCACATTTTGACCGATAACTCATTTATCGATAAATATATCGAAATATGACAGTGTCCAAATGAAACCAGTGTCCCTCTCCTTTCGTTTGACACCCATATTGTACACCACTTTCAAGGTCTTTTGGGAACCAGACTTTGACCTATAACTCATTTATCGATAAATATATCGAAATATGGAAATGTCTAAATGAAACCAGTGTCCCTCTTCTTTCATTTGACACCCATATTGTACACGACTTTCAAGGTCTTTTGGGAACCAGACTTTGACCTATAACTCATTTATCGATAAATATATCGAAATATGGAAATGTCTAAATGAAACCAGTGCCCCTCTCCTTTCGTTTGACACCCATACTGTACCCCACTTTCAAGGTCTTTTGAGAACCAGACTTTGACCTATAACTCATTTATCGATAAATAAATCGAAATATGGAAATGTCCAAATGAAACCAGTGTCCTTCTCCCTTCGTTTGACACCCATATTGTACACCACTTTCAAGGGCTTTTGGGAACCATATTTTGACCGATAACTCATTTATCGATTATTATATCGAAATATGGCAATGTTCAAATGAAACCATTTGATACCCAATTTTTAATTAAATTGGAAGGTTTTATGGCAACCAGATTTTGACCGATAACTCATTTATCGATAAATATATCGAAATATGGCAATGTCCAAATGAAACCATTTGATACCCATATTGTAATTAAATTGAAAGGTTTTATGGGAACCAGATTTTGACCGATAACTCATTTATGGATAAATATATCGAAATATAGCAATGTCCAAATGAAACCAGTGTCCCTCTCCTTTCGTTTGACACCCATATTGTACACCACTTTCAAGGTCTTTTGGGAACCAGACTTTGACCTATAACTTATTTATCGATAAATATATCGAAATATGGAAATGTCTAAATGAAACCAGTGTCCCTTTCCTTTCGTTTGACACCCATACTGTACCCCACTTTCAAGGTCTTTTGAGAAGCAGACTTTGACCTATAACTCATTTATCGATAAATAAATCGAAATATGGAAATGTCCAAATGAAACAAGTGCCCTTCTCCTTTCGTTTGACACCCATATTGTACTCCGCTTTCAAGGGCTTTTGGGAACCAGATTTTGACCGATAACTCATTTATAGATAAATATATCGAAATATGGAAATGTCTAAATGAAACCAGTGCCCCTCTCCTTTCGTTTGACACCCATATTGTACCCCACTTTCAAGGTCTTTTGAGAACCAGACTTTCCCCTATAACTCATTTATCGATAAATAAATCGAAATATGGAAATGTCCAAATGAAACCAGTGTCCTTCTCCCTTCGTTTGACACCCATATTGCACACCGCTTTCAAGGGCTTTTGGGAACCACATTTTGACCGATAACTCATTCATCGATAAATATATCGAAATATGACAGTGTCCAAATGAAACCACTGTCCGTCTCCTTTCGTTTGACACCCATATTGTACTACAAGGTGGCGCAAAAGTAAGCTTCCGATGTTCAGCATATCGGTTGTGGCACGTGCAGTGTGTGCTGTTGCACCGTCTTGTTGGAACCACATGTTTTCCAATCCCAATTCATCAAGTTGCGGCAAAAAGAACTCGTTGATCATTGCTCTGTAGCGCTCACCATTCACAGTAACCGTTTGGCCCCGACCGATTATTGGTCAAATAAATAGTCAGCAATATTCCGCGTTCTCGAGGAGTGTAGCGTAACATTGTTTATTAACGTGTATTTCGCATGTGTTTTCTACACAAATGTCGAAACAGAACTGACTTTAGGGGCCAATCGCAAAATCTATAGCATTTTCTGCTAGGAGGATTACTTTTGCGCCACCTTGTACTTTCAAGGGCTTTTGGGAATCACATATTGACCGATAATTCATTTATCGATAAATATATCGAAATATGGCAATGTCCAAATGAAACCATTTTATACCCAATTTTTAATTAAATTGGAAGGTTTTATGGCAACCAGATTTTGACCGCTAACTCATTTATCGATAAATATATCGAAATATGGCAAAGTCCAAATGAAACCATTTGACACTCAATTTGTAATTAAATTGCAAGGTTTTATGGAAACCACATTTTGACCGATAACCCATTTATCGAAAAATATATCGAAATATGGCAATGTCCAAATGAAACCATTTGATACCCAATTTGTAATTAAATTGCAAGGTTTAATGGGAACCACATTTTGACCGATAACTCATTTATCAATAAATATATCGAAATATGACAATGTCCAAATGAAACCAGTGTCCTTCTCCCTTCGTTTGACACCCATATTGCACACCGCTTTCAAGGGCTTTTGGGAAACAGATTTTGACCGATAACTCATTTATCGATAAATATATCGAAATATGGCAATGTCCAAATGAAACCATTTTATACCCAATTTTTAATTAAATTGGAAGGTTTTATGGCAACCAGATTTTGACCGCTAACTCATTTATCGATAAATATATCGAAATATGGCAATGTTCAAATGAAACCATTTGATACCCAATTTTTAATTAAATTGGAAGGTTTTATGGCAACCAGATTTTGACCGCTAACTCATTTATCGATAAATATATCGAAATATGGCAATGTTCAAATGAAACCATTTGATACCCAATTTTTAATTAAATTGGAAGGTTTTATGGCAACCAGATTTTGACCGCTAACTCATTTATCGATAAATATATCGAAATATGGCAATGTTCAAATGAAACCATTTGATACCCAATTTTTAATTAAATTGGAAGGTTTTATGGCAACCAGATTTTGACCGCTAACTCATTTATCGATAAATATATCGAAATATGGCAAAGTCCAAATGAAACCATTTGACACTCAATTTGTAATTAAATTGCAAGGTTTTATGGAAACCACATTTTGACCGATAACCCATTTATCGAAAAATATATCGAAATATGGCAATGTCCAAATGAAACCATTTGATACCCAATTTGTAATTAAATTGCAAGGTTTAATGGGAACCACATTTTGACCGATAACTCATTTATCAATAAATATATCGAAATATGACAATGTCCAAATGAAACCAGTGTCCTTCTCCCTTCGTTTGACACCCATATTGCACACCGCTTTCAAGGGCTTTTGGGAAACAGATTTTGACCGATAACTCATTTATCGATAAATATATCGAAATATGGCAATGTTCAAATGAAACCATTTGATACCCAATTTGTAATTAAATTGCAAGGTTTTATGGGAACCACATTTTGACCGATAACTCATTTATCGATAAATATATCGAAATATGACAGTGTCCAAATGAAACCAGTGTCCCTCTCCTTTCGTTTGACACCCATATTGTACACCACTTTCAAGGTCTTTTGGGAACCAGACTTTGACCTATAACTCATTTATCGATAAATATATCGAAATATGGAAATGTCTAAATGAAACCAGTGTCCCACTCCTTTCGTTTGACACCCATATTGTACACGACTTTCAAGGTCTTTTGGGAACCAGACTTTGACCTATAACTCATTTATCGATAAATATATCGATATATGGAAATGTCTAAATGAAACCAGTGCCCCTCTCCTTTCGTTTGACACCCATATTGTACCCCACTTTCAAGGTCTTTTGAGAACCAGACTTTGACCTATAACTCATTTATCGATAAATATATCGAAATATGGAAATGTCCAAATGAAACCAGTGTCCTTCTCCTTTCGTTTGACACCCATATTGTACTCCGCTTTCAAGGGCTTTTGGGAAACAGATTTTGGCCGATAACTCATTTATCGATAAATATATCGAAATATGGCAATGTCCAAATGAAACCATTTGATACCCAATTTGTAATTAAATTGCAAGGTTTTATGGGAACCACATTTTGACCGATAACTCATTTATCGATAAATATATCGATATATGACAGTGTCCAAATGAAACCAGTGTCCCTCTCCTTTCGTTTGACACCCATATTGTACCCCACTTTCAAGGTCTTTTGAGAACCAGACTTTGACCTATAACTCATTTATCGATAAATATATCGAAATATGGAAATGTCCAAATGAAACCAGTGTCCTTCTCCTTTCGTTTGACACCCATATTGTACTCCGCTTTCAAGGGCTTTTGGGAAACAGATTTTGACCGATAACTCATTTATCGATAAATATATCGAAATATGGCAATGTCCAAAAGAAACCATTTGATACCCAATTTGTAATTAAATTGCAAGGTTTTATGGGAACCACATTTTGACCGATAACTCATTTATCGATAAATATATCGAAATATGACAATGTCCAAATGAAACCAGTGTCCTTCTCCCTTCGTTTGACACCCATATTGCACACCGCTTTCAAGGGCTTTTGGGAACCAGATTTTGGCCGATAACTCATTTATCGATAAATATATCGAAATATGGCAATGTCCAAATGAAACCATTTGATACCCAATTTGTAATTAAATTGCAAGGTTTTATGGGAACCACATTTTGACCGATAACTCATTTATCGATAAATATATCGAAATATGACAATGTCCAAATGAAACCAGTGTCCTTCTCCCTTCGTTTGACACCCATATTGCACACCGCTTTCAAGGGCTTTTGGGAAACAGATTTTGCCCGATAACTCATTTATCGATAAATATATCGAAATATGGCAATGTTCAAATAAAACCATTTGATACCCAATTTGTAATTAAATTGCAAGGTTTTATGGGAACCACATTTTGACCGATAACTCATTTATCGATAAATATATCGAAATATGACAGTGTCCAAATGAAACCAGTGTCCCTCTCCTTTCGTTTGACACCCATATTGTACACCACTTTCAAGGTCTTTTGGGAACCAGACTTTGACCTATAACTCATTTATCGATAAATATATCGAAATATGGAAATGTCTAAATGAAACCAGTGTCCCTCTCCTTTCGTTTGACACCCATATTGTACATGACTTTCAAGGTCTTTTGGGAACCAGACTTTGACCTATAACTCATTTATCGATAAATATATCGAAATATGGAAATGTCTAAATGAAACCAGTGCCCCTCTCCTTTCGTTTGACACCCATATTGTACCCCACTTTCAAGGTCTTTTGAGAACCAGACTTTGACCTATAACTCATTTATCGAAAAATATATCGAAATATGGAAATGTCCAAATGAAACCAGTGTCCTTCACCTTTCGTTTGACACCCATATTGTACTCCGCTTTCAAAGGCTTTTGGGAAACAGATTTTGACCGATAACTCATTTATCGATAAATATATCGAAATATGGCAATGTCCAAATGAAACCATTTGATACCCAATTTGTAATTAAATTGCAAGGTTTTATGGGAACCACATTTTGACCGATAACTCATTTATCGATAAATATATCGAAATATGACAATGTCCAAATGAAACCAGTGTCCTTCTCCCTTCGTTTGACACCCATATTGCACACCGCTTTCAAGGGCTTTTGGGAAACAGATTTTGGCCGATAACTCATTTATCGATAAATATATCGAAATATGGCAATGTTCAAATGAAACCATTTGATACCCAATTTGTAATTAAATTGCAAGGTTTTATGGGAACCACATTTTGACCGATAACTCATTTATCGATAAATATATCGAAATATGACAATGTCGAAATGAAACCAGTGTCCTTCTCCCTTCGTTTGACACCCATATTGCACACCGCTTTCAAGGGCTTTTGGGAAACAGATTTTGACCGATAACTCATTTATCGATAAATATATCGAAATATGGCAATGTCCAAATGAAACCAATTGATACCCAATTTGTAATTAAATTGCAAGGTTTTATGGGAACCACATTTTGACCGATAACTCATTTATC
Organism: Merzomyia westermanni; assembly: GCA_949987695.1. NCBI lineage: Eukaryota > Metazoa > Arthropoda > Insecta > Diptera > Tephritidae > Merzomyia > Merzomyia westermanni. The sequence goes on along the minus strand of OX465292.1, from coordinate 3,075,121 downwards.
GATAAATATATCGAAATATGACAATGTCCAAATGAAACCAGTGTCCTTCTCCCTTCGTTTGACACCCATATTGCACACCGCTTTCAAGGGCTTTTGGGAACCACATTTTGACCGATAACTCATTTATCGACAAATATATCGAAATATGGCAATGTCCAAATGAAACCATTTGATACCCAATTTGTAATTAAATTGCAAGGTTTTATGGGAACCACATTTTGACCGATAACTCATTTATCGATAAATATATCGAAATATGACAATGTCCAAATGAAACCAGTATCCTTCTCCCTTCGTTTGACACCCATATTGCACACCGCTTTCAAGGGCTTTTGGGAAACAGATTTTGACCGATAACTCATTTATCGATAGATATATATCGAAATATGGCAATGTTCAAATGAAACCATTTGATACCCAATTTGTAATTAAATTGCAAGGTTTTATGGGAACCACATTTTGACCGATAACTCATTTATCGATAAATATATCGAAATATGACAGTGTCCAAATGAAACCAGTGTCCCTCTCCTTTCGTTTGACACCCATATTGTATACCACTTTCAAGGTCTTTTGGGAACCAGACTTTGACCTATAACTCATTTATCGATAAATATATCGAAATATGGAAATGTCTAAATGAAACCAGTGTCCCTCTCCTTTCGTTTGACACCCATATTGTACACGACTTTCAAGGTCTTTTGGGAACCAGACTTTGACCTATAACTCATTTATCGATAAATATATCGAAATATGGAAATGTCTAAATGAAACCAGTGCCCCTCTCCTTTCGTTTGACACCCATATTGTACCCCACTTTCAAGGTCTTTTGAGAACCAGACTTTGACCTATAACTCATTTATCGATAAATATATCGAAATATGGAAATGTCCAAATGAAACCAGTGTCATTCTCCTTTCGTTTGACACCCATATTGTACTCCGCTTTCAAAGGCTTTTGGGAACCAGATTTTGACCGATAACTCATTTATAGATAAATATATCGAAATATGGCAATGTCTAATTGAAACCACTGTCCGTCTCATTTCGTTTGACACCCATATTGTATACTACTTTTAAGGGCTTTTGGGAACCACATTTTGACCGATAACTCATTTATCGATTAATATATCGAAATATGACAATGTCCAAATAAAACCCGTGTCCTTCTCCTTTCTTTTGACACCCATATTTTACACCACTTTCAAGGGCTTTTGGGAACCATATTTTGACCGATAACTCATTTATCGATAAATATATCGAAATATGGCAATGTTCAAATGAAACCATTTGATACTAAATTTTTAATTAAATTGGAAGGTTTTATGGCAACCAGATTTTGACCGATAACTCATTTATCGATAAATATATCGAAATATGGCAATGTCCAAATGAAACCATTTGATACCCAATTTGTAATTAAATTGCAAGGTTTTATGGAAACCACATTTTGACCGATAACCCATTTATCGATAAATATATCGAAATATGGCAATGTTCAAATGAAACCATTCGATACCCATATTGTAATTAAATTGGAAGGTTTTATGGGAACCAGATTTTGACCGATAACTCATTTATCGATAAATATATCGAAATATGGCAATGTCCAAATGAAACCATTTGATACCCAATTTGTAATTAATTAATAATTTTCACCGATAACTCATTTATCGATTAATATATCGAAATATGACAATGTCCAAATAAAACCCGTGTCCTTCTCCTTTCGTTTGATACCCATATTTTACACCACTTTCAAGGGCTTTTGGGTACCATATTTTGACCGATAACTCATTTATCGATTAGTATATCGAAATATGGCAATGTTCAAATGAAACCATTTGATACCCAATTTTTAATTAAATTGGAAGGTTTTATGGCAACCAGATTTTGACCGATAACTCATTTATCGATAAATATATCGAAATATGGCAATGTTCAAATGAAACCATTTGATACCCATATTGTAATTAAATTGGAAGGTTGTATGGGAACCAGATTTTGACCGATGACTCATTTATCGATAAATATATCGAAATATGGCAATGTCCAAATGAAACCATTTGATACCCAATTTGTAATTAATTAATAATTTTCACCGATAACTCATTTATCGATTAATATATCGAAATATGACAATGTCCAAATAAAACCCGTGTCCTTCTCCTTTCGTTTGATACCCATATTTTACACCACTTTCAAGGGCTTTTGGGTACCATATTTTGACCGATAACTCATTTATCGATAAGTATATCGAAATATGGCAATGTCCAAATGAAACCATTTTATACCCAATTTGAAATTAAATAGCAAGGTTTTATGGGAACCACATTTTGACCGATAACTCATTTATCAATTAATATATCGAAATATGGCAATGTCCAAATGAAACCATTTGATACCCAATTTTTAATTAAATTAGAAGGTTTTATGGCAACCAGATTTTGACCGATAACTCATTTATCGATAAACATATCGAAATATGGCAATGTTCAAATGAAACCATTTGATACCCATATTGTAATTAAATTGGAAGGTTGTATGGGAACCAGATTTTGACTGATAACTCATTTATCGATAAATATATCGAAATATGGCAATGTCCAAATGAAACCATTTGATACCCAATTTGTAATTAATTAATAATTTTCACCGATAACTCATTTATCGATTAATATATCGAAATATGACAATGTCCAAATAAAACCCGTGTCCTTCTCCTTTCGTTTGATACCCATATTTTACACCACTTTCAAGGGCTTTTGGGTACCATATTTTGACCGATAACTCATTTATCGATAAGTATATCGAAATATGGCAATGTTCAAATGAAACCATTTGATACCCAATTTTTAATTAAATTGGAAGGTTTTATGGCAACCAGATTTTGACCGATAACTCATTTATCGATAAATATATCGAAATATGGCAATGTTCAAATGAAACCATTTGATACCCAATTTTTAATTAAATTGGAAGGTTTTATGGCAACCAGATTTTGACCGATAACTCATTTATCGATAAATATATCGAAATATGGCAATGTTCAAATGAAACCATTTGATACCCATATTGTAATTAAATTGGAAGGTTGTATGGGAACCAGATTTTGACCGATGACTCATTTATCGATAAATATATCGAAATATGGCAATGTCCAAATGAAACCATTTGATACCCAATTTGTAATTAATTAATAATTTTCACCGATAACTCATTTATCGATTAATATATCGAAATATGACAATGTCCAAATAAAACCCGTGTCCTTCTCCTTTCGTTTGATACCCATATTTTACACCACTTTCAAGGGCTTTTGGGTACCATATTTTGACCGATAACTCATTTATCGATAAGTATATCGAAATATGGCAATGTTCAAATGAAACCATTTGATACCCATATTGTAATTAAATTGGAAGGTTGTATGGGAACCAGATTTTGACCGATAACTCATTTATCGATAAATATATCGAAATATGGCAATGTCCAAATGAAACCATTTGATACCCAATTTGTAAATAAATTGCAAGGTTTTATGGGAACCACATTTTGACCGATAACTCATTTATCGATAAATATATCGAAATACGACAATGTCCAAATGAAACCAGTGCCCTTCTCCCTTCGTTTGACACCCATATTGCACACCACTTTCAAGGGCTTTTGGGAAACAGATTTTGACCGATAACTCATTTATCGATAAATATATCGAAATATGGCAATGTTCAAATGAAACCATTTGATACCGCATTTGTAATTAAATTGCAAGGTTTTATGGGAACCACATTTTGACCGATAACTCATTTATCGATAAATATATCGAAATATGACAATGTCCAAATGAAACCAGTGTCCCTCTCCTTTCGTTTGACACCCATATTGTACACCACTTTCAAGGTCTTTTGGGAACCAGACTTTGACCTATAACTCATTTATCGATAAATATATCGAAATATGGAAATGTCTAAATGAAACCAGTGTCCGTCTCCTTTCGTTTGACACCCATATTGTATACTACTTTCAAGGGCTTTTGGGAACCACATTTTGAGCGATAATTCATTTATCGATAAATATATCGAAATATGACAATGTCCAAATGAAACCAGTGTCCTTCTCCTTTCGTTTGACACCCATATTGTACTCCACTTTCAAGGGCTTTTGGGAACCAGATTTTGACCGATAACTCATTTATAGATAAATATATCGAAATATGGCAATGTGTAATTGAAACCACTGTCCGTCTCATTTCGTTTGACACCCATATTGTATACTACTTTCAAGGGCTTTTGGGAACCACATTTTGACCGATAACTCATTTATCGATTAATATATCGAAATATGACAATGTCCAAATAAAACCCGTGTCCTTCTTCTTTCGTTTGACACCCATATTTTACACCACTTTCAAGGGCTTTTGGGAACCAAATCTTGACCGATAACTCATTTATCGATAAATATATCGAAATATGGCAATGTTCGAATGAAAACATTTGATACTCAATTTTTAATTAAATTGGAAGGTTTTATGGCAACCAGATTTTGACCGATAACTCATTTATCGATAAATATATCGAAATATGCCAATGTCCAAATGAAACCATTTGATACCCAATTTGTAATTAAATTGCAAGGTTTTATGGAAACCACATTTTGACCGATAACCCATTTATCGATAAATATATCGAAATATGGCAATGTTCAAATGAAACCATTTGATACCCATATTGTAATTAATTTGGAAGGTTTTATGGGAACCAGATTTTGATCGATAACTCATTTATCGATAAATATATCGAAATATGGCAATCTCCAAATGAAACCATTTGATACCCAATTTGTAATTAAATTGCAATGTTTTATGGGAACCACATTTTGACCGATAACTCATTTATCGATTAATATATCGAAATATGACAATGTCCAAATAAAACCCGTGTCCTTCTTCTTTCGTTTGACACCCATATTTTACACCACTTTCAAGGGCTTTTGGGAACCATATTTTGACCGATAACTCATTTATCGATAAATATATCGAAATATGGCAATGTTCAAATGAAACCATTTGATACTCAATTTTTAATTAAATTGGAAGGTTTTATGGCAACCAGATTTTAACCGATAACTCATTTATAGATAAATATATCGAAATATGACAATGGCCAAATGAAACCAGTGTCCTTCTCCCTTCGATTGGCACCCATATTGCACACCACTTTCAAGGGCTTTTGGGAACCAGATTTTGACCGATAACTCATTTATCGATAAATATATCGAAATATGGCAATGTTCAAATGAAACCATTTGACACCCAATTTGTAATTAAATTGCAAGGTTTTATGGGAACCACATTTTGACCGATAACTCATTTATCGATAAATATATCGAAATATGGCAATGTTCAAATGAAACCATTTGATACTCAATTTTTAATTAAATTGGAAGGTTTTATGGCAACCAGATTTTAACCGATAACTCATTTATCGATAAATATATCGAAATATGACAATGGCCAAATGAAACCAGTGTCCTTCTCCCTTCGATTGGCACCCATATTGCACACCACTTTCAAGGGCTTTTGGGAACCAGATTTTCACCGAAAACTCATTTATCGATAAATATATCGAAATATGGCAATGTTCAAATGAAACCATTTGAAACCCAATTTGTAATTAAATTGCAAGGTTTTATGGGAACCACATTTTGACCGATAACTCATTTATCGATAAATATATCGAAATATGACAATGTCCAAATGAAACCATTTGAAACCCAATTTGTAATTAAATTGCAAGGTTTTATGGGAACCACATTTTGACCGATAACTCATTTATCGATTAATATATCGAAATATGACAATGTCCAAATAAAACCCGTGTCCTTCTCCTTTCTTTTGACACCCATATTTTACACCACTTTCAAGGGCTTTTGGGAACCATATTTTGACCGATAACTCATTTATCGATAAATATATCGAAATATGGCAATGTTCAAATGAAACCATTTGATACTCAATTTTTAATTAAATTGGAAGGTTTTATGGCAACCAGATTTTGACCGATAACTCATTTATCGATAAATATATCGAAATATGGCAATGTCCAAATGAAACCATTTGATACCCAATTTGTAATTAAATTGCAAGGTTTTATGGAAACCACATTTTGACCGATAACCCATTTATCGATAAATATATCGAAATATGGCAATGTTCAAATGAAACCATTTGATACCCATATTGTAATTAATTTGGAAGGTTTTATGGGAACCAGATTTTGATCGATAACTCATTTATCGATAAATATATCGAAATATGGCAATCTCCAAATGAAACCATTTGATACCCAATTTGTAATTAAATTGCAATGTTTTATGGGAACCACATTTTGACCGATAACTCATTTATCGATTAATATATCGAAATATGACAATGTCCAAATAAAACCCGTGTCCTTCTTCTTTCGTTTGACACCCATATTTTACACCACTTTCAAGGGCTTTTGGGAACCATATTTTGACCGATAACTCATTTATCGATAAATATATCGAAATATGGCAATGTTCAAATGAAACCATTTGATACTCAATTTTTAATTAAATTGGAAGGTTTTATGGCAACCAGATTTTAACCGATAACTCATTTATAGATAAATATATCGAAATATGACAATGGCCAAATGAAACCAGTGTCCTTCTCCCTTCGATTGGCACCCATATTGCACACCACTTTCAAGGGCTTTTGGGAACCAGATTTTGACCGATAACTCATTTATCGATAAATATATCGAAATATGGCAATGTTCAAATGAAACCATTTGAAACCCAATTTGTAATTAAATTGCAAGGTTTTATGGGAACCACATTTTGACCGATAACTCATTTATCGATAAATATATCGAAATATGGCAATGTTCAAATGAAACCATTTGATACTCAATTTTTAATTAAATTGGAAGGTTTTATGGCAACCAGATTTTAACCGATAACTCATTTATCGATAAATATATCGAAATATGACAATGGCCAAATGAAACCAGTGTCCTTCTCCCTTCTATTGGCACCCATATTGCACACCACTTTCAAGGGCTTTTGGGAACCAGATTTTGACCGATAACTCATTTATCGATAAATATATCGAAATATGGCAATGTTCAAATGAAACCATTTGAAACCCAATTTGTAATTAAATTGCAAGGTTTTATGGGAACCACATTTTGACCGATAACTCATTTATCGATAAATATATCGAAATATGACAATGTCCAAATGAAACCATTTGAAACCCAATTTGTAATTAAATTGCAAGGTTTTATGGGAACCACATTTTGACCGATAACTCATTTATCGATTAATATATCGAAATATGACAATGTCCAAATAAAACCCGTGTCCTTCTCCTTTCTTTTGACACCCATATTTTACACCACTTTCAAGGGCTTTTGGGAACCATATTTTGACCGATAACTCATTTATCGATAAATATATCGAAATATGGCAATGTTCAAATGAAACCATTTGATACTCAATTTTTAATTAAATTGGAAGGTTTTATGGCAACCAGATTTTGACCGATAACTCATTTATCGATAAATATATCGAAATATGGCAATGTCCAAATGAAACCATTTGATACCCAATTTGTAATTAAATTGCAAGGTTTTATGGAAACCACATTTTGACCGATAACCCATTTATCGATAAATATATCGAAATATGGCAATGTTCAAATGAAACCATTTGATACCCATATTGTAATTAAATTGGAAGGTTTTATGGGAACCAGATTTTGACCGATAACTCATTTATCGATAAATATATCGAAATATGGCAATGTCCAAATGAAACCATTTGATACCCAATTTGTAATTAATTAATAATTTTCACCGATAACTCATTTATCGATTAATATATCGAAATATGACAATGTCCAAATAAAACCCGTGTCCTTCTGCTTTCGTTTGATACCCATATTTTACACCACTTTCAAGGGCTTTTGGGTGCCATATTTTGACCGATAACTCATTTATCGATAAGTATATCGAAATATGGCAATGTTCAAATGAAACCATTTGATACCCAATTTGTAATTAAATTGCAAGGTTTTATGGGAACCACATTTTGACCGATAACTCATTTATCGATAAATATATCGAAATATGACAATGTCCAAATGAAACCATTTGAAACCCAATTTGTAATTAAATTGCAAGGTTTTATGGGAACCACATTTTGACCGATAACTTATTTATCGATTAATATATCGAAATATGACAATGTCCAAATAAAACCCGTGTCCTTCTCCTTTCTTTTGACACCCATATTTTACACCACTTTCAAGGGCTTTTGGGAACCATATTTTGACCGATAACTCATTTATCGATAAATATATCGAAATATGGCAATGTCCAAATGAAACCATTTGATACCCAATTTGTAAATAAATTGCAAGGTTTTATGGGAACCACATTTTGACCGATAACTCATTTATCGATAAATATATCGAAATACGACAATGTCCAAATGAAACCAGTGCCCTTCTCCCTTCGTTTGACGCCCATATTGCACACCACTTTCAAGGGCTTTTGGGAAACAGATTTTGACCGATAACTCATTTATCGATAAATATATCGAAATATGGCAATGTTCAAATGAAACCATTTGATACCCCATTTGTAATTAAATTGCAAGGTTTTATGGGAACCACATTTTGACCGATAACTCATTTATCGATAAATATATCGAAATATGACAATGTCCAAATGAAACCAGTGTCCCTCTCCTTTCGTTTGACACCCATATTGTACACCACTTTCAAGGTCTTTTGGGAACCAGACTTTGACCTATAACTCATTTATCGATAAATATATCGAAATATGGAAATGTCTAAATGAAACCAGTGTCCGTCTCCTTTCGTTTGACACCCATATTGTATACTACTTTCAAGGGCTTTTGGGAACCACATTTTGAGCGATAGTTCATTTATCGATAAATATATCGAAATATGACAATGTCCAAATGAAACCAGTGTCCTTCTCCTGTCGTTTGACACCCATATTGTACTCCACTTTCAAGGGCTTTTGGGAACCAGATTTTGACCGATAACTCATTTATAGATAAATATATCGAAATATGGCAATGTCTAATTGAAACCACTGTCCGTCTCATTTCGTTTGACACCCATATTGTATACTACTTTCAAGGGCTTTTGGGAACCACATTTTGAGCGATAATTCATTTATCGATAAATATATCGAAATATGACAATGTCCAAATGAAACCAGTGTCCTTCTCCGGTCGTTTGACACCCATATTGTACTCCACTTTCAAGGGCTTTTGGGAACCAGATTTTGACCGATAACTCATTTATAGATAAATATATCGAAATATGGCAATGTCTAATTGAAACCACTGTCCGTCTTCTTTCGCTTGACACCCATATTTTACACCACTTTCAAGGGCTTTTGGGAACCATATTTTGACCGATAACTCATTTATCGATAAATATATCGAAATATGGCAATGTTCAAATGAAACCATTTGATACTCAATTTTTAATTAAATTGGAAGGTTTTATGGCAACCAGATTTTGACCGATAACTCATTTATCGATAAATATATCGAAATATGCCAATGTCCAAATGAAACCATTTGATACCCAATTTGTAATTAAATTGCAAGGTTTTATGGAAACCACATTTTTACCGATAACTCATTTATCGATAAATATATCGAAATATGGCAATGTTCAAATGAAACCATTTGATACCCATATTGTAATTAATTTGGAAGGTTTTATGGGAACCAGATTTTGATCGATAACTCATTTATCGATAAATATATCGAAATATGGCAATCTTCAAATGAAACCATTTGATACCCAATTTGTAATTAAATTGCAAGGTTTAAGGGAACCACATTTTGACCGATAACTCATTTATCGATAAATATATCGAAATATGACAATGGCCAAATGAAACCAGTGTCCTTCTCCCTTCGATTGGCACCCTTATTGCACACCACTTTCAAGGGCTTTTGGGAACCAGATTTTGACCGATAACTCATTTATCGATAAATATATCGAAATATGGCAATGTTCAAATGAAACCATTTGAAACCCAATTTGTAATTAAATTGCAAGGTTTTATGGGAACCACATTTTGACCGATAACTCATTTATCGATAAATATATCGAAATATGACAATGTCCAAATGTAACCATTTGATACCCAATTTGTAATTAAATTGCAAGGTTTTATGGGAACCACATTTTGACCGATAACTCATTTATCAATTAATATATCGAAATATGACAATGTCCAAATAAACCCCGTGTCCTTCTCCTTTCGTTTGACACCCATATTTTACACCACTTTCAAGGGCTTTTGGGAACCACATTTTGACCGATAATTTAATTATCGATAAATATATCGAAATATGGCAATGTCCAAATGAAACAATTTTATACCCAATTTGAAATTAAATAGCAAGGTTTTATGGGAACCACATTTTGACCGATAACTCATTTATCGATTAATATATCGAAATATGACAATGTCCAAATAAAACCCGTGTCCTTCTCCTTTCGTTTGACTCCCATATTTTACACCACTTTCAAGGGCTTTTGGGAACCAGATTTTGACCGATAACTCATTTATCGATAAATATATCGAAATATTTCAATGTCCAAATGAAACCATTTGATACCCAATTTGTAATTAAATTGCAAGGTTTTATGGAAACCACATTTTGACCGTTAACCCATTTATCGATAAATATATCGAAATATGGCAATGTTCAAATGAAAGCATTGGATACCCATATTGTAATTAAATTGGAAGGTTTTATGGGAACCAGACTTTGACCTATAACTTATTTATCGATAAATATATCGAAATATGGAAATGTCTAAATGAAACCAGTGTCCCTCTCCTTTCGTTTGACAACCATACTGTACCCCACTTTCAAGGTCTTTTGAGAAGCAGACTTTGACCTATAACTCATTTTTCGATAAATAAATCGAAATATGGAAATGTCCAAATGAAACAAGTGTCCTTCTCCTTTCGTTTGACACCCATATTGTACTCCGCTTTCAAGGGCTTTTGGGAACCACATTTTGACCGATAACTCATTTATAGATAAATATATCGAAATATGGAAATGTCTAAATGAAACCAGTGCCCCTCTCCTTTCGTTTGACACCCATATTGTACCCCACTTTCAAGGTCTTTTGAGAACCAGACTTTGACCTATAACTCATTTATCGATAAATAAATCGAAATATGGAAATGTCCAAATGAAACCAGTGTCCTTCTCCCTTCGTTTGACACCCATATTGCACACCGCTTTCAAGGGCTTTTGGGAACCACATTTTGACCGATAACTCATTCATCGATAAATATATCGAAATATGACAGTGTCCAGATGAAACCACTGTCCGTCTCCTTTCGTTTGACACCCATATTGTATACTACAAGGTGGCGCAAAAGTAAGCTTCCGATGTTCAGCATATCGGTTGTGGCACGTGCAGTGTGTGCTGTTGCACCGTCTTGTTGGAACCACATGTTTTCCAATCCCAATTCATCAAGTTGCGGCAAAAAGAACTCGTTGATCATTGCTCTGTAGCGCTCACCATTCACAGTAACCGTTTGGCCCCGACCGATTATTGGTCAAATAAATAGTCAGTAATATTATGCGTTCTGGAGCAGTGCAGCGTAACATTGGTATTAACGTGTATTTCGCATGTGTTTACTACACAAATGTCAAAACAGAACTGACTTTAGGGGCCAATCGCAAAATCTATAGCATTTTCTGCTAGGACGATTACTTTTGCGCCACCTTGTACTTTCAAGGGCTTTTGGGAATCACATATTGACCGATAATTCATTTATCGATAAATATATCGAAATATGGCAATGTCCAAATGAAACCATTTTATACCCAATTTGAAATTAAATGGCAAGGTTTTATGGGAACCACATTTTGACCGATAACTCATTTATCGATTAATATATCGAAATATGACAATGTCCAAAAAAACCCGTGTCCTTCTCCTTTCGTTTGACACCCATATTTTACACCACTTTCAAGGGCTTTTGGGAACCATATTTTGACCGATAACTCATTTATCGATAAATATATCGAAATATGGCAATGTTCAAATGAAACCATTTGATACCCAATTTGTAATTAAATTGCAAGGTTTTATGGGAACCACATTTTGACCGCTAACTCATTTATCGATAAATATATCGAAATATGGCAATGTCCAAATGAAACCATTTGACACTCAATTTGTAATTAAATTGCAAGGTTTTATGGAAACCACATTTTGACCGATAACCCATTTATCGAAAAATATATCGAAATATGGCAATGTTCAAATGAGACCATTTGATACCCATATTGTAATTAAATTGGAAGGTTTTATGGGAACCAGATTTTGACCGATAACTCATTTATCGATAAATATATCGAAATATGGCAATGTCCAAATGAAACCATTTGATACCCAATTTGTAATTAAATTGCAAGGTTTAATGGGAACCACATTTTGACCGTAAACTCATTTATCAATAAATATATCGAAATATGACAATGCCCAAATGAAACCAGTGTCCTTCTCCCTTCGTTTGACACCCATATTGCACACCGCTTTCAAGGGCTTTTGGGAAACAGATTTTGACCGATAACTCATTTATCGATAAATATATCGAAATATGGCAATGTTCAAATGAAACCATTTGATACCCAATTTGTAATTAAATTGCAAGGTTTTATGGGAACCACATTTTGACCGATAACTCATTTATCGATAAATATGTCGAAATATGACAGTGTCCAAATGAAACCAGTGTCCCTCTCCTTTCGTTTGACACCCATATTGTACACCACTTTCAAGGTCTTTTGGGAACCAGACTTTGACCTATAACTCATTTATCGATAAATATATCGAAATATGGAAATGTCTAAATGAAACCAGTGTCACTCTCCTTTCGTTTGACACCCATATTGTACACGACTTTCAAGATCTTTTGGGAACCAGACTTTGACCTATAACTCATTTATCGATAAATATATCGATATATGGAAATGTCTAAATGAAACCAGTGCCCCTCTCCTTTCGTTTGACACCCATATTGTACCCCACTTTCAAGGTCTTTTGAGAACCACACTTTGACCTATAACTCATTTATCGATAAATATATCGAAATATGGAAATGTCCAAATGAAACCAGTGTCCTTCTCCTTTCGTTTGACACCCATATTGTACTCCGCTTTCAAGGGCTTTTGGGAAACAGATTTTGACCGATAACTCATTTATCGATAAATATATCGAAATATGGCAATGTCCAAATGAAACCATTTGATACCCAATTTGTAATTAAATTGCAAGGTTTTATGGGAACCACATTTTGACCGATAACTCATTTATCGATAAATATATCGATATATGACAGTATCCAAATGAAACCAGTGTCCCTCTCCTTTCGTTTGACACCCATATTGTACCCCACTTTCAAGGTCTTTTGAGAACCAGACTTTGACCTATAACTCATTTATCGATAAATATATCGAAATATGGAAATGTCCAAATGAAACCAGTGTCCTTCTCCTTTCGTTTGACACCCATATTGTACTCCGCTTTCAAGGGCTTTTGGGAAACAGCTTTTGACCGATAACTCATTTATCGATAAATATATCGAAATATGGCAATGTCCAAATGAAACCACTGTCCGTCTCCTTTCGTTTGACACCCATATTGTATACTACAAGGTGGCGCAAAAGTAAGCTTCCGATGTTCAGCATATCGGTTGTGGCACGTGCAGTGTGTGCTGTTGCACCGTCTTGTTGGAACCACATGTTTTCCAATCCCAATTCATCAAGTTGCGGCAAAAAGAACTCGTTGATCATTGCTCTGTAGCGCTCACCATTCACAGTAACCGTTTGGCCCCGACCGATTATTGGTCAAATAAATAGTCAGTAATATTATGCGTTCTGGAGCAGTGCAGCGTAACATTGGTATTAACGTGTATTTCGCATGTGTTTACTACAAAAATGTCAAAACAGAACTGACTTTAGGGGCCAATCGCAAAATTTATAGCATTTTGTGATAGGAGGATTACTTTTGCGCCACCTTGTACTTTCAAGGGCTTTTGGGAATCACATATTGACCGATAATTCATTTATCGATAAATATATCGAAATATGGCAATGTCCAAATGAAACCATTTTATACCCAATTTGAAATTAAATGGCAAGGTTTTATGGGAACCACATTTTGACCGATAACTCATTTATCGATTAATATATCGAAATATGACAATGTCCAAAAAAACCCGTGTCCTTCTCCTTTCGTTTGACACCCATATTTTACACCACTTTCAAGGGCTTTTGGGAACCATATTTTGACCGATAACTCATTTATCGATAAATATATCGAAATATGGCAATGTTCAAATGAAACCATTTGATACCCAATTTTTAATTAAATTGGAAGGTTTTATGGCAACCAGATTTTGACCGCTAACTCATTTATCGATAAATATATCGAAATATGGCAATGTCCAAATGAAACCATTTGACACTCAATTTGTAATTAAATTGCAAGGTTTTATGGAAACCACATTTTGACCGATAACCCATTTATCGAAAAATATATCGAAATATGGCAATGTTCAAATGAGACCATTTGATACCCATATTGTAATTAAATTGGAAGGTTTTATGGGAACCAGATTTTGACCGATAACTCATTTATCGATAAATATATCGAAATATGGCAATGTCCAAATGAAACCATTTGATACCCAATTTGTAATTAAATTGCAAGGTTTAATGGGAACCACATTTTGACCGTAAACTCATTTATCAATAAATATATCGAAATATGACAATGCCCAAATGAAACCAGTGTCCTTCTCCCTTCGTTTGACACCCATATTGCACACCGCTTTCAAGGGCTTTTGGGAAACAGATTTTGACCGATAACTCATTTATCGATAAATATATCGAAATATGGCAATGTTCAAATGAAACCATTTGATACCCAATTTGTAATTAAATTGCAAGGTTTTATGGGAACCACATTTTGACCGATAACTCATTTATCGATAAATATGTCGAAATATGACAGTGTCCAAATGAAACCAGTGTCCCTCTCCTTTCGTTTGACACCCATATTGTACACCACTTTCAAGGTCTTTTGGGAACCAGACTTTGAAATATAACTCATTTATCGATAAATATATCGAAATATGGAAATGTCTAAATGAAACCAGTGTCCCTCTCCTTTCGTTTGACACCCATATTGTACACGACTTTCAAGGTCTTTTGGGAACCAGACTTTGACCTATAACTCATTTATCGATAAATATATCGATATATGGAAATGTCTAAATGAAACCAGTGCCCCTCTCCTTTCGTTTGACACCCATATTGTACCCCACTTTCAAGGTCTTTTGAGAACCACACTTTGACCTATAACTCATTTATCGATAAATATATCGAAATATGGAAATGTCCAAATGAAACCAGTGTCCTTCTCCTTTCGTTTGACACCCATATTGTACTCCGCTTTCAAGGGCTTTTGGGAAACAGATTTTGACCGATAACTCATTTATCGATAAATATATCGAAATATGGCAATGTCCAAATGAAACCATTTGATACCCAATTTGTAATTAAATTGCAAGGTTTTATGGGAACCACATTTTGACCGATAACTCATTTATCGATAAATATATCGATATATGACAGTATCCAAATGAAACCAGTGTCCCTCTCCTTTCGTTTGACACCCATATTGTACCCCACTTTCAAGGTCTTTTGAGAACCAGACTTTGACCTATAACTCATTTATCGATAAATATATCGAAATATGGAAATGTCCAAATGAAACCAGTGTCCTTCTCCTTTCGTTTGACACCCATATTGTACTCCGCTTTCAAGGGCTTTTGGGAAACAGATTTTGACCGATAACTCATTTATCGATAAATATATCGAAATATGGCAATGTCCAAATGAAACCATTTGATACCCAATTTGTAATTAAATTGCAAGGTTTTATGGGAACCACATTTTGACCGATAACTCATTTATCGATAAATATATCGAAATATGACAATGTCCAAATGAAACCAGTGTCCTTCTCCCTTCGTTTGACACCCATATTGCACACCAGTTTCAAGGGCTTTTGGGAACCAGATTTTGACCGATAACTCATTTATCGATAAATATATCGAAATATGGCAATGTCCAAATGAAACCATTTGATACCCAATTTGTAATTAAATTGCAAGGTTTTATGGGAACCACATTTTGACCGATAACTCATTTATCGATAAATATATCGAAATATGACAATGTCCAAATGAAACCAGTGTCCTTCTCCCTTCGTTTGACACCCATATTGCACACCGCTTTCAAGGGCTTTTGGGAAACAGATTTTGACCGATAACTCATTTATCGATAAATATATCGAAATATGGCAATGTTCAAATAAAACCATTTGATACCCAATTTGTAATTAAATTGCAAGGTTTTATGGGAACCACATTTTGACCGATAACTCATTTATCGAAATATGACAGTGTCCAAATGAAACCAGTGTCCCTCTCCTTTCGTTTGACACCCATATTGTACACCACTTTCAAGGTCTTTTGGGAACCAGACTTTGACCTATAACTCATTTATCGATAAATATATCGAAATATGGAAATGTCTAAATGAAACCAGTGCCCCTCTCCTTTCGTTTGACACCCATATTGTACCCCACTTTCAAGGTCTTTTGAGTACCAGACTTTGATCTATAACTCATTTATCGATAAATATATCGAAATATGGAAATGTCCAAATGAAACCAGTGTCCTTCTCCTTTCGTTTGACACCCATATTGTACTCCGCTTTCAAGGGCTTTTGGGAAACAGATTTTGACCGATAACTCATTTATCGATAAATATATCGAAATATGGCAATGTCCAAATGAAACCATTTGATACCCAATTTGTAATTAAATTGCAAGGTTTTATGGGAACCACATTTTGACCGATAACTCATTTATCGATAAATATATCGAAATATGACAATGTCCAAATGAAACCAGTGTCCTTCTCCCTTCGTTTGACACCCATATTGCACACCGCTTTCAAGGGCTTTTGGGAAACAGATTTTGACCGATAACTCATTTATCGATAAATATATCGAAATATGGCAATGTTCAAATGAAACCATTTGATACCCAATTTGTAATTAAATTACAAGGTTTTATGGGAACCACATTTTGACCGATAACTCATTTATCGATAAATATATCGAAATATGGCAATGTCCAAATGAAACCATTTGATACCCAATTTGTAATTAAATTGCAAGGTTTTATGGGAACCACATTTTGACCGATAACTCATTTATCGATAAATATATCGAAATATGACAATGTCCAAATGAAACCAGTATCCTTCTCCCTTCGTTTGACACCCATATTGCACACCGCTTTCAAGGGCTTTTGGGAACCACATTTTGACCGATAACTCATTTATCGACAAATATATCGAAATATGGCAATGTCCAAATGAAACCATTTGATACCCAATTTGTAATTAAATTGCAAGGTTTTATGGGAACCACATTTTGACCGATAACTCATTTATCGATAAATATATCGAAATATGACAATGTCCAAATGAAACCAGTATCCTTCTCCCTTCGTTTGACACCCATATTGCACACCGCTTTCAAGGGCTTTTGGGAAACAGATTTTGACCGATAACTCATTTGTCGATAAATATGTCGAAATATGGCAATGTTCAAATGAAACCATTTGATACCCACATTGTCATTAAATTGCAAGGTTTTATGGGAACCACATTTTGACCGATAACTCATTTATCGATAAATATATCGAAATATGACAGTGTCCAAATGAAACCAGTGTCCCTCTCCTTTCGTTTGACACCCATATTGTATACCACTTTCAAGGTCTTTTGGGAACCAGACTTTGACCTATAACTCATTTATCGATAAATATATCGAAATATGGAAATGTCTAAATGAAACCAGTGTCCCTCTCCTTTCGTTTGACACCCATATTGTACACGACTTTCAAGGTCTTTTGGGAACCAGACTTTGACCTATAACTCATTTATCGATAAATATATCGAAATATGGAAATGTCTAAATGAAACCAGTGCCCCTCTCCCTTCGTTTGACACCCATATTGCACACCGTTTTCAAGGGCTTTTGGGAACCACATTTTGACCGATAACTCATTTATCGACAAATATATCGAAATATGGCAATGTCCAAATGAAACCATTTGATACTCAATTTTTAATTAAATTGGAAGGTTTTATGGCAACCAGATTTTGACCGATAACTCATTTATCGATAAATATATCGAAATATGGCAATGTCCAAATGAAACCATTTGATACCCAATTTGTAATTAAATTGCAAGGTTTTATGGAAACCACATTTTGACCGATAACCCATTTATCGATAAATATATCGAAATATGGCAATGTTCAAATGAAACCATTTGATACCCATATTGTAATTAAATTGGAAGGTTTTATGGGAACCAGATTTTGACCGATAACTCATTTATCGATAAATATATCGAAATATGGCAATGTCCAAATGAAACCATTTGATACCCAATTTGTAATTAATTAATAATTTTCACCGATAACTCATTTATCGATTAATATATCGAAATATGACAATGTCCAAATAAAACCCGTGTCCTTCTCCTTTCGTTTGATACCCATATTTTACACCACTTTCAAGGGCTTTTGGGTACCATATTTTGACCGATAACTCATTTATCGATAAGTATATCGAAATATGGCAATGTTCAAATGAAACCATTTGATACCCAATTTTTAAATAAATTGGAAGGTTTTGTGGCAACCAGATTTTGACCGATAACTCATTTATCGATAAATATATCGAAATATGGAAATGTTCAAATGAAACCATTTGATACCCATATTGTAATTAAATTGGAAGGTTGTATGGGAACCAGATTTTGACCGATGACTCATTTATCGATAAATATATCGAAATATGGCAATGTCCAAATGAAACCATTTGATACCCAATTTGTAGATAATTAATAATTTTCACCGATAACTCATTTATCGATTAATATATCGAAATATGACAATGTCCAAATAAAACCCGTGTCCTTCTCCTTTCGTTTGATACCCATATTTTACACCACTTTCAAGAGCTTTTGGGTACCATATTTTGACCGATAACTCATTTATCGATAAGTATATCGAAATATGGCAATGTCCAAATGAAACCATTTTATACCCAATTTGAAATTAAATAGCAAGGTTTTATGGGAACCACATTTTGACCGATAACTCATTTATCAATTAATATATCGAAATATGGCACTGTCCAAATGAAACCATTTGATACCCAATTTGTAATTAAATTGCAAGGTTTTATGGAAACCACATTTTGACCGATAACCTATTTATCGATAAATATATCGAAATATGGCAATGTTCAAATGAAACCATTTGATACCCATATTGTAATTAAATTGGAAGGTTGTATGGGAACCAGATTTTGACCGATAACTCATTTATCGATAAATATATCGAAAT
The DNA here is from genome assembly GCA_949987695.1 of Merzomyia westermanni. Lineage (NCBI taxonomy): Eukaryota > Metazoa > Arthropoda > Insecta > Diptera > Tephritidae > Merzomyia > Merzomyia westermanni. Next base: position 3,055,500 of record OX465292.1, on the reverse strand, counting down.
ATGGCAATGTCCAAATGAAACCAGTGTCCCTCTCCTTTCGTTTGACACCCATATTGTACACCAATTTCAAGGTCTTTTGGGAACCAGACTTTGACCTATAACTCATTTATCGATAAATATATCGAAATATGGCAATGTGTAATTGAAACCACTGTCCGTCTCATTTCGTTTGACACCCATATTGTATACTACTTTCAAGGGCTTTTGGGAACCACATTTTGACCGATAACTCATTTATCGATTAATATATCGAAATATGACAATGTCCAAATAAAACCCGTGTCCTTCTTCTTTCGTTTGACACCCATATTTTACACCACTTTCAAGGGCTTTTGGGAACCATATTTTGACCGATAACTCATTTATCGATAAATATATCGAAATATGGCAATGTTCAAATGAAACCATTTGATACTCAATTTTTAATTAAATTGGAAGGTTTTATGGCAACCAGATTTTAACCGATAACTCATTTATCGATAAATATATCGAAATATGACAATGGCCAAATGAAACCAGTGTCCTTCTCCCTTCGATTGGCACCCATATTGCACACCACTTTCAAGGGCTTTTGGGAACCAGATTTTGACCGATAACTCATTTATCGATAAATATATCGAAATATGGCAATGTTCAAATGAAACCATTTGAAACCCAATTTGTAATTAAATTGCAAGGTTTTATGGGAACCACATTTTGACCGATAACTCATTTATCGATAAATATATCGAAATATGACAATGTCCAAATGAAACCATTTGAAACCCAATTTGTAATTAAATTGCAAGGTTTTATGGGAACCACATTTTGACCGATAACTCATTTATCGATTAATATATCGAAATATGACAATGTCCAAATAAAACCCGTGTCCTTCTCCTTTCTTTTGACACCCATATTTTACACCACTTTCAAGGGCTTTTGGGAACCATATTTTGACCGATAACTCATTTATCGATAAATATATCGAAATATGGCAATGTTCAAATGAAACCATTTGATACTCAATTTTTAATTAAATTGGAAGGTTTTATGGCAACCAGATTTTGACCGATAACTCATTTATCGATAAATATATCGAAATATGGCAATGTCCAAATGAAACCATTTGATACCCAATTTGTAATTAAATTGCAAGGTTTTATGGGAACCACATTTTGACCGATAACCCATTTATCGATAAATATATCGAAATATGGCAATGTTCAAATGAAACCATTTGATACCCATATTGTAATTAAATTGGAAGGTTTTATGGGAACCAGATTTTGACCGATAACTCATTTATCGATAAATATATCGAAATATGGCAATGTCCAAATGAAACCATTTGATACCCAATTTGTAATTAATTAATAATTTTCACCGATAACTCATTTATCGATTAATATATCGAAATATGACAATGTCCAAATAAAACCCGTGTCCTTCTCCTTTCGTTTGATACCCATATTTTACACCACTTTCAAGGGCTTTTGGGTACCATATTTTGACCGATAACTCATTTATCGATAAGTATATCGAAATATGGCAATGTTCAAATGAAACCATTTGATACCCAATTTGTAATTAAATTGCAAGGTTTTATGGAAACCACATTTTGACCGATAACCTATTTATCGATAAATATATCGAAATATGGCAATGTTCAAATGAAACCATTTGATACCCATATTGTAATTAAATTGGAAGGTTGTATGGGAACCAGATTTTGACCGATAACTCATTTATCGATAAATATATCGAAATATGGCAATGTTCAAATGAAACCATTTGATACCCAATTTGTAATTAAACTGCAAGGTTTTATGGGAACCACATTTTGACCGATAACTCATTTATCGATAAATATATCGAAATATGGCAATGTCCAAATGAAACCAGTGTCCCTCTCCTTTCGTTTGACACCCATATTGTACACCACTTTCAAGGTCTTTTGGGAACCAGACTTTGACCTATAACTCATTTATCGATAAATATATCGAAATATGGAAATGTCTAAATGAAACCAGTGTCCGTCTCCTTTCGTTTGACACCCATATTGTATACTACTTTCAAGGGCTTTTGGGAACCACATTTTGAGCGATAATTCATTTATCGATAAATATATCGAAATATGACAATGTCCAAATGAAACCAGTGTCCTTCTCCTTTCGTTTGACACCCATATTGTACTTCACTTTCAAGGGCTTTTGGGAACCAGATTTTGACCGATAACTCATTTATAGATAAATATATCGAAATATGGCAATGTCTAATTGAAACCATTGTCCGTCTCATTTCGTTTGACACCCATATTGTATACTACTTTCAAGGGCTTTTGGGAACCACATTTTGACCGATAACTCATTTATCGATTAATATATCGAAATATGACAATGTCCAAATAAAACCCGTGTCCTTCTTCTTTCGTTTGACACCCATATTTTACACCACTTTCAAGGGCTTTTGGGAACCATATTTTGACCGATAACTCATTTATCGATAAATATATCGAAATATGGCAATGTTCAAATGAAACCATTTGATACTCAATTTTTAATTAAATTGGAAGGTTTTATGGCAACCAGATTTTGACCGATAACTCATTTATCGATAAATATATCGAAATATGCCAATGTCCAAATGAAACCATTTGATACCCAATTTGTAATTAAATTGCAAGGTTTTATGGAAACCACATTTTTACCGATAACCCATTTATCGATAAATATATCGAAATATGGCAATGTTCAAATGAAACCATTTGATACCCATATTGTAATTAATTTGGAAGGTTTTATGGGAACCAGATTTTGATCGATAACTCATTTATCGATAAATATATCGAAATATGGCAATCTCCAAATGAAACCATTTGATACCCAATTTGTAATTAAATTGCAAGGTTTATGGGAACCACATTTTGACCGATAACTCATTTATCGATAAATATATCGAAATATGACAATGGCCAAATGAAACCAGTGTCCTTCTCCCTTCGATTGGCACCCATATTGCACACCACTTTCAAGGGCTTTTGGGAACCACATTTTGACCGATAACTCATTTATCGATTAATATATCGAAATATGACAATGTCCAAATAAAACCCGTGTCCTTCTCCTTTCGTTTGACACCCATATTTTACACCACTTTCAAGGGCTTTTGGGAACCACATTTTGACCGATAATTTAATTATCGATAAATATATCGAAATATGGCAATGTCCAAATGAAACAATTTTATACCCAATTTGAAATTAAATAGCAAGGTTTTATGGGAACCACATTTTGACCGATAACTCATTTATCGATTAATATATCGAAATATGACAATGTCCAAATAAAACCCGTGTCCTTCTCCTTTCGTTTGACTCCCATATTTTACACCACTTTCAAGGGCTTTTGGGAACCAGATTTTGACCGATAACTCATTTATCGATAAATATATCGAAATATTTCAATGTCCAAATGAAACCATTTGATACCCAATTTGTAATTAAATTGCAAGGTTTTATGGAAACCACATTTTGACCGTTAACCCATTTATCGATAAATATATCGAAATATGGCAATGTTCAAATGAAAGCATTGGATACCCATATTGTAATTAAATTGGAAGGTTTTATGGGAACCAGATTTTGACCGATAACTCATTTATCGATAAATATATCGAAATATGGCAATGTCCAAATGAAACCATTTGATACCCAATTTGTTATTAAATTGCAAGGTTTTATGGAAACCACATTTTGACCGATAACCCATTTATCGATAAATATATCGAAATATGGCAATGTTCAAATGAAACCATTTCATACCCATATTGTAATTAAATTGGAAGGTTTTATGGGAACCAGATTTTGACCGATAACACATTTATCTATAAATATATCGAAATATGGCAATGTTCAAATGAAACCATTTGATACCCCATTTGTAATTAAATTGCAAGGTTTTATGGGAACCACATTTTGACCGATAACTCATTTATCGATAAATATATCGAAATATGGCAATGTTCAAATGAAACCATTTGATACCCCATTTGTAATTAAATTGCAAGGTTTTATGGGAACCACATTTTGACCGATAACTCATTTATCGATAAATATATCGAAATATGACAATGTCCAAATGAAACCAGTGTCCCTCTCCTTTCGTTTGACACCCATATTGTACACCACTTTCAAGGTCTTTTGGGAACCAGACTTTGACCTATAACTCATTTATCGATAAATATATCGAAATATGGAAATGTCTAAATGAAACCAGTGTCCGTCTCCTTTCGTTTGACACCCATATTGTATACTACTTTCAAGGGCTTTTGGGAACCACATTTTGAGCGATAATTCATTTATCGATAAATATATCGAAATATGACAATGTCCAAATGAAACCAGTGTCCTTCTCCTTTCGTTTGACACCCATATTGTACTCCACTTTCAAGGGCTTTTGGGAACCAGATTTTGACCGATAACTCATTTATAGATAAATATATCGAAATATGGCAATGTCTAATTGAAACCACTGTCCGTCTCATTTCGTTTGACACCCATATTGTATACTACTTTCAAGGGCTTTTGGGAACCACATTTTGACCGATAACTCATTTATCGATTAATATATCGAAATATGACAATGTCCAAATAAAACCCGTGTCCTTCTTCTTTCGTTTGACACCCATATTTTACACCACTTTCAAAGGCTTTTGGGAACCATATTTTGACCGATAACTCATTTATCGATAAATATATCGAAATATGGCAATGTTCAAATGAAACCATTTGATACTCAATTTTTAATTAAATTGGAAGGTTTTATGGCAACCAGATTTTGACCGATAACTCATTTATCGATAAATATATCGAAATATGCCAATGTCCAAATGAAACCATTTGATACCCAATTTGTAATTAAATTGCAAGGTTTTATGGTAACCACATTTTTACCGATAACCCATTTATCGATAAATATATCGAAATATGGCAATGTTCAAATGAAACCATTTGATACCCATATTGTAATTAATTTGGAAGGTTTTATGGGAACCAGATTTTGATCGATAACTCATTTATCGATAAATATATCGAAATATGGCAATCTCCAAATGAAACCATTTGATACCCAATTTGTAATTAAATTGCAAGGTTTAAGGGAACCACATTTTGACCGATAACTCATTTATCGATAAATATATCGAAATATGGCAATGTTCAAATGAAACCATTTGAAACCCAATTTGTAATTAAATTGCAAGGTTTTATGGGAACCACATTTTGACCGATAACTCATTTATCGATAAATATATCGAAATATGACAATGTCCAAATGTAACCATTTGATACCCAATTTGTAATTAAATTGCAAGGTTTTATGGGAACCACATTTTGACCGATAACTCATTTATCGATTAATATATCGAAATATGACAATGTCCAAATAAAACCCGTGTCCTTCTCCTTTCGTTTGACACCCATATTTTACACCACTTTCAAGGGCTTTTGGGAACCACATTTTGACCGATAATTTAATTATCGATAAATATATCGAAATATGGCAATGTCCAAATTAAACAATTTTATACCCAATTTGAAATTAAATAGCAAGGTTTTATGGGAACCACATTTTGACCGATAACTCATTTATCGATTAATATATCGAAATATGACAATGTCCAAATAAAACCCGTGTCCTTCTCCTTTCGTTTGACTCCCATATTTTACACCACTTTCAAGGGCTTTTGGGAACCAGATTTTGACCGATAACTCATTTATCGATAAATATATCGAAATATTTCAATGTCCAAATGAAACCATTTGATACCCAATTTGTAATTAAATTGCAAGGTTTTATGGAAACCACATTTTGACCGTTAACCCATTTATCGATAAATATATCGAAATATGGCAATGTTCAAATGAAAGCATTGGATACCCATATTGTAATTAAATTGGAAGGTTTTATGGGAACCAGATTTTGACCGATAACTCATTTATCGATAAATATATCGAAATATGGCAATGTCCAAATGAAACCATTTGATACCCAATTTGTTATTAAATTGCAAGGTTTTATGGAAACCACATTTTGACCGATAACCCATTTATCGATAAATATATCGAAATATGGCAATGTTCAAATGAAACCATTTCATACCCATATTGTAATTAAATTGGAAGGTTTTATGGGAACCAGATTTTGACCGATAACACATTTATCGATTAATATATCGAAATATGACAATGTCCAAATAAAACCCGTGTCCTTCTCCTTTCGTTTGACTCCCATATTTTACACCACTTTCAAGGGCTTTTGGGAACCAGATTTTGACCGATAACTCATTTATCGATAAATATATCGAAATATTTCAATGTCCAAATGAAACCATTTGATACCCAATTTGTAATTAAATTGCAAGGTTTTATGGAAACCACATTTTGACCGTTAACCCATTTATCGATAAATATATCGAAATATGGCAATGTTCAAATGAAAGCATTGGATACCCATATTGTAATTAAATTGGAAGGTTTTATGGGAATCAGATTTTGACCGATAACTCATTTATCGATAAATATATCGAAATATGGCAATGTCCAAATGAAACCATTTGATACCCAATTTGTTATTAAATTGCAAGGTTTTATGGAACCACATTTTGACCGATAACCCATTTATCGATAAATATATCGAAATATGACAATGTTCAAATGAAACCATTTCATACCCATATTGTAATTAAATTGGAAGGTTTTATGGGAACCAGATTTTGACCGATAACACATTTATCTATAAATATATCGAAATATGGCAATGTTCAAATGAAACCATTTGATACCCCATTTGTAATTAAATTGCAAAGGTTTTATGGGAACCACATTTTGACCGATAACTCATTTATCGATAAATATATCGAAATATGGCAATGTTCAAATGAAACCATTTGATACCCAATTTGTAATTAAATTGCAAGGTTTTATGGGAACCACATTTTGACCGATAACTCATTTATCGATAAATATATCGAAATATGACAATGTCCAAATGAAACCAGTGTCCCTCTCTTTCGTTTGACACCCATATTGTACACCACTTTCAAGGTCTTTTGGGAACCAGACTTTGACCTATAACTCATTTATCGATAAATATATCGAAATATGGAAATGTCTAAATGAAACCAGTGTCCGTCTCCTTTCGTTTGACACCCATATTGTATACTACTTTCAAGGGCTTTTGGGAACCACATTTTGACCGATAATTCATTTATCGATAAATATATCGAAATATGACAATGTCCAAATGAAACCAGTGTCCTTCTCCTTTCGTTTGACACCCATATTGTACACCACTTTCAAGGGCTTTTGGGAACCAGATTTTGACCGATAACTCATTTATAGATAAATATATCGAAATATGGCAATGTCTAATTGAAACCACTGTCCGTCTCATTTCGTTTGACACCCATATTGTATACTACATTCAAGGGCTTTTGGGAACCACATTTTGACCGATAACTCATTTATCGATTAATATATCGAAATATGACAATGTCCAAATAAAACCCGTGTCCTTCTTCTTTCGTTTGACACCCATATTTTACACCACTTTCAAGGGCTTTTGGGAACCATATTTTGACCGATAACTCATTTATCGATAAATATATCGAAATATGGCAATGTTCAAATGAAACCATTTGATACTCACTTTTTAATTAAATTGGAAGGTTTTATGGCAACCAGATTTTGACCGATAACTCGTTTATCGATAAATATATCGAAATATGCCAATGTCCAAATGAAACCATTTGATACCCAATTTGTAATTAAATTGCAAGGTTTTATGGAAACCACATTTTTACCGATAACCCATTTATCGATAAATATATCGAAATATGGCAATGTTCAAATGAAACCATTTGATACCCATATTGTAATTAATTTGGAAGGTTTTATGGGAACCAGATTTTGATCGATAACTCATTTATCGATAAATATATCGAAATATGGCAATCTCCAAATGAAACCATTTGATACCCAATTTGTAATTAAATTGCAAGGTTTAAGGGAACCACATTTTGACCGATAACTCATTTATCGATAAATATATCGAAATATGACAATGGCCAAATGAAACCAGTGTCCTTCTCCCTTCGATTGGCACCCATATTGCACACCACTTTCAAGGGCTTTTGGGAACCAGATTTTGACCGATAACTCATTTATCGATAAATATTTCGAAATATGGCAATGTTCAAATGAAACCATTTGAAACCCAATTTGTAATTAAATTGCAAGGTTTTATGGGAACCACATTTTGACCGATAACTCATTTATCGATAAATATATCGAAATATGACAATGTCCAAATGTAACCATTTGATACCCAATTTGTAATTAAATTGCAAGGTTTTATGGGAACCACATTTTGACCGATAACTCATTTATCGATTAATATATCGAAATATGACAATGTCCAAATAAAACCCGTGTCCTTCTCCTTTCGTTTGACACCCATATTTTACACCACTTTCAAGGGCTTTTGGGAACCACATTTTGACCGATAATTTAATTATCGATAAATATATCGAAATATGGCAATGTCCAAATGAAACAATTTTATACCCAATTTGAAATTAAATAGCAAGGTTTTATGGGAACCACATTTTGACCGATAACTCATTTATCGATTAATATATCGAAATATGACAATGTCCAAATAAAACCCGTGTCCTTCTCCTTTCGTTTGACTCCCATATTTTTACACCACTTTCAAGGGCTTTTGGGAACCAGATATTGACCGATAACTCATTTATCGATAAATATATCGAAATATTTCAATGTCCAAATGAAACCATTTGATACCCAATTTGTAATTAAATTGCAAGGTTTTATGGAAACCACATTTTGACCGTTAACCCATTTATCGATAAATATATCGAATATGGCAATGTTCAAATGAAAGCATTGGATACCCATATTGTAATTAAATTGGAAGGTTTTATGGGAACCAGATTTTGACCGATAACTCATTTATCGATAAATATATCGAAATATGGCAATGTCCAAATGAAACCATTTGATACCCAATTTGTTATTAAATTGCAAGGTTTTATGGAAACCACATTTTGACCGATAACCCATTTATCGATAAATATATCGAAATATGGCAATGTTCAAATGAAACCATTTCATACCCATATTGTAATTAAATTGGAAGGTTTTATGGGAACCAGATTTTGACCGATAACACATTTATCGATAAATATATCGAAATATGGCAATGTCCAAATGAAACCATTTGATACCCAATTTGTAATTAAATTGCAATGTTTTATGGGAACCACATTTTGACCGATAACTCATTTATCGATAAATATATCGAAATATGACAATGTCCAAATGAAACCAGTGCCCTTCTCCCTTCGTTTGACACCCATATTGCACACCACTTTCAAGGGATTTTGGGAACCAGATTTTGACCGATAACTCATTTATCGATAAATACATCGAAATATGGCAGTGTTCAAATAAAACCATTTGATACCCAATTTGTAATTAAACTGCAAGGTTTTATGGGAACCACATTTTGACCGATAACTCATTTATCGATAAATATATCGAAATATGACAATGTCCAAATGAAACCATTTGATTCCCAATTTGTAATTAAATTGCAAGGTTTTATGGGAACCACATTTTGACCGATAACTCATTTATCGATAAATATATCGAAATATGACAATGTCCCATGAAACCAGTGTCCCTCTCCTTTCGTTTGACACCCATATTGTAAACTACTTTCAAGGTCTTTTGGGAACCAGACTTTGACCTATAACTCATTTATCGATAAATATATCGAAATATGGAAATGTCTAAATGAAACCACTGTCCGTCGCCTTTCGTTTGACACCCATATTGCACACTACTTTCAAGGGCTTTTGGGAACCACATTTTGACCGATAATTCATTTATCGATAAATATATCGAAATATGGCAATGTCCAAATGAAACCATTTTATACCCAATTTGAAATTAAATAGCAAGGTTTTATGTGAACCACATTTTGACCGTTAACCCATTTATCGATAAATATATCGAAATATGGCAATGTTCAAATGAAAGCATTGGATACCCATATTGTAATTAAATTGGAAGGTTTTATGGGAATCAGATTTTGACCGATAACTCATTTATCGATAAATATATCGAAATATGGCAATGTCCAAATGAAACCATTTGATACCCAATTTGTTATTAAATTGCAAGGTTTTATGGAAACCACATTTTGACCGATAACCCATTTATCGATAAATATATCGAAATATGGCAATGTTCAAATGAAACCATTTCATACCCATATTGTAATTAAATTGGAAGGTTTTATGGGAACCAGATTTTGACCGATAACACATTTATCTATAAATATATCGAAATATGGCAATGTTCAAATGAAACCATTTGATACCCCATTTGTAATTAAATTGCAAGGTTTTATGGGAACCACATTTTGGCCGATAACTCATTTATCGATAAATATATCGAAATATGGCAATGTTCAAATGAAACCATTTGATACCCCATTTGTAATTAAATTGCAAGGTTTTATGGGAACCACATTTTGACCGATAACTCATTTATCGATAAATATATCGAAATATGACAATGTCCAAATGAAACCAGTGTCCCTCTCCTTTCGTTTGACACCCATATTGTACACCACTTTCAAGGTCTTTTGGGAACCAGACTTTGACCTATAACTCATTTATCGATAAATATATCGAAATATGGAAATGTCTAAATGAAACCAGTGTCCGTCTCCTTTCGTTTGACACCCATATTGTATACTACTTTCAAGGGCTTTTGGGAACCACATTTTGACCGATAATTCATTTATCGATAAATATATCGAAATATGACAATGTCCAAATGAAACCAGTGTCCTTCTCCTTTCGTTTGACACCCATATTGTACTCCACTTTCAAGGGCTTTTGGGAACCAGATTTTGACCGATAACTCATTTATAGATAAATATATCGAAATATGGCAATGTCTAATTGAAACCACTGTCCGTCTCATTTCGTTTGACACCCATATTGTATACTACATTCAAGGGCTTTTGGGAACCACATTTTGACCGATAACTCATTTATCGATTAATATATCGAAATATGACAATGTCCAAATAAAACCCGTGTCCTTCTTCTTTCGTTTGACACCCATATTTTACACCACTTTCAAGGGCTTTTGGGAACCATATTTTGACCGATAACTCATTTATCGATAAATATATCGAAATATGGCAATGTTCAAATGAAACCATTTGATACTCACTTTTTAATTAAATTGGAAGGTTTTATGGCAACCAGATTTGACCGATAACTCATTTATCGATAAATATATCGAAATATGCCAATGTCCAAATGAAACCATTTGATACCCAATTTGTAATTAAATTGCAAGGTTTTATGGAAACCACATTTTTACCGATAACCCATTTATCGATAAATATATCGAAATATGGCAATGTTCAAATGAAACCATTTGATACCCATATTGTAATTAATTTGGAAGGTTTTATGGGAACCAGATTTTGATCGATAACTCATTTATCGATAAATATATCGAAATATGGCAATCTCCAAATGAAACCATTTGATACCCAATTTGTAATTAAATTGCAAGGTTTAAGGGAACCACATTTTGACCGATAACTCATTTATCGATAAATATATCGAAATATGACAATGGCCAAATGAAACCAGTGTCCTTCTCCCTTCGATTGGCACCCATATTGCACACCACTTTCAAGGGCTTTTGGGAACCAGATTTTGACCGATAACTCATTTATCGATAATATTTCGAAATATGGCAATGTTCAAATGAAACCATTGAAACCCAATTTGTAATTAAATTGCAAGGTTTTATGGGAACCACATTTTGACCGATAACTCATTTATCGATAAATATATCGAAATATGACAATGTCCAAATGTAACCATTTGATACCCAATTTGTAATTAAATTGCAAGGTTTTATGGGAACCACATTTGACCGATAACTCATTTATCGATTAATATATCGAAATATGACAATGTCCAAATAAAACCCGTGTCCTTCTCCTTTCGTTTGACACCCATATTTTACACCACTTTCAAGGGCTTTTGGGAACCACATTTTGACCGATAATTTAATTATCGATAAATATATCGAAATATGGCAATGTCCAAATGAAACAATTTTATACCCAATTTGAAATTAAATAGCAAGGTTTTATGGGAACCACATTTTGACCGATAACTCATTTATCGATTAATATATCGAAATATGACAATGTCCAAATAAAACCCGTGTCCTTCTCCTTTCGTTTGACTCCCATATTTTACACCACTTTCAAGGGCTTTTGGGAACCAGATATTGACCGATAACTCATTTATCGATAAATATATCGAAATATTTCAATGTCCAAATGAAACCATTTGATACCCAATTTGTAATTAAATTGCAAGGTTTTATGGAAACCACATTTTGACCGTTAACCCACCATTTATCGATAAATATATCGAAATATGGCAATGTTCAAATGAAAGCATTGGATACCCATATTGTAATTAAATTGGAAGGTTTTATGGGAACCAGATTTTGACCGATAACTCATTTATCGATAAATATATCGAAATATGGCAATGTCCAAATGAAACCATTTGATACCCAATTTGTTATTAAATTGCAAGGTTTTATGGAAACCACATTTTGACCGATAACCCATTTATCGATAAATATATCGAAATATGGCAATGTTCAAATGAAACCATTTCATACCCATATTGTAATTAAATTGGAAGGTTTTATGGGAACCAGATTTTGACCGATAACACATTTATCGATAAATATATCGAAATATGGCAATGTCCAAATGAAACCATTTGATACCCAATTTGTAATTAAATTGCAATGTTTTATGGGAACCACATTTTGACCGATAACTCATTTATCGATAAATATATCGAAATATGACAATGTCCAAATGAAACCAGTGCCCTTCTCCCTTCGTTTGACACCCATATTGCACACCACTTTCAAGGGATTTTGGGAACCAGATTTTGACCGATAACTCATTTATCGATAAATACATCGAAATATGGCAGTGTTCAAATAAAACCATTTGATACCCAATTTGTAATTAAACTGCAAGGTTTTATGGGAACCACATTTTGACCGATAACTCATTTATCGATAAATATATCGAAATATGACAATGTCCAAATGAAACCATTTGATTCCCAATTTGTAATTAAATTGCAAGGTTTTATGGGAACCACATTTTGACCGATAACTCATTTATCGATAAATATATCGAAATATGACAATGTCCCATGAAACCAGTGTCCCTCTCCTTTCGTTTGACACCCATATTGTAAACTACTTTCAAGGTCTTTTGGGAACCAGACTTTGACCTATAACTCATTTATCGATAAATATATCGAAATATGGAAATGTCTAAATGAAACCACTGTCCGTCGCCTTTCGTTTGACACCCATATTGCACACTACTTTCAAGGGCTTTTGGGAACCACATTTTGACCGATAATTCATTTATCGATAAATATATCGAAATATGGCAATGTCCAAATGAAACCATTTTATACCCAATTTGAAATTAAATAGCAAGGTTTTATGTGAACCACATTTTGACCGATAACTCATTTGTCGATTGATATATCGAAATATGACAATGTCCAAATAAAACCCGTGTCCTTCCCTTTCATTTGACACCTACATTTTACACCACTTTCAAGGGCTTTTGGGAACCATATTTTGACCGATAACTCATTTATCGATAAATATATGGAAATATGGCAATGATCAAATGAAACCATTTGATACCCAATTTTTAATTAAATTGGAAGGTTTTATGGCAACCAGATTTTGACCGATAACTCATTTATCGATAAATATATCGAAATATGGCAATGTCCAAATGAAACCATTTGATACCCAATTTGTAATTAAATTGCAAGGTTTTATGGAAACCACATTTTGACCGATAACCCATTTATCGATAAATATATCGAAATAGGGAAATGTTCAAATGAAACCATTTGATACCCATATTGTAATTAAATTGGAAGGTTTTATGGGAACCAGATTTTGACCGATAACGCATTTATCGATAAATATATCGAAATATGGCAATGTCCAAATGAAACCATTTGATACCCAATTTGTAATTAAATTGCAAGGTTTTATGGGAACCACATTTTGACCGATAACTCATTTATCGATAAATGTATCGAAATATGACAATGTCCAAATGAAACCAGTGTCCTTCTCCCTTCGTTTGACTCCCATATTGCACACCACTTTCAAGGGCTTTTGGTAACCAGATTTTGACTGATAACTCATTTATCGATAAATATATCGAAATATGGCAATGTTCAAATGAAACCGTTTGATACCCCATTTGTAATTAAATTGCAAGGTTTTATGGGAACCACATTTTGACCGATAACTCATTTATCGATAAATATATCGAAATATGAAAATGTCCAAATGAAACCAGTGTCCCTCTCCTTTCGTTTGACACCCATATTGTACACCACTTTCAAGGTCTTTTGGGAACCATACTTTGACCTATAACTCATTCATCGATAAATATATCGAAATATGGAAATGTCTAAATGAAACCAGTGTCCGTCTCCTTTCGTTTGACACCCATATTGTATACTACTTTCAAGGGCTTTTGGGAACCACATTTTGACCGATAACTCATTTATCGATAAACATATCGAAATATGACAATGTTCAAATGAAACCAGTGTCCTTTTCCCTTCGTTTGACACCCATATTGCACACCACTTTCAAGGGCTTTTGGGAACCAGATTTTGACCGATAACTCATTTATCGATAAATATATCGAAATATGGCAATGTTCAAATGAAACCATTTGATACCCAATTTCTAATTAAATTCCAAGGTTTTATGGGAACCACATTTTGACCAATAACTCATTTATCAATAAATATATCGAAATATGACAATGTCCAAATGAAACCAGTGTCCTTCTCCATTCGTTTGACACCCATATTGCACACCACTTTCAAGGGCTTTTGGGAACCAGATTTTAACCGATAACTCATTTATCGATAAATATATCGAAATATGGCAATGTTCAAATGAAACCATTTGATACCCAATTTGTTATTAAATTTCAAGGTTTTATGGGAACTACATTTTGACCGATAACTCATTTATCAATAAATATATCGAAATATGGAAATGTCTAAATGAAACCATTTGATACCCAATTTGTAATTAAATTGCAAGGTTTTATGGGAACCACATTTTGACCGATAACTCATTTATCGATTAATATATCGAAATATGACAATGGCCAAATGAAACCAGTGTCCTTCTCCCTTCGATTGGCACCCATATTGCACACCACTTTCAAGGGCTTTTGGGAACCAGATTTTGACCGATAACTCATTTATCGATAAATATTTCGAAATATGGCAATGTTCAAATGAAACCATTTGAAACCCAATTTGTAATTAAATTGCAAGGTTTTATGGAAACCACATTTTGACCGATAACCCATTTATCGATAAATATATCGAAATATGGCAATGTTCAAATGAAACCATTTCATACCCATATTGTAATTAAATTGGAAGGTTTTATGGGAACCAGATTTTGACCGATAACACATTTATCGATTAATATATCGAAATATGACAATGTCCAAATAAAACCCGTGTCCTTCTCCTTTCGTTTGACTCCCATATTTTACACCACTTTCAAGGGTTTTTGGGAACCAGATTTTGACCGATAACTCATTTATCGATAAATATATCGAAATATTTCAATGTCCAAATGAAACCATTTGATACCCAATTTGTAATTAAATTGCAAGGTTTTATGGAAACCACATTTTGACCGTTAACCCATTTATCGATAAATATATCGAAATATGGCAATGTTCAAATGAAAGCATTGGATACCCATATTGTAATTAAATTGGAAGGTTTTATGGGAATCAGATTTTGACCGATAACTCATTTATCGATAAATATATCGAAATATGGCAATGTCCACATGAAACCATTTGATACCCAATTTGTTATTAAATTGCAAGGTTTTATGGAAACCACATTTTGACCGATAACCCATTTATCAATAAATATATCGAAATATGGAAATGTCTAAATGAAACCAGTGTCCGTCTCCTTTCGTTTGACACCCATATTGTATACTATTTTCAAGGGCTTTTGGGATCCACATTTTGACCGATAACTCATTTATCGATAAATATATCGAAATATGGCAATGTCCAAATGAAACCATTTTATACCCAATTTGAAATTAAATAGCAAGGTTTTATCGGAACCACATTTTGACCGATAACTCATTTATCGATTAATATATCGAAATATGACAATGTCCAAATAAAACCCGTGTCCTTCTCCTTTCGTTTGACACCCATATTTTACACCACTTTCAAGGGCTTTTGGCAACCATATTTTGACCGATAACTCATTTATCGATAAATATATCGAAATATGGCAATGTTCAAATGAAACCATTTGATACTCAATTTTTAATTAAATTGGGAGGTTTTATGGCAACCAGGTTTTGACCGATAACTCATTTATCGATAAATATATCGAAATATTTCAATGTCCAAATGAAACCATTTGATACCCAATTTGTAATTAAATTGCAAGGTTTTATGGAAACCACATTTTGACCGATAACCCATTTATCGATAAATATGTATATCGAAATATGGCAATGTTCAAATGAAAGCATTGGATACCCATATTGTAATTAAATTGGAAGGTTTTATGGGAACCAGATTTTGACCGATAACTCATTTATCGATAAATATATCGAAATATGGCAATGTCCAAATGAAACCATTTGATACCCAATTTGTAATTAAATTGCAAGGTTTTATGGAAACCACATTTTGACCGATAACCCATTTATCGATAAATATATCGAAACATGGCAATGTTCAAATGAAACCATTTGATACCCATATTGTAATTAAATTGGAAGGTTTTATGGGAACCAGATTTTGACCGATAACTCATTTATCGATAAATATATCGAAATATGGCAATGTCCAAATGAAACCATTTGATACCCAATTTGTAATTAAATTGCAAGGTTTTATGGGAACCACATTTTGACCGATAACTCATTTATCGATAAATATATCGAAATATGACAATGTCCCATGAAACCAGTGTCCCTCTCCTTTCGTTTGACACCCATATTGTAAACTACTTTCAAGGTCTTTTGGGAACCAGACTTTGACCTATAACTCATTTATCGATAAATATATCGAAATATGGAAATGTCTAAATGAAACCAGTGTCCGTCGCCTTTCGTTTGACACCCATATTGCACACTACTTTCAAGGGCTTTTGGGAACCACATTTTGACCGATAATTCATTTATCGATAAATATATCGAAATATGGCAATGTCCAAATGAAACCATTTTATACCCAATTTGAAATTAAATAGCAAGGTTTTATGTGAACCACATTTTGACCGATAACTCATTTGTCGATTGATATATCGAAATATGACAATGTCCAAATAAAACCCGTGTCCTTCTCCTTTCATTTGACACCCACATTTTAGACCACTTTCAAGGGCTTTTGCGAACCATATTTTGACCGATAACTCATTTATCGATAAATATATGGAAATATGGCAATGTTCAAATGAAACCATTTGATACCCAATTTTTAATTAAATTGGAAGGTTTTATGGCAACCAGATTTTGACCGATAACTCATTTATCGATAAATATATCGAAATATGGCAATGTCCAAATGAAACCATTTGATACCCAATTTGTAATTAAATTGCAAGGTTTTATGGAAACCACATTTTGACCGATAACCCATTTATCGATAAATATATCGAAATAGGGCAATGTTCAAATGAAACCATTTGATACCCATATTGTAATTAAATTGGAAGGTTTTATGGGAACCAGATTTTGACCGATAACTCATTTATCGATAAATATATCGAAATATGGCAATGTCCAAATGAAACCATTTGATACCCAATTTGTAATTAAATTGCAAGGTTTTATGGGAACCATATTTTGACCGATAACTCAATTATCGATAAATGTATCGAAATATGACAATGTCCAAATGAAACCAGTGTCCTTTTCCCTTCGTTTGACACCCATATTGCACACCACTTTCAAGGGCTTTTGGTAACCAGATTTTGACTGATAACTCATTTATCGATAAATATATCGAAATATGGCAATGTTCAAATGAAACCGTTTGATACCCCATTTGTAATTAAATTGCAAGGTTTTATGGGAATCACATTTTGACCGATAACTCATTTATCGATAAATATATCGAAATATGAAAATGTCCAAATGAAACCAGTGTCCCTCTCCTTTCGTTTGACACCCATATTGTACACCACTTTCAAGGTCTTTTGGGAACCATACTTTGACCTATAACTCATTGATCGATAAATATATCGAAATATGGAAATGTCTAAATGAAACCAGTGTCCGTCTCCTTTCGTTTGACACCCATATTGTATACTACTTTCAAGGGCTTTTGGGAACCACATTTTGACCGATAACTCATTTATCGATAAACATATCGAAATATGACAATGTCCAAATGAAACCAGTGTCCTTCTCCCTTCGTTTGACACCCATATTGCACACCACTTTCAAGGGCTTTTGGGAACCAGATTTTGACCGATAACTCATTTATCGATAAATATATCGAAATATGGCAATGTTCAAATGAAACCATTTGATACCCAATTTCTAATTAAATTCCAAGGTTTTATGGGAACCACATTTTGACCAATAACTCATTTATCGATAAATATATCGAAATATGACAATGTCCAAATGAAACCAGTGTCCTTCTCCATTCGTTTGACGCCCATATTGCACACCACTTTCAAGGGCTTTTGGGAACCAGATTTTAACCGATAACTCATTTATCGATAAATATATCGAAATATGGCAATGTTCAAATGAAACCATTTGATACCCAATTTGTAATTAAATTGCAAGGTTTTATGGGAACTACATTTTGACCGATAACTCATTTATCAATAAATATATCGAAATATGGAAATGTCTAAATGAAACCAGTGTCCGTCTCCTTTCGTTTGACACCCATATTGTATACTATTTTCAAGGTTTTATGGGAAATACATTTTGACCGATGACTCATTTATCAATAAATATATCGAAATATGGCAATGTCTAATTGAAACCAGTGTCCGTCTCATTTCGTTTGACACCCATATTGTATACTTCTTTCAAGGGCTTTTGGGACCCACATTTTGACCGATAACTCATTTATCGATAAATATATCGAAATATGGCAATGTTCAAATGAAACCATTTGATACCCAATTTTAAATTAAATAGCAAGGTTTTATGGGAACCACATTTTGACCGATAACTCATTTATCGATAAATATATCGAAATATGGCAATGTCCAAATGAAACCATTTGATACCCAATTTTAAATTAAATAGCAAGGTTTTATGGGAACCACATTTTGACCGATAACTCATTTATCGATAAATATATCGAAATATGACAATGTCCAGATGAAACCATTTGATACCCAATTTGTAATTAAATTGCAAGGTTTTATGGGAACCACATTTTGACCGATAACCCATTTATCTATAAATATATCGAAATATGGCAATGTCCAAATGAAACCAGTGTCCTTCTCCTTTCGTTTGACACCCATATTGTACACCACTTTCAAGGGTTTTCGGGAACCAGATTTTGACCGATAACTTATTTATCGATAAATATATCGAAATATGGCAATGTTCAAATGAAACCATTTGATACCCAATTTGTAATTAAATTGCAAGGTTTTATGGGAACCACATTTTGACCGATAACTCATTTATCGATAAATATATCGAAATATGACAATGTCCAGATGAAACCATTTGATACCCAATTTGTGATTAAATTGCAAGGTTTTATGGGAACCACATTTTGACCGATAACCCATTTATCTATAAATATATCAAAATATGGCAATGTCCAAATGAAACCAGTGTCCTTCTCCTTTCGTGTGACACCCATATTGTACACCACTTTCAAGGGTTTTCGGGAACCACATTTTGACCGATAACTCATTTATCGATAAATATATCGAAATATGGCAATGTCCAAATGAAACCATTTGATACCCAATTTTAAATTAAATAGCAAGGTTTTATGGGAACCACATTTTGACCGATAACTCATTTATCGATAAATATATCGAAATATGACAATGTCCAGATGAAACCATTTGATACCCAATTTGTAATTAAATTGCAAGGTTTTATGGGAACCACATTTTGACCGATAACCCATTTATCTATAAATATATCGAAATATGGCAATGTCCAAATGAAACCAGTGTCCTTCTCCTTTCGTTTGACACCCATATTGTACACCACTTTCAAGGGTTTTCGGGAACCAGATTTTGACCGCTAACCCATTTATCTATAAATATATCGAAATATGACAATGTCCAAATGAAACCAGTGTCCTTCTCCTTTCGTTTGGCACCCATATTGTATACAACTTTCAAGAGCGTTTGGGGACCAGATTTTGACCGATAACTTATTTACCGATAAATATATCGAAGTATGGCAATGTCCAAATGAAACCATTTGATATCCAATTTTAAATTAAATAGCAAGGTTTTATGGAAACCACATTTTGACCGATAACTCATTTATCGATTCATATATCGAAATATGACAATGCCCAAATGAAACCCATGTCCTTCTCCTTTCGTTTGACACCCATATTGTACACCACTTTCAAGGGGTTTCGGGAACCACATTTTGACCGATAACTCGTTTATCGATAAATATATCGAAATATGGCAATGTTCAAATGAAACCATTTGATACCCATATTGTAATTACTGGATGTAATACTAACGCGGAACTCGCTGTTGCATCCCAATTGAAATGGTTGCATGTTTCATCATTCAAACCAAGTGTCACATCCAAAGACATCTTGGCTTGTGTCGAGACGCAGACAGGCATCTGTAAGCAACTTCTTGAGTGCCACATTCTTGTTAAAAAAGATGCAGCACTCGACTCTCTATACCGTGTAAGCTTCAAATTAGGTATTCCTCCAAATCTACTTGATAAGTGCATGATGCCGGAGGTCTGGCCCGACAAAGTAACTGTGCGCCCATTCCGTTTTTTTCAACAGGCAGGGAATCCGAAGTCACAACCCTAGCTCAGCTGAATTATGTTAGTTTGCCTTCAACCGAGGACTTATATATTCCTCGTCTCACTAATGTATCGATCTATACTATGTATTATCAAACCGTCAGTGGTATGCGCACCAAATCATCTATGTTTTACTGTAATATTATTTCTCATGAGTATGATATTATAGCTCTTACTGAAACTTGGTTAAATGATAATTTTTCGACTAATGAATTCTTCGACAGTTACTATCATGTATTTCGAAATGATCGTTGCCCATCTGCAGCTGGTCTCGAGAGAGGTGGTGGTGTACTGCTTGCTGTCAGGGCTGATCTATGTAGTAAATCCATCAATATTAACTATAATAATGGTGATATAGAGCAAATTTGTGTGAGCGTAGAGTTTACTGGTAACAAAACAATAATTTTCCTATTGTCTTATATTCCACCAAGCAGCGACATCACAATTGTAGGGAAAATTCAAATCGGCACACCACAAATTGGAAGAGAAGCTTGGCGCAAAAATCTCTTAGGAGGTTTATGATGATATACCTGTTGTATATCGCGCCATAGAGAGAGAGAGCGACATCACAATCTATCAGAGACATATGGATAATTTGACATCTGTCATTGGTAATATTAATATATCTGAGATTGTATACTTAGGAGACTTTAATTTAAGTAATATCTCTTGGTTGACCGATTGCAATGCTCCATCCAATATTAAAGCCGATATCGATATGCTAGTTGTACGCACCCTGTTCTCACATGGTCTTACACAATGCAACTATTATCCTAACAGTAACGGTAGATTCCTAGACCTAATTTTTGCATCCGATGATCTCAGATTGTCATGTCTTGAATGCTCGTCTCCAATTCTGGAAAATAGTCTTCATCACAACGCCTTCATTGTCAAGTTCGAGTACTATAATTTCGATAAGAAACCAGCGGACCCCTCGTTCGCATATAATTATTCCAGGGCTGACACTTTAGCCATGAATGAGTTTTTATTAGCTGTATACTGGTCATTCTTGGGTGCAGCTAATAGCCCAGAAGCCTCTTACGCAAATTTGCGTCAAAAACTCTTATGATCAATCTCGAATTTTGTACCTTTAAAAAGATCGGTTTCGAGTAATAAGCCGCCGTGGTTTAATGCGACGCTGAGTAGTCTCAAGAACTCTAAAAATAAAGCGTTTAAGAAACATAAAAAGAGCAATGATGAAACTGATCGTCTTATCTACAAGGTGGCGCAAAAGTAAGCTTCCGATGTTCAGCATATCGGTTGTGGCACGTGCAGTGTGTGCTGTTGCACCGTCTTGTTGGAACCACATGTTTTCCAATCCCAATTCATCAACTTGCGGCAAAAAGAACTCGTTGATCATTGCTCTGTAGCGCTCACCATTCACAGTAACCGTTTGGCCCCGACCGATTATTGGTCAAATAAATTATCAGCAATATTCCGCGTTCTGGAGCAGTAACATTGTTTATTAACGTGTATTTCGCATGTGTTTACTACACAAATGTCAAAACAGAACTGACTTTAGGGGCCAATCGCAAAATTTATAGCATTTTTTGATAGGAGGATTACTTTTGCGCGACCTTGTATATTAGACTTAAGAAAACATTTGATTGCCTTAATAAGTTTCTTTATAAGAACTATATGCTCAAAATAGAGTCTAACTTGAAATCAAACCCATCCTGTTTTTGGTCTGTCATAAATTCTAAGAGGAAAACTAACGATTTTCCGACTAGTATGGAATATGATGGTGAAGTATCCAGCTGTAATAGAACTATTCAAAGTCAAATAGGTTCGAGTAGTGCCATCATTCGGCACTAAACATGAATTAATTTATTCAACATATTTTCCTTCTATTTATACAATAAATTCCTATATACTACTTATTTACCATAATACATATTTACCTAAATTCTAAGCTAAGCCAAAGTATGTAAGCCAGCGTATGCAAACGCTCGCTGGTACATTCATACCTACATTCATACACAAACATTGGCTTGTGCATTCGCACATATGTTCATACATATATTCGTATGATTGCAACGCATTTGTGGGCATTGCCGCATAGCGTGTGACTTTGCTGACAAAGCGTATTCGACAGTTTTTAATAGCTGCGTGCCGACTGTTTGTAAGTATGCATGGATTTATGTATGCATTTACTTTGGCTACACTACATCTACCCTTTCAAAAAGTTTTATATATATGTGTAAGTTGATACAGTTTTTTTTTTGTTTTGGTTTGTTTAGGTTTGTTTATGTGACAAAATTTTTGTTCTTTGTTTACTTTATTTTCAAGTGGACTAAATAATTTATTTCAGTAGCATGTTTGTTTGTACATTGGTGTATTTTTACGACTTTTCTTTTGATAATTTTTCTTAAGTGTTGAGTTACATTTAGAGTAATTAAATGAAACAATTTTATTTAAATAAGTTTTTATTTGTATACAATAAATTTCCTAGTTTATGGGTTTGTTTGTAAGTGTACAATAAAAATTTATGAGTAAACATGTGAGTCAAAATGCAGTGTAATTATTCTAACAATTTAAGTATATTTTTGTGTATTAAGATTTTCTTATTCTCATTACTTATAATATACTTATCATTTCTATCTATGCTTTCTACCTTATAAGGAACTAAAGTAAAATTATTATTTCTATCAATATTTTCTACCTTATAGGGCCCTTTATACCTATTGTCTAACTTATGACCTGCTTCATTTCTGACTAATGCTAAATCTCCTATATTTATTTCCTTATACTGTATTTTCCTATCATAGTCGTGATATTTATAAAGAATTTCTTTAATTTCTTTGTTATTCGTCACATGCATAACCTCCGGAGTTAACTATAGTTAGATTTTTGAGAACTTGGGTACCTATTTCTTTAAATTCATCTACTCGAGTATAGTTATCTTTAAACAATTTGTCTCCTAAGGACAGCTGTATTTTTACAATTTTTAAATTGCCGGCTTCTTTCATTAGCCTGGCAAAGAATTGTCCTAAGTCAATCTTCGCCTCAACAATTGGGTTTTTTATATTTATTTCACTACAAATTTTCTTTCCTTTTTTGAAACATAATTTCGGAGGATTGAAAACGAGCTTGCCATGTCTTTTAACTTCGTATTTATTAAGCGCTTCATATATTATAGGGTTCTCATTGTGACTTTGTTTTTCTTTTGTATTATTACTGGATATATTACTGGTTTTCTGTTTTGTTTCAGATCTGGTTGTATTTTGCACGCTTCTACTGAAATTTCTTTAAGATCTTTGATATCTATGCGTGATAATGCGTCTGCTACATAATTTTGTTTTCCTGCTATATACTCCACCTCGAAGTCATATTCTTCCAAATCTAGTCTGATTCTAGTTAATTTTGATGAGGGGTTTTTCATCGAAAATAGGAATGTTAAAGGTCTATGGTCTGTCTTGACTAAAAATTTTCTAACATAAACGTATGGTCTAAAATATGTTATGGCCCAATGAATGGCCGCTAGTTCTTTTTCAATTGTTGCTTTGTTAATTTCTCCTTTTGTGAATGATCTTGATGCATAGGCAATTGGCAATTGTTTTCCTTCATACTCTTGGCTTAGCACTGCTCCGCAAGCATATCCACTTGCGTCAGTTGTTATACAAAATTGTTTACTGAAATCGGGGTATTGTAAGATATTAGGGCTTATTAACGCATCCTTCAAATAGTCAAAGGATTTTTTGCAATCCTCTGTCCAGTCGAAAACTACATTTTTCTCGCAAAGCCTTGTTATTATCCTAGAATACTCTGCAAAGTTTGGAATAAATCTTCTGTAATAATTGCAAAATGCGACGAATCGTTTCGCTTCATCCGGATTTTTAGGGGTTGGATAATTTTTAACAGTTTCAAATTTACTGGGATCTGGCAAAATTCCTTTGCTTGTACACTTATGACCAAGGTATGTTACTTCTTGATTGAAAAATATGCATTTATCCGGATGTAATTTTAAATTATACTTGTTTATTTATTTCGCTCTTGTGGGCTTCTGGTATTCTGTAGTTTTTACGTAAACTGGGTTATTGTCCTTCATATGATGTTTTTGTTTGTAAAAATTATTAGTGGTAATTGGTTCTGCTTCTAATGAGAAAATATCAATGAATTCTGCACATAATGCATTAAGTGATTCATGGGCAAAGCGTGGAAAATTTTTATTTAATCTCTCTAATTTTTCTTTACTGTTCTGCTCATTTTCTAGATTATTATATTTAACTATTGAATAATTATCCAAATTTTCTGTTTTTATCTTAAAATCATGTAATATTACATTTTCATCTGTTGTATTTATAATTCTGACAAATGTTTGCTGTGAATCTACTAAGGTATTTGCAACAAATATGCCTTCAGACAATTCTTGTTGTGGAATTAGTAAATCAGAATTTTTATTTTTAATGTGGATTTGTCGGGCTACTTCCGATCTTGCGGGAATTGATATACTATTTATTGTCGGTTTATTAGTCATTTGAATTATTATATTTTCTGGATAATCATATGGTCTTAATATTAGAGTGTCCCCATCTTTTTGGTAATCTAAAATGCAATTATATTTTTTAATAAAATCTAAACCTAGTATTCCATTACATGGGATTGGAAAACTGTCTTCTACTACATGAAACTTATGTCTAATCAATAGGTAATCATCCTTTAAATCTGTTTTAACTGTGCCAATAGTGCTTGTTATGCCTTGACTAATTCCTCTTAAATCTGTTCTTTGTGAATTATTAATAGTGACATGACTGTCAATTTTACCCTTTTTTATAATTGATATATCCGCTCCTGTATCGATTAGGAGGGTTGAAATGGAATCATTCAGAGTTGTTTTGGAAGTTATGTAGCTATTTAGGTGTAAATTGAAAACATATAATTTTTTATTTATTGAGGTGGAGTTTGCTGGTTTTCCTGTTGGGTAACATTCCTTACATTTCTGGTGTTATTACGGTTATATCCTCTTGATGCAAAGTTTCGACCAGATCTTTGATTATTTGCTCGGTTATTACTATTATTATTATTATTGTTATTTCCGTAATTATTAACGCCTCTGATTTCTTCTATAGTTATTGTTTCGGTAACTCCTGCAAGTTACCTCGGAAATGATTTTGTTGGCGAATATTTAACAGTGAATTTGGATTTCCAGTTACTTCTGTGCAACTGTTAGTGAATTTTGATATGGCTTCGTTCATCGTGGTGAACGTTCCAGCCTGCATTATAGTTTTTACTTTATCGTTGGCGCAATTTTTACACATAGCTTCTGCAGCTGACTGTGTAGCATACTTGGTAGCTAACTCCGGTGTTAGTCCGTCAGATATGTATGCTCCTTCCAACGATTTTGTGAGTTTTTCAATCTCAGCAGTGTATTGATTTGCAGTTTTACTGCGTTGTTGGATGTTCAGGAGTTTTGCCGACAAAACCTCTACTGATTCACCCTTAACTTGTGACTTTAATCTTTGTTTAATTTCTTGAATAGACGATTCAGTACTTATTATGTTTCTAGCTGTCCCTTTGAGTTTTGTTTTTATCATGGATACCGCGATAGCCTCGTGACGATCCTTGATTTGCTCCAGTATATCAAGGACATCGAGAAAACTAGACATATTTTCTGATTTTCCATCAAAATGTGGTAAGATCGATGATGCAGTTTTAATGAAATCTACATTTGTCAGTGGCATTTTGGCGTTTTCTGTTTGTGATTCTTTTTCAGTAATTTCAATTTTTACGGCTTCCTCCAGATTGGGTTGAGCCTCCGTCAATAAGATGGCAAAATCCAGTTCTATTTCCTTTTCAAATGAATTTGGGACCAATGCCTCAATGTTATATCTGGCTAGCAAGGATACCAATTTATCCCTGACACTGGACAATATTTGTTGTACCTCTAGCTGATGCTTAGCTGTCAACTTGCTATACACCTTTTGTGTGGCTTTTCCTATATTATTCAACGACTGTAATATTGCCGTGAGATGTTTCAATACCGTCACTCTTTGTATGGGTATATTTTTGTTAATACACTTATATGACCTTTCCGCCAAAATTTTCTCTTCCACCAGTGTATTCAGAACGGTTTCCCATTTGTCCATTGGGGTATATAATTTTCCTTTGGGTTTAGACTTTGTCTAGACCATCTGCTCGGCTCATGTATTTTTTCTTTAAAAATTTGTTGTGAGCTGAGTATAATTTGAGAAACAAATTGAGGCAAGTGCAGATTGCCAATATTATTAATAAGATTTTAATAAATTCTAGTGCCTCAGTGTGGTCGGCTATTTGGCTTGAGTTAATCACATTAGCATTAGGCTCTTCCACTTTGGATTCTTGGCCTCCCATCGTAAGAAAAACTATAAATGCAATGATTTATTTAATTTTTTGGTATTTTCTTTATTTATAAAAAAAAATTTTCCTTTTTACATATATTTTTCCCTCTTTCATTTACAGTTCTTTTAGGCCAAATTTTATTAGAGATCGGACCGTTACTTCTTCCATTGCTGTGTTATACCTAACATCTTCAAGGCTTGGTTCCTAATCATTCCTATATATTCCCAATGACTTTTAAGCCAAACTAGTGTTTTCCTTTCCTCCTCACTGTAAGGTCTTAATCTTTCCCTTTCTCTACGGGCCTCAATTGCGCTTTCACTTTCCAAATTATTAACGACACTGTTGATAGTCTCGTAATCAAGGTCATTAGGCGCCCTCCATAGGGGGAAAAAAATGTTAGCACTGCAATAGAAAAGACTTTTTTTTTTTTTACATATCCTTGATCTTTTTTATTTCGTTTTTTAAACGGATTCTTTCCTCCGTGTTTGTAGTTAGATTAATTTGTTGGTACAGTATTGCTACTGCCCTTCTGTAGTTGAATCTTTTTCCTCCTCTCTTTCTTTTGCTGCTAATATGTTTGGGAATCTTAGGTTCCTCTACCTTTATTGGTTTCGTCCTACGCCTATATTCCTCTATGGTTATCGCTTTAGGGCCTTGTTTAATTATTTCTGCTTCTCCTACTTCTTTTGTTTTTATCTCTATTTCTACTTTATCCTTCTCTTTAATTTAAGTACAGAAGGAGAGGAAAAAAAATTCTTATCTTATAAGCAAAAATCTACTTTTTGCCCTTAATGGCAGCAGCCGTTAGGTTGCTATATGCTTCTAAATATACATTAAAATACCTAAATGATATATGTATCCCTTGCTGCCGGGTTCGTGGTCAGGCCAGCATCATGAAATGAAGAAATAAACTGCTTCCTTGTAACATGTATTTTGTCCGTGTAAATGGTTGAGCCTTCACCCTTGACGCGGGACTTTTTTTTCCTTTATTCCACCCTGTTATGCTTGTGCTTTGGATTTCATTTGGTAATTTCGTCCGTGTAAATGGTTGAGCCTTGCCGCGGGATTTTTTCCCTTTATTCGACCCTGTTATGCTTGTGTTTTAATTTCATCAGTTAGTTTTCTTTGCCAAAAAGTGGTCTGCCTTTAATGCAAGCAGCAGACCGGGCAGGAATTCTAAAGGGAGTCTGCTTTTAAAAACAGCAGACCAGGCAGGATCTTTTAAAAGTAGTCTGCTTTTTTTAAGGCAGCAGACCAGGCAGGATCTTTTAAAAGTAGTCTGCTTTTTTAAAGGCAGCAGACCAGGCAGGATCTTTTAAAAGTAGTCTGCTTTTTTAAAGGCAGCAGACCAGGCAGGATCGCCATGTAATAGAACTATTCAAAGTCAAATATTGGTCAAATAAATAGTCAGCAATATTCCGCGTTCTGGAGCAGTGTAGCGTAACATTGTTTATTAACGTGCATTTCGCATGTGTTTACTACATAAATGTCAAAACAGAACTGACTTTAGGGGTCAATCGCAAAATTTATAGCACTTTCTGATAGGAGGATTACTTTTGCGCAGTAACCGTTTTTCACCGACCGATTATTGGTCAAATAAATAGTCAGCAATATTCCGCGTTCTGGAGCAGTGTAGCGTAACATTGTTTATTAACGTGTATTTCGCATGTGTTTACTACACAAATGTCAAAACAGAACTGACTTTAGGGGCCAATCGCAAAATTTATAGCATTTTCTGATAGGAGGATTACTTTTGCGCGACCTTGTATATTAGACTTAAGAAAACATTTGATTGCCTTAATAAGTTTCTTTATAAGAACTATATGCTCAAAATAGAGTCTAACTTGAAATCAAACCCATCCTGTTTTTGGTCTGTCATAAATTCTAAGAGGAAAACTAACGATTTTCCGACTAGTATGGAATATGATGGTGAAGTATCCAGCTGTAATAGAACTATTCAAAGTCAAATAGGTTCGAGTAGTGCCATCATTCGGCACTAAACATGAATTAATTTATTCAACATATTTTCCTTCTATTTATACAATAAATTCCTATATACTACTTATTTACCATAATACATATTTACCTAAATTCTAAGCTCAGACAAAGTATGTAAGCCAGCGTATGAAACGCTCGCTGGTACATTCATACCTACATTCATACACAAACATTGGCTTGTGCATTCGCACATATGTTCACACATATATTCGTATGATTGCAACGCATTTGTGGGCATTGCCGCATAGCGTGTGACTTTGCTGACAAAGCGTATTCGACAGTTTTTAATAGCTGCGTGCCGACTGTTTGTAAGTATGCATGGATTTATGTATGCATTTACTTTGGCTACACTACATCTACCCTTTCAAAAAGTTTTATATATATATAAATATGTAAAACTCTAATTTGATTAATTTTTATAACTTGCTTAGATTTTGTGTTTATTTACTTTACGTCTTAAGTGTAAGTTGATACAGTTTTTTTTTGTTTTGGTTTGTTTATGTGACAAAATTTTTGTTCTTTGTTTACTTTATTTTCAAGTGGACTAAATAATTTATTTCAGTAGCATGTTTGTTTGTACATTGGTGTATTTTTACGACTTTTCTTTTGATAATTTTTCTTAAGTGTTGAGTTACATTTAGAGTAATTAAATGAAACAATTTTATTTAAATAAGTTTTTATTTGTATACAATAAATTTCCTAGTTTATGGGTTTGTTTGTAAGTGTACAATAAAAATTTATGAGTAAACATGTGAGTCAAAATGCAGTGTAATTATTGTAACAATTTAAGTCTATTTTTGTGTATTAAGATTTTTTTATTCTCATTACTTATAATATACTTATCATTTCTATCTATGCTTTCTACCTTATAAGGAACTAAAGTAAAATTATTATTTCTATCAATATTTTCTACCTTATAGGGCCCTTTATACCTATTGTCTAACTTATGACCTGCTTCATTTCTGACTAATGCTAAATCTCCTATATTTATTTCCTTATACTGTATTTTCCTATCATAGTCGTGATATTTATAAAGAATTTCTTTAATTTCTTTGTTATTCGTCACATGCATAACCTCCGGAGTTAACTATAGTTAGATTTTTGAGAACTTGGGTACCTATTTCCTTAAATTCATCTACTCGAGTATAGTTATCTTTAAACAATTTGTCTCCTAAGGACAGCTGTATTTTTACAATTTTTAAATTGCCGGCTTCTTTCATTAGCCTGGCAAAGAATTGTCCTAAGTCAATCTTCGCCTCAACAATTTGGTTTTTTATATTTATTTCACTACAAATTTTCTTTCCTTTTTTGAAACATAATTTCGGAGGATTGAAAACGAGCTTGCCATGTCTTTTAACTTCGTATTTATTAAGCGCTTCATATATTATAGGGTTCTCATTGTGACTTTGTTTTTCTTTTGTATTATTACTGGATATATTACTGGTTTTCTGTTTTGTTTCAGATCTGGTTGTATTTTGCACGCTTCTACTGAAATTTCTTTAAGATCTTTGATATCTATGCGTGATAATGCGTCTGCTACATAATTTTGTTTTCCTGCTATATACTCCACCTCGAAGTCATATTCTTCCAAATCTAGTCTGATTCTAGTTAATTTTGATGAGGGGTTTTTCATCGAAAATAGGAATGTTAAAGGTCTATGGTCTGTCTTGACTAAAAATTTTCTACCATAAACGTATGGTCTAAAATATGTTATGGCCCAATGAATGGCCGCTAGTTCTTTTTCAATTGTTGCTTTGTTAATTTCTCCTTTTGTGAATGATCTTGATGCATAGGCAATTGGCAATTGTTTTCCTTCATACTCTTGGCTTAGCACTGCTTCGCAAGCATATCCACTTGCGTCAGTTGTTATACAAAATTGTTTACTGAAATCGGGGTATTGTAAGATAGATATGCAGCGTTCAGTTTGTTGGCCATTTGAATTTTATATGGGAATAAGTCCAAATCTTTGTGCATAATTGACTGTAATGACTGTCTGCTTACACCCATTTGAGCAGATAAGGTTCTTGTCGAAACACGTGGATTGTTTTGTATGGCAGCAGCTACAGCAGCGATTGTTTCCTCCGTTCGAACTGAAGGGTTTCGATGGTAAGGTCTTCTGTTGACTGTCCCATGCTCGGCAAAATTGTTTGCAAGTCTTATTATGGTCCATCTGCTTGGAGGATTGCCGCCAAACGTGTGCCTATACTCTCTTTGAACCGAAACTACAAACTCCAGTGCGTGATAGCGGCGGACAATCCAAATTCTTGTTTCAGTGTCCCAGTTATCCAATTTTGTTAAATGTAAAAGTCAATCTGCAAAATAAAAAACAAATTAACCAGATTCATTAAATATTTAGAAAAAAAGTTATAAAATTTTTTTTTGGTAGCGGTTTTCATTAGCCACCCTGTACATTCATACACAAACATTGGCTTGTGCAAGTTAACACACTATAAATTACTTACCTTTTGCCTTTGCTAAAACATAGCAAATTACATATTTACATTAATTCTAGCTATCGCTGCCACAGCTTGTTTACCTTTTGCTTCCGCTTCAGTAAAGCTAATTACATACTTACATTCTTTTGGCAACAGCCACAATAACTTACAATAAACGAAGTGTTGCTGACACTTCATATAAAATTCATTTCGCAATAATAATTCCCACAGGTGAATTTTTAATTGCTAACTAATATTCTTTTACATTTACAATTCAAAGAATTAGCGCAACAACCGAATTATTTGTCAATAACCAGTTGCACGCGCATCTGGTAAAATGCAAAGTGCTGATGCCAGCGTCTGGCACATTTTCACAAGCAAGTTGTTGTTGCTTTCTTAATTAAATTTTAGCTTTAATATTTCAATTATTCAATTTGGATAGTCAGTTTCACTCTGTAGTGCGATCGGTACGGTATTGAAAACCAAAATTTCCTTGTTTGGCGCCCGAGCAAAATTAAAAGTAGATACCCGGTAAAAATTAAGTTCAGTTATTTAAGCAAAGTAGAAATAAAAAATATCCTGCAAAAATTAAGTGCAGTTATTTAAGCAAAGTAAAAAATATCCTGCAAAAATTAAATGCAGTTATTTAAGCAAACTAAAAATAAAAAATTACCTGCGAAAACTGAGTGCAGTAATTTAATAGAAGACAAAAAAAAAAAAAAAAAAAAAAAGTGCCACTAATCTTAAGACAAATATAACTTTAAGAAAGAAAAAGTGCCACTAATCCTTAAACAAAAATAACTTTAAGAGGAAAAAAAGTGCCACCGGAAAAAAAAGTGCCACTAATCCTAAAACAAAAACAACCTTAAGAGGAAAACAAGTGCCACTAACAAAAGTGCCACTAAGAAAACAAGTGCCACTAATAAAAGTGCCACAAAAAGAGGTAATCAATCACCAACCGACCGAGACAAGCAGCTCAAAAGGGAGCAGCCCACAGGACCAATCACAGAATGAGGACTCAAATAATTTTGTAAGTTTAGTTAAGATAAGAAAACATTAATTAAAATATTACTTTTGACGAGCTGTTTAAATAAAGAAAAAAAAAAAGAGAAAGTTTTGAAGAAAAAAAAAAGAGAAACTTCTAAGAAAAGAAAAAGAGAAATTGCTAAGAAAAAAAAAGAAGAAATTTTTGAAAATTTTTATTGTAAAAAGGAATTTTTATCAAAACAATTAAATAAGAAATTTAAATAAAAAAGAAAAAAAGATATTTCTTGGAAAAATTTTTTTTAGTGCAAGGGAATTTTTTATCATAACAATTAAATTAGTTTTTGAAAAAAATTTTGTTGTTTTTTCAAAGGAACTTTTTTTCAGGAAAAAAAAAAGGAAAAATAGAAGGAAGGTTTTTTTTTAGTCTGCGTGAAAACAATAAAATAAATTAATCATGGCAAACCCCAACAATTTAATTAGGCCACCTGTACTAGCCAGCCCCAACCCACAACCAGTCGCAAACCCGTCCCAACAAGCCACTCCAGAACTACAAAGTTTAGTAAGAAATTTACTGACACAGATACTGACTACAGACGGACGAGCCTTAATACAGGACATAGTGAGAACAGACTCAAACCCAGTACCCACTACAGACCAGACAATTGATGAAAGACATAGGGACAATCTGACGGAAATCGACAAAATACCGGATGTGGTAAAGTGTCTTCGCGAATTCTCAGGAAAGCCTGGAGAATTTAACTCATGGAAGAAGTCTGTCGATAGAATTCTTCAAATTTACGAGCCTCAAAGGGGATCCCCCAAATACTATGGGATCCTTAACATTATCCGCAATAAAGTTGTCGGAAACGCCGACATAGCCTTGGAGTCGTACAATACTCCACTGGATTGGAAGGCAATTTCCAGATGCCTAACACTCCACTACGCGGATAAATGCGACTTAGGTACCCTCGAGTACCAGATGACGTCGCTTGTGCAGGGTAACCTGACAATACAAGAATTCTACCAGCGGGTATATTCGCACTTGTCGCTTATCCTAAATAAGCTCGGCTGCATGGAGGTCGGCGCAAAAGCCATGCATCTGCTCACCCGCACATACAAGGGCAAAGCCCTAGACACGTTCATTCGTGGTCTTAGAGGAGACTTGCCAAGACTTCTAGGAATGAGGGAACCAGCGGACCTCCCTCAAGCACTCCACTTTTGCCTAAAGCTTGAAAATCAAAACTTAAGGTCCCACTATGCTTTAGCAAATAACGGCCAAGCTAGGAGAACATTGAATATCCGTCCAACCCCTTCCTCCCAAACGAATTAATAACGAATTCTACCCCGAATTGGCGTTTATGCCCCAACCCAGGTTGAACACGACTCCTCTGTACAGGCCTCCCCAACCGAACTATCAATATCAGCATCCTCAACCGAACTACCAATATCAGCATCCCCAACAGAACTACCAACCGAATAATCGATTCCAACATCCGCAACTGAACTACCAACACCAATATCCCTACCAACCAAAGCAGCAGAATCCTTCTTATAACCCACCACCTAGACCTGCAGCACAGAAACCACAACCAAAGCCTGAACCCATGGACGTAGATCCCAGCATCAGAACAAATGCCGTTAACTACGCAAACAGACCAAACTTTAAATACGCCGGTAAAAGACAAGGCGACTCAAATTTAACAAATCCACCCGTAAAAGCGCAAAGGAATTTTCATGTGACCTCTAGCCCAGAAGTTAACGACCCATTAGACAGCATCTCACATGACACACCTGAACAATACGATAGAGAGAACCCCGAGGATTATCCATATGACGCAGATTTCACAGACATCCATTTTTTAGAATAAGGAACTCTTCACTGCCTTATTTCAACTGCAAGACGAGGAGTGGAGATATCTTAAAAATCTTAGTTGACACAGGATCAAATAAAAATTACATCCAGCCCCAGTTGGTAAAGAAGAAAATTCAAAACGAAAAGAACTTTTTTGCAAACTCAGTAGGAGGAAAAATAGAAATTACCCATCATACGTATGTAAATCTCTTTAATTTGCCAAATATTAACTTAAAATTTTATCTTCTGCCTTCCCTCACATCCTTCCATGCAATATTAGGCAATGATAGCTTAAAAGAGTTATCAGCAGTCATTCATACAAAAGAAAACTTTATGACCATTAACAATTCAGTCAGAATACGCCTCAAACAATTACTTTCTGAAAACGTGAACCATATCCCCATAAGAAATGAACATATGAACAGTTTCCAAAAACAAGTAATGAGCTCACTAGTAAACCGAAATGTAGACCTTTTTTCTGATCCCAACGAGAAACTAACCTATACCACCAAAGTTGTCGCAACTATTAGGACAAACTCCAATGAACCAGTTTACACGAAATACTACCCGTATCCCATGTCCTTAAAAGAAGAAGTAGAAAAACAGATAAAAAAATTACTAGACGATGGTATAATAAAACCTTCACGGTCACCATACAACTCACGATATAGATAGTACCCAAAAAACAGGATGCCTCTCAAGAAAAAAAAATACAGGCTGGTGATCGACTATAGGAAACTTAACTCCATAACTGTAGCCGACCGCTACCCAATTCCCGATATAAATGAAGTGCTATCTCAGTTAGGCCAAAATACTTTCTTCTCAATAGTATATCTGAAAAGTGGTTTCCACCAGATTCCTTTGAAGGAATCTGATATCGAGAAAACTGCTTTCTCAGTCAAAAACGGAAAATACGAGTTCACGCGCCTGCCCTTTGGACTGAAAAATGCTCCTGCAATTTTCCAGAGAACACTGGATGATATTCTGAGAAAATTCATCGGCAAAATCTGTTATGTTTATATCGATGATATAATCATATTCAGTAAAGACGAAAGATCGATAAATGCGAATTTTTCAAAAAAGAAATAGAATTTTTAGGCTTTTTAGTTTCATCAAACGAAATCAAAACTAACCCCGTTAAGGTTCAAGCAATAGTAGACTTCCCATACCCAAAAACCCTTAAAGACTTGCGATCATTTTTAGGCCTATCAGGCGATTCATAAAAGATTACGCTCGAATCACCAAACCCCTCACTAACCTTCTCAGAGGAGAAGAAGGTAAAATTTCCAAAAACCTGTCAAAAAAGAAACTTATCCAATTAAACAATGACGCCATAGAAGCATTTAATAAAACAAAAAGTTCACTCATATCAAGGGAAGTAATACTGACCTACCCCAACTTTCAAAAAGAATTCCACCTGACGACGGACGCTTCAAAACATGCAATCGGTGCAGTGCTAGAACAGGACGGAAAACCTATCACCTTTATCTCAAGAACGCTTACAAGGACTGAAGAACACTACGCTACTAATGAAAAAGAGATGCTCGCCATCATCTGGGCACTCAAATTCCTAAGGAATTATCTATACGGAAAGGCAAAAATTAAGATATTCACCGATCATCAACCCCTGACGTATGCACTAAGTAATAAAAATTATAACTCTAAATTAAAGAGATGGAAAGCAATCCTCGAGGAATACGATTATGAACTCAAGTACAAACCAGGCAAAACCAACATAGTAGCAGACGCCCTTGCTCGACCTCCAGAACTTAACACAGTGACAATAGCAACCCATTTCGACGAGAGTTCAGGCCAAAATTTGATCCCATCCACGGAAGCTCCGATCAGCGTGTTTAAAAACCAAATCTGGATACTCACCGAACCAAAAAGTTCATATAACTTCAAAATCCCTTTTCCAACCTACCACAGGCATACTATTACTAAACCACATTACTCCAACGACGACCTGAAAGACTTATTAAAACGCTACTTAAACCCTTCTGTTGTCAACGGACTATTTACTTCGGAAAAAATAATGGGACATATACAAGAACTATACCCTTCTTACTTTAATAATTTTAAAATTAGATTTACGCAATCACAGGTAAAGGACCTACTAACAATAGAACAACAAGAGCAACAGATCCTACTTGAACATAAAAGAGCGCATAGAAACGCAACAGAGAACAAAAAACAAATCATAAAAAAGTTGTATTTCCCACAGATGCAAGCCAAAATTGCCAAAATTGTCAAGCAGTGCAGAGTTTGTGCTGAAAGTAAATACGACAGACACCCCAATAAACCTGAAATTAAACCCACTCCAATCCCCGAATATCCCGGACAAATCGTCCATCTCGATATCTTCATAGCTGAGAAAAAGTGAGTATTAACGGCAATAGATAAATACTCGAAGTATGCTCAAGCAAAAGTTATTAAATCCAGATCAATAGAAGACATACGTGAACCCCTCAGGCAATTACTTTTTACTTTCGGTATTCCACAGACCATAATTATAGATAACGAAAAATCTCTCAACTCACAATCAATAATTTTCATGTTAGAAGATCAATTAAGAATTAAAGTTTATAGGACACCACCACATATTAGCAAAGCAAATGGACAAATCGAACGCTTCCATTCAACGCTCGCTGAAATATTGAAATGCTTAAAGACCGAAGACATTGAAAGGACTTTTGACGAACTACTAGACAGAGCCGTTTACGAATATAACTTTTCAATCCACTCCACGACTGGACTAAAACCCATCGAAAATTTTTTCGGACGTAAAGTCTATATAAACACAAAACAATACGAAGACGCCAGACAAAACAACATAGAAAAACTGAAACTTAAACAGGATAAGGACTTGAAATTTCACAACAAAACGAGAACACCCTGTAAAATCTATTCCCCTGGACAGACTATCTACGTGAAAATTAATAAAAGATATGGCACGAAACTCACACCTCGCTTCAAGAAAGAAATTTTCAAGGAGAACAGGTCATCAACGGTCATAACAGAGTCAGGCAAAGTGGTTCACAAGAGCCTAATAAAACAAGTGGAAAAATTATAAAAAAAAAAAATAAAAAATAAAAAAATAATAATAATAACAATAAGAAGAAAAAACATAATAAAAAAAAATAATAAATAATAATAATAATAAAAAACGAATAAATAAAATTAGGTATATTAGTAGGAGCAAAAATAATAAAAATAAATCAAATAACGAATGCTAAACATTATTGCTTTATTTTTACAAAATTTTTAGATTGATTGCGATAGGTTTCGCCTCAGCAAACGTACAATTCTTGGACTACTCATCATCCCAACTAGTGACAATTGACTCAGACCCAGAAAATTACAAACAGGAAACTTTAAAATAATACATATAATAGAACTAGAGGACTATGACAACACTATAAGACATTTGGAAACGACAATTAACGAACAGCTTCGAAACCATCCTCTAAAACCCATCCTTTCATCCCTCGTCAATCAATCGAAAAATTATTCAGGTAGAGTTAGGATAAGCAAAAATTACAATAAAAGATCACTAGATTTTATAGGATCCGCATGGAAATGGATCGGAGGAAATCCAGACCATAGCGATTTTAATATACTAGTTGAAAAAATGAATAACGTTTTAGATAACAATAATAGGCAAGTTATAATTAACAAATTATCCAACGAAAAAATTAATGAAGTGATAGAAAATACTAACAAAATATCTAAACTAGTTAAAGAAGAGAAAGAAATTGATAACGAAATATTACTAGAAACAAAATTTAAATTAGAAGCAATAAAGGAAGAATTAATAAATATCGCTTACGCCATTTATTGGGCAAAATCAAACATTATAAATTCGTATATTTTATCAGATAGAGAAATGGAAATAACAAGAAACATTTTAGAAGATGAAAACATCCGTTATATAAATATGGACGAAGCATTAGAATTCGCCGACATAAAAATTGCCTCAAATAAAGAAAGCCTAATCTATATAGTAAACCTGCCTACGACAGGAGTAGAAGATTGTAGATCATTAGAAATTAGACCAGTAAAAAAAGGAAAATTTATAAATAAAATTAAATTCGAATCTATAATAGTATGTAAGAATGAAATATATGTATATAGTAAATATTACAAACGGCACTTGCATAGCACATCTGCTGAAAAGTAAATTAGATAATTGTACGAAAATAAATAATCAACATATAAAAACTATCGAAGAAATTTCAAATGATATTAAATTTGAGAACGAAAGTATAAAAATAAATGGAACATGCCTAATAAAGCATTTTGATACAAATATAGAAGTAGGAAATAAATTGTATTTTTCAAAGGAAATAACAGGGAAAAAACCCCTGCCTGCTATTTTACAGGGCAAAACACGAAAAAATCGAAGAAATATTGTCATTAAACTCAATAAAAGAATGCCAGAATAACGAATTAAAATAATTGGAAATGTTAAAAAAAAGAAATCAAATATATTTTAGTATTAATACAATATCTATAGGAATTATAGCATTAGCTATTATAATTTCATTGTTAAGATTAAGATTCTTACGGAAAATAAATAAAGAGAAAAAACCCAACCGAAACACTATAGAAGTAGGAATAGAAGACGTACCAAAGTTTTACGTTAACTCATCGATCGAGGACGCTCGACTTTAAGGGCGGAGGAGTTAACACACTATAAATTAC
The DNA here is from genome assembly GCA_949987695.1 of Merzomyia westermanni. Taxonomy (NCBI): domain Eukaryota; kingdom Metazoa; phylum Arthropoda; class Insecta; order Diptera; family Tephritidae; genus Merzomyia; species Merzomyia westermanni. Next base: position 3,015,938 of record OX465292.1, on the reverse strand, counting down.
TTACCTTTTGCCTTTGCTAAAACATAGCAAATTACATATTTACATTAATTCTGGCTATCGCTGCAACAGCTTGTTTACCTTTTGCTTCCGCTTCAGTAAAGCTAATTACATACTTACATTCTTTTGGCAACAGCCACAGTAACTTACAATAAACGAAGTGTTGCTGACACTTCATATAAAATTCATTTCGCAATAATAATTCCCACAGGTGAATTTTTAATTGCTAACTAATATTCTTTTATATTTCCTGTTTTGCAATCGAAGTTGCGCCAATTCAAAGAATTAGCGCAACAACCGAATTATTTGTCAATAACCAGTTGCACGCGCATCCGGTAAAATGCAAAGTGCTGATGCCAGCGTCTGGCACATTTTCACAAGCAAGTTGTTGTTGCTTTCTTAATTAAATTTTGGCTTTAATATTTCAATTATTCAATTTGGATAGTCAGTCTCATTCTGTAGTGCGATCGGTACGGTATTGAAAACCAAAATTTCCTTGTTTTGCATTCGCACATATGTTCATACATATATTCGTATGATTGCAACGCATTTGTGGGCATTGCCGCATAGCGTGTGACTTTGCTGACAAAGCGTATTCGACAGTTTTTAATAGCTGCGTGCCGACTGTTTGTAAGTATGCATGTATTTATGTATGCATTTACTTTGGCTACACTACACAGCAACACGCAAGGTGCATGCAACCTGTTTGCCAAACTCTTTCAAAAAGTGTATCTAAAATCTACATCCCCACAAGGTTCTGCCCACCTTTCTGCGCCTGCTTTATCTATTTCTTCCTTCGCTATTAGGACCGATGATGTGCTTCTGTCAATCTCAAAACTGACAAACAGTACAAAATCTGATACGGAGGGATTCTGTCCTATGTTTTTTAAAATTTGTTAAAATGCTGTGGCGGAACCCCTGTCACTTCTTTTTCAAGAATGTCTGACCTGTGGAATTTTCTAAGATTCGTGGAAGCTTTGTTCAATTAATCCCATATACAAGGTGGCGCAAAAGTAAGCTTGTGTGTGTGCTGTTGCACCGTCTTCTTGGAACCACATGTTTTCCAATCCCAATTCATCAAGTTGCGGCAAAAAGAACTCGTTGATCATTGCTCTGTAGCGTTCACCATTCACAGTAACCGTTTGGCCCCGACCGATTATTGGTCAAATAAATAGTCAGCAATATTCCGCGTTCTGGAGCAGTGTAGCATAACATTGTTCATTAACGTGTATTTCGCATGTGTTTACTATACAAATGTCAAAACAGAAGTGATTGTAGGGGCCAATCGCAAAATTTATAGCATTTTCTGATAGGAGGATTACTTTTGCGCCACCTTGTATAAGTCTGGTGACCGCAACGATGTCTGCAACTATAGACCCATAGTTGAACAGGGAACTCTGGCAAAGATATTCGATGACATAATCCAACGCAAATTATTCGATCACATAGGTAAGGCCATTGTTGACTGCCAGCATGGTTTTTTCCCTGGGAGATCCACTTCTACCAACTTAGCTTTATTGACCAACAGAATTATCGATGCATCTGAGACATATGCGCAACTTGACGTCATTTACACTGACTTCTCGAAAGCATTTGATAAAGTTGATCACAGGATACTACTGCGTAAGCTGGAGATGTATGGAATCGAAGGTAACTTATTGAGGTTTTTCTATAGTTTCTTATCGAATAGGAGGCTATTTGTTTCAATTGGAGACGTAAAGTCATCCTTATATATCGACGCTTGGTCGGGAATTCCGCAGGGAACCCATAGCGGCCCTTTATTATTCCTGATTTTTATTAATGATTTGCCTAATTGTTTCAACTTCGCCAAATGCCTAATGTTTGCAGATGATGTCAAATTGTTCTTAACAGTCCGTAATATTTCCGACTGTGCCAATTTACAATCAGACCTTGATTCTTTTGCTGAATGGTGTATTGACAATAATTTGTTTTTGAATGTAAATAAGTGCTGCGTTGTTTCATATTCGAAAAAGTCAACTACAACTTATTTCAATTACAATTTAAATGCCGAACCTTTAAGTCGTTCATATGAGATTAAAGACCTGGGTGTCATTTTCGACACCAAACTCTCATTCTCTCGTCACATTGACTTTATAGCTTCGAAGGGATTTGCAATGGTTGGATTTATAAGACGTAATTCTGGAGACTTTAAGGATCCAATAACGCTGAAAGCACTTTTTACCGCTTTGGTACGAAGTCGTCTGGAATATTGCTCGATAATATGGAATCCATTTTATGAAGGGAGTTCATATAAAATTGAAAGAATTCAGAAATTATTTAGTAGAATCGCTCTACATATGCTTAATTGGCCCAATGGCTTTCCATCCTATGACAGCAGGCGTAAACTACTCGGCCTCCAGGCTTTGTGTGAAAGGAGAACTTGCATCTCACTCATGTTAGCTTATAATGTAATTAATGGTAATGTCAACTGTGCTGAACTGTCAAATCTATTCATCTACTATATCCCTTCGCGCGAGTTACGACATAATAGGTTGTTTATCGAGGTTACTCATAGAACCAATTATGCAATGAATGGACCAGTAGCCAGAGCTGTACAGCTAGCAAATGGATACAGCAACGTTCTTAATTTTAAAAACAGTTTATATAAATTTAAACTGGAATTGTTTTCTATTTTTAATTAGTCTGTATAAAAGCTTGTACTTTTTAGACCGTAATAAATAAATAAATAAAAATTTGAAGGTTTTATGGGAACCAGATTTTGACCGATAACTCATTTATCGATAAATATGTCGAAATATGGCAATGTCCAAACGAAACCATTTGATACCCAATTTGTAATTAAATTGCAAGGTTTTATGGGAACCACATTTTGACCGATAACTTATTTATCAATAAATATATCGAAATATGGCAATGTTCAAATGAAACCATTTGATACCCAATTTGTAATTAAATTGGAAGGTTTTATGGAAACCACATTTTGACCGATAACCCATTTATCGACAAATACATCGAAATATGACAATGTCCAAATGAAACCAGTGTCCTTCTCCTTTCGTTTAACACCCATATTTTACACCACTTTCAAGGACTTTTGGGAACCATATTTTGACCGATAACTCATTTATTGATAAATATATCGAAATATGGCAATGTTCAAATGAAACCATTTGATACCCAATTTGTAACTAAATTGCAAGGTTTTATAGGAACCACATGAAACCAGTGTCCTTCTCCCTTCGTTTGACACCCATATTGCACACCACTTTCAAGGGCTTTTGGGAACCAGATTTTGACCGATAAATCATTTATCGATAAATATATCGAAATATGGCAATGTTCAAATGAAACCATTTGATACCCAATTTGTAATTAAATTGCAAAGTTTTATGGGAACCACATTTTGACCGATAACTTATTTATCAATAAATATATCGAAATATGGCAATGTTCAAATGAAACCATTTGATACCCAATTTGTAATTAAATTGGAAGGTTTTATGGAAACCACATTTTGACCGATAACCCATTTATCGACAAATACATCGAAATATGACAATGTCCAAATGAAACCAGTGTCCTTCTCCTTTCGTTTAACACCCATATTTTACACCACTTTCAAGGACTTTTGGGAACCATATTTTGACCGATAACTCATTTATTGATAAATATATCGAAATATGGCAATGTTCAAATGAAACCATTTGATACCCAATTTGTAACTAAATTGCAAGGTTTTATGGGAACCACATTTTGACCGATAACTTATTTATCAATAAATATATATCGAAATATGGCAATGTTCAAATGAAACCATTTGATACCCAATTTGTAATTAAATTGGAAGGTTTTATGGAAACCACATTTTGACCGATAACCCATTTATCGACAAATACATCGAAATATGGAAATGTCTAAATGAAACCAGTGTCCGTCTCCTTTCGTTTGACACCCATATTGTATACTACTTTCAAGGGCTTTTGGGATCCACATTTTGACCGATAATTCATTTATCGATAAATATATCGAAATATGGCAATGTCCAAATGAAACCATTTTATACCCAATTTGTAACTAAATTGCAAGGTTTTATAGGAACCACATGAAACCAGTGTCCTTCTCCCTTCGTTTGACACCCATATTGCACACCACTTTCAAGGGCTTTTGGGAACCAGATTTTGACCGATAAATCATTTATCGATAAATATATCGAAATATGGCAATGTTCAAATGAAACCATTTGATACCCAATTTGTAACTAAATTGCAAGGTTTTATAGGAACCACATGAAACCAGTGTCCTTCTCCCTTCGTTTGACACCCATATTGCACACCACTTTCAAGGGCTTTTGGGAACCAGATTTTGACCGATAAATCATTTATCGATAAATATATCGAAATATGGCAATGTTCAAATGAAACCATTTGATACCCAATTTGTAATTAAATTGCAAAGTTTTATGGGAACCACATTTTGACCGATAACTTATTTATCAATAAATATATCGAAATATGGCAATGTTCAAATGAAACCATTTGATACCCAATTTGTAATTAAATTGGAAGGTTTTATGGAAACCACATTTTGACCGATAACCCATTTATCGACAAATACATCGAAATATGGAAATGTCTAAATGAAACCAGTGTCCGTCTCCTTTCGTTTGACACCCATATTGTATACTACTTTCAAGGGCTTTTGGGATCCACATTTTGACCGATAATTCATTTATCGATAAATATATCGAAATATGGCAATGTCCAAATGAAACCATTTTATACCCAATTTCAAATTAAATAGCAAGGTTTAATGGAAACCATATTTTGACCGATAACTCGTTTATCGATTCATATATCGAAATATGACAATGTCCAAATGAAACCCATGTCCTTCTCCTTTCGTTTGACACCCATATTGTACACCACTTTCAAGGGCTTTCGGGAACCAGATTTTGACCGATAACTCATTTATCGATAAATATATCGAAATATGGCAATGTTCAAATGAAACCATTTGATACCCAATTTGTAATTAAATTGCAAGGTTTTATGGGAACCACATTTTTACCGATAACTCATTTATCGATATATATATATCGAAATATGACAATGTCCAGATGAAACCATTTAATACCTAATTTGTAATTAAATTACAAGGTTTTATGGGAACCACATTTTGACCGATAACCCATTTATCTATAAATATATCGAAATATGACAATGTCCAAATGAAACCAGTGACCTTCTCCTTTCGTTTGACACCCATATTGCACACAACTTTCAAGGGCGTTTGGGAACCAGATTTTGACCGGTAACTGATTTATCGATAAATATATCGAAATATGGCAATGTCCAAATGAAACCATTTGATACCCAATTTTAAATTAAATAGCAAGGTTTTATGAAAATCACATTTTGAGCGATAACTCATGTATCGATTCATATATTGAAATATGACAATGTCCAAATGAAACCCATGTCCTTCTCCTTTCGTTTGACACCCATATTGTACACCACTTTCAAGGGTTTTCGGGAACCACATTTTCACCGATAACTCGTTTATCGATAAATATATCGAAATATGCCAATGTTCAAATGAAACCATTTGATACCCATATTGTAATTAAATTGGAAGGTTTTATGGAACCAGATTTTGACCGATAACTCATTTATCGATAAATATATCGAAATATGGCAATGTCCAATTGAAACCAGTGTCCTTCTCCTTTCGGTTGACACCCATATTGTACACAACTTTCAAGGGCTTTTGGGAACCAGATTTTGACCGATAATTCATTTATCGATAAATATATCGAAATATGACAATGTCCAAATAAACCCCGTGTCCTTCTCCTTTCGTTTGACACCCATATTTTACACCACTTTCAAGGGTTTTCGGGAACCACATTTTGACCGATAACTCGTTTACCGACAAATATATCGAAATATGCCAATGTTCAAATGAAACCATTTGATACCCATATTGTAATTAAATTGGAAGGTTTTATGGGAACCAAACTTTGACCGATAACTCATTTATCGATAAATATATCGAAATATGGCAATGTCCAAATGAAACCATTTGATACCCCATTTGTAATTAAATTGCAAGGTTTTATGGGAACCACATTTTGACCGATAACTCATTTATCGATAAATATATCGAAATATGACAATGTCCAAATGAAACCAGTGTCCCTCTCCTTTCGTTTGACACCCATATTGTACACCACTTTCAAGGTCTTTTGGGAACCAGACTTTGACCTATAACTCATTTATCGATAAATATATCGAAATATGGAAATGTCCAAATGAAACCATTTGATACCCAATTTGTAAATAAATTGCAAGGTTTTATGGGAACCACATTTTGACCGATAACTCATTTATCGATAAATATATCGAAATACGACAATGTCCAAATGAAACCAGTGCCGTTCTCCCTTCGTTTGACACCCATATTGCACACCACTTTCAAGGGCTTTTGGGAACCAGATTTTGACCGATAACTCATTTATCGATAAATATATCGAAATGTGGCAATGTTCAAATGAAACCATTTGATACCCCATTTGTAATTAAATTGCAAGGTTTTATGGGAACCACATTTTGACCGATAACTCATTTATCGATAAATATATCGAAATATGACAATGTCCAAATGAAACCAGTGTCCCTCTCCTTTCGTTTGACACCCATATTGTACACCACTTTCAAGGGCTTTTGGGAACCAGATTTTGACCGATAATTCATTTATCGATAAATATATCGAAATATGGCAATGTTCAAATGAAACCATTTGATACCCCATTTGTAATTAAATTGCAAGGTTTTATGGGAACCACATTTTGACCGATAACTCATTTATCGATAAATATATCGAAATATGACAATGTCCAAATGAAACCAGTGTCCCTCTCCTTTCGTTTGACACCCATATTGTACACCACTTTCAAGGGCTTTTGGGAACCATATTTTGACCGATAACTCATTTATCGATAAGTATATCGAAATATGGCAATGTTCAAATGAAACCATTTGATACCCAATTTGTAATTAAATTGCAAGGTTTTATGGAAACCACATTTTGACCGATAACCTATTTATCGATAAATATATCGAAATATGGCAATGTTCAAATGAAACCATTTGATACCCATATTGTAATTAAATTGGAAGGTTGTATGGGAACCAGATTTTGACCGATAACTCATTTATCTATAAATATATCGAAATATGGCAATGTCCAAATGAAACCATTTGATACCCAATTTGTAATTAATTAATAATTTTCACCGATAACTCATTTATCGATTAATAAATCGAAATATGACAATGTCCAAATAAAACCCGTGTCCTTCTCCTTTCGTTTGATACCCATATTTTACACCACTTTCAAGGGCTTTTGGGTACCATATTTTGACCGATAACTCATTTATCGATAATTATATCGAAATACGGCAATGTTCAAATGAAACCATTTGATACCCAATTTGTAATTAAATTGCAAGGTTTTATGGAAACCACATTTTGACCGATAACCTATTTATCGATAAATATATCGAAATATGGCAAGGTTCAAATGAAACCATTTGATACCCATATTGTAATTAAATTGGAAGGTTGTATGGGAACCACATTTTGACCGATAACTCATTTATCGATAAATATATCGAAATATGGCAATGTTCAAATGAAACGATTTGATACCCAATTTCTAATTAAATTCCAAGGTTTTATGGGAACCACATTTTGACCAATAACTCATTTATCAATAAATATATCGAAATATGACAATGTCCAAATGAAACCAGTGTCCTTCTCCATTCGTTTGACACCCATATTGCACACCACTTTCAAGGGCTTTTGGGAACCAGATTTTGACCGATAACTCATTTATCGATAAATATATCGAAATATGGCAATGTTCAAATGAAACCATTTGATACCCCATTTGTAATTAAATTGCAAGGTTTTATGGGAACCACATTTTGACCGATAACTCATTTATCGATAAATATATCGAAATATGACAATGTCCAAATGAAACCAGTGTCCCTCTCCTTTCGTTTGACACCCATATTGTACACCACTTTCAAGGTCTTTTGGGAACCAGACTTTGACCTATAACTCATTTATCGATAAATATATCGAAATATGGAAATGTCTAAATGAAACCAGTGTCCGTCTCCTTTCGTTTGACACCCATATTGTATACTACTTTCAAGGGCTTTTGGGAACCACATTTTGAGCGATAATTCATTTATCGATAAATATATCGAAATATGACAATGTCCAAATGAAACCAGTGTCCTTCTCCTTTCGTTTGACACCCATATTGTACTCCACTTTCAAGGGCTTTTGGGAACCAGATTTTGACCGATAACTCATTTATCGATAAATATATCGAAATATGGCAATGTTCAAATGAAACCATTTGATACCCCATTTGTAATTAAATTGCAAGGTTTTATGGGAACCACATTTTGACCGATAACTCATTTATCGATAAATATATCGAAATATGCCAATGTCCAAATGAAACCAGTGTCCCTCTCCTTTCGTTTGACACCCATATTGTACACCACTTTCAAGGGCTTTTGGGAACCAGATTTTGACCGATAATTCATTTATCGATAAATATATCGAAATATGGCAATGTTCAAATGAAACCATTTGATACCCCATTTGTAATTAAATTGCAAGGTTTTATGGGAACCACATTTTGACCGATAACTCATTTATCGATAAATATATCGAAATATGACAATGTCCAAATGAAACCAGTGTCCCTCTCCTTTCGTTTGACACCCATATTGGACACCACTTTCAAGGGCTTTTGGGAACCATATTTTGACCGATAACTCATTTATCGATAAGTATATCGAAATATGGCAATGTTCAAATGAAACCATTTGATACCCAATTTGTAATTAAATTGCAAGGTTTTATGGAAACCACATTTTGACCGATAACCTATTTATCGATAAATATATCGAAATATGGCAATGTTCAAATGAAACCATTTGATACCCATATTGTAATTAAATTGGAAGGTTGTATGGGAACCAGATTTTGACCGATAACTCATTTATCTATAAATATATCGAAATATGGCAATGTCCAAATGAAACCATTTGATACCCAATTTGTAATTAATTAATAATTTTCACCGATAACTCATTTATCGATTAATAAATCGAAATATGACAATGTCCAAATAAAACCCGTGTCCTTCTCCTTTCGTTTGATACCCATATTTTACACCACTTTCAAGGGCTTTTGGGTACCATATTTTGACCGATAACTCATTTATCGATAAGTATATCGAAATATGGCAATGTTCAAATGAAACCATTTGATACCCAATTTGTAATTAAATTGCAAGGTTTTATGGAAACCACATTTTGACCGATAACCTATTTATCGATAAATATATCGAAATATGGCAAGGTTCAAATGAAACCATTTGATACCCATATTGTAATTAAATTGGAAGGTTGTATGGGAAGCAGATTTTGACCGATAACTCATTTATCGATAAATATATCGAAATATGGCAATGTTCAAATGAAACCATTTGATACCCAATTTCTAATTAAATTCCAAGGTTTTATGGGAACCACATTTTGACCAATAACTCATTTATCAATAAATATATCGAAATATGACAATGTCCAAATGAAACCAGTGTCCTTCTCCATTCGTTTGACACCCATATTGCACACCACTTTCAAGGGCTTTTGGGAACCAGATTTTGACCGATAACTCATTTATCGATAAATATATCGAAATATGGCAATGTTCAAATGAAACCATTTGATACCCCATTTGTAATTAAATTGCAAGGTTTTATGGGAACCACATTTTGACCGATAACTCATTTATCGATAAATATATCGAAATATGACAATGTCCAAATGAAACCAGTGTCCCTCTCCTTTCGTTTGACACCCATATTGTACACCACTTTCAAGGTCTTTTGGGAACCAGACTTTGACCTATAACTCATTTATCGATAAATATATCGAAATATGGAAATGTCTAAATGAAACCAGTGTCCGTCTCCTTTCGTTTGACACCCATATTGTATACTACTTTCAAGGGCTTTTGGGAACCACATTTTGAGCGATAATTCATTTATCGATAAATATATCGAAATATGACAATGTCCAAATGAAACCAGTGTCCTTCTCCTTTCGTTTGACACCCATATTGTACTCCACTTTCAAGGGCTTTTGGGAACCAGATTTTGACCGATAACTCATTTATAGATAAATATATCGAAATATGGCAATGTCTAATTGAAACCACTGTCCGTCTTATTTCGTTTGACACCCATATTGTATACTACTTTCAAGGGCTTTTGGGAACCACATTTTGACCGATAACTCATTTATCGATTAATACATCGAAATATGACAATGTCCAAATAAAACCCGTGTCCTTCTTCTTTCGTTTGACACCCATATTTTACACCACTTTCAAGGGCTTTTGGGAACCATATTTTGACCGATAACTCATTTATCGATAAATATATCGAAATATGGCAATGTTCAAATGAAACCATTTGATACTCAATTTTTAATTAAATTGGAAGGTTTTATGGCAACCAGATTTTGACCGATAACTCATTTATCGATAAATATATAGAAATATGCCAATGTCCAAATGAAACCATTTGATACCCAATTTGTAATTAAATTGCAAGGTTTTATGGAAACCACATTTTTACCGATAACCCATTTATCGATAAATATATCGAAATATGGCAATGTTCAAATGAAACCATTTGATACCCATATTGTAATTAATTTGGAAGGTTTTATGGGAACCAGATTTTGATCGATAACTCATTTATCGATAAATATATCGAAATATGGCAATCTCCAAATGAAACCATTTGATACCCAATTTGTAATTAAATTGCAAGGTTTAAGGGAACCACATTTTGACCGATAACTCATTTATCGATAAATATATCGAAATATGACAATGGCCAAATGAAACCAGCGTCCTTCTCCCTTCGATTGGCACCCATATTGCACACCACTTTCAAGGGCTTTTGGGAACCAGATTTTGACCGATAACTCATTTATCGATAAATATATCGAAATATGGCAATGTTCAAATGAAACCATTTGAAACCCAATTTGTAATTAAATTGCAAGGTTTTATGGGAACCACATTTTGACCGATAACTCATTTATCGATTAATATATCGAAATATGACAATGTCCAAATAAAACCCGTGTCCTTCTCCTTTCGTTTGACACCCATATTTTACACCACTTTCAAGGGCTTTTGGGAACCACATTTTGACCGATAATTTAACTATCGATAAATATATCGAAATATGGCAATGTCCAAATGAAACAATTTTATACCCAATTTGAAATTAAATAGCAAGGTTTTATGGGAACCACATTTTGACCGATAACTCATTTATCGATTAATATATCGAAATATGACAATGTCCAAATAAAAGCCGTGTCCTTCACCTTTCGTTTGACTCCCATATTTTACACCACTTTCAAGGGCTTTTGGGAACCAGATTTTGACCGATAACTCATTTATCGATAAATATATCGAAATATTTCAATGTCCAAATGAAACCATTTGATACCCAATTTGTAATTAAATTGCAAGGTTTTATGGAAACCACATTTTGACCGTTGTTAACCCATTTATCGATAAATATATCGAAATATGGCAATGGACAAATGAAAGCATTGGATACCCATATTGTAATTAAATTGGAAGGTTTTATGGGAACCACATTTTGACCGATAACTCATTTACCGATAAATATATCGATATATGACAATGTCCAAATAAAACCCGTGTCCTTCTCCTTTCGTTTGACACCCATATTTTACACCACTTTCAAGGGCTTTTGGGAACCACATTTTGACCGATAATTTAATTATCGATAAATATATCGAAATGTGGCAATGTCCAAATGAAACAATTTTATACCCAATTTGAAATTAAATAGCAAGGTTTTATGGGAACCACATTTTGACCGATAACTCATTTATCGATTAATATATCGAAATATGACAATGTCCAAATAAAACCCGTGTCCTTCTCCTTTCGTTTGACTCCCATATTTTACACCACTTTCAAGGGCTTTTGGGAACCAGATTTTGACCGATAACTCATTTATCGATAAATATATCGAAATATGGCAATGTCCAAATGAAACCATTTGATACCCAATTTGTTATTAAATTGCAAGGTTTTATGGAAACCACATTTTGACCGATAACCCATTTATCGATAAATATATCGAAATATGGCAATGTTCAAATGAAACCATTTCATACCCATATTGTAATTAAATTGGAAGGTTTTATGGGAACCAGATTTTGACCGATAACACATTTATCTATAAATATATCGAAATATGGCAATGTTCAAATGAAACCATTTGATACCCCATTTGTAATTAAATTGCAAGGTTTTATGGGAACCACATTTTGACCGATAACTCATTTATCGATAAATATATCGAAATATGGCAATGTTCAAATGAAACCATTTGATACCCCATTTGAAATTAAATAGCAAGGTTTTATGGGAACCACATTTTGACCGATAACTCATTTATCGATTAATATATCGAAATATGACAATGTCCAAATAAAACCCGTGTCCTTCTCCTTTCGTTTGACTCCCATATTTTACACCACTTTCAAGGGCTTTTGGGAACCAGATTTTGACCGATAACTCATTTATCGATAAATATATCGAAATATGGCAATGTCCAAATGAAACCATTTGATACCCAATTTGTTATTAAATTGCAAGGTTTTATGGAAACCACATTTTGACCGATAACCCATTTATCGATAAATATATCGAAATATGGCAATGTTCAAATGACACCATTTCATACCCATATTGTAATTAAATTGGAAGGTTTTATGGGAACCACATTTTGACCGATAACTCATTTATCGATTAATATATCGAAATATGACAATGTCCAAATAAAACCCGTGTCCTTCTCCTTTCGTTTGACACCCATATTTTACACCACTTTCAAGGGCTTTTGGGAACCACATTTTGACCGATAATTTAACTATCGATAAATATATCGAAATATGACAATGTCCAAATGAAACAATTTTATACCCAATTTGAAATTAAATAGCAAGGTTTTATGGGAACCACATTTTGACCGATAACTCATTTATCGATTAATATATCGAAATATGACAATGTCCAAATAAAAGCCGTGTCCTTCACCTTTCGTTTGACTCCCATATTTTACACCACTTTCAAGGGCTTTTGGGAACCAGATTTTGACCGATAACTCATTTATCGATAAATATATCGAAATATTTCAATGTCCAAATGAAACCATTTGATACCCAATTTGTAATTAAATTGCAAGGTTTTATGGAAACCACATTTTGACCGTTGTTAACCCATTTATCGATAAATATATCGAAATATGGCAATGGACAAATGAAAGCATTGGATACCCATATTGTAATTAAATTGGAAGGTTTTATGGGAACCACATTTTGACCGATAACTCATTTATCGATTAATATATCGAAATATGACAATGTCCAAATAAAACCCGTGTCCTTCTCCTTTCGTTTGACACCCATATTTTACACCACTTTCAAGGGCTTTTGGGAACCACATTTTGACCGATAATTTAATTATCGATAAATATATCGAAATGTGGCAATGTCCAAATGAAACAATTTTATACCCAATTTGAAATTAAATAGCAAGGTTTTATGGGAACCACATTTTGACCGATAACTCATTTATCGATTAATATATCGAAATATGACAATGTCCAAATAAAACCCGTGTCCTTCTCCTTTCGTTTGACTCCCATATTTTACACCACTTTCAAGGGCTTTTGGGAACCAGATTTTGACCGATAACTCATTTATCGATAAATATATCGAAATATGGCAATGTCCAAATGAAACCATTTGATACCCAATTTGTTATTAAATTGCAAGGTTTTATGGAAACCACATTTTGACCGATAACCCATTTATCGATAAATATATCGAAATATGGCAATGTTCAAATGAAACCATTTCATACCCATATTGTAATTAAATTGGAAGGTTTTATGGGAACCAGATTTTGACCGATAACACATTTATCTATAAATATATCGAAATATGGCAATGTTCAAATGAAACCATTTGATACCCCATTTGTAATTAAATTGCAAGGTTTTATGGGAACCACATTTTGACCGATAACTCATTTATCGATAAATATATCGAAATATGGCAATGTTCAAATGAAACCATTTGATACCCCATTTGTAATTAAATTGCAAGGTTTTATGGGAACCACATTTTGACCGATAACTCATTTATCGATAAATATATCGAAATATGACAATGTCCAAATGAAACCAGTGTCCCTCTCCTTTCGTTTGACACCCATATTGTACACCACTTTCAAGGTCTTTTGGGAACCAGACTTTGACCTATAACTCATTTATGTATAAATATATCGAAATATGGAAATGTCTAAATGAAACCAGTGTCCGTCTCCTTTCGTTTGACACCCATATTGTATACTACTTTCAAGGGCTTTTGGGAACCACATTTTGAGCGATAATTCATTTATCGATAAATATATCGAAATATGACAATGTCCAAATGAAACCAGTGTCCTTCTCCTTTCGTTTGACAACTATATTGTACTCCACTTTCAAGGGCTTTTGGGAACCAGATTTTGACCGATAACTCATTTATAGATAAATATATCGAAATATGGCAATGTCTAATTGAAACCACTGTCCGTCTCATTTCGTTTGACACCCATATTGTATACTACTTTCAAGGGCTTTTGGGAACCACATTTTGACCGATAACTCATTTATCGATTAATATATCGAAATATGACAATGTCCAAATAAAACCCGTGTCCTTCTTCTTTCGTTTGACACCCATATTTTACACCACTTTCAAGGGCTTTTGGGAACCATATTTTGACCGATAACTCATTTATCGATAAATATATCGAAATATGGCAATGTTCAAATGAAACCATTTGATACTCAATTTTTAATTAAATTGGAAGGTTTTATGGCAACCAGATTTTGACCGATAACTCATTTATCGATAAATATATCGAAATATGCCAATGTCCAAATTAAACCATTTGATACCCAATTTGTAATTAAATTGCAAGGTTTTATGGAAACCACATTTTTACCGATAACCCATTTATCGATAAATATATCGAAATATGGCAATGTTCAAATGAAATCATTTGATACCCATATTGTAATTAATTTGGAAGGTTTTATGGGAACCAGATTTTGATCGATAACTCATTTATCGATAAATATATCGAAATATGGCAATCTCCAAATGAAACCATTTGATACCCAATTTGTAATTAAATTGCAAGGTTTAAGGGAACCACATTTTGACCGATAACTCATTTATCGATAAATATATCGAAATATGACAATGGCCAAATGAAACCAGTGTTCTTCTCCCTTCGATTGGCACCCATATTGCACACCACTTTCAAGGGCTTTTGGGAACCAGATTTTGACCGATAACTCATTTATCGATAAATATATCGAAATATGGCAATGTTCAAATGAAACCATTTGAAACCCAATTTGTAATTAAATTGCAAGGTTTTATGGGAACCACATTTTGACCGATAACTCATTTATCGATAAATATATCGAAATATGACAATGTCCAAATGTAACCATTTGATAACCAATTTGTAATTAAATTGCAAGGTTTTATGGGAACCACATTTTGACCGATAACTCATTTATCGATTAATATATCGAAATATGACAATGTCCAAATAAAACCCGTGTCCTTCCCCTTTCGTTTGACACCCATATTTTACACCACTTTCAAGGGCTTTTGGGAACCACATTTTGACCGATAATTTAATTATCGATAAATATATCGAAATATGGCAATGTCCAAATGAAACAATTTTATACCCAATTTGAAATTAAATAGCAAGGTTTTATGGGAACCACATTTTGACCGATAACTCATTTATCGATTAATATATCGAAATATGACAATGTCCAAATAAAACCCGTGTCCTTCTCCTTTCGTTTGACTCCCATATTTTACACCACTTTCAAGGGCTTTTGGGAACCAGATTTTGACCGATAACTCATTTATCGATAAATATATCGAAATATTTCAATGTCCAAATGAAACCATTTGATACCCAATTTGTAATTAAATTGCAAGGTTTTATGGAAACCACATTTTGACCGTTAACCCATTTATCGATAAATATATCGAAATATGGCAATGTTCAAATGAAAGCATTGGATACCCATATTGTAATTAAATTGGAAGGTTTTATGGGAACCAGATTTTGACCGATAACTCATTTATCGATAAATATATCAAAATATGGCAATGTCCAAATGAAACCATTTGATACCCAATTTGTTATTAAATTGCAAGGTTTTATGGAAACCACATTTTGACCGATAACCCATTTATCGATAAATATATCGAAATATGGCAATGTTCAAATTAAACCATTTCATACCCATATTGTAATTAAATTGGAAGGTTTTATGGGAACCAGATTTTGACCGATAACACATTTATCGATAAATATATCGAAATATGGCAATGTCCAAATGAAACCATTTGATACCCAATTTGTAATTAAATTGCAATGTTTTATGGGAACCACATTTTGACCGATAACTCATTTATCGATAAATATATCGAAATATGACAATGTCCAAATGAAACCAGTGCCCTTCTCCCTTCGTTTGACACCCATATTGCACACCTCTTTCAAGGGATTTTGGGAACCAGATTTTGACCGATAGCTCATTTATCGATAAATACATCGAAATATGGCAGTGTTCAAATAAAACCATTTGATACCCAATTTGTAATTAAACTACAAGGTTTTATGGGAACCACATTTTGACCGATAACTCATTTATCGATAAATATATCGAAATATGACAATGTCCAAATGAAACCATTTGATTCCCAATTTGTAATTAAATTGCAAGGTTTTATGGGAACCACATTTTGACCGATAACTCATTTATCGATAAATATATCGAAATATGACAATGTCCCATGAAACCAGTGTCCCTCTCCTTTCGTTTGACACCCATATTGTAAACTACTTTCAAGGTCTTTTGGGAACCAGACTTTGACCTATAACTCATTTATCGATAAATATATCGAAATATGGAAATGTCTAAATGAAACCACTGTCCGTCGCCTTTCGTTTGACACCCATATTGCACACTACTTTCAAGGGCTTTTGGGAACCACATTTTGACCGATAATTCATTTATCGATAAATATATCGAAATATGGCAATGTCCAAATGAAACCATTTTATACCCAATTTGAAATTAAATAGCAAGGTTTTATGTGAACCACATTTTGACCGATAACTCATTTGTCGATTGATATATCGAAATATGACAATGTCCAAATAAAACCCGTGTCCTTCCCTTTCATTTGACACCTACATTTTACACCACTTTCAAGGGCTTTTGGGAACCATATTTTGACCGATAACTCATTTATCGATAAATATATCGAAATATGGCAATGTCCAAATGAAACCATTTGATACCCAATTTGTAATTAAATTGCAAGGTTTTATGGAAACCACATTTTGACCGATAACCGATTTATTGATAAATATATCGAAATAGGGCAATGTTCAAATGAAACCATTTGATACCCATATTGTAATTAAATTGGAAGGTTTCATGGGAACCAGATTTTGACCGATAACGCATTTATCGATAAATATATCGAAATATGGCAATGTCCAAATGAAACCATTTGATACCCAATTTGTAATTAAATTGCAAGGTTTTATGGGAACCACATTTTGACCGATAACTCATTTATCGATAAATGTATCGAAATATGACAATGTCCAAATGAAACCAGTGTCCTTCTCCCTTCGTTTGACACCCATATTGCACACCACTTTCAAGGGCTTTTGGTAACCAGATTTTGACTGATAACTCATTTATCGATAAATATATCGAAATATGGCAATGTTCAAATGAAACCATTTGATACCCAATTTTTAATTAAATTCCAAGGTTTTATGGGAACCACATTTTGACCAATAACTCATTTATCAATAAATATATCGAAATATGACAATGTCCAAATGAAACCAGTGTCCTTCTCCATTCGTTTGACACCCATATTGCACACCACTTTCAAGGCTTTTGGGAACCAGATTTTAACCGATAACTCATTTATCGATAAATATATCGAAATATGGCAATGTTCAAATGACACCATTTGATACCCAATTTGTAATTAAATTTCAAGGTTTTATGGGAACCACATTTTGACCGATAACTCATTTATCGATAAATATATCGAAATATGAAAATGTCCAAATGAAACCAGTGTCCCTCTCCTTTCGTTTGACACCCATATTGTACACCACTTTCAAGGTCTTTTGGGAACCATACTTTGACCTATAACTCATTCATCGATAAATATATCGAAATATGACAAAGTTCAAATGAAACCATTTGATACCCAATTTTTAATTAAATTCCAAGGTTTTATGGGAACCACATTTTGACCAATAACTCATTTATCAATAAATATATCGAAATATGACAATGTCCAAATGAAACCAGTGTCCTTCTCCCTTCGTTTGACACCCATATTGCACACCACTTTCAAGGGCTTTTGGTAACCAGATTTTGACTGATAACTCATTTATCGATAAATATATCGAAATATGGCAATGTTCAAATGAAACCGTTTGATACCCCATTTGTAATTAAATTGCAAGGTTTTATGGGAACCACATTTTGACCGATAACTCATTTATCGATAAATATATCGAAATATGAAAATGTCCAAATGAAACCAGTGTCCCTCTCCTTTCGTTTGACACCCATATTGTACACCACTTTCAAGGTCTTTTGGGAACCATACTTTGACCTATAACTCATTCATCGATAAATATATCGAAATATGACAAAGTTCAAATGAAACCATTTGATACCCAATTTTTAATTAAATTCCAAGGTTTTATGGGAACCACATTTTGACCAATAACTCATTTATCAATAAATATATCGAAATATGACAATGTCCAAATGAAACCAGTGTCCTTCTCCATTCGTTTGACACCCATATTGCACACCACTTTCAAGGGCTTTTGGGAACCAGATTTTAACCGATAACTCATTTATCGATAAATATATCGAAATATGGCAATGTTCAAATGACACCATTTGATACCCAATTTGTAATTAAATTTCAAGGTTTTATGGGAACTACATTTTGACCGATAACTCATTTATCAATAAATATATCGAAATATGAAAATGTCTAAATGAAACCAGTGTCCGTCTCCTTTCGTTTGACACCCATATTGTATACTACTTTCAAGGGCTTTTGGGAACCACATTTTGACCGATAACTCATTTATCGATAAACATATCGAAATATGACAATGTTCAAATGAAACCAGTGTCCTTCTCCCTTCGTTTGACACCCATATTGCACACCACTTTCAAGGGCTTTTGGGAACCAGATTTTGACCGATAACTCATTTATCGATAAATATATCGAAATATGGCAAAGTTCAAATGAAACCATTTGATACCCAATTTTTAATTAAATTCCAAGGTTTTATGGGAACCACATTTTGACCAATAACTCATTTATCAATAAATATATCGAAATATGACAATGTCCAAATGAAACCAGTGTCCTTCTCCATTCGTTTGACACCCATATTGCACACCACTTTCAAGGGCTTTTGGGAACTAGATTTTAACCGATAACTCATTTATCGATAAATATATCGAAATATGGCAATGTTCAAATGAAACCATTTGATACCCAATTTGTAATTAAATTTCAAGGTTTTATGGGAACTACATTTTGACCGATAACTCATTTATCAATAATAATATCGAAATATGGAAATGTCTAAATGAAACCAGTGTCCGTCTCCTTTCGTTTGACACCCATATTGTATACTATTTTCAAGGGCTTTTGGGATCCACATTTTGACCGATAATTCATTTATCGATAAATATATCGAAATATGGCAATGTCCAAATGAAACCATTTTATACCCAATTTGAAATTAAATAGCAAGGTTTTATGGGAACCACATTTTGACCGATAACTCATTTATCGATTAATATATCGAAATATGACAATGGTCAAATAAAACCCGTGTCCTTCTCCTTTCGTTTGACACCCATATTTTACACCACTTTCAAGGGCTTTTGGGAACCATATTTTGACCGATAACTCATTTATCGATAAATATATCGAAATATGGCAATGTTCAAATGAAACCATTTGATACTCAATTTTTAATTAAATTGGGAGGTTTTATGGCAACCAGGTTTTGACCGATAACTCATTTATCGATAAATATATCGAAATATTTCAATGTCCAAATGAAACCATTTGATACCCAATTTGTAATTAAATTGCAAGGTTTTATGGAAACCACATTTTGACCGATAACCCATTTATCGATAAATATATCGAAATATGGCAATGTTCAAATGAAAGCATTGGATACCCATATTGTAATTAAATTGGAAGGTTTTATGGGAACCAGATTTTGACCGATAACTCATTTATCGATAAATATATCGAAATATGGCAATGTCCAAATGAAACCATTTGATACCCAATTTGTAATTAAATTGCAAGGTTTTATGGAAACCACATTTTGACCGATAACCCATTTATCGATAAATATATCGAAACATGGCAATGTTCAAATGAAACCAGTTGATACCCATATTGTAATTAAATTGGAAGGTTTTATGGGAATCACATTTTGACCGATAAATCATTTATCGATAAATATATCGAAATATGGCAATGTCCAAATGAAACCATTTGATACCCAATTTGTAATTAAATTGCAAGGTTTTATGGGAACCACATTTTGACCGATAACTCATTTATCGATAAATATATCGAAATATGACAATGTCCCATGAAACCAGTGTCCCTCTCCTTTCGTTTGACACCCATATTGTAAACTACTTTCAAGGTCTTTTGGGAACCAGACTTTGACCTATAACTCATTTATCGATAAATATATCGAAATATTTCAATGTCCAAATGAAACCATTTGATACCCAATTTGTAATTAAATTGCAAGGTTTTATGGAAACCACATTTTGACCGATAACCCATTTATCGATAAATATATCGAAATATGGCAATGTTCAAATGAAAGCATTGGATACCCATATTGTAATTAAATTGGAACGTTTTATGGGAACCAGATTTTGACCGATAACTCATTTATCGATAAATATATCGAAATATGGCAATGTCCAAATGAAACCATTTGATACCCAATTTGTAATTAAATTGCAAGGTTTTATGGAAACCACATTTTGACCGATAACCCATTTATCGATAAATATATCGAAATATGGCAATGTTCAAATGAAAGCATTGGATACCCATATTGTAATTAAATTGGAAGGTTTTATGGGAACCAGATTTTGACCGATAACTAATTTATCGATAAATATATCGAAATATGGCAATGTCCAAATGAAACCATTTGATACCCAATTTGAAATTAAATAGCAAGGTTTTATGAGAACCACATTTTGACCGATAACTCATTTATCGATTAATATATCGAAATATGACAATGTCCAAATAAAACCCGTGTCCTTCTCCTTTCGTTTGACACCCATATTTTACACCACTTTCAAGGGCTTTTGGGAACCATATTTTGACCGATAACTCATTTATCGATAAATATATCGAAATATGGCAATGTTCAAATGAAACCATTTGATACTCAATTTTTAATTAAATTGGGAGGTTTTATGGCAACCAGGTTTTGACCGATAACTCATTTATCGATAAATATATCGAAATATTTCAATGTCCAAATGAAACCATTTGATACCCAATTTGTAATTAAATTGCAAGGTTTTATGGAAACCACATTTTGACCGATAACCCATTTATCGATAAATATATCGAAATATGGCAATGTTCAAATGAAAGCATTGGATACCCATATTGTAATTAAATTGGAAGGTTTTATGGGAACCAGATTTTGACCGATAACTCATTTATCGATAAATATATCGAAATATGGCAATGTCCAAATGAAACCATTTGATACCCAATTTGTAATTAAATTGCAAGGTTTTATGGAAACCACATTTTGACCGATAACCCATTTATCGATAAATATATCGAAACATGGCAATGTTCAAATGAAACCATTTGATACCCATATTGTAATTAAATTGGAAGGTTTTATGGGAACCAGATTTTGACCGATAACTCATTTATCGATAAATATATCGAAATATGGCAATGTCCAAATGAAACCATTTGATACCCAATTTGTAATTAAATTGCAAGGTTTTATGGGAACCACATTTTGACCGATAACTCATTTATCGATAAATATATCGAAATATGACAATGTCCCATGAAACCAGTGTCCCTCTCCTTTCGTTTGACACCCATATTGTAAACTACTTTCAAGGTCTTTTGGGAACCAGACTTTGACCTATAACTCATTTATCGATAAATATATCGAAATATGGCAATGTCCAAATGAAACCATTTGATACCCAATTTGTAATTAAATTGCAAGGTTTTATGGGAACCACATTTTGACCGATAACTCATTTATCGATAAATATATCGAAATATGACAATGTCCCATGAAACCAGTGTCCCTCTCCTTTCGTTTGACACCCATATTGTAAACTACTTTCAAGGGCTTTTGGGAACCACATTTTGACCGATAATTCATTTATCGATAAATATATCGAAATATGGCAATGTCCAAATGAAACCATTTTATACCCAATTTGAAATTAAATAGCAAGGTTTTATGTGAACCACATTTTGACCGATAACTCATTTGTCGATTGATATATCGAAATATGACAATGTCCAAATAAAACCCGTGTCCTTCTCCTTTCATTTGACACCCACATTTTAGACCACTTTCAAGGGCTTTTGGGAACCATATTTTGACCGATAACTCATTTATCGATAAATATATGGAAATATGGCAATGTTCAAATGAAACCATTTGATACCCAATTTTTAATTAAATTGGAAGGTTTTATGGCAACCAGATTTTGACCGATAACTCATTTATCGATAAATATATCGAAATATGGCAATGTCCAAATGAAACCATTTGATACCCAATTTGTAATTAAATTGCAAGGTTTTATGGAAACCACATTTTGACCGATAACCCATTTATCGATAAATATATCGAAATAGGGCAATGTTCAAATGAAACCATTTGATACCCATATTGTAATTAAATTGGAAGGTTTTATGGAAACCAGATTTTGACCGATAACTTATTTATCGATAAATATATCGAAATATGGCAATGTCCAAATGAAACCATTTGATACCCAATTTGTAATTAAATTGCAAGGTTTTATGGGAACCATATTTTGACCGATAACTCAATTATCGATAAATGTATCGAAATATGACAATGTCCAAATGAAACCAGTGTCCTTTTCCCTTCGTTTGACACCCATATTGCACATCACTTTCAAAGGCTTTTGGTAACCAGATTTTGACTGATAACTCATTTATCGATAAATATATCGAAATATGGCAATGTTCAAATGAAACCGTTTGATACCCCATTTGTAATTAAATTGCAAGGTTTTATGGGAATCACATTTTGACCGATAACTCATTTATCGATAAATATATCGAAATATGAAAATGTCCAAATGAAACCAGTGTCCCTCTCCTTTCGTTTGACACCCATATTGTACACCACTTTCAAGGTCTTTTGGGAACCATACTTTGACCTATAACTCATTGATCGATAAATATATCGAAATATGGAAATGTCTAAATGAAACCAGTGTCCGTCTCCTTTCGTTTGACACCCATATTGTATACTACTTTCAAGGGCTTTTGGGAACCACATTTTGACCGATAACTCATTTATCGATAAACATTTCCAAATATGACAATGTCCAAATGAAACCAGTGTCCTTCTCCCTTCGTTTGACACCCATATTGCACACCACTTTCAAGGGCTTTTGGGAACCAGATTTTGACCGATAACTCATTTATCGATAAATATATCGAAATATGGCAATGTTCAAATGAAACCATTTGATACCCAATTTGTAATTAAATTGCAAGATTTTATGGGAACTACATTTTGACCGATAACTCATTTATCAATAAATATATCGAAATATGGAAATGTCTAAATGAAACCAGTGTCCGTCTCCTTTCGTTTGACACCCATATTGTATACTATTTTCAAGGTTTTATGGGAAATACATTTTGACCGATGACTCATTTATCAATAAATATATCGAAATATGGCAATGTCTAATTGAAACCAGTGTCCGTCTCATTTCGTTTGACACCCATATTGTATACTACTTTCAAGGGCTTTTGGGAACCACATTTTGACCGATAACTCATTTGTCGATAAATATATCGAAATATGGCAATGTCCAAATGAAACCAGTGTCCTTCTCCTTTCGTTTGACACCCATATTGTACACCACTTTCAAGGGTTTTCGGGAACCACATTTTGACCGATAACTCATTTATCGATAAATATATCGAAATATGGCAATGTCCAAATGAAACCATTTGATACCCAATTTTAAATTAAATAGCAAGGTTTTATGGGAACCACATTTTGACCGATAACTCATTTATCGATAAATATATCGAAATATGACAATGTCCAGATGAAACCATTTGATACCCAATTTGTAATTAAATTGCAAGGTTTTATGGGAACCACATTTTGACCGATAACCCATTTATCTATAAATATATCGAAATATGGCAATGTCCAAATGAAACCAGTGTCGTTCTCCTTTCGTTTGACACCCATATTGTACACCACTTTCAAGGGTTTTCGGGAACCAGATTTTGACCGCTAACCCATTTATCTATAAATATATCGAAATATGACAATGTCCAAATGAAACCAGTGTCCTTCTCCTTTCGTTTGGCACCCATATTGTATACAACTTTCAAGGGCGTTTGGGGACCAGATTTTGACCGATAACTTATTTACCGATAAATATATCGAAGTATGGCAATGTCCAAATGAAACCATTTGATACCCAATTTTAAATTAAATAGCAAGGTTTTATGGAAACCACATTTTGACCGATAACTCATTTATTGGCTCATATATAGAAATATGACAATGTCCAAATGAAACCCATGTCCTTCTCCTTTCGTTTGACACCCATATTGTACACCACTTTCAAGGGGTTTCGGGAACCACATTTTGACCGATAACTCATTTATCGATAAATATATCGAAATATGGCAATGTTCAAATGAAACCATTTGATACCCATATTGTAATTACTGGATGTAATACTAACGCGGAACTCGCTGTTGCATCCCAATTGAAATGGTTGCATGTTTCATCATTCAAACCAAGTGTCACATCCAAAGACATCTTGGCTTGTGTCGAGACGCAGACAGGCATCTGTAAGCAACTTCTTGAGTGCCACATTCTTGTTAAAAAAGATGCAGCACTCGACTCTTTATACCGTGTAAGCTTCAAATTAGGTATTCCTCCAAATCTACTTGATAAGTGCATGATGCCGGAGGTCTGGCCCGACAAAGTAACTGTGCGCCCATTCTGTTTTTTTCAACAGGCAGGGAATCCGAAGTCACAACCCTAGCTCAGCTGAATTATGTTAGTTTGCCTTCAACCGAGGACTTATATATTCCTCGTCTCACTAATGTATCGATCTATACTATGTATTATCAAACCGTCAGTGGTATGCGCACCAAATCATCTATGTTTTATTGTAATATTATTTCTCATGAGTATGATATTATAGCTCTTACTGAAACTTGGTTAAATGATAATTTTTCGACTAATGAATTCTTCGACAGTTACTATCATGTATTTCGAAATGATCGTTGCCCATATGCAACTGGTCTCGAGAGAGGTGGTGGTGTACTGCTTGCTGTCAGGGCTGATCTATGTAGTAAATCCATCAATATTAACTATAATAATGGTGATATAGAGCAAATTTGTGTGAGCGTAGAGTTTACTGGTAACAAAACAATAATTTTCCTATTGTCTTATATTCCACCAAGCAGCGACATCACAATTGTAGGGAAAATTCAAATCGGCACACCACAAATTGGAAGAGAAGCTTGGCGCAAAAATCTCTTAGGAGGTTTATGATGATATACCTGTTGTATATCGCGCCATAGAGAGAGAGAGCGACATCACAATCTATCAGAGACATATGGATAATTTGACATCTGTCATTGGTAATATTAATATATCTGAGATTGTATACTTAGGAGACTTTAATTTAAGTAATATCTCTTGGTTGACCGATTGCAATGCTCCATCCAATATTAAAACCGATATCGATATGCTAGTTGTACGCACCCTGTTCTCACATGGTCTTACACAATGCAACTATTATCCTAACAGTAACGGTAGATTCCTAGACCTAATTTTTGCATCCGATGATCTCAGATTGTCATGTCTTGAATGCTCGTCTCCAATTCTGGAAAATAGTCTTCATCACAACGCCTTGATTGTCAAGTTCGAGTACTATAATTTCGATAAGAAACCAGCGGACCCCTCGTTCGCATATAATTATTCCAGGGCTGACACTTTAGCCATGAATGAGTTTTTATTAGCTGTATACTGGTCATTCTTGGGTGCAGCTAATAGCCCAGAAGCCTCTTACGCAAATTTGCGTCAAAAACTCTTATGATCAATCTCGAATTTTGTACCTTTAAAAAGATCGGTTTCGAGTAATAAGCCGCCGTGGTTTAATGCGACGCTGAGTAGCCTCAAGAACTCTAAAAATAAAGCGTTTAAGAAACATAAAAAGAGCAATGATGAAACTGATCGTCTTATCTACAAGGTGGCGCAAAAGTAAGCTTCCGATGTTCAGCATATCGGTTGTGGCACGTGCAGTGTGTGCTGTTGCACCGTCTTGTTGGAACCACATGTTTTCCAATCCCAATTCATCAAGTTGCGGCAAAAAGAACTCGTTGATCATTGCTCTGTAGCGCTCACCATTCACAGTAACCGTTTGGCCCCGACCGATTATTGGTCAAATAAATAATCAGCAATATTCCGCGTTCTGGAGCAGTAACATTGTTTATTAACGTGTATTTCGCATGTGTTTACTACACAAATGTCAAAACAGAACTGACTTTAGGGGCCAATCGCAAAATTTATAGCATTTTCTGATAGGAGGATTACTTTTGCGCGACCTTGTATATTAGACTTAAGAAAACATTTGATTGCCTTAATAAGTTTCTTTATAAGAACTATATGCTCAAAATAGAGTCTAACTTGAAATCAAACCCATCCTGTTTTTGGTCTGTCATAAATTCTAAGAGGAAAACTAACGATTTTCCGACTAATATGGAATATGATGGTGAAGTATCCAGCTGTAATAGAACTATTCAAAGTCAAATAGGTTCGAGTAGTGCCATCATTCGGCACTAAACATGAATTAATTTATTCAACATATTTTCCTTCTATTTATACAATAAATTCCTATATACTACTTATTTACCATAATACATATTTACCTAAATTCTAAGCTAAGCCAAAGTATGTAAGCCAGCGTATGCAAACGCTCGCTGGTACATTCATACCTACATTCATACACAAACATTGGCTTGTGCATTCGCACATATGTTCATACATATATTCGTATGATTGCAACGCATTTGTGGGCATTGCCGCATAGCGTGTGACTTTGCTGACAAAGCGTATTCGACAGTTTTTAATAGCTGCGTGCCGACTGTTTGTAAGTATGCATGGATTTATGTATGCATTTACTTTGGCTACACTACATCTACCCTTTCAAAAAGTTTTATATATATGTGTAAGTTGATACAGTTTTTTTTTTGTTTTGGTTTGTTTAGGTTTGTTTATGTGACAAAATTTTTGTTCTTTGTTTACTTTATTTTCAAGTGGACTAAATAATTTATTTCAGTAGCATGTTTGTTTGTACATTGGTGTATTTTTACGACTTTTCTTTTGATAATTTTTCTTAAGTGTTGAGTTACATTTAGAGTAATTAAATGAAACAATTTTATTTAAATAAGTTTTTATTTGTATACAATAAATTTCCTAGTTTATGGGTTTGTTTGTAAGTGTACAATAAAAATTTATGAGTAAACATGTGAGTCAAAATGCAGTGTAATTATTCTAACAATTTAAGTATATTTTTGTGTATTAAGATTTTCTTATTCTCATTACTTATAATATACTTATCATTTCTATCTATGCTTTCTACCTTATAAGGAACTAAAGTAAAATTATTATTTCTATCAATATTTTCTACCTTATAGGGCCCTTTATACCTATTGTCTAACTTATGACCTGCTTCATTTCTGACTAATGCTAAATCTCCTATATTTATTTCCTTATACTGTATTTTCCTATCATAGTCGTGATATTTATAAAGAATTTCTTTAATTTCTTTGTTATTCGTCACATGCATAACCTCCGGAGTTAACTATAGTTAGATTTTTGAGAACTTGGGTACCTATTTCTTTAAATTCATCTACTCGAGTATAGTTATCTTTAAACAATTTGTCTCCTAAGGACAGCTGTATTTTTACAATTTTTAAATTGCCGGCTTCTTTCATTAGCCTGGCAAAGAATTGTCCTAAGTCAATCTTCGCCTCAACAATTGGGTTTTTTATATTTATTTCACTACAAATTTTCTTTCCTTTTTTGAAACATAATTTCGGAGGATTGAAAACGAGCTTGCCATGTCTTTTAACTTCGTATTTATTAAGCGCTTCATATATTATAGGGTTCTCATTGTGACTTTGTTTTTCTTTTGTATTATTACTGGATATATTACTGGTTTTCTGTTTTGTTTCAGATCTGGTTGTATTTTGCACGCTTCTACTGAAATTTCTTTAAGATCTTTGATATCTATGCGTGATAATGCGTCTGCTACATAATTTTGTTTTCCTGCTATATACTCCACCTCGAAGTCATATTCTTCCAAATCTAGTCCGATTCTAGTTAATTTTGATGAGGGGTTTTTCATCGAAAATAGGAATGTTAAAGGTCTATGGTCTGTCTTGACTAAAAATTTTCTACCATAAACGTATGGTCTAAAATATGTTATGGCCCAATGAATGGCCGCTAGTTCTTTTTCAATTGTTGCTTTGTTAATTTCTCCTTTTGTGAATGATCTTGATGCATAGGCAATTGGCAATTGTTTTCCTTCATACTCTTGGCTTAGCACTGCTCCGCAAGCATATCCACTTGCGTCAGTTGTTATACAAAATTGTTTACTGAAATCGGGGTATTGTAAGATAGATATGCAGCGTTCAGTTTGTTGGCCATTTGAATTTTATATGGGAATAAGTCCAAATCTTTGTGCATAATTGACTGTAATGACTGTCTGCTTACACCCATTTGAGCAGATAAGGTTCTTGTCGAAACACGTGGATTGTTTTGTATGGCAGCAGCTACAGCAGCGATTGTTTCCTCCGTTCGAACTGAAGGGTTTCGATGGTAAGGTCTTCTGTTGACTGTCCCATGCTCGGCAAAATTGTTTGCAAGTCTTATTATGGTATTACTGGATATATTACTGGTTTTCTGTTTTGTTTCAGATCTGGTTGTATTTTGCACGCTTCTACTGAAATTTCTTTAAGATCTTTGATATCTATGCGTGATAATGCGTCTGCTACATAATTTTGTTTTCCTGCTATATACTCCACCTCGAAGTCATATTCTTCCAAATCTAGTCTGATTCTAGTTAATTTTGATGAGGGGTTTTTCATCGAAAATAGGAATGTTAAAGGTCTATGGTCTGTCTTGACTAAAAATTTTCTACCATAAACGTATGGTCTAAAATATGTTATGGCCCAATGAATGGCCGCTAGTTCTTTTTCAATTGTTGCTTTGTTAATTTCTCCTTTTGTGAATGATCTTGATGCATAGGCAATTGGCAATTGTTTTCCTTCATACTCTTGGCTTAGCACTGCTCCGCAAGCATATCCACTTGCGTCAGTTGTTATACAAAATTGTTTACTGAAATCGGGGTATTGTAAGATAGATATGCAGCGTTCAGTTTGTTGGCCATTTGAATTTTATATGGGAATAAGTCCAAATCTTTGTGCATAATTGACTGTAATGACTGTCTGCTTACACCCATTTGAGCAGATAAGGTTCTTGTCGAAACACGTGGATTGTTTTGTATGGCAGCAGCTACAGCAGCGATTGTTTCCTCCGTTCGAACTGAAGGGTTTCGATGGTAAGGTCTTCTGTTGACTGTCCCATGCTCGGCAAAATTGTTTGCAAGTCTTATTATGGTCCATCTGCTTGGAGGATTGCCGCCAAACGTGCGCCTATACTCTCTTTGAACCGAAACTACAAACTCCAGTGCGTGATAGCGGCGGACAATCCAAATTCTTGTTTCAGTGTCCAAGTTATCCAATTTTGTTAAATGTAAAAGTCAATCTGCAAAATAAAAAACAAATTAACCAGATTCATTAAATAGAAAAAAAGTTATAAAATTTTTTTTTGGTAGCGGTTTTCATTAGCCACCCTGTACATTCATACACAAACATTGGCTTGTGCAAGTTAACACACTATAAATTACTTACCTTTTGCCTTTGCTAAAACATAGCAAATTACATATTTACATTAATTCTGGCTATCGCTGCAACAGCTTGTTTACCTTTTGCTTCCGCTTCAGTAAAGCTAATTACATACTTACATTCTTTTGGCAACAGCCACAATAACTTACAATAAACGAAGTGTTGCTGACACTTCATATAAAATTCATTTCGCAATAATAATTCCCACAGGTGAATTTTTAATTGCTAACTAATATTCTTTTACATTTACAATTCAAAGAATTAGCGCAACAACCGAATTATTTGTCAATAACCAGTTGCACGCGCATCTGGTAAAATGCAAAGTGCTGATGCCAGCGTCTGGCACATTTTCACAAGCAAGTTGTTGTTGCTTTCTTAATTAAATTTTAGCTTTAATATTTCAATTATTCAATTTGGATAGTCAGTTTCACTCTGTAGTGCGATCGGTACGGTATTGAAAACCAAAAATTCCTTGTTTGGCGCCCGAGCAAAATTAAAAGTAGATACCCGGTAAAAATTAAGTTCAGTTATTTAAGCAAAGTAGAAATAAAAAATATCCTGCAAAAATTAAGTGCAGTTATTTAAGCAAAGTAAAAAATATCCTGCAAAAATTAAATGCAGTTATTTAAGCAAACTAAAAATAAAAAATTACCTGCGAAAACTGAGTGCAGTAATTTAATAGAAGACAAAAAAAAAAAAAAAAAAAAAAGTGCCACTAATCTTAAGACAAATATAACTTTAAGAAAGAAAAAGTGCCACTAATCCTTAAACAAAAATAACTTTAAGAGGAAAAAAAGTGCCACCGGAAAAAAAAGTGCCACTAATCCTAAAACAAAAACAACCTTAAGAGGAAAACAAGTGCCACTAACAAAAGTGCCACTAAGAAAACAAGTGCCACTAATAAAAGTGCCACAAAAAGAGGTAATCAATCACCAACCGACCGAGACAAGCAGTGCAAAAGGGAGCAGCCCACAGGACCAATCACAGAATGAGGACTCAAATAATTTTGTAAGTTTAGTTAAGATAAGAAAACATTAATTAAAATATTACTTTTGACGAGCTGTTTAAATAAAGAAAAAAAAAAAGAGAAAGTTTTGAAGAAAAAAAAAAGAGAAACTTCTAAGAAAAGAAAAAGAGAAATTGCTAAGAAAAAAAAAAAAGAAGAAATTTTTGAAAATTTTTATTGTAAAAAGGAATTTTTATCAAAACAATTAAATAAGAAATTTAAATAAAAAAGAAAAAAAGATATTTCTTGGAAAAATTTTTTTTAGTGCAAGGGAATTTTTTATCATAACAATTAAATTAGTTTTTGAAAAAAATTTTGTTGTTTTTTCAAAGGAACTTTTTTTCAGGAAAAAAAAAAAGGAAAAATAGAAGGAAGGTTTTTTTTTAGTCTGCGTGAAAACAATAAAATAAATTAATCATGGCAAACCCCAACAATTTAATTAGGCCACCTGTACTAGCCAGCCCCAACCCACAACCAGTCGCAAACCCGTCCCTACAAGCCACTCCAGAACTACAAAGTTTAGTAAGAAATTTACTGACACAGATACTGACTACAGACGGACGAGCCTTAATACAGGACATAGTGAGAACAGACTCAAACCCAGTACCCACTACAGACCAGACAATTGATGAAAGACATAGGGACAATCTGACGGAAATCGACAAAATACCGGATGTGGTAAAGTGTCTTCGCGAATTCTCAGGAAAGCCTGGAGAATTTAACTCATTACGAGCCTCAAAGGGGATCCCCCAAATACTATGGGATCCTTAACATTATCCGCAATAAAGTTGTCGGAAACGCCGACATAGCCTTGGAGTCGTACAATACTCCACTGGATTGGAAGGCAATTTCCAGATGCCTAACACTCCACTACGCGGATAAACGAGACTTAGGTACCCTCGAGTACCAGATGACGTCGCTTGTGCAGGGTAACCTGACAATACAAGAATTCTACCAGCGGGTATATTCGCACTTGTCGCTTATCCTAAATAAGCTCGGCTGCATGGAGGTCGGCGCAAAAGCCATGCATCTGCTCACCCGCACATACAAGGGCAAAGCCCTAGACACGTTCATTCGTGGTCTTAGAGGAGACTTGCCAAGACTTCTAGGAATGAGGGAACCAGCGGACCTCCCTCAAGCACTCCACTTTTGCCTAAAGCTTGAAAATCAAAACTTAAGGTCCCACTATGCTTTAGCAAATAACGGCCAAGCTAGGAGAACATTGAATATCCGTCCAACCCCTTCCTCCCAAACGAATTAATAACGAATTCTACCCCGAATTGGCGTTTATGCCCCAACCCAGGTTGAACACGACTCCTCTGTACAGGCCTCCCCAACCGAACTATCAATATCAGCATCCTCAACCGAACTACCAATATCAGCATCCCCAACAGAACTACCAACCGAATAATCGATTCCAACATCCGCAACCGAACTACCAACACCAATATCCCTACCAACCAAAGCAGCAGAATCCTTCTTATAACCCACCACCTAGACCTGCAGCACAGAAACCACAACCAAAGCCTGAACCCATGGACGTAGATCCCAGCATCAGAACAAATGCCGTTAACTACGCAAACAGACCAAACTTTAAATACGCCGGTAAAAGACAAGGCGACTCAAATTTAACAAATCCACCCGTAAAAGCGCAAAGGAATTTTCATGTGACCTCTAGCCCAGAAGTTAACGACCCATTAGACAGCATCTCACATGACACACCTGAACAATACGATAGAGAGAACCCCGAGGATTATCCATATGACGCAGATTTCACAGACATCCATTTTTTAGAATAAGGAACTCTTCACTGCCTTATTTCAACTGCAAGACGAGGAGTGGAGATATCTTAAAAATCTTAGTTGACACAGGATCAAATAAAAATTACATCCAGCCCCAGTTGGTAAAGAAGAAAATTCAAAACGAAAAGAACTTTTTTGCAAACTCAGTAGGAGGAAAAATAGAAATTACCCATCATACGTATGTAAATCTCTTTAATTTGCCAAATATTAACTTAAAATTTTATCTTCTGCCTTCCCTCACATCCTTCCATGCAATATTAGGCAATGATAGCTTAAAAGAGTTATCAGCAGTCATTCATACAAAAGAAAACTTCATGACCATTAACAATTCAGTCAGAATACGCCTCAAACAATTACTTTCTGAAAACGTGAACCATATCCCCATAAGAAATGAACATATGAACAGTTTCCAAAAACAAGTAATGAGCTCACTAGTAAACCAAAATGTAGACCTTTTTTCTGATCCCAACGAGAAACTAACCTATACCACCAAAGTTGTCGCAACTATTAGGACAAACTCCAATGAACCAGTTTACACGAAATACTACCCGTATCCCATGTCCTTAAAAGAAGAAGTAGAAAAACAGATAAAAAAATTACTAGACGATGGTATAATAAAACCTTCACGGTCACCATACAACTCACGATATAGATAGTACCCAAAAAACAGGATGCCTCTCAAGAAAAAAAAATACAGGCTGGTGATCGACTATAGGAAACTTAACTCCATAACTGTAGCCGACCGCTACCCAATTCCCGATATAAATGAAGTGCTATCTCAGTTAGGCCAAAATACTTTCTTCTCAATAGTATATCTGAAAAGTGGTTTCCACCAGATTCCTTTGAAGGAATCTGATATCGAGAAAACTGCTTTCTCAGTCAAAAACGGAAAATACGAGTTCACGCGCCTGCCCTTTGGACTGAAAAATGCTCCTGCAATTTTCCAGAGAACACTGGATGATATTCTGAGAAAATTCATCGGCAAAATCTGTTATGTTTATATCGATGATATAATCATATTCAGTAAAGACGAAAGATCGATAAATGCGAATTTTTCAAAAAAGAAATAGAATTTTTAGGCTTTTTAGTTTCATCAAACGAAAACAAAACTAACCCCGTTAAGGTTCAAGCAATAGTAGACTTCCCATACCCAAAAACCCTTAAAGACTTGCGATCATTTTTGGCCTATCAGGCTACTACAGGCGATTCATAAAATATTACGCTCGAATCACCAAACCCCTCACTAACCTTCTCAGAGGAGAAGAAGGTAAAATTTCCAAAAACCTGTCAAAAAAGAAACTTATCCAATTAAACAATGACGCCATAGAAGCATTTAATAAAACAAAAAGTTCACTCATATCAAGGGAAGTAATACTGACCTACCCCAACTTTCAAAAAGAATTCCACCTGACGACGGACGCTTCAAAACATGCAATCGGTGCAGTGCTAGAACAGGACGGAAAACCTATCACCTTTATCTCAAGAACGCTTACAAGGACTGAAGAACACTACGCTACTAATGAAAAAGAGATGCTCGCCATCATCTGGGCACTCAAATCCCTAAGGAATTATCTATACGGAAAGGCAAAAATTAAGATATTCACCGATCATCAACCCCTGACGTATGCACTAAGTAATAAAAATTATAACTCTAAATTAAAGAGATGGAAAGCAATCCTCGAGGAATACGATTATGAACTCAAGTACAAACCAGGCAAAACCAACATAGTAGCAGACGCCCTTGCTCGACCTCCAGAACTTAACACAGTGACAATAGCAACCCATTTCGACGAGAGTTCAGGCCAAAATTTGATCCCATCCACGGAAGCTCCGATCAGCGTGTTTAAAAACCAAATCTGGATACTCACCGAACCAAAAAGTTCATATAACTTCAAAATCCCTTTTCCACCCTACCACAGGCATACTATTACTAAACCACATTACTCCAACGACGACCTGAAAGACTTATTAAAACGCTACTTAAACCCTTCTGTTGTCAACGGACTATTTACTTCGGAAAAAATAATGGGACAAATACAAGAACTATACCCTACTTACTTTAATAATTTTAAAATTAGATTTACGCAATCACAGGTAAAGGACCTACTAACAATAGAACAACAAGAGCAACAGATCCTACTTGAACATAAAAGAGCGCATAGAAACGCAACAGAGAACAAAAAACAAATCATAAAAAAATTTTATTTCCCACAGATGCAAGCCAAAATTGCCAAAATTGTCAAGCAGTGCAGAGTTTGTGCTGAAAGTAAATACGACAGACACCCCAATAAACCTGAAATTAAACCCACTCCAATCCCCGAATATCCCGGACAAATCGTCCATCTCGATATCTTCATAGCTGAGAAAAAGTGAGTATTAACGGCAATAGATAAATACTCGAAGTATGCTCAAGCAAAAGTTATTAAATCCAGATCAATAGAAGACATACGTGAACCCCTCAGGCAATTACTTTTTACTTTCGGTATTCCACAGACCATAATTATAGATAACGAAAAATCTCTCAACTCACAATCAATAATTTTCATGTTAGAAGATCAATTAAGAATTAAAGTTTATAGGACACCACCACATATTAGCAAAGCAAATGGACAAATCGAACGCTTCCATTCAACGCTCGCTGAAATATTGAAATGCTTAAAGACCGAAGACATTGAAAGGACTTTTGACGAACTACTAGACAGAGCCGTTTACGAATATAACTTTTCAATCCACTCCACGACTGGACTAAAACCCATCGAAAATTTTTTCGGACGTAAAGTCTATATAAACCCAAAACAATACGAAGACGCCAGACAAAACAACATAGAAAAACTGAAACTTAAACAGGATAAGGACTTGAAATTTCACAACAAAACGAGAACACCCTGTAAAATCTATTCCCCTGGACAGACTATCTACGTGAAAATTAATAAAAGATATGGCACGAAACTCACACCTCGCTTCAAGAAAGAAATTTTCAAGGAGAACAGGTCATCAACGGTCATAACAGAGTCAGGCAAAGTGGTTCACAAGAGCCTAATAAAACAAGTGGAAAAATTATAAAAAAAAAAAATAAAAAAAAAAAAAATAATAATAATAACAATAAGAAGAAAAAACATAATAAAAAAAATAATAAATAATAATAATAATAAAAAACGAATAAATAAAATTAGGTATATTAGTAGGAGCAAAAATAATAAAAATAAATCAAATAACGAATGCTAAACATTATTGCTTTATTTTTACAAAATTTTTAGATTGATTGCGATAGGTTTCGCCTCAGCAAACGTACAATTCTTGGACTACTCATCATCCCAACTAGTGACAATTGACTCAGACCCAGAAAATTTCAAACAGGAAACTTTAAAATAATACATATAATAGAACTAGAGGACTATGACAACACTATAAGACATTTGGAAACGACAATTAACGAACAGCTTCGAAACCATCCTCTAAAACCCATCCTTTCATCCCTCGTCAATCAATCGAAAAATTATTCAGGTAGAGTTAGGATAAGCAAAAATTACAATAAAAGATCACTAGATTTTATAGGATCCGCATGGAAATGGATCGGAGGAAATCCAGACCATAGCGATTTTAATATACTAGTTGAAAAAATGAATAACGTTTTAGATAACAATAATAGGCAAGTTATAATTAACAAATTATCCAACGAAAAAATTAATGAAGTGATAGAAAATACTAACAAAATATCTAAACTAGTTAAAGAAGAGAAAGAAATTGATAACGAAATATTACTAGAAACAAAATTTAAATTAGAAGCAATAAAGGAAGAATTAATAAATATCGCTTACGCCATTTATTGGGCAAAATCAAACATTATAAATTCGTATATTTTATCAGATAGAGAAATGGAAATAACAAGAAACATTTTAGAAGATGAAAACATCCGTTATATAAATATGGACGAAGCATTAGAATTCGCCGACATAAAAATTGCCTCAAATAAAGAAAGCCTAATCTATATAGTAAACCTGCCTACGACAGGAGTAGAAGATTGTAGATCATTAGAAATTAGACCAGTAAAAAAAGGAAAATTTATAAATAAAATTAAATTCGAATCTATAATAGTATGTAAGAATGAAATATATGTATATAGTAAATATTACAAACGGCACTTGCATAGCACATCTGCTGAAAAGTAAATTAGATAATTGTACGAAAATAAATAATCAACATATAAAAACTATCGAAGAAATTTCAAATGATATTAAATTTGAGAACGAAAGTATAAAAATAAATGGAACATGCCTAATAAAGCATTTTGATACAAATATAGAAGTAGGAAATAAATTGTATTTTTCAAAGGAAATAACAGGGAAAAAACCCCTGCCTGCTATTTTACAGGGCAAAACACGAAAAAATCGAAGAAATATTGTCATTAAACTCAATAAAAGAATGCCAGAATAACGAATTAAAATAATTGGAAATGTTAAAAAAAAGAAATCAAATATATTTTAGTATTAATACAATATCTATAGGAATTATAGCATTAGCTATTATAATTTCATTGTTAAGATTAAGATTCTTACGGAAAATAAATAAAGAGAAAAAACCCAACCGAAACACTATAGAAGTAGGAATAGAAGACTTACCAAAGTTTTACGTTAACTCATCGATCGAGGACGCTCGACTTTAAGGGCGGAGGAGTTAACACACTATAAATTACTTACCTTTTGCCTTTGCTAAAACATAGCAAATTACATATTTACATTAATTCTGGCTATCGCTGCAACAGCTTGTTTACCTTTTGCTTCCGCTTCAGTAAAGCTAATTACATACTTACATTCTTTTGGCAACAGCCACAATAACTTACAATAAACGAAGTGTTGCTGACACTTCATATAAAATTCATTTCGCAATAATAATTCCCACAGGTGAATTTTTAATTGCTAACTAATATTCTTTTATATTTCCTGTTTTGCAATCGAAGTTGCGCCAATTCAAAGAATTAGCGCAACAACCGAATTATTTGTCAATAACCAGTTGCACGCGCATCCGGTAAAATGCAAAGTGCTGATGCCAGCGTCTGGCACATTTTCACAAGCAAGTTGTTGTTGCTTTCTTAATTAAATTTTGGCTTTAATATTTCAATTATTCAATTTGGATAGTCAGTCTCATTCTGTAGTGCGATCGGTACGGTATTGAAAACCAAAATTTCCTTGTTTTGCATTCGCACATATGTTCATACATATATTCGTATGATTGCAACGCATTTGTGGGCATTGCCGCATAGCGTGTGACTTTGCTGACAAAGCGTATTCGACAGTTTTTAATAGCTGCGTGCCGACTGTTTGTAAGTATGCATGTATTTATGTATGCATTTACTTTGGCTACACTACACAGCAACACGCAAGGTGCATGCAACCTGTTTGCCAAACTCTTTCAAAAAGTGTATCTAAAATCTACATCCCCACAAGGTTCTGCCCACCTTTCTGCGCCTGCTTTATCTATTTCTTCCTTCGCTATTAGGACCGATGATGTGCTTCTGTCAATCTCAAAACTGACAAACAGTACAAAATCTGATACGGAGGGATTCTGTCCTATGTTTTTTAAAATTTGTTAAAATGCTGTGGCGGAACCCCTGTCACTTCTTTTTCAAGAATGTCTGACCTGTGGAATTTTCTAAGATTCGTGGAAGCTTTGTTCAATTAATCCCATATACAAGGTGGCGCAAAAGTAAGCTTGTGTGTGTGCTGTTGCACCGTCTTCTTGGAACCACATGTTTTCCAATCCCAATTCATCAAGTTGCGGCAAAAAGAACTCGTTGATCATTGCTCTGTAGCGCTCACCATTCACAGTAACCGTTTGGCCCCGACCGATTATTGGTCAAATAAATAGTCAGCAATATTCCGCGTTCTGGAGCAGTGTAGCATAACATTGTTCATTAACGTGTATTTCGCATGTGTTTACTACACAAATGTCAAAACAGAACTGACTTTAGGGGCCAATCGCAAAATTTATAGCATTTTCTGATAGGAGGATTACTTTTACGCAGTAACCTTTTTTCACCGACCGATTATTGGTCAAATAAATAGTCAGCAATATTCCGCGTTCTGGAGCAGTGTAGCGTAACATTGTTTATTAGCGTGTATTTCGCATGTGTTTACTATACAAATGTCAAAACAGAAGTGATTGTAGGGGCCAATCGCAAAATTTATAGCACTTTCTGATAGGAGGATTACTTTTGCGCCACCTTGTATAAGTCTGGTGACCGCAACGATGTCTGCAACTATAGACCCATAGTTAAACAGGGAACTCTGGCAAAGATATTCGATGACATAATCCAACGCAAATTATTCGATCACATAGGTAAGGCCATTGTTGACTGCCAGCATGGTTTTTTCCCTGGGAGATCCACTTCTACCAACTTAGCTTTATTGACCAACAGAATTATCGATGCATCTGAGACATATGCGCAACTTGATGTCATTTACACTGACTTCTCGAAAGCATTTGATAAAGTTGATCACAGGATACTACTGCGTAAGCTGGAGATGTATGGAATCGAAGGTAACTTATTGAGGTTTTTCTATAGTTTCTTATCGAATAGGAGGCTATTTGTTTCAATTGGAGACGTAAAGTCATCCTTATATATCGACGCTTGGTCGGGAATTCCGCAGGGAACCCATAGCGGCCCTTTATTATTCCTGATTTTTATTAATGATTTGCCTAATTGTTTCAACTTCGCCAAATGCCTAATGTTTGCAGATGATGTCAAATTGTTCTTAACAGTCCGTAATATTTCCGACTGTGCCAATTTACAATCAGACCTTGATTCTTTTGCTGAATGGTGTATTGACAATAATTTGTTTTTGAATGTAAATAAGTGCTGCGTTGTTTCATATTCGAAAAAGTCACTACAACTTATTTCAATTACAATTTAAATGCCGAACCTTTAAGTCGTTCATATGAGATTAAAGACCTGGGTGTCATTTTCGACACCAAACTCTCATTCTCTCGTCACATTGACTTTATAGCTTCGAAGGGATTTGCAATGGTTGGATTTATAAGACGTAATTCTGGAGACTTTAAGGATCCAATGACGCTGAAAGCACTTTTTACCGCTTTGGTACGAAGTCGTCTGGAATATTGCTCGATAATATGGAATCCATTTTATGAAGGGAGTTCATATAAAATTGAAAGAATTCAGAAATTATTTAGTAGAATCGCTCTACATATGCTTAATTGACCCAATGGCTTTCCATCCTATGACAGCAGGCGTAAACTACTCGGCCTCCAGGCTTTGTGTGAAAGGAGAACTTGCATCTCACTCATGTTAGCTTATAATGTAATTAATGGTAATGTCAACTGTGCTGAACTGTCAAATCTATTCATCTACTATATCTCTTCGCGCGAGTTACGACATAATAGGTTGTTTATCGAGGTTACTCATAGAACCAATTATGCAATGAATGGACCAGTAGCCAGAGCTGAACAGCTAGCAAATGGATACAGCAACGTTCTTAATTTTAAAAACAGTTTATATAAATTTAAACTGGAATTGTTTTCTATTTTTAATTAGTCTGTATAAAAGCTTGTACTTTTTAGACCGTAATAAATAAATAAATAAATAAATAAAAATTGGAAGGTTTTATGGGAACCAGATTTTGACCGATAACTCATTTATCGATAAATATGTCGAAATATGGCAATGTCCAAACGAAACCATTTGATACCCAATTTGTAATTAAATTGCAAGGTTTTATGGGAACCACATTTTGACCGATAACCCATTTATCTATAAATATATCGAAATATGACAATGTCCAAATGAAACCAATGTCCTTCTCCTTTCGTTTGACACGCATATTGTACACAACTTTCAAGGGCATTTGGGAACCAGATTTTGACCGATAACTCATTTATCGATAAATATATCGAATATGGCATATTTCAAATGAAACCATTTGACACCCACATTGTAATTAGATTGGAAGGGTTTATGGGAACCAGGTTTTGACCGATAACTCATTTATCGATAAATATATCGAAATATGACAATGTCCAAATGAAACCAGTGTCCTTCGCCCTTCGTTTGACACCCATATTGCACACCACTTTTAAGGGCTTTTGGGAACCAGATTTTGATCGATAACTCATTTGTCGATAAATATATCGAAATATGGCAATGTACAAATGAAACCATTTGATACCCACGTTGTAATTAAATTGGAAGGTTTTATGGGAACCACATTTTGACCGATAACCCATTTATCGACAAATACATCGAAATATGACAATGTCCAAATGAAACCAGTGTCCTTCTCCTTTCGTTTAACACCCATATTTTACACCACTTTCAAGGACTTTTGGGAACCATATTTTGACCGATAACTCATTTATTGATAAATATATCGAAATATGGCAATGTTCAAATGAAACCATTTGATACCCAATTTGTAACTAAATTGCAAGGTTTTATAGGAACCACATTTTGACCGATAACTCATTTATCGATAAATATTTCGAAATATGACAATGTCCAAATGAAACCAGTGTCCTTCTCCCTTCGTTTGACACCCATATTGCACACCACTTTCAAGGGCTTTTGGGAACCAGATTTTGACCGATAAATCATTTATCGATAAATATATCGAAATATGGCAATGTTCAAATGAAACCATTTGATACCCAATTTGTAATTAAATTGCAAAGTTTTATGGGAACCACATTTTGACCGATAACTTATTTATCAATAAATATATCGAAATATGGCAATGTTCAAATGAAACCATTTGATACCCAATTTGTAATTAAATTGGAAGGTTTTATGGAAACCACATTTTGACCGATAACCCATTTATCGACAAATACATCGAAATATGACAATGTCCAAATGAAACCAGTGTCCTTCTCCTTTCGTTTAACACCCATATTTTACACCACTTTCAAGGACTTTTGGGAACCATATTTTGACCGATAACTCATTTATTGATAAATATATCGAAATATGGCAATGTTCAAATGAAACCATTTGATACCCAATTTGTAACTAAATTGCAAGGTTTTATGGGAACCACATTTTGACCGATAACTTATTTATCAATAAATATATCGAAATATGGCAATGTTCAAATGAAACCATTTGATACCCAATTTGTAACTAAATTGCAAGGATTTATGGGAACCACATTTTGACCGATAACTCATTTATCGATAAATATTTCGAAATATGGAAATGTCTAAATGAAACCAGTGTCCGTCTCCTTTCGTTTGACACCCATATTGTATACTACTTTCAAGGGCTTTTGGGATCCACATTTTGACCGATAATTCATTTATCGATAAATATATCGAAATATGGCAATGTCCAAATGAAACCATTTTATACCCAATTTCAAATTAAATAGCAAGGTTTAATGGAAACCATATTTTGACCGATAACTCGTTTATCGATTCATATATCGAAATATGACAATGTCCAAATGAAACCCATGTCCTTCTCCTTTCGTTTGACACCCATATTGTACACCACTTTCAAGGGTTTTCGGGAACCAGATTTTGACCGATAACTCATTTATCGATATATATATATCGAAATATGACAATGTCCAGATGAAACCATTTAATACCTAATTTGTAATTAAATTACAAGGTTTTATGGGAACCACATTTTGACCGATAACCCATTTATCTATAAATATATCGAAATATGACAATGTCCAAATGAAACCAGTGACCTTCTCCTTTCGTTTGACACCCATATTGCACACAACTTTCAAGGGCGTTTGGGAACCAGATTTTGACCGGTAACTGATTTATCGATAAATATATCGAAATATGGCAATGTCCAAATGAAACCATTTGATACCCAATTTTAAATTAAATAGCAAGGTTTTATGAAAATCACATTTTGAGCGATAACTCATGTATCGATTCATATATTGAAATATGACAATGTCCAAATGAAACCCATGTCCTTCTCCTTTCGTTTGACACCCATATTGTACACCACTTTCAAGGGTTTTCGGGAACCACATTTTGACCGATAACTCGTTTATCGATAAATATATCGAAATATGCCAATGTTCAAATGAAACCATTTGATACCCATATTGTAATTAAATTGGAAGGTTTTATGGAACCAGATTTTGACCGATAACTCATTTATCGATAAATATATCGAAATATGGCAATGTCCAATTGAAACCAGTGTCCTTCTCCTTTCGTTTGACACCCATATTGTACACAACTTTCAAGGGCTTTTGGGAACCAGATTTTGACCGATAATTCATTTATCGATAAATATATCGAAATATGACAATGTCCAAATAAACCCCGTGTCCTTCTCCTTTCGTTTGACACCCATATTTTACACCACTTTCAAGGGTTTTCGGGAACCACATTTTGACCGATAACTCGTTTATCGACAAATATATCGAAATATGCCAATGTTCAAATGAAACCATTTGATACCCATATTGTAATTAAATTGGAAGGTTTTATGGGAACCAAATTTTGACCGATAACTCATTTATCGATAAATATATCGAAATATGGCAATGTCCAAATGAAACCATTTGATACCCAGTTTGTAATTAAATTGCAAGGTTTTATGGGAACCAGATTTTTAGCGATAACTCATTTATCTATAAATATATCGAAATATGGCAATGTCCAAATGAAACCATTTGATACCCAATTTGTAATTAAATTGCAAGGTTTTATGGGAACCACATTTTGACTGATAACTCATTTAGCGATAAATATATCGAAATATGACAATGTCCAAATGAAACCATTTTATACCCAATTTGAAATTAAATAGCAAGGTTTTATGGGAACCACATTTTGACCGATAACTCATTTATCGATTAATATATCGACGGCCGCCGTGGTGTGAAGGTAGTGTTGCCGGCCTACCACACCGAAGGTCCATGGTTCGAGCCCTGGTACAGGTAACATCAAAAGTGATTTGAAAAAAGTTTTTCAAAACGGGGTCGCCCCTCGGCAGTGGTTTGGCAAACTCTCCGAGTGTATTTCTGCCATGACAGGCTTCTCAGCAAAAATTCGTCTCCTTTGTAGATGCCGTTCGGAGTCGGCAAAAAACTGTAGGTCCCACCAATTTGTAGGGAAAATTCAAATCGGCACACCACAAATTGGAAGAGAAGCTTGGCGCAAAAATCTCTTAGGAGGTTTATGATGATGTATATCGCGCCATAGAGAGAGATATCGAAATATGACAATGTCCAAATAAACCCCGTGTCCTTCTCCTTTCGTTTGACACCCATATTTTACACCACTTTCAAGAGCTTTTGGGAACC
The DNA here is from genome assembly GCA_949987695.1 of Merzomyia westermanni. Classification (NCBI taxonomy): domain Eukaryota; kingdom Metazoa; phylum Arthropoda; class Insecta; order Diptera; family Tephritidae; genus Merzomyia; species Merzomyia westermanni. The sequence continues at coordinate 2,971,211 of OX465292.1, read as the reverse complement.
ATATTTTGACCGATAACTCATTTATCCATAAATATATCGAAATATGGCAATGTTCAAATGAAACCATTTGATACCCAATTTTTAATTAAATTGGAAGATTTTATGGCAACAAGATTTTGACCTTCCTTCCTTTCATTTGACACCCATATTGTACTCCACTTTCAAGGGCTTTTGGGAACCAGATTTTGACCGATAACTCATTTATCGATAAATATATCGAACTATGGAAATGTCTAAATGAAACCAGTGTCCGTCTCCTTTCGTTTGACACCCATATTGTATACTACTTTCAAGGGCTTTTGGGAACCACATATTGACCGATAATTCATTTATCGATAAATATATCGAAATATGGCAATGTCCAAATGAAACCATTTTATACCCAATTTGAAATTAAATAGCAAGGTTCTTGGGAACCACATTTTGACCGATAACTCATCAATCGATTAATATATCGAAATATGACAATGTCCAAATAAACCCCGTGTCCTTCTCCTTTCGTTTGACACCCATATTTTACACCACTTTCAAGAGCTTTTGGGAACCATATTTTGACCGATAACTCATTTATCCATAAATATATCGAAATATGCCAATGTTCAAATGAAACCATTTGATACCCAATTTTTAATTAAACTGGAAGATTTTATGGCAACAAGGTTTTGACCGATAACTCATTTATCGATAAATATATCGAAATATGACAATGTCCAAATGAAACCAGTGTCCTTCTCCTTTCGTTTGACACCCATATTGTACAAATTTGGGAACCAAATTTTGGCCGATAATTCATTTATCGATAAATATATCGAAATATGGCAATGTAAAATGAAACCATTTTACACCCAATTTAAAATTAAATAGTAAGGTTTTATGGGAACCACATTTTGACCGATAACTCATTTATCGATTAATAGATCGAAATATGACAATGTCCAAATAAAACCCGTGTCCTTCTCCTTTCGTTTGACACCCATATTGTACACCACTTTCAAGGGCTTTTGGGAACCATATTTTGACCGATAACTCCTCATTTATCGATAAATATATCGAAATATGGCAATGTTCAAATGAAATCATTTGATACCCAATTTTTAATTAAATTGGAAGGTTTTATGGCAACCAAATTTTGACCGATAACTCATTTATCGATAAATATATCGAAATATGACAGTGTCCAAATGAAACCAGTGTCCTCCTCCTTTCGTTTGACACTCATATTGTACAACAATTTCAAGGTATTATGGGAACCAGATTTTGACTGATAACTCATTTACCGATAAATATATCGAAATATGGCATTGTCCAAATGAAACCATTTGATACCCACATTATCATTAAATTGCAAGGTTTTATGGGAACCAGATTTTGACCGATAACCCATATATTGATAAATATATCGAAATATGGCAATGTCCAAATAAAACCAGTGTCCTTCCCCTTTCATTTGATACCCACATTGTACTTACGTTTGAAGGGTTTCTGGGAACCACGTTTAGACCGATAACCCATTTATCGATAAGTATATCGAAATATGGCATTTTCCAAACGAAACCATTTGATACCCACATTATCAATAAATTGCAAGGTTTTAGGGGAACCAGATTTTGATCGATAACTCATTTATCGATAAATATATCGAACTATGGAAATGTCCAATTGAAACCAGTGTTCTTCCCGATGTCAGCTGAGTAGGACGTGTTCTTGTGCGCGCTTAGTAATTGTATTTTTTCCACTGAAATATATAGTTGAATTTACCAAATTTTCTGTGGCGTCGGCGTCTAAAGTTTGTGCGTTTAACATAATTAAATATAATTGTTTATCCGCTACAGATAATAACAAAACTTAAAAACTTAATTCTAAAAAAGAAACTAATAAAAAATACAAAAAGAGACAAATTAACTGCACAAGCTATGTCGCGGAGAAATCTACCAAGAGGACTGGCTTCCCCTCCTAAAACACCTCTCACTCTATCGTCGTCACTTGACAAAAAGTTAGATGAACTAAGAGAGTCCATTGTTAAAGAGTTGTGTGCTGCAATGGGGAAAACAGAGGAACGAATGATGCAGAAGTTTGGTGAGATAGTTGCTGATATTGCCAATATGAAGATGTCGTTCACAGCGATTGAAAAGAGAGTGACTGCAGTCGAAAATGCGTACTCGGATGTACTCACCTTGCGGAACGAACTGTTGGCTGCACGGACACTGCTCAATTCATTCGAAAGTAGCGCTGTTGCTGCCGACATAGTTATTACTGGCATTCCCCAAACAACAAATGAGAACTTACATGAGCTATTTTCGAAAATATGCAGTGTGGCTGATCACAAAGCGCCACCAGTGCGTGATGTGTTTCGGGTGCAAAGCGTAGGAGGCAATAACCAGAGAGATAAAAACAATGCTTCCCCCATCGTCATTAAGCTGTTCTCTGCACCTGACCTCAACCTACTGCTTAAATCTGTGTCTGCATTTTGCAAAGCAAAAAAGAGATCGCTTACGATTGCTGATATTAATTTGCCAGGTTACGGCTCATTTTTTATGCATGAAAGTTTACCTAAGAAACTGCGGGAGGTGATGACTCATGCTTCTGCGCTCAGACGAAAAAAACAGCTAGCGTCGGCGTTTTCGATTCGCGGCAGAATTTTCGTTCGTGTCAAGCCAGGCGAGCAACCCAAACATGTCAACAGTATTGCAGAAGTGAATGCAGTTATAGGCAATTGAGCGCAAAATATATAAAAAATAACTTAGCATATGTATGTACGAATGTGTCGTTTTGTTAATTTAATAATTTTTCTTCACACTCTCTTTCTATCTCTGGTCTTTAACATGTTTCTACTTTTCAATATATCTCTTCTTATACATATTTTGCAATGCATTTTATGTGTGAACTCTTATTACTTTTTCTTGAACCTTTTCCTTCTTGTAACGTTTTGTTTTGATTATAGTCACTTATGCTCATGCTGTTGTTATTATGAATATATCACCTTTTGTATGTGTTCCCTCTTTGACCGATGGAGTTAAACCCCGGTAGGAAATTTGCCTTCAGCAATTACGGAAGCCACAAGACACTCATAAATATATTATGCAAGCAAGCGAGTGGTATTAGTGTGGTACATTTCAATGCCCGTAGCTTGAATTGTGAGAAATTGGACTATGTTAGGCATACTTTTGAAAAATCGGATGTGGATATAATCTGTGTTTCCGAAACATGGTTTTCGCCAGACATATCTGATTTACAGTATAGTATTCCTAACTACAGTCTTACGCGTGTTGACAGAAAAGAAAAAAAAGGGGGTGGTGTTGCTATATACTGCAAGACCTCTCTTAAAGTAAGTATGCTAGCAGAATCTAAAGGTGCTGATACGGAATTTATCATTGCGGAAGTCTCGGACAATGTAAATAAAATATTAGTATCCTGTGTGTACAATCCACATAAAAGTTATTTGTTAGATTCTTTTTTTAGCGAGTTGTCCTTGTTCTTGATTGATTTCGAACGTTTTGTTATATGTGGTGATTTTAATGTAAACATTCTAATTGACGACTCTCATGCCAATAAATTGTACGACCATGTCTCGACTGCTGGTCTTACTATTGTCAATAGACAGATACCTACAAGATATTCCCATAATTCGACACCAAGCCTGTTAGACCTCTTTATTGCATCTAGTCCTGACCATATACTTAAGTTTGACCAAATTAGCTTCATTTCTGACCATGACTTAATTTTCTGCACACTTGACATTATGTTTAATTGCACTCCAGCTTCTGTTACTACTGTGTATCGTGATTTTAAGTCTGTAGATGTAGATGCGTTGTTTCTTGATTTGTCGTATGTTGATTGGACTTTGTGTTGGTTTATTGCAACGGTTGATGGTAAACTTGACTTTTTTAATCATACACTTTTAAACTTATATGACACTCATGTACCCATTAGAAAAGTTAGTATTAGTTTCAACAGCGTTCCTTGGTTCAATAGGGAAGTCAGGGCAGCCATTAAGCAGCGTAATAAACTGTATTCCAAATGGAAGCGAAGCCGAACTGAGTTGGCTTGGTCTCAATTCAAGATTGCCCGTAATAGAGCCACTCAAATCACCCGAAAATCGAAGCATATGTATTGCCAAAGTAAGCTTAGCCCATTATTACCCTCCAAAGATTTATGGCGAAATCTAAAAAATCTTAATGTGCATGGAAAGAGTATAACTGAGTGCTAGGTTGATCCAGATACACTAAATGATTTTTTTGTTAGCTCGTGTAATTTGCCTGACAATCCTGTGCCTCAGAATCTAACCAGTTCATTCGTGTTGGAAGATAAATTTGATTTTAGGGTGGTATCTGAACTGGAGGTGTTAAAATCTATTATGAGCATTAAGTCGAACTCAGTTGGAGAAGATGGGGTATCATTGAAGTTTGTGAAACTAGTTTTGCCATTTATTTTAGGTACACTCACGCATATAATTAATCACTGCTTCACAACGTCTTACTTCCCACTTGAATGGAAAAGGGCTTTGATCATTCCTGTCGCCAAAACCAATATACCTATAGAACCTAGTCATTACAGGCCTATTAGCATTATACCTGTCTTTGCTAAAGTGTGTGAGTCCCTGATGGCAGCCCAAATATCAGCGTATGCGGCTGCTAATAAGCTCCTAAGCCCGTTGCAATCAGGATTTAGACCGAACCACAGCTGCTCTACTGCTGTCGTAAAAATTCTGGATGACATTAGACTGCAATTTGATAACAGTTACCTAACCTTACTGTGTCTCCTAGATTTTTCCAAGGCTTTTGATGCAGTCAATCATAGCCTTCTATGCAAAAAACTTGAGTGTTTTTTTGGATTCACGGACAGTTCTGTCAAACTCATGGCAAGTTATCTGGCGGGAAGGACCCAGAAGGTGGTAAGCAAAGGCCTAGCGTCGAAACCACGTATTATTTCCTCGGGGGTACCACAAGGCTCTGTACTTGGTCCTCTTCTGTTTAGCCTTTTTGTCAATGATGTTTTTTCTGTGTGTCAGTATGTAAATGTTCATGCGTATGCAGATGACATTCAACTGTATTTATCTAACCGTGTTGGTCTTGTTGAAGATTTATGTTTTAAAATAAATAGTGATTTGTCTGCAATTTCGAAGTGGGCATGTGATAACTGTCTTAGCTTAAATGCTAAAAAGTCGTATGTGTTGCCCATCTGTAACAGCGTTGTGCATGTCGAATCTATTCCTAGTCTGTTTGTTGGTAGTAGCGTCCTTTCTTTTACTGATAAAATTAGGAATCTAGGCTTTGTGCTTAATTCTAAGTTAAACTGTACTGACCATGTAAGTAAAATTGTAAGTAATGTTTATACTGTCCTACGGAGATTAAGAATGTCTGCCTCGTTTACGCCTATAGAAACTCGAAAAAAGCTAGCTGTTCAACTAATTGTTCCGCACATAACGTACGCAGAGCTAGTATACAGCCAATTTGATTCTGCTTCACGTCGTAAAATTGATATTGCATTCAATAATACCACTCGCTATGTTTATGGCCTAAAAAAATATGATCACATTTCTCCCTGGAAGCGTGAAATCCTTGGATGTAGTATTTTTAACTACATTGCGGCTCGAATATCGATATTTTTGTTCAAGCTAATTGAGCTTAAAACACCCCAATATCTTTATGACAAACTAAAATTTTCCAAGTCTTGTAGGCATCGTAATTTAATAATTCCCAGATATACATACTTGGCCTCATCGAGGCTTTTTTTTGTAAATGCTGTAAGGCTCTGGAACTCGATTCCTGACTCTATCAAGGGCACTTTGAGCAGGAGCAACTACAAAGGGGAAATCTATGATTACTTCAGTTCAGTGTGATGCATGTGATTAGAACATAACTACTTAACTCTATCTCTCTTTTTCCATCTTCTTTCCACTTTAATTAAAAAAAAAAAAAAAAAAAAAAAAAAAACCTCTTTAGAACTAAGGATTTAAAAATGTTATAATAATTTAGATTTTAACTTTACTTTACCATTTAATTTGAAATGTACTTTAATGTTAATTAGATTTAATGTTATTTTTTCTGTAATGTAAAACAGATGATGTGCTATAAAAGTCCTTGGCTTACAGTCACAACCACTTTGCTTAAATAAATTTCAAATTTCAAATTTCTTCTCCTTTCGTTTGAGACCCATATTGTACACAACTTTCAAGCGCTTTTGGGAACCAGATTTTGACCGATAACTCGTTTATCGATAAATATATCGAAATATGGCAATGTTCAAATGAAACCATTTCTACCCAATTTTTAATTAAATTGGAAGGTTTTATGGCAACCAGATTTTGACCGATAACTCATTTATCGATAAATATATCGAAATATCACAATGTCCAAATGAAACCAGTGTCCTTCTCCTTTCGTTTGACACCCATATTGTATAACAATATTATGGGAACCAGATTTTGACTGATAACTCATTTACCGATAAATATATCGTCATATGGCAATGTCCAAATTAAACCATTTGAAACACATATCGTACTTAAGTTTCAAGGGTTTATGGGAACCAAATTTAGACCGATAACCCATATATTGATAAATATATCGAAATATGGCAATGTCCAAATAAAACCAGTGTCCTTCCCCTTTCATTTGATACCCACATTGTACTTACGTTTGAAGGGTTTCTGGGAACCACGTTTAGACCGATAACCCATTTATCGATAAGTATATCGAAATATGGCATTTTCCAAATGAAACCATTTGATACCCATACTATCATTAAATTGCAAGGTTTTATGGGAACCAGATTTTGATCGATAACTCCTTTATCGATAAATATATCGAACTATGGAAATGTCTAAATGAAACCAGTGTCCGCCTCCTTTCGTTTGACACCCATATTGTATACTACTTTCAAGGGCTTTTGGGAACCACATTTTGACCGATAATTCATTTATCGATAAATATATCGAAATATGGAAATGTCCAATTGAAACCAGTGTTCTTCCCGATGTCAGCTGAGTAGGACGTGTTCTTGTGCGCGCTTAGTAATTGTATTTTTTCCACTGAAATATATAGTTGAATTTACCAAATTTTCTGTGGCGTCGGCGTCTAAAGTTTGTGCGTTTAACATAATTAAATATAATTGTTTATCCGCTACAGATAATAACAAAACTTAAAAACTTAATTCTAAAAAAGAAACTAATAAAAAATACAAAAAGAGACAAATTAACTGCACAAGCTATGTCGCGGAGAAATCTACCAAGAGGACTGGCTTCCCCTCCTAAAACACCTCTCACTCTATCGTCGTCACTTGACAAAAAGTTAGATGAACTAAGAGAGTCCATTGTTAAAGAGTTGTGTGCTGCAATGGGGAAAACAGAGGAACGAATGATGCAGAAGTTTGGTGAGATAGTTGCTGATATTGCCAATATGAAGATGTCGTTCACAGCGATTGAAAAGAGAGTGACTGCAGTCGAAAATGCGTACTCGGATGTACTCACCTTGCGGAACGAACTGTTGGCTGCACGGACACTGCTCAATTCACTCGAAAGTAGCGCTGTTGCTGCCGACATAGTTATTACTGGCATTCCCCAAACAACAAATGAGAACTTACATGAGCTATTTTCGAAAATATGCAGTGTGGCTGATCACAAAGCGCCACCAGTGCGTGATGTGTTTCGGGTGCGAAGCGTAGGAGGCAATAACCAGAGAGATAAAAACAATGCTTCCCCCATCGTCATTAAGCTGTTCTCTGCACCTGACCTCAACCTACTGCTTAAATCTGTGTCTGCATTTTGCAAAGCAAAAAAGAGATCGCTTACGATTGCTGATATTAATTTGCCAGGTTACGGCTCATTTTTTATGCATGAAAGTTTACCTAAGAAACTGCGGGAGGTGATGACTCATGCTTCTGCGCTCAGACGAAAAAAACAGCTAGCGTCGGCGTTTTCGATTCGCGGCAGAATTTTTGTTCGTGTCAAGCCAGGCGAGCAACCCAAACATGTCAACAGTATTGCAGAAGTGAATGCAGTTATAGGCAATTGAGCGCAAAATATATAAAAAATAACTTAGCATATGTATGTACGAATGTGTCGTTTTGTTAATTTAATAATTTTTCTTCACACTCTCTTTCTATCTCTGGTCTTTAACATGTTTCTACTTTTCAATATATCTCTTCTTATACATATTTTGCAATGCATTTTATGTGTGAACTCTTATTACTTTTTCTTGAACCTTTTCCTTCTTGTAACGTTTTGTTTTGATTATAGTCACTTATGCTCATGCTGTTGTTATTATGAATATATCACCTTTTGTATGTGTTCCCTCTTTGACCGATGGAGTTAAACCCCGGTAGGAAATTTGCCTTCAGCAATTACGGAAGCCACAAGACACTCATAAATATATTATGCAAGCAAGCGAGTGGTATTAGTGTGGTACATTTCAATGCCCGTAGCTTGAATTGTGAGAAATTGGACTATGTTAGGCATACTTTTGAAAAATCGGATGTGGATATAATCTGTGTTTCCGAAACATGGTTTTCGCCAGACATATCTGATTTACAGTATAGTATTCCTAACTACAGTCTTACGCGTGTTGACAGAAAAGAAAAAAAAGGGGGTGGTGTTGCTATATACTGCAAGACCTCTCTTAAAGTAAGTATGCTAGCAGAATCTAAAGGTGCTGATACGGAATTTATCATTGCGGAAGTCTCGGACAATGTAAATAAAATATTAGCATCCTGTGTGTACAATCCACATAAAAGTTATTTGTTAGATTCTTTTTTTAGCGAGTTGTCCTTGTTCTTGATTGATTTCGAACGTTTTGTTATATGTGGTGATTTTAATGTAAACATTCTAATTGACGACTCTCATGTCAATAAATTGTACGACCATGTCTCGACTGCTGGTCTTACTATTGTCAATAGACAGATACCTACAAGATATTCCCATAATTCGACACCAAGCCTGTTAGACCTCTTTATTGCATCTAGTCCTGACCATATACTTAAGTTTGACCAAATTAGCTTCATTTCTGACCATGACTTAATTTTCTGCACACTTGACATTATGTTTAATTGCACTCCAGCTTCTGTTACTACTGTGTATCGTGATTTTAAGTCTGTAGATGTAGATGCGTTGTTTCTTGATTTGTCGTATGTTGATTGGACTTTGTGTTGGTTTATTGCAACGGTTGATGGTAAACTTGACTTTTTTAATCATACACTTTTAAACTTATATGACACTCATGTACCCATTAGAAAAGTTAGTATTAGTTTCAACAGCGTTCCTTGGTTCAATAGGGAAGTCAGGGCAGCCATTAAGCAGCGTAATAAACTGTATTCCAAATGGAAGCGAAGCCGAACTGAGTTGGCTTGGTCTCAATTCAAGATTGCCCGTAATAGAGCCACTCAAATCACCCGAAAATCGAAGCATATGTATTGCCAAAGTAAGCTTAGCCCATTATTACCCTCCAAAGATTTATGGCGAAATCTAAAAAATCTTAATGTGCATGGAAAGAGTATAACTGAGTGCCAGGTTGATCCAGATACACTAAATGATTTTTTTGTTAGCTCGTGTAATTTGCCTGACAATCCTGTGCCTCAGAATCTAACCAGTTCATTCGTGTTGGAAGATAAATTTGATTTTAGGGTGGTATCTGAACTGGAGGTGTTAAAATCTATTATGAGCATTAAGTCGAACTCAGTTGGAGAAGATGGGGTATCATTGAAGTTTGTGAAACTAGTTTTGCCATTTATTTTAGGTACACTCACGCATATAATTAATCACTGCTTCACAACGTCTTACTTCCCACTTGAATGGAAAAGGGCTTTGATCATTCCTGTCGCCAAAACCAATATACCTATAGAACCTAGTCATTACAGGCCTATTAGCATTATACCTGTCTTTGCTAAAGTGTGTGAGTCCCTGATGGCAGCCCAAATATCAGCGTATGCGGCTGCTAATAAGCTCCTAAGCCCGTTGCAATCAGGATTTAGACCGAACCACAGCTGCTCTACTGCTGTCGTAAAAATTCTGGATGACATTAGACTGCAATTTGATAACAGTTACCTAACCTTACTGTGTCTCCTAGATTTTTCCAAGGCTTTTGATGCAGTCAATCATAGCCTTCTATGCGAAAAACTTGAGTGTTTTTTTGGATTCACGGACAGTTCTGTCAAACTCATGGCAAGTTATCTGGCGGGAAGGACCCAGAAGGTGGTAAGCAAAGGCCTAGCGTCGAAACCACGTATTATTTCCTCGGGGGTACCACAAGGCTCTGTACTTGGTCCTCTTCTGTTTAGCCTTTTTGTCAATGATGTTTTTTCTGTGTGTCAGTATGTAAATGTTCATGCGTATGCAGATGACATTCAACTGTATTTATCTAACCGTGTTGGTCTTGTTGAAGATTTATGTTTTAAAATAAATAGTGATTTGTCTGCAATTTCGAAGTGGGCATGTGATAACTGTCTTAGCTTAAATGCTAAAAAGTCGTATGTGTTGCCCATCTGTAACAGCGTTGTGCATGTCGAATCTATTCCTAGTCTGTTTGTTGGTAGTAGCGTCCTTTCTTTTACTGATAAAATTAGGAATCTAGGCTTTGTGCTTAATTCTAAGTTAAACTGTACTGACCATGTAAGTAAAATTGTAAGTAATGTTTATACTGTCCTACGGAGATTAAGAATGTCTGCCTCGTTTACGCCTATAGAAACTCGAAAAAAGCTAGCTGTTCAACTAATTGTTCCGCACATAACGTACGCAGAGCTAGTATACAGCCAATTTGATTCTGCTTCACGTCGTAAAATTGATATTGCATTCAATAATACCACTTTTTTTTGTAAATGCTGTAAGGCTCTGGAACTCGATTCCTGACTCTATCAAAAAGCTAGCTGTTCAACTAATTGTTCCGCACATAACGTACGCAGAGCTAGTATACAGCCAATTTGATTCTGCTTCACGTCGTAAAATTGATATTGCATCCAATAATACCACTTTTTTTTGTAAATGCTGTAAGGCTCTGGAACTCGATTCCTGACTCTATCAAGGGCACTTTGAGCAGGAGCAACTACAAAGGGGAAATCTATGATTACTTCAGTTCAGTGTGATGCATGTGATTAGAACATAACTACTTAACTCTATCTCTCTTTTTCTATCTTCTTTCCACTTTAATTAAAAAAACAAAAAAAAAAAACAAAAAAAAAAAAATTTAATAAAAAAAAAAAACCTCTTTAGAACTAAGGATTTAAAAATGTTATAATAATTTAGATTTTAACTTTACTTTACCATTTAATTTGAAATGTACTTTAATGTTAATTAGATTTAATGTTATTTTTTCTGTAATATAAAACAGATGATGTGCTATAAAAGTCCTTGGCTTACAGTCACAACCACTTTGCTTAAATAAATTTCAAATTTCAAATTTCTTCTCCTTTCGTTTGAGACCCATATTGTACACAACTTTCAAGGGCTTTTGGGAACCAGATTTTGACCGATAACTCGTTTATCGATAAATATATCGAAATATGGCAATGTTCAAATGAAACCATTTGTACCCAATTTTTAATTAAATTGGAAGGTTTTATGGCAACCAGATTTTTACCGATAACTCATTTATCGATAAATATATCGAAATATGACAATGTCCAAATGAAACCAGTGTCCTTCTCCTTTCGTTTGACACCCATATTGTATAACAATTTCAAGGTATTATGGGAACCAGATTTTGACTGATAACTCATTTACCGATAAATATATCGTCATATGGCAATGTCCAAATTAAACCATTTGAAACACATAGCGTACTTAAGTTTCAAGGGTTTATGGGAACCAAATTTAGACCGATAACCCATATATTGATAAATATATCGAAATATGGCAATATCCAAATAAAACCAGTGTCCTTCCCCTTTCATTTGATACCCACATTGTACTTACGTTTGAAGGGTTTCTGGGAACCACGTTTAGACCGATAACCCATTTATCGATAAGTATATCGAAATATGGCATTTTCCAAATGAAACCATTTGATACCCATACTATCATTAAATTGCAAGGCTTTATGGGAACCAGATTTTGATCGATAACTCCTTTATCGATAAATATATCGAACTATGGAAATGTCTAAATGAAACCAGTGTCCGCCTCCTTTCGTTTGACACCCATATTGTATACTACTTTCAAGGGCTTTTGGGAACCACATTTTGACCGATAATTCATTTATCGATAAATATATCGAAATATGGCAATGTTCAAATGAAACCATTTGAAACCCATATCGTACTTAAGTTTCAAGGGTTTATGGGAACCAAATTTAGACCGATAACCCATATATTGATAAATATATCGAAATATGGCAATGTCCAAATAAAACCAGTGTCCTTCCCCTTTCATTTGATACCCACATTGTACTTACGTTTGAAGGGTTTATGGGAACCACATTTAGACCGGTAACCCATTTATCGATAAATATATCGAAATATGGCATTGTCCAGATGAAACCATTTGATACCCACATTATCATTAAATTGCAAGGTTTTATGGGTACCACATTTTGACCGATAACAAATTTATCGATAAATATATCAAAATATGACAATGTCCAAATGAAACCAGTGTCCTTCTCCTTTCGTTTGACACCCATATTGCAGGACAATTTCAAGGTATTATGGGAACCAGATTTTGACTGATAACCCTTTTACCGATAAATATATCGTCATATGGCAATGTCCAAATTAAACCATTTGAAACCCATATCGTACTTAAGTTTCAAGGGTTTATGGGAACAAAACTTAGACCGATAACCCATATATTGATAAATATATCGAAATATGGCAATGTCCAAATAAAACCAGTGTCCTTCCCCTTTCATTTGATACCCACATTGTACTTGCGTTTGCAGGGTTTATGGGAACCACATTTAGACCGGTAACCCATTTATCGATAAATATATCGAAATATGGCATTGTCCAGATGAAACCATTTGATACCCACATTATCATTAAATTGCAAGGTTTTATGGGTACCACATTTTGACCGATAACCCATTTATCGATAAATATATCAAAATATGACAATGTCCAATTGAAACCAGTGTTCTTCTCCTTTCGTTTGAGACCCATATTGTACAAAACTTTCAAGGGCTGTTGGGAACCAGATTTTGACCGATAACTCGTTAATCGATAAATATATCGAAATATGGCAATGTTCAAATGAAACCATTTGATACCCATATTGTAATTAAATTGGAAGGTTTTATGGGAACCAGATTTTGACCGATAACTCATTTATCGATAAATATATCGAAATATGGCAGTGTCCAAATGAAACCATTTGATACCCATATTGTAATTAAATTGGAAGGTTTTATGGGAACCAGATTTTGACCGATAACTCATTTATCGATAAATATATCGAAATATGGCAATGTCCAAATGAAACCATTTGATGCCCATATTGTAATTAAATTGGAAGGTTTTACGGGAACCAGATTTTGCCCCATAACTCATTTATCGATAAATATATCGAAATATGGCAATGTCCAAATGAAACCATTTGATACCCATATTGTAATTAAATTGGAAGGTTTTATGGGAACCAGATTTTGACCGATAACTCATTTATCGATAAATATATCGAAATATGGCAATGTCCAAATGAAACCATTTGATGCCCATATTGTAATTAAATTGGAAGGTTTTATGGGAACCACATTTTGACCGATAACTCATTTATCGATAAATATATCGAAATATGGCAATGTCCAAATGAAACCATTTGATACCCAATTTGTAATTAAATTGCAAGGTTTTATGGGAACCACATTTTGCCCGATAACCCATTTATCTATAAATATATCGAAATATGACAATGTCCAAATGAAACCAATGTCCTTCTCCTTTCGTTTGACACCCATATTGTACACAACTTTCAAGGGCGTTTGGGAACCAGATTTTGACCGATAACTCATTTATCGATAAATATATCGAAATAGGGCAATGACCAAATGAAACCATTTGATACCCAATTTGTAATTAAATTGGAAGGTTTTATGGGAACCAGATTTTGACCGATAGCTCATTTATCGATAAATATATCGAAATATGGCAATGTTCAAAGGAAACCATTTGATACCCATATTGTAATTAAATTGGAAGGTTTTATGGGAACTAGATTTTGGCCGATAACTCATTTATCGATAAATATATCGAATATGGCAAAGTTCAAATGAAACCATTTGATACCCACATTGTAATTAGATTGGAAGGTTTTATGGGAACCAGATTTTGACCGATAACTCATTTATCGATAAATATATCGAAATGTGGCAATGTCCAAATGCAACCATTTGACAACCAATTTGTAATTAAATTGCAAGGTTTTATGGGAACCACATTTTGACCGATAACCCATTTATCGATAAATATATCGAAATATGGCAATGTACAATTGAAACCAGTGTCCTTCTCCTTTCGTTTGACACGCATATTGTAATCAACTTTCAAGGGCTTTTGGGAACCAGATTTTGACCGATAACTCGTTTATCGATAAATATATCGAAATATGGCAATGGTCAAATGAAACCATTTGATATCCATATTGTAATTAAATTGGAAGGTTTTATGGGAACCAGATTTTGACCGATACCTCATTTATCGATAAATATATCGAAATATGGCAATGTCCAAATGAAACCATTTGATACCCAATTTGTAATTAAATTGCAAGGTTTTATGGGAACCACATTTTGACCGATAACCCATTTATCTATAAATATATCGAAATATGACAATGTCCAAATGAAACCAGTGTCCTCCTCCATTCGTTTGACACCAATATTGTACACAACTTTCAAGGGCGTTTGGGAACCAGATTTTGACCGATAACTCATTTATCGATAAATGTATCGAAATATGGCAATGTTCAAATGAAACCATTTGATACCCAATTTTTAATTAAATTGGAAGGTCTTATGGCAACCAGATTTTTTCCGATAACTCATTTATCGATAAATATATCGAAATATGGCAATGCCCAAATGAAACCATTTGATACCCAATTTGTAATTAAATTGCAAGTTTTTATGGGAACCACATTTTTACTGATAACTCATCTAGCGATAAATATATCGAAATATGACAATGTCCAAATGAAACCAGTGTCCTTCTCCTTTCGTTTGACACCCATATTGTACTCCACTTTCAAGGGCTTTTGGGAACCAGATTTTGACCGATAACTCATTTATCGATAAATATATCGAAATATGGCAATGTCCAAATGAAACCATTTTATACCCAATTTGAAATTAAATAGCAAGGTTTTATGGGAACCACATTTTGACCGATAACTCATTTATCGATTAATATATCGAAATATGACAATGTCCAAATAAAACCCGTGTCCTTCTCCTTTCGTTTGACACCCAAATTTTACACCACTTTCAAGAGCTTTTGGGAACCACATTTTGACCGATAATTCATTTATCGATAAATATATCGAAATATGGCAATGTTCAAATGAAACCATTTGATACCCAATTTTTAATTAAATTGGAAGGTTTTATGGCAACCAGATTTTGACCGATAACTCATCTATCGATAAATATATCGAAATATGACAATGTCCAAATGATACCAGTGTCCTTCTCCTTTCGTTTGACACCCATATTGCAGGACAATTTCAAGGTATTATGGGAACCAGATTTTGACTGATAACTCATTTACCGATAAATATATCGTCACATGGCAATGTCCAAATTAAACCATTTGAAACCCATATCGTACTTAAGTTTCAAGGGTTTATGGGAACCAAATTTAGACCGATAACCCATATATTGATAAATATATCGAAATATGGCAATGTCCAAATAAAACCAGTGTCCTTCCCCTTTCATTTGATACCCACATTGTACTTACGTTTGAAGGGTTTCTGGGAACCACGTTTAGACCGATAACCCATTTATCGATAAGTATATCGAAATATGGCATTTTCCAAATGAAACCATTTGATACCCATATTGTAATTAAATTGGAAGGTTTTATGGGAACCAGATTTTGACCGATAACTCACTTATCGATAAATATATCGAAATATGGCAATGTCCAAATGAAACCATTTGATACCCATATTGTAATTAAATTGGAAGGTTTTATGGGAACCAGATTTTGACCGATAACTCATTTATCGATAAATATATCGAAATATGGCAATGTCCAAATGAAACCATTTGATACCCATATTGTAATTAAATTGGAAGCTTTTACGGGAACCAGATTTTGACTGATAACTCATTTATCGATAAATATATCGAATTTGGCAATGTCCAAATGAAACCATTTGATACCCAATTTGTAATTAAATTGCAAGGTTTTATGGGAACCACATTTTGGCCGATAACCCATTTATCTATAAATATATCGATATATGACAATGTCCAAATGAAACCAATGTCCTTCTCCTTTCGTTTGACACCCATATTGTACACAACTTTCAAAGGCGTTTGGGAACCAGATTTTGACCGATAACTCATTTATCGATAAATATATCGAAATATGGCAATGTTCAAATGAAACCATTTGATACCCATATTGTAATTAAATTGGAAGGTTTTATGGGAACCACATTTTGGCCGATAACCCATTTATCTATAAATATATCGATATATGACAATGTCCAAATGAAACCAATGTCCTTCTCCTTTCGTTTGACACCCATATTGTACACAACTTTCAAAGGCGTTTGGGAACCAGATTTTGACCGATAACTCATTTATCGATAAATATATCGAAATATGGCAATGTTCAAATGAAACCATTTGATACACAATTTGATTTTAAATTGGAAGGTTTTATGGGAACCAGATTTTGACCGATAGCTCATTTATCGATAAATATATCGAAATATGGCAATGTTCAAAGGAAACCATTTGATACCCATATTGGAATTAAATTGGAAGGTTTTATGGCAACTAGATTTTGGCCGATAACTCATTTATCGATAAATATATCGAAATATGACAATGTCCAAATGAAACCAATGTCCTTCTCCTTTCGTTTGACACCCATATTGTACACAACTTTCAAGGGCGTTTGGGAACCAGATTTTGACCGATAACTCATTTATCGATAAATATATCGAAATATGGCAATGACCAAATGAAACCATTTGATACCCAATTTGTAATTAAATTGGAAGGTTTTATGGGAACCAGATTTTGACCGATAGCTCATTTATCGATAAATATATCGAAATATGGCAATGTTCAAAGGAAACCATTTGATACCCATATTGTAATTAAATTGGAAGGTTTTATGGGAACTAGATTTTGGCCGATAACTCATTTATCGATAAATATATCGAATATGGCAAAGTTCAAATGAAACCATTTGATACCCACATTGTAATTAGATTGGAAGGTTTTATGGGAACCACATTTTGACCTATAACTCATTTATCGATATATATATCGAAATATGGCAATGTCCAAATGAAACCATTTGATAGCCAATTTGTAATTAAATTGCAAGGTTTTATGGGAACCACATTTTGACCGATAACCCATTTATCGATAAATATATCGAAATATGGCAATGTACAATTGAAACCAGTGTCCTTCTCCTTTCGTTTGACACGCATATTGTAAACAACTTTCAAGGGCTTTTGGGAACCAGATTTTGACCGATAACTCGTTTATCGATAAATATATCGAAATATGGCAATGGTCAAATGAAACCATTTGATATCCATATTGTAATTAAATTGGAAGGTTTTATGGGAACCAGATTTTGACCGATACCTCATTTATCGATAAATATATCGAAATATGGCAATGTCCAAATGAAACCATTTGATACCCAATTTGTAATTAAATTGCAAGGTTTTATGGGAACCACATTTTGACCGATAACCCATTTATCTATAAATATATCGAAATATGACAATGTCCAAATGAAACCAGTGTCCTCCTCAATTCGTTTGACACCAATATTGTACACAACTTTCAAGGGCGTTTGGGAACCAGATTTTGACCGATAACTCATTTATCGATAAATATATCGAAATATGGCAATGTTCAAATGAAACCATTTGATACCCAATTTTTAATTAAATTGGAAGGTTTTATGGCAACCAGACTTTTTCCGATAACTCATTTATCGATAAATATATCGAAATATGGCAATGCCCAAATGAAACCATTTGATACCCAATTTGTAATTAAATTGCAAGGTTTTATGGGAACCACATTTTTACTGATAACTAATTTAGCGATAAATATATCGAAATATGACAATGTCCAAATGAAACCAGTGTCCTTCTCCTTTCGTTTGACACCCATATTGTACTCCACTTTCAAGGGCTTTTGGGAACCAGATTTTGACCGATAACTCATTTATCGATAAATATATCGAACTATGGAAATGTCTAAATAAAACCAGTGTCCGTCTCCTTTCGTTTGACACCCATATTGTATACTACTTTCAAGGGCTTTTGGGAACCACATTTTGACCGAT
The DNA here is from genome assembly GCA_949987695.1 of Merzomyia westermanni. Lineage (NCBI taxonomy): Eukaryota > Metazoa > Arthropoda > Insecta > Diptera > Tephritidae > Merzomyia > Merzomyia westermanni. Next base: position 2,952,740 of record OX465292.1, on the reverse strand, counting down.
AATTCATTTATCGATAAATATATCGAAATATGGCAATGTCCAAATGAAACCATTTTATACCCAATTTGAAATTAAATAGCAAGGTTTTATGGGAACCACATTTTGACCGATAACTCATTTATCGATTAATATATCGAAATATGACAATGTCCAAATAAAACCCGTGTCCTTCTCCTTTCGTTTGAGACCCATATTGCATACTACTTTCAAGAGCTTTTGGGAACCACATTTTGACCGATAATTCATTTATCGATAAATATATCGAAATATGGCAATGTTCAAATGAAACCATTTGATACCCAATTTTTAATTAAATTGGAAGGTTTTATGGCAACCAGATTTTGACCGATAACTCATTTATCGATAAATATATCGAAATATGACAATGTCCAAATGAAACCAGTGTCCTTCTCCTTTCGTTTGACACCCATATTGCAGGACAATTTCAAGGTATTATGGGAACCAGATTTTGACTGATAACTCATTTACCGATAAATATATCGTCATATGGCAATGCCCAAATTAAACCATTTGAAACCCATATCGTACTTAAGTTTCAAGGGTTTATGGGAACCAAATTTAGACCGATAACCCATATATTGATAAATATATCGAAATATGGCAATGTCCAAATAAAACCAGTGTCCTTCCCCTTTCATTTGACACCCACATTGTACTTACGTTTGAAGGGTTTATGGGAACCACATTTAGACCGATAACCCATTTATCGATAAATATATCGAAATATGGCATTGTCCAAATGAAACCATTTGATACCCACATTATCATTAAATTGCAAGGTTTTATGGGTACCACATTTTGACCGATAACCCATTTATCGATAAATATATCAAAATATGACAATGTCCAATTGAAACCAGTGTCCTTCTCCTTTCGTTTGAGACCCATATTGTACACAACCTTCAAGGGCTGTTGGGAACCAGATTTTGACCGATAACTCGTTTATCGATAAATATATCGAAATATGGCAATGTTCAAATGAAACCATTTGATACCCATATTGTAATTAAATTGGAAGGTTTTATGGGAACCAGATTTTGACCGATAACTCATTTATCGATAAATATATCGAAATATGGCAATGTCCAAATGAAACCATTTGATACCCATATTGTAATTAAATTGGAAGGTTTTATGGGAACCAGATTTTGACCGATAACTCATTTATCGATAAATATATCGAAATATGGCAATGTCCAAATGAAACCATTTGATACCCATATTGTAATTAAATTGGAAGGTTTTACGGGAACCAAATTTTGACCGATAACTCATTTATCGATAAATATATAGAAATATGGCCATGTCCAAATGAAACCATTTGATACCCAATTTGTAATTAAATTGCAAGGTTTTATGGGAACCACATTTTGACCGATAACCCATTTATCTATAAATATATCGAAATATGACAATGTCCAAATGAAACCAATGTCCTTCTCCTTTCGTTTGACACCCATATTGTACACAACTTTCAAGGGCGTTTGGGAACCAGATTTTGACCGATAACTCATTTATCGATAAATATATCGAAATATGGCAATGTTCAAATGAAACCATTTGATACCCAATTTTTAATTAAATTGGAAGGTTTTATGGCAACCAGACTTTTTCCGATAACTCATTTATCGATAAATATATCGAAATATGGCAATGTCCAAATGAAACCATTTGATACCCATATTGTAATTAAATTGGAAGGTTTTATGGGAACCAGATTTTGACCGATAACTCATTTATCGATAAATATATCGAAATATGGCAATGTCCAAATGAAACCATTTGATACCCATATTGTAATTAAATTGGAAGGTTTTACGGGAACCAGATTTTGACCGATAACTCATTTATCGATAAATATATAGAAATATGGCAATGTCCAAATGAAACCATTTGATACCCAATTTGTAATTAAATTGCAAGGTTTTATGGGAACCACATTTTGACCGATAACCCATTTATCTATAAATATATCGAAATATGACAATGTCCAAATGAAACCAATGTCCTTCTCCTTTCGTTTGACACCCATATTGTACACAACTTTCAAGGGCGTTTGGGAACCAGATTTTGACCGATAACTCATTTATCGATAAATATATCGAAATATGGCAATGTTCAAATGAAACCATTTGATACCCAATTTTTAATTAAATTGGAAGGTTTCATGGCAACCAGATTTTGACCGATAACTCATTTATCGATAAATATATCGAAATATGACAATGTCCAAATGAAACCAGTGTCCTTCTCCTTTCGTTTGACACCCATATTGCAGGACAATTTCAAGGTATTATGGGAACCAGATTTTGACTGATAACTCATTTACCGATAAATATATCGTCATATGGCAATGTACAAATTAAACCATTTGAAACCCATATCGTACTTAAGTTTCAAGGGTTTATGGGAACCAAATTTAGACCGATAACCCATATATTGATAAATATATCGAAATATGGCAATGTCCAAATAAAACCAGTGTCCTTCCCCTTTCATTTGACACCCACATTGTACTTACGTTTGAAGGGTTTATGGGAACCACATTTAGACCGATAACCCATTTATCGATAAATATATCGAAATATGGCATTGTCCAGATGAAACCATTTGATACCCACATTATCATTAAATTGCAAGGTTTTATGGGTACCACATTTTGACCGATAACCCATTTATCGATAAATATATCAAAATATGACAATGTCCAATTGAAACCAGTGTCCTTCTCCTTTCGTTTGAGACCCATATTGTACACAACTTTCAAGGGCTGTTGGGAACCAGATTTTGACCGATAACTCGTTTATCGATAAATATATCGAAATATGGCAATGTTCAAATGAAACCATTTGATACCCATATTGTAATTAAATTGGAAGGTTTTATGGGAACCAGATTTTGACCGATAACTCATTTATCGATAAATATATCGAAATATGGCAATGTCCAAATGAAACCATTTGATACCCATATTGTAATTAAATTGGAAGGTTTTATGGGAACCAGATTTTGACCGATAACTCATTTATCGATAAATATATCGAAATATGGCAATGTCCAAATGAAACCATTTGATACCCATATTGTAATTAAATTGTAAGGTTTTACGGGAACCAGATTTTGACCGATAACTCATTTATCGATAAATATATAGAAATATGGCAATGTCCAAATGAAACCATTTGATACCCAATTTGTAATTAAATTGCAAGGTTTTATGGGAACCACATTTTGACCGATAACCCATTTATCTATAAATATATCGAAATATGACAATGTCCAAATGAAACCAATGTCCTTCTCCTTTCGTTTGACACCCATATTGTACACAACTTTCAAGGGCGTTTGGGAACCAGATTTTGACCGATAACCCATTTATCTATAAATATATCGAAATATGACAATGTCCAAATGAAACCAGTGCCCTCCTCAATTCGTTTGACACCAATATTGTACACAACTTTCAAGGGCGTTTGGGAACCAGATTTTGACCGATAACTCATTTATCGATAAATATATCGAAATATGGCAATGTTCAAATGAAACCATTTGATACCCAATTTTTAATTAAATTGGAAGGTTTTATGGCAACCAGACTTTTTCCGATAACTCATTTATCGATAAATATATCGAAATATGGCAATGCCCAAATGAAACCATTTGATACCCAATTTGTAATTAAATTGCAAGGTTTTATGGGAACCACATTTTTACTGATAACTAATTTAGCGATAAATATATCGAAATATGACAATGTCCAAATGAAACCAGTGTCCTTCTCCTTTCGTTTGACACCCATATTGTACTCCACTTTCAAGGGCTTTTGGGAACCAGATTTTGACCGATAACTCATTTATCGATAAATATATCGAACTATGGAAATGTCTAAATAAAACCAGTGTCCGTCTCCTTTCGTTTGACACCCATATTGTATACTACTTTCAAGGGCTTTTGGGAACCACATTTTGACCGATAATTCATTTATCGATAAATATATCGAAATATGGCAATGTCCAAATAAAACCATTTTATACCCAATTTGAAATTAAATAGCAAGGTTTTATGGGAACCACATTTTGACCGATAACTCATTTATCGATTAACATATCGAAATATGACAATGTCCAAATAAAACCCGTGTCCTTCTCCTTTCGTTTGAGACCCATATTTTACACCACTTTCAAGAGCTTTTGGGAACCACATTTTGACCGATAACTCATTTATCGATAAATATATCGAAATATGGCAATGTTCAAATGAAACCATTTGATACCCAATTTTTAATTAAATTGGAAGGTTTTATGGCAACCAGATTTTGACCGATAACTCATTTATCGATAAATATATCGAAATATGACAATGTCCAAATGAAACCAGTGTCCTTCTCCTTTCGTTTGACACCCATATTGCAGGACAATTTCAAGGTATTATGGGAACCAGATTTTGACTGATAACTCATTTACCGATAAATATATCGTCATATGGCAATGTCCAAATTAAACCATTTGAAACCCATATCGTACTTAAGTTTCAAGGGTTTATGGGAACCAAATTTAGACCGATAACCCATATATTGATAAATATATCGAAATATGGCAATGTCCAAATAAAACCAGTGTCCTTCCCCTTTCATTTGATACCCACATTGTACTTACGTTTGAAGGGTTTATGGGAACCACATTTAGACCGATAACCCATTTATCGATAAATATATCGAAATATGGCATTGTCCAAATGAAACCATTTGATACCCACATTATCATTAAATTGCAAGGTTTCATGGGAACCAGATTTTGACCGATAACTCATTTATCGATAAATATATCGAAATATGGCAATGTCCAAATGAAACCATTTGATACCCATATTGTAATTAAATTGGAAGGTTTTACGGGAACCAGATTTTGACCGATAACTCATTTATCGATAAATATATAGAAATATGGCAATGTCCAAATGAAACCATTTGATACCCAATTTGTAATTAAATTGCAAGGTTTTATGGGAACCACATTTTGACCGATAACCCATTTATCTATAAATATATCGAAATATGACAATGTCCAAATGAAACCAATGTCCTTCTCCTTTCGTTTGACACCCATATTGTACACAAGTTTCAAGGGGGTTTGGGAACCAGATTTTGACCGATAACTCATTTATCGATAAATATATCGAAATATGGCAATGTTCAAACGAAACCATTTGATACCCAATTTGTAATTAAATTGGAAGGTTTTATGGGAACCAGATTTTGACCGATAGCTCATTTATCGATAAATATATCGAAATATGGCAATGTTCAAAGGAAACCATTTGATACCCATATTGGAATTAAATTGGAAGGTTTTATGGGAACTAGATTTTGACCGATAACTCATTTATCGATAAATATATCGAAATATGGCAATGCCCAAATGAAACCATTTGATACCCAATTTGTAATTAAATTGCAAGGTTTTATGGGAACCACATTTTTACTGATAACTAATTTAGCGATAAATATATCGAAATATGACAATGTCCAAATGAAACCAGTGTCCTTCTCCTTTCGTTTGACACCCATATTGTACTCCACTTTCAAGGGCTTTTGGGAACCAGATTTTGACCGATAACTCATTTATCGATAAATATATCGAACTATGGAAATGTCTAAATAAAACCAGTGTCCGTCTCCTTTCGTTTGACACCCATATTGTATACTACTTTCAAGGGCTTTTGGGAACCACATTTTGACCGATAATTCATTTATCGATAAATATATCGAAATATGGCAATGTCCAAATAAAACCATTTTATACCCAATTTGAAATTAAATAGCAAGGTTTTATGGGAACCACATTTTGACCGATAACTCATTTATCGATTAACATATCGAAATATGACAATGTCCAAATAAAACCCGTGTCCTTCTCCTTTCGTTTGAGACCCATATTTTACACCACTTTCAAGAGCTTTTGGGAACCACATTTTGACCGATAATTCATTTATCGATAAATATATCGAAATATGGCAATGTTCAAATGAAACCATTTGATACCCAATTTTTAATTAAATTGGAAGGTTTTATGGCAACCAGATTTTGACCGATAACTCATTTATCGATAAATATATCGAAATATGACAATGTCCAAATGAAACCAGTGTCCTTCTCCTTTCGTTTGACACCCATATTGCAGGACAATTTCAAGGTATTATGGGAACCAGATTTTGACTGATAACTCATTTACCGATAAATATATCGTCATATGGCAATGTCCAAATTAAACCATTTGAAACCCATATCGTACTTAAGTTTCAAGGGTTTATGGGAACCAAATTTAGACCGATAACCCATATATTGATAAATATATCGAAATATGGCAATGTCCAAATAAAACCAGTGTCCTTCCCCTTTCATTTAAAACCCACATTGTACTTACGTTTGAAGGGTTTATGGGAACCACATTTAGACCGATAACCCATTTATCGATAAATATATCGAAATATGGCATTGTCCAAATGAAACCATTTGATACCCACATTATCATTAAATTGCAAGGTTTCATGGGAACCAGATTTTGACCGATAACTCATTTATCGATAAATATATCGAAATATGGCAATGTCCAAATGAAACCATTTGATACCCATATTGTAATTAAATTGGAAGGTTTTACGGGAACCAGATTTTGACCGATAACTCATTTATCGATAAATATATAGAAATATGGCAATGTCCAAATGAAACCATTTGATACCCAATTTGTAATTAAATTGCAAGGTTTTATGGGAACCACATTTTGACCGATAACCCATTTATCTATAAATATATCGAAATATGACAATGTCCAAATGAAACCAATGTCCTTCTCCTTTCGTTTGACACCCATATTGTACACAAGTTTCAAGGGGGTTTGGGAACCAGATTTTGACCGATAACTCATTTATCGATAAATATATCGAAATATGGCAATGTTCAAACGAAACCATTTGATACCCAATTTGTAATTAAATTGGAAGGTTTTATGGGAACCAGATTTTGACCGATAGCTCATTTATCGATAAATATATCGAAATATGGCAATGTTCAAAGGAAACCATTTGATACCCATATTGGAATTAAATTGGAAGGTTTTATGGGAACTAGATTTTGGCCGATAACTCATTTATCGATAAATATATCGAATATTGCAAAGTTCAAATAAAACCATTTGATACCCACATTGTAATTAGATTGGACGGTTTTATGGGAACCACATTTTGACCTATAACTCATTTATCGATATATATATCGAAATATGGCAATGTCCAAATGAAACCATTTGATAGCCAATTTGTAATTAAATTGCAAGGTTTTATGGGAACCACATTTTGACCGATAACCCATTTATCTATAAATATATCAAAATATGACAATGTCCAATTGAAACCAGTGTCCTTCTCCTTTCGTTTGAGACCCATATTGTACACAACTTTCAAGGGCTGTTGGGAACCAGATTTTGACCGATAACTCATTTATCGATAAATATATCGAAATATGGCAATGACCAAATGAAACCATTTGATACCCAATTTGTAATTAAATTGGAAGGTTTTATGGGAACCAGATTTTGACCGATAACTCATTTATCGATAAATATATCGAAATATGGCAATGTTCAAAGGAAACCATTTGATACCCATATTGTAATTAAATTGGAAGGTTTTATGGGAACTAGATTTTGGCCGATAACTCATTTATCGATAAATATATCGAATATGGCAAAGTTCAAATGAAACCATTTGATACCCACATTGTAATTAGATTGGAAGGTTTTATGGGAACCACATTTTGACCTATAACTCATTTATCGATATATATATCGAAATATGGCAATGTCCAAATGAAACCATTTGATAGCCAATTTGTAATTAAATTGCAAGGTTTTATGGGAACCACATTTTGACCGATAACCCACTTATCGATAAATATATCGAAATATGGCAATGTACAATTAAAACCAGTGTCCTTCTCCTTTCGTTTGACACGCATATTGTAAACAACTTTCAAGGGCTTTTGGGAACCAGATTTTGACCGATAACTCGTTTATTGATAAATATATCGAAATATGTCAATATTCAAATGAAACCATTTGATATCCATATTGTAATTAAATTGGAAGGTTTTATGGGAACCAGATTTTGACCGATAACTCATTTATCGATAAATATATCGAAATATGGCAATGTCCAAATGAAACCATTTGATACCCACATTGTAATTAGATTGGAAGGTTTTATGGGAACCACATTTTGACCTATAACTCATTTATCGATATATATATCGAAATATGGCAATGTCCAAATGAAACCATTTGATAGCCAATTTGTAATTAAATTGCAAGGTTTTATGGGAACCACATTTTGACCGATAACCCACTTATCGATAAATATATCGAAATATGGCAATGTACAATTGAAACCAGTGTCCTTCTCCTTTCGTTTGACACGCATATTGTAAACAACTTTCAAGGGCTTTTGGGAACCAGATTTTGACCGATAACTCGTTTATCGATAAATATATCGAAATATGGCAATGGTCAAATGAAACCATTTGATATCCATATTGTAATTAAATTGGAAGGTTTTATGGCAACCAGATTTTGACCGATAACTCATTTATCGATAAATATATCGAAATATGACAATGTCCAAATGAAACCAGTGTCCTTCTCCTTTCGTTTGACACCCATATTGCAGGACAATTTCAAGGTATTATGGGAACCAGATTTTAACTGATAACTCATTTACCGATAAATATATCGTCATATGGCAATGTACAAATTAAACCATTTGAAACCCATATCGTACTTAAGTTTCAAAGGTTTATGGGAACCAAATTTAGACCGATAACCCATATATTGATAAATATATCGAAATATGGCAATGTCCAAATAAAACCAGTGTCCTTCCCCTTTCATTTGACACCCACATTGTACTTACGTTTGAAGGGTTTATGGGAACCACATTTAGACCGATAACCCATTTATCGATAAATATATCGAAATATGGCATTGTCCAGATGAAACCATTTGATACCCACATTATCATTAAATTGCAAGGTTTTATGGGTACCACATTTTGACCGATAACCCATTTATCGATAAATATATCAAAATATGACAATGTCCAATTGAAACCAGTGTCCTTCTCGTTTCGTTTGAGACCCATATTGTACCAGATTTGTTGGGAACCAGATTTTGACCGATAACTCGTTTATCGATAAATATATCGAAATATGGCAATGTTTAAATGAAAAGATTTGATACCCATATTGTAATTAAATTGGAAGGTTTTATGGGAACCAGATTTTGACCGATAACTCATTTATCGATAAATATATCGAAATATGGCAATGTCCAAATGAAACCATTTGATACCCAATTTGTAATTAAATTGCAAGGTTTGATGGGAACCAGATTTTGACCGATAACTCGTTTATCGATAAATATATCGAAATATGGCAATGTTTAAATGAAAAGATTTGATACCCATATTGTAATTAAATTGGAAGGTTTTATGGGAACCAGATTTTGACCGATAACTCGTTTATCGATAAATATATCGAAATATGGCAATGTTTAAATGAAAAGATTTGATACCCATATTGTAATTAAATTGGAAGGTTTTATGGGAACCAGATTTTGACCGATAACTCGTTTATCGATAAATATATCGAAATATGGCAATGTTTAAATGAAAAGATTTGATACCCATATTGTAATTAAATTGGAAGGTTTTATGGGAACCAGATTTTGACCGATAACTCATTTATCGATAAATATATCGAAATATGGCAATGTCCAAATGAAACCATTTGATACCCAATTTGTAATTAAATTGCAAGGTTTTATGGGAACCAGATTTTGACCGATAACTCGTTTATCGATAAATATATCGAAATATGGCAATGTTTAAATGAAAAGATTTGATACCCATATTGTAATTAAATTGGAAGGTTTTATGGGAACCAGATTTTGACCGATAACTCGTTTATCGATAAATATATCGAAATATGGCAATGTTTAAATGAAAAGATTTGATACCCATATTGTAATTAAATTGGAAGGTTTTATGGGAACCAGATTTTGACCGATAACTCATTTATCGATAAATATATCGAAATATGGCAATTTCCAAATGAAACCATTTGATACCCATATTGGAATTAAATTGGAAGGTTTTATGGGAACTAGATTTTGGCCGATAACTCATTTATCGATAAATATATCGAATATTGCAAAGTTCAAATGAAACCATTTGATACCCACATTGTAATTAGATTGGACGGTTTTATGGGAACCACATTTTGACCTATAACTCATTTATCGATATATATATCGAAATATGGCAATGTCCAAATGAAACCATTTGATAGCCAATTTGTAATTAAATTGCAAGGTTTTATGGGAACCACATTTTGACCGATAACCCATTTATCTATAAATATATCAAAATATGACAATGTCCAATTGAAACCAGTGTCCTTCTCCTTTCGTTTGAGACCCATATTGTACACAACTTTCAAGGGCTGTTGGGAACCAGATTTTGACCGATAACTCATTTATCGATAAATATATCGAAATATGGCAATGACCAAATGAAACCATTTGATACCCAATTTGTAATTAAATTGGAAGGTTTTATGGGAACCAGATTTTGACCGATAACTCATTTATCGATAAATATATCGAATATGGCAAAGTTCAAATGAAACCATTTGATACCCACATTGTAATTAGATTGGAAGGTTTTATGGGAACCACATTTTGACCTATAACTCATTTATCGATGTATATATCGAAATATGGCAATGTCCAAATGAAACCATTTGATAGCCAATTTGTAATTAAATTGCAAGGTTTTATGGGAACCACATTTTGACCGATAACCCACTTATCGATAAATATATCGAAATATGGCAATGGACAATTGAAACCAGTGTCCTTCTCCTTTCGTTTGACACGCATATTGTAAACAACTTTCAAGGGCTTTTGGGAACCAGATTTTGACCGATAACTCGTTTATCGATAAATATATCGAAATATGGCAATGGGCAAATGAAACCATTTGATATCCATATTGTAATTAAATTGGAAGGTTTTATGGGAACCAGATTTTGACCGATAACTCATTTATCGATCAATATATCGAAATATGGCAATGTCCAAATGAAACCATTTGATACCCAATTTGTAATTAAATTGCAAGGTTTTATGGGAACCACATTTTGACCGATAACCCATTTATCTATAAATATATCGAAATATGACAATGTCCAAATGAAACCAGTGTCCTACTCCATTCGTTTGAGACCAATATTGTACACAACTTTCAAGGGCGTTTGGGAACCAGATTTTGACCGATAACTCATTTATCGATAAATATATCGAAATATGGCAATGTTCAAATGAAACCATTTGATACCCAATTTTTAATTAAATTTTAAGGTTTTATGGCAACCAGATTTTTTCCGATAACTCATTTATCGATAAATATATCGAAATATGGCAATGATCAAATGAAACCATTTGATACCCAATTTGTAATTAAATTGCAAGGTTTTATGGGAACCACATTTTTACTGATAACTCATTTAGCGATAAATATATCGAAATATGACAATGTCCAAATGAAACCAGTGTCCTTCTCCTTTCGTTTGACACCCATATTGTACTCCACTTTCAAGGGCTTTTGGGAACCAGATTTTGACCGATAACTCATTTATCGATAAATATATCGAACTATGGAAATGTCTAAATGAAACCAGTGTCCGTCTCCTTTCGTTTGACACCCATAATGTATACTACTTTCAAGGGCTTTTGGGAACCACATTTTGACCGATAATTCATTTATCGATAAATATATCGAAATATGGCAATGTCCAAATGAAACCATTTTATACCCAATTTGAAATTAAATAGCAAATTTTTATGGGAACCACATTTTGACCGATAACTCATTTATCGATTAATATATCGAAATATGACAATGTCCAAATAAAACCCGTGTCCTTCTCCTTTCGTTTGAGACCCATATTTTACACCACTTTCAAGAGCTTTTGGGAACCACATTTTGACCGATAATTCATTTATCGATAAATATATCGAAATATGGCAATGTTCAAATGAAACCATTTGATACCCAATTTTTAATTAAATTGGAAGGTTTTATGGCAACCAGATTTTGGCCGATAACTCATTTATCGATAAATATATCGAAATATGACAATGTCCAAATGAAACCAGTGTCCTTCTCCTTTCGTTTGACACCCATATTGTACTCCACTTTCAAGGGCTTTTGGGAACCAGATTTTGACCGATAACTCATTTATCGATAAATATATCGAACTATGGAAATGTCTAAATGAAACCAGTATCCGTCTCCTTTCGTTTGACACCCATAATGTATACTACTTTCAAGGGCTTTTGGGAACCACATTTTGACCGATAATTCATTTATCGATAAATATATCGAAATATGGCAATGTCCAAATGAAACCATTTTATACCCAATTTGAAATTAAATAGCAAATTTTTATGGGAACCACATTTTGACCGATAACTCATTTATCGATTAATATATCGAAATATGACAATGTCCAAATAAAACCCGTGTCCTTCTCCTTTCGTTTGACACCCATATTTTACACCACTTTCAAGAGCTTTTGGGAACCACATTTTGACCGATAATTCATTTATCGATAAATATATCGAAATATGGCAATGTTCAAATGAAACCATTTGATACCCAATTTTTAATTAAATTGGAAGGTTTTATGGCAACCAGATTTTGACCGATAACTCATTTATCGATAAATATATCGAAATATGGCAATGACCAAATGAAACCATTTGATACCCAATTTGTAATTAAATTGGAAGGTTTTATGGGAACCAGATTTTGACCGATAACTCATTTATCGATAAATATATCGAAATATGGCAATGTTCAAAGGAAACCATTTGATACCCATATTGTAATTAAATTGGAAGGTTTTATGGGAACTAGGTTTTGGCCGATAACTCATTTATCGATAAATATATCGAATATGGCAAAGTTCAAATGAAACCATTTGATACCCACATTGTAATTAGATTGGAAGGTTTTATGGGAACCACATTTTGACCTATAACTCATTTATCGATGTATATATCGAAATATGGCAATGTCCAAATGAAACCATTTGATAGCCAATTTGTAATTAAATTGCAAGGTTTTATGGGAACCACATTTTGACCGATAACCCACTTATCGATAAATATATCGAAATATGGCAATGTACAATTGAAACCAGTGTCCTTCTCCTTTCGTTTGACCCGCATATTGTAAACAACTTTCAAGGGCTTTTGGGAACCAGATTTTGACCGATAACTCGCTTATCGATAAATATATCGAAATATGGCAATGGGCAAATGAAACCATTTGATATCCATATTGTAATTAAATTGGAAGGTTTTATGGGAACCAGATTTTGACCGATAACTCATTTATCGATAAATATATCGAAATATGGCAATGTCCAAATGAAACCATTTGATACCCAATTTGTAATTAAATTGCAAGGTTTTATGGGAACCACATTTTGACCGATAACCCATTTATCTATAAATATATCGAAATATGACAATGTCCAAATGAAACCAGTGTCCTACTCCATTCGTTTGAGACCAATATTGTACACAACTTTCAAGGGCGTTTGGGAACCAGATTTTGACCGATAACTCATTTATCGATAAATATATCGAAATATGGCAATGTTCAAATGAAACCATTTGATACCCAATTTTTAATTAAATTTTAAGGTTTTATGGCAACCAGATTTTTTCCGATAACTCATTTATCGATAAATATATCGAAATATGGCAATGATCAAATGAAACCATTTGATACCCAATTTGTAATTAAATTGCAAGGTTTTATGGGAACCACATTTTTACTGATAACTCATTTAGCGATAAATATATCGAAATATGACAATGTCCAAATGAAACCAGTGTCCTTCTCCTTTTTGACACCCATATTGTACTCCACTTTCAAGGGCTTTTGGGAACCAGATTTTGACCGATAACTCATTTATCGATAAATATATCGAACTATGGAAATGTCTAAATGAAACCAGTATCCGTCTCCTTTCGTTTGACACCCATAATGTATACTACTTTCAAGGGCTTTTGGGAACCACATTTTGACCGATAATTCATTTATCGATAAATATATCGAAATATGGCAATGTCCAAATGAAACCATTTTATACCCAATTTGAAATTAAATAGCAAATTTTTATGGGAACCACATTTTGACCGATAACTCATTTATCGATTAATATATCGAAATATGACAATGTCCAAATAAAACCCGTGTCCTTCTCCTTTCGTTTGAGACCCATATTTTACACCACTTTCAAGAGCTTTTGGGAACCACATTTTGACCGATAATTCATTTATCGATAAATATATCGAAATATGGCAATGTTCAAATGAAACCATTTGATACCCAATTTTTAATTAAATTGGAAGGTTTTATGGCAACCAGATTTTGACCGATAACTCATTTATCGATAAATATATCGAAATATGACAATGTCCAAATGAAACCAGTGTCCTTCTCCTTTCGTTTGACACCCATATTGCAGGACAATTTCAAGGTATTATGGGAACCAGATTTTGACTGATAACTCATTTACCGATAAATATATCGTCATATGGCAATGCCCAAATTAAACCATTTGAAACCCATATCGTACTTAAGTTTCAAGGGTTTATGGGAACCAAATTTAGACCGATAACCCATATATTGATAAATATATCGAAATATGGCAATGTCCAAATAAAACCAGTGTCCTTCCCCTTTCATTTGATACCCACATTGTACTTACGTTTGAAGGGTTTATGGGAACCACATTTAGACCGATAACCCATTTATCGATAAATATATCGAAATATGGCATTGTCCAAATGAAACCATTTGATACCCACATTATCATTAAATTGCAAGGTTTTATGGGAACCAGATTTTGACCGATAACTCATTTATCGATAAATATATCGAAATATGGCAATGTCCAAATGAAACCATTTGATACCCATATTGTAATTAAATTGGAAGGTTTTACGGGAACCAGATTTTGACCGATAACTCATTTATCGATAAATATATAGAAATATGGCAATGTCCAAATGAAACCATTTGATACCCAATTTGTAATTAAATTGCAAGGTTTTATGGGAACCACATTTTGACCGATAACCCATTTATCTATAAATATATCGAAATATGACAATGTCCAAATGAAACCAATGTCCTTCTCCTTTCGTTTGACACCCATATTGTACACAACTTTCAAGGGCGTTTGGGAACCAGATTTTGACCGATAACTCATTTATCGATAAATATATCGAAATATGGCAATGTTCAAATGAAACCATTTGATACCCAATTTGTAATTAAATTGGAAGGTTTTATGGGAACCAGATTTTGACCGATAGCTCATTTATCGATAAATATATCGAAATATGGCAATTTCCAAATGAAACCATTTGATACCCATATTGGAATTAAATTGGAAGGTTTTATGGGAACTAGATTTTGGCCGATAACTCATTTATCGATAAATATATCGAATATTGCAAAGTTCAAATGAAACCATTTGATACCCACATTGTAATTAGATTGGACGGTTTTATGGGAACCACATTTTGACCTATAACTCATTTATCGATATATATATCGAAATATGGCAATGTCCAAATGAAACCATTTGATAGCCAATTTGTAATTAAATTGCAAGGTTTTATGGGAACCACATTTTGACCGATAACCCATTTATCTATAAATATATCAAAATATGACAATGTCCAATTGAAACCAGTGTCCTTCTCCTTTCGTTTGAGACCCATATTGTACACAACTTTCAAGGGCTGTTGGGAACCAGATTTTGACCGATAACTCATTTATCGATAAATATATCGAAATATGGCAATGACCAAATGAAACCATTTGATACCCAATTTGTAATTAAATTGGAAGGTTTTATGGGAATCAGATTTTGACCGATAACTCATTTATCGATAAATATATCGAAATATGGCAATGTTCAAAGGAAACCATTTGATACCCATATTGTAATTAAATTGGAAGGTTTTATGGGAACTAGATTTTGGCCGATAACTCATTTATCGATAAATATATCGAATATGGCAAAGTTCAAATGAAACCATTTGATACCCACATTGTAATTAGATTGGAAGGTTTTATGGGAACCACATTTTGACCTATAACTCATTTATCGATGTATATATCGAAATATGGCAATGTCCAAATGAAACCATTTGATAGCCAATTTGTAATTAAATTGCAAGGTTTTATGGGAACCACATTTTGACCGATAACCCATTTATCTATAAATATATCAAAATATGACAATGTCCAATTGAAACCAGTGTCCTTCTCCTTTCGTTTGAGACCCATATTGTACACAACTTTCAAGGGCTGTTGGGAACCAGATTTTGACCGATAACTCATTTATCGATAAATATATCGAAATATGGCAATGACCAAATGAAACCATTTGATACCCAATTTGTAATTAAATTGGAAGGTTTTATGGGAACCAGATTTTGACCGATAACTCATTTATCGATAAATATATCGAAATATGGCAATGTTCAAAGGAAACCATTTGATACCCATATTGTAATTAAATTGGAAGGTTTTATGGGAACTAGATTTTGGCCGATAACTCATTTATCGATAAATATATCGAATATGGCAAAGTTCAAATGAAACCATTTGATACCCACATTGTAATTAGATTGGAAGGTTTTATGGGAACCACATTTTGACCTATAAATCATTTATCGATATATATATCGAAATATGGCAATGTCCAAATGAAACCATTTGATAGCCAATTTGTAATTAAATTGCAAGGTTTTATGGGAACCACATTTTGACCGATAACCCACTTATCGATAAATATATCGAAATATGGCAATGTACAATTAAAACCAGTGTCCAACTTTCAAGGGCTTTTGGGAACCAGATTTTGACCGATAACTCGTTTATCGATAAATATATCGAAATATGGCAATGGTCAAATGAAACCATTTGATATCCATATTGTAATTAAATTGGAAGGTTTTATGGGAACCAGATTTTGACCGATAACTCATTTATCGATAAATATATCGAAATATGGCAATGTCCAAATGAAACCATTTGATACCCACATTGTAATTAGATTGGAAGGTTTTATGGGAACCACATTTTGACCTATAACTCATTTATCGATATATATATCGAAATATGGCAATGTCCAAATGAAACCATTTGATAGCCAATTTGTAATTAAATTGCAAGGTTTTATGGGAACCACATTTTGACCGATAACCCACTTATCGATAAATATATCGAAATATGGCAATGTACAATTGAAACCAGTGTCCTTCTCCTTTCGTTTGACACGCATATTGTAAACAACTTTCAAGGGCTTTTGGGAACCAGATTTTGACCGATAACTCGTTTATCGATAAATATATCGAAATATGGCAATGGTCAAATGAAACCATTTGATATCCATATTGTAATTAAATTGGAAGGTTTTATGGCAACCAGATTTTGACCGATAACTCATTTATCGATAAATATATCTAAATATGACAATGTCCAAATGAAACCAGTGTCCTTCTCCTTTCGTTTGACACCCATATTGCAGGACAATTTCAAGGTATTATGGGAACCAGATTTTGACTGATAACTCATTTACCGATAAATATATCGTCATATGGCAATGTACAAATTAAACCATTTGAAACCCATATCGTACTTAAGTTTCAAGGGTTTATGGGAACCAAATTTAGACCGATAACCCATATATTGATAAGTATATCGAAATATGGCAATGTCCAAATAAAACCAGTGTCCTTCCCCTTTCATTTGACACCCACATTGTACTTACGTTTGAAGGGTTTATGGGAACCACATTTAGACCGATAACCCATTTATCGATAAATATATCGAAATATGGCATTGTCCAGATGAAACCATTTGATACCCACATTATCATTAAATTGCAAGGTTTTATGGGTACCATATTTTGACCGATAACCCATTTATCGATAAATATATCAAAATATGACAATGTCCAATTGAAACCAGTGTCCTTCTCCTTTCGTTTGAGACCCATATTGTACACAACTTTCAAGGGCTGTTGGGAACCAGATTTTGACCGATAACTCATTTATCGATAAATATATCGAAATATGGCAATTTCCAAATGAAACCATTTGATACCCATATTGTAATTAAATTGGAAGGTTTTATGGGAACCAGATTTTGACCGATAACTCATTTATCGATAAATATATCGAAATATGGCAATGTCCAAATGAAACCATTTGATACCCATATTGTAATTAAATTGGAAGGTTTTACGGGAACCAGATTTTGACCGATAACTCATTTATCGATAAATATATCGAAATATGGCAATGTCCAAATGAAACCATTTGATACCCAATTTGTAATTAAATTGCAAGGTTTTATGGGAACCAGATTTTTACCGATAACTCGTTTATCGATAAATATATCGAAATATGGCAATGTTTAAATGAAAAGATTTGATACCCATATTGTAATTAAATTGGAAGGTTTTATGGGAACCAGATTTTGACCGATAACTCCTTTATCGATAAATATATCGAAATATGGCAATGTTTAAATGAAAAGATTTGATACCCATATTGTAATTAAATTGGAAGGTTTTATGGGAACCAGATTTTGACCGATAACTCATTTATCGATAAATATATCGAAATATGGCAATTTCCAAATGAAACCATTTGATACCCATATTGGAATTAAATTGGAAGGTTTTATGGGAACTAGATTTTGGCCGATAACTCATTTATCGATAAATATATCGAATATTGCAAAGTTCAAATGAAACCATTTGATACCCACATTGTAATTAGATTGGACGGTTTTATGGGAACCACATTTTGACCTATAACTCATTTATCGATATATATATCGAAATATGGCAATGTCCAAATGAAACCATTTGATAGCCAATTTGTAATTAAATTGCAAGGTTTTATGGGAACCACATTTTGACCGATAACCCATTTATCTATAAATATATCAAAATATGACAATGTCCAATTGAAACCAGTGTCCTTCTCCTTTCGTTTGAGACCCATATTGTACACAACTTTCAAGGGCTGTTGGGAACCAGATTTTGACCGATAACTCATTTATCGATAAATATATCGAAATATGGCAATGACCAAATGAAACCATTTGATACCCAATTTGTAATTAAATTGGAAGGTTTTATGGGAATCAGATTTTGACCGATAACTCATTTATCGATAAATATATCGAAATATGGCAATGTTCAAAGGAAACCATTTGATACCCATATTGTAATTAAATTGGAAGGTTTTATGGGAACTAGATTTTGGCCGATAACTCATTTATCGATAAATATATCGAATATGGCAAAGTTCAAATGAAACCATTTGATACCCACATTGTAATTAGATTGGAAGGTTTTATGGGAACCACATTTTGACCTATAACTCATTTATCGATGTATATATCGAAATATGGCAATGTCCAAATGAAACCATTTGATAGCCAATTTGTAATTAAATTGCAAGGTTTTATGGGAACCACATTTTGACCGATAACCCACTTATCGATAAATATATCGAAATATGGCAATGTACAATTGAAACCAGTGTCCTTCTCCTTTCGTTTGACACGCATATTGTAAACAACTTTCAAGGGCTTTTGGGAACCAGATTTTGACCGATAACTCGTTTATCGATAAATATATCGAAATATGGCAATGGGCAAATGAAACCATTTGATATCCATATTGTAATTAAATTGGAAGGTTTTCTGGGAACCAGATTTTGACCGATAACTCATTTATCGATAAATATATCGAAATATGGCAATGTCCAAATGAAACCATTTGATACCCAATTTGTAATTAAATTGCAAGGTTTTATGGGAACCACATTTTGACCGATAACCCATTTATCTATAAATATATCGAAATATGACAATGTCCAAATGAAACCAGTGTCCTACTCCATTCGTTTGAGACCAATATTGTACACAACTTTCAAGGGCGTTTGGGAACCAGATTTTGACCGGTAACTCATTTATCGATAAATATATCGAAATATGGCAATGTTCAAATGAAACCATTTGATACCCAATTTTTAATTAAATTTTAAGGTTTTATGGCAACCAGATTTTTTCCGATAACTCATTTATCGATAAATATATCGAAATATGGCAATGATCAAATGAAACCATTTGATACCCAATTTGTAATTAAATTGCAAGGTTTTATGGGAACCACATTTTTACTGATAACTCATTTAGCGATAAATATATCGAAATATGACAATGTCCAAATGAAACCAGTGTCCTTCTCCTTTCGTTTGACACCCATATTGTACTCCACTTTCAAGGACTTTTGGGAACCAGATTTTGACCGATAACTCATTTATCGATAAATATATCGAACTATGGAAATGTCTAAATGAAACCAGTATCCGTCTCCTTTCGTTTGACACCCATAATGTATACTACTTTCAAGGGCTTTTGGGAACCACATTTTGACCGATAATTCATTTATCGATAAATATATCGAAATATGGCAATGTCCAAATGAAACCATTTTATACCCAATTTGAAATTAAATAGCAAATTTTTATGGGAACCACATTTTGACCGATAACTCATTTATCGATTAATATATCGAAATATGACAATGTCCAAATAAAACCCGTGTCCTTCTCCTTTCGTTTGACACCCATATTTTACACCACTTTCAAGAGCTTTTGGGAACCACATTTTGACCGATAATTCATTTATCGATAAATATATCGAAATATGGCAATGTTCAAATGAAACCATTTGATACCCAATTTTTAATTAAATTGGAAGGTTTTATGGCAACCAGATTTTGACCGATAACTCATTTATCGATAAATATATCGAGATATGACAATGTCCAAATGAAACCAGTGTCCTCCTTTCGTTTGACACCCATATTGCAGGACAATTTCAAGGTATTATGGGAACCAGATTTTGACTGATAACTCATTTACCGATAAATATATCGTCATATGGCAATGTCCAAATTAAACCATTTGAAACCCATATCGTGCTTAAGTTTCAAGGGTTTATGGGAACCAAATTTAGACCGATAACCCATATATTGATAAATATATCGAAATATGGCAATGTCCAAATAAAACCAGTGTCCTTCCCCTTTCATTTGATACCCACATTGTACTTACGTTTGAAGGTTTATGGGAATCACATTTAGACCGATAACCCATTTATCGATAAATATATCGAAATATGGCATTGTCCAGATGAAACCATTTGATACCCACATTATCATTAAATTGCAAGGTTTTATGGGTACCACATTTTGACCGATAACCCATTTATCGATAAATATATCAAAATATGACAATGTCCAATTGAAACCAGTGTCCTTCTCCTTTCGTTTGAGACCCATATTGTACACAACTTTCAAGGGCTTTTGGGAACCAGATTTTGACCGATAACTCGTTTATCGATATATATATTGAAATATGGCAATGTTCAAATGAAACCTTTTGATACCCATATTGTAATTAAATTGGAAGGTTTTATGGGAACCAGATTTTGACCGATAACTCATTTATCGATAAATATATCGAAATATGGCAATATCCAAATGAAACCATTTGATACCCAATTTGTAATTAAATTGCAAGGTTTTATGGGAACCACATTTTGACCGATAACCCATTTATCTATAAATATATCGAAATATGACAATGTCCAAATGAAACCAATGTCCTTCTCCTTTCGTTTGGCACCCATATTGTACACAACTTTCAAGGGCGTTTGGGAACCAGATTTTGACCGATAACTCATTTATCGATAAATATATCGAAATATGGCAATGTTCAAATGAAACCATTTGATACCCATATTGTAAATAAATTGGAAAGTTTTATGGGAACCAGATTTTGACCGATAGCTCATTTATCGATAAATATATCGAAATATGGCAATGTTCAAAGGAAACCATTTGATACCCATATTGTAATTAAATTGGAAGGTTTTATGGGAACCAGATTTTGGCCGATAACTCATTTATCGATAAATATATCGAATATGGCAAAGTTCAAATGAAACCATTTGATACCTACATTGTAATTAGATTGGAAGGTTTTATGGGAACCACATTTTGACCTATAACTCATTCATCGATATATATATCGAAATATGGCAATGTCCAAATGACACCATTTGATAGCCAATTTGTAATTAAATTGCAAGGTTTTATGGGAACCACATTTTGACCGATAACCCATTTATCGATAAATATATCGAAATATGGCAATGTCCAAATAAAACCAGTGTCCTTCCCCTTTCATTTGATACCCACATTGTACTTACGTTTGAAGGGTTTATGGGAACCACATTTAGACCGATAACTCATTTATCGATAAATATATCGAAATATGACAATGTTCAAATGAAACCATTTGATACCCAATTTTTAATTAAATTGGAAGGTTTTATGGCAACCAGATTTTTACCGATAACTTATTTATCGATTAATATATCGAAATATGGCAATGTCCAAATAAAACCATTTGATACCCAATTTGTAATTAAATTGCAAGGTTTTATGGGAACCACATTTTGACTGATAACTCATTTAGCGATAAATATATCGAAATATGACAATGTCCAAATGAAACCAGTGTCCTTCTCCTTTCGTTTGACACCCATATTGTACACAACTTTCAAGGGCTTTTGGGAACCAGATTTTGACTGATAACTCATTCACAGATAAATATATCGTCATATGGCAATGTCCAAATTAAACCATTGGAAACCCATATCGTACTTAAGTTTCAAGGGTTTATGGGAACCAAATTTAGACCGATACCCCATATATTGATAAATATATCGAAATATGGCAATGTCTAAATAAAACCAGTTTCCTTCCCCTTTCATTTGACACCCATATTTTGCACCACTTTCAAGAGCTTTTGGGAACCATATTTTGACCGATAACTCATTTATTGATAAATATATCGAAATATGGCAATGTTCAAATGAAACCATTTGATACCCAATTTTTAATTAAATTGGAAGGTTTTATGGCAACCAGATTTTGACCGATAACTCATTTATCGATAAATATATCGCAATATGACAATGTCCAAATGAAACCAGTGTCCTTCTCCTTTCGTTTGACACCCATATTGTACACAACTTTCAAGGGCTTTTGGGAACCAGATTTTGACTGATAACTCATTCACAGATAAATATATCGTCATATGGCAATGTCCAAATTAAACCATTGGAAACCCATATCGTACTTAAGTTTCAAGGGTTTATGGGAACCAAATTTAGACCGATACCCCATATATTGATAAATATATCGAAATATGGCAATGTCTAAATAAAACCAGTTTCCTTCTCCTTTCGTTTGACACCCATATTTTGCACCACTTTCAAGAGCTTTTGGGAACCATATTTTGACCGATAACTCATTTATTGATAAATATATCGAAATATGGCAATGTTCAAATGAAACCATTTGATACCCAATTTTTAATTAAATTGGAAGGTTTTATGGCAACCAGATTTTGACCGATAACTCATTTATCGATAAATATATCGCAATATGACAATGTCCAAATGAAACCAGTGTCCTTCTCCTTTCGTTTGACACCCATATTGCACAACAATTTCAAGGTATTATGGGAACCAGATTTTGACTGATAACTCATTTACAGATAAATATATCGTCATATGGCAATGTCCAAATTAAACCATTGGAAACCCATATCGTACTTAAGTTTCAAGGGTTTATGGGAACCAAATTTAGACCGATAACCCATATATTGATAAATATATCGAAATATGGCATTGTCCAGATGAAACCATTTGATACCCATATTATCATTAAATTGCAAGGTTTTATGGGTACCACATTTTGACCGATAACCCATTTATCGATAAACATATCAAAATATGACAATGTCCAATTGAAACCAGTGTCTTTCTCCTTTCGTTTGAGACCCATATTGTACACAACTTTCAAGGGCTTTTGGGAACCAGATTTTGACCAATAACTCGTTTATCGATAAATATATCGAAATATGGCAATGTTCAAATGAAACCATTTGATACCCATATTGTAATTAAATTGGAAGGTTTTATGGGAACCACATTTTGACCGATAACCCATTTATCTATAAATATATCGAAATATGACAATGTCCAAATGAAACTAGTGTCCTTCTCCTTTCGTTTGACACCCATATTGTACACAACTTTCAAGGGCGTTTGGGAACCAGATTTTGACCGATAACGCATTTATCGATAAATATATCGAAATATGGCAATGTTCAAATGAAACCATTTGATACCCATATTGTAATTAAATTGGAAGGTTTTATGGGAACCAGATTTTGACCGATAGCTCATTTATCGATAAATATATCGAAATATGGCAATGTTCAAAGGAAACCATTTGATACCCATATTGTAATTAAATTGGAAGGTTTTATGGGAACTAGATTTTGGCCGATAACGCATTTATCGATAAATATATCGAATACGGCAAAGTTCAAATGAAACCATTTGATACCCACATTGTAATTAGATTGGAAGGTTTTATGGGAACCAGATTTTGACCGATAACTCATTTATCGATAAATATATCGAAATGTGGCAATGTCCAAATGAAACCAATTGATACCCACATTATCATCAAATTGCAAGGTTTTATGGGAACCACATTTTGACCGATAACCCATTTATCTATAAATATATCGAAATATGACAATGTCCGAATGAAACCCGTGTCCTCCTCCTTTCGTTTGAGACCCATATTGTACACAACTTTCAAGGGCTTTTGGGAACCAGATTTTGACCGATAACTCGTTTATCGATAAATATATCGAAATATGGCAATGTTCAAATGAAACCATTTGATACCCATATTGTAATTAAATTGGAAGGTTTTATGGGAACCAGATTTTGACCGATAACTCATTTATCGATAAATATATCGAAATATGGCAATGTCCAAATGAAACCATTTGATACCCAATTTGTAATTAAATTGCAAGGTTTTATGGGAACCACATTTTGACCGATAACCCATTTATCTATAAATATATCGAAATATGACAATGTCCAAATGAAACCAATGTCCTTCTCCTTTCGTTTGACACCCATATTGTACACAACTTTCAAGGGCGTTTGGGAACCAGATTTTGACCGATAACTCATTTATCGATAAATATATCGAAATATGGCAATGTTAAAATGAAACCATTTGATACCCATATTGTAATTAAATTGGAAGGTTTTATGGGAACCAGATTTTGACCGATAGCTCATTTATCGATAAATATATCGAAATATGGCAATGTTCAAAGGAAACCATTTGATACCCATATTGTAATTAAATTGGAAGGTTTTATGGGAACTAGATTTTGGCCGATAACTCATTTATCGATAAATATATCGAATATGGCAAAGTTCAAATTAAACCATTTGATACGCAATTTGTAATTAAATTGCAAGGTTTTATGGGAACCACATTTTGACCGATAACCCATTTATCTATAAATATATCGAAATATGACAATGTCCAAATGAAACCAATGTCCTTCTCCTTTCGTTTGACACCCATATTGTACACAACTTTCAAGGGCGTTTGGGAACCAGATTTTGACCGATAACTCATTTATCGATAAATATATCGAAATATGGCAATGTTCAAAGGAAACCATTTGATACCCATATTGTAATTAAATTGGAAGGTTTTTTGGGAACTAGATTTTGGCCGATAACTCATTTATCGATAAATATATCGAAATATGGCAATGTTGAAAGGAAACCATTTGATACCCATATTGTAATTAAATTGAAAGGTTTTATGGGAACTAGATTTTGGCCGATAACTCATTTATCGATAAATATATCGAAATATGGCAATGTTCAAGGGAAACCATTTGATACCCATATTGTAATTAAATTGGAAGGTTTTATGGGAACTAGATTTTGGCCGATAACTCATTTATCGATAAATATATCGAAATATGGCAATGTTGAAAGGAAACCATTTGATACCCATATTGTAATTAAATTGAAAGGTTTTATGGGAACTAGATTTTGGCCGATAACTCATTTATCGATAAATATATCGAATATGGCAAAGTTCAAATGAAACCATTTGATACCCACATTGTAATTAGATTGGAAGGTTTTATGGGAACCACATTTTGACCTATAACTCATTTATCGATATATATATCGAAATGTGGCAATGTCCAAATGAAACCAATTGATACCCACATTATCATCAAATTGCAAGGTTTTATGGGAACCAGATTTTGACCGATAACTCATTTATCGATAAATATATCGAAATATGGCAATGTTCAAAGGAAACCATTTGATACCCATATTGTAATTAAATTGGAAGGTTTTATGGGAACTAGATTTTGGCCGATAACTCATTTATCGATAAATATATCGAAATATGGCAATGTTGAAAGGAAACCATTTGATACCCATATTGTAATTAAATTGAAAGGTTTTATGGGAACTAGATTTTGGCCGATAACTCATTTATCGATAAATATATCGAATATGGCAAAGTTCAAATGAAACCATTTGATACCCACATTGTAATTAGATTGGAAGGTTTTATGGGAACCACATTTTGACCTATAACTCATTTATCGATATATATATCGAAATGTGGCAATGTCCAAATGAAACCAATTGATACCCACATTATCATCAAATTGCAAGGTTTTATGGGAACCAGATTTTGACCGATAACTCATTTATCGATAAATATATCGAAATGTGGCAATGTTCAAATGAAACCAATTGATACCCACATTATCATCAAATTGCAAGGTTTTATGGGAACCACATTTTGACCGATAACCCATTTATCTATAAATATATCGAAATATGACAATGTCCGAATGAAACCCGTGTCCTCCTCCTTTCGTTTGAGACCCATATTGTACACAACTTTCAAGGGCTTTTGGGAACCAGATTTTGACCGATAACTCGTTTATCGATAAATATATCGAAATATGGCAATGTTCAAATGAAACCATTTGATACCCTATTTGTAATTAAATTGCAAGGTTTTATGGGAACCACATTTTGTCTGATAACTCATTTAGCGATAAATATATCGAAATATGACAATGTCCAAATGAAAGCAGTGTCCTTCACCTTTCGTTTGACACCCATATTGTACACAACTTTCAAGGGCTTTTGGGAACCAGATTTTGACCGATAACTCGTTTATCGATAAATATATCGAAATATGGCAATGTTCAAATGGAACCATTTGATACCCATATTGTAATTAAATTGGAAGGTTTTATGGGAACCAGATTTTGACCGATAACTCATTTATCGATAAATATATCGAAATATGGCAATGTCCAAATGAAACCATTTGATACCCAATTTGTAATTAAATTGCAAGGTTTTATGGGAACCACATTTTGACCGATAACCCATTTATCTATAAATATATCGAAATATGACAATGTCCAAATGAAACCAATGTCCTTCTCCTTTCGTTTGACACCCATATTGTACACAACTTTCAAGGGCGTTTGGGAACCAGATTTTGACCGATAACTCATTTATCGATAAATATATCGAAATATGGCAATGTTAAAATGAAACCATTTGATACCCATATTGTAATTAAATTGGAAGGTTTTATGGGAACCAGATTTTGACCGATAGCTCATTTATCGATAAATATATCGAAATATGGCAATGTTCAAAGGAAACCATTTGATACCCATATTGTAATTAAATTGGAAGGTTTTATGGGAACTAGATTTTGGCCGATAACTCATTTATCGATAAATATATCGAATATGGCAAAGTTCAAATTAAACCATTTGATACGCAATTTGTAATTAAATTGCAAGGTTTTATGGAACCACATTTTGACCGATAACCCATTTATCTATAAATATATCGAAATATGACAATGTCCAAATGAAACCAATGTCCTTCTCC
The DNA here is from genome assembly GCA_949987695.1 of Merzomyia westermanni. Taxonomy (NCBI): domain Eukaryota; kingdom Metazoa; phylum Arthropoda; class Insecta; order Diptera; family Tephritidae; genus Merzomyia; species Merzomyia westermanni. Next base: position 2,924,570 of record OX465292.1, on the reverse strand, counting down.
TTTCGTTTGACACCCATATTGTACACAACTTTCAAGGGCGTTTGGGAACCAGATTTTGACCGATAACTCATTTATCGATAAATATATCGAAATATGGCAATGTTCAAATGAAACCATTTGATACCCATATTGTAATTAAATTGGAAGGTTTTATGGGAACCAGATTTTGACCGATAGCTCATTTATCGATAAATATATCGAAATATGGCAATGTTCAAAGGAAACCATTTGATACCCATATTGTAATTAAATTGGAAGGTTTTATGGGAACCAGATTTTGACCGATAACTCATTTATCGATAAATATATCGAAATATGGCAATGTCCAAATGAAACCATTTGATACCCAATTTGTAATTAAATTGCAAGGTTTTATGGGAACCACATTTTGACCGATAACCCATTTATCTATAAATATATCGAAATATGACAATGTCCAAATGAAACCAGTGTCCTTCTCCTTTCGTTTGACACCCATATTGTACACAACTTTCAAGGGCGTTTGGGAACCAGATTTTGACCGATAACTCATTTATCGATAAATATATCGAAATATGGCAATGTTAAAATGAAACCATTTGATACCCATATTGTAATTAAATTGGAAGGTTTTATGGGAACCAGATTTTGACCGATAGCTCATTTATCGATAAATATATCGAAATATGGCAATGTTCAAAGGAAACCATTTGATACCCATATTGTAATTAAATTGGAAGGTTTTATGGGAACTAGATTTTGGCCGATAACTCATTTATCGATAAATATATCGAATATGGCAAAGTTCAAATTAAACCATTTGATACGCAATTTGTAATTAAATTGCAAGGTTTTATGGGAACCACATTTTGACCGATAACCCATTTATCTATAAATATATCGAAATATGACAATGTCCAAATGAAACCAATGTCCTTCTCCTTTCGTTTGACACCCATATTGTACACAACTTTCAAGGGCGTTTGGGAACCAGATTTTGACCGATAACTCATTTATCGATAAATATATCTAAATATGGCAATGTTCAAATGAAACCATTTGATACCCATATTGTAATTAAATTGGAAGGTTTTATGGGAACCAGATTTTGACCGATAGCTCATTTATCGATAAATATATCGAAATATGGCAATGTTCAAAGGAAACCATTTGATACCCATATTGTAATTAAATTGGAAGGTTTTATGGGAACCAGATTTTGACCGATAACTCATTTATCGATAAATATATCGAAATATGGCAATGTCCAAATGAAAGCATTTGATACCCAATTTGTAATTAAATTGCAAGGTTTTATGGGAACCACATTTTGACCGATAACCCATTTATCTATAAATATATCGAAATATGACAATGTCCAAATGAAACCAATGTCCTTCTCCTTTCGTTTGACACCCATATTGTACACAACTTTCAAGGGCGTTTGGGAACCAGATTTTGACCGATAACTCATTTATCGATAAATATATCTAAATATGGCAATGTTCAAATGAAACCATTTGATACCCATATTGTAATTAAATTGGAAGGTTTTATGGGAACCAGATTTTGACCGATAGCTCATTTATCGATAAATATATCGAAATATGGCAATGTTCAAAGGAAACCATTTGATACCCATATTGTAATTAAATTGGAAGGTTTTATGGGAACTAGATTTTAGCCGATAACTCATTTATCGATAAATATATCGAAATATGGCAATGTTGAAAGGAAACCATTTGATACCCATATTGTAATTAAATTGAAAGGTTTTATGGGAACTAGATTTTGGCCGATAACTCATTTATCGATAAATATATCGAATATGGCAAAGTTCAAATGAAACCATTTGATACCCACATTGTAATTAGATTGGAAGGTTTTATGGGAACCACATTTTGACCTATAACTCATTTATCGATATATATATCGAAATGTGGCAATGTCCAAATGAAACCAATTGATACCCACATTATCATCAAATTGCAAGGTTTTATGGGAACCAGATTTTGACCGATAACTCATTTATCGATAAATATATCGAAATGTGGCAATGTTCAAATGAAACCAATTGATACCCACATTATCATCAAATTGCAAGGTTTTATGGGAACCACATTTTGACCGATAACCCATTTATCTATAAATATATCGAAATATGACAATGTCCGAATGAAACCCGTGTCCTCCTCCTTTCGTTTGAGACCCATATTGTACACAACTTTCAAGGGCTTTTGGGAACCAGATTTTGACCGATAACTCGTTTATCGATAAATATATCGAAATATGGCAATGTTCAAATGAAACCATTTGATACCCATATTGTAATTAAATTGGAAGGTTTTATGGGAACCAGATTTTGACCGATAACTCATTTATCGATAAATATATCGAAATATGGCAATGTCCAAATGAAACCATTTGATACCCAATTTGTAATTAAATTGCAAGGTTTTATGGGAACCACATTTTGACCGATAACCCATTTATCTATAAATATATCGAAATATGACAATGTCCAAATGAAACCAATGTCCTTCTCCTTTCGTTTGACACCCATATTGTACACAACTTTCAAGGGCGTTTGGGAACCAGATTTTGACCGATAACTCATTTATCGATAAATATATCGAAATATGGCAATGTTAAAATGAAACCATTTGATACCCATATTGTAATTAAGTTGGAAGGTTTTATGGGAACCAGATTTTGACCGATAGCTCATTTATCGATAAATATATCGAAATATGGCAATGTTCAAAGGAAACCATTTGATACCCATATTGTAATTAAATTGGAAGGTTTTATGGGACCTAGATTTTGGCCGATAACTCATTTATCGATAAATATATCGAATATGGCAAAGTTCAAATTAAACCATTTGATACGCAATTTGTAATTAAATTGCAAGGTTTTATGGGAACCACATTTTGACCGATAACCCATTTATCTATAAATATATCGAAATATGACAATGTCCAAATGAAACCAATGTCCTTCTCCTTTCGTTTGACACCCATATTGTACACAACTTTCAAGGGCGTTTGGGAACCAGATTTTGACCGATAACTCATTTTTCGATAAATATATCGAAATATGGCAATGTTCAAATGAAACCATTTGATACCCATATTGTAATTGAATTGGAAGGTTTTATGGGAACCAGATTTTGACCGATAGCTCATTTATCGATAAATATATCGAAATATGGCAATGTTCAAAGGAAACCATTTGATACCCATATTGTAATTAAATTGGAAGGTTTTATGGGAACTAGATTTTGGCCGATAACTCATTTATCGATAAATATATCGAAATATGGCAATGTTCAAAGGAAACCATTTGATACCCATATTGTAATTAAATTGAAAGGTTTTATGGGAACTAGATTTTGGCCGATAACTCATTTATCGATAAATATATCGAAATATGGCAATGTTCAAATGAAACCATTTGATACCCATATTGTAATTAAATTGGAAGGTTTTATGGGAACCACATTTTGACCGATAGCTCATTTATCGATAAATATATCGAAATATGGCAATGTTCAAAGGAAACCATTTGATACCCATATTGTAATTAAATTGGAAGGTTTTATGGGAACTAGATTTTGGCCGATAACTCATTTATCGATAAATATATCGAAATATGGCAATGTTCAAAGGAAACCATTTGATACCCATATTGTAATTAAATTGAAAGGTTTTATGGGAACTAGATTTTGGCCGATAACTCATTTATCGATAAATATATCGAAATATGGCAATGTCCAAATGAAACCATTTGATACCCACTTTGTAATTAAATTGCAAGGTTTTATGGGAACCACATTTTGACCGATAACCCATTTATCTATAAATATATCGAAATATGACAATGTCCAAATGAAACCAATGTCCTTCTCCTTTCGTTTGACACCCATATTGTACACAACTTTCAAGGGCGTTTGGGAACCAGATTTTGACCGATAACTCATTTATCGATAAATATATCGAAATATGGCAAAGTTCAAATGAAACCATTTGATACCCACATTGTAATTAGATTGGAAGGTTTTATGGGAACCACATTTTGACCTATAACTCATTTATCGATATATATATCGAAATATGGCAATGCCCAAATGAAACCATTTGATACCCAATTTGTAATTAAATTGCAAGGTTTTATAGGAACCACATTTTGACCGATAACCCATTTATCTATAAATATATCGAAATATGACAATGTCCAAATGAAACCAATGTCCTTCTCCTTTCGTTTGGCACCCATATTGTACACAACTTTCAAGGGCGTTTGGGAACCAGATTTTGACCGATAACTCATTTATCGATAAATATATCGAAATATGGCAATGTTCAAATGAAACCATTTGATACCCATATTGTAATTAAATTGGAAGGTTTTATGGGAACAAGATTTTGACCGATAGCTCATTTATCGATAAATATATATAATTAAATTGGAAGGTTTTATGGGAAGCAGATTTTGACCGATAACTCATTTATCGATAAATATATCGAAATATGGCAATGTCCAAATGAAACCATTTGATACCCAATTTGTAATTAAATTGCAAGGTTTTATGGGAACCACATTTTGACCGATAACCCATTTATCTATAAATATATCGAAATATGACAATGTCCAAATGAAACCAGTGTCCTCCTCCTTTCGTTTGACACCCATATTGTACACAACTTTCAAGGGCTTTTGGGAACCAGATTTTGACCGATAACTCATTTATCGATAAATATATCGAAATATGGCAATGTTCAAATGAAACCATTTGATACCCAATTTTTAATTAAATTGGAAGGTTTTAAGGCAACCAGATTTTTACCGATAACTCATTTATCGATAAATATATCGAAATATGGCAATGCCCAAATGAAACCATTTGATACCCAATTTGTAATTAAATTGCAAGGTTTTATCGGAACCACATTTTGACTGATAACTCATTGAGCGATAAATATATCGAAATATGACAATGTCCAAATGAAACCAGTGTCCTCCTTTCGTTTGACACCCATATTGTACTCCACTTTCAAGGGCTTTTGGGAACCAGATTTTGACCGATAACTCATTTATCGATAAATATATCGAACTATGGAAATGTCGAAATGAAACCAATTTGAAATTAAATAGCAATACCGATAACTCATTTATCGATAAATATATCGAAATATGGCAATATCCAAATGAAACCATTTGATACCCAATTTGTAATTAAATTGCAAGGTTTTATGGGAACCACATTTTGACCGATAACCCATTTATCTATAAATATATCGAAATATGACAATGTCCAAATGAAACCAATGTCCTTCTCCTTTCGTTTGGCACCCATATTGTACACAACTTTCAAGGGCGTTTGGGAACCAGATTTTGACCGATAACTCATTTATCGATAAATATATCGAAATATGGCAATGTTCAAATGAAACCATTTGATACCCATATTGTAATTAAATTGGAAGGTTTTATGGGAACCAGATTTTGACCGATAGCTCATTTATCGATAAATATATCGAAATATGGCAATGTTCAAAGGAAACCATTTGATACCCATATTGTAATTAAATTGGAAGGTTTTATGGCAACCAGATTTTGACCGATAGCTCATTTATTGATAAATATATCGAAATATGGCAATGTCCAAATAAAACCAGTGTCCTTCCCCTTTCATTTGATACCCACATTGTACTTACGTTTGAAGGGTTTATGGGAACCACATTTAGACCGATAACCCATTTATCGATAAATATATCGAAATATGGCATTGTCCAGATGAAACCATTTGATACCCACATTATCATTAAATTGCAAGGTTTTATGGGTACCACATTTTGACCGATAACCCATTTATCGATAAATATATCAAAATATGGCAATGTCCAAATTAAACCATTGGAAACCCATATCGTACTTAAGTTTCAAGGGTTTATGGGAACCAAATTTAGACCGATAACCCATATATTGATAAATATATCGAAATATGGCAATGTCTAAATAAAACCAGTTTCCTTCCCCTTTCATTTGATACCCACATTGTACTTACGTTTGAAGGGTTTATGGGAACCACATTTTGACCGATAACTCATTTATCGATTAATATATCGAAATATGACAATGTCCAAATAAAACCCGTGTCCTTCTCCTTTCGTTTGACACCCATATTTTGCACCACTTTCAAGAGCTTTTGGGAACCATATTTTGACCGATAACTCATTTATTGATAAATATATCGAAATATGGCAATGTTCAAATGAAACCATTTGATACCCAATTTTTAATTAAATTGGAAGGTTTTATGGCAACCAGATTTTGACCGATAACTCATTTATCGATAAATATATCGAAATATGGCAATGTCCAAATAAAACCATTTGATACCCAATTTGTAATTTAATTGCAAGGTTTTATGGGAACCACATTTTGACTGATAACTCATTTAGCGATAAATATATCGAAATATGACAATGTCCAAATGAAACCAGTGTCCTTCTCCTTTCGTTTGACACCCATATTGTACACAACTTTCAAGGGCTTTTGGGAACCAGATTTTGACTGATAACTCATTTACAGATAAATATATCGTCATATGGCAATGTCCAAATTAAACAATTGGAAACCCATATCGTACTTAAGTTTCAAGGGTTTATGGGAACCAAATTTAGACCGATAACCCATATATTGATAAATATATCGAAATATGGCAATGTCTAAATAAAACCAGTTTCCTTCCCCTTTCATTTGATACCCACATTGTACTTACGTTTGAAGGGTTTATGGGAACCACATTTAGACCGATAACCCATTTATCGATAAATATATCGAAATATGGCATTGTCCAGATGAAACCATTTGATACCCACATTATCATTAAATTTCAAGGTTTTATGGGTACCACATTTTGACCGATAACCCATTTATCGATAAGCATATCAAAATATGACAATGTCCAATTGAAACCAGTGTCCTTCTCCTTTCGTTTGAGACCCATATTGTACACAACTTTCAAGGGCTTTTGGGAACCAGATTTTGACCGATAACTCGTTTATCGATAAATATATCGAAATATGGCAATGTTCAAATGAAACCATTTGATACCCATATTGTAATTAAATTGGAAGGTTTTATGGGAACCACATTTTGACCGATAACCCATTTATCTATAAATATATCGAAATATGACAATGTCCAAATGAAACTAGTGTCCTTCTCCTTTCGTTTGACACCCATATTGTACACAACTTTCAAGGGCGTTTGGGAACCAGATTTTGACCGATTACGCATTTATCGATAAATATATCGAAATATGGCAATGTTCAAATGAAACCATTTGATACCCATATTGTAATTAAATTGGAAGGTTTTATGGGAACCAGATTTTGACCGATAGCTCATTTATCGATAAATATATCGAAATATGGCAATGTTCAAAGGAAACCATTTGATACCCATATTGTAATTAAATTGGAAGGTTTTATGGGAACTAGATTTTGGCCGATAACTCATTTATCGATAAATATATCGAATACGGCAAAGTTCAAATGAAACCATTTGATACCCACATTGTAATTAGATTGGAAGGTTTTATGGGAACCAGATTTTGACCGATAACTCATTTATCGATAAATATATCGAAATGTGGCAATGTCCAAATGAAACCAATTGAGACCCACATTATCATCAAATTGCAAGGTTTTATGGGAACCACATTTTGACCGATAACCCATTTATCTATAAATATATCGAAATATGACAATGTCCGAATGAAACCCGTGTCCTCCTCCTTTCGTTTGAGACCCATATTGTACACAACTTTCAAGGGCTTTTGGGAACCAGATTTTGACCGATAACTCGTTTATCGGTAAATATATCGAAATATGGCAATGTTCAAATGAAACCATTTGATACCCTATTTGTAATTAAATTGCAAGGTTTTATGGGAACCACATTTTGTCTGATAACTCATTTAGCGATAAATATATCGAAATATGACAATGTCCAAATGAAACCAGTGTCCTTCTCCTTTCGTTTGACACCCATATTGTACACAACTTTCAAGGGCTTTTGGGAACCAGATTTTGACCGATAACTCGTTTATCGATAAATATATCGAAATATGGCAATGTTCAAATGAAACCATTTGATACCCATATTGTAATTAAATTGGAAGGTTTTATGGGAACCAGATTTTGCCCGATAACTCATTTATCGATAAATATATCGAAATATGGCAATGTCCAAATGAAACCATTTGATACTCAATTTGTAATTAAATTGCTTGACCGATAACCCATTTATCTATAAATATATCGAAATATGACAATGTCCAAATGAAACCAATGTCCTTCTCCTTTCGTTTGACACCCATATTGTACACAACTTTCAAGGGCGTTTGGGAACCAGATTTTGACCGATAACTCATTTATCGATAAATATATCGAAATATGGCAATGTTAAAATGAAACCATTTGATACCCAATTTGTAATTAAATTGCAAGGTTTTATGGGAACCACATTTTGACCGATAACCCATTTATCTATAAATATATCGAAATATGACAATGTCCAAATGAAACCAATGTCCTTCTCCTTTCGTTTGACACCCATATTGTACACAACTTTCAAGGGCGTTTGGGAACCAGATTTTGACATATAACTCATTTATCGATAAATATATCGAAATATGGCAATGTTCAAATGAAACCATTTGATACCCATATTGTAATTAAATTGGAAGGTTTTATGGGAACTAGATTTTGGCCGATAACTCATTTATCGATAAATATATCGAATATGGCAAAGTTCAAATTAAACCATTTGATACCCAATTTGTAATTAAATTGCAAGGTTTTATGGGAACCACATTTTGACCGATAACCCATTTATCTATAAATATATCGAAATATGACAATGTCCAAATGAAACCAATGTCCTTCTCCTTTCGTTTGACACCCATATTGTACACAACTTTCAAGGGCGTTTGGGAACCAGATTTTGACCGATAACTCATTTATCGATAAATATATCGAAATATGGCAATGTTCAAATGAAACCATTTGATACCCATATTGTAATTAAATTGGAAGGTTTTATGGGAACCAGATTTTGACCGATACCTCATTTATCGATAAATATATCGAAATATGGCAATGTTCAAAGGAAACCATTTGATACCCATATTGTAATTAAATTGGAAGGTTTTATGGGAACTAGATTTTGGCCGATAACTCATTTATCGATAAATATATCGAAATATGGCAATGTTCAAAGGAAACCATTTGATACCCATATTGTAATTAAATTGAAAGGTTTTATGGGAACTAGATTTTGGCCGATAACTCATTTATCGATAAATATATCGAATATGGCAAAGTTCAAATGAAACCATTTGATACCCACATTGTAATTAGATTGGAAGGTTTTATGGGAACCACATTTTGACCTATAACTCATTTATCGATATATATATCGAAATATGGCAATGTCCAAATTAAACCATTTGATAGCCAATTTGTAATTAAATTGCAAGGTTTTATGGGAACCACATTTTGACCGATAACCCATTTATCGATAAATATATCGAAATACAATTGAAACCAGTGTCCTTCTCCTTTCGTTTGACACCCATATTGTACACAACTTTCAAGGGCTTTTGGGAACCAGATTTTGACCGATAACTCGTTTATCGATAAATATATCGAAATATGGCAATGGTCAAATGAAACCATTTGATATCCATATTGTAATTAAATTGCAAGGTTTTATGGGAACCACATTTTGACCGATAACCCATTTATCTATAAATATATCGAAATATGACAATGTCCAAATGAAACCAGTGTCCTCCTCCTTTCGTTTGACACCCATATTGTACACAACTTTCAAGGGCTTTTGGGAACCAGGTTTTGACCGATAACTCATTTATCGATAAATATATCGAAATATGGCAATGTTCAAATGAAACCATTTGATACCCAATTTTTAATTAAATTGGAAGGTTTTATGGCAACCAGATTTTTACCGATAACTCATTTATCGATAAATATATCGAAATATGGCAATGCCCAAATGAAACCATTTGATACCCAATTTGTAATTAAATTGCAAGGTTTTATGGGAACCACATTTTGACTGATAACTCATTGAGCGATAAATATATCGAAATATGACAATGTACAAATGAAACCAGTGTCCTCCTTTCGTTTGACACCCATATTGTACTCCACTTTCAAGGGCTTTTGGGAACCAGATTTTGACCGATAACTCATTTATCGATAAATATATCGAACTATGGAAATGTCTAAATGAAACCAATTTGAAATTAAATAGCAAGGTTTTATGGGAACCACATTTTGACCGATAACTCATTTATCGATTAATATATCGAAATATGACAATGTCCAAATAAAACCCGTGTCCTTCTCCTTTCGTTTCACACCCATATTTTACACCACATTCAAGAGCTTTATGAACCATATTTTGACCGATAACCCATTTATTGATATATATATCGAAATATGGCAATGTTCAAATGAAACCATTTGATACCCAAATTTTAATTAAATTGGAAGGTTTTATGGCAACCAGATTTTTACCGATAACTCATTTATCGATAAATATATCGAAATATGGCAATGTCCAAATGAAACCATTTGATACCCAATTTGTAATTAAATTGCAAGGTTTTATGGAAACCACATTTTGACTGATAACTCATTTAGCGATAAATATATCGAAATATGACAATGTCCAAATGAAACCAGTGTCCTTCTCCTTTCGTTTGACACCCATATTGTACTCCACTTTCAAGGGCTTTTGGGAACCAGATTTTGACCGATAACTCATTTATCGATAAATATATCGAACTATGGAAATGTCTAAATGAAACCAGTGTCGGTCTCCTTTCGTTTGACACCCATATTGTATACTACTTTCAAGGGCTTTTGGGAACCACATTTTGACTGATAACTCATTTACCGATAAATATATCGTCATATGGCAATGTCCAAATTAAACCATTTGAAACCCATATCGTACTTAAGTTTCAAGGGTTTATGGGAACCAAATTTAGACCGATAACCCATATATTGATAAATATATCGAAATATGGCAATGTCCAAATAAAACCAGTTTCCTTCCCCTTTCATTTGATACCCACATTGTACTTACGTTTGAAGGGTTTATGGGAACCACATTTAGACCGATAACCCATTTATCGATAAATATATCGAAATATGGCATTGTCCAGGTGAAACCATTTGATACCCACATTATCATTAAATTGCAAGGTTTTATGGGTACCACATTTTGACCGATAACCCATTTATCGATAAATATATCAAAATATGACAATGTCCAATTGAAACCAGTGTCCTTCTCCTTTCGTTTGAGACCCATATTGTACACAACTTTCAAGGGCTTTTGGGAACCAGATTTTGACCGATAACTCGTTTATCGATAAATATATCGAAATATGGCAATGTCCAAATGAAACCAGTGTCCTTCTCCTTTCGTTTGACACCCATATTGTACAACAATTTCAAGGTATTATGGGAACCAGATTTTGACTGATAACTCATTTACCGATAAATATATCGTCATATGGCAATGTCCAAATTAAACCATTTGAAACCCATATCGTACTTAAGTTTCAAGGGTTTATGGGAACCAAATTTAGACCGATAACCCATATATTGATAAATATATCGAAATATGGCAATGTCCAAATAAAACCAGTGTCCTTCCCCTTTCATTTGATACCCACATTGTACTTACGTTTGAAGGGTTTATGGGAACCACATTTAGACCGATAACCCATTTATCGATAAATATATCGAAATATGGCATTGTCCAGGTGAAACCATTTGATACCCACATTATCATTAAATTGCAAGGTTTTATGGGTACCACATTTTGACCGATAACCCATTTATCGATAAATATATCAAAATATGACAATGTCCAATTGAAACCAGTGTCCTTCTCCTTTCGTTTGAGACCCATATTGTACACAACTTTCAAGGGCTTTTGGGAACCAGATTTTGACCGATAACTCGTTTATCGATAAATATATCGAAATATGGCAATGTTCAAATGAAACCATTTGATACCCATATTGTAATTAAATTGGAAGGTTTTATGGCAACCAGATTTTGACCGATAACTCGTATATCGATAAATATATCGAAATATGGCAATGTCCAAACGAAACCAGTGTCCTTCTCCTTTCGTTTGACACCCATATTGCACAACAATTTCAAGGTATTATGGGAACCAGATTTTGACTGATAACTCATTTATTGATAAATATATCGAAATATGGCAATGTTCAAATGAAACCATTTGATACCCAAATTTTAATTAAATTGGAAGGTTTTATGGCAACCAGATTTTGACCGATAACTCGTATATCGATAAATATATCGAAATATGGCAATGTCCAAATGAAACCAGTGTCCTTCTCCTTTCGTTTGACACCCATATTGCACAACAATTTCAAGGTATTATGGGAACCACATTTTGACTGATAACTCATTTACCGATAAATATATCGTCATATGGCAATGTCCAAATTAAACCATTTGAAACCCATATCGTACTTAAGTTTCAAGGGTTTATGGGAACCAAATTTAGACCGATAACCCATATATTGATAAATATATCGAAATATGGCAATGTCCAAATAAAACCAGTTTCCTTCCCCTTTCATTTGATACCCACATTGTACTTACGTTTGAAGGGTTTATGGGAACCACATTTAGACCGATAACCCATTTATCGATAAATATATCGAAATATGGCATTGTCCAGGTGAAACCATTTGATACCCACATTATCATTAAATTGCAAGGTTTTATGGGTACCACATTTTGACCGATAACCCATTTATCGATAAATATATCAAAATATGACAATGTCCAATTGAAACCAGTGTCCTTCTCCTTTCGTTTGAGACCCATATTGTACACCACTTTCAAGGGCTTTTGGGAACCAGATTTTGACCGATAACTCGTTTATCGATAAATATATCGAAATATGGCAATGTTCAAATGAAACCATTTGATACCCATATTGTAATTAAATTGGAAGGTTTTATGGGAACCAGATTTTGACCGATAACCCATTTATCTATAAATATATCGAAATATGACAATGTCCAAATGAAACTAGTGTCCTTCTCCTTTCGTTTGACACCCATATTGTACACAACTTTCAAGGGCGTTTGGGAACCAGATTTTGACCGATAACGCATTTATCGATAAATATATCGAAATATGGCAATGCTCAAATGAAACCATTTGATACCCATATTGTAATTAAATTGGAAGGTTTTATGGGAACCAGATTTTGACCGATAGGTCATTTATCGATAAATATATCGAAATATGGCAATGTTCAAAGGAAACCATTTGATACCCATATTGTAATTAAATTGGAAGGTTTTATGGGAACTAGATTTTGGCCGATAACTCATTTATCGCTAAATATATCGAATATGGCAAAGTTCAAATGAAACCATTTGATACCCACATTGTAATTAGATTGGAAGGTTTTATGGGAACCAGATTTTGACCGATAACTCATTTATCGATAAATATATCGAAATATGGCAATGTCCAAATGAAACCAATTGATACCCACATTATCATTAAATTGCAAGGTTTTATGGGAACCACATTTTGACCGATAACTCATTTATCGATAAATATATCGAAATATGGCAATGTACAATTGAAAACAGTGTCCTTCTCCTTTCGTTTGACACCCATATTGTACACAACTTTCAAGGGCTTTTGGGAACCAGATTTTGACCGATAACTCGTTTATCGATAAATATATCGAAATATGGCAATGGTCAAATGAAACCATTTGATACCCAATTTTTAATTAAATTGGAAGGTTTTATGGGCACTAGATTTTGGCCGATAACTCATTTATCGATAAATATATCGAATATGGCAAAGTTCAAATGAAACCATTTGATACCCACATTGTAATTAGATTGGAAGGTTTTATGGGAACCACATTTTGACCTATAACTCATTTATCGATAAATATATCGAAATATGGCAATGTCCAAATGAAACCATTTGATAGCCAATTTGTAATTAAATTGGAAGGTTTTATGGGAACTAGATTTTGACCGATAACCCATTTATCTATAAATATATCGAAATATGACAATGTCCAAATGAAACCAGTGTCCTTCTCCTTTCGTTTGACACCCATATTGTACACAACTTTCAAGGGCTTTTGGGAACCAGATTTTTACCGATAACTCGTTTATCGATAAATATATCGAAATATGGCAATGTACAATTGAAACCAGTGTCCTTCTCCTTTCGTTTGACACCCATATTGTACACAACTTTCAAGGGCTTTTGGGAACCACATTTTGACCGATAACCCATTTATCGATAAATATATCGAAATATGGCAATGTACAATTGAAACCAGTGTCCTTCTCCTTTCGTTTGACACCCATATTGTACACAACTTTCAAGGGCTTTTGGGATCCAGATTTTGACGATAACTCGTTTATCGATAAATATATCGAAATATGGCAATGGTCAAATGAAACCATTTGATATCCATATTGTAATTAAATTGGAAGGTTTTATGTGAACCAGATTTTGACCCATAACTCATTTATCGATAAATATATCGAAATATGGCAATGTCCAAATGAAACCATTTGATACCCAATTTGTAATTAAATTGCAAGGTTTTATGGGAACCACATTTTGACCGATAACCCATTTATCTATAAATATATCGAAATATGACAATGTCCAAATGAAACCAGTGGACTTTGTAGCATGCAACGTTTTGTAGAAAGCACAGTGTATGCGAAAAGTTGCATGGTGTTCTTGCAACGATCGCCCTCCCTACCATAATTTCCATAAAGAATCCAACAAAACAAAACAAACCTGAAAATCCCTAAAACTTACCACACTTAGCTACTATCAGGCATGGGAACCATAAAATAAAAAAATTAGCAGATCATTTTAAATTTCACAATATTTATTCAGCTAATAATATTAATAGAAATCATGTTCATATTAAACTATCTCACCTAAGTGGTGATTTATCATCAAAAAAAAATTTACTTCCTCTTATCACTAACTATTCCCAGAAAAACTTATACCAAAATTGAAAGATTGTAATTCACACCAAAATTTATAACTGCTGTACTATCGAAACCATTATTGTACGATGTGCCATTTACCTTTTTTTTTTTGTGTTGATTTTAACTTTAAAGCTAACAGAATCTTGAACTTTGATTTTAACTTTAGTTTCGAATTTAAAATTTGCGATAACTTTGCATTATTACGGAAGAGAAACAATAATATGTATTTTCGACAGGTTTTCTTGTTATGAATATGGCAACGCTAAGTTTAGTTCGGAAAGCTTTAAAGAAAGAGATATCAACTATAAATATATGCACCCACTCATCACACTAACACAAAAGAAAAATATAGAGATGGTAGAAACAACAAAAACAAGGTTGACTTACCGTTTCGGCTCCAACGTCGAAAGATCTTTCAACTGCGGACCTGAAATTAAATGTTTTATGCACAGTGGGAGACTTATCTCGGCCAACACAATTGTTGTTGTCTCTCTATTTGGGATAATAGTTATATCGCATTGATATCACTTTGGTACATCACATTTCCTAACCTTACCGAAGGTATGTAAATTTATCGCACGTGAGAAATCCCATGCGATTTCTATTTCTTCATTATAACTTTTTATAATGAGTGTCATTAAAAGTGCAAAGTGTCGCTAAAGTGGCATTTTTATGACTAACCTAAATTACTTTTACGGCACTTAGGCTCAAATGTAACCTTTTGTTCATCAAGTTACACTTGTTTCAAAAATATGTATAGTATTAACAAGACTTTACTTTAGACGAAATTATTTAACTAATTATTTGTTTATTTAAAACATTATTGGGGAAAGTTTAGGCTTTCCAAAATTTAACCTAACGACTATATTTAATAAGCATTTTTATTTATTAATTTTTCACGCATATGTGGATCGATATAAACGCGGGATTCTCCGGCATGTCAGGATCCGATGTTGGATTGGAAAACTGGTAGATCTGGAGCAAGTCGTCCTCGGTAGCTGATGCAAAAAAAAATCTCAGGATCTGGGGAATTTTACCCATATTCAGGCTTCGATACGGTTTTCGAGTTTCGAGAAATTTTAATCAAACGTTCGAAGGATTGCAAAATTAAAATGTACTTCGCAAAAAAACCCCGAATTATAGCATGTATTCCAATGCTACTTTAGTACATCGATTTTGACAAAAACCACTATAGACATACTGTAGTCGTACGTTCAAACTTTACGACCTTTTCTTATTCACTCCGAGTCACGATGTTCACTTCTCAGCTCTCAAGCTCCAACTGCCATCAACTTAGCTTAGCCGTAACAATTACGGTTTTTTTTTTTTTTTTTTTTTTTTTTTTTTTTGCATAGTCATCGCTGATGGCGTGCTTTTCTTAAAGATCAAAAGGGTAATAGGATAAACGTCAAAATGTCAGTGTAATCCATCTTATTGTTTACAGCAAATGTCTAATGTTCTAACTTAGCAAAGGGCAAAACCGGAAGTTCGAATTTACGATATAAACTAAATTTGAAAAGTATACAAAGACAAATCCACTTATAATATGAAATAAATTAAGTAGAAAAATGCTAAATATATTAACAAATATATAAATATATATATTGTATTAGAGCGATAACGTAAATATGATCAGATACGTCTAAATATACCTTATTTTATAACTATGATGCAAAGTATTAAATAATCTATTTTAGGGTGTCCATTTAGGTATGACTACTTTTTATAGAAAAATCGAAAAATGTTAGTTGGAGACTTATGGGTTATTAAGTCCTCTATTAACGAAGGTTTGCCTGACAAGGTACTAACAGTATGAAATGGGGCATGAAAATGGTAATTTGGCTACAAGCGCCGCTACATTTTCCCCCCTGCCAAAATCAGGTTCGGGCGTAATGCACGGAAGCTGATACCCGCTTGTAGCTTATACCTAGGTAATAACTATTGCCGCAAATCTTTGGCATGGTAAGTGCCTATCAAACGACCCTGTAAATCTTCTAGCTGGTAATAGCAGTTGCCAGATTTCTTACGTATTCGAGCTTTAACAAATGACGGTGCTAATTTCGCATTATAGCCCTGTTCAAAATTACTTTGTTTGAAATTTCGTCTGTAGATTTCCTGACCTACCTCATATGCTACAACTCGTGAACGTAAGTTATAAGACTGTTCGTTTCGGGTAAATTGTTTTTTCATGCATTCAGCTGCCTTTTTCCTAATTATGTCAATTGTGTCTTGCTGGTTAAAACTAACAGTGCGATCCTCCAACATGCGCAAGTTTCGTAACAAGCTATAGGTAGAACCGTTTGTTACCATATGCTGACCAAATGCCATGAAGTAAGGAGAAGTACCTATGGCTGAGTGTATGGCCGAACGTAAGGCACAACAAATACTACTAAGATACTGATCCCAGTTTTTCTGGTCACTGTCGACATATGACTTGATAGCTGCAATGACCGATCTATTCACTCGCTCTGAAGCATTTGCTTGTGGTGAGTGTACAGCTGTATAAATGTGACATGAGACTTGAACTGTGTTCCATTGTCTGAAACAATCGACTCGGGCACACCAAAAGCATGGAATATTTCTTCTTCCAGATATTTACTAACAATATCGGCAGAAAACTTTTTAACCGGCTTTAAGAAAACGTATTTAGAAAAGTGATCTAAGACCACAAAAATTCCGATATTTCCCGATCTAGAGCGCGGATAGGGACCTAAAAAATCGACATATAATTTTTGAAAAGTTCGTTGTGAGTCGATAGTTTTACCCATGGGCGGTCTTAATACGTAATTTGGCTGTTTCGTACATTTGCATTTTTCGCACGCATTTATGTACGTTTTGTAGGTCCCACCAATTTGTAGGGAAAATTCAAATCGGCACACCACAAATTAGAAGAGAAGCTTGGCGCAAAAATCTCTTAGGAGGTTTATGATGATATACCTGTTGTATATCGCGCCATAGAGATAGAGAGATGTACGTTTTGACATCATTCACGAGCCCTGGCCAATAATAATATCGCCGTATTTTTTCCACGGTTTTATTAATGCCGCAATGAGAAGATAAATGAGCATCGTGCGCTTTATATAAAATATCAGGAATTAGACCTTTAGGTATCCACAATTTCCATACCATATCATCGTGCAATTGCTCTCCAGTTGAATGTTCAGTCCGCCTGTAAACATATTCGTCAATCACTTTTATATCCAGTAACTTCTCACTATTCTTAAGTACTTTTTCCTTTAGCTCAAGGTAGTCGTCTGCTTTAAAATATGAGGAACCTAAGTCAACAAAAACCCCAGTTTCCAGAGATGATAGATCCTCAGTATTCACTCTGGATAGAGCATCTGGTACCACATTTTGACTACCGCGTCTGTGCTCAATTCTAAAGGAGTATCCTTGAAGCTTGAGAGCCCAACGCGCTAGTCGCGTACTCAAATCCGTTTGAGACATTAGCCATTTTAAGGATGCATGATCCGTAATAATAGTAAATTCGAGACCTTCAATGTAAGGGCGAAACTTTTTTACACTCAGCATCGCTGCCAGGCACTCTTGCTCCGTTACCGAGTACTTTCTATGCGCGTTGTTCAATTTCTTGGACATGAAAGCGACAGGGTATTCTTCGCCATCCGCATTCTTTTGGACTAGCACACTTCCTACGCCTGTCGAGCTAGCATCACAATGAATATAAAATGGTTTACTAAAGTCAGGACTATGAAGAACGGGAGCAGTGCTCAATATGGCCTTTAATTCATCAAATGCCTTTTGAGCCACATCGGACCAACTAAATTTTCGGTTGGTCTTCAATAAATCGGTAAGCGAAGTCGTGACCGCTGCGTAGTTCTTAACAAATTTACGATACCACCCAGACATACCCAAAAATCGTCTGACTTGCTTAACAGACCTCGGGATTGGAAAATCTGTGATGGCAGCTCCTTTCTCAGGATCGGTTCTTATGATCCCTTTTCCTACTATATGACCTAAATAACGTACTTCCCTAAGGCAAAAGCGACTTTTTTCTATATTAATAGTTAACCCTGCTTCTTTGATATGCCGAGCAACTATGCGAAGCACTTCCAAGTGTTTTTCGAAACTTTCGGAAATGATGAGAAGGTCATCCAAGTACACGAATACCTCGGTCCGAAGATGGCATGGTATGACTTTATCCATCAGACGGGACATTCTTTGAGGAGCATTGCAGAGGCCGAATGGCATTACTATGTAATGGTATAACGGTCTACCTGGCACGGTAAAGGCTGTTTTATCCCTAGACTTTGGATCCAAAGGGATCTGCCAAAAGGCATCCTTTAAATCTAAACTCGTTATAAACTCAGCCTTAGGTAGCCTGCTTAAAATACCCTCAATGTTAGGCAGCGGGTACGCGTCTTTCATTGTGACACTGTTTACCTTCCTACTATCCAAGCACAATCGAACTTTACCTGGCTTCCTTACAAGTACAATGGGTGATGACCAAGCGCTATCGGACTCTTCTATTATATCCAATTCAATCATCCTATCCAGCTCTGCATAAACGAGCTTTTCTGTAGCAGGCGACATTGGAAAATGCCGCTGTTTAATGGGTTTGGCATCCCCAACGTCTATAACATGCGATAAAACGTGCGTTTTACCAATTTTAGCGAAAGAAGGAAATGATTGTATAACTTTTTCTAAATCCGGCTTTTGATTTTCTGTTAAAATATGCTTTGCCAATAGCTCTTCGTCGGAAACCTGCTTAATTTCGCTTAAATGAAAAGGTAAAAGGTCAAATAATTTCCAAAAATCTATACCCAAATATAAATCTTGTGACAAGCTTGGAATAATAAAAATTGAAATTAATTTTGATACGCCTCGAAAGGTAATCTGGGCTTTTATACACCCTAGGACTTTCTGCGATTTCCCGTCAGCAGTTTTAACAAAGGAGGTAAAAGTTTGAATCGGGACGTTTTCTTCTAAAATCTTTGTTGCAAGTTTGGCTCCAACACAACTGACAGAAGCGCCTGTGTCTAGCAAACCGGAAACAGTTTTGCCAAATAACTGCACCTCCGCATATGGTCGTATGTCATTTGCCTTATCAAAGACTGAACTCCAAAGTAGTTTTCGGTTATTGCGAACACTTTTCCAAAAAGTGTTTATCCGATTGCCGGACCGACTTTTTGGTTTATTTACTATACTGGTTTTAGAAAAATCATAAAAAATTCGTTTACGTGCAAGGTCATATTCCTTCGCACGAACATGAAAAGGTTTGTTCGGGTTAGGCGAACAAACTATATCATTTGAGATAAGTGAAGGTTTTGAAGAAACAATAGGAATTAATCCGTGTTTGTTCCTTGATGTTTCAAAGCTTTCGATGGGGTCTGTCTGCGTGCACTTTTCAGCGCACTCGATTGGCCGTTTTTTGAAAAGTTACAACGCGGGCAATTCGGCTTGTACACATCAGTGGCTCCGCAACCGTAGCAGAAAACCCTACGCTCGCTAACACAATCTTGATATCGGTGTCCGTTCCTCTTGCAATTCCAACAAACTAAAGCTATTTCGCAAATATCCTCAACTTCGCTTAAATCATCGTCCGTAACAATGTCAACGTTGCCTTGCACGTCAGAAACGCGCTTACGAATTGCCAATGATTTACTATAGTTTTGTCGACTTTGCATGTCTTGCAGGAAAAATTCACGTTTCCGGCAGATATCACGCAAATGAGCAATGGAATAAACTTGAATATTCAAAATTTCATATTGTATTTCCGGTAAAAGGTTTCTTCTAATAATCTCAACGAGAGTACTTTCTGGTAGTGGTTGAGTTAAGCGATCAGTCATTTGAACTATGGAGTCATAA
This sequence comes from Merzomyia westermanni, assembly GCA_949987695.1. Lineage (NCBI taxonomy): Eukaryota > Metazoa > Arthropoda > Insecta > Diptera > Tephritidae > Merzomyia > Merzomyia westermanni. The sequence goes on along the minus strand of OX465292.1, from coordinate 2,903,611 downwards.
AAGCAATCAAAACTTTCATTTGCTTTTTGCTTTCTGTCACGTATCTTCTCTCTGTAGTCTACATCAGTCCTGGTATCCTTATACTGACGTCTAAGGGCCTCACATAAACCAGGCCAACGAATTTCTGAGACAGATTTATGGTACCTCCAAAACCAATCACTACCCTTAGAGTCAAACAGCAAGCTTGCATGTCTGCAAACAATATCAAAACAGCCGCCTAATGTCTGATTAGTTAAAGCTTCGACGCGATAAATAAAATTTTCAACTGGCATACCATCACTCGCACCCGTGAAGCGCAACTTCCAGTTGGTAATAATATGTCCGACCTTATCGGGCCTAAAAGATAATTCGTTCCTTGCTTGCCTTGCACTATTTCTATTAGGTATGTGGTCAAAAGCTGAAGCAGCTGTATTTGGTACGCCTGCGGGCGGAAGTCCAAGTAACTGCTCGAAAGTTTGTTGTTCCACGTTTGCCAAGGTATTCAAGTTAGATGGTAGTTGTGGTTGATGCTGTGGTGGAACCGATAAGCTTAAACGCCTAAAACCTGCCTCTATTTGTGCTTCTATTCTGCTATTAATCGAATTATCTAGACTCTGCATTATTTGAGCCTGCTGAGCACCAACTGCAGCGGTAACCATATTGCTTACGTCATCCGCTCGCACAGGTGTCAGAGCCGGTTCTGGATCAGTCTGCCCAGGTATAATAATAGGATGTTGCATAGTCTGCACTGGTTTAATACCGTTGTCCTCAGACTTCGATTTTTCTGGACCAGTCTGAGAACGAGTATCGTAACGATGTGGAGTATTTGTTGTAGAAGCAGAAGATATCTCGGACACAACCCTAGTATGGCAAATTGGACAGTTGGAGTTGCTTTTCAAATATTTAGCTAGACAAGTTTTGTGAAAAGCGTGATCACACCTAGTCTTAAGCAATATTGCAAGATTTCTACTAAAATTGTTACATATTCCACAGCGCCATCCCTTTTCATCGGACTTGGTGAAGTCCTCGTTACTATGCCTAAGGGCCATGTTGCACCGTCCCAAAGCAATATATATACACAAAAATCGAAAGGTACTATTCCTAGAAATTTCTTAAGGTCGAAATGGAAATAACAAAGCTAGGTTTAACAAAAAATCCTGAAAAGATCTTATATATAATACATACGTGTGTAAATAGCGATAATCTTATTTGTTTCAGATAAAATACGATAAATAAAAAAAGATAAAGTTCTGGTTCCCAGTTAATTTTCTTGATAGAAGTAAGTCGTGGTCAACCCCCATTCGTATACTTCTGCGATATTTCAAGATAAAAACCAAAAACTATCCAACCCCAATGGTATTGCCGTCGGTTAGATTATAAAAGTAAAATCTACTATTCCGAACGTTTAGAAAGTGGAGCGATTATACGATCACGTTTGGCCTTCATTGGTTAGATATTACATCAATATAATAATCCACACCTCCAAATGAATGCTAACATTAGTCATATAAATCGCAAAAAAATTTTTAGGTCCTTCAATTCACAAAGACAAGAAAAACATAATTAAGCTACACCAAATCTCATTTGTATGTCATGGTCTGATATTTAATATTTAAAAAAAATCGCAATTCCAATTAACAGCAAATAAGTACTGCCGTGAGTATGAGCACCACAATGTACTGGTTAACAGCCGAAGTCGAATCTGTCACAATTCCAGCGAACATTACCATGCTGTACGACTAGTATAATTCGAAAAATGTAATAGTGGGAAATGTTATAGTCGAGAAAGGAAAAACTACCACTTTTGGTTTTACCTTTATCGAAATCGAAAATAAAGAGAATTAATGGGATCTACACAAACAAACAAAGAAGATGAATTGAAATGTATGTTGGCTTCTTAATGTGTAAGCCTCTCTATTCGGCCAAAAGAACTGTTGTCTGTATAGGCCCCACGTTGGGCGCCAAAAATAATTATTTTCTGTAGCATGCAACGTTTTGTAGAAAGCACAGTGTATGCGAAAAGTAGGGGGCGGGCGCACGTCTATAATCCGGCTCTTGCTCGTCGGCTAACGGGGTGGTGTTCTTGCTCCTACCCTTCGGGTTTCGCTTACTACTACAGAATAATTACTTTAATTAACGTGCTGGAGAAATACAAAAAAATAATCGAAAGAAAACGGGATACCTACGTTGGCTCTTGATGTCGCTTGGGTTTCCGAACGGGGTATATTGCATGGTGTTGTTGCAACGATCGCCCTCCCTACCATGATTTCCAAAAAGAATCCAACAAAACAAAACAAACCTGAAAATCCCTAAAACTTACCACACTTAGCTACTATCAGGCACCATAAAATAAAAAAATTAGCAGATCATTTTAAATTTCACAATATTTATTCAGCTAATAATAATAATAGAAATCATGTTCATATTAAACTATCTCACCTAAGTGGTGATTTATCATCACAAAAAAATTTACTTCCTCTTATCACTAACTATTCCCAGAAAAACTTATACCAAAATTTAAAGATTGTAATTCAGACCAAAATTTATAACTGCTGTACTATCGAAACCATTATTGTACGATGTGCCATTTACCTTTTTTTTTGTGTTGATTTTAACTTTAAAGCTAACAGAATCTTGAACTTTGATTTTAACTTTAGTTTCGAATTTAAAATTTACGATAACTTTGCATTATTACTGAAGAGAAACAATAATATGTATTTTCGACAGGTTTTCTTGTTATGAATATGGCAACGCTAAGTTTAGTTCGGAAAACTTTAAAGAAAGAGATATCAACTATAAATATATGCACCCAATCATCACACTAACACAAAACAAAAATAGAGAGATGGTAGAAACAACAAAAACAAGGTTGACTTACCGTTTCGGCTCCAACGTCGAAAGATCTTTCAACTGCGGACCTGAAATTAAATGTTTTATGCACAGTGGGAGACTTATCTCGGCCAACACAATTGTTGTTGTCTCTCTATTTGGGATAATAGTTATATCTCATTGATATCACTTTGGTACATCACATTTCCTAACCTCGCCGAAGGTATGTAAATTTATCGCACGTTAGAAATCCCATGCGGTTTCTATTTCTTCATTATAACTTTTTATAATGAGTGTCATTAATAGTGCAAAGTGTCGCTAAAGTGGCATTTTTATGACTAACCTAAATTACTTTTACGGCACTTAGGCTCAAATTTAACCTTTTGTTCATCAAGTTACACTTGTTTCAAAAATATGTATAGTATTAACAAGACTTTACTTTAGACGAAATTATTTAACTAATTATTTGTTTATTTAAATTATTATTGGGGAAAGTTTAGGCTTTCCAAAATTTAACCTAACGACTATATTTAATACGCATTTTTATTTATTAATTTTTCACGCATATGTGGATCGATATAAACGCGGGATTCTCCGGCATGTCAGGATCCGATGTTGAATTGGAAAACTGGTAGATCTGGAGCAAGTCGTCCTCGGTAGCTGGTGCAAAAAAAAAATCTCAGGATCTGGGGAATTTTACCCATATTGAGGCTTCGATACGGTTTTCGAGTTTCGAGAAATTTTAATGAAACGTTCGAGGGATTGCAAAATTAAAATGTACTTCGCAAAAAAACCCCGAATTATAGCATGTATTCCAATGCTACTTTAGTACATCGATTTTGACAAAAACCACTATAGACATACTGTAGTCGTACGTTCAAACTTTACGACCTTTTGTTATTCACTCCGAGTCACGATGTTCACTTCTCAGCTCTCAAGCTCCAACTGCCATCAACTTAGCTTAGCCGTAAAAATTACGGATTTTTTTTTTTTTGCATAGTCATCGCTGATGGCGTGATTTTCTTGAAGATCAAAAGGGTAATAGGATAAATGTCAGTGTAATCCATCTTATTGTTTACAGCAAATGTCTCATGTTCTAACTTAGCAAAGGGCAAAACCGGAAGTTCGAATTTACGATATAAACTAAATTTGAAAAGTATACAAAGACAAATCCCCTTATAATATGAAATAAATTAAGTAGAAAAATGCTAAATATATTAACAAATATATAAATATATATATTGTATTAGAGCGATAACGTAAATATGATCAGATCCGTCTAAATATACCTTATTTTATAACTATGATGCAAAGTATTAAATAATCTATTTTAGGGTGTCCATTTAGGTGTGACTACTTTTTATAGAAAAATCGAAAAATGTTAGTTGGAGACTTATGGGTTATTAAGTCCTCTATTAACGAAGGTTTGCCTGACAAGGTACTAACAGTATGAAATGGGGCATGAAAATGGTAATTTGGCTACAAGCGCCACTACACCTTCTCCTTTCGTTTGACACCCATATTGTACACAACTTTCAAGGGCGTTTGGGAACCAGATTTTGACCGATAACTCATTTATCGATAAATATATCGAAATATGGCAACGCCCAAATGAAACTATTTGATACCCAATTTGTAATTAAATTGAAAAGTTTTATGGGAACCACATGTTGACCGATAACTCATTTATCGATAAATATATCGAGATATGGGCAAGTTCAAACGAAACTTGTGTCCTTCTTCTTTCATTTGACACCAATATTGTACAACAATTTCAAGGTATTATGGGAACCAGAGTTTGACTGATAACTCATTTACCGATAAATATATCGTCATATGGCAATGTCCAAATTAAACCATTTGAAACCCATATCGTACTTAAGCTTCAAGGGTTTATGGGAACCAAATTTAGACCGATAACCCATATATTGATAAATATATCGAAATATGGCAATGCCCAAATAAAACCAGTGTCCTTCCCCCTTTATGGGAACCATATTTAGACCGATAACCCATTTATCGATAAATATATCGAAATATAGCATTGTCCAAATGAAACCATTTGATACCCACATTATCATTAAATTGCAAGGTTTTATGGGAACCAGATTTTGACCGATAACTCATTTATCGATAAATATATCGAACTATGGAAATGTCTAAATGAAACCAGTGTCCGTCTCCTTTCGTTTGACACCCATATTGTATACTTCTTTCAAGGTCTTTGGCCGATAACTCATTTATCGATAAATATATCGAATATGGCAAAGTTCAAATGAAACCATTTGATACCCACATTGTAATTAGATTGGAAGGTTTTATGGGAACCAGATTTTGACTGATAACTCATTTATCGATAAATATATCGAAATATGGCACTGTCCAAATGAAACCATTTGATACCCACATTATCATTAAATTGCAAGGTTTTATGGGAACCACATTTTGACCGATAACCCATTTATCGATAAATATATCGAAATATGGCAATGTACAATTGAAACCAGTGTCCTTCTCATTTCGTTTGACACCCATATTGTACACAACTTTCAAGGGCGTTTGGGAACCAGATTTTGACCGATAACTCATTTATCGATAAATATATCGAAATATGGCAATGTTCAAATGAAACCATTTGATACCCAATTTTTAATTAAATTGGAAGGTTTTATGGCAACCAGATTTTTACCGATAACTCATTTATCGATAAATATATCGAAATATGGCAATGTCCAAATGAAACCATTTGATACCCAATTTTTAATTAAATTGGAAGGTTTTATGGCAACCAGATTTTTACCGATAACTCATTTATCGATAAATATATCGAAATATGGCAATGTCCAAATGAAACCATTTGATACCCAATTTGTAATTAAATTGCAAGGTTTTATGGGAACCACATTTTGACTGATAACTCATTTAGCGATAAATATATCGAAATATGACAATGTCCAAATGAAACCAGTGTCCCTCTCCTTTCGTTTGACACCCATATTGTACTCCACTTTCAAGGGCTTTTGGGAACCAGATTTTGACCGATAACTCATTTATCGATAAATATATCGAACTATGGAAATGTCTAAATGAAACCAGTGTCCGTCTCCTTTCGTTTGACACCCATATTGTATACTACTTTCAAGGGCTTTTGGGAACCACATTTTGACCGATAATTCATTTATCGATAAATACATCGAAATATGGCAATGTCCAAATGAAACCATTTTCTACCCAATTTGAAATTAAATAGCAAGGTTTTATGGGAACCACATTTGGACCGATAACTCATTTATCGATTAATATATCGAAATATAACAATGTCCAAATAAAACGCGTGTCCTTCTCCTTTCGTTTGACACCCATATTTTACACCACTTTCAAGAGCTTTTGGGAACCATATTTTGACCGATAACTCATTTATCGATAAATATATCGAAATATGTTCTGCCATGACAGGCTTCTCAGCAAAAATTCGTCTCCTTTGTAGATGCCGTTCGGAGTCGGCAAAAAACTGTAGGTCCCACCAATTTGTAGGGAAACATTCAAATCGGCACACCACAAATTGGAAGAGAAGCTTGGCGCAAAAATCTCTTAGGAGGTTTATGATGATATACCTGTTGTATATCGCGCCATAGAGAAATAGAGAAGAATATCGAAATATGGCAATGTTCAAATAAAACCATTTGATACCCAATTTTTAATTAAATTGGAAGATTTTATGGCAACAAGATTTTGACCGATAACTCATTTATCGATAAATATATGGAATAATGACAATGTCCAAATGAAACCAGTGTCCTTCGCCTTTCGTTTGACACCCATATTGTACAACAATTTCAAGGTATTATGGGAACCAGAGTTTGACTGATAACTCATTTACCGATAAATATATCGTCATATGGCAATGTCCAAATTAAACCATTTGAAACCCATATCGTACTTAAGCTTCAAGGGTTTATGGGAACCAAATTTAGACCGATAACCCATATATTGATAAATATATCGAAATATGGCAATGCCCAAATAAAACCAGTGTCCTTCCCCCTTTATGGGAACCATATTTAGACCGATAACCCATTTATCGATAAATATATCGAAATATAGCATTGTCCAAATGAAACCATTTGATACCCACATTATCATTAAATTGCAAGGTTTTATGGGAACCAGATTTTGACCGATAACTCATTTATCGATAAATATATCGAACTATGGAAATGTCTAAATGAAACCAGTGTCCGTCTCCTTTCGTTTGACACCCATATTGTATACTTCTTTCAAGGTCTTTGGCCGATAACTCATTTATCGATAAATATATCGAATATGGCAAAGTTCAAATGAAACCATTTGATACCCACATTGTAATTAGATTGGAAGGTTTTATGGGAACCAGATTTTGACCGATAACTCATTTATCGATAAATATATCGAAATATGGCACTGTCCAAATGAAACCATTTGATACCCACATTATCATTAAATTGCAAGGTTTTATGGGAACCACATTTTGACCGATAACCCATTTATCGATAAATATATCGAAATATGGCAATGTACAATTGAAACCAGTGTCCTTCTCCTTTCGTTTGACACCCATATTGTACACAACTTTCAAGGGCTTTTGGGAACCAGATTTTGACCGATAACTCATTTATCGATAAATATATCGAAATATGGCAATGTCCAAATGAAACCATTTGATACCCAATTTTTAATTAAATTGGAAGGTTTTATGGCAACCAGATTTTTACCGATAACTCATTTATCGATAAATATATCGAAATATGGCAATGTCCAAATGAAACCATTTGATACCCAATTTTTAATTAAATTGGAAGGTTTTATGGCAACCAGATTTTTACCGATAACTCATTTATCGATAAATATATCGAAATATGGCAATGTCCAAATGAAACCATTTGATACCCAATTTGTAATTAAATTGCAAGGTTTTATGGGAACCACATTTTGACTGATAACTCATTTAGCGATAAATATATCGAAATATGACAATGTCCAAATGAAACCAGTGTCCCTCTCCTTTCGTTTGACACCCATATTGTACTCCACTTTCAAGGGCTTTTGGGAACCAGATTTTGACCGATAACTCATTTATCGATAAATATATCGAACTATGGAAATGTCTAAATGAAACCAGTGTCCGTCTCCTTTCGTTTGACACCCATATTGTATACTACTTTCAAGGGCTTTTGGGAACCACATTTTGACCGATAATTCATTTATCGATAAATATATCGAAATATGGCAATGTCCAAATGAAACCATTTTCTACCCAATTTGAAATTAAATAGCAAGGTTTTATGGGAACCACATTTGGACCGATAACTCATTTATCGATTAATATATCGAAATATAACAATGTCCAAATAAAACGCGTGTCCTTCTCCTTTCGTTTGACACCCATATTTTACACCACTTTCAAGAGCTTTTGGAAACCATATTTTGACCGATAACTCATTTATCGATAAATATATCGAAATATGTTCTGCCATGACAGGCTTCTCAGCAAAAATTCGTCTCCTTTGTAGATGCCGTTCGGAGTCGGCAAAAAACTGTAGGTCCCACCAATTTGTAGGGAAACATTCAAATCGGCACACCACAAATTGGAAGAGAAGCTTGGCGCAAAAATCTCTTAGGAGGTTTATGATGATATACCTGTTGTATATCGCGCCATAGAGAAATAGAGAAGAATATCGAAATATGGCAATGTTCAAATAAAACCATTTGATACCCAATTTTTAATTAAATTGGAAGATTTTATGGCAACAAGATTTTGACCGATAACTCATTTATCGATAAATATATGGAATAATGACAATGTCCAAATGAAACCAGTGTCCTTCGCCTTTCGTTTGACACCCATATTGTACAACAATTTCAAGGTATTATGGGAACCAGATTTTGACTGATAACTCATTTACCGATAAATATAGCGTCATATGGCAATGTCCAAATTAAACTATTTGAAACCCATATCGTACTTAAGTTTCAAGGGTTTATGGGAACCAAATTTAGACCGATAACCCATATATTGATAAATATATGGAATAATGACAATGTCCAAATAAAACCAGTGTCCTTCCCCTTTCATTTGATACCCACATTGTACTTACGTTTGAAAGGTTTATGGGAACCACATTTTGACCGATAACTCATTTATCGATAAATATATGGAATAATGACAATGTCCAAATAAAACCAGTGTCCTTCCCCTTTCATTTGATACCCACATTGTACTTACGTTTGAAAGGTTTATGGGAACCACATTTAGACCGATAACTCATTTATCGATAAATATATCGAAATATGGCAATGTCCAAATGAAACCATTTGATACCCAATTTGTAATTAAATTGCAAGGTTTTATGGGAACCACATTTAGACCGATAACTCATTTACCGATAAATATATCGAAATATGACTAGTTAATTTGAGCTACTTACTGTGCGGAATGATGGGTTTCGGCAGAAGACCTCCCTTTTTGGCAGTCTGGTTATGAATTCCTTGACCTGGTGAGAAGACTGGCGCTCCTCCTCGTATTATGGTGTATTGACGTTTCACAAACTAGTGCGGTCCAGCACAACAAAGGATCGGATCACAGCTGCTGTTTCGATGCCCTTCAAGCGGTGGTTGTTCTTTGCAGTTGAATTCCTCCACATGCAATTCCGTTTGCACTAAATACTCTGGCACTTCAGCTGCCTTCAAAGGTTCTTTATAGCGACAGTCTAGCGCAAAATGATGTTTTCGAATCTTCAAACACTATTGTTAAAAGTAAAACTGCGCGTTCTGTATTTGCCGGTGAAAACCACAACGCTTTTATCATTTATTTGTAAGGGTTTATTTTCTATCTCTATGGCGCGATATACAACAGGTATATCATCCTAAACCTCCTAAGAGATTTTTGCGCCAAGCTTCTCTTCCAATTTGTGGTGTGCCGATTTGAATTTTCCCTACAAATTGGTGGGACCTACAGTTTTTTGCCGACTCCGAACGGCATCTACAAAGGAGACGAATTTTTGCTGAGAAGCCTGTCATGGCAGAAATACACTCGGAGAGTTTGCCAAACCACTGGGGCGACCCCGTTTTGAAAAACTTTTTTCAAATCACTTTTGATGTTACCTGTAGCAGGGCTCGAACCATGGACCTTCGGTGTGGTAGGCCGGCAACACTACCTTCACACCACGGCGGCCGCATAAAAACAAGGGAGAAGAAAACCGGCGAATAATTTCAATATAAAAATGGTTAAACTTTGATTGAATTAACTGAACCACTATTAATTATTGTCTAATTTCACATAAAACCTTTTGCTTGGTTTTATTTTACGTGTTGAAGATTTCAATAGCCGCAGTTGGTTTTATTTAATAGAATAGGTTTTTTTCTGTTTTGCGAAACCCGGTGCTTCTTTAAAAAGCACAAATGACAATAAGTAAAAAGAGAAAAAATGATGGCCGACCAGCTGTCAGCTGTGCGGCGAATTGGTGTGGGGTGATTTATGCGTGGTTGCCCCGCGTCCCAAATCGTTCCAATTTTAACACTTAAATCTAAAGGTGAATTCATAAGTCGTGATGAGTAAATAATGTAATAACAATAAAATATAATGTGATATAATACACGCGTTATAATGAAATTATTTACAATTCATTGAAAATATGTATAACGAGTATTATTTTATGTACAATTCATGCAATATGGGTATAACGAATATTATGGTTTTGGGATTGGGACGTGTGGCTACCGATGTCGCGTAAACAATTACAATGTCCAAATGAAACCAGTGTCCTTCTCCTTTCGTTTGACACCCATATTGTACTCCACTTTCAAGGGCTTTTGGGAACCAGATTTTGCCCGATAATTCATTTATCGATAAATATATCGAACTATGGAAATGTCTAAATGAAACCAGGGTCCGTCTCCTTTCGTTAAACACCCATATTGTTTGCTACTTTCAAGGGCTTTTGGGAACGACATTTTGACCGATAATTCATTTATCGATAAACATATCGAAATTTGGCAATTGCCAAATTAAACCATTTTATACCCAATTTGAAATTAAATAGTAAGGTTTTATGGGAACCACATTTTGACCGATAACTCATTCATCGATTAATATATCGAAATATGACAATGTCCAAATAAAACCTTCTCCTTTCGTTTGACACCCAAATTGTACACCACTTTCAAGGGCTTTTGGGAACCATATTTTGACCGATAACTCATTTATCGATAAATATATCGAAATATGGCAATGTTCAAATGAAACCATTTGATACCCAATTTTTAATTAAATTGGAAGGTTTTATGGCAACCAGATTTTGACCGATAACTCATTTATCGATAAATATATCGAAATATGACAATGTCCAAATGAAACCAGTGTCCTTCTTCTTTCGTTTGACACCCATATTGTACAACAATTTCAAGGTATTATGGGAACCAGATTTTGACTGATAACTCATTTACCGATAAATATATCGAAATATGGCATTGTCCAAATGAAACCATTTGATACCCACATTATCATTAAATTGCAAGGTTTTATGGGAACCAGATTTTGACCGATAACTCATTTTTCGATAAATATATCGAACTATGGAAATGTCTAAAGGAAACCAGTGTCCGTCTCCTTTCGTTAAACACCCATATTGTATGCTACTTTCAAGGGCTTTTGGGAACCACATTTTGACCGATAATTCATTTATCGATAAATATATCGAAATATGGCAATGTTCAAATGAAACCATTTGTACCCAATTTTTAATTAAATTGGAAGGTTTTATGGCAACCAGATTTTGACCGATAGCTCATTTATCGATAAATATATCGAAATATGACAATGTTCAAATGAAACCAGTGTCCTTCTCCTTTCGTTTGACACCCATATTGTACAACAATTTCAAGGTATTATGGGAACCAGATTCGTTAAACACCCATATTGTATGCTACTTTCAAGGGCTTTTGGGAACCACATTTTGACTGATAACTCATTTACCGATAAATATATCGTCATATGGCAATGTCCAAATTAAACCATTTGAAACCCATATCGTACTTAAATTTCAAGGGTTTATGGGAACCAATCTTAGACCGATAACCCATATATTGATAAATATATCGAAATATGGCAATTTCCAAATAAAACCAGTGTCCTTCCCCTTTCATTTGATACCCACATTGTACTTACGTTTGAAGGGTTCCTGGGAACCAGGTTTAGACCGATAACCCATTTATCGATAAGTATATCGAACTATGGGATTTTCCAAATGAAACCATTTGATACCCACATTATCATTAAATTGCAGGTTTTATAGGAACCAGATTTTGATCGATAACTCATTTATCGATAAATATATCGAACTATGGAAATGTCTAAATGAAACCAGTGTCCGTCTCCTTTCGTTTGACACCCATATTGTATACTACTTTCAAGGGCTTTTGGGAACCACATTTTGACCGATAATTCATCTATCGATAAATATATCGAAATATGGCAATGTTCAAATGAAACCATTTGATACCCAATTTTTAATTAAATTGGAAGGTTTTATGGCAACCAGATTTTGACCGATAACTCATTTATCGATAAATATATCGAAATATGACAATGTCCAAATGTAACCCGTGTCCTTCTCCTTTTGTTTGACACCCATATTGCACAACAATTTCGAGGTATTATGGGAACCAGATTTTGACTGATAACTCATTTACCGATAAATATATCGTCATATGCCAATGTCCAAATTAAACCATTTGAAACCCATATCGTACTTAAGTTTCAAGGGTTTATGGGAACCAAATTTAGACCGATAACCCATATATTGATAAATATATCGAAATATGGCAATGTCCAAATAAAACCAGTGTCCTTCCCCTTTCATTTGATACCCACATTGTACTTACGTTTGAAGGGTTTATGGGAACCACATTTAGACCGATAACCCATTTATCGATAAATATATCGAAATATGGCAATGTTCAAATGAAACCATTTGATACCCAATTTTTAATTAAATTGGAAGGTTTTATGGCAACCAGATTTTGACCGATAACTCATTTATCGATAAATATATCGAAATATGACAATGTCCAAATGTAACCCGTGTCCTTCTCCTTTTGTTTGACACCCATATTGCACAACAATTTCGAGGTATTATGGGAACCAGATTTTGACTGATAACTCATTTACCGATAAATATATCGTCATATGCCAATGTCCAAATTAAACCATTTGAAACCCATATCGTACTTAAGTTTCAAGGGTTTATGGGAACCACATTTAGACCGATAACCCGTTTATCGATAAATATATCGAAATGTGGCATTGTCCAGATGAAACCATATGATACCCACATTATCATTAAATTGCAAGGTTTTATGGGTACCACATTTTGACCGATAACCCATTTATCGATAAATATATCAAAATATGACAATGTCCAATTGAAACCAGTGTCCTTCTCCTTTCGTTTGAGACCCATATTGTACACAACTTTCAAGGGCTTTTGGGAACCAGATTTTGACCGATAACTCGTTTATCGATAAATATATCGAAATATGGCAATGTTCAAGTGAAACCATTTGATACCCATATTGTAATTAAATTGGAAGGTTTTATGGGAACCAGATTTTGACCGATAACTCATTTATCGATAAATATATCGAAATATGGCAATGTCCAAATGAAACCATTTGATACCCAATTTGTAATTAAATTGCAAGGTTTTATGGGAACCACATTTTGACCGATAACCCATTTATCTATAAATATATCGAAATATGACAATGTCGAAACGAAACCATTTGATACCCATTTTGTAATTAAATTGGAAGGTTTTATGGGAACCATATTTTGAGCGATAAGTCATTTATCGATAAATATATCGAAATATAGCAATGTTCAAATGAAACCATTTGATACCCAATTTTTAATTAAATTGGAAGGTTTTATGGCAACCAGATTTTGACCGATAACTCATTTATCGATAAATATATCGAATAATGACAATGTCCAAATGAAACCAGTGTCCTCCTTTCGTTCGACACCCATATTGTACAACAATTTCAAGGTATTATGGGAACCAGATTTTGACTGATAACTCATTTACCGATAAATATATCGTCATATGCCAATGTCCAAATTAAACCATTTTAAACCCATATCGTACTTAAGTTTCAAGGTTTTATGGGTACCACATTTTGACCGATAACCCATTTATCGATAAATATATCAAAATATGACAATGTCCATTTGAAACCAGTGTCCTTCTCCTTTCGTTTGACACCCATATTGTCCACAACTTTCAAGGGCGTTTGGGAACCAGATTTTGACCGATAACTCATTTATCGATAAATATATCGAAATTTGGCAATGTTGAAATGAAACCATTTGATACCCATTTTGTAATTAAATTGGAAGGTTTTATGGGAACCATATTTTGAGCGATAAGTCATTTATCGATAAATATATCGAAATATAGCAATGTTCAAATGAAACCATTTGATACCCAATTTTTAATTAAATTGGAAGGTTTTATGGCACCCAGATTTTGACCGATAAATCATTTATCGATAAATATATCGAATAATGACAATGTCCAAATGAAACCAGTGTCCTCCTTTCGTTCGACACCCATATTGTACAACAATTTCAAGGTATTATGGGAACCATATTTTGACTGATAACTCATTTACCGATAAATATATCGTCATATGGCAATGTCCAAATTAAACCATTTCAACAACTTTCAAGAGCTTTTGGGAACCAGATTTTGACCGATAACTCGTTTATCGATAAATATATCGAAATATGGCAATGTTCAAATGAAACCATTTGATACCCATATTGTAATTAAATTGGAAGGTTTTATGGGAACCAGATTTTGACCGATAACTCATTTATCGATAAATATATCGAAATATGGCAATGTCCAAATGAAACCATTTGATACCCAATTGGTAATTAAATTTCAAGGTTTTATGGGAACCACATTTTGACCGATAACCCATTTATCTATAAATATATCGAAATATGACAATGTCTAAATGAAGCCAGTGTCCTTCTCCTTTCGTTTGACACCCATATTGTACACAACTTTCAAGGGCGTTTGGGAACCAGATTTTGACCGATAGCTCATTTATCGATAAATATATCGAAATATGGCAATGTTCAAATGAAACCATTTGATACCCATATTGTAATTAAATTGGAAGGTTTTATGGGAACCAGATTTTGACCGATAGCTCATTTATCGATAAATATATCGAAATATGGAAATGTCTAAAGGAAACCAGTGTCCGTCTCCTTTCGTTTGACACCCATATTGTATACTACTTTCAAGGGCTTTTGGGAACCACATTTTGACCGATAATTCATTTATCGAAAAATATATCGAAACATGGCAATGTTCAAATGAAACCATTTGTACCCAATTTTTAATTAAATTGGAAGGTTTTATGGCAACCAGATTTTGACCGATAACTCATTTATTCATAAATATATCGAAATATGACAATGTCCAAATGAAACGAATGTCCTTCTCCTTTCGTTTGACACCCATATTGTACAACAATTTCAAGGTATTATGGGAACCAGATTTTGATTGATAACTCATTTACCGATAAATATATCGTCATATGGCAATGTCCAAATTAAACCATTTGTTGAGTCGCGCGCTGTCGACAGATATCACAAGCGCATTTCCAAATAAAATACACCAATGTTGAATATAACGCTGAAATCTTTATTTAATTTTAGATAAAGTTCATTACAAAATTTTCGTATGCCTAACTTACATTTGTGCCTTCTATATTTGCGCGCGCTCACCCTTCGAGATCACAAGACTAAATACTCGTGATGAAAGGGCAAACAAATTATTAAGTCACAGCAAAGGAATTTTGTACCTAGCGGTGAAACTAACGGCTGCGAATGCCGGTGAATATTGACAATGCAGAGTATGTAAATGCATTCGTACATTTGTATGTGCATAAGTATATGCATAGGTATCTACATACTTATTGTATAAAAATATATGTGTACTCATGAGCATCTACGTATAAAAAATTGTGGGCACCAAAATGCGAGCGAAGAAGAGTCCGACAGTTATTGAAGGTGAGAAATATAGAGAGTGACTGGAAGTACACTGCGTGTCGTTTAACATTCCCCACCCCGTAATTCACAAGCGCCACTGCGTTGTGCATTACCTTCTCCTTTTATGTCTAACTTTGCCAGCTTAACTGCCGGGCGAGTAACAAATCCGTCTGCTGTACGAACAATAGCACTGCGCACTTGCCCATCCTTCGATCGGTGTATGTCTACTACTATTCCTTTTGGCCATGAGCAGCGCTTGTTATTCTCGTCCACAATAATGACTATGTCGTCCACTGCGATGGGTGAGATAGGTGGCTGGAACCACTTCGTACGCCTTGTTAGAGTTGGTAAACACTCTCGCAGCCACCTTTTCCAAAATACGTCGGCTATCTGACCAGCTATGCGAAAGTTTTTGGCTAGAGCAACGCCTGTTTGATTCAGTTCTCCCCGCTCACGTAACCCATTTGAACTGCCAACTAAAAAGTGGTTGGGGGTTAGCGCCTCAGAATCGGTGGAATCTAATGGTACGTATGTGAGTGGTCGTGAGTTTAGCATAAACTCAACATCGGCTAAAGCTGCACGCAGAACTTCTTCCCGTAATTTTGCTTTTGGTAAAATCTCGGTCAATATTGCTTTCGTTGATCGAACCATTCTTTCCCACGCGCCTCCCATATGAGGCGCACCTGGTGGTATAAAACTGAACGACATCTCTGGGTACTGCTTGTCAACATCGTTCGGTGATATGCACTCGATGCTCTCCTTCAATACCCTGCTAGCACCCGGAAAATTAGTGCTATTGTCAGAAATCATTCGTTTAGGCACTCCTCGTCGAGCTGTAAAACCTTTTAATACCATTAGGAACGAATCAGTAGAAAGCGATGGTGCAGTGTCCAAATAAACAGCTCTTGTAGTGAGGCATGTGAACAAAACACCCCATCTTTTGTCGCGGCGCCGCCCAACTGATATGTCTATGGGGCCAAAGTAGTCCACGCCAGTAAACGTAAATGGCCGAGTGTGCGGTGACAGCCGCTCAATAGGAAGCTCACCCATCTCCGGTGGGGATGGTTGGGCTTTCCGTATGCGACAAGCCGAGCAGTGCTTCGAAACTTCTTTTACCAGAGCCCTCAGCCCCAAAATCCAATAGCGCTGACGTAGCTCGTTAACGATAATCTCGTTATGTAAATGGTGGTATTTTCTATGATAATATTCCACAATCAAGTATGTTATGCGGTGACGCCGAGATAAAATAACAGGACGCTTGAAGTCAATTGAAACTCCTTCTATGACGTCGACTCGACCTCGAATGCGAAGAATGTCGTAATCATCCAAGTAAGGGGAGCATTTAAAGAGGACGCTCTTTCGATCCACCTGATCCCGGTTTGTTTTCAGGCATTTTATTTCGTCGTAAAATGATTCTTCTTGACAAATACGGATGAGAATGATATCCATTTCGACGTCTCGTTTCAGATCTATGATGTTCTTTAATGTTGCCTCAAACTTCGTTTTTGATATCATTCTTAGAAATTGTAATATACATCGCTGTGCTGCTCGAAGTCGCTCCAATTTGCTGAAACGGTAAGGATCGGGTGAAGTAAAGCATAGTGCGCACGTGTGAATATGTGTCATTTCCGTGTGACACATTACGTTTTGCTGTGTATTTTTTCTGGTTGAGTCAATTTGTGGCCACTGTGACTCGTCCATATATAAAAAGTTTGGCCCAGTAAACCAACGTGTTAACCCATTTATCTCCGGCGTCTTAACCCATTTAGTTCCGTCGTCAGCTACGTTATGATTAGAGGGAACCCAGTTCCAGCTATTTACATCGGACCATTCCAAAATTTCACCAATTCTTACTGCCACAAATTGTTGGTATTTACGTGCATCGGATTGTATCCAGCAAAGCACGTCTCTTGAATCTGTCCAAAAGTAACGACGATCTATGCGTATTGATGCTTCTGATTCAATGCAATTTGATAGTCGAAGCCCTAGGATTGCTGCCATCAACTCCATACGGGGTACTGATATGGGCTTTAATGGCGCGACTCTAGTTTTGGATGCCACTATGAGACACCGAATGTCGCCATCCATATCAAAACGTAGATATGTCACCGCGGCGTATGCGTCAATGCTTGCGTCCACGAACGTATGTAGCTGTACTGACTTTGCGTAACTACCAAAGCGCATACATCGAGGTATACGCACATCGTTCAGCCTTGGCACTAACTGTAGCCAATGCTGTCAGTCTGATTGGTCGTCATCTTTAAGGTTCTCGTCCCATCCGATCCCTGATCGCCATATATTTTGAAGAATAATTTTAGCTTTAATATTGAAAAATCCGAGCAGACCGAGCGGATCGAAAATCGACATAACTACACGTAATACTTGTCGTTTCGATGATACGGCAAGCGATGCTTCAGTGATTAGCTCGGACTTTACGACGAATGTCAACGAATCTTCATTCGGTAGCCACCACATTCCGAGTACTTTTTCCCGAGGCTCGTCAGACAATGCAATATTTTTAGCTGACGTCTCTTTATTTTCGTCTAAAACTTGAACAACGCGCTTTGAGTTTGATAACCAATGTCGCATCTCAAAGCCACCGTCCGCGTGAATACTTTTCACTGCAACTGCCAGATCCTCCATTTGCTGCTCAGAGTCCACTGACTGTAACCAATCATCGACAAAAGTATTTTTTCGAATCGCCTCGACGGCTTTAGGGTATTTAGTAATAAACCTATCTGCATTCTTGTTTTTAATAAAATTAGCCAGGGAAGGAGAACATGATGCGCCAAATGTCATGACCTGCATAACATATACATCGGGCGAGCGCATTTTTTCGCCGTCTCGCCATAAAAATTGTTGGGCCGCTAGGTCATCTTGTCGCACCTTAACTTGGTGGAACATTTGCCGTATGTCACCTGTAATAGCAATTCTCCGCTCTCTGAAGCGGCTAAGCACTCCCATTAGCGAAGCCATCGAATCAGGGCCTTTTAGTAGAACATCGTTCAAAGAAACGCCATGTACTTTGGCGGCTGCATCCCATACCAGTCGGGTTTTTTTTTTATTAGGGTTGGTGACGGTGAAAATTGGCAAGAACCATGAGCGCGAATCTCTACCTATCTCAGCATCGGTCAGTTTGCGTATGTAGCCATTTTCAATGTAGTTTTGAATTGTACTCACCATAAAAGATTTCAATTGAGGGTCTTTGGCCATCTTCGCCTCGAGGCAGCTGAGTCGCTTGAGAGCCATATAGTACGAGTCGGGTAAATCGATATTGTCGAACCTCCATAATAAACCAGTCTCCCAGCGCTTTTCATTTGCGAGGTATTTTGTTGTGTTTTCCATAATTTGCATTGAACGTTCATCTTCTCTGGATCTCAGTGGTTTGGTTGTGATACGTACGCCCACTGACAAAAGTGAAAAATATCTGCGCACGGCTTCATCCAACTTACGGTCGATGTTAGCGTCGCTGCATTCACATATGTGCAATATACGAGATGGTGCGTGATGCTCGTTGTTGTGGCGGCCATATACTGCCCAACCTAATCTGCAGCGGACGGCAATAACATCGTCGTCTTCGGCTTCGCGAATTTCTATGGGAACGCTTACCTTAATATTGTCAAGGCCGATGATCATCTGGGGCTTTACATTTGTATATGCTTGAATAGGTACTGACTTTAAGTAGCATCGTTCGCTTAGTAACTTTTCATCTACGCTTTGCGTAGGCAAATCCAAGCATGTTACTGTACGTACACCCTTAAGCGAGTAACGTTTTTCATCGTTGCCAATAGCTGACACCTTCATGTAAACTGATTTGGAGCTACGCTCAGTTTGCGTCTGATTCCCGGTCCACTTTAGGCACAACTGCTCTGAAGGACCATCCAACTCAAACTCGTCCGCTAATTTGCTTTCGATTAATGAGCATGCAGAGCCTTCGTCTATTAAAGCGTATGTTTGTACTTTGCGCTCCATACCGAAATAGAGCCGTTGTAGCTGTTCTGTTGTGAATCAAAACGGTAGATTGTTCGGACGGTGTAGTGACTTTGGTATCGTTTCGTTGTTGTTGTTGTTTAGCTTCGTCCCCTTCGGTGGTCGCCGAATGTAGCAACATGCTGTGGGTGGATGTGCACCCATCTACTCCGCATCGTTTCTTTGATCTGCAGTATCGTACAAGGTGTCGCATGAAGCAAGAGAAACATAGTCGTTCGCTTTTAACGAACTCCCACCGCTGCTTGACATTAAGTGTTCGAAACATGTCACATTCCGACAAACGATGCTGTCCCTTACATTTTGGACAAACAACACTATCTGATGACTTTTTAATACCTTTATTGTTTTCTTGATTCTCCACAACATGTACCAGAACTCGCTCTTTTGCTTGCTTTCCTCCCGCGCCTGGTTTATCTGCACCTTGAGGTTCGTACGAGGTAACCATAGTTGCACACATTGCTATATTGAAAAGCCACTGATCAAAAGTAGCCAAGTTGACACCACCGGCAGATAATCTGTGCCTACCCCAATCAAGTTTCAGGTCGCTGGGTAACTTAGAGACCATCTCGTTCAGCAATAGAGGGTCATTTAGATAATCGCCGAGGCCAACGGCCAACATAGTAGCGCAATAGTTCTGAACCGCCAGAGCCAAGCGAATTACTGAGTCTAAGTTGTTGTGTCTTACCGAAGGTTCCTCCCTCATTTTACGTTGTAAAGCAGCATGTACTATTTCAGGTCGCCCAAAAAGCATTTTTAGAGTTCCTATCGCGTACGGAACAGTGGCGGTAATCACCAGCTTACCTCGCACCGCCTCCAAAGCTGGCCCTTTTAGACACTTTTGTAGTCGAATGAGGTTTTCCCCATTACTGAAACCGCATCTTTCAGTCGATTGCTCATAATTGCTTATGAACAGGAGCCATTCTTCGGGCTTGCCGGAAAAAGGAGGTAGGTCTTTAGTAATGACATGACGTGCCGCTATTTGTGACGATGATAAGGCACTGCCCGATATAGCTGCCGTTGTCGGCAGCGTACTATTAAATTCTATATGTGGTATGTGACTGCCCAGACCTGTTGCTGGCGGAGCAGCTGACGCGGATGCGCCTCTGTCGTCGTGACTGTTACCATATGGCAGTGAATGGCTGTAGTTCGCTGCGCTCGGCCGAAATGGTAAACTAGACATTGACCCTATTGAACCGACTTTTCCAGGAATCGCCCATGTGCTGGTTTCTCCGTTTGAAGTCGATCGGCGCATGTCACCGCACAAATCGGCGCCTGTGAATAATGTGCCTTTTAAAACTTGATTCACCATTTCATCGAATTGTATCCTTTTCGGATCAACGTTTATCGTTTGCGTTGGCGTAGACGAGTATGTAGACGTGGACAAGCAACGCATTACATCTATCTCTGTGTTGGTTTGTCCGCCTTGGTCAATCGTAGAATTGCTGGTACCTTCTCTATTGCGAATTCCATCACCATTTGCTTGCCCTTTAGATTGCGCATCAGCGCCCATGGAAATTGCTCCGCTACATTGATTGGCAACTGTTGCGTCTCCATCACCGCTACTTTGAACGCCGTTGACTTCCATATTAAAGCGATTTAATTTAGTGATCAATATTTCGCAGAAAATATTTCAGAATGTTGAGTCGCGCACTGTCGACAGATATCACAAGCGCATTTCCAAATAAAATACACCAAAAATACAATGAAATCTTTATTTAATTTTAGATAAAGTTCATTACAAAATTTTCGTATGCCTAACTTACATTTGTGCCTTCTATATTTGCGCGCGCTCACCCTTCGAGATCACAAGACTAAATACTCGTGATGAAAGGGCAAACAAATTATTAAGTCACAGCAAAGGAATTTTGTACCTAGCGGTGAAACTAACGGCTGCGAATGCCGGTGAATATTGACAATGCAGAGTATGTAAATGCATTCGTACATTTGTATGTGCATAAGTATATGCATAGGTATCTACATACTTATTGTATAAAAATATATGTGTACTCATGAGCATCTACGTATAAAAAATTGTGGGCACCAAAATGCGAGCGAAGAAGAGTCCGACAGTTATTGAAGGTGAGAAATATAGAGAGTGACTGGAAGTACACTGCGTGTCGTTTAACACCATTTGTACACAACTTTCAAGGGCTTTTGGGAACCAGATTTTGACCGATAACTCGTTTATCGATAAATATATCGAAATATGGCAATGTTCAAATGAAACCATTTGATACCCATATTGTAGTTAAATTGGAAGGTTTTATGGGAACCAGATTTTGACCGATAACTCATTTATCGATAAATATATCGAAATATGGCAATGTCCAAATGAAACCATTTGGTACCCAATTTGTAATTAAATTGCAAGGTTTTATGGGAACCACATTTGGACCGATAACCCATTTATCTATAAATATATCGAAATATGACAATGTCCAAATGAAACCAGTGTTATTCTCCTTTCGTTTGACACCCATATTGTACACAACTTTCAAGGGCGTTTGGGAACCAGATTTTGACTCATAATCCATTTACCGATAAATATATCGAAATATGGCATTGTCCAAATGAAACCATTTGATACCCATATTATCATTAAATTGCAAGGTTTTATGGGAACCAGATTTTGACCGCTAACCCATTTATCGATAAATATATCGAACTATGGAAATGTCTAAAGGAAACCAGTGTCCGTCTCCTTTCGTTTGACACCCATATTGTATACTACTTTCAAGGGCTTTTGGGAACCACATTTTGACCGATAATTCATTTATCGATAAATATATCGAAATATGGCAATGTTCAAATGAAACCATTTGTACCCAATTTTTAATTAAATTGGAAGGTTTTATGGCAACCAGATTTTGACCGATAACTCATTTATTCATAAATATATCGAAATATGACAATGTCCAAATGAAACCAGTGTCCTTCTCCTTTCGTTTGACACCCATATTGTACAACAATTTCAAGGTATTATGGGAACCAGATTTTGACTGATAACTCATTTACCTATAAATATATCGTCATATGGCAATGTCCAAATTAAACCATTTGTACACAACTTTCAAGGGCTTTTGGGAACCAGATTTTGACCGATAACTCGTTTATCGATAAATATATCGAAATATGGCAATCTTCAAATGAAACCATTTGATACCCATATTGTAATTCAATTGGAAGGTTTTATGGGAACCAGATTTTGACCGATCACTGATTTATCGATAAATATATCGAAATATTGCAACGTCCAAATGAAACCATTTGATACCCAATTTGTAATTAAATTGGAAGGTTTTATGGGAACCACATTTTGACCGATAACCCATTTATCTATAAATATATCGAAATATGACAATGTCCAAATGAAACCAGTGTCCTTCTCCTTTCGTTTGACACCCGTATTGTACAACAATTTCAAGGTATTATGGGAACCAGATTTTGACTGATAACTCATTTACCGATAAATATATCGTCATACGGCAATGTCCAAATTAAACCATTTGTACACAACTTTCAAGGGCTTTTGGGAACCAGATTTTGACCGATAACTCGTTTATCGATAAATATATCGAAATATGGCAATGTTCAAATGAAACCATTTGATACCCATATTGTAATTAAATTGGAAGGTTTTATGGGAACCAAATTTTGACCGATAACCCATTTATCTATAAATATATCGAAATATGACAATGTCCAAATGAAACCAGTGTCCTTCTCCTTTCGTTTGACACCCATATTGTACACAACTTTCAAGGGAGTTTGGGAACCATATTTTGACCGATAGCTCATTTATCGATAAATATATCGAAATATGGCAATGTTCAAATGAAACCATTTGATACCCATATTGTAATTAAATTGGAAGGTTTTATGGGAACCATATTTTGACCATTAGCTCATTTATCGATAAATATATCGAAATATGGCAATGTTCAAAGGAAACCATTTGATACCCATATCGTAATAAAATTGGAAGGTTTTATGGGAACTAGATTTTGGCCGATAACTCATTTATCGATAAATATATCGAATATGGCAAAGTTCAAATGAAACCATTTGATACCCACATTGTAATTAGTTTGGAAGGTTTTATGGGAACCACATTTTGACCATTAGCTCATTTATCGATAAATATATCGAAATATTTCAATGTTCAAAGGAAACCATTTGATACCCATATCGTAATAAAATTGGAAGGTTTTATGGGAACCAGATTTTGACCGATAACCCATTTATCGATAAATATATCGAACTATGGAAATGTCTAAAGGAAACCAGTGTCCGTCTCCTTTCGTTTGACACCCATATTGTATACTACTTTCAAGGGCTTTTGGGAACCACATTTTGACCGATAATTCATTTATCGATAAATATATCGAAATATTGCAATGTTCAAATGAAACCATTTGTACCCAATTTTTAATTAAATTGGAAGGTTTTATGGCAACCAGATTTTGACCGATAACTCATTTATTCATAAATATATCGAAATATGACAATGTCCAAATGAAACCAGTGTCCTTCTCCTTTCGTTTGACACGCATATTGTACAACAATTTCAAGGTATTATGGGAACCAGATTTTGACTGATAACTCATTTACCGATAAATATATCGTCATATGGCAATGTCCAAATTAAACCATTTGTACACAACTTTCAAGGGCTTTTGGGAACCAGATTTTGACCGATAACTCGTTTATCGATAAATATATCGAAATATGGCAATGTTCAAATGAAACCATTTGATACCCATATTGTAATTAAATTGGAAGGTTTTATGGGAACCAGATTTTGACCGATCACTGATTTATCGATAAATATATCGAAATATTGCAACGTCCAAATGAAACCATTTGATACTCAATTTGTAATTAAATTGGAAGGTTTTATGGGAACCACATTTTGACCGATAACCCATTTATCTATAAATATATCGAAATATGACAATGTCCAAATGAAACCAGTGTCCTTCTCCTTTCGTTTGACACCCATATTGTACAACAATTTCAAGGTATTATGGGAACCAGATTTTGACTGATAACTCATTTACCGATAAATATATCGTCATACGGCAATGTCCAAATTAAACCATTTGTACACAACTTTCAAGGGCTTTTGGGAACCAGATTTTGACCGATAACTCGTTTATCGATAAATATATCGAAATATGGCAATGTTCAAATGAAACCATTTGATACCCATATTGTAATTAAATTGGAAGGTTTTATGGGAACCAGATTTTGACCGATCACTGATTTATCGATAAATATATCGAAATATTGCAACGTCCAAATGAAACCATTTGATACTCAATTTGTAATTAAATTGGAAGGTTTTATGGGAACCACATTTTGACCGATAACCCATTTATCTATAAATATATCGAAATATGACAATGTCCAAATGAAACCAGTGTCCTTCTCCTTTCGTTTGACACCCATATTGTACAACAATTTCAAGGTATTATGGGAACCAGATTTTGACTGATAACTCATTTACCGATAAATATATCGTCATATGGCAATGTCCAAATTAAACCATTTGTACACAACTTTCAAGGGCTTTTGGGAACCAGATTTTGACCGATAACTCGTTTATCGATAAATATATCGAAATATGGCAATGTTCAAATGAAACCATTTGATACCCATATTGTAATTAAATTGGAAGGTTTTATGGGAACCAGATTTTGACCGATCACTGATTTATCGATAAATATATCGAAATATTGCAACGTCCAAATGAAACCATTTGATACCCAATTTGTAATTAAATTGGAAGGTTTTATGGGAACCACATTTTGACCGATAACCCATTTATCTATAAATATATCGAAATATGACAATGTCCAAATGAAACCAGTGTCCTTCTCCTTTCGTTTGACACCCATATTGTACAACAATTTCAAGGTATTATGGGAACCAGATTTTGACTGATAACTCATTTACCGATAAATATATCGTCATACGGCAATGTCCAAATTAAACCATTTGTACACAACTTTCAAGGGCTTTTGGGAACCAGATTTTGACCGATAACTCGTTTATCGATAAATATATCGAAATATGGCAATGTTCAAATGAAACCATTTGATACCCATATTGTAATTAAATTGGAAGGTTTTATGGGAACCAAATTTTGACCGATAACCCATTTATCTATAAATATATCGAAATATGACAATGTCCAAATGAAACCAGTGTCCTTCTCCTTTCGTTTGACACCCATATTGTACACAACTTTCAAGGGAGTTTGGGAACCAGATTTTGACCGATAGCTCATTTATCGATAAATATATCGAAATATGGCAATGTTCAAATGAAACCATTTGATACCCATATTGTAATTAAATTGGAAGGTTTTATGGGAACCATATTTTGACCATTAGCTCATTTATCGATAAATATATCGAAATATGGCAATGTTCAAAGGAAACCATTTGATACCCATATCGTAATAAAATTGGAAGGTTTTATGGGAACTAGATTTTGGCCGATAACTCATTTATCGATAAATATATCGAATATGGCAAAGTTCAAATGAAACCATTTGATACCCACATTGTAATTAGTTTGGAAGGTTTTATGGGAACCACATTTTGACCATTAGCTCATTTATCGATAAATATATCGAAATATGGCAATGTTCAAAGGAAACCATTTGATACCCATATCGTAATAAAATTGGAAGGTTTTATGGGAACCAGATTTTGACCGATAACCCATTTATCGATAAATATATCGAACTATGGAAATGTCTAAAGGAAACCAGTGTCCGTCTCCTTTCGTTTGACACCCATATTGTATACTACTTTCAAGGGCTTTTGGGAACCACATTTTGACCGATAATTCATTTATCGATAAATATATCGAAATATGGCAATGTTCAAATGAAACCATTTGTACCCAATTTTTAATTAAATTGGAAGGTTTTATGGCAACCAGATTTTGACCGATAACTCATTTATTCATAAATATACCGAAATATGACAATGTCCAAATGAAACCAGTGTCCTTCTCCTTTCGTTTGACACCCATATTGTACAACAATTTCAAGGTATTATGGGAACCAGATTTTGACTGATAACCCATTTACCGATAAATATATCGTCATATGGCAATGTCCAAATTAAACCATTTGTACACAACTTTCAAGGGCTTTTGGGAACCAGATTTTGACCGATAACTCGTTTATCGATAAATATATCGAAATATGGCAATGTTCAAACGAAACCATTTGATACCCATATTGTAATTAAATTGGAAGGTTTTATGGGAACCAGATTTTGACCGATCACTGATTTATCGATAAATATATCGAAATATTGCAACGTCCAAATGAAACCATTTGATACCCAATTTGTAATTAAATTGGAAGGTTTTATGGGAACCACATTTTGACCGATAACCCATTTATCTATAAATATATCGAAATATGACAATGTCCAAATGAAACCAGTGTCCTTCTCCTTTCGTTTGACACCCATATTGTACAACAATTTCAAGGTATTATGGGAACCAGATTTTGACTGATAACTCATTTACCGATAAATATATCGTCATACGGCAATGTCCAAATTAAACCATTTGTACACAACTTTCAAGGGCTTTTGGGAACCAGATTTTGACCGATAACTCGTTTATCGATAAATATATCGAAATATGGCAATGTTCAAATGAAACCATTTGATACCCATATTGTAATTAAATTGGAAGGTTTTATGGGAACCAAATTTTGACCGATAACCCATTTATCTATAAATATATCGAAATATGACAATGTCCAAATGAAACCAGTGTCCTTCTCCTTTCGTTTGACACCCATATTGTACACAACTTTCAAGGGAGTTTGGGAACCAGATTTTGACCGATAGCTCATTTATCGATAAATATATCGAAATATGGCAATGTTCAAATGAAACCATTTGATACCCATATTGTAATTAAATTGAAAGGTTTTATGGGAACCATATTTTGACCATTAGCTCATTTATCGATAAATATATCGAAATATGGCAATGTTCAAAGGAAACCATTTGATACCCATATCGTAATAAAATTGGAAGGTTTTATGGGAACTAGATTTTGGCCGATAACTCATTTATCGATAAATATATCG
The DNA here is from genome assembly GCA_949987695.1 of Merzomyia westermanni. Taxonomy (NCBI): domain Eukaryota; kingdom Metazoa; phylum Arthropoda; class Insecta; order Diptera; family Tephritidae; genus Merzomyia; species Merzomyia westermanni. Next base: position 2,875,580 of record OX465292.1, on the reverse strand, counting down.
AATATGGCAAAGTTCAAATGAAACCATTTGATACCCACATTGTAATTAGTTTGGAAGGTTTTATGGGAACCACATTTTGACCATTAGCTCATTTATCGATAAATATATCGAAATATGGCAATGTTCAAAGGAAACCATTTGATACCCATATCGTAATAAAATTGGAAGGTTTTATGGGAACTAGAATTTGGCCGATAACTCATTTATCGATAAATATATCGAATATGGCAAAGTTCAAATGAAACCATTTGATACCCACATTGTAATTAAATTGGAAGGTTTTATGGGAACCATATTTTGACCATTAGCTCATTTATCGATAAATATATCGAAATATGGCAATGTTCAAAGGAAACCATTTGATACCCATATCGTAATAAAATTGGAAGGTTTTATGGGAACTAGATTTTGGCCGATAACTCATTTATCGATAAATATATCGAAATATGGCAATGTCCAAATGAAACCATTTGATAGCCAATTTGTAATTAAATTGGAAGGTTTTATGGGAACCACATTTTGACCGATAACTCATTTATCGATAAATATATCGAAATATGACAATGTCCAAATGAAACCAGTGTCCTTCTCCTTTCGTTTGACACCCATATTGTATACTACTTTCAAGGTATTATGGGAACCAGATTTTTACTGATAACTCATTTACCGATAAATATATCGTCATATGGTAATGTCCGAATTAAACCATTTGAAACCCATATCGTACTTAAGTTTCAAGGGTTTATGGGAACTAAATTTAGACCGATAACCCATATATTGATAAATATATCGAAATATGGCAATGTCCAAATAAAACCAGTTTCCTTCCCCTTTCATTTGATACCCACATTGTACTTACGTTTGAAGGGTTTATGGGAACCACATTTAGACCGATAACCCGTTTATCGATAAATATATCGAAATGTGGCATTGTCCAGATGAAACCATTTGCTACCCACATTATCATTAAATTGCAAGGTTTTATGGGTACCACATTTTGACCGATAACCCATTTATCGATAAATATATCAAAATATGACAATGTCCAATGGAAACCAGTGTCCTTCTCCTTTCATTTGACACCCATATTCTACACAACTTTCAAGGGCGTTTGGGAACCAGATTTTGACCGATAGCTCATTTATCGATAAATATATCGAAATATGGCAATGTTCAAATGAAACCATTTGATACCCATATTGTAATTAAATTGGAAGCTTTTATGGGAACCAGATTTTGACCGATAGATCATTTATCGATAAATATATCGAAATATGGCAATGTTCAAAGGAAACCATTTGATACCCATATCGTAGTTAAATTGGAAGGTTTTATGGGAACTAGATTTTGGCCGATAACTCATTTATCGATAAATATAGAATATGGCAAAGTTCAAATGAAACCATTTGATACCCACATTGTAATTAGTTTGGAAGGTTTTATGGGAACCACATTTTGACCTATAACTCATTTATCGATAAATATATCGAAATATGGCAATGTCCAAATGAAACCATTTGATAGCCAATTTGTAATTAAATTGGAAGGTTTTATGGGAACTAGATTTTGGCCGATGACTCATATATCGATAAATATATCGAATATGGCAAAGTTCAAATGAAACCATTTGATACCCACATTGTAATTAAATTGGAAGGTTTTATGGGAACTATATTTTGGCCGATAACTCATTTATCGATAAATATATCGAATAAGGCAAAGTTCAAATGAAACCATTTGATACCCACATTGTAATTAGATTGGAAGGTTTTATGGGAACCAGATTTTGACCGATAACTCATTTATCGATAAATATATCTAAATATGGCAATGTTCAAATGAAACCATTTGATACCCACATTGTAATTAAATTGGAAGGTTTTGTGGGAACCACATTTTGACCGATAACTCATTTATCGATAAATATATCGGAATATGGCAATGCCCAAATAAAACCAGTGTCCTTCCCCTTTCGTTTGATACCCACATTGTATTTAGATTGCAATAGTTTATGGGAACCACATTTTGCATAATAACTCATTTATCGATAAATATATCGAAATATGGCAATGCCCAAATGAACCCATTTGATATCCATATTGTACTTAAGTTTCACGGGTGTATGGGAACCACATTTAGACGGATAAATCACTTATCGATAAATATATCGGAAAATGGCAATGCCCAAATAAAACCAGTGTTCTTCTCCTTTCGTCTGATACCCACATTGTATTTAAATTTCAAGGGTTTATGGGAACCACATTTTGCCCAATAACTAATTTATTGATAAATATATCGAAACATTGCCAATTCCAAACGAAATCATCATTATGCGAACCACATTTTGCCTAATAAGTCATTTATCGATAAATATATCGAAATATGGGCAAGTCCTAACGAAACCTGTGCTCTTCCCCATTTCCTTCGACACCCATATTGTACATAAATTTCAAGGGCTTTTGGGAACCAGATTTTGACCGATAACTCATTTATCGATAAAGATATCGAAATATGGCAATGCCCAAATGAAACAATTTGATACCCATAGTACTTAAGTTTCAAGGGTTTATGGGAACCTCATTTAGTCCAATAAATCACTAATCGATAAATATATCGGAATATGGCAATGTCCAAATAAAACCATTTGATACCCATATTGTATTTAAGTTTCAAGGCTTTATGGGAACCACATTAAACCCATAACTCGTTTATTGCCAAATGTATCGAAATATGGCAATGTCCAAATAAAACCAGTGTCCTTCTCCTTTCGTCTGATACCCACATTGTATTTAAATTTCAAGGGTTTATGGGAACCACATTTAGACCGATTACTCATTTATCGATAAATATATCGGTATATGGCAATGTGCAAATAAAACCATTGTCCTTCCCCTTTCGTTTGATACCCACATTGTATTTAAATATCAAGGGTTTATGGGAACCACATTTTGCTTAATAACTCATTTATCGAAAAATATATCGAGATATGGGCAAGTCCAAACGAAACCTGTATTCTTCCCCTTTTGTTTGACACCCATATTTTTCAATCATTTCAAGGTATTATGAGAACCAAATTTTGACCGATAACTTATCTAACGATAAATATATCGAAACATGGGCAGTGTCCAAATGAAACCATTTAATTCCCACATTTAGACCAATAACTCATTTATCGATAAATATATCGAGATATTGGCAAGTCCATACGAAACCTGTGTTCTTCTCCTTTTGCTTAACACCCATATTGTACAACAATTTCAAATTATTATGAGAATCATATTTTGAACGAGAACTCGTCTATCGATAAAAATATCGAAATATGGCAATGTCCAAATAAAATTAGTGGCCTTCGCCTTTCGTTTAATAGCCATATTGTTTTTAAATTTCAAGGGTTTATGGCAACCACATTTTGCCCAATAACTAATTTATTGATAAATATATCGAAACATTGCCAATTCCAAACGAAATCATCATTATGCGAACCACATTTTAAATAATAAGTCATTTATCGATAAATGTATCGAAATATGGGCAAGTTCTAACGAAACCTGTGCTCTTCCCCATTTCGTTCGACACCCATATTGTACATAAATTTCAAGGGCTTATGGGAACCAGATTTTGACCGATAACTCATTTATCGATAAATATATCGAAATATGGCAATGCACAAATGAAACCATTTGATACCCATATTGTACTTAAGTTTCAAGGGTTTATGGGAACCACATTTAGTCTAATAAATCACTTATCGATAAATATATCGGAATATGGCAATGTCCAAATAAAACCAGTGTCTCCCCTTTTGTTTGATACCCATAATGTATTTAAATTTCGAGGGTTTATGGGAACCACATTTTGCCCAATAACTAATTTATTGATAAATATGTCGAAACATTGCCAATTCCAAACGAAATCATCATTATGCGAACCACATTTTCCCTAATAACTCATTTATCGATAAATATATCGAAATATGGCAATGTTCAAATGAAACCATTTGATACCCATATTGCACATAAATTTCAAGGGCTTATGGGAGCCACATTTTGACCGATAAATTATTTATCGATAAATATATCGAAATATGGGCAATGTCCAAATAAAACCATTTGATACCCATATTGTACTTAAGTTTCAAGGCTTTATGGGAACCACATTAAACCGATAACTAGTTTATTGACAAATGTATCGAAATATGGCAATGTCCAAATAAAACCAGTGTCCTTCCCCTTTCGTTTGATACCCACATTGTATTTAAATTTCAAGGGTTTGTGGGAACCACATTTAGATCGATTACTCATTTATCGATAAATATGTCGGAATATGGCAATGTCCAAATAAAACCATTGTCCTTCCCCTTTCGTTTGATACCCACATTTTATTTAAATATCAAGGCTTTATGGGAACCACATTTTGCTTAATAACTCATTTATCGAAAAATATATCGAGATATGGGCAAGTCCAAACGAAACCTGTATTCTTCTCCTCTTGTTTGACACCCATATATTTCAATAATTTCAAAGTATTATGAGAACCAAATTTTGACCGATAACTTATCTATCGATAAATATATCGAAACATGGCAATGTTCAAATGAAACCATTTGATACCCATATTGCACATAAATTTCAAGGGCTTGTGGGAACCACATTTAGACCGCTAACTCATTTATCGATAAATATATCGAAATATGGCAATGCTCAAATGAAACTATTTGATACCCATATTGTACTTAAATTTCAAGGCTTTTTGGGAACCACATTAGACCCATAACTCGTTTATCGATAAATATATCGAAATATGGGCAAGTCCTAACGAAACCTGTGCTCTTCCCCATTTCCTTCGACACCCATATTGTACTTAAATTTCAAGGGCTTATGGGAACCAGATTTTGACCGATAACTCATTTATCGATAAAGATATCGAAATATGGCAATGCCCAAATGAAACAATTTGATACCCATAGTACTTAAGTTTCAAGGGTTTATGGGAACCACATATAGTCCAATAAATCACTAATCGATAAATATATCGGAATGTGGCAATGTCCAAATAAAACCATTTGATACCCATATTGTATTTAAGTTTCAAGGCTTTATGGGAACCACATTAAACCCATAACTCGTTTATTGCCAAATGTATCGAAATATGGCAATGTCCAAATAAAACCAGTGTCCTTCTCCTTTCGTCTGATACCCACATTGTATTTAAATTTCAAGGGCTTATGGGAACCACATTTAGACCGAATACTCATTTATCGATAAATATATCGGTATATGGCAATGTCCAAATAAAACCATTGTCCTTCCCCTTTCGTTTGATACCCACATTGTATTTAAATATCAAGGGTTTATGGGAACCACATTTTGCTTAATAACTCATTTATCGAAAAATATATCCAGATATGGGCAAGTCCAAACGAAACCTGTATTCTTCCCCTTTTGTTTGACACCCATATTTTTCAATCATTTCAAGGTATTATGAGAACCAAATTTTGACCGATAAATTATCTAACGATAAATATATCGAAACATGGGCGGTGTCCAAATGAAACCATTTAATTCCCACATTTAGACCAATAACTCATTTATCGATAAATATATCGAGATATTGGCAAGTCCATACGAAACCTGTGTTCTTCTCCTTTTGCTTAACACCCATATTGTACAACAATTTCAAATTATTATGAGAATCATATTTTGAACGAGAACTCGTCTATCGATAAAAATATCGAAATATGGCAATGTCCAAATAAAATTAGTGGCCTTCGCCTTTCGTTTAATAGCCATATTGTTTTTAAATTTCAAGGGTTTATGGGAACCACATTTTGCCCAATAACTAATTTATTGATAAATATATCGAAACATTGCCAATTCCAAACGAAATCATCATTATGCGAACCACATTTTAAAGAATAAGTCATTTATCGATAAATGTATCGAAATATGGGCAAGTTCTAACGAAACCTGTGCTCTTCCCCATTTCGTTCGACACCCATATTGTACATAAATTTCAAGGGCTTATGGGAACCAGATTTTGACCGATAACTCATTTATCGATAAATATATCGAAATATGGCAATGCACAAATGAAACCATTTGATACCCATATTGTACTTAAGTTTCAAGGGTTTATGGGAACCACATTTAGTCTAATAAATCACTTATCGATAAATATATCGGAATATGGCAATGTCCAAATAAAACCAGTGTCTCCCCTTTCGTTTGATACCCATAATGTATTTAAATTTCGAGGGTTTATGGGAACCACATTTTGCCCAATAACTAATTTATTGATAAATATGTCGAAACATTGCCAATTCCAAACGAAATCATCATTATGCGAACCACATTTTCCCTAATAACTCATTTATCGATAAATATATCGAAATATGGCAATGTTCAAATGAAACCATTTGATACCCATATTGCACATAAATTTCAAGGGCTTATGGGAGCCACATTTTGACCGATAAATTATTTATCGATAAATATATCGAAATATGGGCAATGTCCAAATAAAACCATTTGATACCCATATTGTACTTAAGTTTCAAGGCTTTATGGGAACCACATTAAACCGATAACTAGTTTATTGACAAATGTATCGAAATATGGCAATGTCCAAATAAAACCAGTGTCCTTCCCCTTTCGTTTGATACCCACATTGTATTTAAATTTCAAGGGTTTGTGGGAACCACATTTAGACCGATTACTCATTTATCGATAAATATGTCGGAATATGGCAATGTCCAAATAAAACCATTGTCCTTCCCCTTTCGTTTGATACCCACATTTTATTTAAATATCAAGGCTTTATGGGAACCACATTTTGCTTAATAACTCATTTATCGAAAAATATATCGAGATATGGGCAAGTCCAAACGAAACCTGTATTCTTCTCCTCTTGTTTGACACCCATATATTTCAATAATTTCAAAGTATTATGAGAACCAAATTTTGACCGAAAACTTATCTATCGATAAATATATCGAAACATGGCAATGTTCAAATGAAACCATTTGATACCCATATTGCACATAAATTTCAAGGGCTTGTGGGAACCACATTTAGACCGCTAACTCATTTATCGATAAATATATCGAAATATGGCAATGCTCAAATGAAACTATTTGATATCCATATTGTACTTAAGTTTCAAGGCTTTTTGGGAACCACATTAGACCCATAACTCGTTTATCGATAAATATATCGAAATATGGCAGTGCCCAAATGAACCCATTTGATATCCATATTGTACTTAAGTTTCACGGGTGTATGGGAACCACATTTAGACCGATAACTAGTTTATTGACAAATGTATCGAAATATGGGCAATGTCCAAATAAAACCATTTGATACCCATATTGTACTTAAGTTTCAAGGCTTTATGGGAACCACATTAAACCGATAACTAGTTTATTGACAAATGTATCGAAATATGGCAGTGCCCAAATAAAACCAGTGTGCTTCCCCTTTCGTTTGATACCCACATTGTATTTAGATGGCAAGGGTTTATGGGAACCAGATTTTGCTAAATAACTCATTTATCGAAAAATATATCGAGATATGGGCAAGTCCAAACGAAACCTGTATTCTTCTCCTCTTGTTTGACACCCATATATTTCAATAATTTCAAGGTATTATGAGAACCAAATTTTGACCGATAACTTATCTATCGATAAATATATCGAAATATGGGAATGTTCAAATGAAACCATTTGATAGCCATATTGCACATAAATTTCAAGGGCTTATGGGAACCACATTTTGACCGATAAATTATTTATCGATAAATATATCGAAATATGGGCAATGTCCAAATAAAACCATTTGATACCCATATTGTACTTAAGTTTCAAGGCTTTATGGGAACCACATTTAACCGATAACTAGTTTATTGACAAATGTATCGAAATATGGCAATGTCCAAATAAAACCAGTGTCCTTCCCCTTTCGTTTGATACCCACATTGTATTTAAATTTCAAGGGTTTATGGGAACCACATTTAGACCGATTATTCATTTATCGATAAATATATCGGAATATGGCAATGTCCAAATAAAACCATTGTCCTTCCCCTTTCGTTTGATACCCACATTTTATTTAAATATCAAGGGTTTATGGGAACCACATTTTGCATAATAACTCATTTATCGATAAATATATCGAAATATGGCAATGCCCAAATGAACCCGTTTGATATCCATATTGTACTTAAGTTTCACGGGTGTATGGGAACCACATTAAACCGATAACTCGTTTATTGCCAAATGTATCGAAATATGGCAATGTCCAAATAAAACCAGTGTCCTTCTCCTTTCGTCTGATACCCACATTGTATTTAAATTTCAAGGGTTTATGGGAACCACATTTTGCCCAATAATTAATTTATTGATAAATATATCGAAACATTGCCAATTCCAAACGAAATCATCATTATGCGAACCACATTTTGCCTAATAAGTCATTTATCGATAAATATATCGAAATATGGGCAAGTCCTAACGAAAGCTGTGCTCTTCCCCATTTCCTTCGACACCCATATTGTACATAAATTTCAAGGGGTTATGGGCACCAGATTTTGACCAATAACTCATTTATCGATAAATATATCGAAATATGGCAATGCCCAAATGAAACCATTTGATACCCATATTGTACTTAAGTTTCAAGGGTTTATGGGAACCACATTTAGTCCAATAAATCACTTATCCATAAATATATCGGAATATGGCAATGTCCAAATAAAACCATTTGATACCCATATTGTATTTAAGTTTCAAGGCTTTATGGGAACCACATTAAACCGATAACTCGTTTATTGCCAAATGTATCGAAATATGGCAATGTCCAAATAAAACCAGTGTCCTTCCCCTTTCGTTTGATACCCACATTGTATTTAAATTTCAAGGGTTTATGGGAACCACATTTAGACCGATTACTCATTTATCGATAAATATATCGGTATATGGCAAGGTCCAAATAAAACTTTTGTCCTTCCCCTTTCGTTTGATACCCACATTGTATTTAAATATCAAGGGTTTATGGGAACCACATTTTGCTTAATAACTCATTTATCGAAAAATATATCGAGATATGGGCAAGTCCAAACGAAACCTGTATTCTTCCCCTTTTGTTTGACAGCCATATTTTTCAATAATTTCAAGGTATTATGAGAACCAAATTTTGACCGATAACTTATCTAACGATAAATATATCGAAACATGGGCAGTGTCCAAATGAAACCATTTAATTCCCACATTGTGCTTAAATTGCAAGGTTTTATGGGAATAACATTTAGACCAATAACTCATTTATCGATAAATATATCGAGATATTGGCAAGCCCATACGAAACCTGTGTTCTTCTCCTTTTGTTTAACACCCATATTGTACAACAATTTCAAATTATTATGAGAATCATATTTTGACCGAGAACTCGTCTATCGAAAAAAATATCGAAATATGGCAATGTCCAAATAAAATTAGTGGCCTTCGCCTTTCGTTTAATAGCCATATAGTCAATAATTAATTTATTGATAAATATATCGAAACATTGCCAATTCCAAACGAAATCATCATTATGCGAACCACATTTTGCCTAATAAGTCATTTATCGATAAATATATCGAAATATGGGCAAGTCCTAACGAAACCTGTGCTCTTCCCCATTTCCTTCGACACCCATATTGTACATAAATTTCAAGGGCTTATGGGAACCAGATTTTGACCAGTAACTCATTTATCGATAAATATATCGAAATATGGCAATGCCCAAATGAAACCATTTGATACCCATATTGTACTTAAGTTTCAAGGGTTTATGGGAACCACATTTAGTCCAATAAATCACTTATCGATAAATATATCGGAATATGGCAATGTCCAAATAAAACCATTTGATACCCATATTGTATTTAAGTTTCAAGGCTTTATGGGAACCACATTAAACCGATAACTCGTTTATTGCCAAATGTATCGAAATATGGCAATGTCCAAATAAACCCAGTGTCCTTCTCCTTTCGTCTGATACCCACATTGTATTTAAATTTCAAGGGTATATGGGAACCACATTTTGCCCAATAATTAATTTATTGATAAATATATCGAAACATTGCCAATTCCAAACGAAATCATCATTATGCGAACCACATTTTGCCTAATAAGTCATTTATCGATAAATATATCGAAATATGGGTAATGTCCAAATAAAACCATTTGATACCCATATTGTACTTAAGTTTCAAGGCTTTATGGGAACCACATTAAACCGATAACTAGTTTATTGACAAATGTATCGAAATATGGCAATGTCCAAATAAAACCAGTGTCCTTCCCCTTTCGTTTGATACCCACATTGTATTTAAATTTCAAGGCTTTATGGGAACCACATTTTGCTTAATAACTCATATATCGAAAAATATATCGAGATAGGGGCAAGTCCAAACGAAACCTGTATTCTTCTCGTCTTGTTTGACACCCATATATTTCAATAATTTCAAGGTATTATGGGAACCAAATTTTGACCGATAACTTATCTATCGATAAATATATCGAAATATGGCAATGTTCAAATGAAACCATTTGATACCCATATTGCACATAAATTTCAAGGGCTTGTGGGAACCACATTTAGACCGCTAACTCATTTATCGATAAATATATCGAAATATGGCAATGCTCAAATGAAACTATTTGATACCCATATTGTACTTAAGTTTCAAGGCTTTTTGGGAACCACATTAGACCCATAACTCGTTTATCGATAAATATATCGAAATATGGCAGTGCCCAAATGAACCCATTTGATATCCATATTGTACTTAAGTTTCACGGGTGTATGGGAAACACATTTAGACCGATAAATCACTTATAGGTAAATATATCGGAATATGGCAGTGCCCAAATAAAACCAGTGTCCTTCCCCTTTCGTTTGATACCCACATTGTATTTAGATGGCAAGGGTTTATGGGAACCAGATTTTGCTAAATAACTCATTTATCGAAAAATATATCGAGATATGGGCAAGTCCAAACGAAACCTGTATTCTTCTCCTCTTGTTTGACACCCATATATTTCAATAATTTCAAGCTATTATGAGAACCAAATTTTGACCGATAACTTATCTATCGATAAATATATCGAAATATGGCAATGTTCAAATGAAACCATTTGATACCCATATTGCACATAAATTTCAAGGGCTTATGGGAACCACATTTTGACCGATAAATTATTTATCGATAAATATATCGAAATATGGGCAATGTCCAAATAAAACCATTTGATACCCATATTGTACTTAAGTTTCAAGGCTTTATGGGAACCACATTAAACCGATAACTAGTTTATTGACAAATGTATCGAAAAAGGGCAATGTCCAAATAAAACCAGTGTCCTTGCCCTTTCGTTTGATACCCACATTGTATTTAAATTTCAAGGGTTTATGGGAACCACATTTAGACCGATTACTCATTTATCGATAAATATATCGGAATATGGCAATGTCCAAATAAAACCATTGTCCTTCCCCTTTCGTTTGATACCCACATTTTATTTAAATATCAAGGGTTTATGGGAACCACATTTTGCATAATAACTCATTTATCGATAAATATATCGAAATATGGCAATGCCCAAATGAACCCTTTTGATATCCATATTGTACTTAAGTTTCACGGGTGTACGGGAACCACATTAAACCGATAACTCGTTTATTGCCAAATGTATCGAAATATGGCAATGTCCAAATAAAACCAGTGTCCTTCTCCTTTCGTTTGATACCCACATTGTATTTAAATTTCAAGGGTTTATGGGAACCACATTTTGCCAAATAATTAATTTATTGATAAATATATCGAAACATTGCCAATTCCAAACGAAATCATCATTATGCGAACCACATTTTGCCTAATAAGTCATTTATCGATAAATATATCGAAATATGGGCAAGTCCTAACGAAAGCTGTGCTCTTCCCCATTTCCTTCGACACCCATATTGTACATAAATTTCAAGGGGTTATGGGAACCAGATTTTGACCAATAACTCATTTATCGATAAATATATCGAAATATGGCAATGCCCAAATGAAACCATTTGATACCCATATTGTACTTAAGTTTCAAGGGTTTATGGGAACCACATTTAGTCCAATAAATCACTTATCGATAAATATATCGGAATATGGCAATGTCCAAATAAAACCATTTGATACCCATATTGTATTTAAGTTTCAAGGCTTTATGGGAACCACATTAAACCGATAACTCGTTTATTGCCAAATGTATCGAAATATGGCAATGTCCAAATAAAACCAGTGTCCTTCCCCTTTCGTTTGATACCCACATTGTATTTAAATTTCAAGGGTTTATGGGAACCACATTCAGACCGATTACTCATTTATCGATAAATATATCGGTATATGGCAAGGTCCAAATAAAACCATTGTCCTTCTCCTTTCGTTTGATACCCACATTGTATTTAAATATCCAGGGTTTATGGGAACCACATTTTGCTTAATAACTCATTTATCGAAAAATATATCGAGATATGGGCAAGTCCAAACGAAACCTGTATTCTTCCCCTTTTGTTTGACACCCATATTTTTCAATAATTTCAAGGTATTATGAGAACCAAATTTTGACCGATAACTTATCTAACGATAAATATATCGAAACATGGGCAGTGTCCAAATGAAACCATTTAATTCCCACATTGTGCTTAAATTGCAAGGTTTTATGGGAATAACATTTAGACCAATAACTCATTTATCGATAAAAATATCGAAATATGCAATGTCCAAATAAAACCAGTGTCCTGGGCCCTTCGTTTGATACCCATATTGTATTTAAAATTCAAAGGTTTATGGAAACCACATTTTGCTTAATAACTCATTTATCGATAAATATATCGAAATATGGCAATGTCCAAATAAAACCAGTGTTCTTCCACTTTCGTTTGATACCCACATTGTATTTAAATATCAAGGCTTTATGGGAACCACATTTTGCTTAATAACTCATTTATCGATAAAAATATCGAAATATGGCAATGTCCAAATAAAACCAGTGTTCTTTCACTTTCGTTTGATACCCACATTGTAATTAAATATCAAGGCTTTATGGGAACCACATTTAGACCGATAAATCACTTATTGCTAAATATATCGAAATATGGCAATGTCCAAATAAAACCAGTGTCTTGCGCCCTTCGTTTGATACCCTTATTGTGTTTAAATTTCAAGGGTTTATGGGAACCACATTTAGACCGCTAAATCACTTATTGATAAATATATCGAAATATGGCAATGTCCGAATAAAACCAGTGTCCTGGGCCCTTCGTTTGATACCCATATTGTATTTAAATTACAAGGGTTTATGACATTTAGACCGATAATTCACTTATCGATAAATATATCGGAATATGGCAATGTCCAAATAAAACCAGTGTTCTTCCACTTTCGTTTGATACCCACATTGTATTTAAATATCAAGGCTTTATGAGAACCACATTTTGCTTAATAACTCATTTATCGATAAATATATCGAAATATGGCAATGTCCAAATAAAACCAGTGTCCTTCTCCTTTCGTTTGATACCCATATTGTATTTAAATTTCAAGGGTTTATTGAAACCACATTTAGACCGATAAATCACTTATTGATAAATATATCGAAATATTGCAATGTCCAAATAAAACCAGTGTCCTTCTCCTTTCGTTTGGTACCCATATTGTATTTAAGTTTCAAGGGTTTATGGGAACCACATTAAGACCGATAAATCACTTATTGTTAAATATATCGAAATATGGCAATGTCGAAATAAAACCAGTGTCCTTCTCCTTTCGTTTGGTACCCATATTGTATTTAAGTTTCAAGGGTTTATGGGAACCACATTTAGACCGCTAAATCAGTTATTGATAAATATATCGAAATATGGCAATGTCCAAATGAAACCAGTGTCCTTCTCCTTTCGTTTGGTACCCATATTGTATTTAAGTGTCAAGGGTTTATGGGAACCACATTTAGACCGATTACTCATTAATCGATAAATATATGGAAATATGGCAATGTCCAAATAAAACGAGTGTCCTTCCTCTTTCGTTTAGTACTTATTGTTAAATATATCGAAATATGGCAATGTCCAAATAAAACCAGTGTCCTTCTCCTTTCGTTTGGTACCCATATTGTGTTTAAATTTCAAGGTTTTATGGGAACCACATTTAGAACGCTAAATCACTTATTGATAAATATATCGAAATATGGCAATGTCCAAATAAAACCAGTGTCCTGGGCCTTTCATTTGATACCCATATTGTGTTTAAATTTCAAGGGTTTATGGGAACTTATTGATAAATATATCGAAATATGGCAATGTCCAAATAAAACCAGTGTCCTGCGCCCTTCGTTTGATACCCATATTGTGTTTAAATTTCAAGGGTTTATGGGAGCCACATTTAGATCGCTAAATCACTTATTGATAAATATATCGAAATATGGCAATGTCCAAATAAAACCAGTGTCCTTCTCCTTTCGTTTGGTACCCATATTGTATTTAAGTTTCAAGGGATTATGGGAACCCCATTTAGAACGATAAATCACTTATTTATAAATATATCGAAATATGGCAATGTCCAAATAAAACCAGTGTCCTTCTCCTTTCGTTTGGTACCCATATTTTATTTAAGTTTCAAGGGTTTATGGGAACCACATTTAGACCGATAAATCACTTATTGTTAAATATATCGAAATATGGCAATGTCCAAATAAAACCAGTGTCCTTCTCCTTTCGTTTGGTACCCATACTGTGTTTAAATTTCAAAGGTTTTGAGAACCACATTTAGACCGATAAATCAGTTATTGATAAATATATCGAAATATGCCAATGTCCAAATAAAACCAGTGTCCTGGGCCTTTCGTTTGATACCCATATTGTGATTAAATTTCAAGGGTTTATGGGTACTTATTGATAAATATATCGAAATATGGCAATGTCCAAATAAAACCAGTGTCCTGGGCCCTTCGTTTGATACCCATATTGTGTTTAAATTTCAAGGGTTTATGCGAACCACATTTAGACCGCTAAATCACTTATTGATAAATATATCGAAATATGGCAATGTCCAAATAAAAGCAGTGTCCTCCTTTCGTTTGGTACCCATATTGTATTTAAGTTTCAAGTTTTTATGGGAACCACATTTAGACCGAAATATGGCAATGTCCAAATTAAACCAGTGTCCTTCCCCTTTCGTTTGATACCCACATTTTATTTAAATATCAAGGCTTTGTGGGAACAAAATTTTTGCTTAATAACTCATTTATCGATAAATATATCGAGATTTGGGCAAGTCCAAACGAAACCTGTATTCTACTCCTTTTTTTGGCACCCATATTTTTCAATAATCTCAAGGTATTATGAGAACCAAATTTGGACCGATAACTTATTTATCGATAAATATATCGAAATATGGGCAATGTCCAAATAAAACCATTTGATACCCATATTGTACTTAAGTTTCAAGGCTTTATGGGAACCACATTAAACCGATAACTCGTTTATTGACAAATGTATCGAAATATGGCAATGTCCAAATAAAAACAGTGTCCTTCTCCTTTCGTCTGATACCCACATTGTATTTAAATATCAAGGCTTTATGGGAACCACATTTTGCTTAATAACTCATTTATCGATAAATATATCGAAATATGGCAATGTCCAAATAAAACCAGTGTTCTTCCACTTTCGTTTGATACCCACATTGTATTTAAATGTCAAGGCTTTATGGGAACCACATTTTGCTTAATAACTCATTTATCGATAAATATATCGGAATATGCCAATGTCCAAATAAAACCAGTGTTCTTCCACTTTCGTTTGATACCCACATTGTATTTAAATATCAAGGCTTTATGGGAACCACATTTAGACCGATAAATCACTTAATGCTAAATATATCGAAATATGGCAATGTCCAAATAAAACCAATGTCCTGCGCCCTTCGTTTGATACCCTTATTGTGTTTAAATTTGAAGGGTTTATGAGAACCACATTTAGACCGCTAAATCACTTATTGATAAATATATCGAAATATGGCAATGTCCAAATAAAACCAGTGTTCTTCCACTTTCGTTTGATACCCACATTGTATTTAAATATCAAGGCTTTATGGGAACCACATTTTGCTTAATAACTCATTTATCGATAAATATATCGAAATATGGCAATGTCCAAATAAAACCAGTGTTCTTCCACTTTCGTTTGATACTTACATTGTATTTAAATATCAAGGCTTTGTGGGAACAACATTTTGCTTAATAACTCATTTATCGATAAATATATCGAGATTTGGGCAAGTCCAAACGAAACCTGTATTCTACTCCTTTTGTTTGGCACCCATATTTTTCAATAATCTCAAGGTATTATGAGAAGCAAATTTGGACCGATAACTTATTTATCGATAAATATATCGAAATATGGGCAATGTCCAAATAAAACCATTTGATACCCATATTGTACTTAAATTTCAAGGCTTTAGGGGAACCACATTAAACCGATAACTCGTTTATTGACAAATGTATCGAAATATGGCAATGTCCAAATAAAAACAGTGTCCTTCTCCTTTCGTCTGATACCCACATTGTATTTAAATATCAAGGCTTTATGGGAACCACATTTTGCTTAATAACTCATTTATCGATAAATATATCGAAATATGGCAATGTCCAAATAAAACCAGTGTTCTTCCACTTTCGTTTGATACCCACATTGTATTTAAATATCAAGGCTTTATGGGAACCACATTTAGACCGATAAATCACTTATTCCTAAATATATCGAAATATGTCAATATCCAAATAAAACCAGTGTCCTTCTCCTTTCGTTTGGTACCCATATTGTATTTATGTTTCAAGGGTTTATGGGAACCACATTTAGACCGATTACTCATTAATCGATAAATATATGGAAATATGGCAATGTCCAAATAAAACCAGTGTCGTTCCCCTTTCGTTTGATACCCACATTTTATTTAAATATCAAGGCTTTGTGGGAACAACATTTTGCTTAATAACTCATTTATCGATAAATATATCGAGATTTGGGCAAGTCCAAACGAAACCTGTATTCTACTCCTTTTGTTTGGCACCCATATTTTTCAATAATCTCAAGGTATTATGAGAACCAAATTTTGACCGATAACTTATTTATCGATAAATATATCGAAATATGGGCAATGCCCAAATAAAACCATTTGATACCCATATTGTACTTAAGTTTCAAGGCTTTATGGGAACCACATTAAACCGATAACTCGTTTATTGACAAATGTATCGAAATATGGTAATGTCCAAATAAAAACAGTGTCCTTCTCCTTTCGTCTGATACCCACATTGTATTTAAATTTCAAGGGTTTATGGGAACCACATTTAGACCGATTACTCATTTATCGATAAATATATCGGAATATGGCAATGCCCAAATAAAACCATTGTCCTTCACCTTTCGGTTGATACCCACATTGTATTTAAATATCAAGGCTTTGTGGGAACCACATTTAGACCTATAAATCACTTATTGCTAAATATATCGAAATATGGCAATGTCCAAATAAAACCAGTGTCCTGCGCCCTTCGTGTGATACCCATATTGTGTTTAAATTTCAAGGGCTTATGGGAACCACATTTAGACCGCTAAATCACTTATTTATAAATATATCGAAATATGGCAATGTCCAAATAAAACCAGTGGCCTGAGCCCCTCGTTTGACACCCATATTGTATTTAAATTTCAAGGGTGTATGGAAACCACATTTAGACCGATAAATCACTTATTGATAAATATATCGAAATATGGCAATGTCCAAATAAAACCAGTGTCCTGCGCCCTTCGTTTGATACCCATATTGTGTTTAAATTTCAAGGGTTTATGGGAACCACATTTAGACCGCTAAATCACTTATCGATAAATATATCGGAATATAGCAATGTCCAAATAAAACCAGTGTTCTTCCACTTTCGTTTGATACCCACATTGTATTTAAATATCAAGGCTTTATGGGAACCACATTTTGCTTAATAAATCACTTATCGATAAATATATCGGAATATGGCAATGTCCAAATAAAACCAGTGTTCTTCCACTTTCGTTTCATACCCACATCGTATTTAAATATCAAGGCTTTATGGGAACCACATTTAGACCGATAAATCACTTATTGCTAAATATATCGAAATATGGCAATGTCCAAATAAAACCAGTGTCCTGCGCCCTTCGTTTGATACCCATATTGTGTTTAAATTTCAAGGGTTTATGGGAACCACATTTAGACCGCTAAATCACTTATTGATAAATATATCGAAATATGGCAATGTCCAAATAAAACCAGTGTCCTGGGCCCTTCGTTTGATACCCATATTGTATTTAAGTTTCTAGGGTTTATGGAAACCACATTTAGACCGATAAATCACTTATTGATAAATATATCGAAATATGGCAATGTCCAAATAAAACCAGTGTGCTGGGCCCTTCGTTTGACACCCATATTGTATCTAGTTTCAAGGGTTTATGGGAACCACATTTAGACCGCTAAATCACTTATTGATAAATATATCGAAATATGGCAATGTCCAAATAAAACCAGTGTCCTTCTCCTTTCGTTTGGTACCCATATTGTATTTAAGTTTCAAGGGTTTATGGGAACCACATTTAGACCGATTACTCATTAATCGATAATATATGGAAATATGGCAATGTCCAAATAAAACCAGTGTCCTTCCCCTTTCGTTTGGTACCCATATTGTATTTAAGTTTCAAGGGTTTATGGGAACCACATTTAGACCGATAAATCACTTATTGTTAAATATATCGAAATATGGCAATGTCCAAATAAAACCAGTGTCCTTCTCCTTTCGTTTGGTACCCATATTTTATTTAAGTTTCAAGGGTTTATGGGAACCACATTTAGACCGATAAATCACTTATTGTTAAATATATCGGAATATGGCAATGTCCAAATAAAACCAGTGTCCTCCTTTCGTTTGGTACCCATATTGTGTTTAAATTTCAAGGGTTTATGGGAACCACATTTAGACCGCTAAATCACTTATTGATAAATATATCGAAATATGGCAATGTCCAAATAAAACCAGTCTCCTGGGCCCTTCGTTTGATACCCATATTGTGTTTAAATTTCAAGGGTTTATGGGAACTTATTGATAAATATATCGAAATATGGCAATGCCCAAATAAAACCAGTGTCCTGGGCCCTTCGTTTGATACCCATATTGTGTTTAAATTTCAAGGGTTTATGGGAACTTATTGATAAATATATCGAAATATGCCAATGTCCAAATAAAACCAGTGTCCTGGGCCGTTCGTTTGATACCCATATTGTATTTAAATTTCAAGGGTTTATGGAAACCACATTTAGACCGATTAATCACTTATCGATAAATATTTCGAAATATGGCAATGTCCAAATAAAACCAGTGTCCTTCTCCTTTCGTTTGGTACCCATATTGTATTTAAGTTTCAAGGGTTTATGGGAACCACATTTAGACCGATTACTCATTAATCGATAAATATATGGAAATATGGCAATGTCCAAATAAAACCAGTGTCCTTCCCCTTTCGTTTGGTACCCATATTGTATTTAAGTTTCAAGGGTTTATGGGAACCACATTTAGACCGATAAATCACTTATTGTTAAATATATCGAAATATGGCAATGTCCAAATAAAACCAGTGTCCTTCTCCTTTCGTTTGGTACCCATATTTTATTTAAGTTTCAAGGGTTTATGGGAACCACATTTAGACCGATAAATCACTTATTGTTAAATATATCGGAATATGGCAATGTCCAAATAAAACCAGTGTCCTCCTTTCGTTTGGTACCCATATTGTGTTTAAATTTCAAGGGTTTATGGGAACCACATTTAGACCGCTAAATCACTTATTGATAAATATATCGAAATATGGCAATGTCCAAATAAAACCAGTCTCCTGGGCCCTTCGTTTGATACCCATATTGTGTTTAAATTTCAAGGGTTTATGGGAACTTATTGATAAATATATCGAAATATGGCAATGCCCAAATAAAACCAGTGTCCTGGGCCCTTCGTTTGATACCCATATTGTGTTTAAATTTCAAGGGTTTATGGGAACTTATTGATAAATATATCGAAATATGGCAATGTCCAAATAAAACCAGTGTCCTGGGCCCTTCGTTTGATACCCATATTGTATTTAAATTTCAAGGGTTTATGGAAACCACATTTAGACCGATTAATCACTTATCGATAAATATTTCGGAATATGGCAATGTCCAAATAAAACCAGTGTCCTGGGCCCTTCGTTTGATACCCATTTGTGTTTAAATTTCAAGGGTTTATGGGAACCACATTTTGCTTAATAACTCATTTATCGATAAATATATCGAAATATGGCAATGTCCAAATAAAACCAGTGTTCTTCCACTTTCGTTTGATACCCACATTGTATTTAAATATCAAGGCTTTATGGGAACCACTTTTAGACCGATAAATCACTTATTGCTAAATATATCGAAATATGGCAATGTCCAAATAAAACCAGTGTCCTGCGCCATTCGTTTGATACCCATATTGTGTTTAAATTTCAAGGGTTTATGGGAACCACATTTAGACCGCTAAATCACTTATTGATAAATATATCGAAATATGGCAATGTCCAAATAAAACCAGTGTCCTGCGCCCTTCGTTTGATACCCATATTGTGTTTAAATTTCAAGGGTTTATGGGAACCACATTTAGACCGCTAAATCACTTATTGATAAATATATCGAAATATGGCAATGTCCAAATAAAACCAGTCTCCTGGGCCCTTCGTTTGATACCCATATTGTGTTTAAATTTCAAGGGTTTATGGGAACTTATTGATAAATATATCGAAATATGGCAATGCCCAAATAAAACCAGTGTCCTGGGCCCTTCGTTTGATACCCATATTGTGTTTAAATTTCAAGGGTTTATGGGAACTTATTGATAAATATATCGAAATATGGCAATGCCCAAATAAAACCAGTTTCCTGCGCCCTTCGTTTTATACCCATATTGTGTTTAAATTTCAAGGGTTTATGGGAACCACATTTAGACCGCTATCACTTATCGATAAATATATCGGAATATAGCAATGTCCAAATAAAACCAGTGTTCTTCCACTTTCGTTTGATACCCACATTGTATTTAAATATCAAGGCTTTATGGGAACCACATTTTGCTTAATAAATCACTTATCGATAAATATATCGGAATATGGCAATGTCCAAATAAAACCAGTGTCCTTCTCCTTTCGTTTGGTACCCATATTGTATTTAAGTTTCAAGGGTTTATGGGAACCACATTTAGACCGATTACTCATTAATCGATAATATATGGAAATATGGCAATGTCCAAATAAAACCAGTGTCCTTCCCCTTTCGTTTGGTACCCATATTGTATTTAAGTTTCAAGGGTTTATGGGAACCACATTTAGACCGATAAATCACTTATTGTTAAATATATCGAAATATGGCAATGTCCAAATAAAACCAGTGTCCTTCTCCTTTCGTTTGGTACCCATATTTTATTTAAGTTTCAAGGGTTTATGGGAACCACATTTAGACCGATAAATCACTTATTGTTAAATATATCGGAATATGGCAATGTCCAAATAAAACCAGTGTCCTCCTTTCGTTTGGTACCCATATTGTGTTTAAATTTCAAGGGTTTATTGGAACCACATTTAGACCGCTAAATCACTTATTGATAAATATATCGAAATATGGCAATGTCCAAATAAAACCAGTCTCCTGGGCCCTTCGTTTGATACCCATATTGTGTTTAAATTTCAAGGGTTTATGGGAACTTATTGATAAATATATCGAAATATGGCAATGCCCAAATAAAACCAGTGTCCTGGGCCCTTCGTTTGATACCCATATTGTGTTTAAATTTCAAGGGTTTATGGGAACTTATTGATAAATATATCGAAATATGCCAATGTCCAAATAAAACCAGTGTCCTGGGCCTTTCGTTTGATACCCATATTGTATTTAAATTTCAAGGGTTTATGGAAACCACATTTAGACCGATTAATCACTTATCGATAAATATTTCGAAATATGGCAATGTCCAAATAAAACCAGTGTCCTTCTCCTTTCGTTTGGTACCCATATTGTATTTAAGTTTCAAGGGTTTATGGGAACCACATTTAGACCGATTACTCATTAATCGATAAATATATGGAAATATGGCAATGTCCAAATAAAACCAGTGTCCTTCCCCTTTCGTTTGGTACCCATATTGTATTTAAGTTTCAAGGGTTTATGGGAACCACATTTAGACCGATAAATCACTTATTGTTAAATATATCGAAATATGGCAATGTCCAAATAAAACCAGTGTCCTTCTCCTTTCGTTTGGTATCCATATTTTATTTAAGTTTCAAGGGCTTATGGGAACCACATTTAGACCGATAAATCACTTATTGTTAAATATATCGGAATATGGCAATGTCCAAATAAAACCAGTGTCCTCCTTTCGTTTGGTACCCATATTGTGTTTAAATTTCAAGGGTTTATGGGAACCACATTTAGACCGCTAAATCACTTATTGATAAATATATCGAAATATGGCAATGTCCAAATAAAACCAGTCTCCTGGGCCCTTCGTTTGATACCCATATTGTGTTTCAATTTCAAGGGTTTATGGGAACTTATTGATAAATATATCGAAATATGGCAATGCCCAAATAAAACCAGTGTCGTGGGCCCTTCGTTTGATACCCATATTGTGTTTAAATTTCAGGGGTTTATGGGAACTTATTGATAAATATATCGAAATATGCCAATGTCCAAATAAAACCAGTGTCCTGGGCCCTTCGTTTGATACCCATATTGTATTTAAATTTCAAGGGTTTATGGAAACCACATTTAGACCGATTAATCACTTATCGATAAATATATCGGAATATGGCAATGTCCAAATAAAACCAGTGTTCTTCCACTTTCGTTTGATACCCACATTGTATTTAAATATCAAGGCTTTATGGGAACCACATTTAGACCGATAAATCACTTATTGCTAAATATATCGAAATATGGCAATGTCCAAATAAAACCAGTGTCCTGCGCCCTTCGTTTGATACCCATATTGTGTTTAAATTTCGGAACCACATTTAGACCGCTAAATCACTTATTGATAAATATATCGAAATATGGCAATGTCCAACTAAAACCAGTGTCCTGGGCGCTTCGTTTGATACCCATATTGTATTTAAATTTCAAGGGCTTCTGGAAACCACATTTAGACCGATAATTCACTTATTGATAAATATATCGAAATATGGCAATGTCCAAATAAAACCAGTGCCCTGGGCCCTTCGTTTGATACCCATATTGTATTTAAATTTCTAGGGTTTATGTAAACCACATTTAGGCCGATAAATCACTTATCGATAAATATATAGGAATATGGCAATGTCCAAATAAAACCAGTGTTCTTCCACTTTCGTTTGATACCCACATTGTATTTAAATATCAAGGCTTTATGGGAACCACATTTAGACCGATAAATTACTTATTGCTAAATATATCGAAATATGGCAATGTCCAAATAAAACCAGTGTCCTGGGCCCTTCGTTTGATACCCATATTGTATTTAAATTTCAAGGGTTTATGGAAACCACATTTAGACCGATAAATCACTTATCGATAAATATTTCGGAATATGGCAATGTCCAAATAAAACCAGTGTCCTGGGCCCTTCGTTTGATACCCATATTGTATTTAAATTTCTAGAGTTTATGGAAACCAAATTTAGACCGATAAATCACTTATCGATAAATATATCGGAATATGGCAATGTCCAAATAAAACCAGTGTTCTTCCACTTTCGTTTGATACCCACATTGTATTTAAATATCAAGGCTTTATGGGAACCACATTTAGACCGATAAATTACTTATTGCTAAATATATCGAAATATGGCAATGTCCAAATAAAACCAGTGTCCTGGGCCCTTCGTTTGATACCCATATTGTATTTAAATTTCAAGGGTTTATGGAAACCACATTTAGACCGATAAATCACTTATCGATAAATATTTCGGAATATGGCAATGTCCAAATGAAACCATTGTCCTGGGCCCTTCGTTTGATACCCATTTGTGTTTAAATTTCAAGGGTTTATGGGAACCACATTTTGCTTAATAACTCATTTATCGATAAATATATCGAAATATGGCAATGTCCAAATAAAACCAGTGTTCTTCCACTTTCGTTTGATACCCACATTGTATTTAAATATCAAGGCTTTATGGGAACCACTTTTAGACCGATAAATCACTTATTGCTAAATATATCGAAATATGGCAATGTCCAAATAAAACCAGTGTCCTGCGCCATTCGTTTGATACCCATATTGTGTTTAAATTTCAAGGGTTTATGGGAACCACATTTAGACCGCTAAATCACTTATCGATAAATATATCGGAATATAGCAATGTCCAAATAAAACCAGTGTTCTTCCACTTTCGTTTGATACCCACATTGTATTTAAATATCAAGGCTTTATGGGAACCACATTTTGCTTAATAAATCACTTATCGATAAATATATCGGAATATGGCAATGTCCAAATAAAACCAGTGTTCTTCCACTTTCGTTTGATACCCACATCGTATTTAAATATCAAGGCTTTATGGGAACCACATTTAGACCGATAAATCACTTATTGCTAAATATATCGAAATATGGCAATGTCCAAATAAAACCAGTGTCCTGCGCCCTTCGTTTGATACCCATATTGTGTTTAAATTTCAAGGGTTTATGGGAACCACATTTAGACCGCTAAATCACTTATTGATAAATATATCGAAATATGGCAATGTCCAAATAAAACCAGTGTCCTGGGCCCTTCGTTTGATACCCATATTGTATTTAAATTTCTAGGGTTTATGGAAACCACATTTAGACCGATAAATCACTTATTGATAAATATATCGAAATATGGCAATGTCCAAATAAAACCAGTGTGCTGGGCCCTTCGTTTGACACCCATATTGTATCTAAGTTTCAAGGGTTTATGGGAACCACATTTAGACCGCTAAATCACTTATTGATAAATATATCGAAATATGGCAATGTCCAAATAAAACCAGTGTCCTTCTCCTTTCGTTTGGTACCCATATTGTATTTAAGTTTCAAGGGTTTATGGGAACCACATTTAGACCGATTACTCATTAATCGATAATATATGGAAATATGGCAATGTCCAAATAAAACCAGTGTCCTTCCCCTTTCGTTTGGTACCCATATTGTATTTAAGTTTCAAGGGTTTATGGGAACCACATTTAGACCGATAAATCACTTATTGTTAAATATATCGAAATATGGCAATGTCCAAATAAAACCAGTGTCCTTCTCCTTTCGTTTGGTACCCATATTTTATTTAAGTTTCAAGGGTTTATGGGAACCACATTTAGACCGATAAATCACTTATTGTTAAATATATCGGAATATGGCAATGTCCAAATAAAACCAGTGTCCTCCTTTCGTTTGGTACCCATATTGTGTTTAAATTTCAAGGGTTTATTGGAACCACATTTAGACCGCTAAATCACTTATTGATAAATATATCGAAATATGGCAATGTCCAAATAAAACCAGTCTCCTGGGCCCTTCGTTTGATACCCATATTGTGTTTAAATTTCAAGGGTTTATGGGAACTTATTGATAAATATATCGAAATATGGCAATGCCCAAATAAAACCAGTGTCCTGGGCCCTTCGTTTGATACCCATATTGTGTTTAAATTTCAAGGGTTTATGGGAACTTATTGATAAATATATCGAAATATGCCAATGTCCAAATAAAACCAGTGTCCTGGGCCTTTCGTTTGATACCCATATTGTATTTAAATTTCAAGGGTTTATGGAAACCACATTTAGACCGATTAATCACTTATCGATAAATATTTCGAAATATGGCAATGTCCAAATAAAACCAGTGTCCCTCTCCTTTCGTTTGGTACCCATATTGTATTTAAGTTTCAAGGGTTTATGGGAACCACATTTAGACCGATTACTCATTAATCGATAAATATATGGAAATATGGCAATGTCCAAATAAAACCAGTGTCCTTCCCCTTTCGTTTGGTACCCATATTGTATTTAAGTTTCAAGGGTTTATGGGAACCACATTTAGACCGATAAATCACTTATTGTTAAATATATCGAAATATGGCAATGTCCAAATAAAACCAGTGTCCTTCTCCTTTCGTTTGGTATCCATATTTTATTTAAGTTTCAAGGGTTTATGGGAACCACATTTAGACCGATAAATCACTTATTGTTAAATATATCGGAATATGGCAATGTCCAAATAAAACCAGTGTCCTCCTTTCGTTTGGTACCCATATTGTGTTTAAATTTCAAGGGTTTATGGGAACCACATTTAGACCGCTAAATCACTTATTGATAAATATATCGAAATATGGCAATGTCCAAATAAAACCAGTCTCCTGGGCCCTTCGTTTGATACCCATATTGTGTTTAAATTTCAAGGGTTTATGGGAACTTATTGATAAATATATCGAAATATGGCAATGCCCAAATAAAACCAGTGTCGTGGGCCCTTCGTTTGATACCCATATTGTGTTTAAATTTCAAGGGTTTATGGGAACTTATTGATAAATATATCGAAATATGCCAATGTCCAAATAAAACCAGTGTCCTGGGCCCTTCGTTTGATACCCATATTGTATTTAAATTTCAAGGGTTTATGGAAACCACATTTAGACCGATTAATCACTTATCGATAAATATATCGGAATATGGCAATGTCCAAATAAAACCAGTGTTCTTCCACTTTCGTTTGATACCCACATTGTATTTAAATATCAAGGCTTTATGGGAACCACATTTAGACCGATAAATCACTTATTGCTAAATATATCGAAATATGGCAATGTCCAAATAAAACCAGTGTCCTGCGCCCTTCGTTTGATACCCATATTGTGTTTAAATTTCGGAACCACATTTAGACCGCTAAATCACTTATTGATAAATATATCGAAATATGGCAATGTCCAACTAAAACCAGTGTCCTGGGCGCTTCGTTTGATACCCATATTGTATTTAAATTTCAAGGGCTTCTGGAAACCACATTTAGACCGATAATTCACTTATTGATAAATATATCGAAATATGGCAATGTCCAAATAAAACCAGTGCCCTGGGCCCTTCGTTTGATACCCATATTGTATTTAAATTTCTAGGGTTTATGTAAACCACATTTAGGCCGATAAATCACTTATCGATAAATATATAGGAATATGGCAATGTCCAAATAAAACCAGTGTTCTTCCACTTTCGTTTGATACCCACATTGTATTTAAATATCAAGGCTTTATGGGAACCACATTTAGACCGATAAATTACTTATTGCTAAATATATCGAAATATGGCAATGTCCAAATAAAACCAGTGTCCTGGGCCCTTCGTTTGATACCCATATTGTATTTAAATTTCAAGGGTTTATGGAAACCACATTTAGACCGATAAATCACTTATCGATAAATATTTCGGAATATGGCAATGTCCAAATAAAACCAGTGTCCTGGGCCCTTCGTTTGATACCCATATTGTATTTAAATTTCTAGAGTTTATGGAAACCAAATTTAGACCGATAAATCACTTATCGATAAATATATCGGAATATGGCAATGTCCAAATAAAACCAGTGTTCTTCCACTTTCGTTTGATACCCACATTGTATTTAAATATCAAGGCTTTATGGGAACCACATTTAGACCGATAAATTACTTATTGCTAAATATATCGAAATATGGCAATGTCCAAATAAAACCAGTGTCCTGGGCCCTTCGTTTGATACCCATATTGTATTTAAATTTCAAGGGTTTATGGAAACCACATTTAGACCGATAAATCACTTATCGATAAATATTTCGGAATATGGCAATGTCCAAATGAAACCATTGTCCTGGGCCCTTCGTTTGATACCCATTTGTGTTTAAATTTCAAGGGTTTATGGGAACCACATTTTGCTTAATAACTCATTTATCGATAAATATATCGAAATATGGCAATGTCCAAATAAAACCAGTGTTCTTCCACTTTCGTTTGATACCCACATTGTATTTAAATATCAAGGCTTTATGGGAACCACTTTTAGACCGATAAATCACTTATTGCTAAATATATCGAAATATGGCAATGTCCAAATAAAACCAGTGTCCTGCGCCATTCGTTTGATACCCATATTGTGTTTAAATTTCAAGGGTTTATGGGAACCACATTTAGACCGCTAAATCACTTATTGATAAATATATCGAAATATGGCAATGTCCAAATAAAACCAGTGTCCTGAGCCCCTCGTTTGATACCCATATTGTATTTAAATTTCAAGGGTGTATGGAAACCACATTTAGACCGATAAATCACTTATTGCTAAATATATCGAAATATGGCAATGTCCAAATAAAACCAGTGTCCTGCGCCCTTCGTTTGATACCCATATTGTGTTTAAATTTCAAGGGTTTATGGGAACCACATTTAGACCGCTAAATCACTTATCGATAAATATATCGGAATATAGCAATGTCCAAATAAAACCAGTGTTCTTCCACTTTCGTTTGATACCCACATCGTATTTAAATATCAAGGCTTTATGGGAACCACATTTAGACCGATAAATCACTTATTGCTAAATATATCGAAATATGGCAATGTCCAAATAAAACCAGTGTCCTGCGCCCTTCGTTTGATACCCATATTGTGTTTAAATTTCAAGGGTTTATGGGAACCACATTTAGACCGCTAAATCACTTATTGATAAATATATCGAAATATGGCAATGTCCAAATAAAACCAGTGTCCTGGGCCCTTCGTTTGATACCCATATTGTATTTAAATTTCTAGGGTTTATGGAAACCACATTTAGACCGATAAATCACTTATTGATAAATATATCGAAATATGGCAATGTCCAAATAAAACCAGTGTTCTTCCACTTTCGTTTGATACCCACATCGTATTTAAATATCAAGGCTTTATGGGAACCACATTTAGACCGATAAATCACTTATTGCTAAATATATCGAAATATGGCAATGTCCAAATAAAACCAGTGTCCTGCGCCCTTCGTTTGATACCCATATTGTGTTTAAATTTCAAGGGTTTATGGGAACCACATTTAGACCGCTAAATCACTTATTGATAAATATATCGAAATATGCCAATGTCCAAATAAAACCAGTGTCCTGGGCCCTTCGTTTGATACCCATATTGTATTTAAATTTCAAGGGTTTATGGAAACCACATTTAGACCGATTAATCACTTATCGATAAATATATCGGAATATGGCAATGTCCAAATAAAACCAGTGTTCTTCCACTTTCGTTTGATACCCACATTGTATTTAAATATCAAGGCTTAATGGGAACCACATTTAGACCGATAAATCACTTATTGCTAAATATATCGAAATATGGCAATGTCCAAATAAAACCAGTGTCCTGCGCCCTTCGTTTGATACCCATATTGTGTTTAAATTTCGGAACCACATTTAGACCGCTAAATCACTTATTGATAAATATATCGAAATATGGCAATGTCCAACTAAAACCAGTGTCCTGGGCCCTTCGTTTGATACCCATATTGTATTTAAATTTCAAGGGTTTATGGAAACCACATTTAGGCCGATAAATCACTTTTCGATAAATATATAGGAATATGGCAATGTCCAAATAAAACCAGTGTTCTTCCACTTTCGTTTGATACCCACATTGTATTTAAATATCAAGGCTTTATGGGAACCACATTTAGACCGATAAATTACTTATTGCTAAATATATCGAAATATGGCAATGTCCAAATAAAACCAGTGTCCTGGGCCCTTCGTTTGATACCCATATTGTATTTAAATTTCAAGGGTTTATGGAAACCACATTTAGACCGATAAATCACTTATCGATAAATATTTCGGAATATGGCAATGTCCAAATAAAACCAGTGTCCTGGGCCCTTCGTTTGATACCCATATTGTATTTAAATTTCTAGAGTTTATGGAAACCAAATTTAGACCGATAAATCACTTATCGATAAATATATCGGAATATGGCAATGTCCAAATAAAACCAGTGTTCTTCCACTTTCGTTTGATACCCACATTGTATTTAAATATCAAGGCTTTATGGGAACCACATTTAGACCTATAAATTACTTATTGCTAAATATATCGAAATATGGCAATGTCCAAATAAAACCAGTGTGCTGGGCCCTTCGTTTGATACCCATATTGTATTTAAATTTCAAGGGTTTATGGAAACCACATTTAGACCGATAAATCACTTATCGATAAATATTTCGGAATATGGCAATGTCCAAATAAAACCAGTGTCCTGGGCCCTTCGTTTGATACCCATTTGTGTTTAAATTTCAAGGGTTTATGGGAACCACATTTTGCTTAATAACTCATTTATCGATAAATATATCGAAATATGGCAATGTCCAAATAAAACCAGTGTTCTTCCACTTTCGTTTGATACCCACATTGTATTTAAATATCAAGGCTTTATGGGAACCACTTTTAGACCGATAAATCACTTATTGCTAAATATATCGAAATATGGCAATGTCCAAATAAAACCAGTGTCCTGCGCCATTCGTTTGATACCCATATTGTGTTTAAATTTCAAGGGTTTATGGGAACCACATTTAGACCGCTAAATCACTTATTGATAAATATATCGAAATATGGCAATGTCCAAATAAAACCAGTGTCCTGAGCCCCTCGTTTGATACCCATATTGTATTTAAATTTCAAGGGTGTATGGAAACCACATTTAGACCGATAAATCACTTATTGCTAAATATATCGAAATATGGCAATGTCCAAATAAAACCAGTGTCCTGCGCCCTTCGTTTGATACCCATATTGTGTTTAAATTTCAAGGGCTTATGGGAACCACATTTAGACCGCTAAATCACTTATCGATAAATATATCGGAATATAGCAATGTCCAAATAAAACCAGTGTTCTTCCACTTTCGTTTGATACCCACATCGTATTTAAATATCAAGGCTTTATGGGAACCACATTTAGACCGATAAATCACTTATTGCTAAATATATCGAAATATGGCAATGTCCAAATAAAACCAGTGTCCTGCGCCCTTCGTTTGATACCCATATTGTGTTTAAATTTCAAGGGTTTATGGGAACCACATTTAGACCGCTAAATCACTTATTGATAAATATATCGAAATATGGCAATGTCCAAATAAAACCAGTGTCCTGGGCCCTTCGTTTGATACCCATATTGTATTTAAATTTCTAGGGTTTATGGAAACCACATTTAGACCGATAAATCACTTATTGATAAATATATCGAAATATGGCAATGTCCAAATAAAACCAGTGTTCTTCCACTTTCGTTTGATACCCACATCGTATTTAAATATCAAGGCTTTATGGGAACCACATTTAGACCGATAAATCACTTATTGCTAAATATATCGAAATATGGCAATGTCCAAATAAAACCAGTGTCCTGCGCCCTTCGTTTGATACCCATATTGTGTTTAAATTTCAAGGGTTTATGGGAACCACATTTAGACCGCTAAATCACTTAATGATAAATATATCGAAATATGCCAATGTCCAAATAAAACCAGTGTCCTGGGCCCTTCGTTTGATACCCATATTGTATTTAAATTTCAAGGGTTTATGGAAACCACATTTAGACCGATTAATCACTTATCGATAAATATATCGGAATATGGCAATGTCCAAATAAAACCAGTGTTCTTCCACTTTCGTTTGATACCCACATTGTATTTAAATATCAAGGCTTAATGGGAACCACATTTAGACCGATAAATCACTTATTGCTAAATATATCGAAATATGGCAATGTCCAAATAAAACCAGTGTCCTGCGCCCTTCGTTTGATACCCATATTGTGTTTAAATTTCGGAACCACATTTAGACCGCTAAATCACTTATTGATAAATATATCGAAATATGGCAATGTCCAACTAAAACCAGTGTCCTGGGCGCTTCGTTTGATACCCATTTGTGTTTAAATTTCAAGGGTTTATGGGAACCACATTTTGCTTAATAACTCATTTATCGATAAATATATCGAAATATGGCAATGTCCAAATAAAACCAGTGTTCTTCCACTTTCGTTTGATACCCACATTGTATTTAAATATCAAGGCTTTATGGGAACCACTTTTAGACCGATAAATCACTTATTGCTAAATATATCGAAATATGGCAATGTCCAAATAAAACCAGTGTCCTGCGCCATTCGTTTGATACCCATATTGTGTTTAAATTTCAAGGGTTTATGGGAACCACATTTAGACCGCTAAATCACTTATTGATAAATATATCGAAATATGGCAATGTCCAAATAAAACCAGTGTGCTGGGCCCTTCGTTTGATACCCATATTGTATTTAAATTTCAAGGGTTTATGGAAACCACATTTAGACCGATAAATCACTTATCGATAAATATTTCGGAATATGGCAATGTCCAAATAAAACCAGTGTCCTGGGCCCTTCGTTTGATACCCATTTGTGTTTAAATTTCAAGGGTTTATGGGAACCACATTTTGCTTAATAACTCATTTATCGATAAATATATCGAAATATGGCAATGTCCAAATAAAACCAGTGTTCTTCCACTTTCGTTTGATACCCACATTGTATTTAAATATCAAGGCTTTATGGGAACCACTTTTAGACCGATAAATCACTTATTGCTAAATATATCGAAATATGGCAATGTCCAAATAAAACCAGTGTCCTGCGCCATTCGTTTGATACCCATATTGTATTTAAATTTCAAGGGCTTATGGAAACCACATTTAGACCGATAATTCACTTATTGATAAATATATCGAAATATGGCAATGTCCAAATAAAACCAGTGCCCTGGGCCCTTCGTTTGATACCCATATTGTATTTAAATTTCTAGGGTTTATGGAAACCACATTTAGGCCGATAAATCACTTATCGATAAATATATAGGAATATGGCAATGTCCAAATAAAACCAGTGTTCTTCCACTTTCGTTTGATACCCACATTGTATTTAAATATCAAGGCTTTATGGGAACCACATTTAGACCGATAAATTACTTATTGCTAAATATATCGAAATATGGCAATGTCCAAATAAAACCAGTGTCCTGGGCCCTTCGTTTGATACCCATATTGTATTTAAATTTCAAGGGTTTATGGAAACCACATTTAGACCGATAAATCACTTATCGATAAATATTTCGGAATATGGCAATGTCCAAATAAAACCAGTGTCCTGGGCCCTTCGTTTGATACCCATATTGTATTTAAATTTCGAGAGTTTATGGAAACCAAATTTAGACCGATAAATCACTTATCGATAAATATATCGGAATATGGCAATGTCCAAATAAAACCAGTGTTCTTCCACTTTCGTTTGATACCCACATTGTATTTAAATATCAAGGCTTTATGGGAACCACATTTAGACCGATAAATTACTTATTGCTAAATATATCGAAATATGGCAATGTCCAAATAAAACCAGTGTGCTGGGCTCTTCGTTTGATACCCATATTGTATTTAAATTTCAAGGGTTTATGGAAACCACATTTAGACCGATAAATCACTTATCGATAAATATTTCGGAATATGGCAATGTCCAAATAAAACCAGTGTCCTGGGCCCTTCGTTTGATACCCAT
Source organism: Merzomyia westermanni (assembly GCA_949987695.1). Taxonomy (NCBI): domain Eukaryota; kingdom Metazoa; phylum Arthropoda; class Insecta; order Diptera; family Tephritidae; genus Merzomyia; species Merzomyia westermanni. Next base: position 2,841,806 of record OX465292.1, on the reverse strand, counting down.
TTGTGTTTAAATTTCAAGGGTTTATGGGAACCACATTTTGCTTAATAACTCATTTATCGATAAATATATCGAAATATGGCAATGTCCAAATAAAACCAGTTTTCTTCCACTTTCGTTTGATACCCACATTGTATTTAAATATCAAGGCTTTATGGGAACCACTTTTAGACCGATAAATCACTTATTGCTAAATATATCGAAATATGGCAATGTCCAAATAAAACCAGTGTCCTGCGCCATTCGTTTGATACCCATATTGTGTTTAAATTTCAAGGGTTTATGGGAACCACATTTAGACCGCTAAATCACTTATTGATAAATATATCGAAATATGGCAATGTCCAAATAAAACCAGTGTCCTGAGCCCCTCGTTTGATACCCATATTGTATTTAAATTTCAAGGGTGTATGGAAACCACATTTAGACCGATAAATCACTTATTGCTAAATATATCGAAATATGGCAATGTCCAAATAAAACCAGTGTCCTGCGCCCTTCGTTTGATACCCATATTGTGTTTAAATTTCAAGGGTTTATGGGAACCACATTTAGACCGCTAAATCACTTATCGATAAATATATCGGAATATAGCAATGTCCAAATAAAACCAGTGTTCTTCCACTTTCGTTTGATACCCACATCGTATTTAAATATCAAGGCTTTATGGGAACCACATTTAGACCGATAAATCACTTATTGCTAAATATATCGAAATATGGCAATGTCCAAATAAAACCAGTGTCCTGCGCCCTTCGTTTGATACCCATATTGTGTTTAAATTTCAAGGGTTTATGGGAACCACATTTAGACCGCTAAATCACTTATTGATAAATATATCGAAATATGGCAATGTCCAAATAAAACCAGTGTCCTGGGCCCTTCGTTTGATACCCATATTGTATTTAAATTTCTAGGGTTTATGGAAACCACATTTAGACCGATAAATCACTTATTGATAAATATATCGAAATATGGCAATGTCCAAATAAAACCAGTGTTCTTCCACTTTCGTTTGATACCCACATCGTATTTAAATATCAAGGCTTTATGGGAACCACATTTAGACCGGTAAATCACTTATTGCTAAATATATCGAAATATGGCAATGTCCAAATAAAACCAGTGTCCTGCGCCCTTCGTTTGATACCCATATTGTGTTTAAATTTCAAGGGTTTATGGGAACCACATTTAGACCGCTAAATCACTTAATGATAAATATATCGAAATATGGCAATGTCCAAATAAAACCAGTGTCCTGGGCCCTTCGTTTGATACCCATATTGTATTTAAATTTCTAGGGTTTATGGAAACCACATTTAGACCGATAAATCACTTATTGATAAATATATCGAAATATGGCAATGTCCAAATAAAACCAGTGTGCTGGGCCCTTCGTTTGATACCCATATTGTATCTAAGTTTCAAGGGTTTATGGGAACCACATTTAGACCGCTAAATCACTTATTGATAAATATATCGAAATATGGCAATGTCCAAATAAAACCAGTGTCCTTCTCCTTTCGTTTGGTACCCACATTGTATTTAAATATCAAGGCTTTATGGGAACCAGATTTTGCTTAATAAATCACTTAGCGATAAATATATCGGAATATGGCAATGTCCAAATAAAACCAGTGTTCTTCCACTTTCGTTTGATACCCACATCGTATTTAAATATCAAGGCTTTATGGGAACCACATTTAGACCGATAAATCACTTATTGCTAAATATATCGAAATATGGCAATGTCCAAATAAAACCAGTGTCCTGCGCCCTTCGTTTGATACCCATATTGTGTTTAAATTTCAAGGGTTTATGGGAACCACATTTAGACCGCTAAATCACTTATTGATAAATATATCGAAATATGGCAATGTCCAAATAAAACCAGTGTCCTGGGCCCTTCGTTTGATACCCATATTGTATTTAAATTTCTAGGGTTTATGGAAACCACATTTAGACCGATAAATCACTTATTGATAAATATATCGAAATAAGGCAATGTCCAAATAAAACCAGTGTGCTGGGCCCTTCGTTTGATACCCATATTGTATCTAAGTTTCAAGGGTTTATGGGAACCACATTTAGACCGCTAAATCACTTATTGATAAATATATCGAAATATGGCAATGTCCAAATAAAACCAGTGTCCTTCTCCTTTCGTTTGGTACCCATATTGTATTTAAGTTTCAAGGGTTTATGGGAACCACATTTAGACCGATTACTCATTAATCGATAAATATATGGAAATATGGCAATGTCCAAATAAAACCAGTGTCCTTCCCCTTTCGTTTGGTACCCATATTGTATTTAAGTTTCAAGGGTTTAAGGGAACCACATTTAGACCGATAAATCACTTATTGTTAAATATATCGAAATATGGCAATGTCCAAATAAAACCAGTGTCCTTCTCCTTTCGTTTGGTACCCATATTTTATTTAAGTTTCAAGGGTTTATGGGAACCACATTTAGACCGATAAATCACTTATTGTTAAATATATCGGAATATGGCAATGTCCAAATAAAACCAGTGTCCTCCTTTCGTTTGGTACCCATATTGTGTTTAAATTTCAAGGGTTTATGGGAACCACATTTAGACCGCTAAATCACTTATTGATAAATATATCGAAATATGGCAATGTCCAAATAAAACCAGTCTCCTGGGCCCTTCGTTTGATACCCATATTGTGTTTAAATTTCAAGGGTTTATGGGAACTTATTGATAAATATATCGAAATATGGCAATGCCCAAATAAAACCAGTGTCCTGGGCCCTTCGTTTGATACCCATATTGTGTTTAAATTTCAAGGGTTTATGGGAACTTATTGATAAATATATCGAAATATGCCAATGTCCAAATAAAACCAGTGTCCTGGGCCCTTCGTTTGATACCCATATTGTATTTAAATTTCTAGGGTTTATGGAAACCACATTTAGGCCGATAATTCACTTATTGATAAATATATCGAAATATGGCAATGTCCAAATAAAACCAGTGCCATGGGCCCTTCGTTTGATACCCATATTGTATTTAAATTTCTAGGGTTTATGGAAACCACATTTAGGCCGATAAATCACTTATCGATAAATATATAGGAATATGGCAATGTCCAAATAAAACCAGTGTTCTTCCACTTTCGTTTGATACCCACATTGTATTTAAATATCAAGGCTTTATGGGAACCACATTTAGACCGATAAATTACTTATTGCTAAATATATCGAAATATGGCAATGTCCAAATAAAACCAGTGTCCTGAGCCCTTCGTTTGATACCCATATTGTATTTAAATTTCAAGGGTTTATGGAAACCACATTTAGACCGATAAATCACTTATCGATAAATATATCGGAATATGGCAATGTCCAAATAAAACCAGTTTCCTGGGCCCTTCGTTTGATACCCATTTGTGTTTAAATTTCAAGGGTTTCTGGGAACCACATTTTGCTTAATAACTCATTTATCGATAAATATATCGAAATATGGCAATGTCCAAATAAAACCAGTGTTCTTCCACTTTCGTTTGATACCCACATTGTATTTAAATATCAAGGCTTTAAGGGAACCACTTTTAGGCCGATAAATCACTTATTGCTAAATATATCGAAATATGGCAATGTCCAAATAAAACCAGTGTCCTGCGCCATTCGTTTGATACCCATATTGTGTTTAAATTTCAAGGGTTTATGGGAACCACATTTAGACCGCTAAATCACTTATTGATAAATATATCGAAATATGGCAATGCCCAAATAAAACCAGTGTCCTGGGCCCTTCGTTTGATACCTATATTGTATTTAAATTTCAAGGGTGTATGACATTTAGACCGATAAATCACTTATCGATAAATATATCGGAATATGGCAATGTCCAAATAAAACCAGTGTTCTTCCACTTTCGTTTGATACCCACATTGTATTTAAATATCAAGGCTTTATGGGAACCACATTTTGCTTAATAACTCATTTATCGATAAATATATCGAAATATGGCAATGTCCAAATAAAACCAGTGTCCTTCTCCTTTCGTTTGATACCCATATTGTGTTTAAATTTCAAGGGCTTATGGGAACCACATTTAGACCGCTAATTCACTTATCGATAAATATATCGGAATATGGTAATGTCCAAATAAAACCAGTGTTCTTTCACTTTCGTTTGATACCCACATTGTATTTAAATATCAAGGCTTTATGGGAACCACATTTTGCTTAATAAATCACTTATCGATAAATATATCGGATTATGGCAATGCCCAAATAAAACCAGTGTTCTTCCACTTTCGTTTGATACCCACATTGTATTTAAATATCAAGGCTTTAGACCGATAAATCACTTATTGCTAAATATATCGAAATATGGCAATGTCCAAATAAAACCAGTGTCCTGCGCTCTTCGTTTGATACCCATATTGTGTTTAAATTTCAAGGGTTTATGGGAACCACATTTAGACCACTAAATCACTTATTGATAAATATATCGCAATATGGCAATGTCCAAATAAAACCAGTGTCCTGGGCCCTTCGTTTGATACCTATATTGTATTTAAATTTCAAGGGTGTATGACATTTAGACCGATAAATCACTTATCGATAAATATATCGGAATATGGCAATGTCCAAATAAAACCAGTGTTCTTCCACTTTCGTTTGATACCCACATTGTATTTAAATATCAAGGCTTTATGGGAACCACATTTTGCTTAATAACTCATTTATCGATAAATATATCGAAATATGGCAATGTCCAAATAAAACCAGTGTCCTTCTCCTTTCGTTTGATACCCATATTGTGTTTAAATTTCAAGGGCTTATGGGAACCACATTTAGACCGCTAAATCACTTATTGATAAATATATCGAAATATGGCAATGTCCAAATAAAACCACAATCCTGGGCCCTTCGTTTGATACCCATATTGTATTTAAATTTCAAGGGTTTATGGAAACCACATTTAGACCGATAAATCACTTATTGATAAATATATCGAAATATTGCAATGTCCAAATAAAACCAGTGTCCTTCTCCTTTCGTTTGGTACCCATATTGTATTTAAGTTTCAAGGGTTTATGGGAACCACATTTAGACCGATAAATCACTTATTGTTAAATATATCGAAATATGGCAATGTCCAAATAAAACCAGCGTCCTTCTCCTTTCGTTTGGTACCCATATTGTATTTAAGTTTCAAGGGCTTATGGGAACCACATTTAGACCGCTAAATCACTTATTGATAAATATATCGAAATATGGCAATGTCCAAATGAAACCAGTGTCCTTCTCCTTTCGTTTGGTACCCATATTGTATTTAAGTTTCAAGGGTTTATGGGAACCACATTTAGACCGCTAAATCACTTATTGATAAATATATCGAAATATGGCAATGCCCAAATAAAACCAGTGTCCTGGGCCCTTCGTTTGATACCCATATTGTATTTAAATTTCAAGGGTTTATGGAAACCACATTTAGACCGATAAATCGCTTATCGATAAATATATCGGAATATAGTAATGTCCAAATAAAACCAGTGTTCTTCCACTTTCGTTTGATACCCACATTGTATTTAAATATCAAGGCTTTATGGGAACCACATTTTGCTTAATAAATCACTTATCGATAAATATATCGGAACATGGCAATGCCCAAATAAAACCAGTGTTCTTCCACTTTCGTTTGATACCCACATTGTATTTAAATATCAAGGCTTTATGGGAACCACATTTAGACCGATAAATTACTTATTGCTAAATATATCGAAATATGGCAATGTCCAAATAAAACCAGTGTCCTGCGCCCTTTGTTTGATACCCATATTGTGTTTAAATTTCAAGGGCTTATGGGAACCACATTTAGACCACTAAATCACTTATTGATAAATATATCGAAATATGGCAATGTCCAAATAAAACCAGTGTCCTGGGCCCTTCGTTTGATACCTATATTGTATTTAAATTTCAAGGGTGTATGACATTTAGACCGATAAATCACTTATCGATAAATATATCGGAATATGGCAATGTCCAAATAAAACCAGTGTTCTTCCACTTTGGTTTGATACCCACATTGTATTTAAATATCAAGGCTTTATGGGAACCACATTTTGCTTAATAAATCACTTATCGATAAATATATCGGATTATGGCAATGCCCAAATAAAACCAGTGTTCTTCCACTTTCGTTTGATACCCACATTGTATTTAAATATCAAGGCTTTAGACCGATAAATCACTTATTGCTAAATATATCGAAATATGGCAATGTCCAAATAAAACCAGTGTCCTGCGCCCTTTGTTTGATACCCATATTGTGTTTAAATTTCAAGGGCTTATGGGAACCACATTTAGACCACTAAATCACTTATTGATAAATATATCGAAATATGGCAATGTCCAAATAAAACCAGTGTCCTGGGCCCTTCGTTTGATACCTATATTGTATTTAAATTTCAAGGGTGTATGACATTTAGACCGCTAATTCACTTATCGATAAATATATCGGAATATGGTAATGTCCAAATAAAACCAGTGTTCTTTCACTTTCGTTTGATACCCACATTGTATTTAAATATCAAGGCTTTATGGGAACCACATTTTGCTTAATAAATCACTTATCGATAAATATATCGGATTATGGCAATGCCCAAATAAAACCAGTGTTCTTCCACTTTCGTTTGATACCCACATTGTATTTAAATATCAAGGCTTTAGACCGATAAATCACTTATTGCTAAATATATCGAAATATGGCAATGTCCAAATAAAACCAGTGTCCTGCGCTCTTCGTTTGATACCCATATTGTGTTTAAATTTCAAGGGTTTATGGGAACCACATTTAGACCACTAAATCACTTATTGATAAATATATCGCAATATGGCAATGTCCAAATAAAACCAGTGTCCTGGGCCCTTCGTTTGATACCTATATTGTATTTAAATTTCAAGGGTGTATGACATTTAGACCGATAAATCACTTATCGATAAATATATCGGAATATGGCAATGTCCAAATAAAACCAGTGTTCTTCCACTTTCGTTTGATACCCACATTGTATTTAAATATCAAGGCTTTATGGGAACCACATTTTGCTTAATAACTCATTTATCGATAAATATATCGAAATATGGCAATGTCCAAATAAAACCAGTGTCCTTCTCCTTTCGTTTGATACCCATATTGTGTTTAAATTTCAAGGGCTTATGGGAACCACATTTAGACCGCTAAATCACTTATTGATAAATATATCGAAATATGGCAATGTCCAAATAAAACCACAATCCTGGGCCCTTCGTTTGATACCCATATTGTATTTAAATTTCAAGGGTTTATGGAAACCACATTTAGACCGATAAATCACTTATTGATAAATATATCGAAATATTGCAATGTCCAAATAAAACCAGTGTCCTTCTCCTTTCGTTTGGTACCCATATTGTATTTAAGTTTCAAGGGTTTATGGGAACCACATTTAGACCGATAAATCACTTATTGTTAAATATATCGAAATATGGCAATGTCCAAATAAAACCAGCGTCCTTCTCCTTTCGTTTGGTACCCATATTGTATTTAAGTTTCAAGGGCTTATGGGAACCACATTTAGACCGCTAAATCACTTATTGATAAATATATCGAAATATGGCAATGTCCAAATGAAACCAGTGTCCTTCTCCTTTCGTTTGGTACCCATATTGTATTTAAGTTTCAAGGGTTTATGGGAACCACATTTAGACCGCTAAATCACTTATTGATAAATATATCGAAATATGGCAATGCCCAAATAAAACCAGTGTCCTGGGCCCTTCGTTTGATACCCATATTGTATTTAAATTTCAAGGGTTTATGGAAACCACATTTAGACCGATAAATCGCTTATCGATAAATATATCGGAATATAGTAATGTCCAAATAAAACCAGTGTTCTTCCACTTTCGTTTGATACCCACATTGTATTTAAATATCAAGGCTTTATGGGAACCACATTTTGCTTAATAAATCACTTATCGATAAATATATCGGAACATGGCAATGCCCAAATAAAACCAGTGTTCTTCCACTTTCGTTTGATACCACATTGTATTTAAATATCAAGGCTTTATGGGAACCACATTTAGACCGATAAATTACTTATTGCTAAATATATCGAAATATGGCAATGTCCAAATAAAACCAGTGTCCTGCGCCCTTTGTTTGATACCCATATTGTGTTTAAATTTCAAGGGCTTATGGGAACCACATTTAGACCACTAAATCACTTATTGATAAATATATCGAAATATGGCAATGTCCAAATAAAACCAGTGTCCTGGGCCCTTCGTTTGATACCTATATTGTATTTAAATTTCAAGGGTGTATGACATTTAGACCGATAAATCACTTATCGATAAATATATCGGAATATGGCAATGTCCAAATAAAACCAGTGTTCTTCCACTTTGGTTTGATACCCACATTGTATTTAAATATCAAGGCTTTATGGGAACCACATTTTGCTTAATAACTCATTTATCGATAAATATATCGAAATATGGCAATGTTCAAATAAAACCAGTGTCCTTCTCCTTTCGTTTGATACCCATATTGTGTTTAAATTTCAAGGGCTTATGGGAACCACATTTAGACCGCTAAATCACTTATTGATAAATATATCGAAATATGGCAATGTCCAAATAAAACCAGTGTCCTGGGCCCTTCGTTTGATACCCATATTGTATTTAAATTTCAAGGGTTTATGGAAACCACATTTAGACCGATAAATCACTTATTGATAAATATATCGAAATATTGCAATGTCCAAATAAAAGCAGTGTCCTTCTCCTTTCGTTTGGTACCCATATTGTGTTTAAATTTCAAGGCTTTATGGGAACCACATTAAACCGATAAATCACTTATTGTTAAATATATCGAAATATGGCAATGTCCAAATAAAACCAGTGTCCTTCTCCTTTCGTTTGGTACCCATATTGTATTTAAGTTTCAAGGGTTTATGGGAACCACATTTAGACCGATAAATCACTTATTGTTAAATATATCGAAATATGGCAATGTCCAAATAAAACCAGTGTCCTCCTTTCGTTTGGTACCCATATTGTGTTTAAATTTCAAGGGTTTATGGGAACCACATTTAGACCGCTAAATCACTTATTGATAAATATATCGGAATATAGCAATGTCCAAATAAAACCAGTGTCCTGGGCCCTTCGTTTGATACCCATATTGTGTTTAAATTTCAAGGGTTTATGGGAACTTATTGATAAATATATCGAAATATGGCAATGTCCAAATAAAACCAGTGTCCTGGGCCCCTCGTTTGATACCCATATTGTGTTTAAATTTCAAGGGTTTATGGGAACCACATTTAGACCGCTAAATCACTTATTGATAAATATATCGAAATATGGCAATGTCCAAATAAAAGCAGTGTCCTTCTCCTTTCGTTTGGTACCCATATTGTATTTAAGTTTCAAGGGATTTTGGGAACCACATTTAGAACGATAAATCACTTATTTATAAATATATCGAAATATGGCAATGTCCAAATAAAACCAGTGTCCTTCTCCTTTCGTTTGGTACCCATATTGTATTTAAGTTTCAAGGGTTTATGGGAACCACATTTAGACCGCTAAATCACTTACTGTTAAATATATCGAAATATGGCAATGTCCAAATAAAACCAGTGTCCTTCTCCTTTCGTTTGGTACCCATATTGTGTTTAAATTTCAAGGGTTTATGGGAACCACATTTAGACCGCTAAATCACTTATTGATAAATATATCGAAATATGGCAATGTCCAAATAAAACCAGTGTCCTGAGCCTTTCGTTTGATACCCACATTGTGTTTAAATTTCAAGGGTTTATGGGAACTTATTGATAAATATATCGAAATATGGCAATGTCCAAATAAAACCAGTGTCCTGGGCCCTTCGTTTGATACCCATATTGTGTTTAAATTTCAAGGGTTTATGGGAACCACATTTAGACCGCTAAATCACTTATTGATAAATATATCGAAATATGGCAATGTCCAAATAAAAGCAGTGTCCTTCTCCTTTCGTTTGGTACCCACATTGTATTTAAATATCAAGGCTTTATGGGAACCACATTTTGCTTAATAAATCACTTATCGATAAATATATCGGAACATGGCAATGCCCAAATAAAACCAGTGTTCTTCCACTTTCGTTTGATACCCACATTGTATTTAAATATCAAGGCTTTATGGGAACCACATTTAGACCGATAAATTACTTATTGCTAAATATATCGAAATATGGCAATGTCCAAATAAAACCAGTGTCCTGCGCCCTTTGTTTGATACCCATATTGTGTTTAAATTTCAAGGGCTTATGGGAACCACATTTAGACCGCTAAATCACTTATTGATAAATATATCGAAATATGGCAATGTCCAAATAAAACCAGTGTCCTGGGCCCTTCGTTTGATACCTATATTGTATTTAAATTTCAAGGGTGTATGACATTTAGACCGATAAATCACTTATCGATAAATATATCGGAATATGGCAATGTCCAAATAAAACCAGTGTTCTTCCACTTTGGTTTGATACCCACATTGTATTTAAATATCAAGGCTTTATGGGAACCACATTTTGCTTAATAACTCATTTATCGATAAATATATCGAAATATGGCAATGTTCAAATAAAACCAGTGTCCTTCTCCTTTCGTTTGATACCCATATTGTGTTTAAATTTCAAGGGCTTATGGGAACCACATTTAGACCGCTAAATCACTTATTGATAAATATATCGAAATATGGCAATGTCCAAATAAAACCAGTGTCCTGGGCCCTTCGTTTGATACCCATATTGTATTTAAATTTCAAGGGTTTATGGAAACCACATTTAGACCGATAAATCACTTATTGATAAATATATCGAAATATTGCAATGTCCAAATAAAAGCAGTGTCCTTCTCCTTTCGTTTGGTACCCATATTGTGTTTAAATTTCAAGGCTTTATGGGAACCACATTAAACCGATAAATCACTTATTGTTAAATATATCGAAATATGGCAATGTCCAAATAAAACCAGTGTCCTTCTCCTTTCGTTTGGTACCCATATTGTATTTAAGTTTCAAGGGTTTATGGGAACCACATTTAGACCGATAAATCACTTATTGTTAAATATATCGAAATATGGCAATGTCCAAATAAAACCAGTGTCCTCCTTTCGTTTGGTACCCATATTGTGTTTAAATTTCAAGGGTTTATGGGAACCACATTTAGACCGCTAAATCACTTATTGATAAATATATCGGAATATAGCAATGTCCAAATAAAACCAGTGTCCTGGGCCCTTCGTTTGATACCCATATTGTGTTTAAATTTCAAGGGTTTATGGGAACTTATTGATAAATATATCGAAATATGGCAATGTCCAAATAAAACCAGTGTCCTGGGCCCTTCGTTTGATACCCATATTGTGTTTAAATTTCAAGGGTTTATGGGAACCACATTTAGACCGCTAAATCACTTATTGATAAATATATCGAAATATGGCAATGTCCAAATAAAAGCAGTGTCCTTCTCCTTTCGTTTGGTACCCATATTGTATTTAAGTTTCAAGGGATTTTGGGAACCACATTTAGAACGATAAATCACTTATTTATAAATATATCGAAATATGGCAATGTCCAAATAAAACCAGTGTCCTTCTCCTTTCGTTTGGTACCCATATTGTATTTAAGTTTCAAGGGTTTATGGGAACCACATTTAGACCGCTAAATCACTTACTGTTAAATATATCGAAATATGGCAATGTCCAAATAAAACCAGTGTCCTTCTCCTTTCGTTTGGTACCCATATTGTGTTTAAATTTCAAGGGTTTATGGGAACCACATTTAGACCGCTAAATCACTTATTGATAAATATATCGAAATATGGCAATGTCCAAATAAAACCAGTGTCCTGAGCCTTTCGTTTGATACCCACATTGTGTTTAAATTTCAAGGGTTTATGGGAACTTATTGATAAATATATCGAAATATGGCAATGTCCAAATAAAACCAGTGTCCTGGGCCCTTCGTTTGATACCCATATTGTGTTTAAATTTCAAGGGTTTATGGGAACCACATTTAGACCGCTAAATCACTTATTGATAAATATATCGAAATATGGCAATGTCCAAATAAAAGCAGTGTCCTTCTCCTTTCGTTTGGTACCCATATTGTATTTAAGTTTCAAGGGTTTATGGGAACCACATATAGACCGCTAAATCACTTATTGATAAATATATCGAAATATGGCAATGTCCAAATGAAACCAGTGTCCTTCTCCTTTCGTTTGGTACCCATATTGTATTTAAGTTTCAAGGGTTTATGGAAACCACATTTAGACCGATAAATCACTTATCGATAAATATATCGGAATATGGCAATGTCCAAATAAAACCAGTGTCCTGGGCCCTTCGTTTGATACCCATATTGTATTTAAATTTCAAGAAACCACTCTTAGACCGATAAATCACTTATTGATAAATATATCGAAATATGGCAATGTCCAAATAAAACCAGAGTGTCCTGGGCCCTTCGTTTGATACCCATATTGTATTTAAATTTCTAGACTTTATGGAAACCAAATTTAGACCGATAAATCACTTATTGATAAATATATCGAAATATTGCAATGTCCAAATAAAACCAGTGTCCTTCTCCTTTCGTTTGGTACCCATATTGTATTTAAGTTTCAAGGGTTTATGGGAACCACATTTAGACCGATAAATCACTTATTGTTAAATATATCGAAATATGGCAATGTCCAAATAAAACCAGTTTCCTTCTCCTTTCGTTTGGTACCCATATTGTATTTAAGTTTCAAGGGTTTATGGGAACCACATTTAGACCGATTACGCATTAATCGATAAATATATGGAAATATGGCAATGTCCAAATAAAACCAGCGTCCTGGGCCCTTCGTTTGATACCCACATTGTGTTTAAATTTCAAGGGTTTATGGGAACTTATTGATAAATATATCGAAATATGGCAATGTCCAAATAAAACCAGTGTCCTGGGCCCTTCGTTTGATACCCATATTGTGTTTAAATTTCGAGGGTTTATGGGAACCACATTTAGACCGCTAAATCACTTATTGATAAATATATCGAAATATGGCAATGTCCAAATAAAAGCAGTGTCCTTCTCCTTTCGTTTGGTACCCATATTGTATTTAAGTTTCAAGGGTTTATGGGAACCACATTTAGACCGCTAAATCACTTATTGATAAATATATCGAAATATGGCAATGTCCAAATGAAACCAGTGTCCTTCTCCTTTCGTTTGGTACCCATATTGTATTTAAGTTTCAAGGGTTTATGGAAACCACATTTAGACCGATAAATCACTTATCGATAAATATATCGGAATATGGCAATGTCCAAATAAAACCAGTGTCCTGGGCCCTTCGTTTGATACCCATATTGTATTTAAATTTCAAGAAACCACCTTTAGACCGATAAATCACTTATTGATAAATATATCGAAATATGGCAATGTCCAAATAAAACCAGAGTGTCCTGGGCCCTTCGTTTGATACCCATATTGTATTTAAATTTCTAGACTTTATGGAAACCAAATTTAGACCGATAAATCACTTATTGATAAATATATCGAAATATTGCAATGTCCAAATAAAACCAGTGTCCTTCTCCTTTCGTTTGGTACCCATATTGTGTTTAAATTTCAAGGGCTTATGGGAACCACATTTAGACCGCTAAATCACTTATTGATAAATATATCGAAATATGGCAATGTCCAAATAAAACCAGTGTCCTGGGCCCTTCGTTTGATACCCATATTGTATTTAAATTTCAAGGGTTTATGGGAACCACATATAGACCGCTAAATCACTTATTGATAAATATATCGAAATATTGCAATGTCCAAATAAAAGCAGTGTCCTTCTCCTTTCGTTTGGTACCCATATTGTGTTTAAATTTCAAGGCTTTATGGGAACCACATTAAACCGATAAATCACTTATTGTTAAATATATCGAAATATGGCAATGTCCAAATAAAACCAGTGTCCTTCTCCTTTCGTTTGGTACCCATATTGTATTTAAGTTTCAAGGGTTTATGGGAACCACATTTAGACCGATAAATCACTTATTGTTAAATATATCGAAATATGGCAATGTCCAAATAAAACCAGTGTCCTCCTTTCGTTTGGTACCCATATTGTGTTTAAATTTCAAGGGTTTATGGGAACCACATTTAGACCGCTAAATCACTTATTGATAAATATATCGGAATATAGCAATGTCCAAATAAAACCAGTGTCCTGGGCCCTTCGTTTGATACCCATATTGTGTTTAAATTTCAAGGGTTTATGGGAACTTATTGATAAATATATCGAAATATGGCAATGTCCAAATAAAACCAGTGTCCTGGGCCCTTCGTTTGATACCCATATTGTGTTTAAATTTCAAGGGTTTATGGGAACCACATTTAGACCGCTAAATCACTTATTGATAAATATATCGAAATATGGCAATGTCCAAATAAAAGCAGTGTCCTTCTCCTTTCGTTTGGTACCCATATTGTATTTAAGTTTCAAGGGATTTTGGGAACCACATTTAGAACGATAAATCACTTATTTATAAATATATCGAAATATGGCAATGTCCAAATAAAACCAGTGTCCTTCTCCTTTCGTTTGGTACCCATATTGTATTTAAGTTTCAAGGGTTTATGGGAACCACATTTAGACCGCTAAATCACTTACTGTTAAATATATCGAAATATGGCAATGTCCAAATAAAACCAGTGTCCTTCTCCTTTCGTTTGGTACCCATATTGTGTTTAAATTTCAAGGGTTTATGGGAACCACATTTAGACCGCTAAATCACTTATTGATAAATATATCGAAATATGGCAATGTCCAAATAAAACCAGTGTCCTGAGCCTTTCGTTTGATACCCACATTGTGTTTAAATTTCAAGGGTTTATGGGAACTTATTGATAAATATATCGAAATATGGCAATGTCCAAATAAAACCAGTGTCCTGGGCCCTTCGTTTGATACCCATATTGTGTTTAAATTTCAAGGGTTTATGGGAACCACATTTAGACCGCTAAATCACTTATTGATAAATATATCGAAATATGGCAATGTCCAAATAAAAGCAGTGTCCTTCTCCTTTCGTTTGGTACCCATATTGTATTTAAGTTTCAAGGGTTTATGGGAACCACATATAGACCGCTAAATCACTTATTGATAAATATATCGAAATATGGCAATGTCCAAATGAAACCAGTGTCCTTCTCCTTTCGTTTGGTACCCATATTGTATTTAAGTTTCAAGGGTTTATGGAAACCACATTTAGACCGATAAATCACTTATCGATAAATATATCGGAATATGGCAATGTCCAAATAAAACCAGTGTCCTGGGCCCTTCGTTTGATACCCATATTGTATTTAAATTTCAAGAAACCACCCTTAGACCGATAAATCACTTATTGATAAATATATCGAAATATGGCAATGTCCAAATAAAACCAGAGTGTCCTGGGCCCTTCGTTTGATACCCATATTGTATTTAAATTTCTAGACTTTATGGAAACCAAATTTAGACCGATAAATCACTTATTGATAAATATATCGAAATATTGCAATGTCCAAATAAAACCAGTGTCCTTCTCCTTTCGTTTGGTACCCATATTGTATTTAAGTTTCAAGGGTTTATGGGAACCACATTTAGACCGATAAATCACTTATTGTTAAATATATCGAAATATGGCAATGTCCAAATAAAACCAGTTTCCTTCTCCTTTCGTTTGGTACCCATATTGTATTTAAGTTTCAAGGGTTTATGGGAACCACATTTAGACCGATTACGCATTAATCGATAAATATATGGAAATATGGCAATGTCCAAATAAAACCAGTGTCCTGGGCCCTTCGTTTGATACCCATATTGTGTTTAAATTTCAAGGGTTTATGGGAACCACATTTAGACCGCTAAATCACTTATTGATAAATATATCGAAATATGGCAATGTCCAAATAAAAGCAGTGTCCTTCTCCTTTCGTTTGGTACCCATATTGTATTTAAGTTTCAAGGGTTTATGGGAACCACATATAGACCGCTAAATCACTTATTGATAAATATATCGAAATATGGCAATGTCCAAATGAAACCAGTGTCCTTCTCCTTTCGTTTGGTACCCATATTGTATTTAAGTTTCAAGGGTTTATGGAAACCACATTTAGACCGATAAATCACTTATCGATAAATATATCGGAATATGGCAATGTCCAAATAAAACCAGTGTCCTGGGCCCTTCGTTTGATACCCATATTGTATTTAAATTTCAAGAAACCACCCTTAGACCGATAAATCACTTATTGATAAATATATCGAAATATGGCAATGTCCAAATAAAACCAGAGTGTCCTGGGCCCTTCGTTTGATACCCATATTGTATTTAAATTTCTAGACTTTATGGAAACCAAATTTAGACCGATAAATCACTTATTGATAAATATATCGAAATATTGCAATGTCCAAATAAAACCAGTGTCCTTCTCCTTTCGTTTGGTACCCATATTGTATTTAAGTTTCAAGGGTTTATGGGAACCACATTTAGACCGATAAATCACTTATTGTTAAATATATCGAAATATGGCAATGTCCAAATAAAACCAGTTTCCTTCTCCTTTCGTTTGGTACCCATATTGTATTTAAGTTTCAAGGGTTTATGGGAACCACATTTAGACCGATTACGCATTAATCGATAAATATATGGAAATATGGCAATGTCCAAATAAAACCAGCGTCCTGGGCCCTTCGTTTGATACCCATATTGTATTTAAATTTCAAGAAACCACCTTTAGACCGATAAATCACTTATTGATAAATATATCGAAATATGGCAATGTCCAAATAAAACCAGAGTGTCCTGGGCCCTTCGTTTGATACCCATATTGTGTTTAAATTTCGAGGGTTTATGGGAACCACATTTAGACCGCTAAATCACTTATTGATAAATATATCGAAATATGGCAATGTCCAAATAAAAGCAGTGTCCTTCTCCTTTCGTTTGGTACCCATATTGTATTTAAGTTTCAAGGGTTTATGGGAACCACATTTAGACCGCTAAATCACTTATTGATAAATATATCGAAATATGGCAATGTCCAAATGAAACCAGTGTCCTTCTCCTTTCGTTTGGTACCCATATTGTATTTAAGTTTCAAGGGTTTATGGAAACCACATTTAGACCGATAAATCACTTATCGATAAATATATCGGAATATGGCAATGTCCAAATAAAACCAGTGTCCTGGGCCCTTCGTTTGATACCCATATTGTATTTAAATTTCAAGAAACCACCTTTAGACCGATAAATCACTTATTGATAAATATATCGAAATATGGCAATGTCCAAATAAAACCAGAGTGTCCTGGGCCCTTCGTTTGATACCCATATTGTATTTAAATTTCTAGACTTTATGGAAACCAAATTTAGACCGATAAATCACTTATTGATAAATATATCGAAATATTGCAATGTCCAAATAAAACCAGTGTCCTTCTCCTTTCGTTTGGTACCCATATTGTATTTAAGTTTCAAGGGTTTATGGGAACCACATTTAGACCGATAAATCACTTATTGTTAAATATATCGAAATATGGCAATGTCCAAATAAAACCAGTGTCCTGGGCCTTTCGTTTGATACCCACATTGTGTTTAAATTTCAAGGGTTTATGGGAACTTATTGATAAATATATCGAAATATGGCAATGTCCAAATAAAACCAGTGTCCTGGGCCCTTCGTTTGATACCCATATTGTGTTTAAATTTCAAGGGTTTATGGGAACCACATTTAGACCGCTAAATCACTTATTGATAAATATATCGAAATATGGCAATGTCCAAATAAAAGCAGTGTCCTTCTCCTTTCGTTTGGTACCCATATTGTATTTAAGTTTCAAGGGTTTATGGGAACCACATTTAGACCGCTAAATCACTTATTGATAAATATATCGAAATATGGCAATGTCCAAATGAAACGAGTGTCCTTCTCCTTTCGTTTGTTACCCATATTGTATTTAAGTTTCAAGGGTTTATGGAAACCACATTTAGACCGATAAATCACTTATCGATAAATATATCGGAATATGGCAATGTCCAAATAAAACCAGTGTCGTGGGCCCTTCGTTTGATACCCATATTGTATTTAAATTTCAAGAAACCACCTTTAGACCGATAAATCACTTATTGATAAATATATCGAAATATTGCAATGTCCAAATAAAACCAGTGTCCTTCTCCTTTCGTTTGGTACCCATATTGTATTTAAGTTTCAAGGGTTTATGGGAACCACATTTAGACCGCTAAATCACTTATTGATAAATATATCGAAATATGGCAATGTCCAAATGAAACCAGTGTCCTTCTCCTTTCGTTTGTTACCCATATTGTATTTAAGTTTCAAGGGTTTATGGAAACCACATTTAGACCGATAAATCACTTATCGATAAATATATCGGAATATGGCAATGTCCAAATAAAACCAGTGTCGTGGGCCCTTCGTTTGATACCCATATTGTATTTAAATTTCAAGAAACCACCTTTAGACCGATAAATCACTTATTGATAAATATATCGAAATATGGCAATGTCCAAATAAAACCAGAGTGTCCTGGGCCCTTCGTTTGATACCCATATTGTATTTAAATTTCTAGACTTTATGGAAACCAAATTTAGACCGATAAATCACTTATTGATAAATATATCGAAATATTGCAATGTCCAAATAAAACCAGTGTCCTTCTCCTTTCGTTTGGTACCCATATTGTATTTAAGTTTCAAGGGTTTATGGGAACCACATTTAGACCGATAAATCACTTATTGTTAAATACATCGAAATATGGCAATGTCCAAATAAAACCAGTGTCCTGGGCCTTTCGTTTGATACCCACATTGTGTTTAAATTTCAAGGGTTTATGGGAACTTATTGATAAATATATCGAAATATGGCAATGTCCAAATAAAAGCAGTGTCCTTCTCCTTTCGTTTGGTACCCATATTGTATTTAAGTTTCAAGGGTTTATGGGAACCACATTTAGACCGCTAAATCACTTATTGATAAATATATCGAAATATGGCAATGTCCAAATGAAACCAGTGTCCTTCTCCTTTCGTTTGGTACCCATATTGTATTTAAGTTTCAAGGGTTTATGGAAACCACATTTAGACCGATAAATCACTTATCGATAAATATATCGGAATATGGCAATGTCCAAATAAAACCAGTGTCCTGGGCCCTTCGTTTGATACCCATATTGTATTTAAATTTCCAGAAACCACCTTTAGACCGATAAATCACTTATTGATAAATATATCGAAATATGGCAATGTCCAAATAAAACCAGTGTCCTGGGCCTTTCGTTTGATACCCACATTGTGTTTAAATTTCAAGGGTTTATGGGAACTTATTGATAAATATATCGAAATATGGCAATGTCCAAATAAAAGCAGTGTCCTTCTCCTTTCGTTTGGTACCCATATTGTATTTAAGTTTCAAGGGTTTATGGGAACCACATTTAGACCGCTAAATCACTTATTGATAAATATATCGAAATATGGCAATGTCCAAATGAAACCAGTGTCCTTCTCCTTTCGTTTGGTACCCATATTGTATTTAAGTTTCAAGGGTTTATGGAAACCACATTTAGACCGATAAATCACTTATCGATAAATATATCGGAATATGGCAATGTCCAAATAAAACCAGTGTCCTGGGCCCTTCGTTTGATACCCATATTGTATTTAAATTTCAAGAAACCACCTTTAGACCGATAAATCACTTATTGATAAATATATCGAAATATGGCAATGTCCAAATAAAACCAGAGTGTCCTGGGCCCTTCGTTTGATACCCATATTGTATTTAAATTTCTAGACTTTATGGAAACCAAATTTAGACCGATAAATCACTTATTGATAAATATATCGAAATATTGCAATGTCCAAATAAAACCAGTGTCCTTCTCCTTTCGTTTGGTACCCATATTGTATTTAAGTTTCAAGGGTTTATGGGAACCACATTTAGACCGATAAATCACTTATTGTTAAATACATCGAAATATGGCAATGTCCAAATAAAACCAGTGTCCTGGGCCTTTCGTTTGATACCCACATTGTGTTTAAATTTCAAGGGTTTATGGGAACTTATTGATAAATATATCGAAATATGGCAATGTCCAAATAAAACCAGTGTCCTGGGCCCTTCGTTTGATACCCATATTGTGTTTAAATTTCAAGGGTTTATGGGAACCACATTTAGACCGCTAAATCACTTATTGATAAATATATCGAAATATGGCAATGTCCAAATAAAAGCAGTGTCCTTCTCCTTTCGTTTGGTACCCATATTGTATTTAAGTTTCAAGGGTTTATGGGAACCACATTTAGACCGCTAAATCACTTATTGATAAATATATCGAAATATGGCAATGTCCAAATGAAACCAGTGTCCTTCTCCTTTCGTTTGGTACCCATATTGTATTTAAGTTTCAAGGGTTTATGGAAACCACATTTAGACCGATAAATCACTTATCGATAAATATATCGGAATATGGCAATGTCCAAATAAAACCAGTGTCGTGGGCCCTTCGTTTGATACCCATATTGTATTTAAATTTCAAGAAACCACCTTTAGACCGATAAATCACTTATTGATAAATATATCGAAATATTGCAATGTCCAAATAAAACCAGTGTCCTTCTCCTTTCGTTTGGTACCCATATTGTATTTAAGTTTCAAGGGTTTATGGGAACCACATTTAGACCGATAAATCACTTATTGTTAAATATATCGAAATATGGCAATGTCCAAATAAAACCAGTTTCCTTCTCCTTTCGTTTGGTACCCATATTGTATATAAGTTTCAAGGGTTTATGGGAACCACATTTAGACCGATTACGCATTAATCGATAAATATATGGAAATATGGCAATGTCCAAATAAAACCAGCGTCCTGGGCCCTTCGTTTGATACCCACATTGTGTTTAAATTTCAAGGGTTTATGGGAACCACATTTAGACCGCTAAATCACTTATTGATAAATATATCGAAGTATGGCAATGTCCAAATAAAATCAGTTTCCTTCTCCTTTCGTTTGGTACCCATATTGTATTTAAGTTTCAAGGGTTTATGGGAACCACATTTAGACCGATTACGCATTAATCGATAAATATATGGAAATATGGCAATGTCCAAATAAAACCAGCGTCCTGGGCCCTTCGTTTGATACCCATATTGTGTTTAAATTTCAAGGGTTTATCGGAACCACATTTAGACCGCTAAATCACTTATTGATAAATATATCGAAATATTGCAATGTCCAAATAAAACCAGTGTCCTTCTCCTTTCGTTTGGTACCCATATTGTATTTAAGTTTCAAGGGTTTATGAGAACCACATTTAGACCGATAAATCACTTATTGTTAAATATATCGAAATATGGCAATGTCCAAATAAAACCAGTGTCCTTCTCCTTTCGTTTGGTACCCATATTGTGTTTAAATTTCAAGGGTTTATGGGAACCACATTTAGACCGCTAAATCACTTATTGATAAATATATCGAAATATGGCAATGTCCAAATAAAACCAGTGTCCTTCTCCTTTCGTTTGGTACCCATATTGTATTTAAGTTTCAAGGGTTTATGAGAACCACATTTAGACCGATAAATCACTTATTGTTAAATATATCGAAATATGGCAATGTCCAAATAAAACCAGTGTCCTTCTCCTTTCGTTTGGTACCCATATTGTGTTTAAATTTCAAGGGTTTATGGGAACCACATTTAGACCGCTAAATCACTTATTGATAAATATATCGAAATATGGCAATGTCCAAATAAAACCAGTGTCCTGGGCCTTTCGTTTGATACCCATATTGTGTTTAAATTTCAAGGGTTTATGGGAACCACATTTAGACCGCTAAATCACTTATTGATAAATATATCGAAATATGGCAATGTCCAAATGAAACCAGTGTCCTTCTCCTTTCGTTTGTTACCCATATTGTATTTAAGTTTCAAGGGTTTATGGAAACCACATTTAGACCGATAAATCACTTATCGATAAATATATCGGAATATGGCAATGTCCAAATAAAACCAGTGTCGTGGGCCCTTCGTTTGATACCCATATTGTATTTAAATTTCAAGAAACCACCTTTAGACCGATAAATCACTTATTGATAAATATATCGAAATATGGCAATGTCCAAATAAAACCAGAGTGTCCTGGGCCCTTCGTTTGATACCCATATTGTATTTAAATTTCTAGACTTTATGGAAACCAAATTTAGACCGATAAATCACTTATTGATAAATATATCGAAATATTGCAATGTCCAAATAAAACCAGTGTCCTTCTCCTTTCGTTTGGTACCCATATTGTATTTAAGTTTCAAGGGTTTATGGGAACCACATTTAGACCGATAAATCACTTATTGTTAAATATATCGAAATATGGCAATGTCCAAATAAAACCAGTGTCCTGGGCCTTTCGTTTGATACCCACATTGTGTTTAAATTTCAAGGGTTTATGGGAACTTATTGATAAATATATCGAAATATGGCAATGTCCAAATAAAACCAGTGTCCTGGGCCCTTCGTTTGATACCCATATTGTGTTTAAATTTCAAGGGTTTATGGGAACCACATTTAGACCGCTAAATCACTTATTGATAAATATATCGAAATATGGCAATGTCCAAATGAAACCAGTGTCCTTCTCCTTTCGTTCGGTACCCATATTGTATTTAAGTTTCAAGGGTTTATGGAAACCACATTTAGACCGATAAATCACTTATCGATAAATATATCGGAATATGGCAATGTCCAAATAAAACCAGTGTCCTGGGCCCTTCGTTTGATACCCATATTGTATTTAAATTTCAAGAAACCACCTTTAGACCGATAAATCACTTATTGATAAATATATCGAAATATGGCAATGTCCAAATAAAACCAGTGTCCTGGGCCTTTCGTTTGATACCCACATTGTGTTTAAATTTCAAGGGTTTATGGGAACTTATTGATAAATATATCGAAATATGGCAATGTCCAAATAAAAGCAGTGTCCTTCTCCTTTCGTTTGGTACCCATATTGTATTTAAGTTTCAAGGGTTTATGGGAACCACATTTAGACCGCTAAATCACTTATTGATAAATATATCGAAATATGGCAATGTCCAAATGAAACCAGTGTCCTTCTCCTTTCGTTTGGTACCCATATTGTATTTAAGTTTCAAGGGTTTATGGAAACCACATTTAGACCGATAAATCACTTATCGATAAATATATCGGAATATGGCAATGTCCAAATAAAACCAGTGTCCTGGGCCCTTCGTTTGATACCCATATTGTATTTAAATTTCAAGAAACCACCTTTAGACCGATAAATCACTTATTGATAAATATATCGAAATATGGCAATGTCCAAATAAAACCAGAGTGTCCTGGGCCCTTCGTTTGATACCCATATTGTATTTAAATTTCTAGACTTTATGGAAACCAAATTTAGACCGATAAATCACTTATTGATAAATATATCGAAATATTGCAATGTCCAAATAAAACCAGTGTCCTTCTCCTTTCGTTTGGTACCCATATTGTATTTAAGTTTCAAGGGTTTATGGGAACCACATTTAGACCGATAAATCACTTATTGTTAAATACATCGAAATATGGCAATGTCCAAATAAAACCAGTGTCCTGGGCCTTTCGTTTGATACCCACATTGTGTTTAAATTTCAAGGGTTTATGGGAACTTATTGATAAATATATCGAAATATGGCAATGTCCAAATAAAACCAGTGTCCTGGGCCCTTCGTTTGATACCCATATTGTGTTTAAATTTCAAGGGTTTATGGGAACCACATTTAGACCGCTAAATCACTTATTGATAAATATATCGAAATATGGCAATGTCCAAATAAAAGCAGTGTCCTTCTCCTTTCGTTTGGTACCCATATTGTATTTAAGTTTCAAGGGTTTATGGGAACCACATTTAGACCGCTAAATCACTTATTGATAAATATATCGAAATATGGCAATGTCCAAATGAAACCAGTGTCCTTCTCCTTTCGTTTGGTACCCATATTGTATTTAAGTTTCAAGGGTTTATGGAAACCACATTTAGACCGATAAATCACTTATCGATAAATATATCGGAATATGGCAATGTCCAAATAAAACCAGTGTCGTGGGCCCTTCGTTTGATACCCATATTGTATTTAAATTTCAAGAAACCACCTTTAGACCGATAAATCACTTATTGATAAATATATC
The DNA here is from genome assembly GCA_949987695.1 of Merzomyia westermanni. Classification (NCBI taxonomy): domain Eukaryota; kingdom Metazoa; phylum Arthropoda; class Insecta; order Diptera; family Tephritidae; genus Merzomyia; species Merzomyia westermanni. Next base: position 2,817,475 of record OX465292.1, on the reverse strand, counting down.
GAAATATTGCAATGTCCAAATAAAACCAGTGTCCTTCTCCTTTCGTTTGGTACCCATATTGTATTTAAGTTTCAAGGGTTTATGGGAACCACATTTAGACCGATAAATCACTTATTGTTAAATATATCGAAATATGGCAATGTCCAAATAAAACCAGTTTCCTTCTCCTTTCGTTTGGTACCCATATTGTATATAAGTTTCAAGGGTTTATGGGAACCACATTTAGACCGATTACGCATTAATCGATAAATATATGGAAATATGGCAATGTCCAAATAAAACCAGCGTCCTGGGCCCTTCGTTTGATACCCACATTGTGTTTAAATTTCAAGGGTTTATGGGAACCACATTTAGACCGCTAAATCACTTATTGATAAATATATCGAAGTATGGCAATGTCCAAATAAAATCAGTTTCCTTCTCCTTTCGTTTGGTACCCATATTGTATTTAAGTTTCAAGGGTTTATGGGAACCACATTTAGACCGATTACGCATTAATCGATAAATATATGGAAATATGGCAATGTCCAAATAAAACCAGCGTCCTGGGCCCTTCGTTTGATACCCATATTGTGTTTAAATTTCAAGGGTTTATCGGAACCACATTTAGACCGCTAAATCACTTATTGATAAATATATCGAAATATTGCAATGTCCAAATAAAACCAGTGTCCTTCTCCTTTCGTTTGGTACCCATATTGTATTTAAGTTTCAAGGGTTTATGAGAACCACATTTAGACCGATAAATCACTTATTGTTAAATATATCGAAATATGGCAATGTCCAAATAAAACCAGTGTCCTTCTCCTTTCGTTTGGTACCCATATTGTGTTTAAATTTCAAGGGTTTATGGGAACCACATTTAGACCGCTAAATCACTTATTGATAAATATATCGAAATATGGCAATGTCCAAATAAAACCAGTGTCCTTCTCCTTTCGTTTGGTACCCATATTGTATTTAAGTTTCAAGGGTTTATGAGAACCACATTTAGACCGATAAATCACTTATTGTTAAATATATCGAAATATGGCAATGTCCAAATAAAACCAGTGTCCTTCTCCTTTCGTTTGGTACCCATATTGTGTTTAAATTTCAAGGGTTTATGGGAACCACATTTAGACCGCTAAATCACTTATTGATAAATATATCGAAATATGGCAATGTCCAAATAAAACCAGTGTCCTGGGCCTTTCGTTTGATACCCATATTGTGTTTAAATTTCAAGGGTTTATGGGAACTTATTGATAAATATATCGAAATATGGCAATGTCCAAATAAAACCAGTGTCCTGGGCCCTTCGTTTGATACCCATATTGTGTTTAAATTTCAAGGGTTTATGGGAACCACATTTAGGCCGCTAAATCACTTATTGATAAATATATCGAAATATGGCAATGTCCAAATAAAACCAGTGTCCTTCTCCTTTCGTTTGGTACCCATATTGTATTTAAGTTTCAAGGGTTTATGAGAACCACATTTAGACCGATAAATCACTTATTGTTAAATATATCGAAATATGGCAATGTCCAAATAAAACCAGTGTCCTTCTCCTTTCGTTTGGTACCCATATTGTGTTTAAATTTCAAGGGTTTATGGGAACCACATTTAGACCGCTAAATCACTTATTGATAAATATATCGAAATATGGCAATGTCCAAATAAAACCAGTGTCCTGGGCCTTTCGTTTGATACCCATATTGTGTTTAAATTTCAAGGGTTTATGGGAACCACATTTAGACCGCTAAATCACTTATTGTTAAATATATCGAAATATGGCAATGTCCAAATAAAACCAGTGTCCTTCTCCTTTCGTTTGGTACCCATATTGTGTTTAAATTTCAAGGGTTTATGGGAACCACATTTAGACCGCTAAATCACTTATTGTTAAATATATCGAAATATGGCAATGTCCAAATAAAACCAGTGTCCTGGGCCTTTCGTTTGATACCCACATTGTGTTTAAATTTCAAGGGTTTATGGGAACTTATTGATAAATATATCGAAATATGGCAATGTCCAAATAAAACCAGTGTCCTGGGCCCTTCGTTTGATACCCATATTGTGTTTAAATTTCAAGGGTTTATGGGAACCACATTTAGACCGCTAAATCACTTATTGATAAATATATCGAAATATGGCAATGTCCAAATAAAACCAGTTTCCTTCTCCTTTCGTTTGGTACCCATATTGTGTTTAAATTTCAAGGGTTTATGGGAACCACATTTAGACCGCTAAATCACTTATTGATAAATATATCGAAATATGGCAATGTCCAAATAAAAGCAGTGTCTTTCTCCTTTCGTTTGGTACCCATATTGTATTTAAGTTTCAAGGGTTTATGGGAACCACATTTAGACCGCTAAATCACTTATTGATAAATATATCGAAATATGGCAATGTCCAAATAAAACCAGTGTCCTGGGCCTTTCGTTTGATACCCATATTGTGTTTAAATTTCAAGGGTTTATGGGAACCACATTTAGACCGCTAAATCACTTATTGTTAAATATATCGAAATATGGCAATGTCCAAATAAAACCAGTGTCCTTCTCCTTTCGTTTGGTACCCATATTGTGTTTAAATTTCAAGGGTTTATGGGAACCACATTTAGACCGCTAAATCACTTATTGATAAATATATCGAAATATGGCAATGTCCAAATAAAACCAGTGTCCTGGGCCTTTCGTTTGATACCCACATTGTGTTTAAATTTCAAGGGTTTATGGGAACTTATTGATAAATATATCGAAATATGGCAATGTCCAAATAAAACCAGTGTCCTGGGCCCTTCGTTTGATACCCATATTGTGTTTAAATTTCAAGGGTTTATGGGAACCACATTTAGACCGCTAAATCACTTATTGATAAATATATCGAAATATGGCAATGTCCAAATAAAACCAGTTTCCTTCTCCTTTCGTTTGGTACCCATATTGTGTTTAAATTTCAAGGGTTTATGGGAACCACATTTAGACCGCTAAATCACTTATTGATAAATATATCGAAATATGGCAATGTCCAAATAAAAGCAGTGTCTTTCTCCTTTCGTTTGGTACCCATATTGTATTTAAGTTTCAAGGGTTTATGGGAACCACATTTAGACCGCTAAATCACTTATTGATAAATATATCGAAATATGGCAATGTCCAAATGAAACCAGTGTCCTTCTCCTTTCGTTTGGTACCCATATTGTATTTAAGTTTCAAGGGTTTATGGAAACCACATTTAGACCGATAAATCACTTATCGATAAATATATCGGAATATGGCAATGTCCAAATAAAACCAGTGTCCTGGGCCCTTCGTTTGATACCCATATTGTATTTAAATTTCAAGAAACCACCTTTAGACCGATAAATCACTTATTGATAAATATATCGAAATATGGCAATGTCCAAATAAAACCAGAGTGTCCTGGGCCCTTCGTTTGATACCCATATTGTATTTAAATTTCTAGACTTTATGGAAACCAAATTTAGACCGATAAATCACTTATTGATAAATATATCGAAATATTGCAATGTCCAAATAAAACCAGTGTCCTTCTCCTTTCGTTTGGTACCCATATTGTATTTAAGTTTCAAGGGTTTATGGGAACGACATTTAGACCGATAAATCACTTATTGTTAAATATATCGAAATATGGCAATGTCCAAATAAAACCAGTTTCCTTCTCCTTTCGTTTGGTACCCATATTGTATTTAAGTTTCAAGGGTTTATGGGAACCACATTTAGACCGATTACGCATTAATCGATAAATATATGGAAATATGGCAATGTCCAAATAAAACCAGCGTCCTGGGCCCTTCGTTTGATACCCATATTGTGTTTAAATTTCAAGGGTTTATGGGAACTTATTGATAAATACATCGAAATATGGCAATGTCCAAATAAAACCAGTGTCCTGGGTCCTTCGTTTGATACCCATATTGTGTTTAAATTTCAAGGGTTTATGGGAACCAAATTTAGACCGCTAAATCACTTATTGATAAATATATCGAAATATGGCAATGTCCAAATAAAACCAGTGTCCTTCTCCTTTCGTTTGGTACCCATATTGTATTTAAGTTTCAAGGGTTTATGAGAACCACATTTAGACCGATAAATCACTTATTGTTAAATATATCGAAATATGGCAATGTCCAAATAAAACCAGTGTCCTTCTCCTTTCGTTTGGTACCCATATTGTGTTTAAATTTCAAGGGTTTATGGGAACCACATTTATACCGCTAAATCACTTATTGATAAATATATCGAAATATGGCAATGTCCAAATAAAACCAGTGTCCTGGGCCTTTCGTTTGATACCCATATTGTGTTTAAATTTCAAGGGTTTATGGGAACTTAGTGATAAATATATCGAAATATGGCAATGTCCAAATAAAACCAGTGTCCTGGGCCCTTCGTTTGATACCCATATTGTGTTTAAATTTCAAGGGTTTATGGGAACCACATTTAGACCGCTAAATCACTTATTGATAAATATATCGAAATATGGCAATGTCCAAATAAAAGCAGTGTCCTTCTCCTTTCGTTTGGTACCCATATTGTATTTAAGTTTCAAGGGTTTATGGGAACCACATTTAGACCGATTACTCATTAATCGATAAATATATGGAAATATGGCAATGTCCAAATAAAACCAGTGTCCTGGGCCCTTCGTTTGGTACCCATATTGTATTTAAGTTTCAAGGCTTTATGGGGACCACATTTAGACCGATAAATCACTTATTGCTAAATATATCGAAATATGGCAAAGTCCAAATAAAACCAGTGTCCTGCGCCCTTCTTTTGATACCCATATTGTGTTTAAATTTCAAGGGTTTATGGGAACCACATTTAGACCGCTAAATCACTTATTGATAAATATATCGAAATATGGCAATGTCAAAATAAAACCAGTGTCCTTCTCCTTTCGTTTGGTACCCATATTGTATTTAAGTTTCAAGGGTTTATGGGAACCACATTTAGACCGATAAATCACTTATTGTTAAATATATCGAAATATGGCAATGTCCAAATAAAACCAGTGTCCTTCTCCTTTCGTTTGGTACCCATATTGTGTTTAAATTTCAAGGGTTTATGGGAACCACATTTAGACCGCTAAATCACTTATTGATAAATATATCGAAATATGGCAATGTCCAAATAAAACCAGTTTCCTTCTCCTTTCGTTTGGTACCCATATTGTATTTAAGTTTCAAGGGTTTATGGGAACCACATTTAGACCGATTACGCATTAATCGATAAATATATGGAAATATGGCAATGTCCAAATAAAACCAGCGTCCTGGGCCCTTCGTTTGATACCCATATTGTGTTTAAATTTCAAGGGTTTATCGGAACCACATTTAGACCGCTAAATCACTTATTGATAAATATATCGAAATATTGCAATGTCCAAATAAAACCAGTGTCCTTCTCCTTTCGTTTGGTACCCATATTGTATTTAAGATTCAAGGGTTTATGGGAACCACATTTAGACCGATTACGCATTAATCGATAAATATATGGAAATATGGCAATGTCCAAATAAAACCAGCGTCCTGGGCCCTTCGTTTGATACCCATATTGTGTTTAAATTTCAAGGGTTTATGGGAACTTATTGATAAATACATCGAAATATGGCAATGTCCAAATAAAACCAGTGTCCTGGGTCCTTCGTTTGATACCCATATTGTGTTTAAATTTCAAGGGTTAATGGGAACCACATTTAGACCGCTAAATCACTTATTGATAAATATATCGAAATATGGCAATGTCCAAATAAAACCAGTGTCCTCCTTTCGTTTGGTACCCATATTGTATTTAAGTTTCAAGGGTTTATGAGAACCACATTAAGACCGATAAATCACTTATTGTTAAATATATCGAAATATGGCAATGTCCAAATAAAACCAGTGTCCTTCTCCTTTCGTTTGGTACCCATATTGTGTTTAAATTTCAAGGGTTTATGGGACCCACATTTAGACCGCTAAATCACTTATTGATAAATATATCGAAATATGGCAATGTCCAAATAAAACCAGTGTCCTGGGCCTTTCGTTTGATACCCATATTGTGTTTAAATTTCAAGGGTTTATGGGAACTTATTGATAAATATATCGAAATATGGCAATGTCCAAATAAAACCAGTGTCCTTCTCCTTTCGTTTGGTACCCATATTGTATTTAAGTTTCAAGGGTTTATGGGAACCACATTTAGACCGATTACTCATTAATCGATAAATATATGGAAATATGGCAATGTCCAAATAAAACCAGTGTCCTGGGCCCTTCGTTTGGTACCCATATTGTATTTAAGTTTCAAGGCTTTATGGGAACCACATTTAGACCGATAAATCACTTATTGCTAAATATATCGAAATATGGCAAAGTCCAAATAAAACCAGTGTCCTGCGCTCTTCGTTTGATACCCATATTGTGTTTAAATTTCAAGGGTTTATGGGAACCATATTTAGACCGCTAAATCACTTATTGATAAATATATCGAAATATGGCAATGTCCAAATAAAACCAGTGTCCTTCTCCTTTCGTTTGGTACCCATATTGTATTTAAGTTTCAAGGGTTTATGGGAACCACATTTAGACCGATAAATCACTTATTGTTAAATATATCGAAATATGGCAATGTCCAAATAAAACCAGTGTCCTTCTCCTTTCGTTTGGTACCCTATTGTGTTTAAATTTCAAGGGTTTATGGGAACCACATTTAGACCGCTAAATCACTTATTGATAAATATATCGAAATATGGCAATGTCCAAATAAAACCAGTGTCCTGGGCCTTTCGTTTGATACCCATATTGTGTTTAGATTTCAAGGGTTTATGGGAACTTATTGATAAATATATCGAAATATGGCAATGTCCAAATAAAACCAGTGTCCTGGGCCCTCCGTTTGATACCCATATTGTGTTTAAATTTCCAGGGTTTATGGGAACCACATTTAGACCGCTAAATCACTTATTGATAAATATATCGAAATATGGCAATGTCCAAATAAAAGCAGTGTCCTTCTCCTTTCGTTTGGTACCCATATTGTATTTAAGTTTCAAGGGTTTATGGGAACCACATTTAGACCGATTACTCATTAATCGATAAATATATGGAAATATGGCAATGTCCAAATAAAACCAGTGTCCTTCCCCTTTCGTTTGATACCCACATTTTATTTAAATATCCAGGCTTTGTGGGAACAACATTTTGCTTAATAACTCATTTATCGATAAATATATCGAGATTTGGGCAAGTCCAAACGAAACCTGTATTCTACTCCTTTTGTTTGCCACCCATATTTTTCAATAATCTCAAGGTATTATGAGAACCAAATTTTGACCGATAACTTATTTATCGATAAATATATCGAAATATGGGCAATGTCCAAATAAAACCATTTGATACCCATATTGTACTTAAGTTTCAAGGCTTTATGGGAACCACATTAAACCGATAACTCGTTTATTGACAAATGTATCGAAATATGGCAATGTTCAAATAAAAACAGTGTCCTTTTCCTTTCGTCTGATACCCACATTGTATTTAAATATCAAGGCTTTATGGGAACCACATTTTGCTTAATAACTCATTTATTGATAAATATATCGAAATATGGCAATGTCCAAATAAAACCAGTGTCCTGGGCCCTTCGTTTGATACCCATATTGTATTTAAATTTCAAGGGTATATGGAAACCACATTTATACCGATAAATCACTTATCGATAAATATATCGGAATATGGCAATGCCCAAATAAAACCAGTGATCTTCCACTTTCGTTTGATACCCACATTGTATTTAAATATCAAGGCTTTATGGGAACCACATTTTGCTTAATAAATCACTTATCGATAAATATATCGGAATATGGCAATGTCCAAATAAAACCAGTGTTCTTCCACTTTCGTTTGATACCCACATTGTATTTAAATATCAAGGCTTTATGGGAACCACATTTAGACCGATAAATCACTTAATGCTAAATATATCGAAATATGGCAATGTCCAAATAAAACCAGTGTCCTGCGCCCTTCGTTTGATACCCATATTGTATTTAAATTTCAAGGATTTATGGAAACCAATTTAGACCGATAAATCACTTATCGATAAATATATCGGAATATTGCAATGTCCAAATAAAACCAGTGTTCTGCCACTTTCGTTTGATACCCACATTGTATTTAAATATCAAGGCTTTATGGGAACCACATTTAGACCGCTAAATCACTTATTGATAAATATATCGAAATATGGCAATGTCCAAATAAAACCAGTGTCCTGGGCCCTTCGTTTGATACCCATATTGTATTTAAATTTCAAGGGTTTATGGAAACCACATTTAGACCGATAAATCACTTATTGATAAATATATCGAAATATGGCAATGTCTAAATAAAAGCAGTGTCCTTCTCCTTTCGTTTGGTACCCATATTGTATTTAAGTTTCAAGGATTTATGGAAACCAATTTAGACCGATAAATCACTTATCGATAAATATATCGGAATATTGCAATGTCCAAATAAAACCAGTGTTCTTCCACTTTCGTTTGATACCCACATTGTATTTAAATATCAAGGCTTTATGGGAACCACATTTTGCTTAATAACTCATTTATCGATAAATATATCGAAATATGGCAATGCCCAAATAAAACCAGTGTCCTTCTCCTTTCGTTTGATACCCATATTGTGTTTAAATTTCAAGGGTGTATGGAAACCACATTTAGACCGATAAATCACTTATTGATAAATATATCGAAATATGGCAATGTCCAAATAAAACCAGTGTCCTGGGCCCTTCGTTTGATACCCATATTGTATTTAAATTTCAAGGGTTTATGGAAACCACATTTAGACCGATAAATCACTTATTGATAAATATATCGAAATATGGCAATGTCTAAATAAAAGCAGTGTCCTTCTCCTTTCGTTTGGTACCCATATTGTATTTAAGTTTCAAGGGTTTATGGGAACCACATTTAGACCGATTACTCATTAATCGATAAATATATGGAAATATGGCAATGTCCAAATAAAACCAGTGTCCTTCCCCTTTCGTTTGATACCCACATTTTATTTAAATATCCAGGCTTTGTGGGAACAACATTTTGCTTAATAACTCATTTATCGATAAATATATCGAGATTTGGGCAAGTCCAAACGAAACCTGTATTCTACTCCTTTTGTTTGGCACCCATATTTTTCAATAATCTCAAGGTATTATGAGAACCAAATTTTGACCGATAACTTATTTATCGATAAATATATCGAAATATGGGCAATGTCCAAATAAAACCATTTGATACCCATATTGTACTTAAGTTTCAAGGCTTTATGGGAACCACATTAAACCGATAACTCGTTTATTGACAAATGTATCGAAATATGGCAATGTCCAAATAAAAACAGTGTCCTTTTCCTTTCGTCTGATACCCACATTGTATTTAAATATCAAGGCTTTATGGGAACCACATTTTGCTTAATAACTCATTTATCGATAAATATATCGAAATATGGCAATGTCCAAATAAAAGCAGTGTCCTTCTCCTTTCGTTTGGTACCCATATTGTATTTAAGTTTCAAGGGTTTATGGGAACCACATTTAGACCGATTACTCATTAATCGATAAATATATGGAAATATGGCAATGTCCAAATAAAACCAGCGTCCTGGGCCCTTCGTTTGATACCCATATTGTGTTTAAATTTCAAGGGTTTATGGGAACTTATTGATAAATACATCGAAATATGGCAATGTCCAAATAAAACCAGTGTCCTGGGTCCTTCGTTTGATACCCATATTGTGTTTAAATTTCAAGGGTTAATGGGAACCACATTTAGACCGCTAAATCACTTATTGATAAATATATCGAAATATGGCAATGTCCAAATAAAACCAGTGTCCTCCTTTCGTTTGGTACCCATATTGTATTTAAGTTTCAAGGGTTTATGAGAACCACATTTAGACCGATAAATCACTTATTGTTAAATATATCGAAATATGGCAATGTCCAAATAAAACCAGTGTCCTTCTCCTTTCGTTTGGTACCCATATTGTGTTTAAATTTCAAGGGTTTATGGGACCCACATTTAGACCGCTAAATCACTTATTGATAAATATATCGAAATATGGCAATGTCCAAATAAAACCAATGTCCTGGGCCTTTCGTTTGATACCCATATTGTGTTTAAATTTCAAGGGTTTATGGGAACTTATTGATAAATATATCGAAATATGGCAATGTCCAAATAAAACCAGTGTCCTGGGCCCTTCGTTTGATACCCATATTGTGTTTAAATTTCAAGGGTTTATGGGAACCACACTTATTGATAAATATATCGAAATATGGCAATGTCCAAATAAAAGCAGTGTCCTTCTCCTTTCGTTTGGTACCCATATTGTATTTAAGTTTCAAGGGTTTATGGGAACCACATTTAGACCGATTACTCATTAATCGATAAATATATGGAAATATGGCAATGTCCAAATAAAACCAGTGTCCTGGGCCCTTCGTTTGGTACCCATATTGTATTTAAGTTTCAAGGCTTTATGGGAACCACATTTAGACCGATAAATCACTTATTGCTAAATATATCGAAATATGGCAAAGTCCAAATAAAACCAGTGTCCTGCGCTCTTCGTTTGATACCCATATTGTGTTTAAATTTCAAGGGTTTATGGGAACCATATTTAGACCGCTAAATCACTTATTGATAAATATATCGAAATATGGCAATGTCCAAATAAAACCAGTGTCCTTCTCCTTTCGTTTGGTACCCATATTGTATTTAAGTTTCAAGGGTTTATGGGAACCACATTTAGACCGATAAATCACTTATTGTTAAATATATCGAAATATGGCAATGTCCAAATAAAACCAGTGTCCTTCTCCTTTCGTTTGGTACCCTATTGTGTTTAAATTTCAAGGGTTTATGGGAACCACATTTAGACCGCTAAATCACTTATTGATAAATATATCGAAATATGGCAATGTCCAAATAAAACCAGTGTCCTGGGCCTTTCGTTTGATACCCATATTGTGTTTAGATTTCAAGGGTTTATGGGAACTTATTGATAAATATATCGAAATATGGCAATGTCCAAATAAAACCAGTGTCCTGGGCCCTCCGTTTGATACCCATATTGTGTTTAAATTTCCAGGGTTTATGGGAACCACATTTAGACCGCTAAATCACTTATTGATAAATATATCGAAATATGGCAATGTCCAAATAAAAGCAGTGTCCTTCTCCTTTCGTTTGGTACCCATATTGTATTTAAGTTTCAAGGGTTTATGGGAACCACATTTAGACCGATTACTCATTAATCGATAAATATATGGAAATATGGCAATGTCCAAATAAAACCAGTGTCCTTCCCCTTTCGTTTGATACCCACATTTTATTTAAATATCCAGGCTTTGTGGGAACAACATTTTGCTTAATAACTCATTTATCGATAAATATATCGAGATTTGGGCAAGTCCAAACGAAACCTGTATTCTACTCCTTTTGTTTGCCACCCATATTTTTCAATAATCTCAAGGTATTATGAGAACCAAATTTTGACCGATAACTTATTTATCGATAAATATATCGAAATATGGGCAATGTCCAAATAAAACCATTTGATACCCATATTGTACTTAAGTTTCAAGGCTTTATGGGAACCACATCAAACCGATAACTCGTTTATTGACAAATGTATCGAAATATGGCAATGTTCAAATAAAAACAGTGTCCTTTTCCTTTCGTCTGATACCCACATTGTATTTAAATATCAAAGCTTTATGGGAACCACATTTTGCTTAATAACTCATTTATTGATAAATATATCGAAATATGGCAATGTCCAAATAAAACCAGTGTCCTGGGCCCTTCGTTTGATACCCATATTGTATTTAAATTTCAAGGGTATATGGAAACCACATTTATACCGATAAATCACTTATCGATAAATATATCGGAATATGGCAATGCCCAAATAAAACCAGTGATCTTCCACTTTCGTTTGATACCCACATTGTATTTAAATATCAAGGCTTTATGGGAACCACATTTTGCTTAATAAATCACTTATCGATAAATATATCGGAATATGGCAATGTCCAAATAAAACCAGTGTTCTTCCACTTTCGTTTGATACCCACATTGTATTTAAATATCAAGGCTTTATGGGAACCACATTTAGACCGATAAATCACTTAATGCTAAATATATCGAAATATGGCAATGTCCAAATAAAACCAGTGTCCTGCGCCCTTCGTTTGATACCCATATTGTATTTAAATTTCAAGGATTTATGGAAACCAATTTAGACCGATAAATCACTTATCGATAAATATATCGGAATATTGCAATGTCCAAATAAAACCAGTGTTCTGCCACTTTCGTTTGATACCCACATTGTATTTAAATATCAAGGCTTTATGGGAACCACATTTAGACCGCTAAATCACTTATTGATAAATATATCGAAATATGGCAATGTCCAAATAAAACCAGTGTCCTGGGCCCTTCGTTTGATACCCATATTGTATTTAAATTTCAAGGGTTTATGGAAACCACATTTAGACCGATAAATCACTTATTGATAAATATATCGAAATATGGCAATGTCTAAATAAAAGCAGTGTCCTTCTCCTTTCGTTTGGTACCCATATTGTATTTAAGTTTCAAGGATTTATGGAAACCAATTTAGACCGATAAATCACTTATCGATAAATATATCGGAATATTGCAATGTCCAAATAAAACCAGTGTTCTTCCACTTTCGTTTGATACCCACATTGTATTTAAATATCAAGGCTTTATGGGAACCACATTTTGCTTAATAACTCATTTATCGATAAATATATCGAAATATGGCAATGCCCAAATAAAACCAGTGTCCTTCTCCTTTCGTTTGATACCCATATTGTGTTTAAATTTCAAGGGTGTATGGAAACCACATTTAGACCGATAAATCACTTATTGATAAATATATCGAAATATGGCAATGTCCAAATAAAACCAGTGTCCTGGGCCCTTCGTTTGATACCCATATTGTATTTAAATTTCAAGGGTTTATGGAAACCACATTTAGACCGATAAATCACTTATTGATAAATATATCGAAATATGGCAATGTCTAAATAAAAGCAGTGTCCTTCTCCTTTCGTTTGGTACCCATATTGTATTTAAGTTTCAAGGGTTTATGGGAACCACATTTAGACCGATTACTCATTAATCGATAAATATATGGAAATATGGCAATGTCCAAATAAAACCAGTGTCCTTCCCCTTTCGTTTGATACCCACATTTTATTTAAATATCCAGGCTTTGTGGGAACAACATTTTGCTTAATAACTCATTTATCGATAAATATATCGAGATTTGGGCAAGTCCAAACGAAACCTGTATTCTACTCCTTTTGTTTGGCACCCATATTTTTCAATAATCTCAAGGTATTATGAGAACCAAATTTTGACCGATAACTTATTTATCGATAAATATATCGAAATATGGGCAATGTCCAAATAAAACCATTTGATACCCATATTGTACTTAAGTTTCAAGGCTTTATGGGAACCACATTAAACCGATAACTCGTTTATTGACAAATGTATCGAAATATGGCAATGTCCAAATAAAAACAGTGTCCTTTTCCTTTCGTCTGATACCCACATTGTATTTAAATATCAAGGCTTTATGGGAACCACATTTTGCTTAATAACTCATTTATCGATAAATATATCGAAATATGGCAATGTCCAAATAAAACCAGTGTCCTGGGCCCTTCGTTTGATACCCATATTGTATTTAAATTTCAAGGGTATATGGAAACCACATTTATACCGATAAATCACTTATCGATAAATATATCGGAATATGGCAATGCCCAAATAAAACCAGTGATCTTCCACTTTCGTTTGATACCCACATTGTATTTAAATATCAAGGCTTTATGGGAACCACATTTTGCTTAATAAATCACTTATCGATAAATATATCGGAATATGGCAATGTCCAAATAAAACCAGTGTTCTTCCACTTTCGTTTGATACCCACATTGTATTTAAATATCAAGGCTTTATGGGAACCACATTTAGACCGATAAATCACTTAATGCTAAATATATCGAAATATGGCAATGTCCAAATAAAACCAGTGTCCTGCGCCCTTCGTTTGATACCCATATTGTATTTAAATTTCAAGGATTTATGGAAACCAATTTAGACCGATAAATCACTTATCGATAAATATATCGGAATATTGCAATGTCCAAATAAAACCAGTGTTCTTCCACTTTCGTTTGATACCCACATTGTATTTAAATATCAAGGCTTTATGGGAACCACATTTTGCTTAATAACTCATTTATCGATAAATATATCGAAATATGGCAATGCCCAAATAAAACCAGTGTCCTTCTCCTTTCGTTTGATACCCATATTGTGTTTAAATTTCAAGGGTTTATGGGAACCACATTTAGACCGCTAAATCACTTATTGATAAATATATCGAAATATGGCAATGTCCAAATAAAACCAGTGTCCTGGGCCCTTCGTTTGATACCCATATTGTATTTAAATTTCAAGGGTTTATGGAAACCACATTTAGACCGATAAATCACTTATTGATAAATATATCGAAATATGGCAATGTCCAAATAAAACCAGTTTCCTGGGCTCTTCGTTTGATACCCATATTGTGTTTAAATTTCAAGGGTTTATGGGAACCACATTTAGACCGCTAAATCACTTATTGATAAATATATCGAAATATGGCAATGTCCAAATAAAACCAGTGTCCTTCTCCTTTCGTTTGGTACCCATATTGTATTTAAGTTTCAAGGGTTTATGGGAACCACATTTAGACCGATTACTCATTAATCGATAAATATATGGAAATATGGCAATGTCCAAATAAAACGAGTGCCCTTCCCCTTTCGTTTGATACCCGCATTTTATTTAAATATCAAGGCTTTGTGGGAACAACATTTTGCTTAATAACTCATTTATCGATAAATATATCGAGATTTGGGCAAGTCCAAACGAAACCTGTATTCTACTCCTTTTGTTTGGCACCCATATTTTTCAATAATCTCAAGGTATTATGAGAACCAAATTTTGACCGATAACTTATCTATCGATAAATATATCGAAATATAGGCAATGCCCAAATAAAACCATTTGATACCCATATTGTACTTAAGTTTCAAGGCTTTATGGGAACCACATTAAACCGATAACTCGTTTATTGACAAATGTATCGAAATATGGCAATGTTCAAATAAAAACAGTGTCCTTCTCCTGTCGTCTGATACCCACATTGTATTTATATTTCAAGGGTTTATGGGAACCACATTTAGACCCATTACTCATTTATCGATAAATATATCGGAATATGGCAATGCCCAAATAAAACCATTGTCCTTCCCCTTTCGGTTGATACCCACATTGTATTTAAATATCAAGGGTGTATGGGATTCACATTTTGCTTAATAACTCATTTATCGAAAAATATATCGATTTATGGGCAAGTCCAAACGAAACCTGTATTCTTCTCCTTTTGTTTGACACCCATATTTTTCAATAATTTCAAGGTATTATGAGAACCAAATTTTGACAGATAACTTATTTATCGATAAATATATCGAAATATGGCAATGGCCAAATGAAACCATTTGTGACCCATATTGTACTTAAGTTTCAAGGCTTTATGGGAACCACATTAAACCGATAACTCGTTTATTGACAAATATATCGAAATATGGCAATGTCCAAATAAAACCAGTGTCCTTCTCCTTTCGTTTGATATCCATATTGTGTTTAAATTTCAAGGGGTTATGGGAACCACATTTAGACCGCTAAATCACTTATTGATAAATATATCGAAATATGGCAATGTCCAAATAAAACCAGTGCCCTGGGCCCTTCGTTTGATACCCATATTGTATTTAAATTTCTAGGGTTTATGGAAACCACATTTAGACCGATAAATCACTTATCGATAAATATATCGGAATATGGCAATGTCCAAACAAAACCAGTGTTCTTTCACTTTCGTTTGATACCCACATTGTATTTAAATATCAAGGCTTTATGGGAACCACAGTTAGACCGATAAATCACTTATTGTTAAATATATCGAAATATGGCAATGTCCAAATAAAACCAGTGTCCTGCGCCCTTCGTTTGATACCCATATTGTGTTTAAATTTCAAAGGTTTATGGGAACCACATTTAGACCGATACATCACTTATTGATAAATATATCGAAATATGGGAATGTCCAAATAAAACCAGTGTCCTGGGCCCTTCGTTTGATACCCATATTGTGTTTAAATTTCAAGGGTTTATGGGAACCACATTTAGACCGATAAATCACTTATTGTTAAATATATCGAAATATGGCAATGTCCAAATAAAACCAGTGTCCTGCGCCCTTTGTTTGATACCCATATTGTGTTTAAATTTCAAGGGTTTATGGGAACCACATTTAGACCAATACATCACTTATTGATAAATATATCGAAATATGGCAATGTCCAAATAAAACCAGTGTCCTGCGCCCTTCGTTTGATACCCATATTGTGTTTAAATTTCAAGGGTTTATGGGAACCACATTTAGACCGATACATCACTTATTGATAAATATATCGAAATATGGCAATGTCCAAATAAAACCAGTGTCCTGGGCCCTTCGTTTGATAGCCATATTGTGTTTAAATTTCAAGGGTTTATGGGAACCACATTTAGACCGCTAAATCACTTATTGATAAATATATCGAAATATGGCAATGTCCAAATAAAACCAGTGTCCTGGGCCCTTCGTTTGATATCCATATTGTATTTAAATTTCTAGGGTTTATGGAAACCACATTTAGACCGATAATTCACTTATCGATAAATATATCGGAATATGGCAATGTCCAAATAAAACCAGTGTTCTTCCACTTTCGTTTGATACCCACATTGTATTTAAATATCAAGGCTTTATGGGAACCACATTTAGACCGATAAATCACTTATTGTTAAATATATCGAAATATGGCAATGTCCAAATAAAACCAGTGTCCTGCGCCCTTCGTTTGATACCCATATTGTGTTTAAATTTCAAGGGTTTATGGGAACCACATTTAGACCGCTAAATCACTTATTGATAAATATATCGAAATATGGCAATGTCCAAATAAAACCAGTGTCCTGGGCCCTTCGTTTGATATCCATATTGTATTTAAATTTCTAGGGTTTATGGAAACCACATTTAGACCGATAATTCACTTATCGATAAATATATCGAAATATGGCAATGTCCAAATAAAAACAGTGTCCTTTTCCTTTCGTCTGATACCCACATTGTATTTAAATATCAAGGCTTTATGGGAACCACATTTTGCTTAATAACTCATTTATCGATAAATATATCGAAATATGGCAATGTCCAAATAAAACCAGTGTCCTGCGCCCTTCGTTTGATACCCATATTGTATTTAAATTTCAAGGGTATATGGAAACCACATTTATACCGATAAATCACTTATCGATAAATATATCGGAATATGGCAATGCCCAAATAAAACCAGTGATCTTCCACTTTCGTTTGATACCCACATTGTATTTAAATATCAAGGCTTTATGGGAACCACATTTTGCTTAATAAATCACTTATCGATAAATATATCGGAATATGGCAATGTCCAAATAAAACCAGTGTTCTTCCACTTTCGTTTGATACCCACATTGTATTTAAATATCAAGGCTTTATGGGAACCACATTTAGACCGATAAATCTTACTTTAAATGGTCATCTAACCGCCTGGGCGATTTTGACCGTCCAACATAGCTCGCCAGTCGTTTCTTCGTTGCGCCAACTGGCGCCAATTGGAAACACCGCGGGATCGCAAATCGGTCTCCACTTGGTCCTTCCATCGGAGTGGTGGTCTCCCTCTTCCTCTGCTTCCACCGGCGGGTGCCGATAAGAATACCTTCTGGGCTGGAGCATCTTCGCTCATTCGCACTACGTGGCCTAGCCAGCGAAGCCGCTGTGTTTTAATTCGCTGAACTATGTCGGCGTCTGCGTAAAGTTCATACAGTTCATCATTAAATCTTCTTCGGTACTCGCCGTCGCCAACGCGTAGAGGTCCACAAATCTTTCGAAGAACCTTTCTCTCGAATACTCCCAGAGCCGCCTCATCAGATGTTGTTAGTGTCCACGCTTCTGCACCATATAGCAGGACGGGTGCGATGAGTGAGTTGTAGAGTGTTATTTTCGTTCGTCGAGAGAGGACTTTACTTTTCAATTGCCTACTCAGTCCGAAGTAGCATTTGTTTGCAAGAGTGATTCTTCGTCGGATTTCTAGGCTAACATTATTGTTGGTATTAATGCTGGTTCCCAGGTAAACGAAGTCCTTTACTATTTCGAAATTATTGCTGCCAACAGTGGCTTGGTTGCCAAGGCGCGAATGCGCTGACTCTTTGCATGATGACAGAAGGTACTTCGTTTTGCCCTCGTTCACCACCAATCCCATTTTCTCCGCTTCTTTTTCTAATTTGGAGTAAGCAGAAGTTACGGCGCGGTTGTTAAGGCCAATGATATCAATATCGTCAGCATATGCCAACAGTTGGACGCTTTTATAAAATATTGTTCCAGCGCGGTTAAGTTCTGCAGCTTGTATTATTTTCTCCAGCATTAAATTAAAGAAATCGCACGATAGGGGGTCACCCTGTCTGAAACCTCGTTTAGTTTCGAACGGCTCGGAGAGGTACTTCCCAATTCTGACCGAGCTGGCGGTGTTGCTCAAGGTCATTTTGCATAGCCGTATAAGTTTTGCGGGGAAACCAAATTCAGACATAGCGGCATATAGGCAGCACCTTTTCGTGCTATCGAAAGCGGCTTTAAAATCAACAAAGAGATGATGCGTGTCGATTCTTTTTTCACGGGTTTTTTCCAAGATTTGGCGTATTGTAAAAATCTGGTCGATGGTAGATTTACCAGGTCTGAAGCCACACTGATAAGGTCCAATCAGTCTGTTCACATCAGGCTTCAGTCTTTCGCACAATACGCTTGATAGGACCTTATATGCGATATTCAAAAGGCTGATTCCGCGATAGTTGGCGCAGTTTGCAGGATCGCCCTTCTTGTGGATTGGGCAGAGAACACTTAGATTCCAATCTTCAGGCATGCATTCATCCGACCAAATTCTGCATAGAAGCTGATGCATGCACCTTACCAGCTCCTCGCCTCCGTGTTTGAATAGCTCAGCAGGCAAACCATCAGCGCCAGCTGCTTTATTGTTTTTCAATCGGGATATTGCTATTCGCACCTCATTGTAGTCGGGTTGTGGAACGTCAATTCCATCATCTTCGATTGTGGGCTCGGGTTCGGCATCTTCTCTGGTTTCTTGCTCAATTTCTCCATTTAAAAGGGCAGAGAAGTGATCCCTCCATATTCTGAGTGTTCTCTGAACATCGGTCACCAGGTCGCCGTTCTCATTCTTACAGGAGTTTGCCCCGGGTTTGAAACCTTCTGTCATTCGCCGAATTTTTTGATAGAATTTTCGGGCATTATTCCCGTTGGCCAGCATCTCAAGCTCCTTTATTTCTCTTTTTTTCGCCCGGAAAAGCCGCCTCGCTTCCCTCTTCAACTCGCGGTAGTGTTCACACACACTCCTCGTTGCATTCGATCTCAGCGTTGCCTTGTAGGCTTCGTCCTTTCTTTTCGTTGCAGCGCGGCACTCTTCATCATCATACCAGTTGTTTTTTCGCGTTCGCCGGAATCCAATTACTTCTTCGGCTGCGGTACGGAGTGCTCCTGAGATATGATCCCACTGCTCATGCATTCCACTAGGTTGAATTGTGCTCACGGAGCGCAGGTGTGAGAGGCGATCTGCGAAATAATTGGCGGTCTGTTGCGATTGCAGCTTTTCGACGTCCAGCTTTCCCTGCGTTTTTTGTTGCACCTGTTTTGTCGTACAGAGGCGGGTACGAATCTTGGCTGCTACTAGGTAGTGATCAGAGTCGATGTTAGGTCCTCGTATTGTGCGAACATCTAAAACGCTGGAAGCATGCCGTCCGTCTATCACAACGTGGTCGATCTGGTTGCGTGTTTTTCGATCGGGGGACAGCCATGTAGCCTGATGGATCTTCTTGTGCATAAACCTCGTGCTGGATATGACCATGTTTCGGGCACCGGCGAAGTCGATCAGCCTGAATCCATTTGGCGAAGTCTGATCGTGGAGACTGAACTTCCCGACAGTGGGGCCAAATACACCCTCCTTACCCACCCTGGCGTTAAAGTCGCCAAGCACGACTTTGATATCATGACGGGGGCAGCGCTCGTATGCTTCTTCCAGGCGCTCGTAGAATGCATCCTTTTCCACGTCGTCCTTCTCTTCCGTCGGTGCATGAGCGCAGATAAACGATATGGTGAAAAATCGTACTTTTATGCGGATTGCAGCGAAACGCTCGTTCACGGGTGTGAACGACAGTACTCGGTGACGGAGTCTCTCTCCCACCACAAATCCCACGCCGAATCTGCGCTTGTCTTCATGCCCACTCCAGTAGATGTTGCAAGGTGTTTTGATCGTGTTTCCTCGCCCCGTCCATCGCATCTCTTGTATGGCGGTGATGTCAGCTTTTGCTTTCCTCAGGACTTCAACCAGCCGGGCAGCGGCACCTTCCCCATTAAGGGATCGGACATTCCAGGTACATGCCCTTATCTCATAATCCTTATTTCGTTTGCGGGTGTTGTCATCTAAAAAAGGGGTTCTCATATCCGAGCTTTGTTGTTGAATTTCATTGGAACGTTGTTTTATGTGGTGGGTCCCAAACCCAACGCACAACCCGTTTCACGGGAGGTTGAATTCTATTACACGTTTGTATAGTGAGCCGCTTGATCCAAGACAGACGCCCGCTTGCAGCCGCACCACCTGGTGATCAGACGCTGCTGTTTGAACCCCCCCAGCAAGCCCTTAAACCGATTATGTCGGAGTGGCCTTACCAGGTTGTCGCCTTCTCACGTTTAGCTCACCACCAAACGGGTGTTCGGTGGTTACCCAGAGGATACTTGGGCGCAAAGCCCGGAAGTAGTGAGCTGCTTGAACCGCATGCAAAAGAATCGTTCTGGCCATTCCCAGGTGAATGGCGATCAGAAACTTTCCCCACTTGCGTGGACTTCTGCACACGGCCCCACCCGATAAATCACTTAATGCTAAATATATCGAAATATGGCAATGTCCAAATAAAACCAGTGTCCTGCGCCCTTCGTTTGATACCCTTATTGTGTTTAAATTTCAAGGGTTTATGGGAACCACATTTAGACCGCTAAATCACTTATTGATAAATATATCGAAATATGGCAATGTCCAAATAAAACCAGTGTCCTGGGCCCTTCGTTTGATACCCATATTGTATTTAAATTTCAAGGATTTATGGAAACCAATTTAGACCGATAAATCACTTATCGATAAATATATCGGAATATTGCAATGTCCAAATAAAACCAGTGTTCTTCCACTTTCGTTTGATACCCACATTGTATTTAAATATCAAGGCTTTATGGGAACCACATTTTGCTTAATAACTCATTTATCGATAAATATATCGAAATATGGCAATGCCCAAATAAAACCAGTGTCCTTCTCCTTTCGTTTGATACCCATATTGTGTTTAAATTTCAAGGGTTTATGGGAACCACATTTAGACCGCTAAATCACTTATCGATAAATATATCGGAATATTGCAATGTCCAAATAAAACCAGTGTTCTTCCACTTTCGTTTGATACCCACATTGTATTTAAATATCAAGGCTTTATGGGAACCACATTTTGCTTAATAAC
The DNA here is from genome assembly GCA_949987695.1 of Merzomyia westermanni. Lineage (NCBI taxonomy): Eukaryota > Metazoa > Arthropoda > Insecta > Diptera > Tephritidae > Merzomyia > Merzomyia westermanni. The sequence continues at coordinate 2,795,653 of OX465292.1, read as the reverse complement.
TCATTTATCGATAAATATATCGAAATATGGCAATGCCCAAATAAAACCAGTGTCCTTCTCCTTTCGTTTGATACCCATATTGTGTTTAAATTTCAAGGGTTTATGGGAACCACATTTAGACCGCTAAATCACTTATTGATAAATATATCGAAATATGGCAATGTCCAAATAAAACCAGTGTCCTGGGCTCTTCGTTTGATACCCAAATTGTGTTTAAATTTCAAGGGTTTATGGGAACCACATTTAGACCGCTAAATCACTTATTGATAAATATATCGAAATATGGCAATGTCCAAATAAAACCAGTGTCCTTCTCCTTTCGTTTGGTACCCATATTGTATTTAAGTTTCAAGGGTTTATGGGAACCACATTTAGACCGATTACTCATTAATCGATAAATATATGGAAATATGGCAATGTCCAAATAAAACCAGTGTCCTTCCCCTTTCGTTTGATACCCGCATTTTATTTAAATATCAAGGCTTTGTGGGAACAACATTTTGCTTAATAACTCATTTATCGATAAATATATCGAGATTTGGGCAAGTCCAAACGAAACCTGTATTCTACTCCTTTTGTTTGGCACCCATATTTTTCAATAATCTCAAGGTATTATGAGAACCAAATTTTGACCGATAATTTATCTATCGATAAATATATCGAAATATAGGCAATGCCCAAATAAAACCATTTGATACCCATATTGTACTTAAGTTTCAAGGCTTTATGGGAACCACATTCAACCGATAACTCGTTTATTGACAAATGTATCGAAATATGGCAATGTTCAAATAAAAACAGTGTCCTTCTCCTGTCGTCTGATACCCACATTGTATTTATATTTCAAGGGTTTATGGGAACCACATTTAGACCCATTACTCATTTATCGATAAATATATCGGAATATGGCAATGCCCAAATAAAACCATTGTCCTTCCCCTTTCGGTTGATACCCACATTGTATTTAAATATCAAGGGTGTATGGGATTCACATTTTGCTTAATAACTCATTTATCGAAAAATATATCGATTTATGGGCAAGTCCAAACGAAACCTGTATTCTTCTCCTTTTGTTTGACACCCATATTTTTCAATAATTTCAAGGTATTATGAGAACCAAATTTTGACCGATAACTTATTTATCGATAAATATATCGAAATATGGCAATGGCCAAATGAAACCATTTGATACCCATATTGTACTTAAGTTTCAAGGCTTTATGGGAACCACATTAAACCGATAACTCGTTTATTGACAAATATATCGAAATATGGCAATGTCCAAATAAAACCAGTGTCCTTCTCCTTTCGTTTGATACCCATATTGTGTTTAAATTTCAAGGGGTTATGGGAACCACATTTAGACCGCTAAATCACTTATTGATAAATATATCGAAATATGGCAATGTCCAAATAAAACCAGTGCCCTGGGCCCTTCGTTTGATACCCATATTGTATTTAAATTTCTAGGGTTTATGGATACCACATTTAGACCGATAAATCACTTATCGATAAATATATCGGAATATGGCAATGTCCAAACAAAACCAGTGTTCTTTCACTTTCGTTTGATACCCACATTGTATTTAAATATCAAGGCTTTATGGGAACCACATTTAGACCGATAAATCACTTATTGTTAAATATATCGAAATATGGCAATGTCCAAATAAAACCAGTGTCCTGCGCCCTTCGTTTGATACCCATATTGTGTTTAAATTTCAAGGGTTTATGGGAACCACATTTAGACCGATACATCACTTATTGATAAATATATCGAAACATGGGAATGTCCAAATAAAACCAGTGTCCTGGGCCCTTCGTTTGATACCCATATTGTGTTTAAATTTCAAGGGTTTATGGGAACCACATTTAGACCGATAAATCACTTATTGTTAAATATATCGAAATATGGCAATGTCCAAATAAAACCAGTGTCCTGCGCCCTTCGTTTGATACCCATATTGTGTTTAAATTTCAAGGGTTTATGGGAACCACATTTAGACCAAAACATCACTTATTGATAAATATATCGAAATATGGCAATGTCCAAATAAAACCAGTGTCCTGCGCCCTTCGTTTGATACCCATATTGTGTTTAAATTTCAAGGGTTTATGGGAACCACATTTAGACCGATACATCACTTATTGATAAATATATCGAAATATGGCAATGTCCAAATAAAACCAGTGTCCTGGGCCCTTCGTTTGATACCCATATTGTGTTTAAATTTCAAGGGTTTATGGGAACCACATTTAGACCGCTAAATCACTTATTGATAAATATATCGAAATATGGCAATGTCCAAATAAAACCAGTGTCCTGGGCCCTTCATTTGATATCCATATTGTATTTAAATTTCTAGGGTTTATGGAAACCACATTTAGACCGATAATTCACTTATCGATAAATATATCGGAATATGGCAATGTCCAAATAAAACCAGTGTTCTTCCACTTTCGTTTGATACCCACATTGTATTTAAATATCAAGGCTTTATGGGAACCACATTTAGACCGATAAATCACTTATTGTTAAATATATCGAAATATGGCAATGTCCAAATAAAACCATTTGATACCCACATTACTCATTAATCGATAAATATATGGAAATATGGCAATGTCCAAATAAAACCAGTGGTCTTCCCCTTTCGTTTGATACCCAGGCTTTGTGGGAACAACATTTTGTTTAATAACTCATTTATCGATAAATATATCGAGATTTGGGCAAGTCCAAACGAAACCTGTATTCTACTCCTTTTGTTTGGCACCCATATTTTTCAATAATCTCAAGGTATTATGAGAACCAAATTTTGACCGATCACTTATTTATCGATAAATATATCGAAATATGGGCAATGTCCAAATAAAACCATTTGATACCCATATTGTACTTAAGTTTCAAGGCTTTATGGGAACCACATTGAACCGATAACTCGTTTATTGACAAACATATGGAAATATGGCAATGTCCAAATAAAAACAGTGTCCTTCTCCTTTCGTCTGATACCCACATTGTATTTAAATTTCAAGGGTTTATGGGAACTACATTTAGACCGCTAAATCACTTATTAATAAATATATCGAAATATGGCAATGTCCAAATAAAACCAGTGGCCTTCCCCTTTCGTTTGATACCCACATTTTATTTAAATATCAAGGCTTTGTGGGAACAACATTTTGCTGAATAACTCATTTATCGATAAATATATCGAGATTTGGGCAAGTCCAAACGAAACCTGTATTCTACTCCTTTTGTTTGGCACCCATATTTTTCAATAATCTCAAGGTATTATGAGAACCAAATTTTGACCGATAACTTATTTATCGATAAATATATCGAAATATGGGCAATGTCCAAATAAAACCATTTGATACTCATATTGTACTTAAGTTTCAAGGCTTTATGGGAACCACATTAAGCCGATAACTCGTTTATTGACAAATGTATCGAAATATGGCAATGTCCAAATAAAAACAGTGTCCTTCTCCTTTCGTCTGATACCCACATTGTATTTAAATTTCAAGGGCTTATGGGAACTACATTTATCGATAAATATATCAAGATTTGGGCAAGTCCAAACGAGACCTGTATTCTACTCCTTTTGTTTGGCACCCATATTTTTCAATAATCTCAAGGTATTATGAGAACCAAATTTTGACCGATAACTTATTTATCGATAAATATATCGAAATATGGGCAATGCCCAAATAAAACCATTTGATACCCATATTGTACTTAAGTTTCGAGGCTTTATGGGAACCACATTAAACCGATAACTCGTTTATTGACAAATGTATCTAAATATGACAATGTTCAAATAAAAACAGTGTCCTCCTTTCGTCTGATACCCACATTGTATTTAAATTTCAAGGGTTTATGGGAACCACATTTAGACCGATTACTCATTTATCGATAAATATATCGGAATATGGCAATGCCCAAATAAAACCATTGTCCTTCCCCTTTCGGTTGATACCCACATTGTATTTAAATATCAAGGGTGTATGGGATTCACATTTTGCTTAATAACTCATTTATCGAAAAATATATCGATTTATGGGCAAGTCCAAACGAAAACTGTATTCTTCTCCTTTTGTTTGACACCCATATTTTTCAATAATTTCAAGGTATTATGAGAACCAAATTTTGACCGATAACTTATTTATCGATAAATATATCGAAATATGGCAATGCCCAAATGAAACCATTTGATACCCATATTGTACTTAAGTTTCAAGGCTTTATGGGAACCACATTAAACCGATAACTCGTTTATTGACAAATATATCGAAATATGGCAATGTCCAAATAAAACCAGTGTCCTTCTCCTTTCGTTTGATACCCATATTGTGTTTAAATTTCAAGGGTTTATGGGTACCACATTTAGACCGCTAAATCACTTATTGATAAATATATCGAAATATGGCAATGTCCAAATAAAACCAGTGTCCTGGGCCCTTCGTTTGATATCCATATTGTATTTAAATTTCTAGGGTTTATGGAAACCACATTTAGACCGATAATTCACTTATCGATAAATATATCGGAATATGGCAATGTCCAAATAAAACCAGTGTTCTTCCACTTTCGTTTGATACCCACATTGTATTTAAATATCAAGGCTTTATGGGAACCACATTTAGACCGATAAATCACTTATTGTTAAATATATCGAAATATGGCAATGTCCAAATAAAACCAGTGTCCTGCGCCCTTCGTTTGATACCCATATTGGGTTTAAATTTCAAGGGTTTATGGGAACCACATTTAGACCGATACATCACTTATTGATAAATATATGGAAATATGGCAATGTCCAAATAAAACCAGTGTCCTGGGCCCTTCGTTTGATACCCATATTTTGTTTAAATTTCAAGGGGTTATGGGAACCACATTTAGACCGCTAAATCACTTATTGATAAATATATCGAAATATGGCAATGTCCAAATAAAACCAGTGTCCTGGGCCCTTCGTTTGATACCCATATTGTGTTTAAATTTCAAGGGTTTATGGGAACCACATTTAGACCGATAAATCACATATCGATAAATATATCGGAATATGGCTATGTCCAAATAAAACCAGTGTTCTTCCACTTTCGTTTGATACCCACATTGTATTTAAATATCAAGGCTTTATGGGAACCACATTTAGACCGATAAATCACTTATTGTTAAATATATCGAAATATGGCAATGTCCAAATAAAACCATTTGATACCCACATTGTATTTAAATATCAAGGCTTTATGGGAACCACATTTAGACCGATTACTCATTAATCGATAAATATATGGAATATGGCAATGTCCAAATAAAACCAGTGGTCTTCCCCTTTCGTTTGATACCCACATTTTATTTAAATATCCAGGCTTTGTGGGAACAACATTTTGTTTAATAACTCATTTATCGATAAATATATCGAGATTTGGGCAAGTCCAAACGAAACCTGTATTCTACTCCTTTTGTTTGGCACCCATATTTTTCAATAATCTCAAGGTATTATGAGAACCAAATTTTGACCGATCACTTATTTATCGATTAATATATCGAAATATGGGCAATGTCCAAATAAAACCATTTGATACCCATATTGTACTTAAGTTTCAAGGCTTTATGGGAACCACATTGAACCGATAACTCGTTTATTGACAAACATATGGAAATATGGCAATGTCCAAATAAAACCACTGTCCTTCTCCTTTCGTTTGATACCCATATTGTGTTTAAATTTCAAGGGTTTATGGGAACCACATTTAGACCGCTAAATCACTTATTGATAAATATATCGAAATATGACAATGTCCAAATAAAACCAGTGTCCTTCTCCTTTCGTTTCATACCCACATTGTATTTAAATATCCAGGCTTTATGGGAACCACAATTAGACCGATAAATCACTTATTGTTAAATATATCGAAATATGGCAATGTCCAAATAAAACCATTTGATAACCGCATTGTATTTAAATATCAAGGGTGTATGGGATGCACATTTTGCTTAATAACTCATTTATCGAAAAATATATCGATTTATGGGCAAGTCCGAACGAAACCTGTATTCTTCTCCTTTTGTTTGACACCCATATTTTTCAATAATTTCAAGGTATTATGAGAACCAAATTTTGACCGATAACTTATTTATCGATAAATATATCGAAATATGGCAATGCCCAATTGAAACCATTTGATACCCATATTGTACTTAAGTTTCAAAGCTTTATGGGAACCACATTGAACCGATAACTCGTTTATTGACAAACATATCGAAATATGGCAATGTCCAAATAAAACCAGTGTCCTTTTCCATTCGTTTGATACCCATATTGTGTTTAAATTTCAAGGGTTTATGGGAACCACATTTAGACCGCTAAATCACTTATTGATAAATATATCGAAATATGACAATGTCCAAATAAAACCAGTGTCCTGGGCCCTTCGTTTGATACCCATATTGTATTTAAATTTCAAGGGTTTATGGAAACCACATTTAGACCGATAATTCACTTATCGATAAATATATCGGAATATGGCAATGTCCAAACAAAACCGGTGTTCTTCCACTTTCGTTTGATACCCACATTGTATTTAAATATCAAGGCTTTATGGGAACCACATTTAGACCGATAAATCACTTATTGTTAAATATATCGAAATATGGCAATGTCCAAATAAAACCAGTGTCCTGCGCCCTTCGTTTGATACCCATATTGTGTTTAAATTTCAAGGGTTTATGGGAACCACATTTAGACCGATACATCACTTATTGATAAATATATCGAAATATGGCAATGTCCAAATAAAACCAGTGTCCTGGGCCCTTCGTTTGATACCCATATTGTGTTTAAATTTCAAGGGTTTATGGGAACCACATTTAGACCGCTAAATCACTTATTGATAATATATCGAAATATGGCAATGTCCAAATAAAACCAGTGTCCTGGGAACTTCGTTTGATACCCATATTGTGTTTAAATTTCAAGGGTTTATGGGAACCACATTTAGACCGCTAAATCACTTATTGATAAATATATCGAAATATGGCAATGCCCAAATAAAACCAGTGTTCTTCCACTTTCGTTTGATACCCACATTGTGTTTAAATATCAAGGCTTTATGGGAACCACATTTAGACCGATAAATCACTTATTGTTAAATATATCGAAATATGGCAATGTCCAAATAAAACCAGTGTCCTGGGCCCTTCGTTTGATACCCATATTGTATTTAAATTTCTAGGGTTTATGGAAACCACATTTAGACCGATAAATCACTTATCGATAAATATATCGGAATATGGCAATGTCCAAATAAAACCAGTGTTCTTCCACTTTCGTTTGAGACCCACATTGTATTTAAATATCCAGGCTTTATGGGAACCACATTTAGACCGATAAATCACTTATTGTTAAATATATCGAAATATGGCAATGTCCAAATAAAACCATTTGATACCCACATTGTATTTAAATATCAAGGCTTTATGGGAACCACATTTAGACCGATTACTCATTAATCGATAAATATATGGAAATATGGCAATGTCCAAATAAAACCAGTGGCATTCCCCTTTCGTTTGATACCCACATTTTATTTAAATATCCAGGCTTTGTGGGAACAACATTTTGCTTTATAACTCATTTATCGATAAATATATCGAGATTTGGGCAAGTCCAAACGCAACCTGTATTCTACTCCTTTTGTTTGGCACCCATATTTTTCAATAATCTCAAGGTATTATGAGAACCAAATTTTGACCGATAACTTATTTATCGATAAATATATCGAAATATGGCAATGTCCAAATAAAACCAGTGTCCTTCTCCTTTCGTTTGATACACATATTGTGTTTAAATTTCAAGGGTTTGTGGGAACCACATTTAGACCGCTAAATCACTTATTGATAAATATATCGAAATATGGCAATGTCCAAATAAAACCAGTGTCCTGGGCCCTTCGTTTGATACCCTTTTGTATTTAAATTTCTAGGGTTTATGGAAACCACATTTAGACCGATAATTCACTTATCGATAAATATATCGGAATATGGCAATGTCCAACTAAAACCGGTGTTCTTCCACTTTCGTTTGATACCCACATTGTATTTAAATATCAAGGCTTTATGGGAACCACATTTAGACCGATAAATCACTTATTGTTAAATATATCGAAATATGGCAATGTCCAAATAAAACCATTTAATACCCACATTGTACTTAAATATCAAGGCTTTATGGGAACCACATTTAGACCGATAAATCACTTATTGTTAAATATATCGAAATATGGCAATGTCCAAATAAAACCAGTGGCCTGCGCCCTTCGTTTGATACCCATATTGTGTTTAAATTTCAAGGGTTTATGGGAACGACATTTAGACCGATACATCACTTATTGATAAATATATCGAAATATGACAATGTCCAAATAAAACCAGTGTCCTGGGCCCTTCGTTTGATAACCATATTGTATTTAAATTTCTAGGGTTTATGGAAACCACATTTAGACCGATAATTCACTTATCGATAAATATATCGGAATATGGCAATGTCCAAATAAAACCGGTGTTCTCCCACTTTCGTTTGATACCCACATTGTATTTAAATATCAAGGCTTTATGGGAACCACATTTAGACCGATAAATCACTTATTGTTAAACATATCGAAATATGGCAATGTCCAAATAAAACCATTTGATACCCACATTGTATTTAAATATCAAGGCTTTATGGGAACCACATTTAGACCGATTACTCATTAATCGATAAATATATGGAAATATGGCAATGTCCAAATAAAACCAGTGGCCTTCCCCTTTCGTTTGATACCCACATTTTATTTAAATATCCAGGCTTTGTGGGAACAACATTTTGTTTAATAACTCATTTATCGATAAATATATCGAGATTTGGGCAAGTCCAAACGAAACCTTTTGTTTGGCACCCATATTTTTCAATAATCTCAAGGTATTATGAGAACCAAATTTTGACCGATAACTTATTTATCGATAAATATATCGAAATATGGGCAATGTCCAAATAAAACCATTTGATACCCATATTGTACTTAAGTTTCAAGGCTTTATGGGAACCACATTAAGCCGATAACTCGTTTATTGACAAATGTATCGAAATATGGCAATGTCCAAATAAAAACAGTGTCCTTCTCCTTTCGTCTGATACCCACATTGTATTTAAATTTCAAGGGTTTATGGGAACCACATTTAGACCGCTAAATCACTTATTGATAAATATATCGAAATATGGCAATGTCCAAATAAAACCGTTGTCCTTCCCCTTTCGTTTGATACCCACATTTTATTTAAATATCAAGGCTTTGTTGGAACAACATTTTCCTTAATAACTCATTTATCGAAAAATATATCGATTTATGGGCAAGTCCAAACGAAACCTGTATTCTTCTCCTTTTGTTTGACACCCATATTTTTCAATAATTTCAAGGTATTATGAGAACCAAATTTTGACCGATAACTTATTTATCGATAAATATATCGAAATATGGCAATGCCCAAATGAAACCATTTGATACCCATATTGTACTTAAGTTTCAAGGCTTTATGGGAACCACATTAAACCGATAACTCGTTTATTGACAAACATATCGAAATATGGCAATGTCCAAATAAAACCAGTGTCCTTCTCCTTTCGTTTGATACCCATATTGTGTTTAAATTTCAAGGGTTTATGGGAACCACATTTAGACCGCTAAATCACTTATTGATAAATATATCGAAATATGACAATGTCCAAATACAACCAGTGTCCTGGGCCCTTCGTTTGATACCCATATTGTATTTAAATTTCTAGGGTTTATGGAAACCACATTTAGACCGATAATTCACTTATCGATAAATATATCGGAATATGGCAATGTCCAAATAAAACCGGTGTTCTTCCACTTTCGTTTGATACCCACATTGTATTTAAATATCAAGGCTTTATGGGAACCACATTTAGACCGATAAATCACTTATTGTTAAATATATCGAAATATGGCAATGTCCAAATAAAACCAGTGTCCTGCGCCCTTCGTTTGATACCCATATTGTGTTTAAATTTCAAAGGTTTATGGGAACCACATTTAGACCGATACATCACTTATTGATACATATATCGAAATATGGCAATGTCCAAATAAAACCAGTGTCCTGGGCCCTTCGTTTGATACCCATATTGTGTTTAAATTTCAAGGGTTTATGGGAACCACATTTAGACCGGTAAATCACTTATTGATAAATATATCGAAATATGGCAATGTCCAAATAAAACCAGTGTCCTGGGCCCTTCGTTTGATACCCATATTGTATTTAAATTTCTAGGGTTTATGGAAACCACATTTAGACCAATAAATCACTTATTGTTAAATATATCGAAATATGGCAATGTCCAAATAAAACCAGTGTCCTGGGCCCTTCGTTTGATACCCATATTGTATTTAAATATCCAGGCTTTGTGGGAACAACATTTTGTTTAATAACTCATTTATCGATAAATATATCGAGATTTGGGCAAGTCCAAACGAAACCATTTGATACCCATATTGTACTTAAGTTTCAAGGCTTTATGGGAACCACATTAAACCGATAACTCGTTTATTGACAAATGTATCGAAATATGGCAATGTCCAAATAAAAACAGTGTCCTTCTCCTTTCGTCTGATACCCACATTGTATTTAAATATCAAGGCTTTATGGGAACCACATTTAGACCGATAAATCACTTATTGTTAAATATATCGAAATATGGCAATGTCCAAATAAAACCAGTGTCCTGGGCCCTTCGTTTGATACCCATATTGTATTTAAATTTCTAGGGTTTATGGAAACCACATTTAGACCGATAAATCACTTATCAATAAATATATCGGATATGGCAATGTCCAAATAAAACCAGTGTTCTTCCACTTTCGTTTGATACCCACATTGTATTTAAATATCAAGGCTTTATGGGAACCACATTTTGCTTAATAACTCATTTATCGATAAATATATCGAAATATGGCAATGCCCAAAAAAACCAGTGTCCTTCTCCTTTCCTTTGATACCCATATTGTGTTTAAATTTCAAGGGTTTATGGGAACCACATTTAGACCGCTAAATCACTTATTGATAAATATATCGAAATATGGCAATGTCCAAATAAAACCAGTGTCCTGGGCCCTTCGTTTGATACCCATATTGTGTTTAAATTTCAAGGGTTTATGGGAACCACATTTAGACCGCTAAATCACTTATTGATAAATATATCGAAATATGGCAATGTCCAAATAAAACCAGTGTCCTTCTCCTTTCGTTTGGTACCCATATTGTATTTAAGTTTCAAGGGTTTATGGGAACCACATTTAGACCGCTAAATCACTTATTGATAAATATATCGAAATATGGCAATGTCCAAATAAAACCAGTGTCCTGGGCCCTTCGTTTGATACCCATATTGTGTTTAAATTTCAAGGGTTTATGGGAACCACATTTAGACCGCTAAATCACTTATTGATAAATATATCGAAATATGGCAATGTCCAAATAAAACCAGTGTCCTTCTCCTTTCCTTTGATACCCATATTGTATTTAAGTTTCAAGGGTTTATGGGAACCACATTTAGACCGATAACTCATTAATCGATAAATATATGGAAATATGGCAATGTCCAAATAAAACCAGTGTCCTGCCCCTTTCGTTTGATACCCACATTTTATTTAAATATCAAGGCTTTGTGGGAACAACATTTTGCTTAATAACTCATTTATCGATAAATATATCGAGATTTGGGCAAGTCCAAACGATACCTGTATTCTACTCCTTTTGTTTGGCACCCATATTTTTCAATAATCTCAAGGTATTATGAGAACCAAATTTTGACCGATAACTTATTTATCGATAAATAGATCGAAATATGGCAATGCCCAAATGAAACCATTTGATACCCATATTGTACTTAAGTTTCAAGGCTTTATGGGAACCACATTAAACCGATAACTCGTTTATTGACAAACATATCGAAATATGGCAATGTCCAAATAAAACCAGTGTCCTTCTCCTTTCGTTTGATACCCATATTGTATTTAAATTTCAAGGGTTTATGGGAACCACATTTAGACCGATTACTCATTTATCGATAAATATATCGGAATATGGCAATGCCCAAATAAAACCATTGTACTTCCCCTTTCGGTTGATACCCACATTGTATTTAAATATCAAGGGTGTATGGGATTCACATTTTGCTTAATAACTCATTTATCGAAAAATATATCGATTTATGGGCAAGTCCAAACGAAACCTGTATTCTTCTCCTTTTGTTTGACACCCATATTTTTCAATAATTTCAAGGTATTATGAGAACCAAATTTTGACCGATAACTTATTTATCGATAAATAGATCGAAATATGGCAATGCCCAAATTAAACCATTTGATACCCATATTGTACTTAAGTTTCAAGGCTTTATGGGAACCACATTAAACCGATAACTCGTTTATTGACAAACATATCGAAATATGGCAATGTCCAAATAAAACCAGTGTCCTTCTCCTTTCGTTTGATACCCATATTGTGTTTAAATTTCAAGGGTTTATGGGAACCACATTTAGACCGCTAAATCACTTATTGATAAATATATCGAAATATGACAATGTCCAAATGAAACCAGTGTCCTGGGCCCTTCGTTTGATACCCATATTGTATTTAAATTTCTAGGGTTTATGGAAACCACATTTAGACTGATAATTCACTTATCGATAAATATATCGAAATATGGCAATGTCCAAATAAAACCAGTGTCCTGGGCCCTTGGTTTGATACCCATATTGTGTTTAAATTTCAAGGCTTTATGGGAACCACATTAAACCGATAACTCGTTTATTGACAAATATATCGAAATATGGCAATGTCCAAATAAAACCAGTATCCTTCTCCTTTCGTTTGATACCCATATTGTGTTTAAATTTCAAGGGTTTATGGGAACCACATTTAGACCGATAAATCACTTATCGATAAATATATCGGAATATGGCAATGTCCAAATAAAACCAGTGTTCTTCCACTTTCGTTTGATACCCACATTGTATTTAAATATCAAGGCTTTATGGGAACCACATTTAGACCGATAAATCACTTATTGTTAAATATATCGAAATATGGCAATGTCCAAATAAAACCAGTGTCCTGGGCCCTTCGGTTGATACCCATATTGTATTTAAATTTCTAGGGTTTATGGAAACCACATTTAGACCGATAAATCACTTATCGATAAATATATCGGAATATGGCAATGTCCAAATAAAACCAGTGTTCTTTCACTTTCGTTTGATACCCACATTGTATATAAATATCAAGGCTTTATGGGAACCACATTTAGACCGATAAATCACTTATTGTTAAATATATCGAAATATGGCAATGTCCAAATAAAACCAGTGTTCTTCCACTTTCGTTTGATACCCACATTGTATTTAAATATCAAGGCTTTATAGGAACCACATTTAGACCGATAAATCACTTATTGTTAAATATATCGAAATATGGCAATGTCCAAATAAAACCAGTGTCCTGGGCCCTTCGTTTGATACCCATATTGTGTTTAAATTTCAAGGCTTTATGGGAACCACATTAAACCGATAACTCGTTTATTGACAAATATATCGAAATATGGCAATGTCCAAATAAAACCAGTGTCCTTCTCCTTTCGTTTGATACCCATATTGTGTTTAAATTTCAAGGGTTTATGGGAACCACATTTAGACCGCTAAATCACTTATTGATAAATATATCGAAATATGACAATGTCCAAATGAAACCAGTGTCCTGGGACCTTCGTTTGATACCCATATTGTATTTAAATTTCTAGGGTTTATGGAAACCACATTTAGACCGATAATTCACTTATCGATAAATATATCGAAATATGGCAATGTCCAAATAAAACCAGTGTCCTGGGCCCTTCGTTTGATACCCATATTGTGGTTAAATTTCAAGGCTTTATGGGAACCACATTAAACCGATAACTCGTTTATTGACAAATATATCGAAATATGGCAATGTCCAAATAAAACCAGTGTCCTTCTCCTTTCGTTTGATACCCATATTGTGTTTAAATTTCAAGGGTTTATGGGAACGACATTTAGACCGATAAATCACTTATCGATAAATATATCGGAATATGGCAATGTCCAAATAAAACCAGTGTTCTTCCACTTTCGTTTGATACCCACATTGTATTTAAATATCAAGGCTTTATGGGAACCACATTTAGACCGATAAATCACATATTGACAAATATATCGAAATATGGCAATGTCCAAATAAAACCAGTGTCCTTCTCCTTTCGTTTGATACCCATATTGTGTTTAAATTTCAAGGCTTTATGGGAACCACATTAAACCGATAACTCGTTTATTGACAAATATATCGAAATATGGCAATGTCCAAATAAAACCAGTGTCCTTCTCCTTTCGTTTGATACCCATATTGTGTTTAAATTTCAAGGGTTTATGGGAACCACATTTAGACCGATAAATCACTTATCGATAAATATATCGGAATATGGCAATGTCCAAATAAAACCAGTGTTCTTCCACTTTCGTTTGATACCCACATTGTATTTAAATATCAAGGCTTTATGGGAACCACATTTAGACCGATAAATCACTTATTGTTAAATATATCGAAAGATGGCAATGTCCAAATAAAACCAGTGTCCTGCGCCCTTCGTTTGATACCCATATTGTGTTTAAATTTCAAGGGTTTATGGGAACCACATTTAGACCGATACATCACTTATTGATAAATATATCGAAATATGGCAATGTCCAAATAAAACCAGTGTCCTTCTCCTTTCGTTTGGTACCCATATTGTATTTAAGCTTCAAGGGTTTATGGGAACCACATTTAGACCGATTACTCATTAATCGATAAATATATGGAAATATGGCAATGTCCAAATAAAACCAGTGTCCTTCCCCTGTCGTTTGATACCCACATTTTATTTAAATATCAAGGCTTTGTGGGAACAACATTTTCCTTAATAACTCATTTATCGATAAATATATCGAGATTTGGGCAAGTCCAAACGAAACCTGTATTCTACTCCTTTTGTTTGGCACCCATATTTTTCAATAATCTCAAGGTATTATGAGAACCAAATTTATTTATCGATAAACATATCGAAATATGGGCAATGCCCAAATAAAACCATTTGATACCCATATTGTACTTAAGTTTCAAGGCTTTATGGGAACCACATTAAACCGATAACTCGTTTATTGACAAATGTATCGAAATATGGCAATGTCCAAATAAAAACAGTGTCCTCCTTTCGTCTGATACCCACATTGTATTTAAATTTCAAGGGTTTATGGGAACCACATTTATACCGATTACTCATTTATCGATAAATATATCGGAATATGGCAATGCCCAAATATAACCATTGTCCTTCCCCTTTCGGTTGATACCCACATTGTATTTAAATATCAAGGGTGTATGGGATTCACATTTTGCTTAATAACTCATTTATCGAAAAATATATCGATTTATGGGCAAGTCCAAACGAACCCTGTATTCTTCTCCTTTTGTTTGACACCCATATTTTTCAATAATTTCAAAGTATTATGAGAACCACATTTAGACCGATTACTCATTAATCGATAAATATATGGAAATATGGCAATGTCCAAATAAAACCAGTGGCCTTCCCCTTTCGTTTGATACCCACATTTTATTTAAATATCCAGGCTTTGTGGGAACAATATTTTGCTTAATAACTCATTTATCGATAAATATATCGAGATTTGGGCAAGTACAAACGAGACCTGTATTCTACTCCTTTTGTTTGGCACCCATATTTTTCAATAATCTCAAGGTATTATGAGAACCAAATTTATTTATCGATAAACATATCGAAATATGGGCAATGCCCAAATAAAACCATTTGATACCCATATTGTACTTAAGTTTCAAGGCTTTATGGGAACCACATTGAACCGATAACTCGTTTATTGACAAACATATCGAAATATGACAATGTCCAAATAAAACCAGTGTCCTTCTCCTTTCGTTTGATACCCATTTTGTGTTTAAATTTCAAGGGTTTATGGGAACCACATTTAGACCGCTAAATCACGTATTGATAAATATATCGAAATATGACAATGTCCAAATAAAACCAGTGTCCTGGGCCCTTCGTTTGATACCCATATTGTATTTAAATTTCTAGGGTTTATGGAAACGACATTTAGACCGATAATTCACTTATCGATAAATATATCGGAATATGGCAATGTCCAAATAAAACCGGTGTTCTTCCACTTTCGTTTGATACCCACATTGTATTTAAATATCAAGGCTTTATGGGAACCACATTTAGACCGATAAATCACTTATTGTTAAATATATCGAAATATGGCAATGTCCAAATAAAACCAGTGTCCTGGGCCCTTCGTTTGATACCCATATTGTGTTTAAATTTCAAGGGTTTATGGGAACCACATTTAGACCGCTAAATCACTTATTGATAAATATATCGAAATATGGCAATGTCCAAATAAAACCAGTGTCCTGGGCCCTTCGTTTGATACCCATATTGTGTTTAAATTTCAAGGGTTTATGGGAACCACATTTAGACCGCTAAATCACTTATTGATAAATATATCGAAATATGGCAATGTCCAAATAAAACCAGTGTTCTTCCACTTTCGTTTGATACCCACATTGTATTTAAATATCAAGGCTTTATGGGAACCACATTTAGACCGATAAATCACTTATTGTTAAATATATCGAAATATGGCAATGTCCAAATAAAACCAGTGTCCTGGGCCCTTCGTTTGATACCCATATTGTATTTAAATTTCTAGGGTTTATGGAAACCACATTTAGACCGATAAATCACTTATCGATAAATATATCGGAATATGGCAATGTCCAAATAAAACCAGTGTTCTTCCACTTTCGTTTGATACCCACATTGTATTTAAATATCAAGGCTTTATGGGAACCACATTTAGACCGATAAATCACTTATTGTTAAATATATCGAAATATGGCAATGTCCAAATAAAACCATTTGATACCCACATTGTATTTAAATATCAATGCTTTATGGGAACCACATTTAGACCGATTACTCATTAATCGATAAATATATGGAAATATGGCAATGTCCAAATAAAACCAGTGGCCTTCCCCTTTCGTTTGATACCCACATTTTATTTAAATATCCAGGCTTTGTGGGAACAATATTTTGCTTAATAACTCATTTATCGATAAATATATCGAGATTTGGGCAAGTCCAAACGAGACCTGTATTCTACTCCTTTTGTTTGGCACCCATATTTTTCAATAATCTCAAGGTATTATGAGAACAAAATTTTGACCGATAACTTATTTATCGATAAATATATCAAAATATGGGCAATGTCCAAATAAAACCATTTGATACCCATATTGTACTTAAGTTTCAAGGCTTTATGGGAACCACATTAAGCCGATAACTCGTTTATTGACAAATGTATCGAAATATGGCAATGTCCAAATAAAAACAGTGTCCTTCTCCTTTCGTCTGATACCCACATTGTATTTAAATATCAAGGCTTTATGGGAACCACATTTAGACCGATAAATCACTTATTGTTAAATATATCGAAATATGGCAATGTCCAAATAAAACCAGTGTCCTGGGCCCTTCGGTTGATACCCATATTGTATTTAAATTTCTAGGGTTTATGGAAACCACATCTAGACCGATAATTCACTTATCGATAAATATATCGGAATATGGCAATGTCCAAATAAAACCAGTGTTCTTTCACTTTCGTTTGATACCCACATTGTATTTAAATATCAAGGCTTTATGGGAACCACATTTAGACCGATAAATCACTTATTGTTAAATATATCGAAAGATGGCAATGTCCAAATAAAACCAGTGTCCTGCGCCCTTCGTTTGATACCCATATTGTGTTTAAATTTCAAGGGTTTATGGGAACCACATTTAGACCGATACATCACTTATTGATAATTATATCGAAATATGGCAATGTCCAAATAAAACCAGTGTCCTTCTCCTTTCGTTTGGTACCCATATTGTATTTAAGCTTCAAGGGTTTATGGGAACCACATTTAGACCGATTACTCATTAATCGATAAATATATGGAAATATGGCAATGTCCAAATAAAACCAGTGTCCTTCCCCTTTCGTTTGATACCCACATTTTATTTAAATATCAAGGCTTTGTGGGAACAACATATTCCTTAATAACTCATTTATCGATAAATATATCGAGATTTGGGCAAGTCCAAACGAAACCTGTATTCTACTCCTTTTGTTTGGCACCCATATTTTTCAATAATCTCAAGGTATTATGAGAACCAAATTTATTTATCGATAAACATATCGAAATATGGGCAATGCCCAAATAAAACCATTTGATACCCATATTGTACTTAAGTTTCAAGGCTTTATGGGAACCACATTAAACCGATAACTCGTTTATTGACAAATGTATCGAAATATGGCAATGTCCAAATAAAAACAGTGTCCTTCTCCTTTCGTCTGATACCCACATTGTATTTAAATTTCAAGGGTTTATGGGAACCACATTTATACCGATTACTCATTTATCGATAAATATATCGGAATATGGCAATGCCCAAATATAACCATTGTCCTTCCCCTTTCGGTTGATACCCACATTGTATTTAAATATCAAGGGTGTATGGGATTCACATTTTGCTTAATAACTCATTTATCGAAAAATATATCGATTTATGGGCAAGTCCAAACGAACCCTGTATTCTTCTCCTTTTGTTTGACACCCATATTTTTCAATAATTTCAAAGTATTATGAGAACCACATTTAGACCGATTACTCATTAATCGATAAATATATGGAAATATGGCAATGTCCAAATAAAACCAGTGTCCTTCCCCTTTCGTTTGATACCCACATTTTATTTAAATATCAAGGCTTTGTGGGAACAACATTTTCCTTAATAACTCATTTATCGATAAATATATCGAGATTTGGGCAAGTCCAAACGAAACCTGTATTCTACTCCTTTTGTTTGGCACCCATATTTTTCAATAATCTCAAGGTATTATGAGAACCAAATTTATTTATCGATAAACATATCGAAATATGGGCAATGCCCAAATAAAACCATTTGATACCCATATTGTACTTAAGTTTCAAGGCTTTATGGGAACCACATTGAACCGATAACTCGTTTATTGACAAACATATCGAAATATGACAATGTCCAAATAAAACCAGTGTCCTTCTCCTTTCGTTTGATACCCATTTTGTGTTTAAATTTCAAGGGTTTATGGGAACCACATTTAGACCGCTAAATCACGTATTGATAAATATATCGAAATATGACAATGTCCAAATAAAACCAGTGTCCTGGGCCCTTCGTTTGATACCCATATTGTATTTAAATTTCTAGGGTTTATGGAAACGACATTTAGACCGATAATTCACTTATCGATAAATATATCGGAATATGGCAATGTCCAAATAAAACCGGTGTTCTTCCACTTTCGTTTGATACCCACATTGTATTTAAATATCAAGGCTTTATGGGAACCACATTTAGACCGATAAATCACTTATTGTTAAATATATCGAAATATGGCAATGTCCAAATAAAACCAGTGTCCTGGGCCCTTCGTTTGATACCCATATTGTGTTTAAATTTCAAGGGTTTATGGGAACCACATTTAGACCGCTAAATCACTTATTGATAAATATATCGAAATATGGCAATGTCCAAATAAAACCAGTGTCCTGGGCCCTTCGTTTGATACCCATATTGTGTTTAAATTTCAAGGGTTTATGGGAACCACATTTAGACCGCTAAATCACTTATTGATAAATATATCGAAATATGGCAATGTCCAAATAAAACCAGTGTTCTTCCACTTTCGTTTGATACCCACATTGTATTTAAATATCAAGGCTTTATGGGAACCACATTTAGACCGATAAATCACTTATTGTTAAATATATCGAAATATGGCAATGTCCAAATAAAACCAGTGTCCTGGGCCCTTCGTTTGATACCCATATTGTATTTAAATTTCTAGGGTTTATGGAAACCACATTTAGACCGATAAATCACTTATCGATAAATATATCGGAATATGGCAATGTCCAAATAAAACCAGTGTTCTTCCACTTTCGTTTGATACCCACATTGTATTTAAATATCAAGGCTTTATGGGAACCACATTTAGACCGATAAATCACTTATTGTTAAATATATCGAAATATGGCAATGTCTAAATAAAACCATTTGATACCCACATTGTATTTAAATATCAAGGCTTTATGGGAACCACATTTAGACCGATTACTCATTAATCGATAAATATATGGAAATATGGCAAAGTCCAAATGAAACCACTGTGCTTCCCCTTTCGTTTGACATCTATATTGTACGCCAAATTTAAGAGGTTTTGGGAACCACATTTTGACCGATTACTGATTTATCGATAAATATATCGAAATATGGCCAGGTCCAAAGGAAACCACTGTCCTTCCCCTTTCGTTTGACATCTATATTGTACGCCAAATTTAAGAGGTTTCGGGAACCACATTTTGACCGATAACTCATTTATTGTTAAATATATCGAAATATGGCAATGTCCAAATAAAACCAGTGTCCTGGGCCCTTCGTTTGATACCCATATTGTATTTAAATTTCTAGGGTTTATGGAAACGACATTTAGACCGATAATTCACTTATCGATAAATATATCGGAATATGGCAATGTCCAAATAAAACCGGTGTTCTTCCACTTTCGTTTGATACCCACATTGTATTTAAATATCAAGGCTTTATGGGAACCACATTTAGACCGATAAATCACTTATTGTTAAATATATCGAAATATGGCAATGTCCAAATAAAACCAGTGTCCTGGGCCCTTCGTTTGATACCCATATTGTATTTAAATTTCTAGGGTTTATGGAAACGACATTTAGACCGATAATTCACTTATCGATAAATATATCGGAATATGGCAATGTCCAAATAAAACCGGTGTTCTTCCACTTTCGTTTGATACCCACATTGTATTTAAATATCAAGGCTTTATGGGAACCACATTTAGACCGATAAATCACTTATTGTTAAATATATCGAAATATTGCAATGTCCAAATAAAACCAGTGTTCTTCCACTTTCGTTTGATACCCACATTGTATTTAAATATCAAGGCTTTATGGGAACCACATTTTGCTTAATAACTCATTTATCGATAAATATATCGAAATATGGCAATGCCCAAATAAAACCAGTGTCCTTCTCCTTTCGTTTGATACCCATATTGTGTTTAAATTTCAAGGGTGTATGGAAACCACATTTAGACCGATAAATCACTTATTGATAAATATATCGAAATATGGCAATGTCCAAATAAAACCAGTGTCCTGGGCCCTTCGTTTGATACCCATATTGTATTTAAATTTCAAGGGTTTATGGAAACCACATTTAGACCGATAAATCACTTATTGATAAATATATCGAAATATGGCAATGTCTAAATAAAAGCAGTGTCCTTCTCCTTTCGTTTGGTACCCATATTGTATTTAAGTTTCAAGGGTTTATGGGAACCACATTTAGACCGATTACTCATTAATCGATAAATATATGGAAATATGGCAATGTCCAAATAAAACCAGTGTCCTTCCCCTTTCGTTTGATACCCACATTTTATTTAAATATCCAGGCTTTGTGGGAACAATATTTTGCTTAATAACTCATTTATCGATAAATATATCGAGATTTGGGCAAGTCCAAACGAAACCTGTATTCTACTCCTTTTGTTTGGCACCCATATTTTTCAATAATCTCAAGGTATTATGAGAACAAAATTTTGACCGATAACTTATTTATCGATAAATATATCAAAATATGGGCAATGTCCAAATAAAACCATTTGATACCCATATTGTACTTAAGTTTCAAGGCTTTATGGGAACCACATTAAGCCGATAACTCGTTTATTGACAAATGTATCGAAATATGGCAATGTCCAAATAAAAACAGTGTCCTTCTCCTTTCGTCTGATACCCACATTGTATTTAAATTTCAAGGGTTTATGGGAACCACATTTAGACCGCTAAATCACTTATTGATAAATATATCGAAATATGGCCAGGTCCAAACGAAACCACTGTCCTTCCCCTTTCGTTTGACATCTATGTTGTACGCCAAATTTAAGAGGTTTCGGGAACCACATTTTGACCGATAACTCATTTATCGATAAATATATCGAAATATGGCAAAGTCCAAATGACACCAGTGTCCTTCCCCTACCGTTTGACATCCATACCAATAGGCCAATTCCAAGGTTTTCTGGGAACCACAATTTGACCGATAGCTCATTTATCGATAAATATATCGAAATATGGCAAAGTCCAAATGAAACCACTGTGCTTCCCCTTTCGTTTGACATCTATATTGTACGCCAAATTTAAGAGGTTTTGGGAACCACATTTTGACCGATTACTGATTTATCGATAAATATATCGAAATATGGCCAGGTCCAAAGGAAACCACTGTCCTTCCCCTTTCGTTTGACATCTATATTGTACGCCAAATTTAAGAGGTTTCGGGAACCACATTTTGACCGATAACTCATTTATTTATTTATTTATTTATTTATTTATTTATTTAATCTTGAAAATGTAACATTTCTTACAGACTAGTGAAAAGCTTAGGAAAGCTATATGCTATTTCAATAAATCAATCAGTAACATCTTAAATCTATTTTCACATAAGGAGAAGTCCAAAACTGAAGAATTTGGGAGCAAATTAAATTCTTTAAGAGCTCTCAAAATAGGAGCATTGGCAGCATAAGTTGTTCTTGCTAACCCCACCGAAAATGTAGCTTGATTCCTTAAACAAATATGAGGAGTAACAAAAAAAATGCGTTCTAATAAGCAGGGGCAGTCCACAACCCCTTTTATCAGCTTAAAAATGAAAATAAGGGATAAGAAAATTCTCCTGCAATCCAGTGACTTAAGATTTATAAGCATACATCTAGACTCATAATTGGGAATTGGGAGATCAAAATGAAGGGGATGTAGAGCATACTTAATAAAAACTTTTTGAACTCTCTCTAGGCGATTAATATGGCAGGCATAATACGGACGCCAAATAATGACTGCATATTCTAGTTTCAAGCGAACAAGTGAAGTAAATAGTGACTTCAAAGTGTACGGATCGCTAAAATCCGAACTGAAACGTCTAACAAAAGCCAACATAGAGTAAGACTTAGCAATGGTGCAATTGATATGCCTTTGAAATGAGAACTTAGAATCAAAGACCACTCCCAGATCAGTGAATTCGTAAACAATCTGTAGTTGAGAGCAACCAATAGAATAGGATGTAGGAATGAGAAACCGGGATTTGGAATACGATACATGGAAGCCTTTTTTAGTATTTAAGGGAAGCATATTTTTCCGGCACCATACTTCGACGTTTTCTAAATCCTTTTGAAGTTTAAACGAGTCAGCGGGACACGTAATCTTAGTAAAAATCTTCATATCATCAGCATACAAAAGAAATTGTGAAGATTCAAAACAACTAGCAATATCATTGATGAAAATGACAAAAAAAAAGTCGGACCCAAAATGCTTCCCTGAGGAACACCCGAAGAAGCAATGAAAGAGTATGACGAAACGCCATCAACTACAACTGTGCATGATCTATTAGAGAGATAAGATTTGATTCATATTAAAAAATTTGAATGGAAGCCAAAACCGTGTAACTTCGACAATAAAATACGGTGATTAACTTTGTCAAACGCTTTCGAAAAATCTGTATACACGGCGTCCACTTGAACCCGTTTGCTAAAAGCAGCAATGCAATATTCAGAAAAAACTGCCAAATTAAAGGTGGTTGATCTCCCAGACATGAAACCGTGCTGCTCTAAAGAGATAAGACGATTTATGGAGAAGAAAATTTTATTTTTTACAATACATTCAAAAAGCTTCGAGACTGTAGAAATCTTAGAGATCGGTCGGTAATTAGCAATGTCATTTTTATTGCCACCTTTGAAAATTGGCGTAATAAAAGTGGTTTTCCATGCATCAATGAACTCGCCTTGCTCAAGAGATTTGGTGAAAAGCAGCAAAAGAGGGTAGGCAAGAGCAGAACAGCTTTTGAAAAGGTGAGACGACAAACCATCAACATCAGTCTGTGACGACATTTTGATTTGACGAATCCCCAACTCAATATCGTCTAAAGTGAGCTCAAGAGCCCCAAAATTTAGTGAGGAATCAGTAGGTAGAAAACAATCATTACTCGCGTTAGAGTCAGCTACAAAATTTGAGCTAAAAAAATCAGCAAACAGATTTGCGGCCTCTAATGGGGAATCAGCTAGAGTATCATTGTAAAATACAGCGGACGGAATACTTGCACAAGATTTTTTCGATTTTACGTAACGCCAAAAGGCTTTGGGATTTAGTTTTATATCAGCTGCAAATTTACGTAAATAGTTCCGCTTTAATTCTTCATTCATTGATTTAAACTCGTTCATATACTGCAAATACTTTTCTTTATGGAAAAGACAGTTTGATTTTTTAAACTTTTTGAAAAACTTGTTCCTCAAATTCTTAAGTTTTTCAACTCCCTAGTAAACCACGGTATTTTGTAGAGCCGTTTTGTAGCTCTAGGAATGTGGTCATTACAGATCACTTTTAAATTATTCTTAAATATATTAAAACTACTGGTGGATTCAACCCCAGTAAATAGCATGTCCCAATCAATAGCCACAATGGCAGCATTAACGGCTCCAACATCGTAATTTTTAAAACAAAAATTGGAGCGCGTGTCCTCCACGTAGGTATTAAAAACATAAAATTCTAATTGAAGAACAAGCGGTACATGATGCGGACCAGGAGTAGACAAAGGGTCCAGACATTCCTGGAGAGAAAAATTCATGTTATCATTTATGAAAATGAGATCTAATATTCTATGAAGACTATTATAAAAACAGTTGATTTGACTAAGGTCACAACTTAAAAAGCCATCAATCAAATAGGTTTCAGGAAAAGTATTTAATGACATTGGATGAAGCCCCCTAGTATTATTTATCGATAAATATATCGAAATATGGCAAAGTCCAAACGAAACCACTGTCCTTCCCCTTTCGTTTGACATCTATATTGTACGCCAAATTGAAGAGGTTTCGGGAACCAAATTTTGACCGATAACTCATTTATCGATAAATATATCGAAATATGGCAAAGTCCAAATGACACCAG
Organism: Merzomyia westermanni; assembly: GCA_949987695.1. Lineage (NCBI taxonomy): Eukaryota > Metazoa > Arthropoda > Insecta > Diptera > Tephritidae > Merzomyia > Merzomyia westermanni. The sequence goes on along the minus strand of OX465292.1, from coordinate 2,770,350 downwards.
TGTCCTTCCCCTTTCGTTTGACATCTATATTGTACGCCAAATTTAAGAGAATTCGGGAACCACATTTTGACCGATAACTCATTGATCGATAAATATATCGAAATATGGCCAGGTCCAAAAGAAACCAGTGTCCTTCCCCTACCGTTTGACATCCATACAAATACGCCAATTCCAAGGTTTTTTGGGAACCACATTTTGGGCGATAACTCATTTATCGATAAATATATCGAAACATAGCCAGGTCCAAACGAAACCACTGTCCTTCCCCTTTCGTTTGACATCTATATTATACGCCAAATTTAAGAGGTTTCGGGAACCACATTTTGACCGATAGCTCATTTATCGATAAATATATCGAAATATGGCCAGGTCCAAACGAAACCACTGTCCTTCCCCTTTCGTTTGACATCTATATTGTACGACAAATTTAAGAGAATTCGGGAACCACATTTTGACCGATAACTCATTGATCGATAAATATATCGAAATATGGCCAGGTCCAAAGGAAACCAGTGTCCTTCCCCTACCGTTTGACATCCATACCAATACGCCAATTCCAAGGTTTTTTGGGAACCACATTTTGGGCGATAACTCATTTATCGATAAATATATCGAAATATAGCCAGGTCCAAACGAAACCACTGTCCTTCCCCTTTCGTTTGACATCTATATTATACGCCAAATTTAAGAGGTTTCGGGAACCACATTTTGACCGATAGCTCATTTATCGATAAATATATCGAAATATGGCCAGGTCCAAACGAAACCACTGTCCTTCCCCTTTCGTTTGACATCTATATTGTACGCCAAATTTAAGAGGTTTCGGGAACCACATTTTGACCGATAACTCATTTATCGATAAATATATCGAAATATGGCAAAGTCCAAATGACACCAGTGTCCTTCCCCTACCGCTTGACATCCATACCAATAGGCCAATTCCAAGGTTTTCTGGGAACCACAATTTGACCGATAGCTCATTTATCGATAAATATATCGAAATATGGCAAAGTCCAAATGAAACCACTGTCCTTCCCCTTTCGTTTGACATCTATATTGTACGCCAAATTTAAGAGAATTCGGGAACCACATTTTGACCGATAACTCATTGATCGATAAATATATCGAAATATGGCCAGGTCCAAAGGAAACCAGTGTCCTTCCCCTACCGTTTGACATCCATACTAATACGCCAATTCCAAGGTTTTCTGGGAACCACATTTTGGGCGATAACTCATTTATCGATAAATATATCGAAATATAGCCAGGTCCAAACGAAACCACTGTCCTTCCCCTTTCGTTTGACATCTATATTGTACGCCAAATTTAAGAGGTTTCGGGAACCACATATTGACCGATAGCTCATTTATCGATAAATATATCGAAATATGGCCAGGTCCAAACGAAACCACTGTCCTTCCCCTTTCGTTTGACATCTATATTGTACGCCAAATTTAAGAGGTTTCGGGAACCACATTTTGACCGATAACTCATTTATCGATAAATATATCGAAATATGGCAAAGTCCAAATGACACCAGTGTCCTTCCCCTACCGTTTGACATCCATACCAATAGGCCAATTCCAAGGTTTTCTGGGAACCACAATTTGACCGATAGCTCATTTATCGATAAATATATCGAAATATGGCAAAGTTCAAATGAAACCACTGTGCTTCCCCTTTCGTTTGACATCTATATTGTACGCCGAATTTAAGAGGTTTTTTCAACCACATTTTGACCGATTACTCATTTATCGATAAATATATCGAAATATGGCAAAGTTCAAATGAAACCAGTGTCCTTCCCCTTTCGTTTGATACGCATATTGTATACTAATTTCAAGGGTTTATGGAAACCACATTTTGTCCAATAACACATTTATCGATAAATATATCGAAATGTGGGCAGGTTCAAATGAAACCAGTGTATTTCCCCTATCGTTTGATACCCACATTTTACCTAAGTATGAAGGGCTTATGGGAACCAAATTTTGCCCAATAACTCATCTATCGATAAATCTATCGAAATATGGGCAAGTCCAAATGAAACCAGTGTCCTTCCCCTACCGTTTGACATCCATACCAATAGGCCAATTTCAAGGTTTTCTGGCAACCACAATTTGACCGATAGCTCATTTATCGATAAATATATCGAAATATGGCAAAGTCCAAATGAAACCACTGTCCTTCCCCTTTCGTTTGACATCTATATTGTACGCCAAATTTAAGAGGTTTCGGGAACCACATTTTGACCGATAACTCATTTATCGATAAATATATCGAAATATGGCAAAGTCCAAACGAAACCACTGTCCTTCCCCTTTCGTTTGACATCTATATTGTACGCCAAATTGAAGAGGTTTCGGGAACCAAATTTTGACCGATAACTCATTTATCGATAAATATATCGAAATATGGCAAAGTCCAAATGACACCAGTGTCCTTCCCCTACCGTTTGACATCCATACCAAGAGGCCAATTCCAAGGTTTTCTGGGAACCACAATTTGACCGATAGCTCATTTATCGATAAATATATCGAAATATGGCAGAGTCCAAATGAAACCACTGTGCTTCCCCTTTCGTTTGACATCTATATTGTACGCTAAATTTAAGAGGTTTTGGGAACCACATTTTGACCGATTACTCATTTATCGATAAATATATCGAAATATGGCAAAGTCCAAATGAAACCAGTGTCCTTCCCTTCTCGTTTGATACCCATATTTTACCTAAGTATCAAGGGCTTATGGGAACCAAATTTTGCCCAATAACTCATCTATCGATAAATATATCGAAATATGGTCAGGTCCAAACGAAACCAGTGTCCTTCCCCTACCGTTTGACATCTATACCAATAGGCCAATTTCAAGGGTTTTTGGAAACCACATTTTGTCCAATAACACATTTATCGATAAATATATCGAAATGTGGGCAGGTTCAAATGAAACCAGTGTATTTCCCCTATCGTTTGATACCCACATTTTACCTAAGTATGAAGGGCTTATGGGAACCAAATTTTGCCCAATAACTCATCTATCGATAAATATATCGAAATATGGCCAAGTCCAAATGAAACCAGTGTCCTTCCCCTACCGTTTGACATCCATACCAATAGGCCAATTTCAAGGGTTTATGGAAACCACATTTTGTCCAATAACACATTTATCGATAAATATATCGAAATATGGTCAGGTCCAAACGAAACCAGTGTCCTTCCCCTACCGTTTGACATCCATACCAATAGGCCAATTCCAAGGTTTTCTGGGAACCACATTTTGACCGATAGCTCATTTATCGATAAATATATCGAAATATGGTCAGGTCCAAACGAAACCAGTGTCCTTCCTCTACCGTTTGACATCCATATCAATACGCCAATTCCAAGGTTTTCTGGGAACAACATTTTGACCGATAGCTCATTTATCGATAAATATATCGAAATATGGCAAAGTCCAAATGAAACCAGTGTCCTTCCCCTACCGTTTGACATCCATACCAATACGCCAATTCCAAGGTTTTCTGGGAACCACATTTTGACCGATAGCTCATTTATCGATAAATATATCGAAATATGGCCAGGTCCAAATGAAACCAGAGGCCTTTCCCTTTCGTTTAACATCCATATTGTACTTAAGTATCAAGGGTTTATGGGAACCACATTTTGCCCAATAACTCATTAATCGATAAATCTATCGAAATATGGCCAAGTCCAAATGAAACCAGAGGCCTTTCCCTTTCGTTTAACACCCATATTTCACGTAAGTATCAAGGGTTTGTGGAAATCACATTTTGCCCAATAATCCTTAATCGATAAATATATCGACATATGGCCAAGTCCAAATGAAACCAGAGGCCTTTCCCTTTCGCTTAACACCCATATTTTACTTAAGTATCAAGGGTTTATGGAAATCACATTTTGCCCAATAACTCATAAATCTATCGAAATATGGCCAAGTCCAAATGAAACCAGAAGCATTTCCTCTGAGTTGATTTGGTTTTGTGTTTTTTCGACAGGGTGGATACTGGATTTATATTGGAACGAATTTTCGTCCTCCCTTGTCAATTTTGGTTTTGCAACAAACCGGTTTCGGCGATCCGCCATCTTCAGTGCTTGATTTCGTTCTAATCTGTGTCTATCCGTTGTCATGTATTTAAAGTCTGGATGCTGTATCAGGTAGTGTTAGTATTCGTGTATATGAGTCGTGTCTTACGAACGTATCCGAACGGGTACCTGCAATGAGGGTTGTTTTTAACGCTCGTTTATTAGTTGTGGTGTTATATCAGATAATTAGTTTGAGGATATTAGGTCAGGTAATGTTAAGTGTATATTTAAGGCTGGGGTTTGACGCTCGTTAGTCATGTAGAAGTCATTAGTTCTGGTTTTAGATCAGGTAATTAGTTTGAGGATGTTAGGTTACGTAATGTTAAGTGTATATTTAAGGGTGGGTTTTGACGCTCGTTAGTCATGTAGAAGTCATTAGTTGTGGTTTTAGATCAGGTAATTAGTTTGAGGATGTTAGGTTATAGGTAGTGTTAAGTGTATATTTAAGGGTGGGTTTTGACGCTCGTTAGTCATCTAGAAGTCAGTGATTTTTGTTTTCTGATTTGTTTTGTGTGTGTGCTCGTTTATTGTTACTCGTTTTGTTATTGTACCTGCGGTGTTGTTTGGTCCTCTGTAAATTAGTTTCAGCGGTTCAAATGGTGTTTGTTTTTTCGTTAATTACTCTCCCGTCAAATGTCTTAAGTTTATATATTTCCATGTTTTCTAGCACATTTAAGCGCCGCCCTTTTCTTTGTACGTGAAGTATTCTGGCTGTGTTTTTGGTGTTGGTCGGGGTGCATTTGCTTTTGAACATGTGATTTGCATAGTTTGACTCTGTTGTGATAGTGGGTTTCCGTGTTTTTCTGTTGTAGTCCCTGATGTGCTCCCGGAATTGTGTACTTATTTTTCGTCCTGTTTGCCCTATGTAGCTATGCTGGCATTCGCAGGTATATTCCTTGTTTCCTGAATGGTTCTTCCGAGTTAGTGTTGGTTCTTAGTTTTTGTCCTAAGTTGTTCGATGTTCTGAACGCTGTGTTGATATCGTGTTTCTTGAAGAAGTTTGCCAATTTGTGTGTCGTTTTTCCAGTGTATGTCATTGTAGTCCAGATCTTGGATTTTTCTTCTGCGTTGTGTCTGTTTTGTGATCCATGGTTGATTCGGAGTTTGTCTGTTAGGCATTTTTTGTATCCGTTGCTCGTGGGTATGTTGTATACGGTGGTTAGTTCTTTCTTGTATGATTCCTGAGTGAGGGGTGTTCTTTGAAGTCTGTCCACTAGGTGCCTTAACACGGATACTAACACTACCTGATACAGCATCCAGACTATAAATACATGACAACGGATAGACACAGATTAGAACGGTCTCAAGCACTAAAGATGGCGGATCGCCGAAACCGGTTTGTTACAAAACCAAAATTGACAAGGGATGACGAAAATTCGTTCCAATATAAATCCAGAATCCAGTATCCTTCCCTTAAGAGGTTTTGGGAACCACATTTTGACCGATAACGCATTTATCGATAAATATATCGAAGTATGGTCAGGTCCAAACGAAACCAGTGTCCTTCCCCTACCGTTTGACATCCATACCCATACGCATATTCCAAGGTTTTCTGGGAACCACATTGTGACCGGTAGCTCATTTATTGATAAACATATCGAAATATGGCCAGGTCCAAAGGAAACCAGTGTCCTTCCCCTACCGTTTGACATCTATATTGTACGCCAAATTTAAGAGGTTTCGGGAACCACATTTTGACCGATAACTCATTTATCGATAAATATATCGAAATATGACAAAGTCCAAATGAAACCAGTGTCCTTCCCCTACCGTTTGACATCCATACCAATACGCCAATTCCAAGGTTTTCTGGGAACCACAATTTGACCGATAGGTCATTTATCGATAAATATAGTCAGGTCCAAACGAAACCAGTGTCCTTCCCCTACCGTTTGACATCCATATCAATACGCCAATGCCAAGGTTTTCTGGGAACCACATTTTGACCGATAGCTCATTTATCGATAAATATATCGAAATATGGCCAGGTCCAAAGGAAACCAGTGTCCTTCCCCTACCGTTTGACATCCATACCAATACGCCAATTCCAAGGTTTTCCGGGAACAACATTTTGACCGATAGCTCATTTATCGATAAATATATCGAAATATGGTCAGGTCCAAACGAAACCACTGTCCTTCCCCTTTCGTTTGACATCTATATTGTACGGCAAATTCAAGAGGTTTCGGGAACCACATTTTGACCGATAACTCATTTATCGATAAATATATCGAAATATGGCCAGGTCCAAAGGAAACCAGTGTCCTTCCCCTACCGTTTGACATCCATACCAATACGCCAATTCCAAGGTTTTCAGTGAACCACATTTTGAGCGATAGCTCATTTATCGATAAATATATAGAAATATGGCCAGGTCCAAACGAAACCACTGTCGTTCCCCTTTCGTTTGACATCTATATTGTACGCCAAATTTAAGAGGTTTCGGGAACCACATTTTGACCGATAACTCATTTATCGATAAATATATCGAAATATGGCAAAGTCCAAATGACACCAGTGTCCTTCCCCTACCGTTTGACATCCATACCAATACGCCAATTCCAAGGTTTTCAGTGAACCACATTTTGAGCGATAGCTCATTTATCGATAAATATATAGAAATATGGCCAGGTCCAAACGAAACCACTGTCGTTCCCCTTTCGTTTGACATCTATATTGTACGCCAAATTTAAGAGGTTTCGGGAACCACATTTTGACCGATAACTCATTTATCGATAAATATATCGAAATATGGCAAAGTCCAAACGAAACCACTGTCCTTCCCCTTTCGTTTGACATCTATATTGTACGCCAAATTTAAGAGGTTTCGGGAACCACATTTTGACCGATAACTCATTTATCGATAAATATATCGAAATATGGCCAGGTCCAAAGGAAACCAGTGTCCTTCCCCTACCGTTTGACATCCATACCAATACGCCAATTCCAAGGTTTTCAGTGAACCACATTTTGAGCGATAGCTCATTTATCGATAAATATATAGAAATATGGCCAGGTCCAAACGAAACCACTGTCGTTCCCCTTTCGTTTGACATCTATATTGTACGCCAAATTTAAGAGGTTTCGGGAACCACATTTTGACCGATAACTCATTTATCGATAAATATATCGAAATATGGCAAAGTCCAAATGACACCAGTGTCCTTCCCCTACCGTTTGACATCCATACCAATAGGCCAATTCCAAGGTTTTCTGGGAACCACAATTTGACCGATAGCTTATTTATCGATAAATATATCGAAATATGGCAAAGTCCAAATGAAACCACTGTGCTTCCCCGTTCGTTTGACATATATATTGTACGCCACATTTAAGAGGTTTTGGGAACCACATTTTGACCGATTACTCATTTATCGATATATATATCGAAATATGGCAAAGTCCAAATGAAACCAGTGTCCTTCCCCTTTCGTTTGATACGCATATTGTATACTAATTTCATAATTTCAAGGGTTTATGGAAACCACATTTTGTCCAATAACACATTTATCGATAAATATATCGAAATGTGGGCAGGCTCAAATGAAACCAGTGTGTATCCCCTATCGTTTGATACGCACATTTTACCTAAGTATCAGGGGCTTATGGGAACCAAATTTTGCCCAATAACTCATCTATCGATAAATATATCGAAATATGGTCAGGTCCAAACGAAACCAGTGTCCTTCCCCTACCGTTTGACATCCATACCAATAGGCCAATTCCAAGGTTTTCTAGGAACCACATTTTGACCGATAGCTCATTTATCGATAAATATATCGAAATATGGCAAAGTCCAAATGAAACCAGTGTCTTTCCCCTACCGTTTGACATCCATACCAATACGCCAATTCCAAGGTTTTCTGGGAACCACATTTTGACCGATAGCTCATTTATCGATAAATATATAGAAATACGGTCAGGTCCAAATGAAACCAGTGTCCTTCCCCTACCGTTTGACATCCATACCAATAGGCCAATTCCAAGGGTTTCTGGGAACCACATTTTGACCGATAGCTCATTTATCGATAAATATATCGAAATATGGTCAGGTCCAAACGAAACCACTGTCCGTCCCCTACCGTTTGACATCCATATCAATAAGCCAATTCCAAGGTTTTCTAGGAACCACATTTTGACCGATAGCTCATTTATCGATAAATATATCGAAATATGGCAAAGTCCAAATGAAACCAGTGTCTTTCCCTTACCGTTTGACATCCATACCAATACGCCAATTCCAAGGTTTTCTGGGAACCACATTTTGCCCAATAACTCATCTATCGATAAATATATCGAAATATGGTCAGGTCCAAACGAAACCAGTGTCCTTCCCCTACCGTTTGACATCCATACCAATAGGCCAATTCCAAGGTTTTCTAGGAACCACATTTTGACCGATAGCTCATTTATCGATAAATATATCGAAATATGGCAAAGTCCAAATGAAACCAGTGTCTTTCCCCTACCGTTTGACATCCATACCAATACGCCAATTCCAAGGTTTGCTGGGAACCACATTTTGACCGATAGCTCATTTATCGATAAATATATAGAAATACGGCCAGGTCCAAACGAAACCACTGTCCTTCCCCTTTCGTTTGACATCTATATTGTACGCCAAATTTAAGAGGTTTCGGGAACCACATTTTGACCGATAACTCATTTATCGATAAATATATCGAAATATGGCAAAGTCCAAATGACACCAGTGTCCTTCCCCTACCGTTTGACATCCATACCAATAGGCCAATTCCAAGGTTTTCTGGGAACCACAATTTGACCGATAGCTCATTTATCGATAAATATATCGAAATATGGCAAAGTTCAAATGAAACCACTGTGCTTCCCCTTTCGTTTGACATCTATATTGTACGCCGAATTTAAGAGGTTTTTTGAACCACATTTTGACCGATTACTCATTTATCGATAAATATATCGAAATATGGCAAAGTTCAAATGAAACCAGTGTCCTTCCCCTTTCGTTTGATACGCATATTGTATACTTGTATACTAATTTCAAGGGTTTATGGAAACCACATTTTGTCCAATAACACATTTATCGATAAATATATCGAAATGTGGGCAGGTTCAAATGAAACCAGTGTATTTCCCCTATCGTTTGATACCCACATTTTACCTAAGTATGAAGGGCTTATGGGAACCAAATTTTGCCCAATAACTCATCTATCGATAAATCTATCGAAATATGGGCAAGTCCAAATGAAACCAGTGTCCTTCCCCTACCGTTTGACATCCATACCAATAGGCCAATTTCAAGGTTTTCTGGCAACCACAATTTGACCGATAGCTCATTTATCGATAAATATATCGAAATATGGCAAAGTCCAAATGAAACCACTGTCCTTCCCCTTTCGTTTGACATCTATATTGTACGCCAAATTTAAGAGGTTTCGGGAACCACATTTTGACCGATAACTCATTTATCGATAAATATATCGAAATATGGCAAAGTCCAAACGAAACCACTGTCCTTCCCCTTTCGTTTGACATCTATATTGTACGCCAAATTGAAGAGGTTTCGGGAACCAAATTTTGACCGATAACTCATTTATCGATAAATATATCGAAATATGGCAAAGTCCAAATGACACCAGTGTCCTTCCCCTACCGTTTGACATCCATACCAAGAGGCCAATTCCAAGGTTTTCTGGGAACCACAATTTGACCGATAGCTCATTTATCGATAAATATATCGAAATATGGCAGAGTCCAAATGAAACCACTGTGCTTCCCCTTTCGTTTGACATCTATATTGTACGCTAAATTTAAGAGGTTTTGGGAACCACATTTTGACCGATTACTCATTTATCGATAAATATATCGAAATATGGCAAAGTCCAAATGAAACCAGTGTCCTTCCCTTCTCGTTTGATACCCATATTTTACCTAAGTATCAAGGGCTTATGGGAACCAAATTTTGCCCAATAACTCATCTATCGATAAATATATCGAAATATGGTCAGGTCCAAACGAAACCAGTGTCCTTCCCCTACCGTTTGACATCTATACCAATAGGCCAATTTCAAGGGTTTTTGGAAACCACATTTTGTCCAATAACACATTTATCGATAAATATATCGAAATGTGGGCAGGTTCAAATGAAACCAGTGTATTTCCCCTATCGTTTGATACCCACATTTTACCTAAGTATGAAGGGCTTATGGGAACCAAATTTTGCCCAATAACTCATCTATCGATAAATATATCGAAATATGGCCAAGTCCAAATGAAACCAGTGTCCTTCCCCTACCGTTTGACATCCATACCAATAGGCCAATTTCAAGGGTTTATGGAAACCACATTTTGTCCAATAACACATTTATCGATAAATATATCGAAATATGGTCAGGTCCAAACGAAACCAGTGTCCTTCCCCTACCGTTTGACATCCATACCAATAGGCCAATTCCAAGGTTTTCTGGGAACCACATTTTGACCGATAGCTCATTTATCGATAAATATATCGAAATATGGTCAGGTCCAAACGAAACCAGTGTCCTTCCTCTACCGTTTGACATCCATATCAATACGCCAATTCCAAGGTTTTCTGGGAACAACATTTTGACCGATAGCTCATTTATCGATAAATATATCGAAATATGGCAAAGTCCAAATGAAACCAGAGGCCTTTCCCTTTCGTTTAACATCCATATTGTACTTAAGTATCAAGGGTTTATGGGAACCACATTTTGCCCAATAACTCATTAATCGATAAATCTATCGAAATATGGCCAAGTCCAAATGAAACCAGAGGCCTTTCCCTTTCGTTTAACACCCATATTTCACGTAAGTATCAAGGGTTTGTGGAAATCACATTTTGCCCAATAATCCTTAATCGATAAATATATCGACATATGGCCAAGTCCAAATGAAACCAGAGGCCTTTCCCTTTCGCTTAACACCCATATTTTACTTAAGTATCAAGGGTTTATGGAAATCACATTTTGCCCAATAACTCATAAATCTATCGAAATATGGCCAAGTCCAAATGAAACCAGAAGCATTTCCCTTGAGTTGATTTGGTTTTGTGTTTTTTCGACAGGGTGGATACTGGATTTATATTGGAACGAATTTTCGTCCTCCCTTGTCAATTTTGGTTTTGCAACAAACCGGTTTCGGCGATCCGCCATCTTCAGTGCTTGATTTCGTTCTAATCTGTGTCTATCCGTTGTCATGTATTTAAAGTCTGGATGCTGTATCAGGTAGTGTTAGTATTCGTGTATATGAGTCGTGTCTTACGAACGTATCCGAACGGGTACCTGCAATGAGGGTTGTTTTTAACGCTCGTTTATTAGTTGTGGTGTTATATCAGATAATTAGTTTGAGGATATTAGGTCAGGTAATGTTAAGTGTATATTTAAGGCTGGGGTTTGACGCTCGTTAGTCATGTAGAAGTCATTAGTTCTGGTTTTAGATCAGGTAATTAGTTTGAGGATGTTAGGTTACGTAATGTTAAGTGTATATTTAAGGGTGGGTTTTGACGCTCGTTAGTCATGTAGAAGTCATTAGTTGTGGTTTTAGATCAGGTAATTAGTTTGAGGATGTTAGGTTATAGGTAGTGTTAAGTGTATATTTAAGGGTGGGTTTTGACGCTCGTTAGTCATGTAGAAGTCAGTGATTTTTGTTTTCTGATTTGTTTTGTGTGTGTGCTCGTTTATTGTTACTCGTTTTGTTATTGTACCTGCGGTGTTGTTTGGTCCTCTGTAAATTAGTTTCAGCGGTTCAAATGGTGTTTGTTTTTTCGTTAATTACTCTCCCGTCAAATGTCTTAAGTTTATATATTTCCATGTTTTCTAGCACATTTAAGCGCCGCCCTTTTCTTTGTACGTGAAGTATTCTGGCTGTGTTTTTGGTGTTGGTCGGGGTGCATTTGCTTTTGAACATGTGATTTGCATAGTTTGACTCTGTTGTGATAGTGGGTTTCCGTGTTTTTCTGTTGTAGTCCCTGATGTGCTCCCGGAATTGTGTACTTATTTTTCGTCCTGTTTGCCCTATGTAGCTATGCTGGCATTCGCAGGTATATTCCTTGTTTCCTGAATGGTTCTTCCGAGTTAGTGTTGGTTCTTAGTTTTTGTCCTAAGTTGTTCGATGTTCTGAACGCTGTGTTGATATCGTGTTTCTTGAAGAAGTTTGCCAATTTGTGTGTCGTTTTTCCAGTGTATGTCATTGTAGTCCAGATCTTGGATTTTTCTTCTGCGTTGTGTCTGTTTTGTGATCCATGGTTGATTCGGAGTTTGTCTGTTAGGCATTTTTTGTATCCGTTGCTCGTGGGTATGTTGTATACGGTGGTTAGTTCTTTCTTGTATGATTCCTGAGTGAGGGGTGTTCTTTGAAGTCTGTCCACTAGGTGCCTTAACACGGATACTAACACTACCTGATACAGCATCCAGACTATAAATACATGACAACGGATAGACACAGATTAGAACGGTCTCAAGCACTAAAGATGGCGGATCGCCGAAACCGGTTTGTTACAAAACCAAAATTGACAAGGGATGACGAAAATTCGTTCCAATATAAATCCAGAATCCAGTATCCTTCCCTTAAGAGGTTTTGGGAACCACATTTTGACCGATAACGCATTTATCGATAAATATATCGAAGTATGGTCAGGTCCAAACGAAACCAGTGTCCTTCCCCTACCGTTTGACATCCATACCCATACGCATATTCCAAGGTTTTCTGGGAACCACATTGTGACCGGTAGCTCATTTATTGATAAACATATCGAAATATGGCCAGGTCCAAAGGAAACCAGTGTCCTTCCCCTACCGTTTGACATCTATATTGTACGCCAAATTTAAGAGGTTTCGGGAACCACATTTTGACCGATAACTCATTTATCGATAAATATATCGAAATATGACAAAGTCCAAATGAAACCAGTGTCCTTCCCCTACCGTTTGACATCCATACCAATACGCCAATTCCAAGGTTTTCTGGGAAATACAATTTGACCGATAGGTCATTTATCGATAAATATAGTCAGGTCCAAACGAAACCAGTGTCCTTCCCCTACCGTTTGACATCCATATCAATACGCCAATGCCAAGGTTTTCTGGGAACCACATTTTGACCGATAGCTCATTTATCGATAAATATATCGAAATATGGCCAGGTCCAAAGGAAACCAGTGTCCTTCCCCTACCGTTTGACATCCATACCAATACGCCAATTCCAAGGTTTTCTGGGAACCACATTTTGACCGATAGCTCATTTATCGATAAATATATCGAAATATGGTCAGGTCCAAACGAAACCACTGTCCTTCCCCTTTCGTTTGACATCTATATTGTACGGCAAATTCAAGAGGTTTCGGGAACCACATTTTGACCGATAACTCATTTATCGATAAATATATCGAAATATGGCAAAGTCCAAACGAAACCACTGTCCTTCCCCTTTCGTTTGACATCTATATTGTACGCCAAATTTAAGAGGTTTCGGGAACCACATTTTGACCGATAACTCATTTATCGATAAATATATCGAAATATGGCCAGGTCCAAAGGAAACCAGTGTCCTTCCCCTACCGTTTGACATCCATACCAATACGCCAATTCCAAGGTTTTCAGTGAACCACATTTTGAGCGATAGCTCATTTATCGATAAATATATAGAAATATGGCCAGGTCCAAACGAAACCACTGTCGTTCCCCTTTCGTTTGACATCTATATTGTACGCCAAATTTAAGAGGTTTCGGGAACCACATTTTGACCGATAACTCATTTATCGATAAATATATCGAAATATGGCAAAGTCCAAATGACACCAGTGACCTTCCCCTACCGTTTGACATCCATACCAATAGGCCAATTCCAAGGTTTTCTGGGAACCACAATTTGACCGATAGCTCATTTATCGATAAATATATCGAAATATGGCAAAGTCCAAATGAAACCACTGTGCTTCCCCTTTCGTTTGACATATATATTGTACGCCACATTTAAGAGGTTTTGGGAACCACATTTTGACCGATTACTCATTTATCGATATATATATCGAAATATGGCAAAGTCCAAATGAAACCAGTGTCCGTCCCCTACCGTTTGACATCCATATCAATAAGCCAATTCCAAGGTTTTCTAGGAACCACATTTTGACCGATAGCTCATTTATCGATAAATATATCGAAATATGGCAAAGTCCAAAGGAAACCAGTGTCCTTCCCCTACCGTTTGACATCCATACCAATACGCCAATTCCAAGGTTTTCAGTGAACCACATTTTGAGCGATAGCTCATTTATCGATAAATATATAGAAATATGGCCAGGTCCAAACGAAACCACTGTCGTTCCCCTTTCGTTTGACATCTATATTGTACGCCAAATTTAAGAGGTTTCGGGAACCACATTTTGACCGATAACTCATTTATCGATAAATATATCGAAATATGGCAAAGTCCAAATGACACCAGTGTCCTTCCCCTACCGTTTGACATCCATACCAATAGGCCAATTCCAAGGTTTTCTGGGAACCACAATTTGACCGATAGCTCATTTATCGATAAATATATCGAAATATGGCAAAGTCCAAATGAAACCACTGTGCTTCCCCTTTCGTTTGACATATATATTGTACGCCACATTTAAGAGGTTTTGGGAACCACATTTTGACCGATTACTCATTTATCGATATATATATCGAAATATGGCAAAGTCCAAATGAAACCAGTGTCCTTCCCCTTTCGTTTGATACGCATATTGTATACTAATTTCATAATTTCAAGGGTTTATGGAAACCACATTTTGTCCAATAACACATTTATCGATAAATATATCGAAATGTGGGCAGGCTCAAATGAAACCAGTGTGTTTCCCCTATCGTTTGATACGCACATTTTACCTAAGTATCAGGGGCTTATGGGAACCAAATTTTGCCCAATAACTCATCTATCGATAAATATATCGAAATATGGTCAGGTCCAAACGAAACCAGTGTCCTTCCCCTACCGTTTGACATCCATACCAATAGGCCAATTCCAAGGTTTTCTAGGAACCACATTTTGACCGATAGCTCATTTATCGATAAATATATCGAAATATGGCAAAGTCCAAATGAAACCAGTGTCTTTCCCCTACCGTTTGACATCCATACCAATACGCCAATTCCAAGGTTTTCTGGGAACCACATTTTGACCGATAGCTCATTTATCGATAAATATATAGAAATACGGTCAGGTCCAAATGAAACCAGTGTCCTTCCCCTACCGTTTGACATCCATACCAATAGGCCAATTCCAAGGGTTTCTGGGAACCACATTTTGACCGATAGCTCATTTATCGATAAATATATCGAAATATGGTCAGGTCCAAACGAAACCACTGTCCGTCCCCTACCGTTTGACATCCATATCAATAAGCCAATTCCAAGGTTTTCTAGGAACCACATTTTGACCGATAGCTCATTTATCGATAAATATATCGAAATATGGCAAAGTCCAAATGAAACCAGTGTCTTTCCCTTACCGTTTGACATCCATACCAATACGCCAATTCCAAGGTTTTCTGGGAACCACATTTTGCCCAATAACTCATCTATCGATAAATATATCGAAATATGGTCAGGTCCAAACGAAACCAGTGTCCTTCCCCTACCGTTTGACATCCATACCAATAGGCCAATTCCAAGGTTTTCTAGGAACCACATTTTGACCGATAGCTCATTTATCGATAAATATATCGAAATATGGCAAAGTCCAAATGAAACCAGTGTCTTTCCCCTACCGTTTGACATCCATACCAATACGCCAATTCCAAGGTTTTCTGGGAACCACATTTTGACCGATAGCTCATTTATCGATAAATATATAGAAATACGGTCAGGTCCAAATGAAACCAGTGTCCTTCCCCTACCGTTTGACATCCATACCAATAGGCCAATTCCAAGGGTTTCTGGGAACCACATTTTGACCGATAGCTCATTTATCGATAAATATATCGAAATATGGTCAGGTCCAAACGAAACCAGTGTCCTTCCCCTACCGTTTGACATCCATACCAATAGGCCAATTCCAAGGTTTTCTAGGAACCACATTTTGACCGATAGCTCATTTATCGATAAATATATCGAAATATGGCAAAGTCCAAATGAAACCAGTGTCTTTCCCCTACCGTTTGACATCCATACCAATACGCCAATTCCAAGGTTTTCTGGGAACCACATTTTGACCGATAGCTCATTTATCGATAAATATATCGAAATATGGCCAGGTCCAAACGAAACCACTGTCCTTCCCCTTTCGTTTGACATCTATATTGTACGCCAAATTTAAGAGGTTTTGCGAACCACATTTTGAGCGATAACTCATTTATCGATAAATATATCGAAATATGGCAAAGTCCAAATGAAACCACTGTCCTTCCCCTACCGTTTGACATCCATACCAATAGGCCAATTGCAAGGTTTTCTGGGAACCACATTTTGACCGATAGCTCATTTATCGATTGATATATCGAAATATGGCCAGGTCCATACGAAACCACTGTCCTTCCCCTTTCGTTTGACATCTATATTGTACGCCAAATTTAAGAGGTTTTGGGAACCACGTTTTTACCGATAACTCATTTATCGATAAATATATCGAAATATGGCGAAGTCCAAATGAAACCACTGTCCTTCCCCTACCGTTTGACATCCATACCAATAGGCCAATTGCAAGGTTTTCTGGGAACCACATTTTGACCGATAGCTCATTTATCGATAAATATATCGAAATATGGTCAGGTCCAAACGAAACCAGTGTCCTTCCCCTACCGTTTGACATCTATATTGTACGTCAAATTGTAGAGGTTTTGGGAACCATGTTTTGACCGATAACTCATTTATCGATAAATATATCGAAATATGGCGAAGTCCAAATGAAACCACTGTCCTTCCCCTACCGTTTGACATCCATACCAATAGGCCAATTCCAAGGTTTTCTAGAAACCACATTTTGACCGATAGCTCATTTATCGATAAATATATCGAAATATGGCAAAGTCCAAATGAAACCAGTGTCCTTCCCCTACCGTTTGACATCCATACCAATACGCCAATTCCAAGGTTTTCTGGGAACCACATTTTGACCGATAGCTCATTTATCGATAAATATATAGAAATACGGTCAGGTCCAAATGAAACCAGTGTCCTTCCCCTACCGTTTGACATCCATACCAATAGGCCAATTCCAAGGGTTTCTGGGAACCACATTTTGACCGATAGCTCATTTATCGATAAATATATCGAAATATGCTCAGGTCCAAACGAAACCACTGTCCGTCCCCTACCGTTTGACATCCATATCAATAAGCCAATTCCAAGGTTTTCTGGGAACCACATTTTGACCGATAGCTCATTTATCGATTAATATATCGAAATATGGCAAAGTCCAAATGAAACCAGTGTCCTTCCCCTACCGTTTGACATCCATACCAATAGGCCAATTCCAAGGTTTTCTGGGAACCACATTTTGACCGATAGCTCATTTATCGATAAATATATCGAAATATGGCCAGGTCCAAACGAAACCACTGTCCTTCCCCTTTCGTTTGACATCCATACCAATACGCCAATTCCAAGGTTTTCTGGGAACCACATTTTGAGCGATAGCTCATTTATCGATAAATATATCGAAATATGGTCAGGTCCAAACGAAACCAATGTCCGTCCCCTACCGTTTGACATCCATATCAATACGCCAATTCCAAGGTTTTCTGGGAACCACATTTTGACCGATAGCTCATTTATCGATAAATATATCGAAATATGGCCAGGTCCAAACGAAACCACTGTCGTTCCCCTTTCGTTCGACATCTATAGTGTACGCCAAATTTAAGATGTTTCGGGAACCACATTTTGACCGATAACTCATTTATCGATAAATATATCGAAATATGGCAAAGTCCAAATGACACCAGTGTCCTTCCCCTACCGTTTGACATCCATACCAATAGGCCAATTCCAAGGTTTTCTGGGAACCACAATTTGACCGATAGCTCATTTATCGATAAATATATCGAAATATGGCAAAGTCCAAATGAAACCACTGTGCTTCCCCTTTCGTTTGACATCTATATTGTACGCCAAATTTAAGAGGTTTTGCGAACCACATTTTGACCGATAACTCTTTTATCGATAAATATATCGAAATATGGCAAAGTCCAAATGAAACCAGTGTCCTTCCCCTACCGTTTGACATCAATACCAATAGGCCAATTCCAAGGTTTTCTGGGAATCACATTTTGACCGATAGCTCATTTATCGATAAATATATCGAAATATGGCCGGGTCCAAACGAAACCACTGTCCTTCCCCTTTCGTTTGACATCTATATTGTACGCCAAATTTAAGAGGTTTTGGGAACCACGTTTTTACCGATAACTCATTTAGCGATAAATATATCGAAATATGGCGAAGTCCAAATGAAACCACTGTCCTTCCCCTAGCGTTTGACATCCATACCAATAGGCCAATTCCAAGGTTTTCTGGGAACCACATTTTGACCGATAGCTCATTTATCGATAAATATATCGAAATATGGTCAGGTCCAAACGAAACCAGTGTCCTTCCCCTACCGTTTGACATCTATATTGTACGCCAAATTTAAGAGGTTTTGGGAACCATGTTTCGACCGATAACTCATTTATCGATAAATATATCGAAATATGGAAAAGTCCAAATGAAACCAGTGTCCTTCCCCTACCGTTTGACATCCATACCAATACGCCAATTCCAAGGTTTTCTGGGAACCACATTTTGAGCGATAGCTCATTTATCGATAAATATATCGAAATATGGTCAGGTCCAAACGAAACCAGTGTCCGTCCCCTACCGTTTGACATCCATATCAATACGCCAATTCCAAGGTTTTCTGGGAACCACATTTTGAGCGATAGCTCATTTATCGATAAATATATCGAAATATGGCCAGGTCCAAACGAAACCACTGTCGTTCCCCTTTCGTTTGACATCTTTATTGTACGCCAAATTTAAGAGGTTTCGGGAACCACATTTTGACCGATAACTCATTTATCGATAAATATATCGAAATATGGCAAAGTCCAAATGACACCAGTGTCCTTCCCCTACCGTTTGATATCCATACCAATAGGCCAATTCCAAGGTTTTCTGGGAACCACAATTTAACCGATAGCTCATTTATCGATAAATATATCGAAATATGGTCAGGTCCAAACGAAACCAGTGTCCGTCCCCTACCGTTTGACATCCATATCAATACGCCAATTCCAAGGTTTTCTGGGAACCACATTTTGAGCGATAGCTCATTTATCGATAAATATATCGAAATATGGCCAGGTCCAAACGAAACCACTGTCGTTCCCCTTTCGTTTGACATTTTTATTGTACGCCAAATTTAAGAGGTTTTGGGAACCATGTTTCGACCGATAACTCATTTATCGATAAATATATCGAAATATGGCAAAGTCCAAATGACACCAGTGTCCTTCCCCTACCGTTTGACATCCATATCAATACGCCAATTCCAAGGTTTTCTGGGAACCACAATTTAACCGATAGCTCATTTATCGATAAATATATCGAAATATGGCAAAGTCCAAATGAAACCAGTGGCCTTCCCCTTTCTTTTGATACGCATATTGTATACTAATTTCAAGGGTTTATGGGAACCAAATTTTGCCCAATAACTCATCTACGCGATAAATATATCGAAATATGGTCAGGTCCAAACGAAACCAGTGTCCTTCCCCTACCGTTTGACATCCATACCAATAGGCCAATTCCAAGGTTTTCTGGGAACCACATTTTGACCGATAGCTCATTTATCGATAAATATATCGAAATATGGTCAGGTCCAAACGAAACCAGTGTCCTTCCTCTACCGTTTGACATCCATATCAATACGCCAATTCCAAGGTTTTCTGGGAACCACATTATGACCGATAGCTCATTTATCGATAAATATATCGAAATATGGCAAAGTTCAAATGAAACCAGTGTCCTTCCCCTACTGTTTGACATCCATACCAATACGCCAATTCCAAGGTTTTCTGGGAACCACATTTTGACCGATAGCTCATTTATCGATAAATATATCGAAATATGGCTGGGTCCAAACGAAACCACTGTCCTTCCACTTTCGTTTGACATCTATATTGTACGCCAAATTTAAGAGGTTTTGGGAACGACATTTTGACCGATAACTCATTTATCGATAAATATATCGAAATATGGCAAAGTCCAAATGAAACCAGTGTCCTTCCCCTACCGTTTGACATCCATACCAATAGGCCAATTCCAAGGGTTTCTGGGGACCACATTTTGACCGATAGCTCATTTATCGATAAATATATCGAAATATGGCAAAGTCCAAATGAAACCAGTGTCCTTCCCCTACCGTTTGATATCCATACCAATAGGCCAATTCCAAGGTTTTCTGGGAACCACATTTTGACCGATAGCTCATTTATCGATAAATATATCGAAATATGGCCAGGTCCAAACGAAACCACTGTCCTTCCCCTTTCGTTTGACATCTATATTGTACGCCAAATTTAAGAGGTTTTGCGAACCGTATTTTGACCGATAACTCATTTATCGATAAATATATCGAAATATGGCAAAGTCCAAATGAAACCAGTGTCCTTCCCCTACCGTTTGACATCAATACCAATAGGCCAATTCCAAGGTTTTCTGGGAATCACATTTTGACCGATAGCTCATTTATAGATAAATGTATCGAAATATGGCCAGGTCCAAACGAAACCACTGTCCTTCCCCTTTCGTTTGACATCTATATTGTACGCCAAATTTGAGAGGTTTTGGGAACCACGTTTTTACCGATAACTCATTTATCGATAAATATATCGAAATATGGCGAAGTCCAAATGAAACCACTGTCCTTCCCCTACCGTTTGACATCCATACCAATAGGCCAATTGCAAGGTTTTCTGGGAACCACATTTTGACCGACAGCTCATTTATCGATAAATATATCGAAATATGGCCAGGTACAAACGAATCCACTCTCCTTCCCCTTTCGTTTGACATCTATATTGTACGCCAAATTTAAGAGGTTTTGGGAACCATGTTTTGACCGATAACTCATTTATCGATAAATATATCGAAATATGGTCAGGTCCAAACTAAACCAGTATCGAGTTGATTGGGTTTTGTGTTTTTCCGACAGGGTGGATACTGGATTTATATTGGAAGGAATTTTCGTCATCCCTTGTCAATTTTGGTTTTGTAACTAACCGGTTTCGAAAATCCGCCATCTTCAGTGCTTGATTTCGTTCTGATCTGTGTCTATCCGTTTTCATGTATTTATAGTCTGGATGCTGTATCAGGTAGTGTTAGTATTCGTGTTGAGGCACCTAGTGGACAGACTTCAAAGAACACCCCTCACTCAGGAATCATACAAGAAAGAACTAACCACCATATACAACATTTTGACCAATAATTTATTCATCGATAAATATCTCGAAACATGTCAATGTCCAAGTGAAACCTGTGACCTTCCCCTTTTGACCCAAAACCATTTATCGAAAAATATATCGAAATATGGCAATGTCCAAATGAAACCAGCGTCCTTCTCCTTTCGTTTGACACCCATGTTATACAAAAATTTTAAGAGTTTATAGGAACCACATTTTGACCGATAACTCATTTATCGATAAATATCTCGAAATATGTCAATGTCCAAATGAAACCTGTGACCCTCCCCTTTCGTTTGACACCCGTATTATACAAAAATTGCAATTGGTTATGGTACCACATTTTACCCGATAACTCATTAATCGATAAATATATAGAAATACCCCAAAGTCCAAATGAAACCAGAGTTGTTCCCCTTTCGTTTGATACCCACATTGTGCTTCATATCCAAAGGTTTTTGGACCAATAATTTATTCGTCGATAAATATCTCGAAATATGTCAATGTCCAAGTGAAATCTGTGACCTTCCCTTTCGTTTGACGCCCATATTATACAAAAATTTCAAGTTTTTTTGGGAACCACATTTCGACCTATAACTCGTTAATCGGTAAATATATCGAAATATGGCCAAGACCTGACGAAACTCGTGTTCATCCCCTTTCGTTTGATACCCACATTGTGCTTCATATCCAAACGTTTTTGGACCAATAATTTATTCATCGATAAATATCTCGAAATATGTCAATGTCCAAGTGAAATCTGTGACCTTCCCTTTCGTTTGACGCGCATATTATACAAAAATTTCAAGTTTTTTTGGGAACCACATTTCGACCTATAACTCGTTAATCGGTAAATATATCGAAATATGGCCAAGACCTGACGAAACTCGTGTTCATCACCTTTCGCGTGACAACCATATTGTATACCAATTTCTAGGGTTTATGGGAACCACATTTTGACCAATAACTCATTTATCGATAAATATATCGAAATATGGTCAAGTTCCAAAGAACCCTGTGCTCGTTCCCTTCGGTTGACTTCCATATTATACACCAATTTCAGGGTGTTATGGGAACCAGATTTGAGCGATAACTCATTAATAGATAAATATATCGAAATGTGCCAAAGTCCAAATAAGCCATACCCATATTATACTTAAATTTCAAAGGTTTATGGGAACCACATTTTTACCGATAACTCATTAATCGATTAATACATCGAAATATCCCAAGGTCCAAATGAAACCAGAGTTGTTCCCCTTTCGTTTGATACCCACATTGTGCTTCAATTCCAAGGGTTTTGGGAACCACATTTTGACCAATAATTCATTCATCGATAAATATCTCATGTCAATGTCCAAATGAAACCTGTGACCTTCCCCCTTCGTTTGACACCCGTATTATATAAACATTTCAAGGGTTTATGGGAACCACATTTTGACCGATAACTCATATATCGATAAATAATTCGAAATGTGTCAATGTCCAAATGAAACCTGTGATCTTCCCCTTTCGTTTGACATCCATATTATACACCAATTACAAGGGTTTATGGTAACCACATTTTGACCCAAACCCATACATCGAAATATGGCAATGTCTAAATGAAACCAGTGTCCTTCCCCTTTCGTTTGATACAAATACATATTGTACTTAAATTTGAAGGTTTCATGTGAACCACATATTGACCGAGAACTCATTTTTCGATAAATATATCGCAATATGGCCAAGTTCAAAAGAAGTTTGTGTTGTTGTTGTTGTTGTTGTTAACAGTGCTTCGCCCTGCCCAATGGGCTCGATCACTCTAAATTGTCATCAGGCTCTTATAACGGAAGTCCGAGGAAACGCGCAGTTTCCACAGGGTTGGACCAGAGTGATGTGGGTGTTAGAAGAGTGGGTTCAACTGAACAGGAAAAGAGATGTATGGTATCATGAGGGGTCATACCACATGCAGGGCATGTATTTGGTATGTTGGGGTTCAGTCTGCATAAGTAAGAGTTTAACCTATTACAAGTAGTATGACTCTAGTCTCCCTCGGAAGTACACGCTCCTCTTCAGCCAATTCAGGTGGTTGAGGGGTCTGTCTACCGACTCAGTGTGGAGGTCATTTAGAGCCCGTCTATGGTTCCGCAGATCAAACGGCAAAGAGATATGATGCCGGATCTCATCGTAATGCTTACGGAGATGTCTCCTTATGTCTCTGGGGGGCGGTGCTACATCCAAAAGATGTCGGTTTGGATGACTAGGTTTGTGACAGTTCAGAAGGAACTGTCTACTCAAGAGTTGCGCGTGCTCTTGAACATTGAGCAATTTTGCCTCTTGATGGAGGTGAGACTCAGATGACATAAGCAGGCATCCCGTAGCAGTTCTAATGGCGGTGTTTTGGCAGACTTGCAATTTCCTCCAGTTGGTGTCAGAAAGGTTGGGCGACCATATAGGCGCAGCATAGTCAATAACCGGCCGGCCAATAGCCTTATACAAGGTGGCGCAAAAGTAAGCTTCCGATGTTCAGCATATCGATTGTGGCACGTGCAGTGTGTGCTGTTGCACCGTCTTGTTGGAACCACATGTCTTCCAATCCCAATTCATCAAGTTGCGGCAAAAACAAATCGTTGATCATTGCTCTGTAGCGCTCACCATTCACAGTAACCGCTTGGCCCCGACCGATTATTGGTCAAATAAATAGTCAGCAATATTCCGCGTTCTGGAGCAGTGTAGCGTAACATTGTTTATTAACGTGTATTTCGCATGTGTTTACTACACAAATGTCAAAACAGAACTGACTTTAGGGGCCAATCGCAAAATGTATAGCATTTTCTGATAGGAGGATTACTTTTGCGCAGTAACCGTTTTTCACCGACCGATTATTGGTCAAATAAATAGTCAGCAATATTCCGCGTTCTGGAGCAGTGTAGCGTAACATTGTTTATTAACGTGTATTTCGCATGTGTTGGCTACACAAATGTCAAAACAGAACTGACTTTATGGGCCAATAGCAAAATTTACAGCATTTTCTGATAGGAGGATTACTTTTGCGCCACCTTGTATGTAGCAAGCAATGTTTCTTTGTCTTTTCCCCAAGTACTGCCGGCCAGTGACTTGAGGATCTTATTGCGGCTCTGTACCTTTGAGGCTATTGCGGTGGCATGATCAGCGAAGGTGAGGCCGTTGTCAAATTTCACACCCAAGATTTTTGGGTTGTTGACAGTAGGTAGAGGTACTCCATCTACGTGGACATTTAACTCTTGCCCCATCTGCGCATTCCATGTAGTAAACAGGGTCGCCGTAGATTTAGTCGGAGACAGGGTCAGATCACGCTCGGTGAAGAAGCTGGAAAGGTCATGGAGGTAACTGTTGATTCTGATACAGAGTTCATCAATGGAGGGACCCTTGCCCGAGGCCATTATCGTGCAGTCGTCAGCGTAGGAAACAATGGAGACTCCCTCTGGTGGGGGGGGAAGTCTCGAAATATAGAAATTAAACAAGAGGGGAGAGAGAACACCACCTTGCGGCACCCCTTGTTTCATTTTTCGTGGTCTAGATTTCTTGTTCCTAAATTTTACTGTTGCCTGTCGACCATTGAGGTAATTAGCGGTCCACCTCTTAAGGCCGGCAGGGAGCGGTGTCTCATCCAGATCTCGGAGGAGAGTGGCGTGATTGACCGTGTCAAATGCATTTGACAGATCAAGTGCCACGAGAACCGTCCTATGGTTTGGTGGATGTTGATTAAAACCGTTGTTAATCTGCGTTGTAATGGCGTTCAAAGCGGATGTCGTGCTGTGATTTTTGCGAAAACCATGTTGATGATCGGCCAGTTTTAGATTTGTAACGAAGTAAGGAAGCAGAATGGACTCTAGCAATTTCGCTACCGGCGAAAGGAGGGATATCGGACGATAATACTCTCCTAGGTTCGCCGGCTTCCCTGGTTTTAATAGGGGAACTACAATCGCTTGTTTCCATATCTCAGGTATAACGAAGGTAGTTAGAGAGAGATTGAAGAGAACCGCTAAATAATTCTGTCCTTCATGGCCAAGGTGTTTGATCATCTTCATGGAAATTCCGTCGGGTCCGATGGATTTTGAGGGTTTGGCCTTCATTATGGCTTCCTTAACCTCTGCGACTGAGACTGCAATGGGCGCGGTAGAGTGTTTGTGTTTGCGCGCACGTCGGAAGGCTCTTCTCTTAGTCCTATCCGCAGGTGGATGCATTATAAGCCCGAAGAGGTTGCATGTCTCAAGGTGTTGTTTCCACTTGGTCAGCTTGTGTTCGTTGACAATCCTACGGATTTTCGCATTGAGATCTTTTATTCTGGGATCTGCGGGATTGATAAGTCTCACTTGGTCACGTTCTCTTGCCATCGCCGCAGCTTCTGCCGGGAAATTCGGACGAATTTCTGGTATTCTGCCAGCAGGAATAAAGCGGCAAGAGGCTGAATCGATGATCTTGCGAAAGTCTCTTTCGCCTTTGCGTGCGTCCGTTGGAGTGGGTAAGGCAGCGAAGGAGCGCTCTGTATATTCAGTAAAGCGGTCCCAGTCCGCTTTGGTGAAGTTGATGTATGTTATTTTATCAGTCGTTATGAAGTCGGTCGGTCGTTCAACAGAAAGTAAGATGGGTAGGTGGTCTGAAGCTAATGTAAGCATCGGGCGCCAGATGACAAAGTTAATAAGGCCCGCGCTCGTTATGGAGATGTCTGGCGAACTGTGACAGTTACCTGCCACCCTGGTGGGGGCATCTCCATTGACTGTACAGAATGCTGAGTTATCTATTTGGTCTGCAATTGCCTGTCCTCTACTGTCTGCTGGCAAGTTGGAGTGCCAGAGATCGTGATGTGCGTTGAAGTCGCCTAGGATTAGACGGTTATCACCCCTTAGCAACGCACTAATGTCGAGATAATAATCTCTAGGACAACACGTGACAGGAGGAATATAGATGTTTATGATTTGCAGGTCGGCGTCTCCTGACCGGACTGCTATGCCTTGGCATTCTAAGGTAGAGTCCCTGGGGTCGACGTCAGGGGAAAATAGATTGTATTGTACAGAGTGATGTGTAATGAACGCAAGGCCACCCCCAAGACCGCTGGGACGGTCTTTACGATGTACATTATACCCATCACAAGTTCGTAAGTCCGATCTCGTGTTCAGTGTTGTCTCTTGTATCGCGGCGATTTTGATGTTGTGCGTCTTCATAAAGTCAGTTATCTCCGCGATCTTTCCAGCTAATCCGTTACAGTTCAGCTGCAGAATTTTGAAGTGTGTAGGAGGGGAGACGGGGGACATACTAGGCGTGAGGGACAGATGCGTTTGCCAAGGTGGAGGTGGGCTAAGGCCTAAACTATGTCGCAGTCTAGAGTTGAGAGCGCCATGGCCGATGTTGGCTGGCGTGGAGGGCGGCTGTGTACTGCAACAGGGGGCTATGAACGAATCCGTCCAACGGTTGCCGTTTGCGAGCCCAGAGCACATAAGGGTGTGACACAGGCCAAGGCAATTGTTGCACTTGACCGATGTCGCAGGCGTATACAATCTTTGCCGACAAACGGTGCACGTAGTGAAAGGTACTAGGAGGTGGTGTTCCTGACCCACGTGCAGGCGGGAAGGAGGGGGGGCATTAGGGGCAGAGACCGAGGGGACTGACGCTCGGCGATGCTCATATCTGACCTATTCCGGGGGGGGATAGGAGCGTTGAGCGGCCGTGTGAGATGGAGACACTGGTGTGCGTGAGCGACAGTCGGAAGTGGGTGAGGCAGGGATGGCAGCGGTGCTGCCAGTCGCATAGACTGAGCCTCTAATGTGACTATTGGAAGAAGTTAGAGGCGGTAAGGGAGTGCCGGAGCGGCGACTACCGCGGGACGTCCTAGGACGTGTACAGCAAGGTGCCTCAAAAGTACTAAAGAAAGTACGGGGTCTGTGGATGGCAAGGTTAAGCCCTGAACATCCAGATTTATGTAACCATCTCTTACACTTGGCGCATTGTACCGAATACGACCGTTTAATATAAATTTTCTTCCAGCCA
Organism: Merzomyia westermanni; assembly: GCA_949987695.1. NCBI lineage: Eukaryota > Metazoa > Arthropoda > Insecta > Diptera > Tephritidae > Merzomyia > Merzomyia westermanni. The sequence continues at coordinate 2,742,813 of OX465292.1, read as the reverse complement.
ACGCAGCAGATCCAGTCTCTTGGTCCAGGGTTGGGTTCGACCAAAGCCCGTAACAAGAGACAATGGAGCAACCCAGCTGCAAGAATTTGATCCGAGGATGACAATTTAAGGGTGGGACGGGACAGATTGGACAGGGTTACACTGAAATAACAGCCCTTGGCCGGGTAAGAAAACTAGGGTCATTCCGGTGCGATAGAACCGGCTGTTGTGGGAATGGAAGTTTGTGTTCGTCCCCTTTCGCTTGACACCCATATTGTACACCAATTTCAGGGTTTTATGAGAACCACATCTTGACCGATAACCATATGTCGAAAAATATATCGAAATATGACAATGCCAAGGAAACCAGTGTCCTTCCCCTTTCGTTTGATACCTATAGATATTGTACTTAAATTTGAAGGTTGCATGTGAACCACATATTGACCGAGAACTCAATTTTCGATAAATATGTCACAATATGGCCAAGTTCAAAAGAAGTTTGTGTTCGTCCCCTTTCGCTTGACACCCATATTGTACACCAATTTCAGGGTTTTATGAGAACCACATCTTGACCGATAACCATATATCGAAATATGGCAATGCCAAGGAAACCAGTGTCTTTCCCCTTTCGTTTGACACCCGTATTATACAAAAATGTCAAGGGTTTATGGGAACCACATTTTAACCGATAACTCATTAATTGATAAATATATCGAAATATCCCAAAATCCAAATGAAACCAGAGTTGTTCCCCTTTCGTTTGATACCCACATTGAGCTTCAATTCCAAAGGTTTTTGGGAACCACATTTTGACCAATAATTTATTCATCGATAAATATATCGAAATATGGGCTAGTTCCAAAGAACCCTATGCTCGTCCCCTTTCGTTTGACCCCCATATTATACACCATTTTCAGGGTGTTATGGGAACCATATTTGAGCGATAACTCATTGATAGATATATATATCGAAATGTGCCAAAGTTCAAATAAACCATACCCACATTATACTGAAATTTCAAGGGTTTATGGGAACTACATTTTGACCCAAACCCATTTATCGAAAAATATATCGAAATATGGCAATGTTTCGTTTGACACCCATACATATTGTACTTAAATTTGAAGGTTTTAGACCCTTGGGTTTGACACCCATATTGTACACCAGTTTAAGGGCTTATGACAACCACATTTGCCCAATTACTCATTTATCAATAAGTATATTGAAATGTGCCAAAGTCCAAACAAACCAGATTCCTCCTTTCGTTTGATACCCACATTATACTTAAATTTCAAGGGTTTATAGGAACTACATTTTGACCGATAACTCATTTATCGATAAATATATTGAAATGTGCCAAAGTCCAAATAAACCAGAGTCCTTCTCCTTTCGTTTGATACCCATATTACACTTAAATTTCAAGGGTTTATGGGAACCATACTTTGACCGATAACTCGTTTATCGATAAATATATCAAAATACCGCAAATTCCAAATGAAACAATGGTTGTTCCCCTTTCGTTTGATACCCACATTGTGCTTCAATTCCAAGGGCTTTTGGGAACCACGTTTTGACCAATAATTTATTCATCGATAAATATCTCGAAATATGTCAATGTCCAAATGCAACCTGTGACCTCCCCCTTTCGTCTGACATCCATATTATACACCAATTACAGGGGTTTATGGTAGCCACATTTTTACCCAAACCCATTTATCGAAAAATATATCGAAATATGGCAATGTCCAAATGAAACCAGTGTCCTTGCCCTTTCGTTTGACACCCAAACATATTGTACTTAAATTTGAAGGTTTTACACCCTTGGGTTTGACACCCATATTGTACATCAGTTGAAGGGCTTATGAGAACCACATTTTGCCCAATTACTCATTTATCAATAAGTATTCGAAATATGCCAAATTTCAAATGAAACCTGTGTTCATCCCCTTTTGTTTGATACCCATAGTGTATACCAATTTCAAGGTTTTATGGGAACCACATTTTGACCGATAACTCATTTATCGATAATATGTCCAAATATGGGCAAGTCCAAACGAAACCTGTGTTCATCCCCTTTCGTTTAACACCCATATTGTACATCAATTTCAAGGTTTTATGTGAACCACATTTTGTCCGATAACTCATTAATCGATAATATGTCGAAATATGGGCAAGTTCAAACGAAACCTGTGTTCGTCCCCCTTGGCTTAACACCCATATTGTACATCAATTTCAAGGTTTTATGGGAACCACATTTTGACCGATAACTCATTTATCGATAATATGTCGAAATATGGGCAAGTCCAAACGAAACCTGTGTTCGTCCGCTTTCGTTTAACACCTATATTGTACACCAATTTCAAGGTTTTATGGGAACCACATTTTGACCGATAACTCATTTATCGATAATATGTCCAAATATGGGCAAGTCCAAACGAAACCTGTGTTCGTTCCCTTTCGTTTAACACCCATATTGTACATCAATTTCAAGGTTTTATGGGAACCACATTTTAGCCAATAACTCATTTATCGATAAGTATCTCAAAATATGTCAATGGCCAAATGAAACCTGTGACCTGCCCTTTTAGTTTGACATCCATAATATACAAAAATTTGAAGGGTATATGGGAACCACATTTTCACCGATAACTCATTTATCGATAAATATGTCGAAATATGGCCAAGTCCAACCGAAACCTGTGTTCTTCCTTCCCCTTTCGTTTGATACCCATACATATTGTTCTTAAATTTTAAGGTTTCATGGGAACCACATTTTGACCAATAATTTATTCATCGATAAATATCTCGAAATATGTCAATGTCCAAATGAAACCTGTGACCTCCCCGTTTCGTCTGACATCCATATTATACACCAATTACAGGGGTTTATGGTAACCACATTTTGACCCAAACCCATTTATCGAAAAATATATCGAAATATGGCAATGTCCAAATGAAACCAGTGTCCTTGCCCTTTCGTTTGACACCCATACATATTGTACTTAAATTTGAAGGTTTTACACCCTTGGGTTTGACACCCATATTGTACATCAGTTCAAGGGCTTATGAGAACCACATTTTGCCCAATTACTCATTTATCAATAAGTATATCGAAATATGCCAAATTCCAAATGAAACCTGTATTCATCCCCTTTTGTTTGCCACCCATATTGTATACCAATTTCAAGGTTTTATGGGAACCACATTTAGAACGATAACTCATTTATTGATAAATACATCAAAATATGGGCAATTTCAAAAGAACACTGTTTTCGTCTCCTTTCGTTTGACACCCATATTGTACACCACTTTCAGGGTTTTATGAGAACCGCATTTTGACCGATAACTTATTTATCGGTAAATATATCTTAATATGGGCAAGTTCCAAAGAACCCTGTATTCATCCCCTTTTGTTTGCCACCCATATTGTATACCAATTTCAAGGTTTTATGGGAACCACATTTTGAACGATAACTCATTTATTGATAAATACATCAAAATATGGGCAATTTCAAAAGAACACTGTTTTCGTCTCCTTTCGTTTGACACCCATATTGTATACCAATTTCAGGGTTTTATGAGAACCACATTTTGACCGATAACCATTTTTCAATAAATACATCGAAGTATGGCCAAGTCCAACCGAAACCTGTGTCCTTCCCCATTCGTTTGGTATCCATATTGCTCTTAAATTTCAAGCTTTTGGGAACCACATTTTGACCGATAGCTCATTTATCGATAAATACATCGAAATATGGGCAAGTTCAAAAGCACCCTGTTTTTGTCCCCTTTCGTTTGACTTCCATATTGTACATAAATTTCAGGGTTTTGTGAGAATCACTTTTTGACCGATAACTTATTAATCGATTAATACATCGAAATATCCCAAAGTCCAAATGAAACCAGAGTTGTTCCCCTTTCGTTTGATACCCACACTGTGCTTCAATTCCAAGGGTTTTTGGGAACCACACTTTGACCGATAACTCATTTATCGATAAATAATTCGAAATATGTCAATGTCCAAATGAAAAATGTGACCTTCCCCTTTCGTGTGACATCCATATTATACACCAATTACAAGGGTTTATGGTAACCACATTTTGACACAAACCCATTTATCGAAATATGGCAATGTCTAAATGAAACCAGTGTCCTTCCCCTTTCGTTTGACACACATAAATATTGTACTTTAATTTAAAGGTTTCATGGGAACCACATATTGACCGAGAACTCATTTTTCGATAAATATATCGCAATATGGGCAGGTTCAAAAGAAGTTTGTGTTTTACCGATAACCATATTTCGATAAATACATCGAAGTATGGCCAAGTCCAACCGAAACCTGTGTTCTTCCTTCCCCTTTCGTTTGATACCCATACATATTGTACTTAAATTTGAAGGTTTTATGGGAACCACATTTTGACCGATTACTCATTTATCGATAAATATATCAAAATATGCGAAAGTCCAAGTGAAACTAGTAACCTTCTCATTGGGTTTGACACCCATATTGTACACCAGTTCAAGGGTTCATGAGAACCACATTTCGCCCAATTACTCATTTATCGATAAGTATATCGAAATATGCCAAATTCTAAACGAAACCTGTGTTCTTCCCCTTTCGTTTGACAAACATATTGTACGAAAATTTCAAGGTTTTATGGGAACCGCATTTTGACCGATAACTTATTTGTCGATAAATACATCGAAATATGGGCAAGTTCAAAAGCAGCCTGTTTTTGTCCCCTTTCGTTTGACTTCCATATTGTACATAAATTTCAGGATGACTCATTAATCGATTAATACATCGAAGTATCCCAAAGTCCAAATGAAACCAGAGTTGTTCCCCTTTCGTTTGATACCCACATTGTGCTTCAATTCCAAGGGTTTTTGGGAACCACGTTTTGACCAATAATTCATTCATCGATAAATATCTCATGTCAATGTCCAAATGAAACCTGTGACCTTCCCCTTTCGTTTGACATCCATATTATACACCAATTACAAGGGGTTATGGTAACCACATTTTGACACAAACCCATTTATCGAAATATGGCAATGTCTAAATGAAACCAGAGCCCTTCCCCTTTCGTTTGACACCCATACATATTGTTCTTAAATTTAAAGGTTTCATGGGAACCACATATTGACCGAGAACTCATTTTTCGATAAATATATCGCAATATGGGCAGGTTCAAAAGAAGTTTGTGTTTTACCGATAACCATATTTCGATAAATACATCGAAGTATGGCCAAGTCCAACCGAAACCTGTGTTCTGCCTTCCCCTTTCGTTTGATACCCATGCATATTGTACTTAAATTTGAAGGTTTTATGGGAACCACATTTTGACCGATTACTCATTTATCGATAAATATATCAAAATATGCGAAAGTCCAAGTGAAACCAGTAACCTTCTCATTGGGTTTGACACCCATATTGTACACCAGTTCAAGGGTTCATGAGAACCACATTTCGCCCAATTACTCATTTATCGATAAGTATATCGAAATATGCCAAATTCTAAACGAAACCTGTGTTCTTCCCCTTTCGTTTGACAAACATATTGTACAAAAATTTCAAGGTTTTATGGGAACCGCATTTTGACCGATAACTTATTTATCGGTAAATATATCGAAATATGGGCAAGTTCAAAACAACCCTTTGCTCGACCATTTTCGTTTGACACCCATATTGTACAATGTACACCAATTTCAGGGTTTTATGAGAACCACGTTTTGACCGATAACCATATTTCGATAGATACATCGAAGTTTGGCCAAGTCCAACCGAAACCTATATTCTTCCCCTTTCGTTTGATACCCATATTGTACACCAATTTCAAGGGTTTATGAGAACTACATAATTCATTCATCGGTAAATATCTCGAAATATGTCAATGTCCAAATAAAATCTGTGACCTTCCCCTTTCGTTTGACACCCATATTATACAAAAATTTCAAGGGTTTATGGGAACCACATTTTGACCTATAACTCATTAATCGATAAATATATCGAAATATGGCCAAGACCTGACGAAACCTGTGTTCATTCCCTTTCGCTTGACACCCATTTTGTATACTAATTCCTAGGTTTTATGGGAACCACATTTTAGCCAATAACTCATTTATCGATAAATATGGGCAAGTTCAAAAGAACCCTGTGTTCGTCCCCTTTCGTTTGACACCCATATTATACACCATTTTCAGGGTTTTATGGGAACCACATTTTGACCAATAACTCATTTATCGATAAATATATTGAAATGTGCCAAAGTCCAAATAAACCAGAGTCCTTCTCCTTTCGTTTGATACCCAACTTATACATAAATTTCAAGGGTTTATGGGAACCATATTTTGACCGATAACTCATTAATCGATAAATATATCGAAATATCGCAAAGTCCAAATGAAACCATAGTTGTTCCCCTTTCGCTTGATACCCACATTGTGCTTCAATTCCAAGGGCTTTTGGGAACCACATTTTGACCAATAATTTATTCATCGATAAATATCTCGAAATATGTCAATGTCCAAATGAAACCTGTGACCTTCCCCTTTCGTTTGACACCCATATTATGCAAATATTTCAAGGGTTTATAGGAACCACATTTTGACCGATAACTCATTTATCGATAAATATCTCAAAATATGTCAATGTCCAAATGAAACCTGTGACCTTCCCCTTTCGTCTGACATCCATATTATACACCAATTACAGGGGTTTATGGTAACCACATTTTGACCCAAAACCATTTATCGACAAATATATCGAGATATGGCAATGTCCAAATGAAACCAGTGTCCTTCCCTTTTCGTTTGACACCCATACATATTATACTTACATTCGAAGGTTTTATGGGAACCACATTTTGACCGATTACTCATTTATCGATAAATATATCAAAATATGCGAAAGTCCAAGTGAAACTAGTAACCTTCTCATTGGCACCCATATTGTACACCAGTTCAAGGGTTCATGAGAACCACATTTCGCCCAATTACTCATTTATCGGTAAATATATCGAAATATGGGCAAGTTCAAAACAACCCTTTGCTCGACCATTTTCGTTTGACACCCATATTGTACAATGTACACCAATTTCAGGGTTTTATGAGAACCACATTTTGACCGATAACCATATTTCGATAGATACATCGAAGTTTGGCCAAGTCCAACCGAAACCTATATTCTTCCCCTTTCGTTTGATACCCATATTGTACACCAATTTCAAGGGTTTATGAGAACTACATAATTCATTCATCGGTAAATATCTCGAAATATGTCAATGTCCAAATGAAACCAGTGTCCTTCTCCTTTCGCTTGACATCCATATTATACAAAAATTTCAAGGGTTTATATGAACCACATTTTGACCGATAACTCATTTATCGATAAATATATTGAAATATGGCAATGTCCAAATGAAACCAGTGTCCTTCCCCTTTCGTTTGACACCCATACATATTGTACTTTAATTTGAAGGTTTCATGGTAGCCACATATTGACCGAGAACTAATTTTTCGATAAGTATATCGCAATATGGGCAAGTTCAAAAGAAGTTTGTGTCCTCCCCTTTCGCTTGACACCCATATTGTACACCAATTTCTAGGTTTTATGAGAACCACATTTTTACCGATAACCATATTTCGATAAATACATCGAAGTATGGCCAACTCCAACCGAAACCTGTGTTCTTCCATCCCCTTTCGTTTGATATCCATACATATTATACTTACATTCGAAGGTTTTATGGGAACCACATTTTGACCGATTACTCATTTATCGATAAATATATCAAAATATGCGAAAGTCCAAGTGAAACTAGTAACCTTCTCATTGGCACCCATATTGTACACCAGTTCAAGGGTTCGTGAGAACCACATTTCGCCCAATTACCCATTTATCGATAAGTATATCGAAATATGCCAAATTCCAAATGGTCTTCCCCTTTCGTTTGACATACATATGGTACACCAATTTCACGGTTTTATGGAAACCGCATTTTGACCGATAACTTATTTATGGTAAATACATCGAAGTATGGCCAAGTCCAACCGAAACCTGTGTTCTTCCATCCCCCTTCGTTTGATACCCATACATATTATACTTACATTCGAAGGTTTTATGGGAACCACATTTTGACCGATTACTCATTTATCGATAAATATATCAAAATATGCGAAAGTCCAAGTGAAACTAGTAACCTTCTCATTGGCACCCATATTGTACACCAGTTCAAGGGTTCATGAGAACCACATTTCGCCCAATTACTCATTTATCGGTAAATATATCGAAATATGGGCAAGTTCAAAACAACAATTTGCTCGACCATTTTCGTTTGGCACCCATATTGTACAATGTACACCTATTTCAGGGTTTTATGAGAACCACATTTTGACCGATAACCATTTTCGATAAATACATCGAAGTTTGGCCAATTCCAACCGAAACCTATATTCTTCCCCTTTCGTTTGATACCCATATTGTCGATAAATATATCGAAATATGGCCAAGACCTGACGAAACCTGTGTTCATTCCCTTTCTCTTGACACCCATTTTGTATACTAATTTCTAGGTTTTATGGGAACCACATTTTAGCCAATAACTCATTTATCGATAAATATGGGTAAGTTCAAAAGAACCCTGTGTTCGTCCCCTTTCGTTTGACACCCATATTATACACCAATTTGAGGGTTTTATGGGAACCACATTTTGACCAATAACTCATTTAACGATAAATATATTGAAATGTGCCAAAGTCCAAATAAACCAGAGTCCTTCTCCTTTTGTTTGATACCCACATTACCCTTAAATTTCAAGGGTTTATGGGAACCATACTTTGGCCGATAACTCATTTATCGGTAAATATATCAAAATACCGCAAATTCCAAATGAAACAATGGTTGTTCCCCTTTCGTTTGATACCCAAATTGTGCTTCAATTCCTAGGGCTTTTGGGAACCACATTTTGACCAATAATTTATTCATCGATAAATATCTCGAAATATGTCAATGTCCAAATGAAACCTGTGACCTCCCCGTTTCGTCTGACATCCATATTATACACCAATTACAGGGGTTTATAGTAACCAGATTTTGACCCAAACCCATTTATCGAAAAATATATCGAAATATGGCAATGTCCAAATGAAACCAGTGTCCTTGCCCTTTCGTTTGTAACCCATACATCTTGTACTTAAATTTGAAGGTTTTACACCCTTGGGTTTGACACCCATATTGTACATCAGTTCAAGGGCTTATGAGAACCACATTTTGCCCAATTACTCATTTATCAATAAGTATATCGAAATATGCCAAATTCCAAATGAAACCTGTGACCTGCCCTTTTAGTTTGACATCCATAATATACAAACATTTGAAGGGTATATGGGAACCACATTTTCACCGATAACTCATTTATCGATAAATATGTCGAAATATGGCCAAGTCCAATCGAAACCTGTGTTCTTCCTTCCCCTTTCGTTTGATACCCATACATATTGTACTTAAATTTTAAGGTTTCATGGGAACAACATTTTGACCGATTACTCATTTATCGATAAGTATATCGAAATATGCCAAATTCCAAATGGAACCTGTGTTCTTCCGCTTTCGTTTTATGATATTGTACACCAATTTCAAATTTTTATGGGAACCACATTTTGACCGATAGCTCATTTATCGATAATATGTCGAAATATGGGCAAGTCCAAACGAAACCTGTGTTCGTCCCCCTTGGCTTAGCACCCATATTGTACATCAATTTCAAGGTTTTATGGGAACCACATTTTGACCGATAACTCATTTATCGATAATGTGTTGAAATATGGGCAAGTCCAACCGAAACCTGTGTTCGTCCCCTTTCGTTTAACACCCATATTGTACACCAATTTCAAGGTTTTATGGGAAACACATTTTGACCGATAACTCATTTATCGATAATATGTCGAAATATGGGCAAGTCCAAACGAAACCTGTGTTCGTCCCCTTTAGTTTAACACCCATATTGTACATCAATTTCAAGGTTTTATGGGAACCACATTTCGACCGATAACTCATTTATCGATAATATGTCGAAATATGGGCATGTTCAAACGAAACCTGTGTTCGTCCCCTTTCGTTTAACGCCCATATTGTATAGCAATTTCAAGGTTTTATGGGAACCACATTTTGACCGATAACTCATTTATCGATAATATGTCGAAATATGGGCAATTCCAAACGAAACCTGTGTTCTTCCGCTTTCGTTTTATGATATTTTACAAAAATTTCAAGGTTTTATGGGAACCACACTTTGACCGATAACTCATTTATCGATAATATGTCGAAATATGGGCAAGTCCAAACGAAACCTGTGTTCTTCCCCTTTCGTTTGATACCCATATTGTACTCCGATTTCAGGGGTTTATGGGACCCACATTTTGACCGATAACTTATTTATCGGTAAATATATCGAAATATGGACAAATTCAAGATAACCCTGTGCTCGACCCCTTTCGTTTGACACCTATATTGTATACCAATTTCAGGGTTTTATGAGAACCACATTTTGACCGATAACCATTTTTCAATAAGTACATCGAAGTATAGCCAACTCCAACCGAAACCTGTTTCCTTCCCTTTCGTTTGATATCCATATATTATAATTAAATTTCAAGGTTTTATGGGAACCACATTTTGAACGATAACTCATTTATTGATAAATACATCAAAATATGGGCAATTTCAAAAGAACACTGTTTTCGTCTCCTTTCGTTTGACACCCATATTTTACACCACTTTCAGGGTTTTATGAGAACCGCATTTTGACCGATAACTCATTTATCGGTAAATATATCTTAATATGGGCAAGTTCAAAAGAATCCTGTGTTCGACCCCTTTCGTTTGACACCCATTGTATACCAATTTCAGGGTTTTATGAGAACCACATTTTGACCGATAACCATTTTTCAATAAATACATCGAAGTATGGCCAAGTCCAACCGAAACCTGTGTCCTTCCCCATTCGTTTGGTATCCATATTGCTCTTAAATTTCAAGCTTTTGGGAACCACATTTTGACCGATAACTCATTTATCGATAAATACATCGAAATATGGGCAAGTTCAAAAGCACCCTGTTTTTGTCCCCTTTCGTTTGGCTTCCATATTGTACATAAATTTCAGGGTTTTGTGAGAATCACATTTTGACCGATAACTCATTAATCGGTTAATACATCGAAATATCCCAAAGGCCAAATGAAACCAGAGTTGTTCCCCTTTCGTTTGATACCCACACTGTGCTTCAATTCCAAGGGTTTTTGGGAACCACATTTTGACCAATAATTCATTCATCGATAAATATCTCATGTCAATGTCAAAATCAAACCTGTGTCCTTCCCCATTCGTTTGGTATCCATATTGCTCTTAAATTTCAAGCTTTTGGGAACCACATTTTGACCGATAACTCATTTATCGATAAATACATCGAAATATGGGCAAGCTCAAAAGCACCCTGTTTTTGTCCCCTTTCGTTTGGCTTCCATATTGTACATAAATTTCAGGGTTTTGTGAGAATCACATTTTGACCGATAACTCATTAATCGATTAATACAGCGAAATATCCCAAAGTCCAAATGAAACCAGAGTTGTTCCCCTTTCGTTTGATACCCACACTGTGCTTCAATTCCAAGGGTTTTTGGGAACCACATTTTGACCAATAATTCATTCATCGATAGATATCTCATGTCAATGTCTAAATGAAACCAGAGTCCTTCTCCTTTCGTTTGATACCCACCTTATACTTAAATTTCAAGGGTTTATGGGAACCATATTTTGACCGATAACTCATTAATCGATAAATATATCGAAATATCGCAAAGTCCAAATGAAACCGTAGTTGTTCCCCTTTCGCTTGATACCCACATTGTGCTTCAATTCCAAGGGCTTTTGGGAACCACATTTTGACCAATAATTCATTCATCGATAAATATCTCGAAATATGTCAATGTCCAAATGAAACCTGTGACCTTCCCCTTTCGTTTGACACCCATATTATGCAAATATTTCAAGGGTTTATAGGAACCACATTTTGACCGATAACTCATTTATCGATAAATATCTCGAAATATGTCAATGTCCAAATGAAACCTGTGACGTTCCCCTTTCGTCTGACATCCATATTATACACCAATTACAGGGGTTTATGGTAACCACATTTTGACCCAAAACCATTTATCGAAAAATATATCGAGATATGGTAATGTCCAAATAAAAGCAGCGTCCTTCCCTTTTCGTTTGACACCCATACATATTGTACTTAAATTTGAAGGTTTCATGGGAACCACATATTGACCGAGAACTCATTTTTCGATAAATATATCGCAATATGGGCAGGTTCAAAAGAAGTTTGTGTTTTACCGATAACCATATTTCGATAAATACATCGAAGTATGGCCAAGTCCAACCGAAACCTGTATTCTTCCTTCCCCTTTCGTTTGATACCCATACATATTGTACTTAAATTTGAAGGTTTTATGGGAACCACATTTTGACCGATTACTCGTTTATCGATAAATATATCAAAATATGCGAAAGTCCAAGTGAAACCAGTAACCTTCTCATTGGATTTGACACCCATATTGTACACCAGTTCAAGGGTTCATGAGAACCACATTTCGTACAATTACTCATTTATCGATAAGTATATCGAAATATGCCAAATTCTAAACGAAACCTGTGTTCTTCCCCTTTCGTTTGACAAACATATTGTACAAAAATTTCAAGGTTTTATGGGAACCGCATTTTGACCGATAACTTATTTATCGGTAAATATATCGAAATATGGGCAAGTTCAAAACAACCCTTTGCTCGACCATTTTCGTTTGACACCCATATTAAACAATGTACACCAATTTCAGGGTACCATATTTCGATAGATACATCGAAGTTTGGCCAAGTCCAACCGAAACCTATATTCTTCCCCTTTCGTTTGATACCCATATTGTACACCAATTTCAAGGGTTTATGAGAACCACATAATTCATTCATCGATAAATATCTCGAAATATGTCAATGTCCAAATAAAATCTGTGACCTTCCCCTTTCGTTTGACACCAATATTATACAAAAATTTCAAGGGTTTATGGGAACCACATTTTGACCTATAACTCATTAATCGATAAATATATGGAAATATGGCCAAGACCTGACCTGTTCATTCCCTTTCGCTTGACACCCATTTTGTATACTAATTCCTAGGTTTTATGGGAACCACATTTTAGCCAATAACTCATTTATCGATAAATATGGGCAAGTTCAAAAGAACCCTGTGTTCGTCCCCTTTCGTTTGACACCCATATTATACACCATTTTCAGGGTTTTATGGGAACCACATTTTGACCAATAACTCATTTATCGATAAATATATTGAAATGTGCCAAAGTCCAAATAAACCAGAGTCCTTCTCCTTTCGTTTGATACCCACCTTATACTTAAATTTCAAGGGTTTATGGGAACCATATTTTGACCGATAACTCATTAATCGATAAATATATCGAAATATCGCAAAGTCCAAATGAAACCATAGTTGTTCCCCTTTCGCTTGATACCCACATTGTGCTTCAATTCCAAGGGCTTTTGGGAACCACATTTTGACCAATAATTCATTCATCGATAAATATCTCGAAATATGTCAATGTCCAAATGAAACCTGTGACCTTCCCCTTTCGTTTGACACCCATATTATGCAAATATTTCAAGGGTTTATAGGAACCACATTTTGACCGATAACTCATTTATCGATAAATATCTCGAAATATGTCAATGTCCAAATGAAACCTGTGACGTTCCCCTTTCGTCTGACATCCATATTATACACCAATTACAGGGGTTTATGGTAACCACATTTTGACCCAAAACCATTTATCGATAAATATATCGAGATATGGTAATGTCCAAATAAAAGCAGCGTCCTTCCCTTTTCGTTTGACACCCATACATATTGTACTTAAATTTGAAGGTTTCATGGGAACCACATATTGACCGAGAACTCATTAATCGATTAATACATCGAAATATCGCAAAGTCCAAATGAAACAATAGTTGTTCCCCTTTCGCTTGATACCCACATTGTGCTTCAATTCCAAGGGCTTTTGGGAACCACATTTTGACCAATAATTCATTCACCGATAAATATCTCGAAATATGTCAATGTCCAAATGAAACCAGTGTCCTTCCCTTTTCGTTTGACACTCATACATATTGTACTTAAATTTGAAGGTTTCATGGGAACCACATATTGACCGAATACGCATTAATCGATAAATATATCGAAATATCGCAAAGTCCAAATGAAACCATAGTTGTTCCCCTTTTGCTTGATACCCACATTGTGCTTCAATTCCAAGGGCTTTTGGGAACCACATTTTGACCAATAATTTATTCATCGATAAATATCTCGATATGTCAATGTCCAAATGAAACCAGTGTCCTTCTCCTTTCGCTTGACATCCATATTATACAAAAATTTCAAGGGTTTATATGAACCACATTTTGACCGATAACTCATTTATCGATAAATATCTCGAAATATGTCAATGTCCAAATGAAACCTGTGACCCTCCCCTTTCGTTTGACACCCGTATTATACAAAAACTTCAAGGGTTTATGGGAACCACATTTTAACCGATAACTCATTAGTTGATAAATATATCTAAATATCCCAAAGTCCAAATGAAACCAGAGTAGTTCCCCTTTCGTTTGATACTACCCATATTGTGCTTCAATTCCAAAGGTTTTTGGGAACCACATTTTGACCAATAATTTATTCATCTATAAATATCTCATGTCAATGTCCAAATGAAACCTGTGACCTTCCCCTTTCGTTTGACACCCATATTATACAAAAATTTCAAGGGTTTATGGGAACCACATTTTGACCGATAACTCATTTATCGATAAATATCTCGAAATATGTCAATGTCCAAATGAAATCTGTGACCTTCCCCTTTCGTTTGACATCCATATTATACACCAATTACATAGGTTTGTGGTAACCACATTTTGACCCAACCCCATTTATCGAAAAATATATTGAAATATGGCAATGTCCAAATGAAACCTGTGTCCTTCTCTTTTCGTTTGACACCCATACATATTGTACTTAAATTTGAAGGTTTCATGGGAACCACATATTGACCGAGAACTCATTAATCGATTAATACATCGAAATATCGCAAAGTCCCAATGAAACAATAGTTGTTCCCCTTTCGCTTGATACCCACATTGTGCTTCAATTCCAAGGGCTTTTGGGAACCACATTTTGACCAATAATTTATTCATCAATAAATATCTCGAAATATGTCAATGTCCAAGTGAAATCTGTGACCTTCCCCTTTCGTTTGACGCCCATATTATACAAAAATTTCAAGTTTTTTTGGGAACCACATTTTGACCTATAACTCGTTAATCGGTAAATATATCGAAATATGGCCAAGACCTGACGAAACTTGTGTTCATCCCCTTTCATTTGACACCCATATTATGCAAATATTTCAAGGGTTTATAGGAGCCACATTTTGACCGATAACTCATTTATCGATAAATATCTCGAAATATGTCAATGTCCAAATGAAACCTGTGACTTTCCCCTTTCGTCTGACATCCATATTATACACCAATTACAGGGGTTTATGGTAACCACGTTTTGACCCAAAACCATTTATCGAAAAATATATCGAGATATGGCAATGTCCAAATGAAACCAGTGTCCTTCCCTTTTCGTTTGACACCCATACATATTGTACTTAAATTTGAAGGTTTCATGGGAACCACCTATTGACCGAGAACTCATTAATCGATTAATACATCGAAATATCGCAAAGTCCCAATGAAACAATAGTTGTTCCCCTTTCGCTTGATACCCACATTGTGCTTCAATTCCAAGGGCTTTTGGGAACCACATTTTGACCAATAATTCATTCATCGATAAATATCTCGAAATATGTCAATGTCCAAATGAAACCTGTACATACAAAAATTTCAAGGGTTTATCGGAACCACATTTTGACCGATAAATCATATATCGATAAATATCTCGAAATATGGCAATGTCCAAATGAAAGCAGCGTCGTTCCCTTTTCGTATGACACCCATACATATTGTACTTAAATTTGAAGGTTTCATGGGAACCACATTTTGACCGATAACTCATATATCGATAAATATCTCGAAATATGGCAATGTCCAAATGAAACCAGTGTCCTTCCCTTTTCGTTTGACACCCATACATATTGTACTTAAATTTGAAGGTTTCATGGGAACCACATATTGACCGAGAACTCATTAATCGATAAATATATCGAAATATCGCAAAGTCCAAATGAAACCATAGTTGTTCCCCTTTTGCGTGATACCCACATTGTGCTTCAACTCCAAGGGCTTTTGGGAACCACATTTTGACCAATAATTTATTCATCGATAAATATCTCGATATGTCAATGTCCAAATGAAACCAGTGCCCTTCTCCTTTCGCTTGACATCCATATTATACAAAAATTTCAAGGGTTTATATGAACCACATTTTGACCGATAACTCATTAATCGATAAATATATCGAAATATCCCAAAGTCCAAATGAAACCAGAGTAGTTCCATTTTCGTTTGATACTACCCATATTGTGCTTCAATTCCAAAGGTTTTTGGGAACCACATTTTGACCAATAATTTATTCATCTATAAATATCTCATGTCAATGTCCAAATGAAACCTGTGACCTTCCCCTTTCGTTTGACACCCATATTATACAAAAATTTCAAGGGTTTATGGGAACCACATTTTGACCGATAACTCATTTATCGATAAATATCTCGAAATATGTCAATGTTCAAATGAAACCTGTGACCTTCCCCTTTCGTTTGACATCCATATTATACACCAATTACAAGGGTTTGTGGTAACCACATTTTGTCCCAACCCCATTTATCGAAAAATATATTGAAATATGGCAATGTTCAAATGAAACCAGTGTCCTTCCCTTTTCGTTTGACACCCATACATATTGTACTTAAATTTGAAGGTTTCATGGGAACCACATTTTGACCGATAACTCATATATCGATAAATATCTCGAAATATGGCAATGTCCAGATGAAACCAGTGTCCTTCCCTTTTCGTTTGACACCCATACATATTGTACTTAAATTTCAAGGTTTCATGGGAACCACATATTGACCGAGAACTCATTAATCGATAAATATATCGAAATATCGCAAAGTCCAAATGAAACCATAGTTGTTCCCCTTTTGCGTGATACCCACATTGTGCTTCAACTCCAAGGGCTTTTGGGAACCACATTTTGACCAATAATTTATTCATCGATAAATATCTCGAAATATGTCAATGTCCAAATGAAACCTGTGACCCTTTCCTTTCGTTTGACATCCGTATTATACAAAAACTTCAAGGGTTTATGGGAACCACATTTTAACCGATAACTCATTAATCGATAAATATATCGAAATATCCCAAAGTCCAAATGAAACCAGAGTAGTTCCATTTTCGTTTGATACTACCCATATTGTGCTTCAATTCCAAAGGTTTTTGGGAACCACATTTTGACAAATAATTTATTCATCTATAAATATCTCATGTCAATGTCCAAATGAAACCTGTGACCTTCCCCTTTCGTTTGACACCCATATTATACACCAATTACAAGGGTTTGTGGTAACCACATTTTGACCCAACCCCATTTATCGAAAAATATATTGAAATATGTCAATGTCCAAATGAAACCTGTGACCTTCCCCTTTCGTTTGACACCCATATTATACAAAAATTTCAAGGGTTTATGGGAACCACATTTTGACCGATAACTCATTTATCGATAAATATCTCGAAATATGTCAATGTTCAAATGAAACCTGTGACCTTCCCCTTTCGTTTGACATCCATATTATACACCAATTACAAGGGTTTGTGGTAACCACATTTTGTCCCAACCCCATTTATCGAAAAATATATTGAAATATGGCAATGTTCAAATGAAACCAGTGTCCTTCCCTTTTCGTTTGACACCCATACATATTGTACTTAAATTTGAAGGTTTCATGGGAACCACATTTTGACCGATAACTCATATATCGATAAATATCTCGAAATATGGCAATGTCCAGATGAAACCAGTGTCCTTCCCTTTTCGTTTGACACCCATACATATTGTACTTAAATTTGAAGGTTTCATGGGAACCACATATTGACCGAGAACTCATTAATCGATAAATATATCGAAATATCGCAAAGTCCAAATGAAACCATAGTTGTTCCCCTTTTGCGTGATACCCACATTGTGCTTCAACTCCAAGGGCTTTTGGGAACCACATTTTGACCAATAATTTATTCATCGATAAATATCTCGATATGTCAATGTCCAAATGAAACCAGTGCCCTTCTCCTTTCGCTTGACATCCATATTATACAAAAATTTCAAGGGTTTATATGAACCACATTTTGACCGATAACTCATTAATCGATAAATATATCGAAATATCCCAAAGTCCAAATGAAACCAGAGTAGTTCCATTTTCGTTTGATACTACCCATATTGTGCTTCAATTCCAAAGGTTTTTGGGAACCACATTTTGACCAATAATTTATTCATCTATAAATATCTCATGTCAATGTCCAAATGAAACCTGTGACCTTCCCCTTTCGTTTGACACCCATATTATACAAAAATTTCAAGGGTTTATGGGAACCACATTTTGACCGATAACTCATTTATCGATAAATATCTCGAAATATGTCAATGTCCAAATGAAATCTGTGACCTTCCCCTTTCGTTTGACATCCATATTATACACCAATTACATAGGTTTGTGGTAACCACATTTTGACCCAACCCCATTTATCGAAAAATATATTGAAATATGGCAATGTCCAAATGAAACCTGTGTCCTTCTCTTTTCGTTTGACACCCATACATATTGTACTTAAATTTGAAGGTTTCATGGGAACCACATATTGACCGAGAACTCATTAATCGATTAATACATCGAAATATCGCAAAGTCCCAATGAAACAATAGTTGTTCCCCTTTCGCTTGATACCCACATTGTGCTTCAATTCCAAGGGCTTTTGGGAACCACATTTTGACCAATAATTTATTCATCAATAAATATCTCGAAATATGTCAATGTCCAAGTGAAATCTGTGACCTTCCCCTTTCGTTTGACGCCCATATTATACAAAAATTTCAAGTTTTTTTGGGAACCACATTTTGACCTATAACTCGTTAATCGGTAAATATATCGAAATATGGCCAAGACCTGACGAAACTTGTGTTCATCCCCTTTCATTTGACACCCATATTATGCAAATATTTCAAGGGTTTATAGGAGCCACATTTTGACCGATAACTCATTTATCGATAAATATCTCGAAATATGTCAATGTCCAAATGAAACCTGTGACTTTCCCCTTTCGTCTGACATCCATATTATACACCAATTACAGGGGTTTATGGTAACCACGTTTTGACCCAAAACCATTTATCGAAAAATATATCGAGATATGGCAATGTCCAAATGAAACCAGTGTCCTTCCCTTTTCGTTTGACACCCATACATATTGTACTTAAATTTGAAGGTTTCATGGGAACCACCTATTGACCGAGAACTCATTAATCGATTAATACATCGAAATATCGCAAAGTCCCAATGAAACAATAGTTGTTCCCCTTTCGCTTGATACCCACATTGTGCTTCAATTCCAAGGGCTTTTGGGAACCACATTTTGACCAATAATTCATTCATCGATAAATATCTCGAAATATGTCAATGTCCAAATGAAACCTGTACATACAAAAATTTCAAGGGTTTATCGGAACCACATTTTGACCGATAAATCATATATCGATAAATATCTCGAAATATGGCAATGTCCAAATGAAAGCAGCGTCGTTCCCTTTTCGTATGACACCCATACATATTGTACTTAAATTTGAAGGTTTCATGGGAACCACATTTTGACCGATAACTCATATATCGATAAATATCTCGAAATATGGCAATGTCCAAATGAAACCAGTGTCCTTCCCTTTTCGTTTGACACCCATACATATTGTACTTAAATTTGAAGGTTTCATGGGAACCACATATTGACCGAGAACTCATTAATCGATAAATATATCGAAATATCGCAAAGTCCAAATGAAACCATAGTTGTTCCCCTTTTGCGTGATACCCACATTGTGCTTCAACTCCAAGGGCTTTTGGGAACCACATTTTGACCAATAATTTATTCATCGATAAATATCTCGATATGTCAATGTCCAAATGAAACCAGTGCCCTTCTCCTTTCGCTTGACATCCATATTATACAAAAATTTCAAGGGTTTATATGAACCACATTTTGACCGATAACTCATTAATCGATAAATATATCGAAATATCCCAAAGTCCAAATGAAACCAGAGTAGTTCCATTTTCGTTTGATACTACCCATATTGTGCTTCAATTCCAAAGGTTTTTGGGAACCACATTTTGACCAATAATTTATTCATCTATAAATATCTCATGTCAATGTCCAAATGAAACCTGTGACCTTCCCCTTTCGTTTGACACCCATATTATACAAAAATTTCAAGGGTTTATGGGAACCACATTTTGACCGATAACTCATTTATCGATAAATATCTCGAAATATGTCAATGTTCAAATGAAACCTGTGACCTTCCCCTTTCGTTTGACATCCATATTATACACCAATTACAAGGGTTTGTGGTAACCACATTTTGTCCCAACCCCATTTATCGAAAAATATATTGAAATATGGCAATGTTCAAATGAAACCAGTGTCCTTCCCTTTTCGTTTGACACCCATACATATTGTACTTAAATTTGAAGGTTTCATGGGAACCACATTTTGACCGATAACTCATATATCGATAAATATCTCGAAATATGGCAATGTCCAGATGAAACCAGTGTCCTTCCCTTTTCGTTTGACACCCATACATATTGTACTTAAATTTCAAGGTTTCATGGGAACCACATATTGACCGAGAACTCATTAATCGATAAATATATCGAAATATCGCAAAGTCCAAATGAAACCATAGTTGTTCCCCTTTTGCGTGATACCCACATTGTGCTTCAACTCCAAGGGCTTTTGGGAACCACATTTTGACCAATAATTTATTCATCGATAAATATCTCGAAATATGTCAATGTCCAAATGAAACCTGTGACCCTTTCCTTTCGTTTGACATCCGTATTATACAAAAACTTCAAGGGTTTATGGGAACCACATTTTAACCGATAACTCATTAATCGATAAATATATCGAAATATCCCAAAGTCCAAATGAAACCAGAGTAGTTCCATTTTCGTTTGATACTACCCATATTGTGCTTCAATTCCAAAGGTTTTTGGGAACCACATTTTGACAAATAATTTATTCATCTATAAATATCTCATGTCAATGTCCAAATGAAACCTGTGACCTTCCCCTTTCGTTTGACACCCATATTATACACCAATTACAAGGGTTTGTGGTAACCACATTTTGACCCAACCCCATTTATCGAAAAATATATTGAAATATGTCAATGTCCAAATTAAACCTGTGACCTTCCCCTTTCGTTTGACATCCATATTATACACCAATTACAAGGGTTTGTGGTAACCACATTTTGACCCAACCCCATTTATCGAAAAATAGATTGCAATATGGCAATGTCCAAATGAAACCAGTGTCCTTCCCTTTTCGTTTGACACCCATACATATTGTACTTAAATTTGAAGGTTTCATGGGAACCACATATTGACCGAGAACTAATTTTTCGATAAATATATCGCAATATGGGCAAGTTCAAAAGAATTTTGTGTTCTTCCCCTTTCGCTTGACACCCATATTGTACACCAAATTCAGGGTTTTATGAGAACCATATTTTTACCGATAACCATATTTCGATAAATACACATCGATAAATGTACATCTAAGTATGGCCAAGTCCAACCGAAACCTGTGTTCTTCCTTCCCCTTTCGTTTGATACCCATACATATTGTACTGAAATTTGAAGGTTTTATGGGAATCACGATTACTCATTTATCGATAAATATATCAAAATATGCGAAAGTCCAAGTGAAACCAGTAACCTGCTCATTGGGTTTGACACCCATATTGTACACCAGTTCAAGGGTTCATGAGAACCACATTTCGCCCAATTACTTATTTATCGGTAAATATATCGAAATATGGGCAAGTTCAAAACAACCCTTTGCTCGACCATTTTCGTTTGACACCCATATTGTACAATGTACACCAATTTCAGGGTTTTATGAGAACCACATTTAGACCGATAACCATATTTCGATAGATACATCGAAGTTTGGTCAAGTCCAACCGAAACCTATATTCTTCCCCTTTCGTTTGATACCCATATTGTACACCAATTTCAAGGGTTTATGAGAACCACATAATTCATTCATCGATAAATATCTCGAAATATGTCAATGTCTAAATAAAATCTGTGACCTTCCCCTTTCGTTTGACACCCATATTATACAAAAATTTCAAGGGTTTATGGGAACCACATTTTGACTTATAACTCATTAATCGATAAATATATCGAAATATGGCCAAGACCTGACGAAACCTGTGTTCGTTCCCTTTCGCTTGACACCCATTTTGTATACTAATTCCTAGGTTTTATGGGAACCACATTTTAGCCAGTAACTCATTTATCGATAAATATGGGCAAGTTCAAAATAACCCTGTGTTCGTCCCCTTTCGTTTGACACCCATATTATACACCATTTTCAGGGTTTTATGGGAACCACATTTTGACCAATAACTCATTTATCGATAAATATATTGAAATGTGCCAAAGTCCAAAAAAACCAGAGTCCTTCTCCTTTCGTTTGATACCCACTTTATACTTAAATTTCAAGGGTTTATGGGAACCATATTTTGACCGATAACTCATTAATCGATAAATATATCGAAATATCGCAAAGTCCAAATGAAACAATAGTTGTTCCCCTTTCGCTTGATACCCACATTGTGCTGCAATTCCAAGGGCTTTTGGGAACCACATTTTGACCAATAATTCATTCATCGATAAATATCTCGAAATATGTCAATGTCCAAATGAAACCTGTGACCTGCCACTTTCGTTTGACATCCATAATATACAAAAATTTGAAGGGTATATGGGAACCACATTTTGACCGATGACTCATTTATGGATAAATATGTCGAAATATGGCCAAGTCCAACCGAAACCTGTGTTCTTCCTTCCCCTTTCGTTTGATACCCATACATATTGTACTTAAATTTGAAGGTTTCATGGGAACCACATTTTGACCGATTACTCATTTATCGATAAGTATGTCGAAATATGCCAAATTCCAAATCGAACCTGTGTTCTTCCGCTTTCGTTTTATGATATTGTACACCAATTTCAAATTTTTATGGGAACCACATTTTGACCGATAACTCATTTATCGATAATATGTCGAAATATGGGCAAGTCCAAACGAAACCTGTGTTCGTCCCCCTTGGCTTAACACCCATATTGTACATCAATTTCAAGGATTTATGGGAACCACATTTTGGCCGATAACTCATTTATCGATAATATGTCGAAATATGGGCAAGTCCAACCGAAACCTGTGTTCGTCGCCTTTCTTTTAACACCCATATTGTACACCAATTTCATGGTTTTATGGGAACCACATTTTGACCGATAACTCATTTATCGATAATATGTCGAAATATGGGCAAGTCCAAACGAAACCTGTGTTCGTCCGCTTTCGTTTAACACCCATATTGTACATCAATTTCAAGGTTTTATGGGAACCGCGTTTTGACCGATAACTCATTTATCGATAATATGTCGAAATATGTCAATGTCCAAATGAAACCTGTGACCCTCCCCTTTCGTTTGACACCCTTATTATACAAAAATTTCAAGGGTTTATCGGAACCACATTTTGACCGATAACTCATATATCGATAAATATCTCGAAATATGGCAATGTCCAAATGAAAGCAGCGTCGTTCCCTTTTCGTTTGACACCCATACATATTGTACTTAAAGTTGAAGGTTTCATGGGAACCACATTTTGACCGATAACTCATATATCGATAAATATCTCGAAATATGGCAATGTCCAAATGAAACCAGTGGCCTTCCCTTTTCGTTTGACACCCATACATATTGTACTTAAATTTGAAGGTTTCATGGGAACCACATATTGACCGAGAACTCAATAATCGCTAAATACTCGTATATCGAAGTATCGCAAAGTCCAAATGAAACAATAGTTGTTCCCCTTTCGCTTGATACCCACATTGTGCTTCAATTCCAAGGGCTTTTGGGAACCACATTTTGACCAATAATTCATTCATCGATAAATATCTCGAAATATGTCAATGTCCAAATGAAACCTGTGACCTTCCCCTTTCGTTTGACACCCATATTATGCAAATATTTCAAGGGTTTATACGAACCACATTTTGACCGATAACTCATTTATCGATAAATATCTCGAAATATGTCAATGTCCAAATGAAACCTGTGACCTTCCCCTTTCGTCTGACATCCATATTATACACCAATTACAGGGGTTTATGGTAACCACATTTTGACCCAAAACCATTTATCGAAAAATATATCGAGATATGGTAATGTCCAAATGAAAGCAGCGTCCTTCCCTTTTCGTTTGACACCCATACATATTGTACTTAAATTTGAAGGTTTCATGGGAACCACATATCGACCGAGAACTCATTAATCGCTAAATACTCGTATATCGAAATATCGCAAAGTCCAAATGAAACAATAGTTGTTCACCTTTCGCTTGATACCCACATTGTGCTTCAATTCCAAGGGCTTTTGGGAACCACATTTTGACCAATTATTCATTCACCGATAAATATCTCGAAATATGTCAATGTCCAAATGAAACCTGTGACCCTCCCCTTTCGTTTGAAACCCGTATTATACAAAAATTTCAAGGGTTTATGGGAACCACATTTTGACCGATAACTCATATATCGATAAATATCTCGAAACATGGCAATGTCCAAATGAAAGCAGCGTCCTTCCTTTTTCGTTTGACACCCATACATATTGTACTTAAATTTGAAGGTTTCATGGGAACCACATTTTGACCGATAACTCATATATCGATAAATATCTCGAAATAAGGCAATGTCCAAATGAAACCAGTGTCCTTCCCTTTTCGTTTGACACTCATACATATTGTACTTAAATTTGAAGGTTTCATGGGAACCACATATTGACCGAATACTCATTAATCGATAAATATATCGAAATATCGCAAAGTCCAAATGAAACCATAGTTGTTCCCCTTTTGCTTGATACCCACATTGTGCTTCAATTCCAAGGGCTTTTGGGAACCACATTTTGACCAATAATTTATTCATCGATAAATATCTCGATATGTCAATGTCCAAATGAAACCAGTGTCCTTCTCCTTTCGCTTGACATCCATATTATACAAAAATTTCAAGGGTTTATATGAACCACATTTTGACCGATAACTCATTTATCGATAAATATCTCGAAATATGTCAATGTCCAAATGAAACCTGTGACCCTCCCCTTTCGTTTGACACCCGTATTATACAAAAACTTCAAGGGTTTATGGGAACCACATTTTAACCGATAACTCATTAATCGATAAATATATCTAAATATCCCAAAGTCCAAATGAAACCAGAGTAGTTCCCCTTTCGTTTGATACTACCCATATTGTGCTTCAATTCCAAAGGTTTTTGGGAACCACATTTTGACCAATAATTTATTCATCTATAAATATCTCATGTCAATGTCCAAATGAAACCTGTGTCCTTCCCCTTTCGTTTGACACCCATATTATACAAAAATTTCAAGGGTTTATGGGAACCACATTTTGACCGATAACTCATTTATCGATAAATATCCCGAAATATGTCAATGTCCAAATGAAACCTGTGACTTTCCCCTTTCGTCTGACATCCATATTATACACCAATTACAGGGGTTTATGGTAACCACATTTTGACCCAACCCCATTTATCGAAAAATATATTGAAATATGGCAATGTCCAAATGAAACCTGTGTCCTTCCCTTTTCGTTTGACACCCATACATATTGTACTTAAATTCGAAGGTTTCATGGGAACCACATATTGACCGAGAACTCATTAATCGATTAAT
The DNA here is from genome assembly GCA_949987695.1 of Merzomyia westermanni. NCBI lineage: Eukaryota > Metazoa > Arthropoda > Insecta > Diptera > Tephritidae > Merzomyia > Merzomyia westermanni. The sequence continues at coordinate 2,716,622 of OX465292.1, read as the reverse complement.
ACATCGAAATATCGCAAAGTCCAAATGAAACAATAGTTGTTCCCCTTTCGCTTGATACCCACATTGTGCATCAATTCCAAGGGCTTTTGGGAACCACATTTTGACCAATAATTCATTCATCGATAAATATCTCGAAATATGTCAATGTCCAAGTGAAATCTGTGACCTTCCCCTTTCGTTTGACGCCCATATTATACAAAAATTTCAATTTTTTTTGGGAACCACATTTTGACCTATAACTCGTTAATCGGTAAATATGTCGAAATATGGCCAAGACCTGACGAAACTTGTGTTCATCCCCTTTCATTTGACACCCATATTATGCAAATATTTCAAGGGTTTATAGGAACCACATTTTGACCGATAACTCATTTATCGATAAATATCTCGAAATATGTCAATGTCCAAATGAAACCTGTGACTTTCCCCTTTCGTCTGACATCCATATTATACAAAAATTTCAAGGGTTTATGGGAACCACATTTTGACCGATAACTCATTTATCGATAAATATCTCGAAATATGTCAATGTCAAAATGAAACCTGTGACTTTCCCCTTTCGTCTGACATCCATATTATACAAAAATTTCAAGGGTTTATGGGAACCACATTTTAACCGATAACTCATTAATCGATAAATATATCTAAATATCCCAAAGTCCAAATGAAACCATAGTAGTTCTTCTTTCGTTTGATACTACCCATATTGTGCTTCAATTCCAAAGCTTTTTGGGAACCACATTTTGACCAATAATTTATTCATCTATAAATATCTCATGTCAATGTCCAAATGAAACCTGTGTCCTTCCCCTTTCGTTTGACACCCATATTATACAAAAATTTCAAGGGTTTATGGGAACCACATTTTGACCGATAACTCATTTATCGATAAATATCTCGAAATATGTCAATGTCCAAATGAAACCTGTGACTTTCCCCTTTCGTCTGACATCCATATTATACACCAATTACAGGGGTTTATGGTAACCACATTTTGACCCAAAACCATTTATCGAGAAATATATCGAGATATGGCAATGTCCAAATGAAACCAGTGTCCTTCCCTTTTCGTTTGACACCCATACATATTGTACTTAAGTTTGAAGGTTTCATGGGAACCACATATTGACCGAGAACTCATTAATCGATTAATACATCGAAATATCGCAAAGTCCAAATGAAACAATAGTTGTTCCCCTTTCGCTTGATACCCACATTGTGCTTCAATTCCAAGGGCTTTTGGGAACCACATTTTGACCAATAATTCATTCATCGATAAATATCTCGAAATATGTCAATGTCCAAATGAAACCTGTGACCCTCCCCTTTCGTTTGACACCCGTATTATACAAAAATTCCAAGGGTTTATCGGAGCCACATTTTGACCGATAACTCATATATCGATAAATATCTCGAAATATGGCAATGTCCATATAAAAGCAGCGTCCTTCCCTTTTCGTTTGACACCCATACATATTGTACTTAAATTTGAAGGTTTCATGGGAACCACATTTTGACCGATAACTCATATATCGATAAATATCTCGAAATATGGCAATGTCCAAATGAAAGCAGCGTCGTTCCCTTTTCGTTTGACACCCATACATATTGCACTTAAATTTGAAGGTTTCATGGGAACCACATTTTGACCGATAACTCATATATCGATAAATATCTCGAAATATGGCAATGTCCAAATGAAACCAGTGTCCTTCCCTTTTCGTTTGACACCCATACATATTGTACTTAAATTTGAAGGTTTCATGGGAACCACATATTGACCGAGAACTCATTAATCGATAAATATATCGAAATATCGCAAAGTCCAAATGAAACCATAGTTGTTCCCCTTTTGCGTGATACCCACATTGTGCTTCAACTCCAAGGGCTTTTGGGAACCACATTTTGACCAATAATTTATTCATCGATAAATATCTCGATATGTCAATGTCCAAATGAAACCAGTGTCCTTCTCCTTTCGCTTGACATGCATATTATACAAAAATTTCAAGGGTTTATATGAACCACATTTTGACCGATAACTCATTAATCGATAAATATATCGAAATATCCCAAAGTCCAAATGAAACCAGAGTAGTTCCATTTTCGTTTGATACTACCCATATTGTGCTTCAATTCCAAAGGTTTTTGGGAACCACATTTTGACCAATAATTTATTCATCTATAAATATCTCATGTCAATGTCCAAATGAAACCTGTGACCTTCCCCTTTCGTTTGACACCCATATTATGCAAATATTTCAAGGGTTTATACGAACCACATTTTGACCGATAACTCATTTATCGATAAATATCTCGAAATATGGCAATGTCCAAATGAAACCAGTGTCCTTCCCTTTTCGTTTGACATCCATACATATTGTACTTAAATTTGAAGGTTTCATGGGAACCACATATTGACCGAGAACTCATTAATCGATAAATATATCGAAATATCGCAAAGTCCAAATGAAACCATAGTTGTTCCCCTTTTGCGTGATACCCACATTGTGCTTCAACTCCAAGGGCTTTTGGGAACCACATTTTGACCAATAATTTATTCATCGATAAATATCTCGAAATATGTCAATGTCCAAATGAAACCTGTGACCCTCCCCTTTCGTTTGACACCCGTATTATACAAAAACTTCAAGGGTTTATGGGAACCACATTTTAACCGATAACTCATTAATCGATAAATATATCGAAATATCCCAAAGTCCAAATGAAACCAGAGTAGTTCCATTTTCGTTTGATACTATACATATTGTGCTTCAATTCCAAAGGTTTTTGGGAACCACATTTTGACCAATAATTTATTCATCTATAAATATCTCATGTCAATGTCCAAATGAAACCTGTGACCTTCCCCTTTCGTTTGACACCCATATTATGCAAATATTTCAAGGGTTTATACGAACCACATTTTGACCGATAACTCATTTATCGATAAATAGCTCGAAATATGTCAATGTCCAAATGATACCTGTGACCTTCCCCTTTCGTTTGACATCCATATTATACACCAATAACAAGGGTTTGTGGTAACCACATTTTGACCCAACCCCATTTATCGAAAAATTTATTGAAATATGGCAATGTTCAAATGAAACCAGTGTCCTTCCCTTTTCGTTTGACACCCATACATATTGTACTTAAATTCGAAGGTTTCATGGGAACCACATTTTGACCGATAACTCATATATCGATAAATATCTCGAAATATGGCAATGTCCAAATGAAACCAGTGTCCTTCCCTTTTCGTTTGACACCCATACATATTGTACTTAAATTTGAAGGTTTCATGGGAACCACATATTGACCGAGAACTCATTAATCGATAAATATATCGAAATATCGCAAAGTCCAAATGAAACCATAGTTGTTCCCCTTTTGCGTGATACCCACATTGTGCTTCAACTCCAAGGGCTTTTGGGAACCACATTTTGACCAATAATTTATTCATCGATAAATATCTCGATATGTCAATGTCCAAATGAAACCAGTGTCCTTCTCCTTTCGCTTGACATGCATATTATACAAAAATTTCAAGGGTTTATATGAACCACATTTTGACCGATAACTCATTAATCGATAAATATATCGAAATATCCCAAAGTCCAAATGAAACCAGAGTAGTTCCATTTTCGTTTGATACTACCCATATTGTGCTTCAATTCCAAAGGTTTTTGGGAACCACATTTTGACCAATCATTTATTCATCTATAAATATCTCATGTCAATGTCCAAATGAAACCTGTGACCTTCCCCTTTCGTTTGACACCCATATTATACAAAAATTTCAAGGGTTTATGGGAACCACATTTTGACCGATAACTCATTTATCGATAAATATCTCGAAATATGTCAATGTCCAAATGAAACCTGTGACCCTCCCCTTTCGTTTGACATCCATATTATACACCAATTACAAGGGTTTGTGGTAACCACATTTTGACCCAACCCCATTTATCGAAAAATTTATTGAAATATGGCAATGTTCAAATGAAACCAGTGTCCTTCCCTTTTCGTTTGACACCCATACATATTGTACTTAAATTTGAAGGTTTCATGGGAACCACATTTTGACCGATAACTCATATATCGATAAATATCTCGAAATATGGCAATGTCCAAATGAAACCAGTGTCCTTCCCTTTTCGTTTGACATCCATACATATTGTACTTAAATTTGAAGGTTTCATGGGAACCACATATTGACCGAGAACTCATTAATCGATAAATATATCGAAATATCGCAAAGTCCAAATGAAACAATAGTTGTTCACCTTTCGCTTGAAACCCACATTGTGCTTCAATTCCAAGGGCTTTTGGGAACCGCATTTTGACCAATAATTCATTCACCGATAAATATCTCGAAATATGTCAATGTCCAAATGAAACCTGTGACCCTCCCCTTTCGTTTGAAACCCGTATTATACAAAAATTTCAAGGGTTTATGGGAACCACATTTTGACCGATAACTCATATATCGATAAATATCTCGAAACATGGCAATGTCCAAATGAAAGCAGCGTCCTTCCCTTTTCGTTTGACACCCATACATATTGTACTTAAATTTGAAGGTTTCATGGGAACCACATTTTGACCGATAACTCATATATCGATAAATATCTCGAAATAAGGCAATGTCCAAATGAAACCAGTGTCCTTCCCTTTTCGTTTGACACTCATACATATTGTACTTAAATTTGAAGGTTTCATGGGAACCACATATTGACCGAATACTCATTAATCGATAAATATATCGAAATATCGCAAAGTCCAAATGAAACCATAGTTGTTCCCCTTTTGCTTGATACCCACATTGTGCTTCAATTCCAAGGGCTTTTGGGAACCACATTTTGACCAATAATTTATTCATCGATAAATATCTCGATATGTCAATATCCAAATGAAACCAGTGTCCTTCTCCTTTCGCTTGACATCCATATTATACAAAAATTTCAAGGGTTTATATGAACCACATTTTGACCGATAACTCATTTATCGATAAATATCTCGAAATATGTCAATGTCCAAATGAAACCTGTGACCCTCCCCTTTCGTTTGACACCCGTATTATACAAAAACTTCAAGGGTTTATGGGAACCACATTTTAACCGATAACTGATTAATCGATAAATATATCTAAATATCCCAAAGTCCAAATGAAACCAGAGTAGTTCCCCTTTCGTTTGATACTACCCATATTGTGCTTCAATTCCAAAGGTTTTTGGGAACCACATTTTGACCAATAATTTATTCATCTATAAATATCTCATGTCAATGTCCAAATGAAACCTGTGACCTTCCCCTTTCGTTTGACACCCATATTATACAAAAATTTCAAGGGTTTATGGGAACCACATTTTGACCGATAACTCATTTATCGATAAATATCTCGAAATATGTCAATGTCCAAATGAAACCTGTGACCTTCCCCTTTCGTTTGACATCCATATTATACACCAATTACAAAGGTTTGTGGTAACCACATTTTGACCCAACCCCATTTATCGAAAAATATATTGAAATATGGCAATGTCCAAATGAAACCTGTGCCCTTCCCTTTTCGTTTGACACCCATACATATTGTACTTAAATTCGAAGGTTTCATGGGAACCACATATTGACCGAGAACTCATTAATCGATTAATACATCGAAATATCGCAAAGTCCAAATGAAACAATAGTTGTTCCCCTTTCGCTTGATACCCACATTGTGCATCAATTCCAAGGGCTTTTGGGAACCACATTTTGACCAATAATTTATTCATCGATAAATATCTCGAAATATGTCAATGTCCAAGTGAAATCTGTGACCTTCCCCTTTCGTTTGACGCCCATATTATACAAAAATTTGAATTTTTTTTGGGAACCACATTTTGACCTATAACTCGTTAATCGGCCTCGTTAATATGGCCAAGACCTGACGAAACTTGTGTTCATCCCCTTTCATTTGACACCCATATTATGCAAATATTTCAAGGGTTTATAGGAACCACATTTTGACCGATAACTCATTTATCGATAAATATCTCGAAATATGTCAATGTCCAAATGAAACCTGTGACTTTCCCCTTTCGTCTGACATCCATATTTTACAAAAATTTCAAAGGTTTATGGGAACCACATTTTGACCGATAACTCATTTATCGATAAATATCTCGAAATATGTCAATGTCCAAATGAAACCTGTGACTTTCCCCTTTCGTCTGACATCCATATTATACAAAAATTTCAAGGGTTTATGGGAACCACATTTTAACCGATAACTCATTAATCGATAAATATATCTAAATATCCCAAAGTCCAAATGAAACCATAGTAGTTCTCCTTTCGTTTGATACTACCCATATTGTGCTTCAATTCCAAAGGTTTTTGGGAACCACATTTTGACCAATAATTTATTCATCTATAAATATCTCATGTCAATGTCCATATGAAACCTGTGTCCTTCCCCTTTCGTTTGACACCCATATTATACAAAAATTTCAAGGGTTTATGGGAACCACATTTTGACCGATAACTCATTTATCGATAAATATCTCGAAATATGTCAATGTCCAAATGAAACCTGTGACTTTCCCCTTTCGTCTGACATCCATATTATACACCAATTACAGGGGTTTATGGTAACCACATTTTGACCCAAAACCATTTATCGAGAAATATATCGAGATATGGCAATGTCCAAATGAAACCAGTGTCCTTCCCTTTTCGTTTGACACCCATACATATTGTACTTAAATTTGAAGGTTTCATGGGAGCCACATATTGACCGAGAACTCATTAATCGATTAATACATCGAAATATCGCAAAGTCCAAATGAAACAATAGTTGTTCCCCTTTCGCTTGATACCCACATTGTGCTTCAATTCCAAGGGCTTTTGGGAACCACATTTTGACCAATAATTCATTCATCGATAAATATCTCGAAATATGTCAATGTCCAAATGAAACCTGTGACCCTCCCCTTTCGTTTGACACCCGTATTATACAAAAATTTCAAGGGTTTATCGGAACCACATTTTGACCGATAACTCATATATCGATAAATATCTCGAAATATGGCAATGTCCATATGAAAGCAGCGTCCTTCCCTTTTCGTTTGACACCCATACATATTGTACTTAAATTTGAAGGTTTCATGGGAACCACATTTTGACCGATAACTCATATATCGATAAATATCTCGAAATATGGCAATGTCCAAATGAAAGCAGCGTCGTTCCCTTTTCGTTTGACACCCATACATATTGCACTTAAATTTGAAACTTTCATGGGAACCACATTTTGACCGATAACTCATATATCGATAAATATCTCGAAATATGGCAATGTCCAAATGAAACCAGTGTCCTTCCCTTTTCGTTTGACACCCATACATATTGTACTTAAATTTGAAGGTTTCATGGGAACCACATATTGACCGAGAACTCATTAATCGATTAATACATCGAAATATCGCAAAGTCCAAATAAAACCATAGTTGTTCCCCTTTTGCGTGATACCCACATTGTGCTTCAACTCCAAGGGCTTTTGGGAACCACATTTTGACAAATAATTTATTCATCGATAAATATCTCGATATGTCAATGTCCAAATGAAACCAGTGTCCTTCTCCTTTCGCTTGACATGCATATTATACAAAAATTTCAAGGGTTTATATGAACCACATTTTGACCGATAACTCATTAATCGATAAATATATCGAAATATCCCAAAGTCCAAATGAAACCAGAGTAGTTCCATTTTCGTTTGATACTACCCATATTGTGCTTCAATTCCAAAGGTTTTTGGGAACCACATTTTGACCAATCATTTATTCATTTATAAATATCTCATGTCAATGTCCAAATGAAACCTGTGACCTTCCCCTTTCGTTTGACACCCATATTATACAAAAATTTCAAGGGTTTATGGGAACCACATTTTGACCGATAACTCATATATCGATAAATATCTCGAAATATGTCAATGTCCAAATGAAACCAGTGTCCTTCCCTTTTCGTTTGACACCCATACATATTGTACTTAAATTTGAAGGTTTCATGGGAACCACATTTTGACCGATAACTCATATATCGATAAATATCTCGAAATATGGCAATGTCCAAATGAAACCAGTGTCCTTCCCTTTTCGTTTGACATCCATACATATTGTACTTAAATTTGAAGGTTTCATGGGAACCACATATTGACCGAGAACTCATTAATCGATAAATATATCGAAATATCGCAAAGTCCAAATGAAACCATAGTTGTTCCCCTTTTGCGTGATACCCACATTGTGCTTCAACTCCAAGGGCTTTTGAGAACCACATTTTGACCAATAATTTATTCATCGATAAATATCTCGAAATATGTCAATGTCCAAATGAAACCTGTGACCCTCCCCTTTCGTTTGACACCCGTATTATACAAAAACTTCAAGGGTTTATGGGAACCACATTTTAACCGATAACTCATTAATCGATAAATATATCGAAATATCGCAAAGTCCAAATGAAACCATAGTTGTTCCCCTTTCGCTTGACACCCATATTGTACACCAAATTCAGGGTTTTATGAGAACCACATTTTTACCGATAACCATATTTCGATAAATACACATCGATAAATGTACATCGAAGTATGGCCAAGTCCAACCGAAACCTGTGTTCTTCCTTCCCGTTTCGTTTGATACCCATACATATTGTACTTAAATTTGAAGGTTTTATGGGAACCACATTTTGACCGATTACTCGTTTATCGATAAATATATCAAAATATGCGAAAGTCCAAGTGAAACCAGTAACCTGCTCATTGGGTTTGACACCCATATTGTACACCAGTTCAAGGATTCATGAGAACCACATTTCGCCCAATTACTTATTTATCGGTAAATATATCGAAATATGGGCAAGTTCAAAACAACCCTTTGCTCGACCATTTTCGTTGGACACCCATATTGTACAATGTACACCAATTTCAATGTTTTATGAGAACCACATTTAGACCGATAACCATATTTCGATAGATACATCGAAGTTTGGCCAAGTCCAACCGAAACCTATATTCTTCCCCTTTCGTTTGATACCCATATTGTACACCAATTTCAAGGGTTTATGAGAACCACATAATTCATTCATCGATAAATATCTCGAAATATGTCAATGTCCAAATAAAATCTGTGACCTTCCCCTTTCGTTTGACACCCATATTATACAAAAATTTCAAGGGTTTATGGGAACCACATTTTGACCTATAACTCATTAATCGATAAATATATTGAAATGTGCCAAAGTCCAAAAAAAACAGAGTCCTTCTCCTTTCGTTTGATACCCACTTTATACTTAAATTTCAAGGGTTGATGGGAACCATATTTTGACCGATAACTCATTAATCGATAAATATATCGAAATATCGCAAAGTCCAAATGAAACAATAGTTGTTCCCCTTTCGCTTGATACCCACATTGTGCTGCAATTCCAAGGGCTTTTGGGAACCACATTTTGACCAATAATTCATTCATCGATAAATATCTCGAAATATGTCAATGTCCAAATGAAACCTGTGACCCTCCCCTTTCGTTTGACACCCGTATTATACAAAAATTTCAAGGGTTTATCGGTTTGACCGATAACTCATTTATCGATAAATATGTCGAAATATGGCCAAGTCCAACCGAAACCTGTGTTCTTCCTTCCCCTTTCGTTTGATACCCATACATATTGTACTTAAATTTGAAGGTTTCATGGGAACCACATTTTGACCGATTACTCATTTATCGATAAGTACTCGTATGTCGAAATATGCCAAATTCCAAATCGAACCTGTGTTCTTCCGCTTTCGTTTTATGATATTGTACACCAATTTCAAATTTTTATGGGAACCACATTTTGACCGATAACTCATTTATCGATAATATGTCGAAATATGGGCAAGTCCAAACGAAACCTGTGTTCGTCCCCTTTCGTTTGACACCCTTATTATACAAAAATTTCAAGGGTTTATCGGAACCACATTTTGACCGATAACTCATATATCGATAAATATCTCGAAATATGTCAATGTCCAAATGAAACCTGTGACCTTCCCCTTTCGTTTGACACCCATATTATACACCAATTACAAGGGTTTGTGGTAACCACATTTTGACCCAACCCCATTTATCGAAAAATATATTGAAATATGTCAATGTCCAAATGAAACCAGTGTCCTTCCCTTTTCGTTTGACACCCGTACATATTGTACTTAAATTTGAAGGTTTCATGGGAACCACATATTGACCGATCGATAAATATATCGCAATATGGGCAAGTTCAAAAGAATTTTGTGTTCTTCCCCTTTCGCTTGACACCCATATTGTACACCAAATTCAGGGTTTTATGAGAACCACATTTTTACCGATAACCATATTTCGATAAATACACATCGATAAATGTACATCGAAGTATGGCCAAGTCCAACCGAAACCTGTGTTCTTCCTTCCCGTTTCGTTTGATACCCATACATATTGTACTTAAATTTGAAGGTTTTATGGGAACCACATTTTGACCGATTACTCGTTTATCGATAAATATATCAAAATATGCGAAAGTCCAAGTGAAACCAGTAACCTGCTCATTGGGTTTGACACCCATATTGTACACCAGTTCAAGGATTCATGAGAACCACATTTCGCCCAATTACTTATTTATCGGTAAATATATCGAAATATGGGCAAGTTCAAAACAACCCTTTGCTCGACCATTTTCGTTTGACACCCATATTGTACAATGTACACCAATTTCAATGTTTTATGAGAACCACATTTAGACCGATAACCATATTTCGATAGATACATCGAAGTTTGGCCAAGTCCAACCGAAACCTATATTCTTCCCCTTTCGTTTGATACCCATATTGTACACCAATTTCAAGGGTTTATGAGAACCACATAATTCATTCATCGATAAATATCTCGAAATATGTCAATGTCCAAATAAAATCTGTGACCTTCCCCTTTCGTTTGACACCCATATTATACAAAAATTTCAAGGGTTTATGGGAACCACATTTTGACCTATAACTCATTAATCGATAAATATATTGAAATGTGCCAAAGTCCAAAAAAAGCAGATTCCTTCTCCTTTCGTTTGATACCCACTTTATACTTAAATTTCAAGGGTTGATGGGAACCATATTTTGACCGATAACTCATTAATCGATAAATATATCGAAATATCGCAAAGTCCAAATGAAACAATAGTTGTTCCCCTTTCGCTTGATACCCACATTGTGCTGCAATTCCAAGGGCTTTTGGGAACCACATTTTGACCAATAATTCATTCATCGATAAATATCTCGAAATATGTCAATGTCCAAATGAAACCTGTGACCCTCCCCTTTCGTTTGACACCCGTATTATACAAAAATTTCAAGGGTTTATCGGTTTGACCGATAACTCATTTATCGATAAATATGTCGAAATATGGCCAAGTCCAACCGAAACCTGTGTTCTTCCTTCCCCTTTCGTTTGATACCCATACATATTGTACTTAAATTTGAAGGTTTCATGGGAACCACATTTTGACCGATTACTCATTTATCGATAAGTACTCGTATGTCGAAATATGCCAAATTCCAAATCGAACCTGTGTTCTTCCGCTTTCGTTTTATGATATTGTACACCAATTTCAAATTTTTATGGGAACCACATTTTGACCGATAACTCATTTATCGATAATATGTCGAAATATGGGCAAGTCCAAACGAAACCTGTGTTCGTCCCCTTTCGTTTGACACCCTTATTATACAAAAATTTCAAGGGTTTATCGGAACCACATTTTGACCGATAACTCATATATCGATAAATATCTCGAAATATGGCAATGTCCAAATGAAACCTGTGACCTGCCACTTTCGTTTGACATCCATAATATACAAAAATTTGAAGGGTATATGGGAACCACATTTTGACCGATAACTAATTTATGGATAAATATGTCGAAATATGGCCAAGTCCAACCGAAACCTGTGTTCTTCCTTCCCCTTTCGTTTGATACCCATACATATTGTACTTAAATTTTAAGGTTTCATGGGAACCACATTTTGACCGATTACTCATTTATCGATAAGTATGTCGAAATATGCCAAATTCCAAATCGAACCTGTGTTCTCCCGCTTTCGTTTTATGATATTGTACACCAATTTCAAATTTTTATGGGAACCACATTTTGACCGATAACTCATTTATCGATAATATGTCGAAATATGGGCAAGTCCAAACGAAACCTGTGTTCGTCCCCCTTGGCTTAACACCCATATTGTACATCAATTTCAAGGTTTTATGGGAACCACATTTTGGCCGATAACTCATTTATCGATAATATGTCGAAATATGGGCAAGTCCAACCGAAACCTGTGTTCGTCGCCTTTCGTTTAACACCCATATTGTACACCAATTTCATGGTTTTATGGGAACCACATTTTGACCGATAACTCATTTATCGATAATATGACGAAATATGGGCAAGTCCAAACGAAACCTGTGTTCGTCCCCCTTGGCTTAACACCCATATTGTACATCAATTTCAAGGTTTTATGGGAACCACATTTTGGCCGATAACTCATTTATCGATAATATGTCGAAATATGGGCAAGTCCAACCGAAACCTGTGTTCGTCGCCTTTCGTTTAACACCCATATTGTACACCAATTTCATGGTTTTATGGGAACCACATTTTGACCGATAACTCATTTATCGATAATATGTCGAAATATGGGCAAGTCCAAACGAAACCTGTGTTCGTCCCCTTTCGTTTGACACCCTTATTATACAAAAATTTCAAGGGTTTATCGGAACCACATTTTGACCGATAACTCATATATCGATAAATATCTCGAAATATGGCAATGTCCAAATGAAAGCAGCGTCGTTCCCTTTTCGTTTGACACCCATACATATTGTACTTAAAGTTGAAGGTTTCATGGGAACCACATTTTGACCGATAACTCATGTATCGATAAATATCTCGAAATATGGCAATGTCCAAATGAAAGCAGCGTCGTTCCCTTTTCGTTTGACACCCATACATATTTTACTTAAAGTTGAAGGTTTCATGGGAACCACATTTTGACCGATAACTCATATATCGATAAATATCTCGAAATATCGCAAAGTCCAAATGAAACCATAGTTGTTCCCCTTTTGCTGGATACCCACATTGTGCTTCAATTCCAAGGGCTTTTGGGAACCACATTTTGACCAATAATTTATTCATCGATAAATATCTCGATATGTCAATGTCCAAATGAAACCAGGGTCCTTCTCCTTTCGCTTGACATCCATATTATACAAAAATTTCAAGCGTTTATCGGTTTGACCGATAACTCATTTATCGATAAATATGTCGAAATATGGCCAAGTCCAACCGAAACCTGTGTTCTTCCTTCCCCTTTCGTTTGATACCCATACATATTGTACTTAAATTTGAAGGTTTCATGGGAACCACATTCTGACCGATTACTCATTTATCGATAATATGTCGAAATATGTCAATGTCCAAATGAAACCTGTGACCCTCCTCTTTCGTTTGACACCCTTATTATACAAAAATTTCAAGGGTTTATCGGAACCACATTTTGACCGATAACTCATTAATCGATAAATATATCGAAATATGGCCAAGACCTGACGAAATCTGTGTTCGTTCCCTTTCGTTTGACACCCATTTTGTATACTAATTCCTAGGTTTTATGGGAACCACATTTTAGCCAGTAACTCATTTATCGATAAATATGGGCAAGTCCAAAAGAACCCTGTGTTCGTACCCTTTCGTTTGACACCTATATTATACACCATTTTCAGGGTTTTATGGGAACCACATTTTGACCAATAACTCATTTATCGATAAATATATTGAAATGTGCCAAAGTCCAAATAAACCAGAGTCCTTCTCCTTTCGTTTGATACCCACTTTATACTTAAATTTCAAAGGTTTATGGGAACCATATTTTGACCGATAACTCATTAATCGATAAATATATCGAAATATCGCAAAGTCCAAATGAAACCATAGTTGTTCCCCTTTCGCGTGATACCCACATTGTGCTTCAATTCCAAGGGCTTTTGGGAACCACATTTTGACCAATACTTCATTCATCGATAAATATCTCGACATATGTCAATGTCCAAATGAAACCAGTGTCCTTCCCTTTTCGTTTGACACCCATACATATTGTACTTAAATTTGAAGGTTTCATGGGAACCACATATTGACCGAGAACTCATTAATCAATAAATATATCGAAATATCGCTAAGTCAAAATGAAGCAATAGTTGTTCCGCTTTCGCTTGATACCCACATTGTGCTTCAATTCCAAGGGCTTTTGGGAACCACATTTTGACCAACAATTCATTCATCGATTAATATCTCGAAATATGTCAATGTTCAAATGAAACCTGTGACCCTCCCCTTTCGTTTGACACCCGTATTATACAAAAGTTTCAAGCGTTTATCGGTTTGACCGATAACTCATTTATCGATAAATATGTCGAAATATGGCCAAGTCCAACCGAAACCTGTGTTCTTCCTTCCCCTTTCGTTTGATACCCATACATATTGTACTTAAATTTGAAGGTTTCATGGGAACCACATTCTGACCGATTACTCATTTATCGATAAGTACTCGTATCTCGAAATATGCCAAATTCCAAATCGAACCTGTGTTCTTCCGCTTTCGTTTTATGATATTGTACACCAATTTCAAATTTTTATGGGAACCACATTTTGACCGATAACTCATTTATCGATAATATGTCGAAATATGGGCAAGTCCAAACGAAACCTGTGTTCGTCCCCCTTGGCTTAACACCCATATTATACATCAATTTTAAGGTTTTATGGGAACCACATTTTGACCGATAACTCATTTATCGATAATATGTCGAAATATGGGCAAGTCCAACCGAAACCTGTGTTCGTCGCCTTTCGTTTAACACCCATATTGTACACCAATTTCAAGGTTTTATGGGAACCACATTTTAGCCAATAACTCATTTATCGATAAGTATCTCCTGGTACAGGTAACATCAAAAGTGATTTGGAAAAAAGTTTTTCAAAACGGGGTCGCCCCTCAGCAGTGGTTTGGCAAACTCTCCGAGTGTATTTCTGCCATGACAGGCTTCTCAGCAAAAATTCGTCTCCTTTGTAGATGCCGTTCGGAGTCGGCAAAAAACTGTAGGTCACACCAATTTGTAGGGAAAATTCAAATCGGCACACCACAAATTGGAAGAGAAGCTTGGCGCAAAAATCTCTTAGGAGGTTTATGATGATATACCTGTTGTATATCGCGCCACAGAGATAGAGATCTCAAAATATGTCAATGTCCAAATGAAACCTGTGACCTGCCACTTTCGTTTGACATCCATAATATACAAAAATTTTAAGGGTATATGGGAACCACATTTTGACCGATAACTCATTTATCGATAAATGTGTCGAAATATGGCCAAGTCCAACCGAAACCTGTGTTCTTCCTTCCCCTTTCGTTTGATACCCATACATATTGTACTTAAATTTAAATGTTTCATGGGAACCACATTATGACCGATTACTCATTTATCGATAAGTATGTCGAAATATGCCAAATTCCAAATCGAACCTGTGTTCTTCCGCTTTCGTTTTATGATATTGTACACCAATTTCAAATTTTTATGGGAACCACATTTTGACCGATACCTCATTTATCGATAATATGTCGAAATATGGGCAAGTCCAAACGAAACCTGTGTTCGTCCCCCTTGGCTTAACACCCATATTGTACATCAATTTCAAGGTTTTATGGGAACCACATTTTGGCCGATAACTCATTTATCGATAATATGTCGAAATATGGGCAAGTCCAACCGAAAACTGTGTTCGTCGCCTTTCGTTTAACACCCATATTGTACACCAATTTCATGGTTTTATGGGAACCACATTTTGACCGATAACTCATTTATCGATAATATGTCGAAATATGGGCAAGTCCAAACGAAACCTGTGTTCGTCCCATTTAGTTTAACACCCATATTGTACATCAATTTCAAGGTTTTATGGGAACCGCATTTTGACCGATAACTCATTTATCGATAAATATGTCGAAATATGGCCAAGTCCAACCGAAACCTGTGTCCTTCCCCATTCGTTTGATATCCATATTGCTCTTAAATTTCAAGGTTTTAGGAACCACATTTTGACCGATAACTCATTTATCGATAAATACATCGAAATATGGGCAAGTTCAAAAGCACCCTGTTTTTGTCCCCTTTCGTTTGACTTCCATATTGTACATAAATTTCAGGGTTTTGTGAGAACCAGATTTTGACCTATAACAATTTTTCAATAACTACATCGAAGTATAGCCAAGTCCAACCGAAACCTGTTTCCTTCCCTTTCGTTTGATATCCATATATTATAATTAAATTTCAAGGTTTTATGGGAACCACATTTCGAACGATAACTCATTAATCGATAAATATATTGAAATGTGCCAAAGTCCAAATAAACCAGAGTCCTTCTCCTTTCGTTTGATACCCACTTCATACTTAAATTTCAAGGGTTTATGTGAACCATATTTTGACCGATAACTCATTAATCGATAAATATATCGAAATATCGCAAAGTCCAAATGAAACCATAGTTGTTCCCCTTTCGCTTGATACCCGCATTGTGCTTCAATTCCAAGGGCTTTTGGGAACCACATTTTGACCAGTACTTCATTCATCGATAAATATATCGAAATATGTCAATGTCCAAATGAAACCTGTGACCTTCCCCTTTCGTTTGACACCCACATTATGCAAATATTTCAAGGGTTTATAGGAACCACATTTTGACCGATAACTCATTTATCGATAAATATCTCGAAATATGTCAATGTCCAAATCAAGCCTGTGACCTTCCCCTTTCGTCTGACATCCATATTATACACCAATTACAGGGGTTTATGGTAACCACATTTTGACCCAAACCCATTTATCGGAAAATATATCGAGATATGGCAATGTCCAAATGAAACCAGTGTCCTTCCCTTTTAGTTTGACACCCATACATATTGTACTTAAATTTGAATTTTTCATGGGAACCACATATTGACCGAGAACTCATTAATCGATAAATATATCGAAATTTCGCAAAGTCCAAATGAAACAATAGTTGTTCCCCTTTCGCTTGATACCCACATTGTGCTTCAATTCCAAGGTTTTATGGGAACCACATTTTAGCCAATAACTCATTTATCGATAAGTATCTCCTGGTACAGGTAACATCAAAAGTGATTTGAAAAAAAGTTTTTCAAAACGGGGTCGCCCCTCGGCAGTGGTTTGGCAAACTCTCCGAGTGTATTTCTGCCATGACAGGCTTCTCAGCAAAAATTCGTTTCCTTTGTAGCCGCCGTTCGGAGTCGGCAAAAAACTGTAGGTCCCACCAATTTGTAGGGAAAATTCAAATCGGCACACCACAAATTGGAAGAGAAGCTTTTCGCAAAAATCTCTTAGGAGGTTTATGATGATATACCTGTTGTATATCGCACCATAGAGATAGAGCTCTCAAAATATGTCAATGTCCAAATGAAACCTGTGACCTGCCACTTTCGTTTGACATCCATAATATACAAAAATTTGAAGGGTACGAGTATATGGGAACCACATTTTGACCGATAACTTATTTATCGATAAATATGTCGAAATATGGCCAAGTCCAACCGAAACCTGTGTTCTTCCTTCCCCTTTCGTTTGATACCCATACATATTGTACTTAAATTTGAAGGTTTCATGGGAACCACATTTTGACCGACTACTCATTTATCGATAAGTACGTCGAAATATGCCAAATTCCAAATCGAACCTGTGTTCTTCCGCTTTCGTTTTATGATATTGTACACCAATTTCAAATTTTTATGGGAACCACATTTTGACCGATAACTCATTTATCGATAATATGTCCAAATATGGGCAAGTCCAAACGAAACCTGTGTTCGTCCCCCTTGGCTTAACACCCATATTGTACATCAATTTCAAGGTTTTATGGGAACCACATTTTGGCCGATAACTCATTTATCGATAATATGTCGAAATATGGGCAAGTCCAAACGAAACCTGTGTTCGTCCCCTTTCGTTTAACACCCATATTTTACATCAATTTCAAAGTTTTAGGAACCACATTTTGACCGATAACTCATTTATCGATAAATACATCGAAATATGGGCAAGTTCAAAAGCACCCTGTTTTTGTTCCCTTTCGTTTGACTTACATATTGTACATAAATTTCAGGGTTTTGTGAGAACCACATTTTGACCGATAACAATTTTTTAATAACTACATCGAAGTATAGCCAAGTCCAACCGAAACCTGTTTCCTTCCCTTTCGTTTGATATCCATATATTATAAATAAATTTCAAGGTTTTATGGGAACCACATTTTGAACGATAACTCATTTATTGATAAATACATCAAAATATGGGCAATTTCAAAAGAACACTGTTTTCGTCTCCTTTCGTTTGACACCCATATTGTACACCACTTTCAGGGTTTTATGAGAACCGCATTTTGACCGATAACTTATTTATCGGTAAATATATCTTAATATGGGCAAGTTCAAAAGAACCCTGTGTTCGACCCCTTTCGTTTGACACCCATATTGTACACCAATTTCAGGGTTTTATGAGAACCACATTTTGACCGATAACCATTTTTCGATAAATACATCGAAGTATGGCCAAGTCCAACCGAAACCTGTGTCCTTCCCCATTCGTTTGATATCCATATTGCTCTTAAATTTCAAGGTTTTAGGAACCACATTTTGACCGATAACTCATTTATCGATAAATACATCGAAATATGGACAAGTTCAAAAGCACCCTGTTTTTTTCGCCTTTCGTTTGACTTCCATATTGTACATAAATTTCACGGTTTTGTGAGAACCACATTTTGACCGATAACAATTTTTCGATAAATACATCGAAGTATGGCCAAGTCCGACTGAAACCTGTTTTAGTTCCCTTTCGTTTAACACCCATATTATACACCAAGTTCAAGCGGTTATGGAAACCACATTTTGACCGATAACTCATTAATCGATAAACATATCGAAATGTGCCAAAGTCCAAATGAAACCAGGGTCCTTCCCCTTTCGTTTGATACCCACATTGTACTTAAATTTCAAGGGTTTATGGGACCCATATTTTGACCAATAACTCATTTACCGATAAATATCTCGAAATATTTCAATGTCCAAATGAAAGCTGTGACCTTCCCCTTTCGTTTGACATCCATATTATACAAAAATTTCAAGGGTTTATGGGAACCACATTTTGACCGATAACTCATTAATCGATAAATATATCGAAATGTGTCGAAGTCCAAATGAAACCAGAGTCCTCCCGATTTCGTTTAACCCACATTTTACTTAAATTTCGAGGTTGTATGGGAACCACATTTTGACCGATAACTCATTTACTGATAATATATCGAAATATGGGCTGTGTTCATCCCTTTTCGTTTGACACCCATATTGTACACCAATTTCAAGGGCTTATGGGAACCAGATTTTGCCCGCTTACTCATTTATTGATAAATATATCGAAATATGGCAATGTCCAAATGAAACCAGAGTCCTTCCCCTTTCGTTTATACCTACATTGTACATCAATTTCAAGGTTTTATGGGAACGACGATTTGACCTCTAACTCGTATATTGATAAATAAATCGAAATATGGCCAAGCCCAAACGAAACCTGTGTTCTTCCTCTTTCGTTTGACATCCGCATTGTACACCAATTTCAAGGTTTTATAGGAACTACATTTTAACCAATAACTTAAGTATCGATAAATATATTGAAATTGCCAAAGTCCAAATGAAACCTCTGACCTTCCCCTTTCGTTTGACGCCCATATTATACACCAATTTCAAGGGTTTATGAGAACCAGATTTTGACCGATAACTCATTTATCGATAAATATATCGAAATATGCCAGTTTAAGGAACTCGTTCTTTTAAAAATGCAGCACTGAGCACCCTTACCGTGGCAACCCCGTTTCGAACTCGCTGGAAGGAGAACTTGAGGTTGCCAAAAAGAAGTGTCTATAAAAGCGGGTGCATCGGTAAGTTTCGCTCTCTTATTTATCAGATCAAGTAATTATTAAACGTGCCAGAGGACCGCGGATATATGCTAATTCAATCCACATACATAACTACAACAATCAACCAACTTGTTCCTAAGCCGTCAACGAATAAGTATAACTATTATTATAAAGATCGGTATTAAAGTGCTGAGCATAAGTAACCTTCATTCATTTAAATAAGAATTTTATACCCATGAATTTATATCACTTATCTTTTGTTGTGAACCTATCAACATATAACATTTGAATTTGATTTATATGAAGCGCTTCACATATACATAAGCACATCTATGTACTCAAAAAGTAATCATTCTTAATAAAGTTTTGTTGTTTTGCCACTGTTACTTTAAATACTCGCTCAATCCTTAACAAGGTACTTACGACCCAAATTTGAGCCCGCAACTCCAAACTAAACTTTCGAATGTTCGAAAAATGCAACTCTCGTTCACTTCATTGTAATTTCTGACAGTTGAATAGAGTGAGTCATACCAGTGTTGGCGTCACTGGCGCTGATACCTTAATTTGTGATTCCGTAACGCCATGACGCCAGTAGCGCCAGAAACACTAAACTACTACAAAACACCGCTGTACTGTAGTGGTGCCACTGTCGCTATTGAGTTAAATGTGTTTCTGGCGCTGCCGTCGCCATTGTTTTACTCTATTCTCGCTGCACTGAAGTGGCGCCACTGGCATTATTGAGTTGAAGGTATCACAAATAATGGTATCAGCGCCAGTGACGCCAACATCCGCGCTACAGCTACCAAGGCGCTCCCAAAAATGTTGAGAGGTATACCCAAAGACGCGTTTTGGTTTCAGGAATCACAATCCGAGTGCGGAAAATTAAGATTGGAAACAATTTAAAAGTTATTAACAAAAAAAGGTTGAATAATTACTTTTATACCGGTAAAAAAAGTTACACTCCGCCTTCGGATTCTTGATCAAGGTATGGATACGTGGGTGTAGATACCCCATCGGACTGTTGTCGCTCAGTGCTCGATGGTGTCTCCCAAACTATGTTATTACCGGAGCAAACCTATTTTTGCTCATTATTTTTGAACAGGTAAAAAAGTTTAGACTTCGCCTTCGGATTCTTTCTCCTGGCATGAATACATGTCTTTAGATACCCCCTCCAAACGCTTTGTATTAGTTTTCCGTGATGTCTCATAAACTGCGCCCCTAGCAATATGGTATCATTGCGCCAAAAAAGCACTTTGCGCAATTGCGTTAAAGCACTGCGCAGATACCGCCTATGGCTCTAGCTTCATGGTATCAACGCCAAACAATTGGCGCCGCGACCCAGCCTTAGCGAGTGAAAAAGGGCAGTACAGCGCAAAAAGCAAGCAAGTAAGTCATGCGGAAAAAAAATTGTTTTGAAAAATCATAAAATTAAAGAAAAGAGAGTAAGAAAAGACAGTTTTCAAAGAAAAGTTTAAACGCAAACGTAGTAAATGAACAAAAAACAAAATTGATAGAAAGGCCAGAAAATTCTAGTGGCAGCAGTTGGCTGACATTCCAGCGCAAAAAAAAACTGAAAGCAGCAAAACCACTGAAAAACCAGAAATTTTAAGTAGAAATTTGTAGAAAACTTTCCATGCTTGTCTACAAGCGTACAAAGAACGGTTAGATTTCAACGGCGTTCATAACATACATACGTGTATATGTATATGCACAAATGTACGCGTCTAAATACTGCTCGCTATTGTGGTGTCCAATGTCCGTGTTCAAACAGAGAAACTCGGAGTTGCTTTTATCGGCAATTCTCTTTTGGTGTTGCTCAAGTGTTTCCCATGTTGTTCAAACACGGAAAGGAATTGCTTTGGTTGATTATGTTTTGTACTGACATTCTCGCAATACATACATATGTACTAAGAATTTTTTTACTGCGTTGTATGAATATTTTGAATGAAAAAATGTGTTTTC
The DNA here is from genome assembly GCA_949987695.1 of Merzomyia westermanni. NCBI lineage: Eukaryota > Metazoa > Arthropoda > Insecta > Diptera > Tephritidae > Merzomyia > Merzomyia westermanni. Next base: position 2,694,563 of record OX465292.1, on the reverse strand, counting down.
ACTCAAATTAATATAATTGTATTATTTTCTTGGAAATAAACTTTGAAAATCTGTTGATACAATTACTTTTATGGCGTTTATTAATATGTGTGCATGCGAATGTAAAAAAAGGTATGAAGGAAAATGTCAAAATTAATCTGCGGCCAACATAACATAATTGAGACGAACGGCAACACAAAGCGTGTTTCGCGAGCACAGGCAACTCGGTACCCGTCCCCTTCCATCGTCGCTCTCTCTCCCACAAAAAGCAAAAAAGCAACTCCTTGACGTCAATTTGTATCTGTGTTTGAACACGAACATTTGGAAAAAGTTCACTCGGGGCTAAACTCGCTGCGTCGGCGCAACCAAATCACTAAAATCGTACATTTTGCGTTTGTTATTTATTATACATACATATTTCCGTAATTTGGTATGAACTTAAGCTGCCTGGCGACACGCAAGCATATGCTGCTGGTAGCCATAGCAACGGGTGGTTACCATACTTGTTGTCGGCTTTCGTTGATGAAAATCAAAAATTCTAGATTTTTTCGCTTGACAGCTGCTCTATTTGATCGTTGCCAACGTGTTTGACAAGCATTAGTGTGTTAGTTTTGTGAGAACGTGAAATGAGCAAGCTCGCGGAAGAAAAAGATTTTACGTTGCGGTTTATTGAAACCTACGAGTGCATGATGCTTTTAACTCTTTTAAGAGGTTCTCTTGCGTCAACTGTTTACGTTTTGCATACAAACTTTTCATAAAGAATTTTTTTTCTTTTTTTCCGCCAAAACAACTGCAGTAACAAGCAATAAAAAATCGTCATCCGATGACATGTTTACGTCCGCACGCTACGAATTTTCAATACAAATGGCGCTTGATGCTTTATGCTTGCATGGTGACCGGGCAAACGACAATCACCCGATTACGCACACAACCACCCGTTGCTATGGCTACCAGCAGCATATGCTTGCGTGTCGCCAGGCAGCTTTAAATAAGCCATAATTTTCGATTTCCATAAATACATATTCTTATGTACTAAAATACATCTATCCACGTGCGGATATACATATTTTTATGTATCACCCAGTAAGAAATTCAAGTGTACCACAAAAAATTCGATTGATCGAGTGACATGCATAAGTTTCAGATAATGTACACTTGCAGAAGAGCATATATTTGAAACTTTGAATTTTCATTTTTCTAAAAAGTACGTACACATGCACACAAATATCTAAATCCATAGGCAGATTAGTATACGCATGTATGCCATCAACCCCACGTATATATAAGTGATTCGTTGTATATTTAATACCAACTAACAAACGAAAGGAATCATCATTCGGGTGTGCCCAAATTAAAAACTCATTTTGTTGTGCAAATTACCTACTTGCATACAAATGTATCAAGTATTCCTATTGGGACATTTATCTATGCGGTTATAGTGAAATCATTCTAATTAGAATATACCAAATCAATACATATAGTTAGATATATAGCATTGCTTGTTACTTTATTGGTCGGTTCTCTTCATTGAGAGAGTGTAAAGAGACCGAGTATGTACTCGCTCGTTCTCAAAGTACAATAAAGTAAACAAATTATCGTCCCCTATAATACCGTCGGGTTACCTGTTTCAATCAGCTCAAGTTTGAGCAAGTTTATTTCAACAAATATAACTCAAGTTGCGATGTACACGAACCATAACCTATTTCTTAAGAGTCAAATCCACAGCTACCCTTAATACCATTTCGTACTAACAAATGTATGTAGAAGCGCTGATGTCGTCGACATTGACTGAATAGTTGCAACGTGTGGTTTGATAGCAACGAATTCATTTCGTTACAGCACAACTATCCCCATATGCGTATCCCAGTAAAAGTTTTAATAATGGATCCCATCAAATTTAAGATTAACAGTTTTATTGTTAACGATAACTAATCCACCTTACTAATGCGCCAAGCAGATACAATACGGCGATACGTTGAAAAGCCTGACAGCTTAGTAGATTGCGAGTGTTGGCGTGCGTGACAACAGGTTCGACGGATATGGCAATGTAGATTTTGCTCTAAATTTTGACGTATGACGGATACGTCGACGGTGAAGTACTGTATCTGCTTGACGCATAAGTGATGCTGAGGTGATGAAACATTGGGTTGCTCAGTCACAACGCTAATAAATTCCACCAAACCTGCTAACATACCTCCAAGTGCTGTTGCCTGGTAACGGCAACCTAATGCAAAATTTTATTCTTCAATTTGTTATCGATAGATACATCCGTTCGCATTAAGGATTAAAGTCAAAATCATTTCTTTCAAAGCACTCGAAATGTCGCTAGACCAATCCCTAACAACCAGGTTCATTTTTGAATCAAACAACTTTATATAGTTATGTTTAAATTTTGAAAGAGAAGCTTTCGAAGATCAACCCGATTCACTACTTGAAGTAAAATTGCAAGATTTGAATGCACGATGGGAAAACTTACGTACGTCTTACGCAAACGTTTGCGTAGCGGACGAGAATATCGCTTCGACAGTTTTCAAATCTGAAGCTCACGACAAATTTCAGCTTTGCGCAGATAGCTTTTACATCTGCAAAGCTCAGATCTTAGATCACCTCAAAGTGGTTCAAGATATTCCAAACAAAAATGGGAGTCTTAACCAATTTACCCGTTCCCAATCAGAAAACATGGGTAACGTTATTAAAGTATCCCTATGTGACACTGAGGAATGGCCCTCGTTTCGTGACATGTTCACAGCCTTATATATGAATCACCCCAAACTAACACCTGCTCAAAAACTGTATCACCGGGGGCATTGTTAAAAAATATAAGCTATGTGACGCTATGTAAATAAATAAATAAATAAATATATATATTATTTATGAGCTCTAGGCCTATTTTAAATAAAACAACTAGCAAAGTCTTTGCATCACAGCGGAAGATTCCTTATGATGATATCAGAGTGATATCGAAAATAAATATTAACGACAAATCTAGTTGTTTTATTTAAAATAGGCCTAGAGCTCATAAATAATATATATATTTATTAACGGCCAATAAACAAATTAATTATAAATAAATAAATAATTTTTCGTTAGCGTGGGAAGTCCTTCGGCCGCGCTACGAAAATAAGAAAATGCTAGTTGACAATCAATTGAAATCCCTTTTCCACATTCAAGCCGCCAGTTCTGCAAATAGTGAAGCCATTCAAAGGATTCAAACCACTATTAATGATAATCTTTCCTCTCTCACCGCACAAGGAGTCTCATTCGCTAACTGGGATCCAATCCTAATTTATTTATGTTCAACGAAACTCCCGGACGAAACGCTTTCACTCTGGGAACAATCCCTCAAATCTTGTAAAAGCTCTCCTTGTGGTCTCATATGGAGGTAGTCGAGCGACCAATAAAATTTCCGCTTTTCATTCAAAAGAAAATCAATCCTTTAAATGCAAGATGTGCAACCATTCTCATTCCTTGAAAGTTTGCCAATCATTTAGACAACCAAGCACACCTGTAGAGCCACAAAGCGTTTTTTGCAACTGCTCTAATTTTCCAAATGCTAAAATGCCAGCAACGTAGCAGCAACTATAAATGGAGGGGGCTAAGTAGAAACGATGAATGCGTTGGTGATCAGCTATTAGACTAAGTTTTATTTTCAATTTCATGTCCTTAAATACAATTTCAATATGTAAACAAGTACCGATATTCTAGTACATAAGTTCTGATATCTCCCTACAACATAAGGAGTGTCAAAACTTCATAATATATGCTTAATGCTATTTGTACAATGTACTCGTATGCACATATGTGGTATAGAAAATTCAATATAAAAAGTTAACGATACTTGTACAAAGTACAACCATCCATATGCATGTGTTCGCAACCAGTCAACAAAATCTTCTAAAGAACCAACGTCGTTATTGCAATCTAATCCAATCGAATAATCAAAACTTCGAACTTCTGGACAACAGCAGCCCAAGGACCGAGGGTTACCCCGCTGTTAACCAATATGTTACCAACTGCAATCGTGCATGTCGAACATCTGGGCGAACTTTACGCTCTCCGAGCTCTTCTGGATCAGGGTTCGCAAAAATCATCCATATCCGAAAAAGCCAAAAAAGGGCTAAAGCTTCCAACAACCAAAGAGAATTTCTCCATAACTGGAATGGGAGGCGCAATGGTTGAAAACACCAATAGGGTAGGTCATATCATTCTTGTTTCCAAGGAGGAAAACACCCGGTTAGCAGCCAAAGCCATTGTACAAGTTAACCAGTTTTCTTCCAACCTTTAAAATGGCCAAGTCCGATTTATCCTTACTAAAAGCATTAGATCTAGCGGATCCGCCCTTCTTTCAACCCCCCCAGATAGATCTGGTTCTCGGAAAGGACTTGATGCCGCACATTCTAGCAGAAGGAGTCAACGAAAAATTTTCTGACAATCTGTTGGCACAAAATTCCATATTCGGTTGGTATTTAAGTCGGCCCGTGAAGGGAGACGTGCTTTCGTCTTACCAAGATCATGGTGAAAGCCTAAATACGCAACTTAAAATTTTGGAAAATCGAGGAGATACCAGATCACCACTCGGCCTCCGAAGACGATGTTGCGTGTGAACAATTTTACCTCAACACAACTTTTCGGCAAGACGACGGCTTAAATGTGGGACGTTCCCGCTCGCATGCAATGATGCAAACCCTACGCATGGAACGTACCTTAGGCAAAAACCAAATTCTGAAAGAGGAATGCAATCAAGTACTGGAAGAATATGTAACCTTAAATCACATAAAACCAGCATCTTCCGAAGAAACCCATGATAATGAAAATATCTATCCTTTTATTTGCCTCATCATGCGGTCATTCGTACCGAAAGCAAATCTACCAAGGTTAGGGTGGTATTTAACGCCTCTAAGCCATCCGAAACAGGAGTTTCTCTGAACGATGTTATTCATACAGGGCCTACCTTAAAAGCTGATTTAATGAACGTTATATTAAATTGGCGACTTAATAAATATGTTTCCAATGAAGACATCCAAAAAATGTATCGACAGATCCTAGTTCACGAACAGGATCAACAGTTCCAACGTATTCTATTTCGTAGGAATAATGAATCCAAACTCAGTGACTATGCTCTCAAAACAGTCAATTTTGGTGTCAATTGCGTTCCATTTTTAGCTATTCGTACCTTACACCAATTAGCTGAAGACTCGCCGGAAAAATATCCATTAGCCAAACTCGTTCTTACCACAGAAACATATGTCGATGACATATTATCCGGAGGTCACGAAATTTCATCCTCTTTAGGGGTGCAATCGCAACTCATTCAGTGGTTACTATCGGCTGGGATGACACTGAAAAAGATTACAGCCAATCTTCCAGCAGCGGAATTCCAGACATCGCCATCGCCTAAATGCTAAAATATGCCAAAATGCCGAAGCAAATGAGCTTTCAGAATCTTAGGAGATTTCGCTAATTTGCGATTCTGGAACGCAAGTCGCCTAGCTACAATTTGTTACGTTATCTTTTCGCTTGGGGGCGCTGGGGTAGCACTGCCAGCTGTCAATTTAGTTGTGATTCCTTACGAGCCAGAAAGTGCCAGAAGTAGTCAGAAATACACAGAGGTTACTAGAAGTCAAACCCATACTGTTTGGCGTTACTTATCGGCCTCAGTAAATATAAATTTTTGAGAATTTTACTAGTTTTAGTCAGAGAAATATGGGATTAGACCAAGATATCCGTTAATTTTTCAAAACTATAAAAATTTAAATATTTAGGTGTTGAGAATACCGAAAAATTGAGTTACAGACAAGTTTATAGACAGTTTAATTAACGTATGCGTTTACAATGTAGTGTATTAAGTTCGAGGCATATGCTGTTGGCATATGCTGACGATATTGATATCATTGGCCTTAACAACCGCGCCGTAACTTCTGCTTACTCCAAATTAGAAAAAGAAGCGGAGAAAATGGGATTGGTGGTGAACGAGGGCAAAACGAAGTACCTTCTGTCATCATGCAAAGAGTCAGCGCATTTGCGCCTTGGCAACCAAGCCACTGTTGGCAGCAATAATTTCGAAATAGTAAAGGACTTCGTTTACCTGGGAACCAGCATTAATACCAACAATAATGTTAGCCTAGAAATCCGACGAAGAATCACTCTTGCAAACAAATGCTACTTCGGACTGAGTAGGCAATTGAAAAGTAAAGTCCTCTCTCGACGAACGAAAATAACACTCTACAAGTCACTCATCGCACCCGTCCTGCTATATGGTGCAGAAGCGTGGACACTAACAACATCTGATGAGGCGGCTCTGGGAGTATTCGAGAGAAAGGTTCTTCGAAAGATTTGTGGACCTCTACGCGTTGGCGACGGCGAGTACCGAAGAAGATTTAATGATGAGCTGTATGAACTTTACGCAGACGCCGACATAGTTCAGCGAATTAAAACACAGCGGCTTCGCTGGCTAGGCCACGTAGTGCGAATGAGCGAAGATGCTCCAGCCCAGAAGGTATTCTTATCGGCACCCGCCGGTGGAAGCAGAGGAAGAGGGAGACCACCACTCCGATGGAAGGACCAAGTGGAGACCGATTTGCGATCCCGCGGTGTTTCCAATTGGCGCCAGTTGGCGCAACGAAGAAACGACTGGCGAGCTATGTTGGACGGTCAAAATCGCCCAGGCGGTTAGATGACCATTTAAAGAAGAAGAAGTATTAAGTTCGAGAGTCTTGAGCATGTCCTTCTCATTTTCTTCTTATTATTACAAAAGCCTCACAAATTGCTAAATTTGTTGACATGAGCCTTGAACCTATAATGGATTGTGAGAACACCTATAGGATCCCAAGATTTTTCTCTGATATACCGATTATTGCATCGTTTAGTGTTATAACCACGCATCATTGCCCTAGTCTCAGTTCGACTGTTGGACTCTTTAGCTACATCTGGCTTTTAAAATTTTTGTTGCCCCCTACACTTAATAATTAGCATTTTGTCTCACAAGAAAATATGGTGATATTCTCGTTACACAGGTTTGTAAGGACAACCGCCGCCAGAAATGTGAAAACGCTATGGACATGTTGGTGCGGGAGCCAAATATTATAGCTCCAATCCTTTCTGGGGTTTTGGAGTCATCCGTATATCGTAGTACCCTATTCTGATGGAATCATTCAACTTTGGACGCATCCCTGGTTACTTTGTCTCCCAGTTTTATTTTGAAAATCTTTTTAAAGCTGATGATTTCAGCTATGTCGTCCCTTGGAAGTTGGCAGATTGTAAAACATTTTTAAGTTTTTCTGCACAAAGGAACGTTAATACCTTTCTTCTTATGAAGTGAGTAAGTCACAAAGTAGCGTAAATAGATGTTCTCTAAAAATTTCTAACACTAGGGAAAAATACTTGTTGGGTAAATAATTATAATTTCCATTTTTCGCACAAATTACATATGACATTACCAGAGCCAAATCGGCCTAACCCACAAAACATAGTTTTGAGAAAACGTGAAATGAAAATTTATAGATAATATTGCTTTATTTGGTTCGTACCCCAAACCGTCTTTTATGGTATACTGTTATTTATTTTGCTAATCTAGCTATACTAAGAACGTACTAGTAGAAAAATTGGAAATTAAATAGCGTATTAAAAAAAATTGTGGGTTATGCCGATTTGCCTTTTATACAAATTTTTAAAATACAAAAATTACAGATATTTCGTAAGAACAGCTGGTATATTTTATGAACATAGAAACGTGCAAGAAACTAGTTACTAAAATGTCATTATTCATCATAGGCTTCCTCCATTTCGATGAAATCTTCAGACTGATCCTCCGTTGTTTTCAAATTGTTGTAGAACTGTATGTAAACGGGTGGGATAAAATCCGAGAGTGCCATTAAGTCCATCTTTTTTTTAGTATCTACTTTACGCCCATGCGGATACAGCAGTTTCAAGTTATTACTAACTGATGGAGATTTCGTAGTGTTTCTTTTTGCGATGTTCACGGATTTGAAAGCCACTCAATCATTATTTGAATATTTAAAATGAATGATTAGTGGTTCATCTTTCTTGAATTTTAGCCACTGCATTTTAAGCCACTCTATTTTTTCGTCGTTTGTAGTTTTCTTCCTATTGGTGATTTGGGATTGCAAGGATGCAGTAGAAAAAAAATCTTCGCTTGTCATGATAACAAGTTTAAAAGGGTCCTTTTTTCTGGCAGATCTTATGACGTTACGCTAATGTTCCGGGAGGTAAATATCTTGATCGCAAGGTAAATACGAGTGTCCACTTACTAAAAACTTTTGACCAATCTCGTTTACAGTGAAATTACCGGAACTTACAATGTAATTACAAATCAGCGCTATCTTGATATTCCGGTTTTGGCCCCCGCACTGGTACGAGTATAGTATAAGTTTTTTCGAGACAACATAGTTTTTTACAAAATGTAGGAGACACGACCCTATTTCATCAGGGCCTCGTAAAGCTTTTGATTCATCCCATACATACATAAATGCTTCGTTTGTCGCCAAATTATGGACACCGAGACAAAACGTCCACAGTTGTCGCTTATAATAAGCAACACCTGTCGACAAAACTGGAGTAGCTAATGTCTTCATTAAATCAAAACTAATAACAGTGACCTCTTTATCATTTTTGCCCAACCTTGCATCTGCTTTTATTCCTTTTTTTGCTGAGTCAGCTTTACGAAGATGTAAATCTCGCTCAGTAATTGTGACATGCTTCCTTTCGGCTAATGCCAACATACATTAACATCAAACGATTTTCGGTTTACCTTTATATTAAGCCAAAGAGGGAAACCCAATATAACTAAGCGTGTCCTATTGACCACTTAATAAGTTACGAAAAGTCGTTTTACAACACTGTGTCGGAGAAGCCGTAGTTTTGAAACTTTGGTCAATCGGTTCATCCGTCCGTCTGTCCATCGCCCTACAAAAGGAGATCAAAGAAAATGAACTTCCTTTTCCGATTTTATCACTCGACGTGTTACACGCGGAAAATACTGGTAAATTTAGCCAAAGTCAATCTTAAAATTTCATACCCATCAATAGAATTTACATCACCCAAAAGTAAGTAGTATATATAAACCTTTTCGCAAATGTACAACGGAGCTTTTAAAGGGTTATAGGTCATCAATACTATACAGTGTGGAAAAATTCCTAGTACCCAGAAAAATTAGAGTGCAGACTTGAAGGCGTCCCGATACACATTTCCGTCCATCTACGCATGGAAATCGCATTCATCTCTCATTAAAACCTAATTTACATACTGCGCTTCTACATAACAGAAAACAAAAGGCAAAGGCAACACAGTCCAACATTTCACAAATCGCGTTGTAAGATTGGACACAGCAGTCATTTCGGTCAGAGCTACGCGAGCTGAGGGTTGGGCTATCCACAGGGTCCGGTTTGCGTTACATTTGACCCAAAACGATTTAGCCGAAAAATTAAAAAAAAAAATTGAAATAAAGAAATAATAAGAAACTAAACTAGTGTATAGTGAAAATCGAGATTGCTTTAGAGAATATATAACTAGTTGGCGTAGGTTGAGACAAACGCCTTTGTAATAAAAAAAAAAAAAAACAAGGAAAAAAAAATACAAATAAAAGCACTATAACAAGTTTATAAAAGTGAAAAAAGGGGAAACAACCAGAAAACTAATTTATAAAGAAATGTGTTAAAAAAAAAAACAAAACAAAAGAAACAAAATTTTTAATAGTAACTTACTTTGCATAATAAGTTATCGGCTAATGCAATCCACAAAAAAAAAAAAAAAAAAAATTAAAAAATCAAAAAAAAACAAACAATTGAACCATCAATAAGTAATCTATTACAGTATCAAAATTGCACAGAAGTGGTACCTCTCATTCGTTCTCATTCGATCAGAGAGAGCAAGAGATCGAATGCAGTCGAGTAATCGTCATTTTTGTTCCTTTGTTTTTTTTTTTTTTTCTCCCTCTCTCGGTAAGCTTTGTTTTCTGCGTCGCGACGGTTTTCTTTGTGTTAATTCACAACTTTATGCAATTTTTCACTCCGTTACAACGCGAATCATTCCTGGTTGTTTTTCATTATAAGTGAAACCACCAATTTCGTTTCACGCCCAATTTTTGTATTTACCTATAGTAAGAAGTATAACAAGAAGTTTTTTGGATAATAAAAGAAATTATAATAATCATGGAGTAAATCAGTGTATACTTCCTTAGCGTTATGGTTGCCCAGGGTTGATGCATTTTTTTTGGGATTTTCGCTTAGCGCGCTTGAGAATCATTGGAGGGTGGGTAAAGACTCTGCATCTGCGCTAGATCCCATTAATCAGATAGATGCAGAAACAGGAGGGTCCAACATGGAGCTTGTCCACTCAGATTTCGTTAGTAAGGTTTGTCCGATAACTTCAAGGAGCTGAAATGCTCTTACACTTAAAAATTTATGAACCAAATAGTAGGTTGCGTTTACTGGTTATAGAACCCCCCCCCGGCTGGCTGCTAGCTAATTAGACGAGTTCCGCCCAACCTTTAACCGGACCACTAAAAGACTTGTTTCCCCGAGGCTAAGAAATTACTATGTTGGTTACATAATATATTGCTGTTTTGCAGCATCATCGGTTGAGGCTTCGATTTTTACTTTTAAAAAATCACATTTTTTACATGAGTCGGACACAGGAGCATGAAAGTGTAAATTATCTCTATCTTTATGGCGCGATATACAACAGGTATATCATCATAAACCTCCTAAGAGATTTTTGCGCCAAGCTTCTCTTCCAATTTGTGGTGTGCCGATTTGAATTTTCCCTACAAATTGGTGGGACCTACAGTTTTTTGCCGACTCCGAACGGCATCTACAAAGGAGACGAATTTTTGCTGAGAAGCCTGTCATGGCAGAAATACACTCGGAGAGTTTGCCAAACCACTGCCGAGGGGCGACCCCGTTTTGAAAAACTTTTTTCCAAATCACTTTTGACGTTACCTGTACCAGGGCTCGAACCATGGACCTTCGGTGTGGTAGGCCGGCAACACTACCTTCACACCACTGCGGCGAAAACAAAATATGAGGCTGGTTCAAGAGTCTGGTCTTTATAAAGGCTATAAGTTTTTCCTAAACTAAGATCAGGCGAAAGGTATTTTCTATGGGGGTTTTTAACTCTTGAATAATGTGACTGATACACAGGGAATCTGTTTATGAAATTCTTGATTTCAAATATTTTGGCCTCACTTGTCTTATTGCTGGGAGTATGTTTTCCCCGTTTATCATACCAGCGGCTTTGCTGCACATTATTCTGCTGATTCTTCCATCTGAAACTTTTAACACTTTCTGGAAGAACGTCTTGCAGATCTTAACTTTTTCTCCATTTTCATCAACACCTTAATTTATTTACAACTTCGAGTAATCCGAAAATGTAAGAGGTTTGCAAATCATGGCTCTCAAGTCTATAAAAGCTTTCGAATAGAGTTTTTTGTCGCTCAACATTGATCTTCACATGACACTGATTAGAGCAAGGATACACTATCTCTTCAAATAACTTCGGCGGTACTACCCTACCTTTGTAATTCGTATATTCTTCACCTTTTAATCGCTTTGCTTTCATAACATTTTTCGCCCAAACTTTCTCATTCCTAGTGCGTTTTCTTGTTTTAACTGTTGCACTCGGAGGGGCCTCATCCCTTTCGCTTCCACTTTCTGAGCCACTTGGATTACTATGCACATATTCCGAGCCAGAATCGTCAAATGGGTTGACCTCATACGGGTCTAAAAGTAAAAAAATATAACCTCAACAGATCATGGTTTCTAATAGACATTATTAATTAATATTAATAACTTTCTTACCGTTTACGTAATCATTTTCTTTCAACAAATTCAATTAATTATTGGAATCAATTTCAGTTATTTCCCCCACAACACTATTTTATTTGATTTTAGTTCTGTTCTTGCAAAAAAACAGAGCTTTTACACTTATGTCTGAGAGAAAATGATTTATAAAAGCATCAAAAAATTACTTGCTAGGCCAAGGTAAGGTTTGGCTTACATTCTATTAAAACGCACAGAATTGTGGGTTAGGCCGATTTGGCGTATAATATGTTGAAAAAATTATTTAAGGCAAGAGGATATAACTAGCTGCAACTTTTGAACAGTAGCAGATGGCGGCACAAGCTGATTTGCTAGTATAGTTATATGTTTGGGGAACAACATATGCCCAAAATCTCAAAATCTGAAATTTGTGGGTTAGGCCGATTTGGCGCTGGTAGCGTCATATATTTAATGTATTTGAGTGTTTTTATGACCTTGAAACGACATAGTTATAACCTTTTATCACATAATTTGCCTTTTAGCAGCACATTTTTTAGTTGTCAAAATTAGCTACCTTTAGGACAAAAATAGAGATTTTTGGAGATGTCTAAAATGCCAGAATCGCAATTTCGGCTAAATTAGTTGCCAAAAACAGCTGATTCATTTATCTGATTCATTTGTGTTCATCGCTAAAATGTGCCAGAAAAATGAACCAAAATATGGAGATTTTAGGAGATTGTCATTCACTATAATCGCAAAAGTCGGCAAATGTTGCTAAAATACATTTATAGATTTTTGGCGATCGAGATTAAGCTTTAGCAATATCCAGAACTACGCTGCAGATCTTCTAAGTCGCATTCCCACTGACGACTTGTTAGATTCCGAGTTTCTCAAACTCGATTCCTCAAGTTCTACCAAAACTCTGGGCATACGGTGGAATGCCTTGCTGGATTCATTCTCGTATTCTATTCAGCCATTGACACCTTCAAATCCCGTAAACAAACGTAGAATTCTTTCGTCGGTGTCGAAACTTTTTGACCCGGCAGGGTGGCAACGCCCATTATCGTGCAATCAAAATTTTTTTTCAGCAGCTTTGGCTGGAAGGCAACGAGGGACGAGTGCGTCCAACGACTTTCATTACACAAATGGAATCAGTTTGTGACAGATTTACCAGTTGTTGAATAAATCCAATTACCGAGGTAGACGGAGTTCAGCCCCGATCGAAAGGTTCAAATTCATGGATTCTGTGATGCATCTCAAAAAGCATTTGTACATATTATGCTTGAATATTAAGCCTATACTCGTATACATATAGACTCCTTTTCAGATCTTCTTCAAAATTCACAAGGCTTTCGAGACGATAAAGCCAGTTTCGAGGTATGCCTACACATTGGTTCTGGTCGTAATAAAATAACAGATCGAAATAATACCGTAATTTTCAAGGTTTGATATTGCTGAGCTAAGACTCTACTCCCTTATCTCTCACGTCTTTAAAAATCCTAATTCAGGCGGTCTGAAAATACTAGAGTAGGCAGGCCCAATAATTTAATCAGAGCACACAACGGCGGAAAAATAGATAGATACGCTTTTTATAAAAGTTTAGCCCTTTATCTAATAAAAAACATTCAAGAACAAAGTTCAAACTTTGTTCAACACCTATGAAAATTTAACCAAGTTTCATCAAAATTCTTCACTTTTTAATCCGAGTATTTATAAAAAATTTTTATTTGTAGTTTTATGACCTATTAAATTTTAGTATTTCTAATAAAGTGCCAGGGTGAAGTTGGCAAAAAATAGTAGCAATTTTGGGCATTTATTGATAAATTTATGGTGTCAGTTTTGTTATGCGAAAGGCTAAACTAAAAATCCCTCACTCGAAAACGGTGCGTTCTGCCTTTATGTAATAAACTTTAACAAATATCGATAGACTTAGCGCTTGAAGTGGATTTCGCAAATCGGTGGATTTTCGGCGATCATGATTGTGAAAAATTTTTTAGAACTTGTGACATGAATATTGAAATCAAATAGAACCGATTCGAATCCAGTCAAAGTCTGCAAGCATGTAACATAGATGTTTATTTAAAGATTTCTTTTTTTATCCATTTACGTATTGATCATATAAAAATGAAAATAGATAGTCGATTCACTCAACAAACAACTATCTTTAGATATTTTATGGAGAAGGTTCTTAAAGTGACATAATCTTCCGCCGAAAACTGCATTTTACGCACTTCAGAGCTGCTCGTTACGTCTTTTTCCCAATTGGAAACACCACGGGATTACAAACCGGCCTCCACTTCCTCCTTCTTTTGGAGTGGTGGTCTCCGTCTTCCTCTCCTACCGACGGTGGGTGCCGATTCGCAGAACAAGGCCTAGCCAATTAAAACGTTGGGTTTTAATTCTTTGGCTTGAGAGATGACTTTACTTCTAAATTGTCTACTCAGTCCGAATTAGCATTTGTTTGCGTGAGTGATTCTTCGTTGGATTTCTAGGCTGACATTATTGTTGGTGTTAATGCTGGTTTCCAGGTTAAAAACTCTAAGAGAAATATTTTCTTGGGGATTTCGGTATTTTCTTCAATACAAGGTTATGAAGGCAGTTTCTTTTATCAAAAAAAGAAAACACTTTAGCTCTTCGAAAAAAAAGATTTTAAAAATCGACAAAATGTGTCGTGTTAAGATTGACACATTCTTCTTTAAATGGTCATCTCACCGCCTGGGCGATTTTGACTGTCCAACATAGCTCGCCAGTCGTTTCTTCGTTGCGCCAACTGGCGCCAATTGGAAACACCGCGGGATCGCAAATCGGTCTCCACTTGGTCCTTCCATCGGGGTGGTGGTCTCCCTCTTCCTCTGCTTCCACCGGCGGGTGCCGATAAGAATACCTTCTGGGCTGGAGCATCTTCGCTCATTCGCACTACGTGGCCTAGCCAGCGAAGCCGCTGTGTTTTAATTCGCTGAGCTATGTCGGCGTCTGCGTAAAGATTATACAGCTCATCATTAAATCTTCTTCGGTACTCGCCGTCGCCAACGCGTAGAGGTCCACAAATCTTTCGAAGAACCTTTCTCTCGAATACTCCCAAAGCCGCCTCATCAGATGTTGTTAGTGTCCACGCTTCTGCACCATATAGCAGGACGGGTGCGATGAGTGACTTATAGAGTGTTATTTTCGTTCGTCGAGAGAGGACTTTACTTTTCAATTGCCTACTCAGTCCGAAGTAGCATTTGTTTGCAAGAGTAATTCTTCGTCGGATTTCTAGGCTAACATTATTAATACCAACAAATGCTGGTTCCCAGCTAAACGAAGTCCTTTACTATTTCGAAATTATTGCTGCCAACAGTGGCTGGGTTGCCAAGGCGCGAATGCGCTGACTCTTTGCATGATGACAGAAGGTACTTCGTTTTGCCCTCGTTCACCAGCAATCCCATTTTCTCCGCTTCTTTTTCTAATTTGGAGTAAGCAGAAGTTACGGCGCGGTTGTTAAGGCCAATGATATCAATATCGTCAGCATATGCCAACAGTTGCACGCTTGTATAAAATATTGTTCCAGCGCGGTTAAGTTCTGCAGCTTGTATTATTTTCTCCAGCATTAAATTAAAGAAATCGCACGATAGGAGGTCACCCTGTCGGAAACCTCGTTTAGTTTCGAACGGCTCGGAGAGGTACTTCCCAATTCTGACCGAGCTGGCGGTGTTTCTCAAGGTCATTTTGCATAGCCGTATAAGTTTTGCGGGGAAACCAAATTCAGACATAGCGGCATATAGGCAGCTCCTTTTCGTGCTATCGAAAGCGGCTTTAAAATCAACAAAGAGATGATGTGTGTCGATTCTTTTTTCACGGGGTTTTTCCAAGATTTGGCGTATTGTAAAAATCTGGTCGATGGTAGATTTACCAGGTCTGAAGCCACACTGGTAAGGTCCAATCAGTCTGTTTACATCAGGCTTCAGTCTTTCGCACAATACGCTTGATAGGACCTTATATGCGATATTCAAAAGGCTGATTCCGCGATAGTTGGCGCAGTTTGCAGGATCGCCCTTCTTGTGGATTGGGCAGAGAACACTTAGATTCCAATCTTCAGGCATGCATTCATCCGACCATATTCTGCATAGAAGCTGATGCATGCGCCTTACCAGCTCCTCGGCTCCGTGTTTGAATAGCTCAGCAGGCAAACCATCAGCGCCAGCTGCTTTATTGTTTTTCAATCGGGATATTGCTATTCGCACCTCATTATAGTCGGGTTGTGGAACGTCAATTCCATCATCTTCGATTGTGGGCTCGGGTTCGGCATCTTCTCTGGTTTCTTGCTCAGTTTCTCCATTTAAAAGGGCAGAGAAGTATTCCCTCCATATTCTGAGTGCTCTCTGAACATCGGCCACCAGGTCGCCGTTCTCATTCTTACAGGAGTTTGCCCCGGGTTTAAAACCTTCTGTCATTCGCCGAATTTTTTGGTAGAATTTTCGGGCATTATTCCCGTTGGCCAGCATCTGAGGCTCCTTTATTTCACGCTTTTCTGCCTCTCTTTTTTTCGCCCGGAAAAGCCGCCTCGCTTCCCTCTTCAACTCGCGGTAGTGTTCACACACACTCCTCGTTGCATTCGATCTCAGCGTTGCCTTGTAGGCTTCGTCCTTTCTTTTCGTTGCAGCGCGGCACTCTTCATCATCATACCAGTTGTTTCTTCGCGTTCGCCGGAATCCAATTACTTCTTCGGCTGCGGTACGGAGTGCTCCTGAGATATGATCCCATTGCTCATGCATTCCACTAGGTTGAATTGTGCTCTCGGAGAGCAGGTGTGAGAGGCGATCTGCGAAATAATTGGCGGTCTGTTGCGATTGCAGCTTTTCGACGTCCAGCTTTCCCTGCGTATTTTGTTGCGCCTGTTTTGTCGTACAGAGGCGGGTACGAACCTTGGCTGCTACTAGGTAGTGATCAGAGTCGATGTTAGGTCCTCGTATTGTGCGAACATCTAAAACGTTGGAAGCATGCCGTTCGTCTATCACAACGTGGTCGATCTGGTTGCGTGTTTTTCGATCGGGGGACAGCCATGTAGCTTGATGGATCTTCTTGTGCATGAACCTAGTGCTGGATATGACCATGTTTCGGGCACCGGCGCAGTCGATCAGCCTGAATCCATTTGGCGAAGTCTGATCGTGGAGACTGAACTTCCTGACAGTGGGGCCAAATACACCCTCCTTACCCACCCTGGCGTTAAAGTCGCCAAGCACGACTTTGATATCATGACGGGGGCAGCGCTCGTATGCTTCTTCCAGGCGCTCGTAGAATGCATCCTTTTCCACGTCGTCCTTCTCTTCCGTCGGTGCATGAGCGCAGATAAACGATATGGTGAAAAATCGTACTTTTATGCGGATTGCAGCGAGACGCTCGTTCACGGGTGTGAACGACAGTACTCGGTGACGGAGTCTGCGCTTGTCTTCATGCCCACTCCAGTAGATGTTGCAAGGTGTTCTGATCGTGTTTCCTCGCCCGGTCCATCGCATCTCTTGTATGGCGGTGATGTCAGCTTTTGCTTTCCTCAGGACCTCAACCAGCCGGGCAGCGGCACCTTCCCCATTAAGGGACCGGACATTCCAGGTACATGCCCTTATCTCATAATCCTTATTTCGGTTTCGTTGTCATCTAAAAAAGGGGTTCTCATATCCGAGGCTTTGTTGTTGAATTTCATTGGAACGTTGTTTTATGTGGTGGGTCCCAAACCCAACGCACAACCCGTTTCACGGGAGGTTGAATTCTATTACACGTTTGTATAGCGAGCCGCTTGATCCAAGACAGACGCCCGCTTGCAGCCGCACCACCTGGTGATCAGACGCTGCTGTTTGAACCCCCCAGCAAGCCCTTAAACCGATTATGTCGGAGTGGCCTTACCAGGTTGTCGCCTTCTCACGTTTAGCTCACCACCAAACGGGTGTTCGATGGCTACCCAGAGGATACTTGGGCGCAAAGCCCGGAAGTAGTGAGCTGCTTGAACCGCATGCAAAAGAATCGCTCTGGCCATTCCCAGGTGAATGGCGATCAGAAACTTTCCCCACTTGCGTGGACTTCTGCACACGGCCCCATCCTCCGATTGACACATTACCGGATTAAAATTTAACGAACTATAGAACTGCAGACTCCACAAAATTCAAAAAGTTGTTAAAATAATATCTCACTTTGAAAAATTTCTTATGAATTTTCGCGAATTGTAGGTATATTTTCAAACCAAACTTTATTGTATGTCTTAAATTTCAGGTTTAGATAAAAAAAAATGCATCCCCCCTTCCCAAAATTACTGGCTACGCCACTGTATCAAAAATATGCGAAAGTCCCCTTTTTATACCCCAATTTCAAGGTTATATGGGAACCCCATTTTGAGCGACAGATCATTTATCGATAAATATATCAATATATTCCGAAGTCCAAATGAAACCAGAGTCCGTCCCCTTTCGTTTGATACCCACATTGTTTTTAAATTTCAAAGTTTTATGGGAACCACATTTTGACCAATAACTCATTTATCGATAAATATATCAAAATATACTGTGACGATTCTTCTCAATCATTTACCATCGCTAACTAAATAACACTCCCACCACTAGTTAAACACAACAGAGATAAAGATGGCTACGGTTATGCATGCAAGCGGGTACCAAAGAAGAGGAAGAGAGATAGCGCGAGTGATTGCGAATACGATTCAAAGAGGAGATGCAAATAAATAACACCGATCCTTCGAGAACACGAACAGCGAACAACCAAGAAAGTTCTCGGTGCGTAGGCAAGCACCCTGTCGGATTATATAAGGCGGTGACCAATCAAGGCAGGTTGATCAGTTTATTTTCAAGTGGTGTTCAGTGAACTAATGCGAAGTTACCCAACTCTTAAATTTGTATTGCGTTTATTACTAGTAAATAAAACTAGATATTGGTTACAATACCTGTGCGTGCGTTTGTTTGACTTTATATTGATCAAACCCAGGATTGATAATCACGGAATCATCGAATTCGTCACAACACGAAAGTCCAAATGAAACCAGTGGCCTTCCCCTTTCGTTTGACACTCATATTGTACACCAATTTTAAGGGATTATGGGAACCACATTTGGACCTATAACTCATTTACCGACTAATATATCGATATATGGCCAAGTCCGAACGAAACCTGTGTTCTTCTACTTTCGTTAGACAGCCATAGTTTACAACAATTTAAAGGGTTTATGGGAACCACGTTTTGACCGATAACTTATTTATCGATATATCGATTTTCACAATACGAAAGTCCAAATGAAACCAGTGGCCTTCCCCTTTCGTTTGACACTCATATTGTACACCAATTTTAAGGGATTATGGGAACCACATTTGGATATATCGATCGTCACAATACGAAAGTCCAAATGAAACCAGTGGCCTTCCCCTTTCGTTTGACACTCATATTGTACACCAATTTTAAGGGATTATGGGAACCACATTTGGACCTATAACTCATTTACCGACTAATATATCGATATATGGCCAAGTCCGAACGAAACCTGTGTTCTTCTACTTTCGTTAGACAGCCATAGTTTACAACAATTTAAAGGGTTTATGGGAACCACGTTTTGACCGATAACTTATTTATCGATTTATCGATTTTGAGCGATAACTCAATTATCGATAAATATATCGTAATAAGGGCAAGTCCAAACGAAACCTGTGTTCTACTCCTTTCGTTTAACACCTATATCGTACACCAATTTCAAGGGTTTATGGGAACCAGATTTTGACCGATAACTAATTTATCAATAAATATATTGAAATAAAACCAGAGTCCTTCCCCTTTTGTTTGATACCCACATTTTACTTAAATTTCAAAGTTTTCTTGGAACCACATTTTATATATCGAAATATGGCCTAGTCCAACCCCTGTGTTCTACCCCTTTCTTTTGGCACCCATATTGTACACCAATTTCAAGATATTATGGGAACCACATTTTGACCGATAATTCGTTTATCGATAAATATATCGAAATATGTCAAACGCCAAAAGAAACCTGTGGCCATCCTCTTTCGTTTAAAACCCATATTATACACCCATTGCAAGGATTTGTGGGAACCACTTTTTGCCCAATAACTCATTTATCGATAATTATATCGCAATATGTCAAAGTCCAAAAGAAACATGTGGCCTTCCCCAAGTCCAAACCTGTTGTCATCCCCTTCTGTTGGATACCCACATTGTTTTTAAATTTCAAGGTTTAATGGGAACCACATTTTGACCGATAACTCATTTATCGATAAATATATCGAAATATGCCAAAGTCCAAATGAAACCAGAGTCCCTCCCCTTTCGTTTGATACCCACATTGTTTTTAAATTTCAAAGTTGTATGGGAACCCCATTTTGACCAATAACTCATGTATCGACAACTATATCGAAATATACGAAAGTCCAAATGAAACCAGTGGCCTTCCCCTTTCGTTTGACACCCATAGTGAACAATAATTTCAAGAGTTTATAGAAACCACATTTTGTTCGATGACTCCTTTATCGATAAATATATCGAAATATGGCCAAGTCCAAACCTGTGTTGTACCCCTTTCGTTTGGCACCCATATTGTACACCAATTTCAAGGGCTTATAAGAACCACATTTTGACCGATAACTCATTTATCGGGAACTATATCGAAATATACAAAAGTCCAAATGAAACCAGTGGCCTTCCCCTTTCGTTTGACACCCATATTGAATAATAATTTCAAGGGTTTATGGAAACCATATTTTGACCGATAACTCATTTATCGATAAATATACCGAAATATGGCCAAGCCGAAACCTGTGTTGTACCCCTTTAGTTTGGCACCCATATTGTACACCAATTCAAGGGTTTATGTGAACCGCATTTGGACCGATAACTCAGTTATCGATAAATATATCGAAATATTCCGAAGTCCAAATGAAACTAGAGTCCTTCCACTTTCGTTTAATACCCACATTGTTTTTAAATTTCAAGGTTTTATACGAACCACGTTTTGACCGATAACTCATTTATCGATAAATATACCGAAATATGGCCAAGTTGAAACCTGTGTTGTACCCCTTTAGTTTGGCACCCATATTGTACACCAATTTTAAGGGATTATGGGAACCACATTTGGACCGATAACTCATTTACCGACAATATATCGATATATGGCCAAGTCCGAACGAAACCTGTGTTCTTCTACTTTCGTTAGATCGCCATAGTTTACAACAATTGCAAGGGTTTATGGCAACCACGTTTTGACCGATAACTCATTTATCGATAAATATATCGAAATATGGAAATGACCAAATGAAACAAGAGTTCTTCCCCATATTATACACAAATTTAACGGGTTTTCGGGAACCACATTTTGAGCGATAACTCAATTATCGATAAATATATCGTAATAAGGGCAAGTCCAAACGAAACCTGTGTTCTACTCCTTTCGTTTAACACCTATATCGTACACCAATTTCAAGGGTTTATGGGAACCAGATTTTGACCGATAACTAATTTATCAATAAATATATTGAAATAAAACTAGAGTCCTTCCCCTTTTGTTTGATACCCACATTTTACTTAAATTTCAAAGTTTTCTTGGAACCACATGTTGACCCATAACTCATTTATCGATAAATATATGGAAATATGGCCAAGTCCAAATGAAACCAGAGTCCTTCCGCTTTGGTTTTATACCCACATTGTTTTTAAATTTTAAGGTTTTGTGGGAACCAGATTTTGACCAATAACATATTTATCGATAAATATATCAAAATATACGAAAGTCCAAATGGAACCAGTGGCCTTCCTCTTTCATTTAACGACCATATTGTACACCAATTTCAAGGGATTATGGGAACCACATTTTTACCGATAATTCATTTATCGATAAATATATCGAAATATTTCAAAGGCCAAACGAAACCTGTAGCCATCCTCTTTCGTTTAAAACCCATATTATACACCCATTGCAAGGATTTGTGGGAACCACTTTTTGCCCAATAACTCATTTATCGATAACTATATCGAAATATGTCAAAGTCCAAAAGAAACATGTGGCCTTCCCCAAGTCCAAACCTGTGGTCATCCCCTTTCGTTTGATACCCACATTGTTCTTAAATTTCAAGGTTTAATGGGAACCACATTTGACCGAAAACTCAGTTATCGATAAATATATCGAAATATGTCAAAATCCAAAAGAAACATGTGTCCTTCCCCAAGTCCAAACCTGTGGTCATCCCCTTTCGTTTGATACCCACATTGTTGTTAAATTTCAAGGTTTAATGGGAACCGCATTTTGACCGATAACTCATTTATCGATAAATATATCGCAATATGCCAAAGTCCAAATGAAACCAAGGTCCTTCTCCTTTCGTTTGATACCCACATTGTTTTTAAATTTCAAGGTTTTATGGAAACAAAATTTTTACCGATAACACATTTATCGATAATTATATCGAAATATGGCCAAGTCCAAACGAAACCTATGTCCGCCCCGTTTAGTTTGATACCCATTTTGTATGAAATTTTTGTACCTGTATACCAAATATCAGTAGTATAGGTCAAGTATACTCAGAGTTAGATGGAATTTCAAAAAATCACAAAGTAGCGGTCCCTGGCAGGCCCGGAACACCCAATTTAAGCAAAAACAAGTAAGGACGGCGCTGTCTTCGGCTGTGCCGAAGGCTTTATACCTTTCATGAATACGTGCAAACTTAAATACGCATTGTTTAAAGTTCTCTAAAACTTTGTCAGCATGAACGATCGGTTGTATGGGATATATACTATATACTGACTTTTTTACGAAATCTTTTACTATCAATAAGAAAATATCTCACCAAGTTTTAATCTTTAAAAATGAGGGAGAAATGGTCATAATCCTCTTATTTGACCGATCGGTTGTATGGGAGATATATGCTATAGTGACCCGATTATACTGGATCCGACAAATGTCTAATATAATACAAAAATACATCCGTGTGCCAAATTTCATCGAGATATTTCAAAAATTTAGAGACTAGTTTGCGTTTAAACAGACGGACGGACAGACAGACGGACAGACGGACATGGCTGTATCAACTCAGTTCATCGTCCTGATCAATTTGGTATACTTAATGGTGGCTCTATATAAACGTTACAAACATCGGACCATTTTTTAAAACTCTTATCAAAAACCTGTTGGAAGATCAATTATTTTTTAATTCAACAAAATGCGAATATTACTAAAAGTTTCAAAACAAAGTATTGAAAAACGGTCTTCAAAAATACCATATTGGGTGTTTCTTCGTAACATTATGAGGTATTTTATTTGAAAAAATTATTTTGTTACCCAATAATACTACTATGACAGTTTTACTCTTCAAAGTTCCACCGAGACATGACCGTTGCTCATAATATTTTTTGGCAGTTCATAAACTTATTATTGATAACTGGTTTGATTTTTTAGAAAAATAAGCATTTAGTTTTTTCATATCTAAAAGACCACAAATAAAGGAATATGAAGTTTTTCAAAAGCGTCTTTCAATAATTAGTTCTGAAAATTTTACTAATAACCGATATCAAGTATTTAGGGGAACCACATTTTATGGGAACCATATTTTGAGCGATAACTTATTTATCGATAAATATATCGAAACATGGAACAGTTCAAATGAAATATGTGGCCTTGCACTGTCGTTTGGCATCCATGTTGTATACAAATTTTAAGGTTTTAGGGGAACCAAATTTTTACCGATAACTCATTTATCGATAAATATATCGAAATATGGAATAGTTCGAATGAAACCTGTGGCCTTGCCCTTCGTTTGACACCGAGGGAAGCCGCATCTTTAAGGGTCCCTAGCAGGACCGGAACCCCCAAATTAAAAACCCGTATAAAACCTTCCAGACTATTAGCTGTCTGCACACCAAATTTTAACAACATCCGTCTTGTCATTCTCACGTTATTGAGGAACAAAAGCAAACGTCTGGACATCCAAACATTCACATTTATAATATTATTAAAATTAAGATTAAGATTGATGATGAATTGATGAGCATAATTATAATTACCGTTGTTGGATCTCATCTTGGTTATAAAGTGTTACTATGATAAAATACATTTTTAATGTAAAAATTGGATTCTAGTAACATGTAGGTAAATAAAAATTTAGTTTATGATGAAAGTAATAATTTAATAATCGGAATGTTTTTAGTTGGTAAAGTAATTAATAGATGGTATAGGGGTACTACGAAGAAAAATTTATTTTCGTAAGAAATGCATGCTTTTTAATTAGACTCTCAAAACTAATCTTGCTCGCTATAAGGATACCTTGACTGACTTTTGATTGAACAGGCGCCTCAAAAAAGTTTTTACATTTTTTGAAAGACTTGGCTATTAATCTAATCACAACATACAGGTTTTACAAGATATCACTTTAATGGGCCCTACATTTTAGAACATACCAATTCAAGGGTTTATGTGAACCACATTTGGACCGATAACTCATTTATCGATAAATATATCGAAATATGGCCAAGTCCAACCCCTGTGCTCTACCCCTTTCTTTTGGCACCCATATTGTACACCAATTTCAAGGGTTTACGTGAACCATTTTTGGACCGATAACTCATTTATCGATAAATATATCAATATATCCCGAAGTCCAAATGAAACCAGAGTCCCTCCCCTTTCGTTTGATACCCACATCATATATATTATTTCTGTAAGGTCTTTTTGTGTTATTTCCTAATTTTCTGCTCTCATTTGGAACCAATATTAATAAATAAGGTATCGTTTTAAAGGTGGGGGTTAGCTCTACATGCGAAACCATGTTTTAATTAGCGGAGTGCTTTTGTTTAAGCGTATTTTATAAAAATGAGTTCTTTAAAATAAACGATTGTCAATGCACAAAAAAATCAATTTGTACTGCAACGCTATTGTGACTGACATTCACATGCGTCGCGACATCTACATTTGAATGCTAAGACTGAACAGTGCGCCATCTACACTTGAACATTGCTAAAATAAGTGAATAAGACTGCGTTCACATTGGGTCATAAACTCGAGTTAAAGGGACATTTTTTGAGTTAATTCATATTGATGTTGTCAATCAACTCAAGTTTATGGCTCAATGTGAATGTAATATAAGTGGTGGAATTTCAAATAGCTGTTTGCGCATTTTTGTATGATTTTTTAGGGTCTCACAACAAGTGTAGCTGAAAACCTTTTTTTATAATTTGAGAAAAAGGTTTGAAATCCTGGACCTGGACTAATAAAAGGTTTCAAACCATTTTGGTTTTTTTTTTGCGCAAGGAGCGCGAGTTGTTTTTAAATTTCAAAGTTTTATGAGATACACATTTTGACCAATAACTCAGGTATCGACACCTATATCGAAATATACGAAAGTCCAAATGAAACCAGTGGCCTTCCCCTTTCGTTTGACACCCATATTGAGCAATAATTTCAAGGATTTATAGAAACCACATTTTGACCGATGACTCCTTTATCGATAAATAAATCGAAATATGGCCAAGTCCAAAGCTGTGTTGTACCCCTTTCGTTTGGCACCCATATTGCACACCAATTTCAAGGGCTTATGAGAACCACATTTTGACCGATAACTCATTTATCGACAACTATATCGAAATATACGAAAGTCCAAATGAAACCAGTGACCTTCCCCTTTCGTTTGACACCCATATTGAACACTAATTTTAAGGGTTTATAGAAACCACATTTTGACCGATAACTCATTTATCGATAAATATACCGAAATATGGCCAAGTCGAAACCTGTGTTGTACCCCTTTCGTTTGGCACCCACATTGTACACCAATTCAAGGGTTTATGTGAACCGCATTTGGCCCGATAACTCATTTATCGATAAATATATCGAAATATTCCGAAGTCCAAATGAAACTAGAGTCCTTCCATTTTCGTTTAATACCCACATTGTTTTTAAATTTCAAGTTTTTATGGGAACAACGTTTTGACCAATAACTCATTTATCGATAAATATATCAAAATATGGCCAAGTCCAACCCCTGTATTTTACCCCTTTCTTTTGGCACCCATATTGTACACCGATTTCAAGGGTCTACGTGAACCACATTTGGACTGATAACTCATTTATCGATAAATATATCGAAATATTCCGAAGTCCAAATGAAACCAGAGCCCTTCCGCTTTGTTTTTATACCCGCATGGTTTTTATATTTCAAGGTTTTGTGGGAACCATATTTTGACCAATAACATATTTATCGATAACTATATCAAAATATACGAAAGTCCAAATGGAACCAATGGCCTTCGCCTTTCATATAACGCCCATATTGTACACCAATTTGAAGGGTTAATTTAAAGCACATTTTGACCGATAACTCATTTATCGATAAATATATCGAAATATGCCAAAGTCGAAATGAAACCAAGGTCCTTCTCCTTTCGTTCGATACCCACATTGTTTTTAAATTTCAAGGTTTTATGGAAACAAAATTTTTACCGATAACACATTTATCGATAATTATATCGAAATATGGCCAAGTCGAAACGAAACCTATGTCCGCCCCGTTTAGTTTGATACCCATTTTGTATGAAAGTTTTGTACCTGTATACCAACTATCAGTAGTATAGGTCAAGTATACTCAGAGTTATATGGAATTTAAAAAAATCACAAAGTAGCGGTCCCTGGCAGGCCCGGAACACCCAAATTAAATAAAAAAAAATTGCCTATAGCTCCTCCCAAACTATCTGCACATCAAATTTCAACAAAATCCGTCTTGTCATTCTCACGTTATTGAGTAACAAAAGAAGCAAACGTGTGGACATCCAAACATTCACATTTATAATATTTATAATAGGTACCAAACCTGCAAAACTTTAAGTTCGTAGGTTTTTTAAGTGCAAAATTTATAGCCCAAACCCCATTTATCGAAACTATCGATTGTATTGGAGTTACATGTTTTGTAGGTCCGATCTGGCTGATTTTCACTACACACATTACTTACATAATATGTACCAAACCTGCAAAACTGAAAGTTCCTAGCTTTTTAATTGCAAAATTTATAGCCCCACCCCCATTTATCGGAACAATCGATTGTATTGGAGTTATATGTTTTGTAGGTCCGATCAGGCTGATTTTCACTACACACATTACATACATAACAAGTACCAAAGCTGCAAAAACTTTACGTTCCTAGCTTTTTAATTGCAAAATTTATAGCCCAAACCCCATTTATCGAAACAATCGATTGTATTGGAGTTATATGTTTTGTAGGTCCGATCTGGCTTATTTTCATTACACACATTACATACATAACAAGTACCAAACCTGCAAAACTTTACGTTCCTAGCTTTTTAATTGCAAAATTTATAGCCCAAACCCCATTTATCGAAACAATCGATTGTATTGGAGTTATATGTTTTGTGATTCCGATCTGGCTGATTTTCACTACACACATTACATCCATAACAAGTACCAAAGCTGCAAAAACTTTACGTTCTAGCTTTTTAATTGCAAAATTTATAGCCCAAACCCCATTTATCGAAACAATCGATTGTATTGGAGTTATATGTTTTGTAGGTCCGATCTGGGTGATTTTCACTACACACATTACATACATAACAAGTACCAAACCTGCAAAACTTTACGTTCCTAGCTTTTTAATTGCAAAATTGATAGCCCAAACCCCATTTATCGAAACAATCGATTGTATTGGAGTTATATGTTTTGTAGGTCCGATCTGGCTGATTTTCAATACACACATTACATACATAACAACTACCAAAGCTGCAAAAACTTTACGTTCCTAGCTTTTTAATTGCAAAATTTATAGCCCAAACCCCATTTATCGAAACAATCGATTGTATTGGAGTTATATGTTTTGTAGGTCCGATCTGGCTGATTTTCATTACACACCATTTCATACATAACAAGTACCAAACCTGCAAAACTTCACGTTCCTAGCTTTTTAATTCCAAAATTTATAGCCAAACCCCCATTTATTGGAACAATCGATTGTATGGGAGTTATATGTTTTGTAGGTCCGATCTGGCTTATTTTCATTACACACATTACATACATAACATGTACCAAACCTGCAAAACTTTACGTTCCTAGCTTTTTAATTGCAAAATTTATAGCCCAAACCCCATTTATCGAAACAATCGATTGTATTGGAGTTATATGTTTTGTGATTCCGATCTGGCTGATTTTCACTACACACATTACATACATAACAAGTACCAAAGCTGCAAAAACTTTACGTTCCTAGCTTTTTAATTGCAAAATTTATAGCCCAAACCCCATTTATCGAAACAATCGATTGTATTGGAGTTATATGTTTTGTAGGTCCGATCTGGGTGATTTTCACTACACACATTACATACATAACAAGTACCAAACCTGCAAAACTTTACGTTCCTAGCTTTTTAATTGCAAAATTGATAGCCCAAACCCCATTTATCGAAACAATCGATTGTATTGGAGTTATATGTTTTGTAGGTCCGATCTGGCTGATTTTCAATACACACATTACATACATAACAAGTACCAAAGCTGCAAAAACTTTACGTTCCTAGCTTTTTAATTGCAAAATTTATAGCCCAAACCCCATTTATCGAAACAATCGATTGTATTGGAGTTATATGTTTTGTAGGTCCGATCTGGCTGATTTTCATTACACACCATTTCATACATAACAAGTACCAAACCTGCAAAACGTCACGTTCCTAGCTTTTTAATTCCAAAATTTATAGCCAAACCCCCATTTATTGGAACAATCGATTGTATGGGAGTTATATGTTTTGCAGGTCCGATCTGGCTTATTTTCATTACACACATTACATACATAACATGTACCAAACTTGCAAAACTTTACGTTCCTAGCTTTTTAATTGCAAAATTTATAGCCCAAACCCCATTTATCGAAACAATCGATTGTATTGGAGTTATATGTTTTGTAGGTCCGATCTGGCTGATTTTCACTACACACATTACATACATAATAAGTACCAAACCTGCAAAAACTTTACGTTCCTAGCTTTTTAATTGCAAAATTTATAGCCAAACCCTATTTATCGAAACTATCTATTGTATTGGAGTTACATGTTTTGTAGGTCCGATCTGGCTGATCTTCAATACACACATTACATATATAATAGGTAACAAACCTGCAAAACTTTAAGTTCGTAGCTTTTTAACTACCCGGCTTACTTCGTTACGCCGCAAAAATTAAATATACCGATGTTTAGCTTTGAGTAGAGTGTAAAAATGGGTTACACATTCATATTTTGTGCCTGTTTTCTGCAAGGAATGTAATATACCACAATCCTTTAGATGAAATGCAAACACTTTAAAATTAAACAACGTTATAAACAATTCATTTATTAACAACAAAAAACTCAAAGTTATAATAATTCAAACAACGTTAGGTACCTACATTAGTAAAATGGATTGTGAAACGCAAAAATTAGTTCATAAAATAGGGTACATGTTGTTCATTAATTAACAACTTCCATGAACACAACATTCTTTGTTTTGTTGCCATTTCCACGTATAAGAAAACTCTGGTTTTGTAGTGAAGCAGTTCGCGACAGAGCGACATATAGTTGACGGTGAGAAAACACCTCGATGCGAAGGTTTACCTCAACATAGCTAAATGTTTGCCCTTGGGGCTTCTTAATTGTAATTGCAAAACATATTCTCAAAGGAAGTAGGTGTGTTTTTTTCTACAGAATGCGCCGCTTCGATTTTCAATATTTGTCAACATCAACAAATCAAAGCCAAACGCAATTTTGTTTGCCAAAAACAATAAAGAATACGAGTTAATAGAAATTAAGAGGCATAAGCCGGTTCTATCGCACCGGAATGACCCGGGTTTTCTCACCCGGCAAAGGGCTGTTATTTCAGTGTAACCCTGTCCAATCTGTCCCGTGCCACCCTTAAATTGTCATCCTAGGAGCAAACCCCTGCAGCTGGGTTGCTCCATTGTCTCTTGTTACGGGCTGGGGTCGAACCCAACCCTGGACCAAAAGAGTGGATCTGCTGCGTTTGCTGGAAGAAATTTTATATTAAACGGTCGTATTCGGTACAATGCGCCAAGTGTAAGAGATGGTTACATAAATCTGGATGTTCAGGGCTTAACCCTGCCATCCACAGACCCCGTACTTTCTTTACTACTTTCGAGGCACCATGCTGTACACGCCTAAGGGCGTCCCGCGGTACTCGTCGCTCTGGCGCTCCCCTACCACCCCTACCAACTTCAAGTAGCCACAATGGTGGCTCAGTCTACACGACTGACAGCACCGCTGCCATCCCTGCCTCACCCACTCCCGACTGTCGCTCACGCACACCAGTGTCTCCATCTCACACGGCCGCTCAACACTCCTATCCCCCCCGGAATAGGTCAGATATGAGCATCGCCGAGCGTCAGTCCCCTCTGTCTCTGCCCCTAATGCCCCCCCTGCTTCCAGCCTGCACGTGGGTCAGGAACACCACCTCCTAGTACCTTTCACTACGTGCAGCGTTTGTCGGCAAAGATTGTATACGCCTGCGACATCGGTCAAGTGCAACAATTGCCTTGGCCTGTGTCACACCCTTGTGCTCTGGGCTCGCAAAAGGCAACCTTTGGACGGATTCGTTCATATCCCCCTGTTGCAGTACACAGCCGCCCTCCACGCCAGACAACATCGGCCATGGCGCTCTCAACTCTAGACTGCGACATAGTTTAGGCCTTAGCCCACCTCCACCTTGGCAAACGCATCTGTCCCTCACGCCTAGTATGTCCCCCGTCTCCCCTCCTACACACTTCAAAATTCTGCAGCTGAACTGTAACGGATTAGCTGGAAAGATCGCGGAGATAACTGACTTTATGAAGACGCACAACATCAAAATCGCCGCGATACAAGAGACAACACTGAACACGAGATCGGACTTACGAACTTGTGATGGGTATAATGTACATCGTAAAGACCGTCCCAGCGGTCTTGGGGGTGGCCTTGCGTTCATTACACATCACTCTGTACAATACAATCTATTTTCCCCTGACGTCGACCCCAGGGACTCTACCTTAGAATGCCAAGGCATAGCAGTCCGGTCAGGAGACGCCGACCTGCAAATCATAAACATCTATATTCCTCCTGCCACGTGTTGTCCTAGAGATTATCATCCCGACACTAGTGCGTTGCTAAGGGGCGATAACCATCTAATCCTAGGCGACTTCAACGCACATCACGATCTCTGGCACTCCAACTTGCCAGCAGACAGCAGAGGACACGCAATTGCAGACCAAATAGATAACTCAGCATTCTGTACAGTCAATGGAGATGCCCCCACCAGGGTGGCAGGTAACTATCACAGTTCGCCAGACATCTCCATAACGAGCGCGGGCCTCATTAACTTTGTCATCTGGCGACCGATGCTTACATTAGCTTCAGACCACTTACCCATCTTACTCTCTGTTGAACGACCGACCGACTTCATAACGACTGATAAAATAACATACATCAACTTCACCAAAGCGGACTGGGACCGCTTTACTGAATATACAGAGCGCTCCTTCGCTGCCTTACCCACTCCAACGGACGTACGCAAAGGCGAAAGAGAGTTTCGCAAGATCATCGATTCAGCCTCTTGCCGCTTTATTCCTGCTGGCAGAATACCAGAAATTCGTCCGAATTTCCCGGCAGAAGCTGCGGCGATGGCAAGAGAACGTGACCAAGTGAGACTTATCAATCCCGCAGATCCCAGAATAAAAGATCTCAATGCGGAAATCCGTAGGATTGTCAACGAACACAAGCTGACCAAGTGGAAACAACACCTTGAGACATGCAACCTCTCCGGCGGAGTCGGCAAATTATGGTCGACTGTCAAGGCCCTATCCAATCCGACCAAACACAAAGACAAGGTCGTCATTGCTTTCGGCGACAGTGTCAAATCGGACGCCAGGAAATGCCCGAGCTCCTTTTGCCGGCTGTTTATAATGCATCCACCTGCGGATAGGACTAAGAGAAGAGCCTTCCGACGTGCGCGCAGACACAAACACTCTACTGCGCCCATTGCCGTCTCAGTCGCAGAGGTTAAGGAAGCCATAATGAAGGCCAAACCCTCAAAATCCATCGGACCCGACGGAATTTGCATGAAGATGATCAAACACCTTGGCCATGAAGGACAGAATTATTTAGCGGCTCTCTTCAATCTCTCTCTAACTACCTTCTTTATACCTGAGATATGGAGCGATTGTAGTTCCGCTATTAAAACCAGGGAAGCCGGCGAACCTAGGAGAGTCTTATCGTCCGATATCCCTCCTTTCGCCGGTAGCGAAATTGCTAGAGTCCATTCTGCTTCCTTACTTCGTTACAAATCTAAAATTGGCCGATCATCAACATGGTTTTCGCAAAAATCACAGCACGACATCCGCTTTGAACGCCATTACAACGCAGATTAACAACGGTTTGAATCAAAATCCACCAAACCATAGGACGGTTCTCGTGGCACTTGATCTGTCAAATGCATTTGACACGGTCAATCACGCCACTCTCCTCCGAGATCTGGATGAGACACCGCTCCCTGCCGGCCTTAAGAGGTGGACCGCTAATTACCTCAATGGTCGACAGGCAACAGTCAAATCAAAGGAATAGCCGCAATTGTTTCTCGAATGGATTGCCTTAGTTCATTCAAATTTGTTGGTTTTGCTTTGAAGACTTCCTGTTTGCAATAACCCCACAAGAAAAAGTCAGGTGCAGTAAGGTCAGGCGACCTGGGTGGCCAACTTAATGTGGAGTTTCTGGATATCAGCAAAACCAACAAATTTGAATGAACTAAGGCAATCCATTCGAGAAACAATTGCGGCTATTCCTGTCTCAACTCTCCAAGCAGTAATGAACAACTTTTTGGTAAGATGCCGCACATACATCGACGAGCAGGGGGGGCATTTAAATTCCATTATTTTTAAAACTAAATAAGCTATATTTAATAAAATTTAATGAGCTTTAACATGAATAAAAGAAAAATGAATTCCATACACTGAAAAAAAAATTATTTGAGTTTCTTAATGTAGCAAAATTCATCAGCCACCCTGTATATGTGCTTGTTATTATAATTTGGGGAATCACCAAAAATGCTCTTTATATATCTTCTCTTTTGTCGAAGGCTTATGCATCTCTTAGTCAAAATACATTTTCTCTACGTTGAGTTCATACACACCCACACATACATTTTTGCTCCGCTGTAGCTTAAGTTTGATCTATGAAAATTCTTATGCTTGCTTTAAGTTTTGAAAATGGAAAAAATGAAAACGCCACCTGGTTTATTTTCGGGAAAACTTGCTTCTTAAAAAAATTTCATAAAAATTGGGCCATTACTTTTCGAGATTAGCCGTTACAAATATTTTCATATAAGCAATCTTTACATGTATTAAAATTGTAACAGGTCGATGTCTGTACATTGAAGATATTCAAGAAAAACTGATAGGAGAGGTCGTTATTGGACCAGCGGAATCCAAATCTACAATTTTTAGAACTTTTGTCTGTCAGTCTGTATGATTGTGCGTGCATCACGCAAAAACTACTGAATAGAATTGCATGACATTTTCACCGTTCTATCACTTAACTTCTTCTTCTTTAAATGGTCATCTAACCGCCTGGGCGATTTTGACCGTCCAACATAGCTCGCCAGTCGTTTCTTCTGTGCGCCAACTGGCGCCAATTGGAAACACCGCGGGATCGCAAATCGGTCTCCACTTGGTCCTTCCATCGGAGTGGTGGTCTCTCTCTCCAGCGAAGCCGCTGTGTTTAAATTCGCTGAACTATGTCGGCGTCTGCGTAAAGTTCATACAGCTCATCATTAAATCTTATTCGGTACTCGCCGTCGCCAACGCGTAGAGTTCCACAAATCTTTCGAAGAACCTTTCTCTCGAATACTCCCAGAGCCGCCTCATCAGATGTTGTTAGTGTCCACGCTTCTGCACCATATAGCAGGACGGGTGCGATGAGTGACTTGTAGAGTGTTATTTTCGTTCGTCGAGAGAGGACTTTACTTTTCAATTGCCTACTCAGTCCGAAGTAGCATTTGTTTGCAAGAGTAATTCTTCGTCGGATTTCTAGGCTAACATTATTGTTGGTGTTAATGCTGGTTCCCAGGTAAACGAAGTCCTTTACTATTTCAAAATTATTGCTGCCAACAGTGGCTTGGTTGCCAAGGCGCGAATGCGCTGACTCTTTGCATGATGACAGAAGGTACTTCGTTTTACCCTCGTTCACCACCAATCCCATTTTCTCCGCTTCTTTTTCTAATTTGGAGTAAGCAGAAGTTACGGCGCGGTTGTTAAGGCCAATGATAACAATATCGTCAGCATATGCCAACAGTTGGACGCTTTTATAAAATATTGTTCCAGCGCGGTTAAGTTCTGCAGCTTGTATTATTTTCTCCAGCATTAAGTTAAAGAAATCGCACGATAGGGGGTCACCCTGTCTGAAACCTTGTTTAGTTTCGAACGGCTCGGAGAGGTACTTCCCAATTCTGACCGAGCTGGCCGTGTTGCTCAAGGTCATTTTGCATAGCCGTAAAAGTTTTGCGGGGAAACCAAAATCAGACATAGCGGCATATAGGCAGCTCCTTTTCGTGCTATCGAAAGCGGCTTTAAAATCAACAAAGAGATGATGTGTGTCGATTCTCTTTTCGCGGGTTTTTTCCAAGATTTGGCGTATTGTAAAAATTTGGTCGATGGTAGATTTACCAGGTCTGAAGCCACACTGATAAAGGCCAATCAGTCTGTTCACATCAGGCTTCAGTCTTTCGCACAATACGCTTGATAGGACCTTATATGCGATATTCAAAAGGCTGATTCCGTGATAGTTGGCGCAGTTTGCAGGATCGCCCTTCTTGTGGATTGGGCAGAGAACACTTAGATTCCAATCTTCAGGCATGCATTCATCCGACCATATTCTGCATAGAAGCTGATGCATGCGCCTTACCAGCTCCTCGCCTCCGTGTTTGAATAGCTCAGCAGGCAAACCATCAGCGCCAGCTGCTTTATTGTTTTTCAATCGGGATATTGCTATTCGCACCTCATTATAGTCGGGTTGTGGAACGTCAATTCCATCATCTTCGATTGTGGGCTCGGGTTCGGCATCTTCTCTGGTTTCTTGCTCAGTTTCTCCATTTAAAAAACTTAACGTCTAACTTAAAATTTAGGACAACTTTCAATTGGATATCTCATCCAGTTCCCGAGTTATTGACCAAAATGTGGGAAAAATGTGACCAAAAATGTGGTTTTCTTAGCATAACGCCCGCGTCACACAAAAACGACTGCATGGAAATAAATGAAACTTTCAATAATCATTTTCTAGACGTCTCTCCTAAAATTTAAGATATCTTTCACTGCGATATCTTACCCGGCTCCCAATTTATTGACCTAAATGTGGACCCAGGGTGTCTGTATGATTTGTGCTTTTAAGGCGGAACAAAGTTCGGCGGGTCAGCTAGTTTTATATAATTAGTATAGATCAAGATACGCTTAAGATTAAGATTATAAAAGCCTTAACCAACGGCCCCCTACGAGTATAAGGTATTTTTTAAAACTCTTATCAAAAACCTGTTGGAAGATCAATTATTTTTCAATTTAACAAAATGCGAATATTGCTAAAAGCTTCAAAACAAAGTATTGAAAAACGGTCTTCAAAAATACCATATTGGGTGTTTCTTCGTAACATTATGAGGTATTTTATTTGAAAAAATTATTTTGTTACCCAATAATACTACTATGGCAGTTTTACTCTTCAAAGTTCCACCGAGACATGTCAGTTGCTCATAATATTTTTTGGCAGTTCATAAACTTATTATTGATAACTGGTTTGATTTTTTAGAAAAATAAGCATTTAGTTTTTTCATATCTAAAAGACAACAAACAAAGGAATATGAAGTTTTCCAAAAGCGTCCCTCAATAATTAGTTCTGGAAATTTTACTGATAACCGATATCAAGTATTTAGGGGAACCACATTTTATGGGAACCATATTTTGAGCGATAACTTATTTATCGATAAATATATCGAAACATGGAACACTGTCGTTTGGTATCCATGTTGTATACAAATTTCAAGGTTTTAGGGGAACCCCATTTTGACCGGTATCACAGTTATCGATAAATATATCGAAATATAACAAAGTACAAATGAAACCTATGGCCTTGCACTTTCGTTGGATACCGATATTGCACGCAAATTTCAAGGTTTTAAG
This sequence comes from Merzomyia westermanni, assembly GCA_949987695.1. Classification (NCBI taxonomy): domain Eukaryota; kingdom Metazoa; phylum Arthropoda; class Insecta; order Diptera; family Tephritidae; genus Merzomyia; species Merzomyia westermanni. The sequence continues at coordinate 2,658,607 of OX465292.1, read as the reverse complement.
ACAACCCCCATCTTGACCGATAACTCATTTATCGATAAATATATCGAAATATATAAAGTCCAAATGACATATAAATTATATAAATTCGTTTGACACTGATTTTGTATACAAATAATAAGGTTTTATGGGAACCCTCATCTTGACCGATAACTCATTGATCGATAAATGTATCGAAATATATAAAGTGAAAGTATGAAAGTTGTGGCCTTTCCTTTTCGTTTGATACCAATTTTGTATACATATTTCAAGGCTTTATGGGAACCAAATTTTTACCGATAACTCATTTATCGATAAATAAATCGAAATATGGAATAGTTCGAATGAAACCTGTGGCCTTGCCCTTCGTTTGACACCGAAGGAAGCCGCATCTTTAACGGTCCCGAGCAGGCGCGGAACCCCCAAATTAAAAAAGCCTATAAAACCTTCCAGACTATAAGCTGCTTGCACACCAAATTTTAATAAAATCCGACTTGTCATTCTCACATTATTGAGTAACAAAAGCAAACGTCCGGACATCCAAACATTCACATTTATAATATTATTAAAATTAAGATTAAGATTAAGATTGGGCTACAATGACGAATTGATGAGTATAATTATAATTACCGTTGTTGGATCTCATCTTGGTTATAAAGTGTTACTATGATAAAACGCATTTTTAATGTAAAAATTGGATTCTAGTAATAAGTAGGTAAATAAAAATTTAGTTTATGATGAAAGTAATAATTTAATAATCGGAATGTTTTCAGTTGGTGAAGTAATTAATAGATGGTATAGGGGTACTACGAAGAAAAATTTATTTTCGTAAGAAATGCAAAAGTATTTATAGTCGATGTTATGCTTTTTAATTAGCCTCATATCAAAACTAATCTTGCTCGCTATAAGGATACCTTGACTGTCATTTGATTGAACAGGCGCCTCAAAAAAGTTTTTACATTTTTCGAAAGACTTGGCTATTAATCTAATCACAACATACAGGTTCTACAAGATATCACTTTAATGGGTCCTACATTTTAACAAAAGCAATAACAATCCTTTTCCTTTCTATGGTCAATGTCAAACGATCCCACCTTCAATTTTGAGGGAGATTTACACCCCGTCGTTCTTCAAGCCTTTGACATAATTGTTGAAGGATATCATTTGGCTTGTTAATAATTTTTTGTGAAATTGCATATAGTTTCAAACCTGTATGCTGAAAATGATTCTAAGAGGACAAAAGTCTTAACGCATTCGGACAATTGAAGTAAGCCGTGGATATTGAACGTTAATATCCAACATTTTCTATCGAACTCAAAAACAAAATGATTTAGAATTTGTTGGGCCACATTTACATCTCTAATGCATGTTTTTTGACAAGAAAGTAAACGAATACCACTATGTGGAAGCAAAAACGAGACTAAGAGTCATCATCCACGGTGTCTTTTAAAACAAATATGCCTGTATATAACAAAAACTGTCTTAATTCGGTTGCCTTCCAGTGAGCCACTTTATTTAGGCTTCGAGAAATGCGACAGAATTCCGACAGAAAAATTTTTTTGACAATATTAACTTTTTTATTCATCATAGTGACATTCGCACTTTTTATAGCCAGCTTTAAACAATTTTTCATATCGGCTATAAAACCCTATTGAAACTGTTAATAATTCACAAGCCGTCGATACCGACGTCAATTAAAACCTCGGCATGTTGCTCCAGAAACTGATATGAGGATGAAAGGAAGTGTATTTGGATACAAAAGTACACAAATTCACCGTTTGAGACGGAGGCAGGGTCAACTTTATCTCTTCTTGACCTTAGAAGAGTTTTTGAAAAAATGGGCAAATCTGTCACACCACCTTTATTAAGTGTCTGGAGCAACCCGCCGACGAAATTATCAGAAGCTTTATAGCCAATTGCCCACCACTTATCAGTTCCCTTAAATTTACATTTCCACTAGAATCCAAGCCCTCATCAGCATATGCACTTGCCTCTGAGGCATCTACATAAGCTGATGAGGACATGGAATCATTTCCTTCATTATTACCACATGCACCGCGTTCATACTCAACAACACTACCACGCAAATCATCATTATGCTTTGCGAACTGTTAAATCAAAAAGAAAGAGAAGAAATTTGCTTGTAATTGTGTAGGTATTGTCAAACATGTTGTAAGTATCCATCAATGTGGAGTATACATCAGCGTGCTCTAGCAGGGGTATGTCCCTCAAACTACAAGGTGGCGCAAAATTAATCCTCCTATCAGAAAATGCTATAAATTTTGCGATTGTCCCCTAAAGTCAGTTCTGTTTTGACATTTGTGTAGTAAACACATGCGAAATACACGTTAATAAACAATGTTACGCTACACTGCTCCAGAACGCGGAATATTGCTGACTATTTATTTGACCAATAATCAGTCGGTGACTTTGGCACAACGTGAATTTCGTCGCAGATTTCCTGGCCGTCCAACGCCTACTGGTGAAACACTTCGACGTTTAGCCGCTCGCCTCGAAGAGACTGGCACAACACGAGATTCTGCCAGGCGTGGCAGACCCCGGAGCAGCCGTTCTGCAGAGAATATTGCTGCTGTAGCCGAGGATGTCATGGAAGCGCCGTCGACATCGACCAGACGACGTGCCACTCAAATGGGTATCAGTCGACGGTCTTTACAGCGAATTTTGGTACAAGATTTGAAGATGTTTCCGTACAAAGTCCAGACGGTGCATCAGCTGTTAGCTGCTGACCGCCAATCGCGTCTAACATACGCTCAAGCCATCCTTAATCACCACCAAGAGGAAGATGATTTTTCATCAAAAATAATCATGAGTGATGAGGCCCATTTCCATCTTAGCGGGTACGTAAATAAGCAAAATTTTCGCTTCTGGGGCACTGAAAATCCGCGTGTAACCCACGAAGAGCCATTACACCCGCTCAAAGTCACTGTATGGTGTGCTGTTTTCGCTGGAGGAGTCATCGGACCTTTTTTCTTCGAAGACGTCGCGGGCTAAACGGTTACTGTGAATGGTGAGCGCTACAGAGCAATGATCAACGAGTTCTTTTTGCCGCAACTTGATGAATTGGGATTGGAAAACATGTGGTTCCAACAAGACGGTGCAACAGCACACACTGCACGTCCCACAACCGATATGCTGAAGGATGCATTTCCCGGGCGCCTAATCTCCCGTTTTGGCGATTTGCACTGGCCTGCAAGATCGCCTGATTTGACCGCTCCAGACTTCTTTTTGTGGGGCTTTTTGAAGTCGCGGGTTTATGTCAATAAGCCTCAGACTCTTGCAGCTCTTAAAGACAATATCCGTCAAGAATGTGAGGACCTATCGCCGGAAGTTTTGGCCAAAGTGATGGAAAATGCCATAAAAAGGGCTCAAATGACAATCAACTGTGGCGGCGGCCATTTACATGACATCATATTCTCGACTTGATGCAAAAAAAATTAAAAGACCAAGTAAAAATAATCCACAAGAAGAATCAAAGTTTTTCATTTTTTTTTTTTAATTACAGCCATATAGCGTATAGCTGCAGTGAGTTTTCCATTTTATAATAGACTAGCCGACCGGCAGACATTGTTCTGCCTAAACTTTGACTTGCCTACGTTTAATAAATTGTACTCTTATCCTTCCCCAATTGGCTCTTTTTCTACATTTATCCCTGCAACTTCCTTTTTTTCTGCCTTTGCTTTTACCCCCAGGCCGTTACTCTTCTTTATCCTCTTCATTTTTCTTTAACAATACCTATAGTATTTCAAATTTCTATTCCTACTTCCCTTCTTCACCCATTTCCTCTGCGGGTACTGATATGTCCATAGCGTCGAAGATAACTTTTATTTTGCTCCTTTTACCGCTTTCTGTTGCCAGGGTTTTTTCGATGTATAGAACAGATATCTATATATAAAATAGCATTGAGCCAAATAAATTCCTAGCTATGCCGAGTTGCTGCTTCTGAACTTATCGTGAAAGTTTCATAGAGATCGACTATAAACTTTGGACATTAATGAAGAACAAACAAAACACAAAATTTGTGGGCGTGGCGCCGCCTACTTTTCCAAAAATATGTAAATCTTGACTAAAGGACACATATTTTTGATTTAGACCGTTCAGAGTTATGACGAATTGAAATATTATATAGCCTGTGGGCGTGGCACCGCCCACTTTTCAAAAACTATATATCTTCTTCTTTAAATGGTCATCTAACCGCCTGGGCGATTTTGACCGTCCAACATAGCTCGCCAGTCGTTTCTTCGTTGCGCCAGCTAGCGCCAATTGGAAACACCGCGGGATCGCAAATCGGTCTCCACTTGGTCCTTCCAACGGAGTGGTGATCTCCCTCTTCCTCTGCTTCCACCGGCGGGTGCCGATAAGAATACCTTTTGGGCTGGAGCATCTTCGCTCATTCGCATTACGTGGCCTAGCCAGCGAAGCCGCTGAACTATGTCGGCGTCTGCGTAAAGTTCATACAGCTCATCAATTAATCTTCTTCGGTACTCGCCGTCGCCAACGCGTAGAGGTCCACAAATCTTTCGAAGAACCTTTCTTTCGAATACTCCCAGAGCCGCCTCATCAGATGTTGTTAGTGTCCACGCTTCTGCACCATATAGCAGGACGGGTGCGATGAGTGACTTGTAGAGTGTTATTTTTGTTCATCGGAAGAGGACTTTACTTTTTACTACTCAGTCCGAAGTAGCATTTGTTTGCAAAACTATATATAGCCTATGATAAAACCCATGATCCCAGTACTTTGGACGTCTATAAAGGACACACAGACACACATTCTATTTTATTTTTAAGATTCAATAATTATAATTCGCGGGATAATTTGACCTTTTTATTTGTCTTATAATAGCTGTGTTTTAACGGCAGGAAATGGTCCCACTTTGTTAATCAATGTGTTGCTTTCTTTGGATAAAGGGTTTTCGAAGCCCCGATTGATCTGAAGTATTGAGCAAGTTTGAAGCAAAATATTAATTTTGTATATAGGTATTTGTTAACATGAAATGAAAGGTAATATATGCTCACAAGGAAGAATTACCTACGTCGATTTAGCGAAGAGTCGACTTTCACAAATTTTATTTCGACTTTTAAGTACAAAATCACAACATACAATATAATTTTTGCAAAACTCATCGAGAATTTGTTGCTACGAGTGATATTTTACGAAAATTTTTAGAAACTGAATGGAATTCCATACTTTTCTAAGTCTACTTTGGTCACTATTGGTTGTGACCACAAACGTATGCTAGCGGCCTACAAAATAGACACAAAAACTATTATCAAATTTTGTATCTTATGTTTTATCATTTTTTACTATAGCTCTTGGGACAGAATTCACATAGTTTGTTGGCCATCAATGTAAATACTTTTAAATAAGAAACAAATTTTAAAAGCTGCTGTCGAAGAACATAATGTTTATACAAGGGCCATTCGTTTATAAATGCTGGAAAAATTTTAACTCCTCTTTTCAATGAATTCTTCGGCATGAGTTTTCTTTGTAGAAGGTTAGCCTTCCACCTATCCTCAATTTTTTCTAGTGAAGCGTTGTTATATTTTAGTCATACTTGCAGTTTTTTTTTCGTCCACTTCAGAATTTTTTACTATTGTACGAGTATCGATGCTTCTCGGATTGATGTTGTCCTTTCTAAAATTTGACTTGCTTACATTTAACAAATTGTACTCGTTTCCCTCCTCACTTGGTGCTTCTTCTTCATTTATCCTTATATCTTCCTTTTTCTTTCCCCTTTTGACTTTTCCCCTCCCTCATATACCGGTGCCCTTCTTTTCCCTTTTTAATTCTCCTCTAACAGCACCCCTACATATCAAATTCTTATTCCTACACTCCTTTTTCTCCTATTTCCTTTGCGGGTACTAACACAGTTTCGAAGATATAGCGAATTCACTTTTTTTGATCCTGGTACCTTTTACCTTTTCCAAGGTTTTTGATATATGTACATATTTTACCCAAATAAATTCCTAGCTATGCCGAATTGCGCCGGAATATACCCTGGAGGCTTTTCTAAAAACTATATACAGCCAGTGTCGTTTCACAGAGATCGACAATGAATTTTGGACATGAATAAAGGACACACAAAACACAAAAATTATGAAAATCTTGATCATGAATTTAGGCAAAATACGTTAGAGTTATGACGAATTGAAATCTTATATATCTTGCGGGTGTGGCACCGCCCACTTTTCCAAAACTATATATGCCCACTGAACCCATGAATATACTATGAAAATGTCATAAAAATCGGTTGAGTACTTTGGATGCCTATAAAAGACAAACAGACACACATTAATTATACCTAGTAGTGCTTCGCACACAAGGTATATTAACTTTAGTCGCGTAACGGCAGTACGTAACGGCATTAACGGATCGAGCTAGATATTGACTTATATATATCAAAATGTTCAGGACGAAAAAATAAATTGATTAAGCCATGGCCGTCCGTCCGTCCGTCCGTCTGTGAACACGATAACTTGAGTAAATTTTGAGATATCTTATTGAAATTTGGTATGCGGGTTCCTTGGCACTCATCTCCGAGCGCTATTTAAAATGGGCGAAATCGGATGAATGCCACGCCCACTTTTTATATATATAATATTTTCGAAAACACAAAAAAAATGATAACTCAGTACATAATACACCTATAAGGATAAAGTTTGGTGACTACATTGAGATTGAGGCATAAAATAAATTTTTTAAGAAATTTTTGAAAATGGGCGTGTCACCGCCCACTTTTGATTAAGTCAAATTTAGATATAATATTAATCATAAATCAGAAATCGTTCAAGATATCGAAACGAGATTCAGCACGCAGGTTTGCAGGTATGCAAGGAATGTTCCAGGAAAAAATGGGCGGGATCGGTTGAGGTCTTCGCCCACTTTTATATGAAAGATTTTGAAAAGGATCGTAGATATAATAAATAGGCAATAACTTTGCGTAAAATAGCTTTACATCATTTATATCTCAGTTTTAAAGTTTCCGTAAACAGAAATCCAAAAACTTAAAATTTTCGAAAATGGTCGTGACCCCGCCCATTTTATAGTGGACTATTCCACAAATCTTTTTATGCCATAACTCCGCCCAAAATTGATTTGTGGAAACGAAATTTGGTGATAATGTTCTATATATGAAGGTAACTGTTTGCTGTAAAAATGGGCGAAGTCGGTTAATGTCCACGCCCAGTTTTTTAACATAGTTCTGAAAATTTTTTTTGAAAAATTTAAAGAGCGATATTTCTACAACTAAGCAAGTGATATCAATTAGATTTTGCACACATAATAAGCTTTTTAAGAAAAACTCGGCCGCAAACAAATTTTTTCAATTTCGAAGAAGTAGGCGTGGCGCCGCCCACTTTTCAGCATAAAATTTCTGCTATTCTCAAAGGCAATCGCTTATAATTCGATTTTTATATTTCAATGAAAATTGGTCAGCTGCTTCTCAGTAGTGTGTATTATACTCCTGCCAAAAATTAGCCAAATCGGGAAACACACAAGCACAATATTCGGGCACGTAGTTAATAGCCCACTGCAATAGCGAAGTTATATATCTTTCTTGATTTTCATACCTTTCATAAACATTAAATGTATGTAATTATGAGAACAAGAAGAGAAAAGTTCACTAAAATGATCAGCATGATGAGCGGAGTCGATTTAGTGATGCCCGTCTCTCCGTCCGTCTGTCTGTCTGTCCGTCTGTCTATTTGAACGCAAACTAGTGTCTCAGTTTTACAAAATAATGCTGAAATTCGTTGGTTGCTTTCGCCATTTTATAATATACTAGCAAACCGGTAGACGTTGTTTTGACGTTTTGATACATAGAACACATCTATATATAAAATGTCATTAACTTGAACCAAATAAACTTCTAACTATACCGAAATGCAGCTTTATATAACCTGGGGGCTTTTCCAAAAGCTATATACAGAATGTGTCATGCTCAGCGAAATCCTGAACCTATCGTGAAAGTTCAAGAGCAAAATAAAACACAAAATATGTGGGCGTGGCACCGCGCACTTTTGAAAAAGTATGTAGATATTGAATAAGTGACACATACTCGTACATCCAAATTTCATTAATTTAGACCAAAAAACTTCGGAGTTATGACGAATTGAAACTTTAAATAGCCTGGGGGCGTGGCTCCGCCTACTTTTCCAAAACTATATTTTGTCTACGCTGTACCCAGTGAACACAAACACATATTGTGAAAATTTCATAAAGATCGGTTGAGTACTTTGGCGCCTATAAAATACAGACATTTTTTATATCTATTTTTGTTACTCACACAAGGTATATTACTTTATTCGGCATAAACGAATCGAGATATATATTTATTAATGCATATCAAAACGTTCAGGATGAAAAATAAAATATCCGGGCAAGTAGTTAACACGCCACTGCAAAAGCGAAGTTGTATATCTTTTTTGATATTCATACCTTTTATGAACATGAAATGTTTGTACGTATACTGAAATAATCAGGAGGATGAGCTGAGTCGATGTAGCCATGTCCGTCTCCCGATACGTCTATATGTCTGTCCGTCTGTCTATTTGAACGAAAATATGAACTGAAAGTATTAAAATAGACCTGCGTAAATTGATATGCCATAATAACTAGATCACTACTAGGTATATAATGTTTAGCTCCACCTGAACTTAGACTTCCTCTCTTGTGTTTGTATTAACTTTAAACAAGCGTCTATCAAGCCATTTATATAACCCTCTATCTGCAAGTATCTGCAGCTAATTTTTATGCACGTGGCGAGCTAATTGCACCAGGTATCATGTTCATCACTAACTTTTACTTGGACGGACTTGGAAACATAACAACCCCGGTTTTCAAAAAAACAATAAAAAAAAGTACATCCTAAATAAAAAGGTACACTTATCTAATTGTAATTATTAAAGTCACAAATACCATTAAGAAATGATAATATTCACCGGAAATATCACAATCCATCACGATTACTCAATTCGATAACTTAAATCATTAAATATTCCCTTTAAAACAGACGATTTTACAGCAGCTAAAAAAAAACTCTCGCGTGCGTTTCAGAAAGAGATAAGTAAGTTTGACAGCTAACGCAAAGTATGGGATCGACGGTAGGAGGTTGAATTATTGTTCCTCGGTCTATTCTCAAGTTGTTTTTTGTTTTATAGCTGTAACAACTTTCTAAAATCGAATTATAGCTGCATGAATAGGTTAAATATACTATGTGCGGCGGAGGTAGGTAACCACCACCAATCTTCCAAATGGCGAGGTTAGGAAAACCCGCACCGTGTATACCTTAGCTAATAAAGGTCGCGGAGGTAGAAACCACCAACCTTCCAGACAACGGAATTAGAAAAAAACCCCACTGCATATAAGCTCTTTATTTATTTATTGAATTCATTTAGGTTATTCTATGATAACAAACAGTATTTTGAATAAAAGTTTAAGTACATGAAATTAATTTGTATGTTATTTGGCGAAACAGTTCCCACATCACGCTATATTACAAGAAGCACAAATAGCTTTCGTACGTTGTTCTTTTCTCTTATCGGTACACCTTCCGCAACGACGACTTGTTTTCCCTTCTATTGGGAGATGTTCTCCAACTCCTGACAAGACTTTCGACCGATAAGAGGGCCGGCCGCTTGTTCTTCGACGTTTAACTTTTGCCCCAATCTTTTCCATACGACAATAGCTGCTCATTTAATTCCACGAGAAAAGAAATCAGGGGAGTCTTAGTATGCCGAGTTTCTTGAAAAAGAATCCAAGAATTAGACTAGCAAACCATAACAAGCTTTTGGAAAACTCTGTTCCACCATTTTCCCGATTTTCTATTTGCACCGTAGAGCGATAAAAATTGATCAGATAGATCTACTCGGCCCATATATTTATATTAGAATGCAATAGCCTCAGGGCATGTAACTTGCATTTTCTCTCCTTGTCCATTGGTCCTTGTCAGAATGGCAGTTGCTGATAAGTAAAACTTCTTTGGTGTCTTGCCACTTATAAACCAAATATCCATCATTGTTAAATTGGAAGAGATAGTCTCCCATTTTGGTCCATCAATATTTGGTAGTAAATTCCTGTTCCTCATAAGTGTACGGTAGGGAAGAACCGATCGCAGCATATAACGGTCATGGGATTCGAGATTGTCGAACGCAATTTTTTTACAACTCTTTCTCCAAGAGTGCCCTCGGTCTGAACTTGTTCCTTCCCTGAGTAGATATTAATATCATAGCTATACCCAGTTAGGAAGTCACATCTCTCCCAAATGTTGATTCCTCTTTTGACCTTAGACCTCCCTTTGAATTTTGCCATAGCTTAGTCAATTGAATGAAACACACTGTCGGTGCGGGACTTTTTAAAAGTATAGTTTAGACAAGATACCATTTCATCAGTATAATAAGTTTTAGAAGCATCCGGTGGCTTTGTTGAATTACTAATATAAAGCTTTGACGACAGGAGAGAAAATCGATCTCGACTGATGCAACTCTTTATGACCATGTTTATGTATTTATTTATATATTTCTTCGAAAAGTCAAAAAGAACAGGGTTCTTACTGACTAAAACGATTCTTAACCTAACTAAAAGTAGATTATGAAAATAGGATTTTGGAAGGGAAAAATTAAACATAACAGAATTAAAGATCTCGATGAGCCCACGCAACGACCGCGCTAATAGAGCATTCCTCGCATAGCTGGTAGAAATATTTTTAATATAAAATGGATAATGGGAGCGTAAAGACCAAGTAGGAATAAGAAAATTAATCGCTTCCAGCAATGAGGGGCAATCAATGTCATTGCTAACTACTCCATAAATGAAAGATAACGACAGAGTCGTCCTTTTTATTTCCAATGATTTCAAGTCAATGAGGAGCAGGCGGGAATGGTACGAGGACATTGGTTCTGAAAAATTTAGAGATTTAAGACAGAATTTGAGAAAAACTTTTTGAATCCGTAGGATCCTGCCAATTGCAAACTTGTGATAGGGTCTCCAAATAAATGCAGCATATTCAAGTTTAGAACGAACAAATGATGAGTAAGTATAGCAGTTTTAGAGCATGCGAATCTGTGAAGTTAGTACTATTACATCTCAAGAAACCTAGGACAGAGTACGCACTAGAAATTATGTAGTTAATATGATTATTAAAAGAGAAGGTGTTGTCGAAGATAACACCAAGATCTTTAATATCGGCAAGGGCCTGAAGACTAGTACCAGAAATAGTATAACCTGTTTCTAGCACACTACCAGTTTTAGAAAATGTAATGCAGAAACACTTTTTAAGATTTAGAAACATTTGTGAATTACGGAAGCAGATAGTTAGTCTGTTCACATCATCTTGAAACAACAAAGCATCTGCAACGTTTTTTCTAATAGAAACAACTTTTAGATCATCTGCATAGAGTAGAAACTCCGCAGACAAGAAACAGTTACCAATATCATTAATAAATAAAATGAAGAGAAGAGGACCTAAGATACTCCCTTGGGGTACTCCTGAAGTGCCAGTGAAGGGATCAGAGGAGACACCTTCAATCAAAGCTTCACAACTTCTGCTAGAAGAAAGAGAAAGGCAGAATGAAATCCCATGGAGGCAAGTTTCCGAATCAATATATTGTGAGATACCTTTGTAGTATTACATTAAATACTCCGCGCTTACCAGACATTTCTATGCACATACAAATATCGACCGCACACAAAGCCAAACTATTCTCTTTATGGAGCGATATACAACAGGTATATCATCATAAACCTCCTAAGAGATTTTTGCGCCAAGCTTCTCTTCCAATTTGTGGTGTGCCGATTTGAATTTTCCCTACAAATTGGTGGGACCTACAGCCAAACTATTGCGACCCATTTAAATTCCATTGAACTCAGCGGGAGTTTACACCGCCACACAAGGCGCAGATCTAGTTACATTTTGTCAAGTGCATTACCCAAACCGCCAGACTGACCAACTCACTGTCCATCAGCATAACTGATCGACAGCGTCAATAACTATGACGCAAATAGGCTGACATAGCATACCATGTACACATTTGTAGTTTGTAAGTATTAGTGTAACTTAGTGTTAGAAATTTAGTATAAAAAGAAAGTGAATTCCAGTAAAGAATCAATTCTGATCATACGCTTCACATCAACGTTTCATTCCTATTACATGCCGATCCTGTCAAATAACAATTAACTGCCCATTAACAAATACCAGTGTCGGTCATAACTAAGCGAAAAATTTGCAATAAATAGCAAGACGCTTAAAAGAACTTTAACAGTTAAAAAATTAAAAAGTAATAGTATTTACAAAAAGCCAGTCCTTGGATCTCAGCGTTTCAACTTATTACATCAATCATTTGAATTTCACAAATACGCTACTGAACAATCAATAGAGATGGTCCTGAAGGATGGAAAATGTAGATACCACAACGAGTAACAAAAACAAGTCGACTGGCGGCAATAAATAATAGAAGCAACCAGACTGGCAGCAATAATGCATACAAGGGTGGAATAATTTGGTGATAATAAACCCCAAGACTGGCAGCACAAAACAAGATATTGCTAAGACATTGGTGACTGGCAGCAAGACTGGCGGCGATTAATTGTAAATTTAGATATATTAGAATAATTTGAGCACGCCTCACGGCCCCTAAGCCAGGAGCAAAATTTTCATTTTGCTTAGGAAATTCTTTAAAAAAAAGGAATGAACAAAACGTTTAGGAATATTTAATTAAAAAAAAAATTTTTTTATGAATAGAAATTTGAATTACCCTTCAGGCAAGTTCATGCAAAGGAAAAAGAGAACTTATAGAATATAATAATAGGTAAATAATATTCAGGTGATTACGACTCAAGAAGAATTTAATAGGATATTCAAAAAATGCGAAGACACTATTAAAGAATTAAAAATTTCCGAAAAAATTCTTGAGACTGTGAACTAATAGTGAACCAAAGAAAAGAAACTATTGTAATAAGAACAGAAATTGTAAAATAACGAAATTAACTAGATTAAATTAATTATTAAATATTAAAACTAAAGCCAAGAGTGTTCTTGTTTCCAAAGGAAATAGTGTTAGTGCCAATTCTGAGTGCCCCTACCCCTCCATTAGTGAAAAAAATTTACAACATATATTATTACTTTTATATATTTCAACATTTAAAATTTCTTTACTGCTTGTTTCCATTTTTTTGACACGCCGATTAACCAATAAATGAAATACCGAATTTGAAGCCAATTGTATCTTTTTCGTTTTTATATAGCTATTTGGGTAAAACTCATAAGTTTCCGCATTCCAAGGCTTTCCTTTTTTTTTACTTTGAAGTTTGACAGTTTTTTGCGTCGATACGTGTTAGTGGTCAGGTTGCGGACTCCCTTTTCTTACCAGTCCCTTAGTTGATGGACAAGTCCAAGGACCAGGGGGCAATTCCAAAGAGGGTTTTAGGACTGTTAGGAAGCAACAGGAGAATAACGCGTAGCATAACAAGGGGTTGGGAAACCGAGGTGGTGGGATCATTGTTTAATCAAATAGACACAGGCATCGAATTACCATTGAATCTTTGTACTGCTAGGGTTTTGGGCAAGCAGAGGTTCCGGCTACAGATAGGGTTACCATAAACTCGTCCGATCATTCGCTGGACTTTTCCCAGAAGTTGGAGCAGTTGCTTGAAATATTTATTTCATATTTATATTTAAACATAAGCATTAGTACAATGAGATGTGACATCTTTTATAGTACAACAAAAAAAGTTAACATTTTTACATTTTTAAAAACTTAAGAAGATAAAGTGCACAATAAAAAAAAAACAAAAACAAAAACAAAAATGTATAAACTTAAAATCTACAGAGTTTAATATAGGACTTAGCTAGTTGATTCAAGATGGTCGGTCAGAATTATGTGACAAGGTAGAGAAATAAGTGTATAAGACTTGCTTGACATTGCTTTTGTTTAGCTTACCCCTAACAGAAGCTGGTATGGAGTTGCAGGTTCTTATTGTGTTGACAAAAAACAGTCTGGTAGATGCTATAAAATTAAAGGTAGGGACAAGTAGATCACTGGTACGCTCAGACCGCGTGAATATAAGTTTATCAAACAAATAAGATGGCGACTTACAGTACATAAGACGAAAGAGGAAAATACAACTTCTTGCTTTAACATGCTCGTTAATATCACATCCCAAAAGCTGTCTTCTCCAACTGGAGATGTGATCATACTTTTTCAAGCCATATACATACCGAGTAATATGGTTGAACAATACATCAATTTTGTGGGCAGACTGAGAATCCAGCTTATTATAAACTAGTTCAGAGTATGTAATTAAGGGTAGCAGCAGCTGAATTGCAAGTTTGCGCCTTATAACCAAGGGTGTAAATGGAGCAGTCTGCCTTAGACTTCTTAGGGATGCATACACTTTACATGCTACTGCATTAATGTGATCAACGCATGTCAGGTTTGAGTTAATCACAAAGCCAAGGTTTGTAATTTTACTAACAACTTGCAAAGGTATATTGTTGAGATAAAGAGCTGGTATGGAAACATTTTGTAATCTTCTCTTTGCAATAGGCAACACAAAGGATTTCTTTGGATTAAGGCACAAGCCATTGTTGTTTGCGAGTTAGAGTATCCATGTTTGCGAAAGTGTCTGATAAATACAGCTGGATGTCATCAGCATAGGCATGAAGACTAACATAATTGCACGAAGAGAATATGTCATTACTCTTTGATGCCTACCAATAAGGTAGCTCCTCATAAGTTTGACAGCGCTTTCACTAAAACCACAATATCTCCTTAGCTTAGAGCAAAGTATTAAGTGATCCACAGAGTCAAAAGCTTTTGTAAAATCTAACAGACAGAGTAGCGTTAATAGATTTTTATCAAATATCATACGAATATCATCTAGGATTTTTAGCATTGCGGTAGAGCAACTATGCCCAACCTTGAAGCCAGATTGATATGGAGAGGCAAGATAATTGCTATGGACGTGCAAGTTGATTTGGTCAGATAGAAGACCTTCAAAAACCTTTGACAAGGCTGGCAAAATGCTTATTGGGCGGAAATCACTGGGCGAACATGCAGATTTTACTTTTGCTACAGGACGTACAGATGCGGTCTTCCATAGGCTGGGAAAACTTGAAGTGGTGATGGCGTGATTAATAATATGCGTTAGAGTACCAACAATATAAGGAAGAGCTATTTTGATAAATTTGATTGGTAAACCATCCTCACCAATGGCGTTCGATTTAACCTTGAAAACAGATCTAATCACATCACTCTCAGATACAGAGTGAAATTCAAATAAGGAGTCCACATGAACAGAGGAGTTCACAGGAACAGGAGGAGCTTGGCTAACAATTGAGGAACAACCTTTAAGAAAAGCATCATTTAACACATCAGCGCTCAGCATACAGTCAGAAACATCACGGGAGTATACACGCAGATTCTTCAGATTTTTCCAAAGAATACTTGACGGGAGAGAAGGGTCCAACTTAGCAGAATAGAACAAGCATTTTTCACGTTTGATAACAGATACGGCATTATTTCGGGAGCAACGAAATAGTTCCCAATTTTGAGGAGTTGGATTTCTTTTCCATTGAGAGCGCAGTTTGTTCCTTGCTTTAGAAGCTAGAAGAACCTTCTTATTGAACCACGGACAAGACAAAGACTTAGGTTTACATAAACGAATAGGAACATGCAGGTTAAACATGTTTAGTAAGTTACTGCTAAGATAGTTCAGCTTGTCATCAACAGACGTAAGATACCAACAATCAGACCAATTAATACATGAAAGATCCAAAAATAGGGAGTCAATGCTAAGTGCTCTAAAATCCCTGAAGGAACTTGGCTCCATACGAGGGGAGTCAACATATATGTCAAGAGCGCAAAAGATTAGATCATGGTCAGAAATACAGGAAAACTGGTCAAATTTTAAGACTAGGGATAAATCAGATACTATAAAATAGTCAAGTAAGCTGGGGACAGAATTTTTCTCATACCTGGTTGGTACAGACGTATTAACAATAGAGAGGCCTACGCTAGCAGCATTATCCAAGAAATTTAATGATTCATTCGTGAGCAGATTTACATTGAAATCCCCACATACAACAACATTTGTATACTCCACTGCGTGCAAGGACAGAACTTCAAAGAAAGACTTCAGACATATGTGCTTGTGGGGGTTATATACACAAGAGACAAGGGTTTTGGTGGAACCACTACGCAGTTCAATCATTAAATACTCCGTTCCTTGGCCATCTGACTTGCATATTACCTTAGCATTAAGATTCTTTTTATGATAAATGGCTACCCCTCCTCCTTTTCTTCCTACCCTATCATTTCGTATAAGGTTATAACTGGGTATGTTGTAGTGAAAATCGCTTAGGTCACTGAGAAACCATGTCTCAGAGACACAAATAACATCAACCAATAAGGACTCAAAGGTGTAACGGACATCGTCAATTTTCGACATATTTAAACTACGCGCGTTGAAATGCACAATATTGAAACCTTTCTGTTGTTTACATATAACATTCAGCAAGGCCAGACTGTTATCGCCAACATTCAAAGCACTGTTGTTAACAGACATAACAACAAAAGGTTTACCAAGGTAAACAAACAAAAGCACAAATAAGGCATTAAATATTGCACGATAAATAATAAAAAATATAGAAAATAGATCAGACAGACCATCCTTAAGTGAGAATTAAAAACAATAGGTAGATAATTATAAAGTACATTATATGAAAAAGGTGAGTTAGGATCTAAAGCATTCCAAGTCCCCATCACAGGTAATTTTAGTAGCAGGTGAATCTCTTTGCGCTCTAATGTAGACTTCACCACGTAGCGTAAAAACATAGACAATTTTACCTGCGCGCTTAAGCTTAACAGCCTCTTGGAGAAACTTTCTTTTGTCAATCGAAAGGCTTTCGAAAATGGAAAAGTGTCCCTCCAAACCAACCACAGAAAGAGATATTGCTTGCTTTGTCCTCCTTCTAAATGCGGCTAAAGTACGGTTACGGTCGATAGGGGAATGAAATTTTATAATTATGGCGCTTCTATGGTTAGTTGCAGATGCTTTCTTCGACCGGAAAATATCACGTATTTGAGGAGCAAGAAAGTCAATCGAGAAGCAGATTTGGTTGAATATGCTTTTGAGATTCTCACCGTCAACTGTTGGCAAACCAAATATAATCGCGTCAGCACTGCAAGCGGGAGCTAAATTTTTGCTTTGGCTATCCAATCGCTTATTGATATTAGCTATCTTATTCTCCAAAGAAATCACGTTTGATTCGATGCTGGCAATACGTTCAACCGACTCGACAGATTTACTGGTCAAGATCGCTACCTCGTCATCAATACGCTTTACTAATTTATTCTCGAGGTCTGTGAGCTTAGATGAGATCTCATCGAAAAGAGACTGCAATTTTTCAGTTTGCTTTTGCACCTTGTCTTCTCGTTCCTGCAACGTAGAAAGCACAGAAGATAAGACTATACTCTCATCAAGCTTTGCAGTTTTCCTAGTACCAGAAGGAGCATTCATACTGGAACGTCGCTTCTCGGCGGAAGATGCTGATTTCATAGCTCACTACCAGAAGTTGTGGTTAAAATTGCAAATTAATCCTATATAGACACAGCTTCAAGAATAGCCGGGTGGGTATTTTAGGATTTTTCGCTTGTTTATTAGTGAGTCTTATATTTTTAGTCACAGTGGCAACTCTAATTTATTTGTTTGTAGAATGTAACAAAAATGTTGCCTACTTTTAGGCAACTATGTCATCAAACACAATCCACATTATTTATTTGTGCTAGCACCCACTTCTTTTTGATTCTCTATATGTCCACTGTGAAGCCTTTTTTGTTGTTTTTTATATGTTTTTGTTCAGCGGCAATATTCTACACTTGCCCACGCAAAATTTTTGTATAAAAGCTAATAATTTGCAGAATTTCACGTGCTCTATGGCTGCATTTATCAAAATATCTAAGAAATTGACTTAGTAATAATCTGA
The DNA here is from genome assembly GCA_949987695.1 of Merzomyia westermanni. NCBI lineage: Eukaryota > Metazoa > Arthropoda > Insecta > Diptera > Tephritidae > Merzomyia > Merzomyia westermanni. Next base: position 2,640,632 of record OX465292.1, on the reverse strand, counting down.
CTCACAAACATAGGCATATTAATCCAGTTTTACCGGTTATTTTAATATTTTACACCTTATCTTAGGACACTTTGCAATTTCACGTCTATCACAAGCAAGGGTTGCCAACTCATTCTCCGTCCGATTCCGAGGAAGGAGCCGTGGGAGGCGAAATTCAAAACCCCAGGAATGGAGACCCTACGACAGAGGCGGCAGCAGCGAATGAAGGAACCAATGGTGGTATCAGGTGCACTCAGGCATCGGTGGAAGAGCTCATTGACTATCTTGGACGTATGATGGAAGTGATGATGCAGCAGAACGCTGAGATGAACCATCACATGGGCGAAGTGCGAAAGGTGAGGGAGCATATATCCATTCTTAGCTATCGTGTCGCTCATGTGGAGACGTCTATGCGCGCGCCTGTTGCATCAGTACCTCCACAAAATACACCTACGCCAGGGCAGGATCGAGATGCCACGACGAACCAGCGGAACACAAACAACTCAAATAATAGCCAGTCCACATATTTGGGTAGGAAGAAGGTGGATTTAGATAAGTGGCACCCCAAATTTGACGGGTGAGCGACGGGGATGACGGTGGAAAGTTTTGTCTTCCGGTAAGAGCGCCTGCGCTTACAGTACCAGTTGTCATACCAGCAGTTGTTTTCTCATTTCCACTATCTAGTTTCAGAGGCAGCCCTCAAGTGGTATTGGCAGGTGCTGGAGGATCACGCCGACGATGAGTCTTTCGACTATTTTGGGTTAAAGAGGGAGATTTTGTCTCAGTTTAAATCGGCAGAGTCAGATTACGAAGTAATACGTGAGATTATGGAGAGGAAGCAGCAGCTCCAAGAGCGTTGTGACGAATTCTACGCCGATGTCCACAATCTCACGTTCCGCCTTAGACAGCGAATCCCGGAGGTGATTTGGTTAAGATAATTAAGGGCAACCTGAAACCTTATCTGGCCAACTTAACCTTCGCGACGAAAACCGAAACATTGGCAGATTTGAAATTAGAATGTAAGAGGGCAGAAAAGTTGATGAAGGAAAAGAGATCTAGGGCGAAGCCAGTGAGTGAAGTGGGAGTAGGTAGCGGAGTTTGGTCAGAGGAGCAGGGGGGTGACTATAGTGTCGAGGCGTTCAGCAAGGAGAATAGAAATTCAAATGTCAATAGGAGTATGTCTCGTGCCCCTGTCTTTCAAAATCCTCCTCATAAACCCTCTATCCCAACCAATTTCACCAACCCTGTTGCAAGTTCGTCGTCCAATGTCCTTAGTCAAAATGTTAGTCCCGTTCAAAAGCAAATGTTTTGTCCGTCCCCGTTTCACCTTATGTTGTGTTATGCTTGTGACATGCCGGTGGACTTTTACATAAAGAACCCGGCAGGAGCAGCAAAAGACACAAAGTACAAGTCCAATTTCCATTTCATGAAATGTTTTGCGTGTGCTGGTGATTCTTCGTTTTGTGTATTTAAACCGGAGGCGGGAAAGCGGGCATTGACAGAGATGTCCGGGAGCTCTGCCTCAAACCAGGATTGCCCGGAGAATTTGTAAAGGTTAGAAAAATAGGGATTTTGAAGAGAGATAAGGAGAGAGTGACAAAGGAGAAAGTAGTGGAGAAGAAAAATGAGCCAGTTAGAGATAGTTTACATGTTAGGAAATTAAAGTACGAAGAGGCAAGAAGAAGGATATTTTGCAATGAGCTGAACGCTAAAAGGAAGAAAAGAAATTTTACTAAAATATAGAAGATGAGGGAGAAACAGAAGATTTTGAGGAGAATTAGAAAAAAGATAATTTCAACGATAGTCACGGTGCAGGGCGATAACAGGCTTTTCGCGAAAACGGAGATCGGTGGACGAGAGGTGCTCGCGCTCTTGGATTCCGGAGCTGGGGCTAGCTGCCTAGGACAAAACGCCCATAAATTACAAGACAGCCAATGGGGTTGAAACCGCGGTTGTCGGTGTTGTGACTCTTCCAGTCCTTTGGGACAGTACCACTCGGGAGCTGGAATTTCTGATAGTGCCGGGGTTGCAACAAGAGGTCTATCTGGGGATCGATGTCTGGAAAGCCTTCCAGCTTAATGTAGTCAGTAGGGGGCCCCAAATAAACGCAAAGGTTGATGTCGTGTCAGAGCTTACTTCTGCTGATGGTGACTTATCATTCGATGCGGTGCAACATGACTTGAATCCCGAGGAAACAGTGGCTTTGGATCGCGTGAGAGCCCAGTATCCTTCATTTGCAGTACTTGGGTTGGGCAAAACTGACGTAGAAGAGCATATTATTGAAGTGACAGATGAACACCTTCCGGTAAAGCTGTAGTTGCGTTGTGCCTTATTTAGTTTAGCGGATACGTAGGCAATCGGTCGTTCGTTTCCGTCATCGTCTAGTTGGAAGAGTACACCTTCGACTCCGTCCGTTGATACATCGCATTGCACATAAAAGTGATTTTCGAAATCCGGATGTATTAACACCGGTGTCGAAATCAATCTTTGTTTCAAGCAATTAAATGCTCGCATGGCTTCGTCCGTCATTTTAAAAGCTTTTATCTGTCTTTCGTGAGGCAGTCGTGCAGTGGTGCTGCAGTTATCGCGTAGTCCTGTATGAATCTACGATACCAGCCCGACATCCCTAGGAACCGCCTAAGTTGCTTCGGTGTTCGGGGTTCGGGAAAGTCGCGCACTGCTACTTCCTTATTTAAATCTGTACGGATACATCCGACAACATACCCTAAATAACGTACTTCTTTAAAGCAAAATTTGCTCTTTTCAACGTTTATTGTTAATTTGGCATCACGAAGACATTTTGCTACACGGGACAACAAATCTAAATGGGACGAAAAATCTTCCGAACAACCAAGTAAATCATCCAAATAAACAAACACGGATTCTCGAAGAGAAGCGGGAATGACTCTGTCCATTAATCGACACATTCGCTGCGCCGCGTTGCACAGTCCAAACGGAATGACTGTGAAATGGTACAGAGGTCTACCAGGTACAGTGAAAGCAGTTTTCTCTCTGGACTTTCGCTCTAAAGGTATCTGCCAAAACGCGTCTTTCAAATCTATGGCAGATATGTACCTGGTATTCTGAAGCCGACTTAGAATACCATCTATATGTGGGAGTGGGGAGGCGTCTTTGATGGTGCGATCATTTAATTTGCGGGCGTCCAAACATAGGAGATTTTTAGTTCCTTTGATGACGAGTGATACGGGGGAACTCCAACAACGGTTGCTTTCCTCGATAACGCCCATTTCCAACACTCGGTCCAGTTCTGCGAAGACCAACTTTTGTATTGCCGGAGAAATAGGGTAGTGACGCTGCTTTACCGGATCACCGACCATGCCAGCTTGAAGTAGTTAATGGGTCAAAAGGACCTTTCCGGTCGACTGGCAAGGTGGAGTTTAAAACTGCAAGTCTATAATTTTGACATCCAACACCGTAAGGGTACCCAAAATGTAGCGCGGATGCTTTATCCAGGGTCGACATGAATGAGCTGCTAGTAAGTGATAGAGTCTTAGATATCGATGTCAATTCACCATTCTTTAAATCGACGGAATATCAAGAACTTATCAACATGGTGACATCGAACCAAGACAAATTACCTGAACTATGCATATCTGACGGGTATGTTTATAGACGGACGTAATTTGACAAAGGGGAGGGGCTTCAAGAAGACCATGCTTGGAAACTCTGGGTACCGACTGAACTTCGTTCAGGGTTGGTGGAAGCCTCGCATTGCTCACCTTCTGCAAGTCATGGGGGTATACATAAGACCCTAGCGCGTATACGTGAAAGGTATTACTGGCCAGGACTTGTGGCAGACGTACAAAATTATGTTAAAAGTTGTGATATTTGCAAAGGTAATAAAACCCAAAATGCTTACCACAAACCGTTGATGGGAAGGCAACATATTACTGAACGCACTTTTCAACGTTTATTTATAGATTTTGTGGGTCCATACCCGCGTACTTGTGATGACAATGTCTATGGGCCGGTTTCACCAACGCGACTAAAACTAAAACTAAGTCGTGACTTAAGTTAGCACAGATTCGAGACTAACTTAATTTTCGGTTTCACCAACTGAGTGACTTAAATAATTTTGAACACAACAACCCGATCATGTTTTATGCATATTAGTATTTTTTCTTGTCAGACAACTCTGCGTATCCCAATACCCCAGTGCGAAATGGGCATGTATGGCCATACACGAAGGAATGTATTGATCTTACACCCATTTCTCTTTAGTTGGAAGTTACTACAATTAGCTCTTAATTGAAAACGATGGTTTCGTAAGGGTTGCATGCTAGAAAGCAAGCGTTCACATGCATCTACGCATACGACATAAAAGTTATGCTTGACGAATTTTCCAGCTGGGACATTGTACAAAACAAAATAGGAGCATTACTGACATTTAGGTTTTGAACGACAGCAACACTGACTTAGTCGAGAATAAGTCAGCTGGCAGGCTGACTAAGTTGTAACTTAGTTAAGTTAGATGGTGAAACTGAAAAAGTGAAAAACTTGACTTAACTTAGTTAAGTCGAGCTGGTGAAACCGGCCCTATGTGTTCGTGTGTCTAGATCATTTTTTAAAGTTTGTGATTTTAAAACCAATGCGTAGGGTCACCTCAGCAGAAGTAGTGAAGTTTCTACAAAAGGACGCTTTTCATATATTTGGAGTGCCAGAGTATGTACACTCTGACAATGGCAAACAATTTGTGTCGGAAATGTTCACATCATTTTTTGCCAAATTTTGTTCGACGCATATAAGGACCAAGGGTCAATCGATCGATTTTACAAATAGTTAGATCATATGTAGGAAAAAATCAAAAGAATTGGGACAAACACATCAGCGATGCAGCATTTGCCTTAAGGAGTGTGATCCATTCGGCAATTAACACGTCGCCATACTTCGCTTTGTTTGGTATGCCAATGGTGCAACACGGAGCATCTTACGAATTATATAGGAAATTAGGGGCAGTCAAGGATGTAGATTGTGAGGCAGATGTGACGTTCGACAAAATTCAGGCAATTCGAAACAGTATAATAAAAGAGCTGAGGTTGGCCCCCAGCGAAGTAAGAAAGTTTATAATACTACAAGTAGGGATGTGACGTTTAAAATAGGACAAGTGGTATACCGCCGAAATTTTAAACAGAGTTCAGAAATAGATAATTATAATGCGAAACTTGCCCCAAAACAAGTAAAATGCATAGTTTTGAAAGTAATAGATAACTCTTTGTATGAACTCGGCGATGTTAGTGGTAACAGAATCGGGGTATACCATGCTTAGGACATATTTGTGCATGATGTTAGTAAATGTTGCATGTTACATGTTATTTGTTACCCACCTTGTACCTGAAAACTTGACCTTTAAAAATTGACTTTATTTTTATTCATGCGATTATTTATTTAATTATTTTTGGTTTTTTTGGCCTACTAATGTAATTATACACTTTCGACTTGACCTACTAATATATTTATTTATACACTTGCAACTTGACATACTAATCCATTTATACACTTGCACATTTATAACTGTACTAAATTTTTTTCAATCTGTGATATAGCTTTAGAGTAACCTGTGATATAAAGTTAAGAGGCTCATCTGTGATACCCTAGGTTAGTTTTTGCTTAAAGCCCCAGTGATATTAGGTTTAGATTTTTTTTACATAATTTTTTGTGTCCTAGTAAAGTGATGTTAGAGTAGTACATGTTGTAGAAAAAGAAGAGAAAGATTAGGCGAGAGCGAACTAGAAGCCCGGCATTAGATTGTGGGTCGAGGCCACACGTTAGGCCACGATTTACAAACCAACCCAAGGCTGCGTTATGAATTCCTTTTACGCACACGCTCCATGATGCAGGCACCATCGGTGGATGCGAACCTGTAACGACAGCCTTTGAGGATTTCTCTGACTACGCGCAAGTGGGTATATGAACAGATGCTTCTCCACTTTTACGATATTTAGCAAAGTGGATGTTTGATTGTGTGAGTGGGTTAAACTGTTGCTTGCACATATGTGTATACGTGCCGCGAAAGGGTCGATCGCGGATTGGTTTGACCAAGGCAGGCAGGATATTCGTGCCTTACGGTGACATAGATGCCGCAAGGTAAATGGGGGTATAAGAAGGGATTCCGCTGATCAACTGGAATTAAAATCGAAAAGTCGCGGCCTTGTGTGCAGTGCCAAAATTTTAAAGTGAAAAGTAGTGGTGAGTATACATTAGTGCATATATGTATCTATGAGTGATTTTATCTTAACATATTATAAAACAAAGTCACTTTTTCTGTCTGTATTTCCCCTTGAATGCTTAAATCTTGAAAACTAAGCAACGGATTTTGATGCGGTTTTTTTTAATACATAGATTGGTTGAAGAGGAAGGTTTATGTCATTATAACGTGAAGAAATATATAAAGGGGGCGTGGCAATCGGACAAAATGTGGTAAAAAACCATAAATTTTTCTTTTATACAGCCATAAATCCTAAACGAATCCACCGATTAAAATGAAACTTACTTGAAGTTAAACTTTGAAATATTTACTTTCGTTCTGCATCAAAAAAAATAGTTGTTTCATATCTTATTTAACCAAAATTGTTTAAACAAAAGCAGCACTTTTTCCAAAAAAGCTGTTTGTGTGTTTGTTCGCTGTTAAACGAATGAGCCATTAGAACTTGACAGCGAATAAACACACAAACAGCGTTCTTTCACCATACGATCTAATTCAACATGAATGAGGTGGGGCGACATCGTATGGTGAAAGAACGCTGTTTGTGTGTTCGTTCGCTGTCAACCGATTATGCGGGAATCTCATCCCACCTCAGTCATGTTGAATTAGATCGTATGGTGAAAGAACTTGGTACGTATGTATGTAAGTACATATGTACGAATCTCTCGCATAATTAAATTTCGGACGTATGTATGTATGTATGTTTTCAATTCAATTATATTTTATTTCCGTTCGAAGCCGGGGCGGGTTGCTAGTTTGAAATAAATTGGTGAGGTGCGAATTTTTAAGTTAAGGGTTTTCATTTGCCAATTTAAATAAGTTCTGAATTCTAAATTTGGAAGTTAAGTATAAATAAAGTCCTTTTTTTTTTATTGTTGATTTTTTTTTTGTAAATACCGGTGTTCGATTTTTCTATAATTTAGAATCATACAATTATTAGTTTTTTTCAAAGGTAGTTCATTTGTCTCTAAATCCACAGAGTTATAGGTAAAATCGTCAGGAATGTATCGTAGATTTGCATACATGCATTTATACGTATGTATGTATGTATGTAGACAAAGGGGTATTAGGCGCACCGAAGAAAGAAAAACAAAAGATAATAATTATCCAAACGCGCTTTTTGTTAATTTATGGTTTTAGAAAAAGAAAAAAAAATCTTTAAGAATTAATTCGACCTTCACAAAAAAAAAAATTTGTTATCTATTAAATAAAATATCAAAAAGTACCTTTCAGATTACGAAGGCAGCCGAGGGCCGCGACATATTTTGGAATAGCACAATTATATTTGGCGGAAGAAAAAGAACGAAACACGAACAACAACAATTAACACAAACAACCCGCAGGCGCACATCAATCACAAACAAAAGGAAGCATCTACTTGGCCTAAAACCCTAAAAAGGGCATATATTGGCCAAAAACGTCTACACAGGTTCGCGCCAGAATCGACCAACACACACACACACAAACACGCACACATAACACAGCCATAAATTCAACTGCACAACAAGCTACATTCGAGCCACAACACCGAACCGAAACCACAGTTTCCACAAAACCAGCAAAAGGTACCACAACATTTTTTTGCACACTCACACTACGACCAAGTTTTGCCAACGGGTTGCATGAGCTGCATCAGCAACATTTTCGCCACGCAACATCGGCCTTCGTCAACTTGTTGCTAAACATTTAGTGGCGCAACCACCCACAAAACTAGCAACATCGAGGAAGCTTAGCAACATCAGTCACACTCATCAACATTCAATCTCCACACAGCTCCACATACACGCTGACACAAAACACAAACACACCACGATCACAGGAACACAGAAGACCAACTTTAAATCTACACCACATACTTTTAATAATATTAGGGTGTGCCACCTCTAAATTTAATGGCGGAAAAATTAGAAATTTAAACTTGGATTTTTTTATTTTTGTATTTATGTTTTTATTGCTCTTACTTATTTATAATATTAGAGTTATCATTTAATTAGCACAAGTTTCACTGAATTCACATATTTTTCTTACCTTTACGTTTTGGCGTAGTTCCTTTCATTATTTTTTTTTTTGTTCACGCATCAACATTCGGTACAGGCATATGCATAAGCACTTATGTGCATGATGTCACTTAAAAAAAAAAATTTTTTTTTGTTTTTCTGTATTGGCATTAGATTGCCTTAACCATTATTATTTTTTTCTTTTTATTTTTTTCTATAGTCGTTTGCTATTTTCACTACACTAAATATTTTCCAATCACCTTTGATTGAGTTTCATGAATTGCTGTGTATTTTTTTTGCATTTTTACTTTCACTACGATCATTTTCCTTTAGTTTAACTTTTTTTTACTTTCACCTGATCTTTTTATTTCCGTCTCGAATCCGCGATTTAATAAATTTTTTATTTATACCTTTTTTTTATTTTTCACATTCAGTTCTTTTACACTTGACGGTTATCCGTACTTTTCGCGATTTTTTTATAAAAAAAATAAAATATATTTTTTTTGCATATGCATGAAAAAATGCATATGCATGAAAGAATGCACATGCACCGAACCATCACGTAAAACTAACAGCAAAAGACATTTGTTCTTACAATTAGCCTTGACCACGGTCGAGCGGTCAAAGCCCTATAACAGAACTAGTGTCTATTGTCCAGCATATGTTGTTTTTTTCTTCTTTTCTTTACTTTCAGCTTCGACGTCGATTTTGGTACCAAACTCTGACTGCTAAGCGAGGTGAGTTTCTACAAAAGAAAAACTACCATATGCACACACCTTTACACATGGAGAGTTTTTTTGTCAGAGTAAGGGCCCACACACGCATTAATAGATTATTGTTTACATTTTTTTGAGAGTACTAGGCAGATTCTGAATTTTAATTATTTTAATAGAAACAATATAATTTGCAAGTAAGATTAATATAAGGAAGAATTGAAGAAACCTTCTTGATAGGCCTTAGGAATTGAATAGCTGTAAGAGATAAACTTATATTTGTATGAACAAAGCTTGGCTTGAATGAAGTTTCTTGATGTTTGTGGGTTGAGGTTATCTTCCTAGGGAATTAGGTTGACATCATGTCCGGCTGAAAGCTTCGAGTTGTTGGTGTAGGTGTTGCCCTTGTGGCTACTGATGGTAAGTATTAGAGTGAGTAATGGAAGGGACGTAATTACATAACGACGAACATTAGTCAGGTTAAAGGGAACTCTACTCGGTTAGCGCAGCCACAGTAGAGTTCGAAACCTGTTCACGTCTTGTGAACAGGAGGGGTGGGACGGCTCCACCCGACTCGGACAGGTTTTCTCCCGCTTTCCCTATATTTCTGTTTCTCCATTAGCTTATATTCTTTCCCAGGCATGAACTCAAATTTTGTGATGTGACTGTTGGTAAAGGGGAAGTGGCAAAAACCGCGTCTCAAAGCCGATGAGCCTCAGCCGGGCTACTACCATGCCACCCCGACACTCCTCCTCTCCCGTACCAGGCAGTTACGTAACAGTTCTTGGATTCACTGGTTACAGCATAGGCTATAAATAATTTTAAATAATATACCTCGCATCATGTTTCGCAATTTTATTTAACACGGTTCTGAAGTTAATAATAGCTGAAATTTTACATTTTGTTCATTTATGTGGGCGGTGCCACGTCATTAATAGGAGCATCCAAAATTTTGAAAAAATCGTATAAAAAATAAGAAAATTGAGGTAACTGCCAAATTATTGGGTGTTTTGATGAAAAATATAAAGTTGAATTTTTAAGGCTTCCGCCGACTCGAAACAACCCATAATCGTCGAGAAATGCGTTTAGTGAACTAAGTTCAGAGGATTTCTTTACCACCTCTTTAGCTTTGATGACCTTGTATTCCTCTTATCCTTTGAATCATTCGATTCTCCGTTGTAGTTTACAGTCCCGACGCTCTTGTTTTAGATGGTCTAGAAAATCTATAAATGTACGCGTATACTTTCTGTAATTTATCAAATGAGTTAACACATTTGCAACTAAAAGAGATATCAGATGTAGTGGCAAATACAAACGCTCGTTTTCGAAATTTTGGTAATTCCTTGATTGGTAGTAGTGGAGAGTTTGGCCAACTTTCAGACCATCACTGAGATAAGACGGTCCGTATTTTCACAAGGGCACACTCAAAAAATTGGTTGTCTTAAAGTTAAGGAAATTCGTGACTTGGCTCACAAGTTAGGAAAATTTCCTATTTTGTAGGAAAAACCTATGGTTTTAACGAAATTCGTTCTTAAAAAGTACGAAAAAACGCACTTAAGACAGGTAAGTATATTTCCTTGACCTGATATTTAATGCAATTTTACTATTTTTTAGTAAATTGCGGATATTTAAAGTAAAAAATTGCCTTAAATTAAAAATGAGTATATATTTTACTTAAATTTAAGGCAACATTCTCAAAATAAAGAAATAAAAAGTTAATCTCTTAACGGAGTAAGTGCATATAAATCAGTTTAAAGTTAGAAGTTGTGAGTGCCGGTATAATGCAGGAGGATGAGTGACGCCGATTTGTTATTTTCTTCAAAAGGCGAAATGTTTTTTGACTTATTCAAAAGTGAGTGAAGAGTGTAAAAGTGCAATAAAAGTTGCACGTAATTACAGTGCTTCAGCTTAAATTGGCCATTCACACTTTTGTTTTGCTAATATTTAGAAATGTTTTTATTCTAAATAAAAAAACCCTATAATTGGTTTGTTATTTCTATTTTTTTTAAAGCACAACATAACTTTGGACTATATGAAAGGTAACCATTTAAGCGAGATAGTGACAAAATCTCTGTTTGGCAACAGAAGACTTTTTGAACATAATTTGCTTTTTTGGCAAAAATCACAAAACTACGACCACGAGTGCCACAGTAGATCAACACAATCTGTTAGCAAAGGGTTTTGCGATGCCGTTGATGACGTAAATGAGGTAATTAATGGAATAGCAACCACACAACTATTTTAATTAAATATCATTAATTTTAATAGATTCCAATTTTAGACGTCTTAAAATCCAGTCCTATTGGGGTATCACTACTGAAGTCATACGAAAAATATAAAAAAATTTCAGAACCACAGAGAAAAATTATAACTTCTTCCATTTGCAGATACATTATCGCTAATAAAATAGCAGCTAGGCCGAAATTGTTCGAAGATATTTCTAAGACTTGTTTTGATTTTTCCTACGGAAACAAAGGTATAGTTTTAATTACAAAACGAAATAAACTTTTATAAAATAAACGGTTTGGTTCAGGACATTTTTTTTTACACAGAAAGGGGAGAAAGCCCGGAGGTTCCCTATATGCGAAATACCATAATGCATTATATCGGTTGCGCAAATACAGTTTTAAGGAGAATATACAACCCCAAAATAATTCACAAACACACATCCAAACAACTGCTGAATTTGAGGAAAATAAACTTTGGCTTTTATACAATATTTCCCCTTACGAAGAGGTTGTGCAAAGATGACAATATTGCTTTGTCGGCATAACCCAATTTTTCAAATGTGATATTTTGGCTGAATGGCCGATTTCGAAACAGATTTTTGGCTACTGCTTGGCAAATATTCTTATTTTAAAAATAATAATTTATTTTTATAATAATTTTTTGCAGATTGATAGTGATTTTGCGACCATATATAAGCAAAGCAAAATGTTTTACTAGAAAGTTGGGAATCATTCGTTGAGAAAACGACCCCCATATTAAAACGCACAACCAAAGATTATCTTACCTTGGCTATTCTCCATAAACAATATATACTTATAAATGTTTATACTCTTTCTTTTTTTAGATATCAATAATATTATCATTTGCCTTAGTCTACCAGCTCTTCTAAAGCCGAAAAACCGAAACTTTAAGAAGAAAACTACAACATCTAACTCGAGGGACCCTTTCATATGTTACGCAACAAGTCGACTGGAGTTACAACAAAAAATTAACGCAATCACTGATGCAGTTTATGGTCAGAATATAAAACTACAGCCGTTTTTGTGTGCGGTCGGTGATGATATCATCGACTTGAAAGAATTTTTCGTTTATTTCGCAGACATATATTATAAGTTAAGTAATATTGTCAAAAGCATTGACACATGCTTCAAAATATTTCAAGTGTTTGATTTAAAATATCCACAAACTTGTGAACAGATTTGGAATTTTGTGGACCAATTCTTTATTAAAATTTCGAATACTAAAAATAGTCTTATATCTACAATATTTTGCTTTGTATGTAAAAAAAAAAATTTTTAACTTGCGAACATTTGTTTGTTTATTTGAAATACTACCACCAGAAAAAACCAATTGATTTTTTGAATGTGGATTCATTAGTTATCATCAAATTTTTAGAGATTTTAGGTTATGTGCATTTCTCCATGTAAAAAGCCTAAGTTAAATCAAAAGACTCACGAAGCAGCAGAGAAAGAAAAAATTCCTCATAATTTCGATTTGCAACCATTATAGGAAAACTCTCTTAAATTTACAATGAAAAAATATGCAACCAACTTTTATCCCCGAAACGAAGTATGCAATCTACAGCAGGATAACTAAACCAATTTATGAATACTTAGAAATCATTTGCTCACAACTAGATAACACAGAAAGCTCACTCAAGCAAAGTTTTGATAAAAGCAAACAGTTTTGTGAAAATCCTTTCTACCAAATAGGTTCCGAATATAAGTTTGTAAAAAAATTACTTCCGAAAGTTTTTGTAACTGACAAGTTTACATATAATTTGTCTAAAAATTATAAATGCTTAAATAAATTAGCATCAAAAGGTGTCTTATTTCCTATACAATTTCAGATGAAGAAATTGTTTGAGTTGTCAAACGTATTAGAAAAACTTGATGAAGAAATGTTCAAATAACCTCAATCAAGCTCGTTGAAAAACTTTGTAAACGGAAGACTTTGGAAAAACAGGCAACGACATAGTGAAAATAACATACCTTTTTTTTATACTTTGATGATATTGAGCTAAACAATGCTTTAGGTACTCACACATCACCAATATTGGCAGTTTATTATTCATTTCCAACAGCTCCTGTTTCCTTAAAGCATAAATTAATTTCAATTTTTCCTGCTGCACTTTTTAAATCCGCAGACGTAAAAAATGCGGTAATGGTAAATGTTTCTATAAGTTAATTGAAATTTGCAATGATGTGAAGACAAACGGTTTAGAATTAAATGTAAATAATACTAAAAGAACAGTTTATTTTTCCTTGGGGTAACGTAGCTTTCAACAATATTTTAGGATTTTCTCGGTCATTTTCTGCAAATCACTTTTGTAGATTTTGTAAAGCACATAAAAGTGAGACTAAAACTCAGTTGAGGACACTATCTTATCAGATGTTCAGAAAACCGAAATAAGTGAGAAATCTGTTTTAAAAATACACCGTGTGTGTAACAGATGAAACATTGAAGTGCACAATTGAATTGCAAAAGGGCTAAAAATCGATCCAAAGCCTTTCACACAGGCGGGCAGACAGGCACTACGAGCTTTATACTTTATACATAAACAAAAAATTCTGACTTGTACATGAAAATCGCCGATACACGTGTATTTTTATTTTTTCTCCCCTTTATGAAAAAGTATATTTTGTTCATAGGACGAAGCTCGTTTTTGTAACGCAGTGATATTAATGGTTTTCATGTAATTAATAACTTTTCAGTAGATATGCTACATGATATATTTGAAGGAATACTGAAATACGACTTTAGTCACATACTTTTGTACTTTTTAAAAAAAAAAATTCTTCTCTTTACATCTTTAAACATCAGAAAACAAAATTTTGAATACGACAAATCTATTTCCTTGCAAAATTTGTAAAATTTCAATTCAAAAATTTCAGGCAGGGAAATGCTAACATTTGCACACTTTTTTCGCTTCTAATTGGAGATAAAGTACGAAAAATGACAATGTGTGGCTTTTTATCCTTAATTTGTTAGAGTTATTAAACTTAATTCTATTACCTGAATGTACTAGTCTCGACTTATCTATCTATTCTATATATATAAAATTCAAATTATGTATATACAAGGTGGCGCAAAAGTAAGCTTCCGATGTTCAGCATATCGGTTGTGGCACGTGCAGTGTGTGCTGTTGCACCGTCTTGTTGGAACCACATGTTTTCCAATCCCATTTCATCAAGTTGCGGCAAAAAGAACTCGTTGATCATTGCTCTGTAACGCTCACCATTCACAGTAACCGTTTGGCCCCGACCGAATATTGGTCAAATAAATAGTCAGCAATATTCCGCGTTCTGGAGCAGTGTAGCGTAACATTGTTTATTAACGTGTATTTCGCATGTGTTTACTACACAAATGTCAAAACAGAACTGACTTTAGGGGCCAATCGCAAAATTTATAGCATTTTCTGATAGGAGGATGATTTTTGTATGTATCTATAGATCGACTTGCGTCCTAAACGTATAAACCGATCGTAACCAAATTTGAAACACGAATTGGATACCTTACCGGGTTGGTCACGGGCTAAAAAATATTTTGATATATATAGGGCGCGTGGCACCTCCCATACAAATGCAATTTTTAACAGTCCGTACTTCTGGTAGTATTTACGTTAGACTACTGAAATTTGGTAAGGGGTTATATAACATTAATCCCTATCACCTCCAAGAAAACTGAGAAAAGCGAAGAAGGGGGCGTGGCACCTCCCATACAACTGGAATTTTTTATAGTCCATATCTCTGGAAGTATTTAGGCTAGACCAATGAAATTTGGGAAGGGCTTACATGAGGTTAATTCCTAACACCTCCAAGAAAACTGGGAAAACGAAAAAGGGGCCGTGGCACCCTCCATATAGCTACAATTTTTCATAGTCCGTATCTCTGGAAGTATTTACGTTAGACCACTGAAATTTGGTAAGGGTTTATATGAGGTTAATCCCTACCACGTCCAACAAAACTGGGGATAGCAAAAACGGGGGCGTGGCACCTCCCATACAGCTGACATTTTTTTTATAGAAATGTGGGGTGAATTCGACGGGTATAAGCTAGTATACTCCTAAAGTTTAAAAAAATGTTTTCGGATGTTTGTATGTATATATATGCGTATATGTACTTATTTGTGTAGTAGGGAGATTGAATTCTACATTTTGTTTTATCCAAAGTTGTATGATGATTTCCAAAGACTGAGTACCGAGCCAGTTAAATTTTTTTTGTTCGGCAACCATGAACATCTTTCTTCAAAAAGAACCGTTGCTTTTCACGAACTATGCTATTAAAATTTGTATGTTAGTTGCGGGAGTACATTAAAACGATCGCAGTTCATAAAGTTTTATTTTCTTTCTTCTTCTTTAAATGGTCATCTAACAGCCTGGGCGATTTTGACCGTCTAACATGGCTCGCCAGTCGTTTCTTCGTTGCGCCAACTGGCGCCAATTGGAAACACCGCGGGATCGCAAATCTATCTCCACTTGGTCCTTCCAACGGAGTGGTGGTCTCCCTCTTCCTCTGCTTCCAACGGCGGGTGCCGATAAGAATACCTTCTGGGCTGGAGCATCTTCGCTCATTCGCACTACGCGGCCTAGCCAGCGAAGCCGCTGTGTTTTAATTCGCTGAACTATGTCGGCGTCTGCGTAAAGTTCATACAGCTCATCATTAAATCTTCTTCGGTACTCGCCGTCGCCAACGCGTAGAGGTCCACAAATCTTTCGAAGAACCTTTCTCTCGAATACTCCCAAAGCCGCCTCATCAGATGTCGTTAGTGTCCACGCTTCTGCACCATATAGGAGGACGGGTGCGATGAGTGACTTGTAGAGTGTTATTTTCGTTCGTCGAGAGAGGACTTTACTTTTCAATTGCCTACTCAGTCCGAAGTAGCATTTGTTTGCAACAGTAATCCTTCGTCGGATTTCTAAGCTAACATTATTGTTGGTGTTAATGCTGGTTCCCAGGTAAACGAAGTCCTTTACTATTTCGAAATTATTGCTGCCAACAGTGGCTTGGTTGCCAAGGCGCGAATGCGCTGACTCTTTGCATGATGACAGAAGGTATTTCGTTTTGCCCTCGTTCACCACCAATCCCATTTTCTCCGCTTCTTTTTCTAATTTGGAGTAAGCAGAAGTTACGGCGCGGTTGTTAAGGCCAATGATATCAATATCGTCAGCATATGCCAACAGTTGCACGCTTTTATAAAATATTGGTCCAGCGCGGTTAATTCTGCAGCTTGTATTATTTTCTCCAGCATTAAATTAAAGAAATCGCACGATAGGGGGTCACCCTGTCTGAAACCTCGTTTAGTTTCGAACGGCTCGGAGAGGTACTTCCCAATTCTGACCGAGCTGGCGGTGCTGCTCAAGGTCGTTTTGCATAGCCGTATAAGTTTTGCGGGTAAACCAAAATCAGACATAGCGGCATATAGGCAGCTCCTTTTCGTGCTATCGAAAGCGGCTTTAAAATCAACAAAGAGATGATGTGTGTCGATTCTCTTTTCACGGGTTTTTTCCAAGATTTGGCGTATTGTAAAAATTTGGTCGATGGTAGATTTACCAGGTCTGAAGCCACACTGATAAGGTCCAATCAGTCTGTTCACATCAGGCTTCAGTCTTTCGCACAATACGCTTGATAGGACCTTATATGCGATATTCAAAAGGCTGATTCCGCGATAGTTGGCGCAGTACATACCTTTTTTTTATACTTTGATGATATTGAGCTAAACAATGCTTTAGGTACTCACACATCACCAATATTGGCAGTTTATTATTCATTTCCAACAGCTCCTGTTTCCTTAAAGCATAAATTAATTTAAATTTTTCCTGCTGCACTTTTTAAATCCGCAGACGTAAAAAATGCGGCAATGGTAAATGTTTCTATAAGTTAATTGAAATTTGCAATGATGTGAAGACAAACGGTTTAGAATTAAATGTAAATAATACTAAAAGAACAGTTTATTTTTCCTTGGGGTAACGTAGCTTTCAACAATATTTTAGGATTTTCTCGGTCATTTTCTGCAAATCACTTTTGTAGATTTTGTAAACCACATAAAAGTGAGACTAAAACTCAGTTGAGGACACTATCTTATCAGATGTTCAGAAAACCGAAATAAGTGAGAAATCTGTTTTAAAAATACACCGTGTGTGTAACAGATGAAACATTGAAGTGCACAATTGAATTGCAAAAGAGCTAAAAATCGATCCAAAGCCTTTCACACAGGCGGGCAGACAGGCACTACGAGCTTTATACTTTATACATAAAGAAAAAATTCTGACTTGTACATGAAAATCGCCGATACACGTGTATTTTTATTTTTTCTCCCCTTTATGAAAAAGTATATTTTGTTCATAGGACGAAACTAAAGCTCGTTTTTGTAACGCAGTGTTATCAATGGTTTTCATGTCATTAATAACTATTCAGTAGATATGCTACATGATATATTTGAAGGAATACTGAAATACGACTTTAGTCACATACTTTTGTACTTTTTAAAAAAAAAAATTCTTCTCTTTACATCTTTAAACATCAGAAAACAAAATTTTGAATACGACAAATCTATTTCCTTGCAAAATTTGTAAAATTTCAATTCAAAAATTTCAGGCAGGGAAATGCTAATATTTGCACACTTTTTTCGCTTCTAATTGGAGATAAAGTACGAAAAATGACAATGTGTGGCTTTTTATCTTTAATTTGTTAGAGTTATTAAACTTAATTCTATTACCTGAATGTACTAGTCTCGACTTATCTATCTATTCTATATATATAAAATTCAAATTATGTATATACAAGGTGGCGCAAAAGTAAGCTTCCGATGTTCAGCATATCGGTTGTGGCACGTGCAGTGTGTGCTGTTGCACCGTCTTGTTGGAACCACATGTTTTCCAATCCCAATTCATCAAGTTGCGATTATTGGTCAAATAAATAGTCAGCAATATTCCGCGTTCTGGAGCAGTGTAGCGTAACATTGTTTATTAACGTGTATTTCGCATGTGTTAACTACACAAATGTCAAAACAGAACTGACTTTAGGGGCCAATCGCAAAATTTATAGCATTTTCTGATAGGAGGATGACTTTTGTATGTATCTATAGATCGACTTCCGTCCTAAACGTATACACCGATCGTAACCAAATTTGAAACACGAATTGGATACCTTACCGGGATGGTCATGGGCTAAAAAATATTTTGATATATATAGGGCGCGTGGCACCTCCCATACAAATGCAATTTTTAACAGTCCGTACTTCTGGAAGTATTTACGTTAGACTACTGAAATTTGGTAAGGGGTTATAAGACATTAATCCCTATCACCTCCAAGAAAACTGAGAAAAGCGAAGAAGGGGGCGTGGCACCTCCCATACAACTGGCATTTTTTATAGTCCATATCTCTGGAAGTATTTAGGCTAGACCAATGAAATTTGGGAAGGGCTTACATGAGGTTAATCCCTAACACCTCCAAGAAAACTGGGAAAACGAAAAAGGGGGCGTGGCACCCTCCATATAGCTACAATTTTTCATAGTCCGTATCTCTGGAAGTATTTACGTTAGACCACTGAAATTTGGTAGGGGTTTATATGAGGTTAATCCCTACCACGTCCAACAAAACTGGGGATAGCAAAAACGGGGGCGTGGCACCTCCCATACAGCTGACATTTTATTTATAGAAATGTGGGGTGAAACCGACGGGTATAAGCTAGTATACTCCTAAAGTTTAAAAAAATGTTTTCGGATGTTTGTATGTATATATGCGTATATGTACTTATTTGTGTAGTAGGGAGATTGAATTCTACATTTTGTTTTATCCAAAGTTGTATGGTGATTTCCAAAGACTGAGTACCGATCCAGTTAAATTTTTTTTTTTCGGCAACCATGAACATCTTTCTTCAAAAAGAACCGTTGCTTTTCACGAACTATGCTATTAAAATTTGTATGTTAGTTGCGGGAGTACATTAAAACGATCGCAGTTCATAAAGTTTTATTTTCTTTCTTCTTCTTTAAATGGTCATCTAACCGCCTGGGCGATTTTGACCGTCTAACATAGCTCGCCAGTCGTTTCTTCGTTGCGCCAACTGGCGCCAATTGGAAACACCGCGGGATCGCAAATCGGTCTCCACTTGGTCCTTCCAACGGAGTGGTGGTCTCCCTCTTCCTCTGCTTCCACCGGCGGGTGCCGATAAGAATACCTTTTGGGCTGGAGCATCTTCGCTCATTCGCACTACGCGGCCTAGCCAGCGAAGCCGCTGTGTTTTAATTCGCTGAACTATGTCGGCGTCTGCGTAAAGTTCATACAGCTCATCATTAAATCTTCTTCGGTACTCGCCATCGCCAACGCGTAGAGGTCCACAAATCTTTCGAAGAACCTTTCTCTCGAATACTCCCAAAGCCGCCTCATCAGATGTCTTTAGTGTCCACGCTTCTGCACCATATAGGAGGACGGGTGCGATGAGTGACTTGTAGAGTGTTATTTTCGTTCGTCGAGAGAGGACTTTACTTTTCAATTGCCTACTCAGTCCGAAGTAGCATTTGTTTGCAACAGTAATCCTTCGTCGGATTTCTAAGCTAACATTATTGTTGGTGTTAATGCTGGTTCCCAGGTAAACGAAGTCCTTTACTATTTCGAAATTATTGCTGCCAACAGTGGCTTGGTTGCCAAGGCGCGAATGCGCTGACTCTTTGCATGATGACAGAAGGTATTTCGTTTTGCCCTCGTTCACCACCAATCCCATTTTCTCCGCTTCTTTTTCTAATTTGGAGTAAGCAGAAGTTACGGCGCGGTTGTTAAGGCCAATGATATCAATATCGTCAGCATATGCCAACAGTTGCACGCTTTTATAAAATATTGGTCCAGCGCGGTTAAGTTCTGCAGCTTGTATTATTTTCTCCAGCATTAAATTAAAGAAATCGCACGATATGGGGTCACCCTGTCTGAAACCTCGTTTAGTTTCGAAGGGCTCGGAGAGGTACTTCCCAATTCTGACCGAGCTGGCGGTGCTGCTCAAGGTCATTTTGCATAGCCGTATAAGTTTTGCGGGTAAACCAAAATCAGACATAGCGGCATATAGGCAGCTCCTTTTCGTGCTATCGAAAGCGGCTTTAAAATCAACAAAGAGATGATGTGTGTCGATTCTCTTTTCACGGGTTTTTTCCAAGATTTGGCGTATTGTAAAAATTTGGTCGATGGTAGATTTACCAGGTCTGAAGCCACACTGATAAGGTCCAATCAGTCTGTTCACATCAGGCTTCAGTCTTTCGCACAATACGCTTGATAGGACCTTATATGCGATATTCAAAAGGCTGATTCCGCGATAGTTGGCGCAGTTTGCAGGATCGCCCTTCTTGTGGATTGGGCAGAGAACACTTAGATTCCAATCTTCAGGCATGCATTCATCCGACCATATTCTGCATAGAAGCTGATGCATGCGCCTTACCAGCTCCTCGCCTCCGTGTTTGAATAGCTCAGCAGGCAAACCATCAGCGCCAGCTGCTTTATTGTTTTTCAATCGGGATATTGCTATTCGCACCTCATTATAGTCGGGTTGTGGAACGTCAATTCCATCATCTTCGATTGTGGGCTCGAGTTCGGCATCTTCTCTGGTTTCTTGCTCAGTTTCTCCATTTAAAAGGGCAGAGAAGTGATCCCTCCATATTCTAAGTGCTCTCTGAACATCGGCCACCAGGTCGCCGTTCTCATTCTTACAGGAGTTTGCCCCGGGTTTAAAACCTTCTGTCATTCGCCGAATTTTTTGATAGAATTTTCGGGCATTATTCCCGTTAGCCAGCATCTCAAGCTCCTTTATTTCACGCTTTTCTGCCTCTCTTTTTTTATTTTGAAGTGATTTTTATTAATCAAAAGTGCAGATTTAATAAATAATTTCACTTTTGAGTGGAAAGTACATTACAGTGCAATTTTTTATATTATTTAGTGTAATTTTACAACCAACCAATTATAAAGTTGTTTTAAATATTGTCAACCTGTGTGAAACAAGGTGCGGGTTGCTAGTTAGGGATAAAGGAAATGATTAGCACGCACAACAAAAAATAATGTGAGCTTTTTAATGATACGTTAAAGCCAAAACACCATTTACTTTTTTACACTATTGTAGAGTTATCGAAGAATCGGGACCAAGCATAGGCAGCTAAAAACTTATGCAAAAAATACAAGTTATCTCTAAATTTTTCAAATTTTATTTCTAACTTTGAAGACGAAGTATATATTTTCAGCTTAAACCCATTTCATAAAATTTTTGAAGTTTTTTACACAACGCAGGATATTGAAAAATGCATCTGCTTTGATTTTTGTTAGATGTATGGTAAGGGTTTTCAATCAAATATGTTTGTATGTTTTTTTCAACCTACTATTATTATTTTCAAAATTAAAGAAGTTTTTAGGTTGGATAATGAGATGTATACGCTTTTACAGCAATTTTCTGTAATAAAATATGAAAAACATTTATTATCGTATATGCCAGGAGAAGAAATACACAATCTTAAAGTCGTTCATTTAAAAGAAATGTTGTACCCACCAATAAAGGCATATATATTAAATAAAAACTTGTATTTGAAACTTAAATATTATTTCTAAACGTTTTATAAAAAGTTTTATTATCTAATAACAATTGAAATAAATGTATATGAAAAACTATTTTACTGAGTAAAACAGACACTTCAATAAAGGACGAAATATCTCAAAAGTAAGTATGATATAGACTCAAATCAGTACTTAAATTAAGTAATTTCGTCTACTTGTATTGAGACCAACATATCTTTAAAATGACAAAACATTCAAGTATCAATTTTGCTTGAATTGAGGACAAATACTTCTTTGTTTAAAGTACACTTATTACTTAAGTTAAAGAAATCTTTACTTGAATTGAGGACAAATATTTCTTTGTTTATAGTACAGTTGTTACTTAAGTTAAAGAGAGTTTTACTTGGTCTATGTTTATTTAGCTTAAGTAAATCATATCCTTTACTTGAGGACTATTACGCTTTAGTGCAATTTTGTTCCCTTCTTGTCCTTAAATTCATATGGGGCTTCCTAATATTTAGGAGACCCTTTTTTTGAGTGCATGTTTAGCCGTTCTTTTGGATTAGCACCCCTCGAAAAATTGTCGGCTGGTTTGCATTTGGTTGGAACGTACCTCCAAACTATTCCTTTGGTTAGGGTTTGAATTTTATTAACATTGAAAGTAGATGGCTCATTTCGCAGCCATGATAGTACTGTTGTTGAGTCCAACAAAATAATTTTCTTTCTTTTAAAGGAATTGCATCAACGACCTTCGCGATAAATTCTGCCAAACAGTAAATCACCAGAAAGCTATAACTTCGGTATAGTGAGTGATTTAAGTGGCGCTATATGAGATTTAGAACAGAAGATTAATTCGAGTAAAAAAGAGTATAAAAGAAAAGAGTTGGAAAGAAGAAACTCATGCAAGGAAAAGTATAGTTGCAGTTTTAATTGATTTGAAGAGAGCATTTGAAACGATAGACAGAGATTTAATGCTCGCCAAATTAGAGAAAATCGGCATTAGGGATATTGAGCTGAAGTGGTTTAAGAGCTTTCTAACAAGCCGCAAACAAAAAACAGCTATGGAGTCGGTGTTCTCTGAATAGGCCATGGTGAAAATAGGATTGCCACAAGGATCAGTGTTAGAACCCGTCCTATTCAACATGTATATAAATGATATAACCTCGCCCTTGAAACATTAAAATAAGGCTGTTTGCGGATGACGATTTGCTAGAAGTAAGTGAATCAGATATTATGGTAGCAAGACGCAAAATGCAGGAAGACCTAAACTTCCTATACAGATAGCTTTGTAGTAACAAACTAAAACTTAATGTTAGTAAAACCAATTTCATGGAATACAAAGATTGAGGATTGACATTAATGATCAGTACCTGGGTGACCGAGCCTTGCTCGGTGGCAACCCCAGGTGGCAATCCTACTTAAAAATATTCTGGTTGGTATACGGCCTCAAATACCTTCCGTTTAATACCCATATTGCCATATATTGCTTAGTATTTAAAATCGGAAAGGTGGCAACCCTCTAAGCTTCCTTTAGTGGCAACATCCAAGTAGAAAATCTTAGACGGAAGCATACTATCCATCTACCAAATTTCATCGAAATCGGTTTAGCCGTCCCGAGATAGTGGTCGATATCTGAAGGAATAAATAAAATGCGGTCAGGTGGCAACCCTACTTGGTATACGGCCTAAAATACCTTTCATTTGATACCCATATTCCCATATATTTCTTAATATTTAAAAATATATTGGTATAGGTGGCAACCCTGTGAACCACCCCAAGTGGCAACACCAAAGTAGAAAATCTTAAAACAAAGGATACTACCCATATACCAAATTTCATCCAAATCGGTTAAGTCATTCCTGAGATAGTAGTGGATATACAAATATACAAATATGCAAGCATACAAATATACAAATATACAAGAATAACTCGTTTAAAGTTATAAGATTGGGCAAAATGTGGTTCCCATAAACCCTTGATACTTAAGTACAATGTGGGTATCAAACAAAAGGGGAAGGACAGTGCTTTCATTTGGACTTTGCCATATTTCGATATATTTATCGATAAATGAGTTATCGGTCAAAATATGGTTCCCAAAAACCCTTACATTTAACGTTCAATATAGATGTCAAACGAAAGGGGAAGGACACTGGTTTCGTTTGGACCTCGCCATATTTCGATATATTTATCGATAAATGAGCTATCTGTCAAAATGTGGTTCCCAGAAAAACTTGGAATTAGTGTGCAATATGGATGTCAAACGATAGGGGAAGGACACTGATTTCGTTTGGAACTGACGATATTTCAATATATTTATCGATAAATGAATTATTGGGCAAAATGTGGTTCCCATAAACTCTTGAGATTGGCGTACAATATGGGTGTTAAACGAAAGGGAAAGGCTTTTGGTTTCATTTGGACTTGGCCATATTTCGATATATTTATCGATAAATTAGTTATTGGGCAAAATGTGGTTCCCATAAACCCTTGAAATTGGCGTACAATATGGGTGTTAAAAGAAAGGGAAAGGCCTCTGGTTTCATTTGGTGTTTGCCATATTTCGATATATTTATCGATAAATGAGTATTGGGCAAAATGTGATTCCCATAAACCCTTGATACTTAAGTACAATGTGGGTATCAAACGAAAGGGGAGGACACTGGTTTCGCTTGGACCTCGCCATATTTCGATATATTTATATACCAAATTTCATCCAAATCGTTTAAGTCGTTCCTGAGATAGTAGGGGATATACAAATATACAAGAATAACTCGTTTAAAGTTATAAGATATTGATTATATAGTGGCCAAAATTGGGAAGAAGATTGGTTTCTGGAAAAGAACATGTAAATATATAAGTAAAGAATATAAGTTTAAGGTCTATAGGTCCATAATAGACGCACACTTTATTTATTGCCCACCAATATTTTTTATTGCCAGTGACGCACAAAATAAAGCTGTGAGATTTATTCTAAACCGGCGATATGATGCTCCAATAAAAAGCATGCTCGAAACACTCAATTGGGCCAGTGTAAAAGAGCTAATATTTTATCATAACATGAAATTAGTATTTAATATGAAGCGTGGTATATTGCCTGTTTATTTGAGCGATAACCTTATGTATGTGAATGAAACCCACTCATATGCAGTTAGAGAAAATAATAATTTTAGATTACTTCTCTTTAAAACGGAACTGGACAAGCAAATTTATTATTTATTTTATAAAGGCTTAAAATCTTTTAATGAACTTGCAAGGCATATAAAAGATAGTAAAAATTTAAGCACATTCAAAAAAAGTTTGATGCTATATTGTAAAACCCTCCCAATAAGATAAAAATATCAGAATTTCTCCTCTGAAAACTGACGGAGTACATAAATCCCTCCTTCATATACATTAAAGGAGGATTGGAAACGAGGCTTTCCAACTTCCCAGTCAGTGTGGCTATCAAAAGGAGAGGTGCTGTGTTGACCGGAATCACAGGAGATCGTCATTTAAACTGCCATGTATTTTATTTTATTTTGTTGATCGGAATCCTGTCCATTCTGACAGCAAATATATTGATAAAAAGAAATAAACTGTAGCGGTGGAACATTAAAGAATTGGAAACACGTCCTTTCCAACCTCCTAACAAGAGTTGCTTCAATCCGTCCGTTGAAGTGCCAGTTACAGCGCTGATCGGTATCCCATGCGTTCCGACAGCATAAATATTTCTAGTATTATTCACATATAGTCAATAAATGTATTATTCAAAGTTTTAGACCTGAAAAGCCGTAAAAATAAATAAATAAAATAAAATAAAGAACAAATCTTCGATTTACTTGCGAAAGAAACTGACTGATCTCCTGCACCATTTTTGTGTACCAATGGTCTACAGCCAAAAACCACCAGAGACGCGAATATGAAATTCTTATGTAAAACTACCCGCTGATTCCGAAAATCGAGGTTATTTTTGATTCTATCGTACCGTTTTTGAGATATTTACGATTTACCGTTATTCCAAAAACAAAAAAAAAAAGATGGCTCCACTTGATCATGTATATCTCAAGAACAAATTGAGCAATTCCAAAACGGTTTAAAAAATTTTAAAGCTATTAGACAATGCATACAAACCTTTTCGCTGGGCCCTGTAGATTCGAAGATAATGAACAATTAATCCGGATTTTTACCTATACAAATACAAATGTTTTGTCTTAACTCTACGATCTTATTTTATACTTGAAAACAGTCATCGACTGATACTCTCCGCGTACGGTTGTGCGTACAGTGTTACTGGTGATTTTCTTTCTCAATTCTCTTTGCGAAGTCTTTGCACAAACGTGCATATAAACTTGTTATACATTTTTTTTTTTCTATCGTTTGGTGTACCACGTGTAATTTGTTAAGTGACAAAATTTCCGTGTATTTATAATGCCCCCTGGGGTATCCTCGCTTGGGGATAACAGGTTCGCCCTGTTATCCACAAGCCCAAGCAGAAAAAAAAAAAAAAACTATTAACTATTTGAACGATGCATTCCCAGCTTTACCTCCAAGAATAAAAGAGCACCCTAAATATTTGGTGGCAAGCTCCATTAAATCTGATCGTCCCCTTAGCAAGTTTTCCTGTTTCGCGGTACATAAGGCCCTAAAATCTATAAGTACAGAAATCGTAAGTATCTCAGAACTAAGAGACGGTAATCTCTTGCTGTTCGTTAAGAACAACAACGTAGCAAAACGATTTTTGTCAACCACAAACCTATCTGGAATCTGCGATGTAAAAATTGAGTTGCACAACAACCTTAACTCTTGCAAAGGCACCATCCACGCCCCATGCCTAAACGAAATCCCAGACAACGAAATAGTCGAGAATTTAAGCGAACAAGGTGTAGTGTCAGTGTTCAAGTTCCCTAAAATTATCAACGGAAAATCTATCCCCAGTGGAGTAGTCCTACTCACATTCGACTTATACCAGTTACCGGAAAAAATTGATATCTCGTGGTATACCACAAAAGTCAGGCCATATTATCCTAACCCCATGAGATGTAAGAATTGTCAATATCTTGGTCACACTACTAAACGCTGTACCAAACTCCCTGTATGTGACAATTGCGCTCTCCCTCCTCATCCCTCTTTTCCATGCACACAAACATGTTGTGTTAATTGCTCTGGCCCCCATCCCTCTTCAAATAAATCATGTCCCAAATTCCTCCAAATGAAAGAAATAATAAAAGTAAAAACTGACAAAAAATGTTCAATGCGCGAAGCTATCAAAATACATAGTACGCAAGCTACCGCTACCTTCAATTCTTCCTCTCCCACCTTCTCCACAATAACTAAAAACATCTTGAGCTCCCAACAAGTTTCACTCAACTCTTTTTCACAAAACGCCAACAATGCTGCAGCAATGCAATCACTCACCAAGTTCTCCAAAAACAATTAATCAACAATGACCCTCAATAAGTCCAGCATCCCAAAC
This sequence comes from Merzomyia westermanni, assembly GCA_949987695.1. NCBI lineage: Eukaryota > Metazoa > Arthropoda > Insecta > Diptera > Tephritidae > Merzomyia > Merzomyia westermanni. The sequence continues at coordinate 2,613,516 of OX465292.1, read as the reverse complement.
CAAATAACAGAAAACAATGACAGTAATAATACATCGCAACAACAATGTAGTAATACAGAAAATATCACAAATGATCAAAACAATGTACAGTCACATCATATAAATATTAGCACAACAAACGTAGAATTAAATGAAAATAATATAATTGAATCCAGCACTCCAAACCAAACCATAGAAAAACATGTTAGTAACAATAATTCACAACAACAATGTAGCATTACAAATTACCAAAACAATGTACAGTTACAACATACAAATAGTAGCACAGAAAACACAGAATTAAATGAAAAGAATCTAAATGAATATAATGATAACAATATTGAATCAATGCGGTTATCAGTCGATGACCCAACAACAATGGTTTCATCCCTCCTCTCCCACCTTATCTCCCCCAACTTCCCAATCCCTCCCTCTAACTCCTTCCCCTCGGAAGACCAAATAATGGACTAATGTTGCGAATCCTGCAGTGGAATTGCAACGGACTTTTAAATAACTACCCAGATCTTAATTTATTAATTAACGATTTTTCGCCGGGCATAATTGCCTTGCAAGAAACTCACCTACCTTATAATAAGACAGCACACCCACCTAACAAGTACGTCAGTTACTTCCACAACAAAACCCAAAATGCCTCATGCAAACAAGATATTGCAATACTTGTAAACAAACAGTTAAGCCATAAACAAATTCACATCTCATCTAACATCTCTTGTCTTTCGATTGAGATCGATATTGGATTTAAAATTACCATCATAAACTGCTATATCCCTCCACAACAAAACTTCGTACTTGCGGATCTAGTGAACATCATTAAGAACTTTGCTACCCCAATAATTCTATTGGGAGACTTCAACTCATGGAGTCCCCTTTGGGGCTCTCCCTCTGCGAATAGAAAAGGTCAGATAATCGAAGATCTAATATTATCGCATAATCTCACGGTCCTTAACGACGGTGCTCCGACTCATTTCTCTACCCACAGTACATTTTCCCACCCTGATATTGCCCTAGCCTCTTCCTCCATCGCACCAAAACTCTCTTCACGTACACTGGACGATCTCCATAACAGCGACCACTTTCCACTTATTACCTTCCTGAATGCCCCCTGCTGGTCGTTAAGAAATATAAAATCAAAGTTCATTACAGAAGAGGCAGACTGGCCCCAATTTCGCTCGACATCATCTTCCCTATCCTGTGACAGACCTAAGTCCAATAACATAAACGAAGAAGCCGCCAACATTAAAACAATTATTCGCTCTGCTGCACACTTAACAATACCTCAGAGCAACACTAACAAATTTTATTCAAAGTTACCTTATTGGTCGAACTTGTTGACCACCCTTAGGAAAAATAAAAAGAACTTATGGACCAAGTACAAAAGAAACATGAGCGATACAAACCTCATCAACTTCAAAAAAGCAAACGCGGTTTTCAGAAAAGAATTGAAATCAGCCAAATATAAATCTCTGGAGAAAATCACTTCTAATATCAACCCAAACTCGAACCCAAAAAAGATCTGGTCTGATATCAAAGTACTCACAGGATCCCCAATCCCCTCGCACATCCATTTTATTCATGCATCACAAGGCCCCATTTTCGCTCCAGAAAAAATTGCAGAAGAGTTTGCTTCCACCTGGTCGATGTACTCCCACTCCACTAATTTTCATCCAAGCTTTAAAGCACTCAAAAGCTGCACCGTATCAGAAACTTATAAAAACATCAACCCCTCCCCATCCGCTCTAGCAATAGAAGCACCTATCTCCTTGGAGGAATTCGTTTCCACAATCCACCCAATGTCAGGAAAAACTCCCGGAAAAGATAAAATTCCTTACTCTATTCTAAAAAACCTTCCAACTGACCTGAAAGTGAGGCTTGTTGACTTATACAATGAAATCTTCATCAGTGGCACTTTCCCACAGGATTGGAAACTATCCTCTATCATCCCAATTCTTAAGCCAAACAAGCCATCTTCTGAGATAACAAGCTACAGACCAATATCACTGCTACCATGTATGTCCAAGGTTTTGGAGAAAATAATTTCCGTCAGAATAATGTGGTTTGCTAAGACCAACAAACTCTTAAGTCCACACCAATTCGCTTTTCAAAAAGGCGTAGGAGTCATCGAACCCCTACTATACTTTGACCATTTTGCCACCGCTGCCTTAGCAACTCAAAACCACGTTTCTGTACTAAGCATAGACTTCGAGAAGGCCTTTGACAGAATAGGAGCGCACCTTGTTCTCAGAGAACTGAAACGTTGGAAAGTCGGAACCCAAATCTATAATTTCGTTAAGGCATTTCTACTAAACCGCAAGTTCGTATCAAAAGTTAATAATTTCAACTCAAATGTCTACAATTTATATAACGGGATTCCACAAGGTTCCCCCCTCTCGGTTGTTTTGTTCACAATAGCCTTCAACCAACTTAGTATGATTCTCTCATCCTTTAACCATGTCGAGCATCTTATATATGCTGATGACGTTTTGATCTTCTCCAAAACTAAAAACTTAAGTCAGATACAAGACACTTTCATGAACATCATCAATAAAGTATCCGAATGGAGTGAAACTTCAGGCGCAAACATTTCCATCAACAAATGTGCATCTTTTCACATATGCAGAAAGCACCACTGCTCCTTTCCGTCCCTCTCCTTTAATAACACTGTGATTCCCCACAATAACTCACTAAAAATATTAGGAATAATATTTGATAAAACTTTAACCTTTAAGGAGCACTGTAGATATGTAAGATCGAGCTTATTATCTAGGCTAAATATAATTAGGTTCTTGTCATCTAAGCACTGTTTCGTTCACCCAAATACACTTGTTAATATAACAAAAGCATTAATACTCTCAAAGATTGATTATGGACTCGCGATATATGGAAATACTGCAAAATCGAACATCAAATTTCTACAAGCGCCATACCACGCTGCAGTCAGAAGAAGTATACGAGCCTTTCCTACATCACCCACTAGAGTCATCCTAGCCGAAGCTGGACTACCAGAGATCACGCAAAGAGCTAAACATAATACAATGATGCTTATACCAAAATTACTTAATTGCAGAAACGAGCTCCTACTCAGACAAGCGAATGCAGCGAATAAAGCCCAAAAGGAGTCAAAAAAGCTCTCAGCCCTGTCCCGCTGTCTCTTATACATAAAGGACTTAGGTATAATAGCAACTCCTACGCTGGTCCCTACAACCACCAGTCCACCATCCGTCACTCCTAAGCAATCTTTTATCAATGAGCTACATAATCATAGCAAAAGTAACACAAGTGCCTTAGAGTACAAACAACTCTTTAACGAGGGAGCTGGGAAATTATCTACACTGACGGATCGAAGTGCGAAAACACCACTACGTTTGCTGTAGTAAACAAACGTGGTGATACAATTACCGTCGGAGCTTTACCCCTATATTGCTCAGCATACACAGCCGAGATAGCTGCCTTGCTAGAAGCAATATTATATGCTTCTCACAACAAAAGCAATTATATCATATGCACAGACAGCAGATCGGCAATTGAAGGCATCTTAAATTCGAAAAATAATTCTACTTTAATAGCTATACTCCGCGAACTGCTCCTGCAATACAGTAACACAATCAAAATTATGTGGGTACCTGGTCACATTGGCATAGCTGGAAATGAAGCCGCTGACAAAAGAGCAAAGGAAGCGGGCACAGAGCCCCTACACTTATTCAGTTATTTTACACATCATGATATACGAAGACTTGCCAAAAAATCTTCACATAATACCTGGTTTAGAGAATGGGAAACATTTCAACACAACTACAAAACACACAATCCCACCGGTGTCCGATCTGTATATCCCACAAATGTAACTAGTAGCAACATTAGACATTTCACTCGCCTCAGAATTGGTCACACAATAACAACACACTCACATCTCCTCAACGGCACATCCATTGATGCATGCTCTTACTGCGGCTCTCTTGACTTGACTGCAACACATCTTATCGACGACTGTGAAGAGTTTCAACAAATACGTACTTCCATATTCGCTGACATCAAACCGTCTACTTGTCTTATAAATATTAATGCAACAAATATCACTTTAATTTCTAAATATATATCACTTTGTAAGTTAAATATCTAATTTATGTATGAAAAATCAATAATGTAAATAACTATCCCTTTCATAACTGTTAACATCTTACTATAGTCCATATATTTATGTACATCTCTTAGTTACCTATATAGGTGAATATGTGCAATGGTTCAGCGACCCACCCTATAGGTTGATCTCTGATCCAAACGTGCATATAGCTCTTTATGACTGTATTAAATTATGTAAGCCGAAGGCCCTGGCAGCCAGTGCTCTATAAACTTAGGTGTAGCAATTATTTATAATTGTTTCTCTTGCTGATAAATAAATAAAATAAAAAAATATATTTGAAAAAGTTATTTGTTTTGTTTTACGCTTATTTAGATTAGGATCGGTTTCTCTTATGAGAAACCAACAGTAGTCACCCATCATTGCGACATCCCAGAATCCTTGATACCGACTTTCAATGAACTTCGTTTGCTGATGAAACCGTTTGCTATGCTCGTCACTTTCGTCACCAAGATTTTGCGGAAAAAAATTTAAATGGGAGTGCAGCAAATTAATTTTTAAAGACATATTTACTCCTGAAAATAAAATAAATAAGTAAATTAGATAAATAAGTGACACATTTGTGTGTAATTTTCTGAGGCTGGATTCATCGTTCAGTTCAGAACAAATTTTTTGTTTACATTTTACTCGTTCTTTTTCCACTTCTCTGATACAGAATGAGATGATGCTGCTTAATCATATGCTGCTGTTGACAGTGAAACTGGACCCGGAACTAAAGTCGAATGTGGCAATGGCAATGTAGTTAGATGAGCAACTTCCGTTGAATTTGGTACTGGCAATGACGCCGTAGATACGCTGGAATGCGTTACTTTTCTTGACTTTCTGTAGTACAAATATAGCAGTCCATCGAATGGCAAGTTGGTTCCCTCCACTTCATTGGTGTACTAAATCTCATATGTTGCCTAAGTAGATAGTTTCAGAAATTAGGCAGATATGCATTAAAAAGTAGCACATTCCTAAATTTTACTACGCACCTTTTTTGTTCCGGATTCGGCATGAATCAATTCGATTCGACATGTGGTGCACACAGTATTCGGTGTCCGTGATTTTCCAGTGTTTTTAGGCTGAATGCCAAAATACTTATAGTATGTAACTTTCAAAGGATTTGAAAACACACAATATATTGGCCGCAGATAAAACAGAACATATCTGGACCATTTTTACACTAAAACTCTCGCACCCTTTTATTCATATTATTTTTTTAAGTAAAGGACGGGTTATAAAATGCACTTATAGACTGAACAGTATCTGGTGAGGTTTGCAGATATTATGAAGGAACAATTCGCATTTACTCATATTTATACTCAGATCAAGTAAAAATCGAAGCTTACCTAGACATAAATGTTCCTTAGTTATACAAAGAAATCACTAAATGCTTTAAAAAATGTTCTCTTGCTTCAAATGTACCTGGGTTTGAAATTTTAAACTTTACCTACTTGAGAAAACGACATTAACAGTTTTTTGTATCTAATAACCCTTCCACAATCTACCTACGTGCTAACTAATATATGAATACTAATACATTAGACTGGGTCGTTTTACTAACCGATATCGCGCCATCGATTTTTCAATAGGTTTTGGGCTAAGGAAAAAAAAGTTCCACGACGCATACCCAAAAAAATAATTTTCCTGCGAAATTTAATTTTTTTGACTTTTTTCGACTTTGATTTTTAAGTTTGTTCTCCTGACCTGCTAAAAAAAATTTCATTTGATTTTAAGATTTTCATGTATACCCTGTCCGACCCAAAAATGTCCGCTAAAAACTTTGGCGATAACAGTTTTTTGAAAAAAAAATATTTTTGGGGTTTTGGGGAGTGTTTTGGTCGAAAAATTTACCCTTTCGTCATTGTTTTTAAAGGTTTTTTCAGCATACATGCAAAAATGTTTTCGATGAAAACGAATTCGTCTCATATTCTCTGTCCCACTTAAAATTATGCGCTTAAAACGTTGGCGATAACGGTTGTATTTCACGTTATTCAATTTAGCAGACTTACTCCAAAAGAACGCATTCCGATAGCAGTCTATAGGCTTAACAATACCGTTCACTCTGTTATCAAGCGAAAACCGGCGGACGTGTTTCTCAACCGAACCTCAAGAATAAATTATAAGGAGTTATTAAATTGTAGGGAAAAAACCATGAACGATAGAAGAACTTTATTAGAGAAGGAGCAGGATGTCAGAAACGCGAGGTTGAAAACCAAACGCACTACTCTGCGTTCTTTCGATACCGGAGACAAGGTGTTTGTCTCCAAAAAACAAATTAAGGCCAAACAGAAGCCGCTATATCTTTAGAATCTATAGAATCTATCTATCTATCTTTAGAATCTATATCTAAGAAGCGATTTCTGAAAATTGAAACGCAACAATACACAAACAGGAAAAAAGCATAAAGCGAATGTAAAAAACATCTAAAAATAGCATTGTTCAGAAATCAATTCTTGTGTCCCAGGGCTCTGGGTGCAAACCGTTTGCAGACAATCTAGTCAGATGTTAATTGATATTAGAGGAAAAATTACAACGTTATGCACAGCGATGGTATGGGATGACATGTTTCGAAGTGCCCAACTTCTCATCAGACCCCTTCTCGGACACTGAGATATGAACCCAAGTGTCTGCACCAAAGCCGCTGTTAGAGTACTCTAACAACTAAGCTATGATGCCCTGTAGCGTCACGATGCATTTTTCCTCTAATGTGCCATTTGCTTATTCCTTTTATACATTCTTTGGTACATATATTTTATATGTCAACTCAAGGAAAGTGGAAATATTTTTAGGCGCGTTCATAGAACAGTTTTAGATACAGAAGGGCTTTTATGCATATCAACACTTCCGTGTTATTTGCTATGCACCCGCACTGTACCTGTAACAATTATAGTTATGGTGATTGTTGTTGGAGCAAAGCTCGAATTTTTATGTTTGTTTGTTAATTGATATTAGAGGAAAAATTACAACGTTCTGCACAGCGAGGGTATGGGATGACATGTTTCGAAGTGCCCAACTTCTCATCAGACCCCTTCTCGGACACTGAGATATGAACCCAAGTGTCTGCACCAAAGCCGCTGTTAGAGTACTCTAACAACTAAGCTATGATGCCCTGTAGCGTCACGATGCATTTTTCCTCTAATGTGCCATTTGCTTATTCCTTTTATACATTCTTTGGTACATATATTTTATATGTCAACTCAAGGAAAGTGGAAATATTTTTAGGCGCGTTCATAGAACAGTTTTAGATACAGAAGGGCTTTTATGCATATCAACACTTCCGTGTTATTTGTTATGCACCCGCACTGTACCTGTAACAATTATAGTTATGGTGATTGTTGTTGGAGCAAAGCTCGAATTTTTATGTTTGTTTGTTAATTGATATTAGAGGAAAAATTACAACGTTATGCACAGCGATGGTATGGGATGACATGTTTCGAAGTGCCCAACTTCTCATCAGACCCCTTCTCGGACACTGAGATATGAACCCAAGTGTCTGCACCAAAGCCGCTGTTAGAGTACTCTAACAACTAAGCTATGATGCCCTGTAGCGTCACGATGCATTTTTCCTCTCATGTGTCATTTGCTTATTCCTTTTATACATTCTTTGGTACATATATTTTATATGTCCACTCAAGGAAAGTGAAAATATTTTTAGGCGCGTTCATAGAACAGTTTTAGATACAGAAGGGCTTTTATGCATATCAACACTTCCGTGTTATTTGTTATGCACCCGCACTGTACCTGTAACAATTATAGTTATGGTGATTGTTGTTGGAGCAAAGCTCGAATTTTTATGTTTGTTTGTTAATTGATATTAGAGGAAAAATTACAACGTTATGCACAGCGATGGTATGGGATGACATGTTTCGAAGTGCCCAACTTCTCATCAGACCCCTTCTCGGATACTGAGATATGAACCCAAGTGTCTGCACCAAAGCCGCTGTTAGAGTACTCTAACAACTAAGCTATGATGCCCTGTAGCGTCACGATGCATTTTTCCTCTAATGTGCCATTTGCTTATTCCTTTTATACATTCTTTGGTACATATATTTTATATGTCAACTCAAGGAAAGTGGAAATATTTTTAGGCGCGTTCATAGAACAGTTTTAGATACAGAAGGGCTTTTATGCATATCAACACTTCCGTGTTATTTGTTATGCACCCGCACTGTACCTGTAACAATTATAGTTATGGTGATTGTTGTTGGAGCAAAGCTCGAATTTTTATGTTTGTTTGTTAATTGATATTAGAGGAAAAATTACAACGTTATGCACAGCGATGGTATGGGATGACATGTTTCGAAGTGCCCAACTTCTCATCAGACCCCTTCTCGGACACTGAGATATGAACCCAAGTGTCTGCACCAGATGTTGGTTCAATTCCGGTTCGATGAGGTCTCTGATTAAATTAACGGGAAGCCACTCGTGCCATGAGTACGCCATTTGCAATTATCAACGCTTATGGCTAAAAGGGATCAACACGAGCCTACCAATGTCAGCTGAGAAAACGCCTATATTCCAATGCAAAATTATACACCTAAGTTGTACACAAACACCCAAAAGGTGCAAAAACAAAATTAAAATTAATTATTAACTTAGAAAAATATATAAAAAAAAAGAAGAAAAAACAAGGAAAAAGAAGGATATAAAAAGCAATACCAACCAAAAACAATATTATAATTAATAAACCATTAATCACTAACATTCAAAACTACCCACAAACGCTTTCACTAGTGGTCCAATAAATCCTTCCGGATTATTCCTCTCAACTCCTGAAAAATCCCAGCAGCAACTCACTTTTTCAATAGTAAATCTTAATTAAACTATGATGGGAAATTGGGTACACTCGCATTTTGAAATCACTACACCAAATATAAATTGAACTGTTAGTCTAAGTCTACAAGAATGCAATGAATAAAGAAAAAAATATTTAAAAGAAAAAAAATGTTAAAGAAATTTCACACTTCGAAATCGAATTTTAAGTTGTAATTATTTGGCAGTAGCTAGTCCTTAAAAAAATTCTTTCTAATAAAATTCCTAAGTGGGGTAAAACATAGAATTAAGTATATTCAAAATAAAATTAGCCCCAGAGCATTTGCCTCTGCGCAACCGCGCACACCTACGATGTCTTCAAGATTGACTCTCCAATAAAACAATCCGCGATGGATATGGTTGGATCATCAATGTGCAATTTAAACTGATTGACACTATCGATCTGGTTGGATACGACAAGGTTGTGGACCGACCCAAAAACGCAATCATCGATATCAATATAACTGACCCCGCATCCGATATACTTGACCACCTGGGAAAAGTTGCAAGGAACCTTCACGATTTTAAAGTAAAACATACTAGAAGACAAAGGCGATCTATAAATTGGATTCAACCCACTTGGAAGTGGATTGCTAGCAGCCCTGATGCCATGGATTGGGATGAAGTATTCAAAACAACTCACGAGCTTTTGCAGGTAAGCAATGGTATCATCACATCCAACAATGACGTGCAAAGCCACAGAAAGCTGGAACAAACTTCCCAGGAGATCGAAAACAAAATCATGATTCTCAAGGAGGATATTTATGAACTGGTTCGCGCTGGGCAAATGGACAAGGTAAGCGTAGTTAACTTAAATCTACTAAGCAAGGAAGAAATAAACCGACTTATCATCGAGATTGAAGTCCCTCCTTGCAGTAATGTAGTGAAAGCCATCGAATGCAGCAAATCATCGATCAACACCATCTCATCAACTTCAACGGCATGGTAAGATCAGAGAGAGATCAGATAGGAGTTTGATAAATTTCTATTCCAAGGGATCGGATATAATTTAAAAGAGGTGGCGTTAAAAATCCCCTTTCATTGTCCATGACTAATATTTTTGGTACAGAAAAATAGTGCAGGAGATCAGTCAGTTTCTTTCGCAGGTGAATCGAAGATTAGTTCTTCATAGGAAATAGCTTAGTAAATTTCTTGAACTTATCGACCACGCTAAGATACTTTTGCTTTTCTATTTCGAAAAGGTCGATGTGTAATATTTCGCAAGAATAGCCTGGTATTGGAGTGGGTTGAAGGAACGATTCCTGTCGTACTTGTTCAATTTACAAGTATCGCACGGCCGCACGTAGTGTCGTATTTGCATAGCCATTGCGGGAAAATAATATTTCTCCAGTATTTGGAGTCGATTTTCACATGCATTTCTATGCGCTCTTTTGTGTTCATTCTCAATTATCTTGCAACCTCTCTGCAATCGTAACATCTTCACAATCCTCTGGGTTATCTTTACTCGATATCTTTGAAAGTTGTTGACATAGACATTTATATTTTGATCTTTTTGGCACCATATAGATAAGATCGCAGAGTGTCGAGTGCCCAAACTATGGCGAAGAGCTCCTTCTCATTTGTGGCGTAATTTTCCTTACATTTATTGAAGGATCGCGAAATATATGCTATAGGTTTGGTCTCGCCAATCGTTCCTTGTGAGAGGTATGCCCCAATGGCGTAGTTGAAGGCATATGTTGTGAGGTTAAATGACTTGTCGAAATTAGGTAACGCCAGGACATCCCCAGATACCAATAGTTGTTATAACTCGGAGAAGGCCTCCAGGCCAAGGCCTCAATAGTCTGCTTTTACCTGAGCATTTTCGTCACGTGTAAGGTTTGTCAAAGGCTTAGCAACTTTGACGTAGTCCCTTATTTCCTGTAATATGAGGTCATCCCCAGGAAACTCTTCAAATTTTCAGGAGGTGGAATAAGCTTTATAGCTTCCACCTTCTTTGGGTCAGCACGTACTCCATCAGGAGTAATTATGTAGCCAAGGAATTAAACTTCGTTTTCGAAGAAATATGCCTTTTCTAAATTTAACTTCAGCTTCCTTTCTCGAAGTGTTGCGGAGACCTTCTCCACGTTATGAAGATGTTGTTTTGCATCTCTACCGAATACTATTATGTCGTCTATGTAGACGTTACATATTTTCCCGATGTACTTTTCCAGGACATCGTCTATCATTCTCTGGAATATGGCGGGCGTATTTTATTTGCCGTTCATCGTAGAGAAGGCTGTCTTCGGGATGTCAGAATCTTTCAGTCTTTAAATGACTTGTCGAAATTAGGTAACGCCAGGACATCCCCAGATACCAATAGTTGTTATAACTCGGAGAAGGCCTCCAGGCCAAGGCCTCCATAGTCTGCTTTTACCTGAGCATTTTCGTCACGTGTAAGGTTTGTCAAAGGCTTAGCAACTTTGACGTAGTCCCTTATTTCCTGTAATATGAGGTCATCCCCAGGAAACTCTTCAAATTTTCAGGAGGTGGAATAAGCTTTATAGCTTCCACCTTCTTTGGGTCAGCACGTACTCCATCAGAAGTAATTATGTAGCCAAGGAATTAAACTTCGTTTTCGAAGAAATATGCCTTTTCTAAATTTACCTTCAGCTTCGCTTCTCGAAGTGTTGCGGAGACCTTCTCCACGTTATGAAGATGTTGTTTTGCATCTCTACCGAATACTATTATGTCGTCTATGTAGACGTTACATATTTTCCCGATGTACTTTTCCAGGACATCGTCTATCATTCTCTGGAATATGGCGGGCGTATTTTATTTGCCGTTCGTCGTAGAGAAGGCTGTCTTCGGGATGTCAGAATCTTTCATTGGTATATGATGGAATCCGGAGGTCAAATCGATTGTTGTATAGGTTGCGTGTATATCAGGAAAGGGATAGGTGTCGGAAATCGTTACAGCATTCAACCGCTTGTAGTCGATCACCATGGTTTTTTCGGCACTACCCAAATGGGGGAATTTTAAGGTCTTTTAGATGGCCGTATTACACCTTTATCGAGCAGCTAATTTATTTGCCTATCTACTTCCTCTCTCATGCACACCGGGTAAGGGTAGCTTTTACTGTAAATTGGTTCAGGAGTGGTGGTCCGTATTTCGGCTCGGACACTCATATCCACAAGTTCATTGACGTTAAGGGGAAGCAAAATATCTCAATATTTTTCTAATAATTGGTCTACTTGTTGTCTGGTATTGTCAGAGACATCGTTACTCATTTAATAATTAACTTCCTTAGAAATTTTGGCTTTTAAGGGCAAGTTAAGGTGATTATTTTTCCTGTCAACAATGGCTCCTAATACCCTCAAAGTAACATCGCCAATAATGACGGCGAAGGATTTAAGTCCTGGGAGGACGAAGAACACTATTTTGGAAAGGAATCCTATATCCTTAAAAAATCTTAAAGCAATTTTTTGTTAATCTGTACCTGGTCCCCGGCGGAATTCACATTGAATATTTAGTCTACGGTGTCTCCTCCAGTCGCAACCGTTTCACTGATAACATTTTTATTTGATAATAATAAGAAAGTCTAGGGTGAAACCGTCAGGGAGTGTATACTCTAAGTATGGTACGCTAGATGGCCCTCCGAAAAAAAATCCCCCCCTCCTGATTTTCTGCCTCGTCTTCGGCTGTAGCATCTGTTGCTTCCTTGGAATGTTTGCTGAACTAGCCGCCCTTTTGAAAGGATTAGGGTGATTTATATAATTTACGGCTCGTGATTGGGTAGAGGTAGGCGGCCGCCGTGGTGTGAAGGTAGTGTTGCCGGCCTACCACACCGAAGGTCCATGGTTCGAGCCCTGGTACAGGTAACATCAAAAGTGATTTGAAAAAAAGTTTTTCAAAACGGGGTCGCCCCTCGGCAGTGGTTTGGCAAACTCTCCGAGTGTATTTCTGCCATGACAGGCTTCTCAGCAAAAATTCGTCTCCTTTGTAGATGCCGTTCGGAGTCGGCAAAAAACTGTAGGTCCCACCAATTTGTAGGGAAAATTCAAATCGGCACACCACAAATTGGAAGAGAAGCTTGGCGCAAAAATCTCTTAGGAGGTTTATGATGATATACCTGTTGTATATCGCGCCATAGAGATAGAGATAGATTGGGTAGAGCAGTCGACCTCTATCGTTTCAATGGAGGGGCTTTTAGATGAAGTAAATGATGGAGAACAAATATTTCCTTGCGCTGGCGCTGGGTTTTGTCATACTGTGACCTGCGATCTTGTTGACGCAAGGTGGGCTTTTGCTGGGATCGCCAGTGGTTTCACTTCGAAGAAAGGCCTAGCTTTATTCATAGTATTAATAGGCACAACAACTCGGTTGTTACTCTGGCTCGAGTGCAATGAAAAGTTTCGATAGCTGACGTTCTGTGGTTCCAAGTAAGCCGAATGGGCCTCCGGGAGAGTCTTGGGGCGTTGGACAAGGAGCATTTTAGATAGCTCCACTAAGCCCACGAATTAAAACGTCAAGCGCTCTATTTCTGTAAGTGTCCACAAGAACCCTTACAGTTTCGTCCGTGTAGGACTCGGTTTTTAGTTTCTTAATCAATGAGAATTGATTGTTAGAACCTCTCTGTTGCAATTGATGCAGCTGATGTTCCAGGGTACGGATACTGCGTTTGTCCGCGTAATGTAATGAGAGATACTCTTTTATCTTTGGCCAATCGTTGTCAAAGATATTGTAAGATACCAAAGCAGAATCTGCCGCACCACGCACTTTTTGTCGAATATGCTGCAGTATGGCGCGGTAAAGGGGTTTCCCTTTCACTACCGCAAAATCCGACAGGATTGTTTTCACGGCATGCACCCAGGACACGTAGTGTACAGGGCTTCCGTCATAAACCCGAAGCCATTTGGCTTATCTCGCGGAAGTCCATCTTGGTCATGTGGGCTTGAGCCACCACTTCTTCCATCTCGTTGGCTTGAGATGGTACAATGGGAGTATTTCTGGACGGTCCAAATCTGTAACGAGCCTTTCCCGTGTCCTCATTTTTTCTAGCCGGGTATTGACGGCCCCGCTAAGTTGGTAAGATTGGTTTTAAGGTCCTCCATCTGGAAATAATCAAAGATATTAAGTATACAGTTTTTAGATTATACTTACAATACTGCAAAGTTCATGGGTAACACGTTGTTTCGACTAAATATAATGTTCACTTTATTGCTTTAGTTTTGTTTTTCACTTTATTGCTTTACACATTTTTTGTGTTATAGGCTTTATTTTGTTTTTTCTTCACTTTCACTGGGGGTCCTTGCTCGGGCGCCACTTAACAAATCCAAAGTCCTTTCGATTAAAAAAATACACTAGCGATAACTCGCCCTTAAAGAAAACACAAGTTAAAGTTCACAAATTTATTCCTCATTTGCAATTAGACTATGTTAATAACTAAACTACCAATCATTGGTAAACCCCAATAGAAACGGCCCAAACGTTCTTGGCTGTTAGCGTTGAGGCAGCGACGCAACCCTTACGTAATTGTGCATAAGCTACAGGTGGAAATGACCGTGGCCTTGATTTCCCACATTACCAAATTACAGGTATTGCGTTTTATTGTGAAAGCAAATGTGCTGACGTTGCGGCTCGTGTGTTGATCGAACGTTGTTTGACTGGGCAGCGGAGGAATGTGTTAACTTATATATACATACATTAATCTCCCTCAAATTCCATTTCGTTATTACTCTCACACAAAAATCTTGGTCATTGTTATCCTCTCTTGTCTGATTTCTTACATAATTACGTACATAAACTTTGGTATTGAGTTCATTGAACTCTGAATAAAATCGAATATGGGTTAGTGGGACAGACAGCTGATCAAAATAATTTGCATTCGGGAGTATCATTTTTTTTAGGAATTTGGGGTCGTTCATACTTATATCCGATATTAAGGCTAACTCATGTCGTATCGTATGTGGAACTAAATAACCACGTAATAACTTTCCACATTTTTTTTGCGTTTCTTTTTTCTTTTTGAATTTCACTTACTATAAGTAATTTTTTTTTTTTGCCTATTGAATTAGGTATAGACCTTTTTTTTATGTATACACATATATATATATATCTGTGGACTATTGACAATGCAACCTCTTTCAAAAAAGCAAATTTTTCAGGAGAGCGGAAAATCGTATTCAACCCTTCCTAAATGAGAAGTTTCTTAAAATTGAGGAATAAAGTTAATTGAAACTGAATAAGTATTAAAGGATGAATGATTTGCAATCGAATTTGCTTATATAATGGTTATCTCTATCTCTATGGCGCGATATACAACAGGTATATCATCATAAACCTCCTAAGAGATTTTTGCGCCAAGCTTCTCTTCCAATTTGTGGTGTGCCGATTTGAATTTTCCCTACAAATTGGTGGGACCTACAGTTTTTTGCCGACTCCGAACGGCATCTACAAAGGAGACGAATTTTTGCTGAGAAGCCTGTCATGGCAGAAATACACTCGGAGAGTTTGCCAAACCACTGCCGAGGGGCGACCCCGTTTTGAAAAACTTTTTTTCAAATCACTTTTGATGTTACCTGTACCAGGGCTCGAACCATGGACCTTCGGTGTGGTAGGCCGGCAACACTACCTTCACACCACGGCGGCCGTTGGTTATACTTTTTTAAATAAACAGAAAACAAAAAAAGAAGGGTTTTGTCAAATGGGTTTTCCTACAGAAAATCATCTTGTTCCATATAAGGGATTTTGTCAAATTTGGTTTGGTAAAAAAAGGAAATGAATTCGTTACCTTGAGCCAGTTTAAGTTTATTTAACAAATGTAACTAAATAAAAAAGTCCAAACAGGTTGTTTAGGTTCATGACATTCAAAGAAATTAAAAAAAGAAAAAGCATGAAAGAAATAAAGAAAACAATTTTAGTGGTTTCAAAAGGAAAACTAATATTGACGTTTGATATTTTCTTCGTCATCGAGGTCCGAATTAGGTTCGACTTGAAGTTCACCTTCAGCTGCTATATTTTTGTAAAAGTTGTGGAAATCGCTGTTAATGAAATGAAGCATATCCAGTAAATCCTGTTTTTTATTTTTCGATATAGCCAAGCGAGACGTATAGCTCAATGTCAATAGTTGCTCTCTTTGAATTCCACTTCTGGCTTTAAAGACGACTTGTATTGTAAAATGCCTAGTTTGTGATTCTCATAACGCATCCAAAGCACGTTTTTTCATTCAAACTTTCCATCTTAAATTCAAAAGATAAAACCAAAGAATTAGCACGAAAATTGTGTATATGTCATAAACTTAAACTATATATTCATAGTTAGAATTTTAATATGTATAAAACGTACTTACCTTTTGGATTTTTCTTTCTCCATGTATAATTCGATTTAAGAAGGGAACTGAAGTCAAAAATCTTCCATCTTCATTTCATACACAATGAACTTTTTATTTGTTGAAGCTATTAGGTTTGTCCAGTCGTGTGGATGCTGGATAGATCCAGAAATGCTCTTCTTTTTCTGTTCAATTTGTGCATATGCGTGTGACCTACAACGAGGAATTTATGGTCGATAACCTCAATGCTCGGATGCTTTTTGAATACATGCTCAAACATAGTCGAAATATAAGAATTCCGATTTTGACCAGGACATGAGTCCCTGTACATAATGGCATGTTTTATGTATCTGGTAAGCTCATTAAACAGTTGAAGGCACATGAGCCTATATCATTCCCTCCCCGATTTGCAATTACTTCGTGCCAAATATAACAATTTGCCTTTTTCGTTTCTCCATCTTGTATTGTTTAGTTGAAAGTCCATAATGGGCGTTTATAGAAAAACATTGAGGATTGTGAATACGGAGTAGGTAAGCATTGTTGGAAGTCGAAAGAACACATTTTTGTATTGATGTTGTTGACTGCGAGTTCTTTGTCAATTCGTTTGCATTCATAGTCAATATCTGTATAATCGTGATGTTCGTTTTGTTGCTTTAGAAATTTTTCGTTTTCATCTACGGATTTTTCTATTTCCAACCTGCGGCTTCAGAACTTTACATTAAGTTTCCGAAATATTTCCTTATATTTCGATTCTGAAACCGGTTGAGAATATTTTTCCTTATACATTCTGTATAAGAGAGCAAGGTTCAGACCACGTTGGAGATAAAGTTGGCTCATGTGGCGTCGACTAAGCCCTGCGGGGAAAATCTCTAGTTTTGCACTGGTGTGCATCTATTGCGTTTCGAACCACAAGCAGTTCGCCCTCAATCTCTTTCACATGTAAACAACTGGCGAATTTAACATGGCGATGTCCTAGGCGGTGGAAATTGTCCCCCGCTGCATTACCTTTTCGGCAGTTCCAAACTAGTTAAAAATTCGACAGTTGGGATGTAGTTCGTTTATTGCTAATATTGTTCTAGATCTGAACTATTTCCAAATTCTGCAGTTTGGATGTAGTTAGTTCAGAATTAAAAAAAAAAAAATATTTGGAGAAGCCTTCCATGGTAGAACTACATTCGGAGACTTTTTGCCAAATGATTGCCCACGGTGGCGACCCCCGTTTTTAAAAACTTTTTCAAACCACTTCTGATGTTACCTTTCCCAGGACTCGAACCTTGGATCTTCAGTGTGATAGTCCAGCAACACTACCGCCACACCATTGCGGCTGGTTTTTGCGCGGATAATAATTTGAGCGTACATTTTAAACCATTCTATCTAATGTATACATATGTAACATTTTCCCGAGTTATTGATACGTGCGCCGTAGCTGAGTGGGTAGAGCACTCGACTCGGATGCGGGACGCGTCGGTTCGAATCCTACCAACTGATAATTTTTTTTTTTTTTATGATTTCAAGTTTTAACCTTTATGTAAAGAACGTTACAAGAACAAAACCTTTTTCTAACTACGAATCTAAATTTTAATGATTGCACAACTGCCGGTTTCGAACTAGTGAAAATAGAAAAAAGTGAATTTAGAGGCGAAAGATCAAAACCACGCATAATTAAACAAGGGGTGCCACAGGGTGGTGTCCTATCCCCGCTTTTGTTGAATTACTACATATTGAGGCTCCCTTCCACACCAGAGGGTGTCTCGATCGTCTCCTACGCCGATGGCTGCACGATCCTGGCGACGGACCCCCGTGTAGATGAGCTCTGCTCGAGAGTTAACTCATACCTCCCATCCCTGTTCGGTTTTTTCGCTGGACGAAATCTAACACTGCAACCGACCAAGTCCTCGGCCACCTTATTTACGACGTTGACAGGGCAGGTGAACATGGAATTAGACGTATACATTGACGGAATTAAGCTTCCGACTGTCACACACCCCAAAATCTTAGCGGTCACGTTTGATAACATGTTCAACTACGGTACTCATGTACTCGCGATTGCCACCAAAGTACAAAGCCGTAACAAAATCCTCCTTCCGAGAACCGCACCTATAAATACCAAACCGAAAGCAAAGGGGCTATAAAAAATGCAACAAAAAAAATAGACGACAGGACTGGACTCACTCTCACACAAATGAACCCATCTCCTCCCCCACTAATAGCGCTACCAAAAATACATAAGCCCGATACGCCAATGCGGCCTATAATTAATTTCAAGTCAGCGCCGTGTTATAAGCTGTCAAAACATCTTAAGACTATACTGAATAACACATTTGAACTAGACCATGAACAAACAATAAGAAATACAACTGAACTAATACGAAGACTTGAAACCGTTAAACTCGCAGAGAACAGCACAATCGTATCTTTTGACATAAAGGACTTCTATACCGCTTCCAGAGACATTGGACATAATAAACAAAGCACTACTTAACATAACAAAGGATACGGTCAAAACAGCACAAATTACAAATACACTAAGAACAACTCTACAGCAAAAATACTTCTAGTTCAGCAATAAAATATATAGACAAACAAACGGACTAGGAGGAGTGGGTAACCCAGCATCATCCATTCTCATGGAGGCATTCATGCAGAACTTGGAAATAAAATATATGCAAGAACTAAAAACCAAGATGGGAGTGAGATTTTACACAAGGTACGTCGACGACGTCATCTGCGTATTGAATACCAACATTGAAGAACGAATACTAGAATTCCTAAACAAGCAGCATGAGAACATAAAATCCACTATAGAAACTGAGGAAGGTGGAAAACTGAACTACCTGGACTTAACGATAAAAATTTACAAACTCACAAACAAGTTTAACTACGACATCTATAGAAAACCAACAACCATGGACACCATATTCATTCTACATCGAACCATCCGCAACAGTAGAAAAATGCAGCACTAAGACACCTAGTATACAGACTCCAAAGAACGCCGCTCACTCAGGAATTGTACAAGAAAGAGCTCACCACCATTCACAGCATAGCTTCGAGCAACGGATTCAAAAAGCTCTAGTGAATAAACTCCGAAGGAACCATGGGGCACAGAAAAGAGAAAACGCAGAGGAAAAATCCAAAATTTGGACGACGATGGCATACACTGGAAACACGACGTACAAGTTAGCCAACTTTTCAAGAAACACAACATCAGCACAGCATTCAGAACATCTAACAACTTAGGACAAAAACTAAGAACCAACACTAACTCAGAGGAGCCCTTTAGCGAACATGGGGTATACAAGCTTACCTGAGAATGCCAGCACAGCTACATTTGACAAACAGGACGGAAAATAAGTACACGATTCCGGGAGCACATCAGGGACTACAACAAGAAAGCACGGAAACCCACCATCATACCAGAATCGAACTTTGCTAATTACAAGTTCGAAAACAAATGCACCCCGGCAAACATTAAAAACACAGCCAGAACACTTCACGTACAAAGAAAAGGTCGACGCTTAAATGTGCTTGAAAACATGGAAATATACAAATTAACGAGCGACAAAAAACAACCTTCAATCCAGACTAATAAAACGCACGATTAACATTACTTGCCATAACCTCCACAAAATAAATAACGAGCGTCAAAACAACCCTTATTGCAGGTACCCGTTCGGGAGCATTCGTAACACATGAACCTAACACACGAACCATATACACGCCTATTAACAGTACCTGGCACAGCATCCAGACTATAAATACATAACAACGGATAGACATAGATCAGAACGAAAACATACACTGAAGATGGCGGATCGCGGAAACCGGTTTGTAACAAAACAAAAATTGACAAGGGATGACGAAAAATCGTTCCAATATACATCTAAAATCCTCAAGTCACTAGCTGGAAGCACTTGGGATAAATATCAAGAAACGTACAAGGTAATCGGCCAGCTGGTTCTGAGCTACGCGACGGCTATATGGTCGCCGGGCTAGCAGACACACACTGGAGAAGGTTGCAGACCTGCCAAAACTCCGCACTCAGAACTGCCACGGGGTGCCTCCTTATGTCTCCTGAGCATCACATCCATAGTGAGGCTAAAATGCTCGGTGTGAA
Organism: Merzomyia westermanni; assembly: GCA_949987695.1. Taxonomy (NCBI): domain Eukaryota; kingdom Metazoa; phylum Arthropoda; class Insecta; order Diptera; family Tephritidae; genus Merzomyia; species Merzomyia westermanni. The sequence continues at coordinate 2,593,200 of OX465292.1, read as the reverse complement.
AGAGAATAGCGAGATGTTAACCAGGAAATTCCTGTTCAACTGCCATAAACCACAGCACCCAAACAGGAAACCGCCTCCCAGGAAAATAAGGAGTTACATCCTTACAGATATATATGTAGTTAGTTTTTTTTTTTATTTAATTCGTAATTGAATTTACGAGTAGGAAGTTAGCATTAGGGGGAATGTAGCTTGAGCGACTCTTTTATAAATAAACCATTATGATGAATGCCTGAAAGTAAGAGTTTTAATTGCTAAAATATAGGGCTAGTTTGTTAGAGTTTTAATTGCTAAAATATAGGGCTAGTTTGTTATTTTTGGTGTAGGTGCTGCACTTGTGCGCTTAGGTAGGTGGAGGTGAGTATTAAACCCACTATACACCTCTTCGTGAGCGTGAACAAGGTTTTTTGTCTCATGTGTTGTTAAGTATCCAATTTTCCCAAAAGTTGATACCTCAAATGGTAAAGTATTTAAATTTATTTGATATTCATATAAGAATCCAAATGAAACTCTTTTGGGGCGGGAATCCAGTGAAAACTTTTAAAATTGTTTATACAACGCGGTGCATCTTGTCTAGTGTCCCAAGTAAAAACGGATAGGAAATCGATAAAGGATCGATTGCAGGGGAAGACAATTAAAGTTTCAGGAAACTGTGGCGACACAGCTCCTGATGATGTTGATGAAGTGGACGAGCAGAGGAACGACGAACAGTTGGACTACACATATTTAGATAAACAATATTCGTCTTTCTATCGCGAAACTGTTTCACTTGGTAGAGGGAGCACTTTTAAGTTGTCAGATTCGGCTGATTTAACTGACTCTGAAACGCCAAATAGTAGTCCAATGGCATCAAGTAGCTATATAGCTATATGGGTAGAAACAAGCGCACGCGAAATAATCCAGTTTTGGATATCATGAAAACAATAAGCAACACTATGACAACGCTTGTTACTCAGGAAAGTTCAAACGCAAGCTCAACGCTGAAACGACATGGGGGCTGGCTTAGAGAACGTGGTACAGTATTTGGATGAACATGAAATTGTTGATCTGAATGCCTCATTCATGAACCAGATTCAGTCTGTAATTCTTTGCAAGCGGGCCAAAAACAATATGACGCAATCAAGTTAGACATAACATCCTGCCATTTGGTGATGGTATTATTTTGGGGGTTTCCCGATTTCAGCTTTAACAAAATTACTTGAACTTGTTTACTATAAAAATATACATATGTAAAGTTCAAATACAAATGCTGTAAATTATGTTTAAAAATGTCTGCTTATATAATCAGGTACCTATTAATCTTAGGTTTTCTTTTTGACTATTTATCAAGATTGACAATTTGTCAAGAACAAAGAATTGGGGGGGTTATTCAGCCTAGTGTATGCCTTATTAAGTAACTGCATTCGAATATTGTTTCCAATTGTAGTTTCCATTAGTAGTACGTCACACATTTTCATAATTTATTTTAATGAATTCATAAATATTTTATTTATAAATATTTATTTTTGTTATTAAAACGTTTGTTATAGTACAAGTGCAGGACACAAACTAGCTCATATACTCACGCTTACATGTACAAAAACTCGAAATATAATAAAATTATAGGCCGATAGCCTTAGTCGCTAATGCCTTGCGCTAAGTAATAAAATTATTTATAATTGTATTTCTAATAAATAAATAATAAAATTATAAAGTCAAGTAGCAGGTCTTTTTCATCGATTATGCAGAAATCTGCCATTTTTGCAGCAGTGTGAAAAATTCCTTTTAGTGAACAGTGGACATAACAGCTTTAATTGTGGGCCGCTTATGTCCTTTTAAGCGGACAAAGTTTCTCTTTACCATGGAACACTGCCAACAATAGAGCCAAACAAATTTTTTAAATGATTTCTTATTTCCTTTGCGTTACTATAGAATGCCCAATTGCAGCTTGAATGGGTGTAAAGTAAAAAATATCCGTCAGGTGGCGTACGGATCGAGATATACGCAAAATTGATTTAAAATTTATTATTTTGCGATGGATTTTTAAGTAACTTCCCAGTAAGCTAGAACCATGAAACTTGACACATAGATCATTAATAAAATTACATGCAATACCTTGTACACCAAATTCCGCTAGGTGGCACACTTACCAAGGAAACTGAAAATCGCTGAAAAAAGGTGGTGAATCTTGCGATCGACTTATGAGTAACTTCTCAGTGAGCTAAAGACTCGAAACTTCTTACATAACCGGTGACAATGCAATATTTCATCAAAAAAAATCGGTAGATGGGGCATAGATCTACATAATTTGAAAATTCGTTTAAAATTGGGAATCTTGCTATCGATTTTTAACTAACTTCCCCTTGACCTAGGGACCTTAAGCTTAGCAGATAATATAGGGCACAATCACAACATAATTTGTAGAAATCCAAATTCCGAAAGGTGGCGCGCTGATCGAGATAACTTGAAATAGCGCAAAATCTTTGATGTTTGCGAAACTTCCCGGTAAGCTAGAGGCTTGAAACTGAATACATTCTTCAGAACTCAGTGACAATTCAATATTTGATGGAAAAAATTATATATATCAATATGGTAGTAAACCCTTTGTGTGCTATTCGATGTAAGTTAACATACAATACATATTATATACATTATATAATTTAGTAAAAAAATTCTTATATACATATGTGTAGGAAATTAACTGTATTTTAATTCAATATGCTTCAGCACGACGCAATAATCAAAATCAACTAACTATGCATTTGCCGAAATTCTTGTTATTGTCAAACATACTAATAATGGTTATAAAAGCTTAATTTATATGAGTGAAAGGGATAGCTTTACTAAGTTATATCGAAATATTTAACTACAATAATGTAAAGTAGACTGTAGGATAGCTTAACCCTTAGTTGTACGAATTTAGCATTAACCTCAAAGTGAACATTTAAAATAAATTGTAATGATTTATGTTAAGATTAATATGTGGTTGCAACCACATATCTCCCCTGCAGGGGGAAACAAATTTTAATAAATATAAACATTTTATTTGGTGAAATCTAGAAATGGACTTTTTTCTGGCTTCTTTGCTCGGTGTTGTTCTTATGATGTTGACTGCTCCCTGGTAGGCTGCTATTTGCATGTTCCTCATCTCCATTACAAAGGAAAGCTGGTTTGAGTCGATCTATAGATATTGTTGTAGGTTTTCCATGAAGTAGCACTTTGACGAATTTGGTTTGCCTAAAACGATTTCTGCTGTTGTAGTTTTGATGCCTTCTTTGAAAACAGCACGTTACCCAAGGAGGACTGCAGGCAGTGGTTCGTACCAACATTCGCCGTGGCAGAGAAGAGATGATTTAAATTGTCGATGAAAACGTTCGATAAGCACATTTGATGGTGGATGGTAACTGCTGGTACGTTGGTGTTTGAAACCAAGGAGGTTGACGAGTTTTTTGAAAAGATCTGACTCAAATTGTGATCCAAGGTCGGTGGTTATGCGGAGTGAAACACCGAAATATGAAATCCACATTAGCATAAGTGCGTGTGCTACCCGATCGGTTGTGCCATCGATGAGCGGTGCGGCAGCTGGATAACGAGTGAAGCGATCAATTATCGTAGGGCACTGGGTGTGCCCTTTTGACAGTGGGAGAGCCACCAAATCTATGTGGATATGCTCAAAACGGCTTGAAGGTGAATGAAAGGTTGCGATCGGTGAGACTGTATGGCGCGCAATTTTGTTGCGCTGGCGTTGAATGCATGGTACTATAGAAAAATCCCTTCAAACTAATTAATTTTATAATATTTTCTTCTTCATAGAGATGAGATCACGGAAATTTCGAAATTAGAACAACGTTTGGATAAGCGTTTTAACGACCATCTAATATTAAGCAGCGAGTTAAGCATTTTAATTTGTTCCTTAACTTACGAATAGTTTTTAATAATTTCATGGCACTAAAAATTCTTTCAGCCTCCGCATTACTGAATAATACCATAAAGGATTTATATTGGAACGAATTTTCGTCATCCCTTGTCAATTTTGGTTTTGTAACAAACCGGTTTCGGCGATCCGCCATCTTTAGTGCTTGATTTCGTTCTAATCTGTGTCTATCCGTTGTCATGTATTTTTAGTCTGGATGCTGTATCAGGTAGTGTTAGTATTCGTGTATATGAGTCGTGTCTTACGAACGTATCCGAACGGGTACCTGCAATGAGGGTTGTTTTTAACGCTCGTTTATTAGTTGTGGTGTTATATCAGATAATTAGTTTGAGGATGGTAGGTCAGGTAATGTTAAGTGTATACTTAAGGGTGGGCTTTGACGCTCGTTAGTCATGTAGAAGTCATTAGTTGTGGGTTTAGATCAGGTAATTAGTTTGAGGATGTTAGGTTAGGTAATGTTAAGTGTATATTTAAGGCTGAGTTTTGACGCTCGTTAGTCATGTAGAAGTCAGTGATTTTTGTTTTTTGATTTGTTTTATGTGTGTGTTCGTTTATTGTTACTCGTTTTGTTATTGTACCTGGGGTGTTGTTTGGTCCGCTGTAAATTATTTTTAGCGGTTCAAATATTGCGTCAGAAGTGGTGTTTGTTTGTTCGTTAATTACTCTCCCGTCAAATGTCTTAAGTTTGTATATTTCCATGTTTTCTAGCACATTTAAGCGCCGCCCTTTTCTTTGTACGTGAAGTATTCTGGCTGTGTTTTTCATGTTGGTCGGGGTGCATTTGTTTTTGAACATGTGATTTGCATAGTTTGACTCTGTTGTGATAGTGGGTTTCCGTGTTGATCTGTTGTAGTCCCTGATGTGCTCCCGGAATCGTGTACTTATTTTTCGTCCTGTTTGCCCTATATAGCTGTGCTGGCATTCGCAGGTAAGCTTGTATATCCCTTGTTTCCTGAATGGTTCTTCCGAGTTAGTGTTGGTTCTTAGTTTTTGTCCTAAGTTGTTCGATGTTCTGAACGCTGTGTTGATATCGTGTTTCTTGAAGAAGTTTGCCAATTTGTGTGTCGTTTTTCCAGTGTATGTCATTGTAGTCCAGATCTTGGATTTTTCTTCTGCGTTGTGTCTTTTTTGTGATCCATGGTTCCTTCGGAACCGCCGTGGTGTGAAGGTAGTGTTGCCGGCCTACCACACCGAAGGTCCATGGTTCGAGCCCTGGTACAGGTAACATCAAAAGTGATTTGAAAAAAAGTTTTTCAAAACGGGGTCGCCCCTCGGCAGTGGTTTGGCAAACTCTCCGAGTGTATTTCTGCCATGACAGGCTTCTCAGCAAAAAATTCGTCTCCTTTGTAGATGCCGTTCGGAGTCGGCAAAAAACTGTAGGTCCCACCAATTTGTAGGGAAAATTCAAATCGGCACACCACAAATTGGAAGAGAAGCTTGGCGCAAAAATCTCTTAGGAGGTTTATGATGATATACCTGTTGTATATCGCACCATAGAGATAGTTGTCTGTTTAGGAATTCTAGTATTCGTTCTTCATTGTTATTGTTCAGTATGCAGATGATGTCGTCGACGTACCTTGGTTTTTTAGTTCTTGCATATATTTTGTTTCCAAGTTCCGTATGAATGCCTCCATGAGAATTGATGACGTTGGGTTTCCCATTCCTAGTCCGTTTGTTTGCCTATATATTTTATTGTTGAACTTGAAGTAGTTTTGCTGTAAAGTTGTTCTTAGTGTGTTTGTGATTTGTGCTGTTCTGATCATATCTTTGGTTTTGTCTCGTAGTGTTTTGTTTACTATGTTTAATGTCTCTGGAAGCGGTATGGAGGGATATAAGTCTTTTATGTCAAATGAGACGATTTTGCTGTTCTCTGTGAGTTTGACGGTTTCAAGTCTTTCTATTAGTTCGCTTGTATTCTTTATTGTATGTTCATGGTCGAGTTCAAGCGTGGCATTCAGTATCGTCTTTATATGTTTTGAAAGTTTATAACCCTGCGCTGATTTGAAATATATTATTGGTCGCATTGGCGTGTCCTGCTTATGAATCTTTGGTAGCGCTATTAGTGGGGGAGCTTACGGGTTCATTTGTGTCAGAGTATGTCCCGTCCTATCGTCTATTATTTTTGTAGCATTCTTAATGGCCTTTTTGATTTCCATCTGGTATTTATCAGTGGGATCCTCGCTGATTATGCGGCATTTCATTTCTTTAATTAAGTTTTCGGTTTTCGTTATGTATTCGTCCTTGTCCATGAGTACTGTTGCGTTCCCTTTGTCGGCCTTTGTTGTTACCACGTTGTTCCTTTTTAGTTTTTGTTGAAGCCCCTTCATTATAATCTCCTCTTTATTCGTGTTTCCATGGTCCTGCTGTTTTATGTCCTTATTGATGATCGCCCTACACATGTGTCTTGCGTGTTCTTGTTCTTCGTAGGGGAGGAGCGATATTGCAACCTCTGCATCCACTATCGCTAGTTCCGTTTTTCTAGCCTTGTTGTTGTCTACTATGTTGTGTTTTAATCCCTTCTCCAGAAGTTTCTTCGCTGTTGATGTCCACTGTGGTCAGGTTCGCGAACCTATCGTGAAATGTATGTGTTTGTTGGCCGTTATGCGCGTGTCTTCCTGATAGTTTGTCTAATTTCTGGTTCAATGTCTTGTATTTTTGTTGGTGCTCGTCCTTTACTTCAGCTTCTATCCGGTCCAAGCAGTCCATCAATATAGTTGTTGGTATTAATTCAGCTAGTTGTAAGTGGATTGCCAATATTTCCGCATTTGTCTTGTCCAAACTCACAGAGAAAAGCACACTCGTCTCATTTGACTTAAAAGACTTATATCCCTCCATACCGCTTCCAGAGACATTAGACATAGTAAACAAAACACTACGAGACAAAACCAAAGATATGATCAGAACAGCACAAATCACAAACACACTAAGAACAACTTTACAGCCAAACTACTTCAAGTTCAACAAAAAAATATATAGGCAAACAAACGGACTAGGAATGGGAAACCCAACGTCATCAATTCTCATGGAGGCATTCATACGGAACTTGGAAACAAAATATATGCAAGAACTAAAAAACCAAGGTACGTCGACGACATCATCTGCATACTGAACAATAACAATGAAGAACGAATACTAGAATTCCTAAACAGACAACTATCTCTATGGTGCGATATACAACAGGTATATCATCATAAACCTCCTAAGAGATTTTTGCGCCAAGCTTCTCTTCCAATTTGTGGTGTGCCGATTTGAATTTTCCCTACAAATTGGTGGGACCTACAGTTTTTTGCCGACTCCGAACGGCATCTACAAAGGAGACGAATTTTTGCTGAGAAGCCTGTCATGGCAGAAATACACTCGGAGAGTTTGCCAAACCACTGCCGAGGGGCGACCCCGTTTTGAAAAACTGTTTTTTTTTTTCAAATCACTTTTGATGTTACCTGTACCAGGGCTCGAACCATGGACCTTTGGTGTGGTAGGCCGGAAACACTACCTTCACACCACGGCGGCCGCCAACTGACAACTGGAAAACATAAAATTTACTATGGAGACCGAGAAAGAAGGAGAACTGAACTACCTGGACCTAACAATAAGAATTGACAAAATTACAAACAAGTTTAAATACGACATCTACAGGAAACCAACAACCACACACACCATTATTAATTCTACGTAAGCCATCCTCAACAGCACAAGAATGCAGCATTAAGACACCTAGTGGACAGACTTCAAAGAACACCCCTCACTCAGGAATCATACAAGAAAGAACTAACCACCATATACAACATAGCCACGAGCAACGGATACAAAAAATGCCTAATAGACAAACTCCGAAGGAACCATGGATCACAAAAAAGACACAACGCAGAAGAAAAATCCAAGATCTGGACTACAATGACATACACTGGAAAAACGACACACAAATTGGCAAACTTCTTCAAGAAACACGATATCAACACAGCGTTCAGAACATCGAACAACTTAGGACAAAAACTAAGAACCAACACTAACTCGGAGGAACCATTCAGGAAACAAGGGATATACAAGCTTACCTGCGAATGCCAGCACAGCTATATAGGGCAAACAGGACGAAAAATAAGTACACGATTCCGGGAGCACATCAGGGACTACAACAGAAAAACACGGAAACCCACTATCACAACATAGTCAAACTATGCAAATCACATGTTCAAAAACAAATGCACCCCGACCAACATGAAAAACACAGCCAGAATACTTCACGTACAAAGAAAAGGGCGGCGCTTAAATGTGCTAGAAAACATGGAAATATACAAACTTAAGACATTTGACGGGAGAGTAATTAACGAACAAACAAACACCATTTCTGACGCAATATTTGAACCGCTAAGACTAATTTACAGAGGACCAAACAACACCGCAGGTACAATAACAAAACGAGTAACAATGAACGAGCACACACACAAAACAAATCAGAAAACAAAAATCACTGACTTCTACATGACTAACGAGCGTCAAAACCCACCCTTAAATATACACTTAACACTACCTATAACCTAACATCCTCAAACTAATTACCTGATCTAAAACCACAACTAATGACTTCTACATGACTGACGAGCGTCAAAACCCACCCTTAAGTATACACTTAACAGTACCTGACCTAACATCCTCAAACTAATTATCTGATATAACACCACAACTAATAAACGAGCGTTAAAAACAACCCTCATTGCAGGTACCCGTTCGGATACGTTCGTAAGACACGACTCATATACACGAATACTAACACTACCTGATACAGTATCCAGACTTTAAATACATGACAACGGATAGACACAGATTAGAACGAAATCAAGCACTGAAGATGGCGGATCGCCGAAACCGGTTTGTTACAAAACCAAAATTGACAAGGGATGACGAAAATTCGTTCCAATATAAATCCAGTATCCACCCTGTCGGAAAAACACAAAACCAAATCAACGTAATACCATAAAGTTAAATACGAATTCGACCAGCTCTTAAAACGGGAGTTCGTTTAATGAACTTTTATGTTCTCGGACTTCCGCCTAAAATTCAATGGTAGGGGTCATACTGGTCCACTGCTATTAGCTTTCGCCACTTCAGCTCAATCAATGCTACTTGACTTGGAGAATACCTAGACTTTTCCTTTTGAAAGTGAGAAAATACATCCGGCTTTGTAACTTTCAAAGGATTATTAACTGAAAAAAAAAGTATCTTTTGTGAAGAGTTCATATTATCTCTCTTTTAACTCCATAAAAAGTTCACAACTTTTACGAATAATTTGCTGTATTTCGTCATCAATACTACCTTTATTCAACTTTAATTGTATATATTTCTCGAAGTTGTATGAAAAATATGGTGCTGGGACCAGAAAAGGTTTGGAGCCTCGAAAAGGCTAACCTGGTCACATCAAAGCGTGACGTCCGTGGAATTGCTTCTTATTTTTCGTAATTCAAGTACAGTGTCGAAGTTGTTGAGTAGCCGTTGAAGCTCTGTATCATTAGACTGAGGCTGCGCAAGTTCTTCGGAGGTAACTGATGTATGGATTGCGTCCACTCGGGAGAGCGCATCAGCAGCTATGTTGTTAGAGCCAGGAATATCACGCACATTCCTGGCCGTGAATTGACTTATAAGGTCTAGTCTTCGGCATTGCCATGTCGACGCACGTTTGGGCTTTTGTTTAAACGCATGCATCAGCGGTTTGTGGTCAGTATAAATTACAATGTATCGCTCTTCAAAAATGTAATGATTTATGTTGAGATTAATATGTGGTTGTCGCCACATATATACCTTTTGAATGCTTCAAAAAATGTAATGACGTCAAATGAAGATGACGGTTCTTTTTTTAAAAGTACTAAAAAGAGAAGTCGTGCTTTGGCAGCGGACGAGAATATTCACCTGCGAGCAAAGGTAATAAGAAAAGGGACAACCACAACAAATAGCACACTACTTAGTTTAAAATTGAGTATAAACAGAGATCGCCGCTGATCTCATCGTTGGTGTAGACGTTCCTGAAAATGCACTTTTGCAGAATAAAGCCGTAAAAGAAGAGAAAACAAAAGAAAAGTATATAAAATAAAACGCATGTGGCGGTTTATGCCGGTTGTAGGTATAAGGAAGGAAAATTCATTCAAGGCGTAGAGAAAAATGGAAGAGAACTCAAATCAATATCTTTTTATCATCGTTCCAAAATAACAAATATTTTATGTTGCAATGAGTTAACGGTAAAGAGAGAGAATAAATATTTAGTAACTTTTGGCGAAAGATGACTTGGAACGATAAACAAGTCTATGTTAATAATAACATTAATATATCTACACCCAAAAAACGAAAAAAAGGCAAAAGAGGCATAATGTGCTGACATACTATTTAAAATTAAATGAGAAAAGACATTTGCAAAAAAATTTTCCACAACTTTAAGAATTAAGGAATGGACTGTCATATGGTGGATCTTTCGTACTGTCCAAGTATTGCATCAAACAATGAAGTTGGAAGAAAATGCGATAATAAAAAGAGAAGACTTAGGCCCGCTTTCATAAAAGCCGGTTAGTGCTTAATCGGAATTTAATCGGTGATTTGGCTAAAAACCGTTTTCACAAAGGCCGATTAGTACAAATCGGCCGATTAACGGGCGATAAACTTTACCGGCGATGGATGGCCGATTATCTGTTAACCGAGCAAAAATTGACATTTGTCAGCTGTGGAGAAAACAAATTTATTTATATTTACACGAAAACCTTTGAATTTAGTGTTCCGTATTGTTTTCAAAGATTTTGAAAAATGTATGCTAGTTAATCATACCGAAAGGTTTTCGTTTTTTTATTTATAATAACTGTGGCAAAGTGAAACGGGTAACAACAAACGTAAATTGTATAACAAAAAATAAGGTAATTCTATACGGCAGCACGTAACTGCTAATATACGTCCAAAAATCTCGGAAAAGGTATCCAACGACGCGTTTTGATCAGTGTATCAATAATCCGAAAGCGGAAATTAAATAATTTGTTTCAGTGAAAAGTTATTAGCAAAAAACCCGAAAATGGCCCAGGTCCGATCCCAAATAGGGGGCTTTATCCAAGGTATTTATGTGCACAACACCTTTCTGCGTAGGCGGTCCAACACCGGCTGTCGTATAGAATTACCAAAAATTAATATGAACGTATTTAGCGCAATAATAAAGTAATGGAGCGTAATATGGAGCTATACGATATGCCACGTTGGGGCTCTTGGCGCTATACAGGAAAACCACGTGCATTTCAAAGTAGGGGAAACTTTTTTGAAAAGTATGACGATGACACCTTTATTCAAAGGTTTCGTCTCTCCAAACAAAGTGTTTTTTGGTTTGCTGCCGTTTTCATTTCTCTTTTGTTTAATTAAAACTAATGCAGGAAATTGGTGCTTTTTCTAAACAAAATGAAAATCAGCTGTTTTGGCGACTTTTGCCAATTCACAATGCAACTTTTTGTTAATTTATTCACAATGATCGGTCTAATCGGCGGTAACTTAACCAGGCTTTGGTGAAACCGAAATGTCAATTCAGAAAATCAGCGGTTAAGCAATCACCGACTAGGAATAATTTAACCGGTCTTTATGAAAGCGGCCCTTAAAGGAGTTCTTCGCATCTTTGCCAAAGTTGCCATCACACTACTGAAGGTTTACTTCAAATACGCTTTATCAGAATCCATTGGTAGGATCAATAGCTCATTTGTATAAAATATACTTTATAAAATTTTTAAGGAAGAGAATTTGTCTCTTTATAAGCCTAAGAAAAACGAATGCGATGTATGTTGTTGTTATAAAACGGGCAGTGTATCCGAAGAAATATACCTCCAGCATATTGAGCATAAAAATGCAGCAAGAGAGGAGAAAAAAGGGACAAAGTATTCGCCGAAAAGGGTGACATCCACGTCATTGCTGCTGACTTGCAAGCCGTCAAACTATGCCCAAGTTTTAATGCAATTGCTGCATACTATAAAACAAAGCTTGCAGTACACAATTTCACTATTTATAATTTGTGCAACAAAGGGGTTGTTTGTTACTGGTTTGATGAGACCGAAGCCGATCTAAAGTCTTCAACTTTTGCAAACGTTTACGCTGACTATATTTCTGCATTACTAAGAATGAGTAGGGAAATGTAGGTCTCTTAAATGCGCACCTAAGGCTCGCTATTCAGTTTAAACTGATATTGTTCAAAAGTACCTTGAGAAATTGATGTATATTGGAACGATTTTTCGTCATCCCTTGTCAAAATTGGTTTTGAGACAAACCGGTTTCGGCGTTGTGCCATCATCAGTGTCGATTTTCGTTCTGATCTGTTGTGGTCGTTTGTCTTGTATTTATAGTAGGTAGCAGGTAACGTCAGCATGGGTGTCTGTTTGTGTACGTGTGTGCATGTGTTGTGTGTGTACATTCAGAAACGGGGGTGGTTTGCATCGATCGGTTTTTTTGTGGTTGACTGAGGCAGGTAAAAGTTGGTGATTTTTGTTGTTTGACCTTTTTTGCTTGTTTGTTGTTTTTGATCTTTTGCTGTTTTGTGCTTATTTGTCGGTGCGTGTGTGTTTGTTGTACCTGAGTGGTTGCTTTGTTTTTTGTAAACCAATTTTAAAGGTTCGAATATTGTGTCGGAAACAGTGTTTGTCTGTTCGTTTATTATTCTACCGTCGAATGTTTTTTGTTTGTAGATTTCCATGTTTTCGAGTACGTTCAGACGTCTGCCTTTTGCTTGTACATGTAGGACCTTGACTGTTTTTTTGATGTTTCCGGGGGGGCATTTATTCTCCGCCATGTGATTCGCAAAGTTGGACTCTGGTATGATGGTTGGATTCCGTATCTTTTTGTTGTAATCTCTAATGTGTTCTCTGAACCTCGTTCTTACTTGTCGTCCGGTTTGTCTTATGTAACTGTGCTGGCATTCACAAGTGAGCTTGTATACACCATGGCTGCTAAATGGATCTTCTGAGTTAGTTTTGGTTCTTAGCTTCCGTCCTAAATTGTTCGATGTTTTGAACGCTGTGTTGATTTTGTAGTTTCTAAGGAAATTTGCTAATTTATATGTTGCCCTTCCAGTATATGTCATTGTCGTCCAGGTTTGTGTACTTTCTTCTCCATTGTTTCTTTTTTGTTCTCTAAGGTCTCTCCTGAGTTTATCTACTAGTGCTTTTTTATATCCGTTGTTTGTAGCGATGTTATATATTATTCCAAGCTCTCTTCTATATGCTTCTTGTGTAAGAAGTGTTCTTTCCAATATTTGTACTAAGTGCCTTAGCGCTGCATTTTTATGTTGTTGTGGGTGGTTCGAGGTATTATGTATTATTGTGTCGGTGGCCGTTGGTTTCCTATATATGTCCTAGTTGAATTTATTGCTAGCTTTATCAATACTTATTGTGAGGTCCAGATGCGAGACCCAACATCGGCTATTCTTATGGAAGCGTTTATGCAAAACCTGGAAAAAGAGTATATACAGGAATTAAGGTCCAAATTAGGAGTGTTATTTTACGCAAGGTACGTGGATGATATCATATGCGTTTTAACTACCAACAACGAAGATCAAGTACTGGAGTACCTCAACAAGCAGCACGGGAACATAAAATTCACAATGGAAACCGAAAAAGACGGAGGAATCAATTATCTGGACCTCACAATAAGTATTGTGAATGCCAGCACAGTTACATAGGACAAACCGGACGACAAGTAAGAACGAGGTTCAGAGAACACATTAGAGATTACAACAAAAAGATACGGAATCCAACCATCATACCAGAGTCCAACTTTGCGAATCACATGGCGAAGAATAAATGCCCCCCCGGAAACATCAAAAAAACAGTCAAGGTCCTACATGTACAAGCAAAAGGCAGAACGTACTCGAAAACATGGAAATCTACAAACAAAAAACATTCGACGGTAGAATAATAAACGAACAGACAAACACTGTTTCCGACACAATATTCGAACCTTTAAAATTGGTTTACAAAAAACAAAGCAACCACTCAGGTACAACAAACACACACGCACCGACAAATAAGCACAAAACAGCAAAAGATCAAAAACAACAAACAAGCAAAAAAGGTCAAACAACAAAAATCACCAACTTTTACCTGCCTCAGTCAACCACAAAAAAACCGATCGATGCAAACCACCCCCGTTTCTGAATGTACACACACAACACATGCACACACGTACACAAACAGACACCCATGCTGACGTTACCTGCTACCTACTATAAATACAAGACAAACGACCACAACAGATCAGAACGAAAATCGACACTGATGATGGCACAACGCCGAAACCGGTTTGTCTCAAAACCAAATTTGACAAGGGATGACGAAAAATCGTTCCAATATACATCAATCATTCACCCTGTCGGAAAAACAACAAAACAAAATAAAACAGTTAATGCTTGTCAGGCTTTTAACTTAAACGAAAACGGTCTACTAATAGTTTACAAACGACGTTTACTGAAATTGCATACAACGAAGGCAAACATTTGGTTTAACAAACAATGCATAGAATTGAATGTGACACCAAAATTTGCAAAAATAACAATGAAAACAAACACCAGTACAAGCATGAGGACAATTAGGAAGGCGGAAAGAGACTTCCTAAGATATGAGTTGAAAAACCAGTACGCCAAGAAAGATGGAATTAATGCCCAAATTCTATCCATCCATTTAAGGTTGGCGGAGCAATTACCTACCGATACGTTAATGGAATGCTTCGAGCGCATAATGACTGAGGTCGAACATGAACTACAACAGAAATACAGGACGCTGAACCGGAAACTAGATAAGCTGACAGGACGTCGCGAACGGGACAACAACCAACAACCGCACCATTTCCATTCCAGGCTCGTAAACCTAACGACAGTGGCCATCACCGCGGCGGAAGAACAACTTCTTAAAAAGGGACTGAAACACAATATTACAGACCAAAACGAAAAAAGAAAAACGGAACAGGCGATCGTAGACGCAGAGGTCGCAATATCAATTATACCAGTTGAGGAACAAGAGCACGCAAGACACATGTGCAGAGAAATAATAAACAAGGAAGTGAAAGCAAAGGAAGGACAGAAGAGAAACACGGAGCAAAAAACAGTCAAGAACCTACAACATAAACTCAGGATAAACAACATTGTTGCAACGAAGGCGGACAAAGGCAACACAACTGTGCTAATTGAAAAAGATGAGTATATAACAAAAACCGAAAAACTCATCGAGGATATGGAATGTCGTAGAATAAGAGTGAACCCCACGGATGAATACCAGAAAGAAATCAAGGTGGCTTTAAAAACTGCAACAAATATAATAGATACCAACTCGGCATATACATTAGTCCAAATGAACCCGTCAACTCCACCACTGATTGCGCTACCAAAAATCCACAAGCCAGGCAATCCAATGAGACCAATCATTAATTTTAAATCGGCACCATGCTATAAGCTATCTAAATATTTAAAAACAGTATTGAAGGACACACTGGAACTTAGCAACGAACACACCATAACTAATACATCTGAACTAATAAACAAATTTAGGACCGTTGAAGTGACAAAGGACAGCAAATTGGTATCTTTCGACATAAAAGATCTATACACATCAATACCACTAGCAGAGACATTGAACATAGTAAACTCTATAATACTACGTAAAACAAAAGATAAAGTAAAAAGTACGCAAATCACGAACACGGTAAGAACCACACTACGTCAAAACTATTTTCAATTCAACAATAAAATATACAGACAAACAAACGGACTTGCGATGGGAAACTCAACATCGGCTATTCTTATGGAAGCGTTTATGCAAACCCTTAAAAAAGAGTATATACAGGAATTAAGTTCCAAATTAGGAGTGTTATTTTACGCAAGGTACGTGGATGATATCATATGCGTTTTAACTACCAACAACGAAGAGCAAGTACTGGAGTACCTCAACAAGCAGCACGGGAACATAAAATTCACAATGGAAACCGAAAAAGACGGAGGAATCAATTATCTGGACCTCACAATAAGTATTGATAAAGCTAGCAATAAATTCAACTACGACATATATAGGAAACCAACGGCCACCGACACAATAATACATAATACCTCGAACCACCCACAACAACATAAAAATGCAGCGCTAAGGCACTTAGTACAAAGATTGGAAAGAACACCTCTTACACAAGAAGCATATAGAAGAGAGCTTGGAATAATATATAACATCGCTACAAACAACGGATATAAAAAAGCACTAGTAGATAAACTCAGGAGAGACCTTAGAGAACAAAAAAGAAACAATGGAGAAGAAAGTACACAAACCTGGACGACAATGACATATACTGGAAGGGCAACATATAAATTAGCAAATTTCCTTAGAAACTACAAAATCAACACAGCGTTCAAAACATCGAACAATTTAGGACGGAAGCTAAGAACCAAAACTAACTCAGAAGATCCATTTAGCAGCCATGGTGTATACAAGCTCACTTGTGAATGCCAGCACAGTTACATAAGACAAACCGGACGACAAGTAAGAACGAGGTTCAGAGAACACATTAGAGATTACAACAAAAAGATACGGAATCCAACCATCATACCAGAGTCCAACTTTGCGAATCACATGGCGGAGAATAAATGCCCCCCCGGAAACATCAAAAAAACAGTCAAGGTCCTACATGTACAAGCAAAAGGCAGACGTCTGAACGTACTCGAAAACATGGAAATCTACAAACAAAAAACATTCGACGGTAGAATAATAAACGAACAGACAAACACTGTTTCCGACACAATATTCGAACCTTTAAAATTGGTTTACAAAAAACAAAGCAACCACTCAGGTACAACAAACACACACGCACCGACAAATAAGCACAAAACAGCAAAAGATCAAAAACAACGAACAAGCAAAAAAGGTCAAACAACAAAAATCACCAACTTTTACCTGCCTCAGTCAACCACAAAAAACCGATCGATGCAAACCACCCCCGTTTCTGAATGTACACACACAACACATGCACACACGTACACAAACAGACACCCATGCTGACGTTACCTGCTACCTACTATAAATAAAAGACAAACGACCACAACAGATCAGAACGAAAATCGACACTGATGATGGCACAACGCCGAAACCGGTTTGTCTCAAAACAAAATTTGACAAGGGATGACGAAAACTCGTTCCAATATAAATCAATCATTCACCCTGTCGGAAAAACAACAAAACAAAATAAAATACCTTGAGAAAGGCCACACGCAAATGGTGGTGGACTCTGTTCATTCCGTTACAGAGAGAAAGCTAAATAATAAACTATTATATTTGCCGAGCTATTATGTGTCTAAAACTCAGTAAGCTCGGATGATTCCATTCCCGTATATCACCAAGCACATAGATCATACGTTTTTTAAGGATTATTCTGATATAAGCTATCAAATTTATTCGTCCATTCGGCCAGGAATGGTTTCGGGATATAAAGTGGTGTATAATTTGTGTGTAATCAGTTATAATCCTAATGGAAAAATTTAATACAAACTGGCTTGCAAAGACCACTATAATGCTTTACCAGGACGACCAAAGCGAGTTTGGAACAAAATATCTAAACACAAATACAACAATTTACAAGAGCTTACAGTCATTCCTCGAGATTACCATTATTTTTACGATAGTTTGTTGCATTCAGATTAATATAAATGCTTCCTATCTACTTCCGTAAACTGTTATTTTGTTAAAATATATAGATATAAATTAATGAACTCGTTATCAATCATTAAATTTCTTTATCTTACATGATATATGAAAATACCTACTCTGCAAAACCGCACATATGCAGGTATTGAAAGAAAAGAGCCGCATACGCTACAACGAATCGGAATATAACTATGATTATACCTCTCTCATCAAAAGTGATAATTGGGTTGGTAGTATTTCTTAAAAATGTAGCTCTGTACAAATTCCTCCAGCTGGTTAACGATTCGTTTTGAAATAAAACAGTTCCTTGACTCTCCTGTAAAATTTTAGTCGCAACACTTATGCGGTTTTGCAGTGTTACCGACGATATGTTACCATGTAAGCATACACAGGCACGCGTTGGGTGTATTAGTGGCACATATTGTAGGCAACCTGCTCGAGTTCACGTGAGAAATGAGTTAATATTTTTGGAACTACAAAAGACTCCATCCATTTATCAATTATTTCATTGGACTTTTCTAAAGCATATGATAAAATAGGACCTCACGCAATTTTACATCAACTGCGAAAATTCAAAATTGGCCCCAAAATGTACAAATATATACAAAACTATATGATAAATAGGAAAATTATAGTCAAAGTCGACAATACTTACTCCCCCAATGAATGACAGGAATTACCTATATCAGTTATACTGTTTCTAATAGCACATAACAAAGTATCAGAAATAATTGCTATAGACAAGGTAGTTAATTTGGGTAGTACTTACTGTTGTTGAGAGTCCATGATCCTCGTGTACACCGTAGCGTTGTTATTCCTTCTTGGATTTTGGAAAATTGCGGAAACTTCAACTCCAATGACGGACAGTTCTTGAAAATCGGTTCCAGTGAATTTCGAAAGCCGTTACCTATTTACCACTTTAATTCTTCAATGTGTGAAATGATGGGTTTCGGCAGAAGACTTCCCTTTTGGCAGCTACCGGATAGATTGAGATATTATTTCTTAGTATTTGAGAGCAACAACTTTTCTTCCAGGTTTCAACCAAATATGCAAAGGTCACATTCAGTTCAAAATTCTAGTATGGGTTCACTTTTGGATGAAACATATCCAAGAACTTCTTCTGCAAGGAGATGTAGCCTCTATTTGGTTTCAATAAACGATAATACACTTTATGGATAGTAGCACACTGTAACGTGAGTTATTTGTTTTTACACTTTGTTAATATTTTATTACAAGCAAATTATATTTTACACTGTAAGGTTTATAATTTTGTTGTGATAACAACGAATTTTATCTATTTGGCTATTGACACCTTTGCATTTGCCGAAAAAGTATAAAAACGTAAAAAAAGTAGAAAAACCGGTGTTTGCAAAAAGCCAAAAACAATAACAATAAGCAATAGAAAAAATTATGGCCGACCAGCTGTCAGCTGTGCGGCGAATTGGTGTGGGGTGATTTATGCGTGGTTGCCACACGTCCCAAATCGTTCCAAATTTAACACTTAAATCTAAAGGTGAGTTCATAAGTTGTGATGAGTAAATATAATGTAATAATCATAAAATATATTGTAATCCATGCGTTATAATGAGATTCTATACAATTCATTTAAAATATTTATGTAAGGAGTATTATTCTATGTAAAATTCATGAAATATGTATATCGTATAGTGGGTAGGTTTTGGAATTGGGACGTGTGGCTACCTATGTCGCGTAAACATTCTGCCTCCCCTAGGCGTACTAAGCGCCTAGTTTATGCTGCAACTCCTGCAAGGCTCGAACTGCTTCCTGAATAAGGATCCGCCCCACCTTATTTTTATACGTGGCTGTGCGTAAGACGGTTGCGGTGCACCGGATGGTGCGATCCCCGACGCTGGTTGGTCGTGATGGTTGACGTGTATTTGGAGTACGACCATTAGCCCTGGGAGGCTGTGGTTGAAGACGGCGACGGCGAGTTGCTGCTGGACGGCGCGGTTCGTGGTGGCGTGGGGTCGGAGGTATTTCCGCTGCAGGTGGTGCGACGTACGCGGGCTGGCGACCTCCGGTGTCCCGATGAAGGAATGTATGGTGATGCTGCCCGCAGACCCGGCAGCTTTCTGTGGAGGTGCACTGGTTGGTGCGATGGGACAGCGCTAAGCAGTTGGTGCAATACTGATGTGCGACCAAGAAGCGTTGTTGCGGCTGCATGGCCGTGAACACAGAGCACATCAGCAGCGCGTGATGACGCATGCACAATTTACATTTGCGGTAATCCGGTACGGGTTCGCTACGGCGCGGACGGGCTGCGGGCAGGGTCACTTGCGATGCCAATGAGCGGCGTGGTGTTGGGACCGGAGGCCGTTGACGATCCATCTGTTGAAAAGAGAGAGTAATATATGCATATTAGTTATACGCCTGGGATTACGCATAGGTTTGGGGAGTGCCTAAGTTGTTGCCTGAGTGCTAACGATAGTATGAGCTTTGTGGACTGTATTAAGTTAGGGAGATGGGAGTGGGCACTGAGGGCCCTCGTCACTCTCAGATGACGGTAGAAAGCACAGTTTCGTGGGAGGTCTTGTGAGAATTCCGTTCTGGGTGCGGACGTCTACGACAGGAATGTGTCCGTCTCGTCCTGGGTGTAGGCTTTCTAATCGACCTAGTCGCCACTCGGTGGGAGGTAAGTTGTCTTCTTTAATGATGACTAGGTCGCCAATTTTCGGGGAATTTGAGCATTTTTCCAACGGTAACGCTTTTGAAGGTCCGTGAGGTAATCAGTTTTCCAGCGTTTGCTGAACTGATGATGCAGAATTTTCAGTCGTTCCCACCTATTTATCAGAGGGAGATTTTCGTGATTCGGTTCGGGAAGCGAGAGCATTGGCACTCCTCGAAGAAAATGACCTGGCGTGAGGGCGGTGAGGTCATTCGGGTCCTGAGAAAGCTGGGAGATGGGACGAGAGTTAAGTACGGCCTCTATCCGAATTAATAAAGTCGAGAACTCCTCGAAGGTAAAGCTGTGGGATCCGGCGACCTTTTTAAAGTGTGTTTTAAAGCTTTTGATAGCGGATTCCCATAATCCGCCCATGTGAGGTGCGCCGGGGGGTATGAACTTCCAATTGATTCCTTGGGGGACGTACTTCTGTACGATATCCGTCGATACTTCTTTTAGGAACGTTACGAATTACAGTTCGGTAGCACGCTTGGCGCCGATGAATGTTTTGCCGTTGTCGCTCATCATCTGATTCGGGTATCCTCGGCGTCCTACAAATCGGGCGAAGGCGGCAAGAAAAGCCTTGCTGGTGAGGTCTGAGCATAATTCCAGGTGGACCGCTTTGGTGGTAAAACAGACCAAGACGGCCACGTAGCCCTTTACGAGGGTTTGAGATCGAAGCATGGATGCTTTCAATTGAAATGGGCCAGCGAAATCCACACCAGTCGTGGTAAAGGGTGGAGCCAATGTACAACGTTCGGGGGGCAAGGCTGCCATAATTTGTGATCGCATTTGTTATTTGTGAGTGGTGCAGACTTTGCACTGGAATATGCATTTTTTGATCAGTGGTTTGAGACGGGCAATGTAAAATTCTTGCCTTAAGATTTGTTGCATGAGACGAGCTTCCCCATGTAGGAGCATTTCGTGAAGGAATCGTATATATAGAGTACATAGCCGAGACTTTTCGGATAGGATGATGGGATGACGCTCATTGTAAGTGAGGGTTGCATGGGCTAGTCGACCATTCACTCGAAGAGGGCAGAATTGGAAATCGACTGGGGTACAACCTCGGGTTCCCAGATCTGCGGGGTTATCTTTACTTCGCACGTGTCGCCAAGAGACATTACCTACGAGGTCTATGATCTGGGCTGTTCGATTGGAGACATAGGTCTTCCATGACTGAGGTGGCTTTTCGAGGCAGGCTAACACGATCTCGGAATCCGACCACATGGTCAACTTTCTTCCAGTGAGGCCGAGATGGGGTTGCACTACTGCGACTAGTTTGGCTAGTAAGAGAGCTCCGCATAGTTCCAGGCGTGGCACACTTATAGTTTTGAGAGGAGCCAGTTTGCCTTTGGACACGAGGAGATGAGAGTAAACTTGAGTTCCGACAGTAGTTCGCACATAGAGTGTAAGTTCGAGCGTGGTGCTAACTTGGAGCGGCGGTGGCTCAAAAGCACGGCGGTCGAATTTGTGCTCGAAATAGAAAATAAACAAGAAACGAGAATTCTCGTTATAAAAAGGTGGCCGTGTATTTATATAAATTATAATGATGAACAATTAGTTTACCTTGGTGCGGGCGAAGAATCCTGGGCTGGCCGTGATGTGGTCGTGTCGACTGTCTCTGGAAAAGTAGACGGTTTGTCAATCGAGGACAACCGTTGAACCTGAAAATTATCCTCCGGTTTTAAGGGGAGGTGAACCCACACATGCACACCCCCATGCATGTATATGTGTGCTGACAAAACACGAATATGCATGCATGCCCACACAGGTGGGTGGGTTGGTGTGAGTGATTGGAAGGGCGCTAAAGTTACATTAGGGTGTCCCATTTTTTAAGACTTTAGGCATCTCGCCTAAACATGCCGGCCCCCTTGCGATACGCAACATCTTACCCCGCCCCAGGATTTCCCACCGCGCATCCTCTTAAGCTAAGGACTTAAACTATCCTAGTGAGTGCCGGCTGGCGCTGTCCCAGTCGTATGCCTCCGAAATGCCGTTTGAAGTTTGGCGGCTCCATCGTATCGCACCTAGAGCTAAGAGATAGGAGGAAGAAACTTTAGGAAATAAGAACGCTGTATATTTCTTGCCAGGAAATAATTGGTTTTATTTATTTTAAATAAAAACAAGAAAAAAGAAAAAAAATGTTATTTTTGCTTAAATCTAGCCTTACATGCTAACGGCTCCCGATAGCACAAATCCAAAAATCGTGCTTTGGGCAAGCAGTGGCCCAAACGACGGTGGAAGAGTTCCCGCTGTTATGACGTCCCCACCTAGTACGAGGTGGATCGGCGTTGAAATAAAAAACTGCGGATCAGCCAGCCGAATATGCTCATAAGGATAAGATTGGACACGCATAACGCGTGCGCCGTTATACTTTTCGGGTTTCCATGGTTCCCGCGGACTCGGAGGAAGCAGCCGCGTTCTCCGCCCGAGTGGGTCGTATGCAGCCCTAACTCTTCCGCCAAGCTGCGATCGATCACTGTGCGGGGGGAGCAGGCATCAATGATCGCCCGGATGCGGAGCAATCCCCCACCGACTTCCAGCTTCACAATCGCAGTAGGCGAGAGAGTGGTCATGGGGCGCAACGGAGGGCCCACCTGGGAAAGGACACGGCTGAGACCGTCGCGGAAGCCGGAAACCCGTGGTAGCTGGCGCGGCTGAAGGGCCAGTCTACCGTCGAAATTCGCGTTGATGCGTAGCTGGCGTGGCTGGGAGGCCAGTCTACGCTCGCCTGTATTTGGGCGGCGATGATTGATGAGCAGTCGCTGGCGCGGCTGAGTGGCCAGTCGACGTTTGCCTCTATTTCGGTGGGCGCGTCGTGGGGTCCGGTTGGATGTGTTGGTGTGATGTCCGGCATCACTGGTGTTGCGTTGTGGTGAGCGCAGGGTCGGAACGGCCGTGGTTCCGGTACCGGCTCGGTGATCTCGCCTTCTTCTGGCGACCAGGCTGTCTCTGATGCGTGGAGTGACAGCATCTCCTCTTCCATCGCGTCCACTGTAGCTGCTTGCAGTTCGGCCTCTTCTACTTGTTGGGCCCAGCTTTTATAAGGCGTAGGCGCGCGTGCTTGATCGTCCATGGGCAGATGGAGGGTGGTGTGGTGTTTTCCACCACATCGTCGGCACCTGACGTCGCTTGGGCAGTCCCTGGCAATATGGACTATTGACAAACAGTTGTCGCAGTAGCCCGCCCGGATAACCTCCTTGAGGCGCTGCAGAGGTTCCATCCCCTGGTATCGGGTGCACGCACATAGTGGGTGGCTATTGCCACACAGCGGGCATGGCTTTGGGTACCGGGCGGCTAGGCGTTCGGCCCTCTTGCGCAAGGATGCGTAGCGAGTCATACTGCATATGACCGAAAAAGAAAGAAAGAAACAAAAAAAAAAATCCCCTTTGAATATTTGTATATTTGCATGGACGCCCATATACGTGGGTGGCGAGCGACCTCGTTCGGGGTTTATCAATGCCATATAATGTGGCATGATTCTGATCTATGATGAAATTTTAGAATTACAACGCATATTACCCGTACATGGGAATTGGGTATTTTTTTCCCACACGGCACGGTAGCGACAAGTTGATTACGTTGATCGCCTTGTATTTCGATTCGCCACTGGCCCTCATGCAGAGATTTATTCTTACTTGCATGGTCGCCGTCATAAGTGGCGTCAGTGCCGTGCACACAGCGACATTTTCGCTTTTTTCGGTACTTGGTTTCGGTACCGAACTGGGTAGAGAGTGTGAGTGTGGTGACTGTTAGGGTTTATTTTTTGTTGTTTTGTGGGCAAAACAGTCCTGCCCCTCCGAAAACAAAAACAACAAACCCTGAGAAAAATTAATAACAACAAAAAAAATTTTTCTTACTTTGAAAACCAAATTTTTCCAAACCTCCGGCTCGAAGGACCATGTAAATTCGAGCGTGGTGCTAACTTGGAGCGGCGGTGGCCCAAAAGTACGGCGGTCGAATTTGTGCTCGAAAATAGAAAATAAACAAGAAACGAGAATTCTCGTTATAAAAAAGTGGCCGTATATTTATATAAAATATAATTATAAACAATTAGTTTACCTTGACTAATAATTGGTGCGGGCGAAAAATCCTGGGCTGGCCACGATGTGGTCGTGTCGACTGTCTCTGGAAAAGTAGACGGTTTTGCAATCGAGGACAACCGTTGAACCTGAAAATTATCCTCCGGTTTTAAGGGGAGGTGAACCCACACATGCACACCCCCATGCATGTATATGTGTGCTGACAAAACACGAATATGCATGCATGCCCACACAGGTGGGTGGGTTGGTGTGAGTGATTGGAAGGGCCCTAAAGTTACATTAGGGTGTCCCATTTTTTAAGACTTTAGGCATCTGGCCAAACATGCCGGCCCCCTTGCGATACGCAACTTCTTACCCCGCCCCAGGATTTCCCACCGCGCATCCTCTTAAACTAAGGACTTAAACTAGGATGGTGAGTGCCGGCTGGCGCTGTCCCAGTCGTTTTCCTCCGAAATGCCGTTTGAAGTTTGGCGGCTCCATCGTATCGCACCTAGAGCTAAGAGATAGGAGGAAGAAACTTTAGAAAATAAGAACGCTGTATATTTCTTGCCAGGAAATTATATATATTATTTATTTTTTCTGTAACGAGAAAAGCTGGAAGTCTGTGGTAGCTGGCGCGGCTGAAGTGCCAGTCTACCGTCGAAGTGCGCGTTGATGCGTAGCTGGCGCGGCTGGGAGGCAAGTCTACGCTCGTCCGTAGGTGTGCGGCGATTGTCGCTGGCGCGGCAGAGTAGCCAGTCGACGTTTGCTGCTATTTCAGTGGGCGCGCGATGTAGCGTTCGCAGTTGCGCCGCTCGTGGGATAGCAGGGGTCGGAACGGCAGTGGGTCCGATACTCCCTGCGCCGGTCGGAACGGCCGTGGTTCCGATCTCGGCTCGGCGATTTCGTTGTACTCTGACGTCCAAGCGGTCTCCGATGCAGAGAAAAGAAACAAAAAAAAATCCCCTGTATATTTGTATGGACGCCCGTATGCGTGGGTGGCGAGCGACCTCGTTCGGAGTTTATAAATGCCATATAATGTGGCATTATTCTAATCTACGGTGAAATTTTATAATTACAATGCATATTATTCGTACAGGGGAACTGGTTATTTTTTCCCACACGGCACGGTAGCGACAAGTTGATTACGTTGATCGTCTTGTATTTCGATTCGCCACTGGCCCTCATGCAGAGATTTATTCTTACTTGCATGGTCGCCGTCATAAGTGGCGTTAGTGCCGTGCACACAGCGACATTTTCGCTTTTTTCGGTACTTGGTTTCGGTACCGAACTGGGTAGAGAGTGTGAGTGTGGTGACTGTTAGGGTTTATTTTTTGTTATTTTGTGGGCAAAACAGTCCTGCCCCTCCGAAAACAAAAACAACAAACCCTGAGAAAAATTAATAACAACAAAAAAAATTTTTCTTACTTTGAAAACCAAATTTTTCCAAACCTTTTGATTGAAAATTTATTATTTATAATTTATTTCGTATTTTAATATAAGCGTCATCTTCGCTGATCGGGTACGAACGTAGATTTCGTTACCCTATTGAACCCGCAGTGAATGGTAGCGATTTTGGCAGATCGGGATTTCGGTACCCGCTGACGAAAATATCGCATCACTAGCGTGATGGTAAAATTATGCATATATACATGTATACATATGCTAGCAAATTTTTTGCGAGTAAATGAGAGCTCGCATGGCGTGATGGTCGAAGATTTGCACACATACATATATGTGCGTACTCACGATTTTGCCAAGTCGTGAAAAAGAAACAAAGAAATTCATTGTTCCAATTTTCTCTGCCCTAGCGTAGCAGAAAGAATTGGAACAATTCATTATTTTCTTGTTTCCGGCACGCGTGGGCAGCAGCAGTAGCAGAGGTAAGTAAAAATTGTATATTTCAATTTTAAACTGTATTTGAATAATTTTCTTTTCTTTTCAGATGGGCATGAAGGTAAATGGAGCTGTAACATCACATTGGAGGATCGCCTGGCCGGCGCATGGAAACATGTTGGGGAAGGTAAGTATTTGTTAGCGCTGCCCGAAATTCTGTATCGATTCGGTAGCAGCGCAAATTACTTAGGAACCAAAAAATGTGTAAGCATACGTACATATAGTTCTATGCAAATACTAATGGTTTTCTTTATTTTTTTCGTTGCAGTTTAAGAAGAATCATTGTCCACAGCCCAGTTTGGTTGGTTTTGAATCCCGAACAAGAAGCTTTATATGGTGGAATTTTGGCAAACTATTTTACAGATCCGCAAAATTTATTTGTGATATCAGATTCCTGTCATTGGGGTCATCGTTTTAATTATACATATTATGATCGCTCTTGCGGTCAAATTTATTCATCCAATGAAAAACTATATAAGCATGGCATGGCGCTAATTGAGACCCTAAACCCAAATTCAATCACTGAAAATCTACGAAAATACACTAATACAATATGTGGCCGACATCCGATTGGAGCGATGCTAAACTCAGTAAAAACATTACAAACTCAAGGCTACAGTAAGGTGAGTTTTAAATTTCCTAAATATGCACAAAGTAGCCAATGCAAGGATATGGATGATTCAAGGGTTAGTTACGCATCCGGTTCATTGGTATTTGAATCTTAGGGCAATGTGAAAAAAATATATAGTCTTGGGATATATTGTGTACTACAAGTGTATATATATATATATACGTATGTGGAAACTTTCATATGAAAACCCAATGAGTTTAGTTAACATTTTCTCACTATTCGAAAATGTAATGTGTTTTGTTATCAAGTTTCTTATATACATTTGTATGTATGTACAAACATACGTACTAAAATCTTTCTGACAGATTAAATACAATTTTCAATTTATAATAATTATTAGTAGTTCTCTTCTTTAACAAGTAACAATTAATGCAAATTTACCTAAATGAAGCAAAATATAATTTTAATAGATGCTACAAAATGCTGATGAACAACGTCTTTGTTAAATGATAGAATCCGATTGGCATGATGCTCCTGATGACTTATTTTTCGTTGCTAAATGGAAAATTATGGATATTTTACGTGATGTGCAAAGTAAACGATTGGAAAGACAAGATACGGATTCAAGGGGTGATAACCCTTCTGGTTCTAAAGACGTCTGAAGTTCACTCAACACGGATGGAAGTTAACCGCAATGGCACGTGAGACGATCAGATTAAAATAATATTTATATTTATTGATAAAGAATACTATTTTCTTAACTATGCCCAACGCGCCATATGTACAATGGTGCCTAAGTATGCTTATATCCTTGTATGAATTTTAATTTTAAAAGTTGTCTAGATTTATTTTTTTTTTTTAAATAGGGTTATGCAAGACGAATTCAGAGCCAGGTGTATGGATTCGCCTTGGGTGTAACCTTCTCAATATTTCAATGTAAATAATGTCATTTCCACTATCTGAAATCCGACTTTACAATATTTTATCAGAAGCAAACACCTTTTTTTTTATTCAATCTGAAAAAGTGAAGTGCCAATATCAAAATTTAGTGTGGTAGTTCTAAGAAAAGGGTGCACGGCTGGCGAACTACAAAATCGTCACCCAGGTCCATGTAAAGACGGTTCTCGTGGTTATTTTCGCTCGAAATTTGTTACAGTATATGTAAACAGTCGCGCTTCAAAAAAATAACCCTTAGTCGGTCCAACACCGGCTACTCGGTCCACAGTATTTATGTGCAGAACACCCTGTGCATAAATTGTGTAGAGTCGATTTGTTATTCTTAGACAATCAAATTTGAAACCGTCCTTTTCAGGACGGCCTTTCGGTACACCCTAGTCTGTGATTACAACAACCATATGAAACGACAGAAAATTTCCAACTTTGATTTCGAATATCTCTTCACTGAGACGAAAACTCGAAAGTCCGCTTCCGGATTAATGTTACCGGGGTCAACACGCGTCTTTTGATACCTTTCCCGATAATTTCGGACGTGTTTTAGTAGTTGTCTCCTCAAGGTAACAATTACCAAAATTGGTATCCAATGTCGTTTGCTTTAACCCGCATAAATTTTACTTAGTTTTACCATTTTTTTGAATTTAATTTCCACTTTGAATGCATATCATCTGCAATCGTTAGGAGTGTTCGGCGAGAAATCTTGAAATATTTTTTCTTTCATATGTAGATATATTTAAAAATTAACATATATGTATATGTATACGAGGGTGGGACCATCTGCTACCAGCTTTTCAGTGGCAGATTGGTCCGCCTTTCTGCGTTAGGTTTTCTTTGGCCTCGATATCGAGTGCAATCGCGTTTTCTGTGGCAGAATGGATCGCCCTTCTTCGGTAGGCTTTCTGGTGTCCTCGTTAAGGGTAGCGAGTGAAGGGTGGAAAATTTTGGGATAGGGGCGGTTAAAACGGCAGGGAGGTGATGGAAGGGGATGATTAAGATGAGGCCCCGGGCCTCTCGCCAGCCATTCCCTCCATAGGGAGCAGAATCAGCTTGACCAACGGTCTTCTGATCTGCCCCTTCTCGGTCATGAGGTCCACTACATGCACTCGGTTATCTTCGCCGGGGTGTACGTGAGTAACTCTGCCGAGCCTCCGTTCATTGGGAGACAGGTTGTCTTCTTTGATGACAACGAGATCCCCCACCTTAATATTTTGTTTCGGATGCTTCCACTTCACTCGTTTTTGAAGTTCGGATAAGTATTCCACTTTCCATCGCCTGCAGAAGGTTTGATGAAGAGCCTTGAGCTTCTGCCACCTATTAATAATGGAGGCAGGGCTCTCATTCACCTCGGGTTCTGGCGGAGCCAGGAGATGACTTCCAGTCAGGAAGTGCCCAGAGGTCAAGGGTTCCAGGTCCGCGGGCTCATTTGAGGCTGGACTAAGTGGCCGCGAGTTGAGGCATGCCTCAATCCGGCACAATAGCGTATGGAATTCCTCATGCGTGAATTTATGAGGCGAGGCTAACTTCTTGAAGTGGCTTTTGAAGCTCTTCACGCCCGCCTCCCAGAGTCCCCCCCATATGTGGAGCCCCGGCCGGAATGAAATGCCATGTCATGGCTTGATGGCTATACTTGGAGATAGTCTTGTCTCGGGCTTCCGAGATAAATGCTTTAAATGCAGATCTCAAAGATCGTGAAGCGCCGACAAAGTTGGTACCATTGTCGGAGTAAATGTTTCTCGGACATCCTCGCCTAGCGATAAAACGTGAAAACGCTGCTAGAAAGGATGGGGTGCTAAGATCACTGGTCGCTTCCAGATGGATCGCTTTAGTCGTGAAACAAACAAAGAAGGCAAACGTCGCCCTTTGATAACCGACATTCTCTACCCCGGTAACTTTTAATGTCAAAAGGCCCGGCAAAGTCCACCCCGGTATTGGTAAACGCGCGGGTGAACGTAGTGCGTTCGCAAGGAAGGGTACCCATAAGTTGGGTTTGCGCTCTTTTTTTATAAATGGTGCAGACCTTACAGTTATGGATGGTGGCCCTAATCATGTTCTTGACATTCGGAATCCAATATTGGGTGCGGATGAGACGGAGCATTAGCTGGTTTTCCCCATGGAGAGAGATTTGATGTATCATTTGTACTGTCAAACGCGTCAACCTACAATTGTACGGCAGTATGATTGGGTGGCGCTCGTTATAAGCGAGGTCTTGAGACGCTCCAAGATGACCACCCGCCCTAATAATATCATCTTTGTCGATGAATGGGTTGAGTGGCAATATCTCGCTTGTCCTATCGATTACCTGTCTCTTCTTCAAGTTTACATATTCCTCATTATAATGTTGCTTCTGATAGAGTTTAATCAAGAGTTGCGTCGTGATCTTGATCTTATCGGATGAGATTAGGCACGATTTTTCTTGAAAGGAAGCTTTTGTCTTGGGATTAGTTCTTCGAAAGAATCTCATAATATATGATAGTACCCTCAAAGCCCTCGGTAAATTCGAAAACCGGTCAAGAATCTCGATCTTTTTTTGCGTTGATATTGCGTAGGCCTGCGCTCTCTTTTCCTCCACGGATGTATTATACTCCTTTTCTTGTACTGGCCATTGGGAATTGTCTTCTTGTAGCCAAGAAGGTCCCTGCCACCACAAAGATTTGTTGACCAAATCCCATGCCGGTAGTCCTCTGCTTCCCAAGTCTGCTGGATTCGTTTCCGAGTTGACATGAAGCCAGTCCTTGCTGCCGACTAGGTCGATGATTTTTGTAATCCTGTGTGCGACGAATGTTGACCAGGAACAGGGTGGTTTCCTTATCCATGCCAAAACGATGGTGGAATCCGTCCATAGATACTGTTTCACTGGTCCCAGTTTGATGTTTCGGAATATTGATTCCATCATCTCCGCTAACAGTACTGCTCCGCAAAGTTCCAAACGCGGAAGTGAGATGGTCTTCACTGGTGCTACTCTGGTTTTGGCCAGAAGTAGATTTACGAAGATATCATCATTCCTTTTGACTCGCATGTAGACAGCTGCAGCGTATGCCTTTTCCGAAGCATCGCAGACTCCATTTATTTCGACATCATCTTCTGGTGAAAAGTTTACCCATCGTGGTATCTCTATGTTGTCGATTTCGTGGTGTTGATGTCTGAAGTTTTGCCATCGTTCCAATGTATTGGACGAAACTGGTTCATCCCAATCGGTGCCCTCTAACCAGATGTTCTGCATCAAAATTTTTGCCACAATGACCGATATAGTCTCCATCGCAGTATAAGTACTGGAAGATCTGATTGTAGTACTGGGCCTGACAGGAGAATGTCGTCCAAACTTGTGCCATTTGCCGTTGGGCTCGACGCATTGAATACGACGCGTACCTTAGTGGTGGTACTCTCCGCCTTTACTACGGCGTGATGGGGCAAAAAGTAATTGTCCGCCGAATCGGCTGGTACAATGGCAGTAACTTTTCGCATATGCCCTAATGTCTCGTATTCAGACAGGACCCTTATATATTCTTTCCCTAATTCCGGGTCCTTTGCTAACCGCGTCTCATTTCTAAAAAATTGTGAACACGCCCGTCTAAGAGACCCTCCTATGTTTATCTGATCTGGGTAGTCCTGTCTGAATGGAAGAGAGACGACATATCTTCCATCCTCTCTACGACTCGTAGTTTCTCTATATAAATCTTCGCAGTACTTGTCATCTGCGTTTGGGCTTTTAATTCTTGGAAGATTTTCCAACTCCCAGAATGCTGTAAGCTTTTTGTCCAAAGCAACTTCGCTGTAAAAGGACACTATAGTTCTGGTTGGATTCGGTGCTTCTATGCGCCCGGTTAATATCCAACCGAACACCGTTTCTTGGGCGAGAAGTGTACTAAGTGCATTCTTTTTCAGCCCACTCAATATAATTTGCGGATATACGTCTCCGCCAAGTATAATATCAACTTCCTCGTTGATGTAGAATCGCTTAT
Source organism: Merzomyia westermanni (assembly GCA_949987695.1). NCBI lineage: Eukaryota > Metazoa > Arthropoda > Insecta > Diptera > Tephritidae > Merzomyia > Merzomyia westermanni. The sequence goes on along the minus strand of OX465292.1, from coordinate 2,561,529 downwards.
CTGCCAAGACTAAGTCTGGGAAAGCCTGCATAGTCGTATCATCGATATGGCAGGATGGCAGATTCCCAGTTAATTTGGCTAGAATTAGAACAGATGTTGTTAAGCTGAAGCAAAGGTCCACTGGTGAACGGAGTTCAATATTGGATGCCTCCTTGACTTGAGCTGAGACGGCATTAGTGATGCCCGAAACTTGAGCATGCATCCTTTTTGCCGGTAAATTGATTCTGCGTTTGAGTCGTTCTGTCATAAACGAGCACTCCGAACCTGAATCAATCAGTGCTCTTGCTGGGAAGTCTGTACCATTATGATGAATGTTTACTCGAGCTGTCCCTAGCAGCACACCTGCGCTTGAATGCACATGGCAGGATTTAACGTTTCTGTTTACGGCCGAAACAGATTTTTCAGCTTCCCGTCTCTCTTGTGCCTGTTTTGAAGTTGAGGCAGCATTATCAGCATGATACTGATTAAGGCTGGTGGTTGCCTGCGTCTGAAGAGACTCCGCATGCAGGAGCGTATTATGTCGAGAGTGGCACTTGTTGCAGTCATAAGAACTGGTGCACTTCGACACAGTATGTCCTGGGGATAGGCAGTTCAAACAGCCCTTGGTGGATTTGACAAAGTTAATTCTCTCCACCGGAGTTAATTTGAGAAAACGGGGACAGTTTCGTAATCTGTGGGCATTCGATTTGCACTTTGTGCACAGTAGTTTAGTCACGTTTGCTTGGTATGTACCAAGTCTTTTTGCAGGGGTTTCGTTGGCAATCCGCGTACTTTGCGGCTTTTGCACTTTCGAAGAACTCCCTATGAACCCAGACACTGTTTCGAGTGTCTGGAAGCGGTTGGACAAAAATTTGTCCATATCCTCCCACTTGGATATTTCCACTTTGTGGTCTATGCTTTGCTCCCATAGACCAAGCGTACTTTCCGGCAATTTCGTCGAACACAAATACGTTATAATTGCGTCCCAGTTCGAAGTGTCAATTTTATGACTTCGCAGGGACGAAAGGCAATTATTTATTTCGCGCTGAAGTGTTTTAATCGCGCTACCACATTCACTCTCTACCTTTTTCAAGTTGAATGAAATTTGGAGTTGCGAGTTTACTAGGATACGTTTGTTTTCGTATCTCTCGCATAAATTTCTCCAGGCCGTATCAAATCCCTCATTCGTGAGTGGACATTTTTTCACGATATCTTTTGCCTCACCTTGTATCTTATTGTTCAGATGGAACAATTTCTCCACTGGTGTTAGGCGTTTATTTAAGATGTATATAGCCGTGAACATGTCACGAAATGTTGGCCATGACAGATAATCGCCCTTAAAAACTTCAGTATCACATGGAGGCAGACGGATACTGTGTTCAAATTCGGGCTTTTCTTCAGATTTATTTTCTGGTTTGTTGTAAGTCGCTTGGCGTGTAGCCATGTCTGACATGCAGCGTAAATATGCTGCATATGCTCTCTTATATTTCTGTTTGACAGAAACTATACCAGTGGCCTCTAACTTATCTGAATTAAGTAAGTCGTCATAAGCCGTTCTGGTTTTTCTCCACATTGCCTTCAAGTCCTCTTGTTGAAGCCCAAGAGTGTACTTGCTGTGGACTGAATCCTCTAATTCATTGTAGTCTGATTCGAATTCAAAAATCGAATCAGCCAGCCTAATGAAACTTTCCATATTTTGGACTTAGAGGATCTGTAGAATCAAAACAAAACCGAAAAAATATAGCTGAAGGTACGATGAACTGCTCAACCGTACAAGATAAATGCTGAATAGAAAAGGTAAAGGCAGTATTTTACCCAGGAAAATCAAAAAAAACCCACCTCAATAAAATTTCAATCAACTCAATTAATGTATATATTACTTCAATGATATTTATTTATAATTAATTTTATTCATATATTGCAGACTTGGCCGATTTGTCTGACGAATATTTTGTTTGCTACAGAAGCAAAAGTTAAACAAAATCTTTGCGACTTACTCGCCACCCACACGTATAAGGGGAATATGTAAATATACAGGGTGGCTGATGAATTTTGCTACATTAAGAAACTCAAATAATTTTTTTTTCAGTGTATGGAATTCATTTTTCTTTTATTCATGTTAAAGCCCATTAAATTTTATTAAATATAGCTTAATTAGTTTTAAAAATAATGGAATTTAAATGCCCCCACTGCTCGTCGATGCATGTGCGGCATCTTACCAAAAAGTTGTTCATTACTGCTTGGAGAGTTGAGACAGGAATAGCCGCAATTGTTTCTCGAATGGATTGCCTTAGTTCATTCAAATTTGTTGGTTTTGCTTTGAAGACTTCCTGTTTGCAATAACCCCACAAGAAAAAGTCAGGTGCAGTAAGGTCAGGCGACCTGGGTGGCCAACGGAATGTGGAGTTTCTGGATATCAGCTTATTGGGAAATTTTCGTCGCAATTCTGTCATAACAGGTTGGGCTATATGAGGAGCTGCACCATCTTGCTGAAACCACACAGAGTTGAAAGAAATTCTCATTCGGCGTAATTCTGGATAGAAAAACTCTCTCAACATGCTCAAGTAACGGTTTCCAGTAACCGTAACGGTGTGACCGTTTTCTTCGAAGAAGTAGGGCCCGACAATGCAGCGTGACAGGAAGTGAATGCAATTCCGTCTCATGGAGTATCTGTGGGTTGGAAGCACTCCATATTCGACAATTTTGTTTGTTTATGTTGCTGTTTAAATCGAAATGGGCCTCGTCAGACATGAAAAGACAGTTCAACATGTTTCCACCCTCTTCCACCATTTGAAGCATCTTCTGGCAAAATTCCAAGCGAATCGACAAGTCTGCAGCGTTCAGTTTGTTGGCCATTTGAATTTTAAATATATGGGAATAAGTCCAAATCTTTGTGCATAATTGACTATAATGACTGTCTGCTTACACCCATTTGAGCAGATAAGCTTCTTGTCGAAACACGTGGATTGTTTTGTATGGCAGCAGCTACAGCAGCGATTGTTTCCTCCGTTCGAACTGAAGGGTTTCGATGGTAAGGTCTTCTGTTGACTGTCCCATGCTCGGCAAAATTGTTTACAAGTCTTATTATGGTCCATCTGCTCGGAGGATTGCCGCCAAACGTGCGCCTATACTCTCTTTGAACCGAAACTACGGACTCCAGTGCGTGATAGCGGCGGACAATCCAAATTCTTGTTTCAGTGTCCCAGTTATCCATTTTTGTTAAATGTGAAAGTCAATCTGCAAAATAAAAAAAAAATTAACCAGATTCATTAAATAGAAAAAAAGTTATTTAATTTTTTTTTGGTAGCGGCTTTCATTAGCCACCCTGTATGTGTGTATGTGTTGCCGCAATAAAGAAATACACAACAAACACAGATAAAGTGCGCGGTGTATCAAACGAGCGAAAGTGAATATTAAATGAAGAAATGTAAAAACAAAGAAAAGTGCTATAAAATTAGTGAATTCTATAAGAAAATAATAAAACTAGCCTTCGATTAAAATTCTGTTCTGTTTATTACCGAAAAAAACAAGTGGAAAAACCAAAAACAAACTGAAGATCGAAAGGCTAAGTGAACTTATTGTGAAAATGAGGTTATGTTACCTCTTGCCTTGCGCTGTGTCCAAAAAACCTTACCATTGGTGGGGGGATAATCCGGATAGTCACAAGGATTTTTAAGCGTTTAATTTAATTTAAAATTTAAAGAAAACTAAAGCACATAACTGAACCAAAAAAAAAATCACTATTATTAAATATTCACTAAACGCACTTACGTTTGATTACACTCGCGGGCGGCACTTTTATACAATTGTATGCAACACACAAAAAAAACTAAGTGGCAAGAAATATACAACTTACGTGCTTTGATGTGGTGATTGGCCGAATTGAATTTGTTGTATATACGAGTTTGTTTGTGTTGTTGGTTGTGGTATGTGGCAGAGTTGTTTGTTGTGGTATGTTGGTTGTTTGTTGATATTGCGGCGATATTGCGGCAGTGCGTGAAATATTGAGGTTTTCTTATGGCAGAGTTGTTTGTAATTGCGGCAGAGTGTATGGCAGAGTTGTTTGTATTGACCCACTTATGGTTGTTTAGTATCAAATCTCCAATTTTTGTTGTTGTGGACTGTATGCAGGTTCCTCTAGACGGGGAGATGGACCATGGAGCGGCGGTGGCTCAAAAGCACGGCGGTCGAATTTGTGCTCGAAATAGAAAATAAACAAGAAACGAGAATTCTCGTTAAAAAAAGGTGGCCGTGTATTTATATAAAATATAATTATGAACAATTAGTTTACCTTGACTAATAATTCGTGCGGGCGAAAAATCCTGGGCTGGCCGTGATGTGGTCGTGTCGACTGCCTCTGGAAAAGTAGACGGTTTTTCAATCGAGGACAACCGTTGAACCTGAAAATTATCCTCCGGTTTTAAGGGGAGGTGAACCCACACATGCACACCCCCATGCATGTATATGTGTGCTGACAAAACACGAATATGCATGCATGCCCACACAGGTGGGTGGGTTGGTGTGACTGATTGGAAGGGCGCTAAAGTTACATTAGGGTGGCCCATTTTTTAAGACTTTAGGCATCTCGCCTAAACATAGAGTGTTGCGCAATAAGCGTTTTCAGAGGCGTCGCAAAAACCATGGAGCTCGACCAGATGCTCAGGGGCGAACTTAATCCATCGCGGTATTTGTATATTTGAGATTGACTGCAGATTTCTTTAGAATTGCGTCCATTTCACGAGACGTATCGGTTTGACCAGTTCATCCCAATCAGTCCCGTCTAACCACAATTCCTGCATCAGGATTTTTGCCTGAATCATGACTGGCGTCAGCCACCCTGCGGGGTCGAAAAGTTCTGCGATTGAGGAGAGTATTTGGCGCTTGGTGGCTGCTGTTGAGGCTGGGTCTGAATCCACAGTATATGAGAACGTGTCCGAGAGCGCATTCCATTGAATTCCTAGGGTTTTGGCGGTACTACTTTTCTCAAACTCGAGGAAGTCGGTTTCAAGTAAGTCCGCCTTGGGAATTTGTTTGAGTATGTCCGGATGGTTTACCGTGATCTTTTTTAAAGGGAAGCGGCCGCCGTGGTGTGAAGGTAGTGTTGCCGGCCTACCACACCGAAGGTCCGTGGTTCGAGCCCTGGTACAGGTAACATCAAAAGTGATTTGAAAAAAGTTTTTCAAAACGGGGTCGCCCCTCGGCAGTGGTTTGGCAAACTCTCCGAGTGTATTTCTGCCATGACAGGCTTCTCAGCAAAAATTCGTCTCCTTTGTAGATGCCGTTCGGAGTCGGCAAAAAACTGTAGGTCCCACCAATTTGTAGGGAAAATTCAAATCGGCACACCACAAATTGGAAGAGAAGCTTGGCGCAAAAATCTCTTAGGAAGTTTATGATGATATACCTGTTGTATATCGCGCCATAGAGAGAGAGGCTGAGTTGAGAGCATCAATAGTCTCTCTTAGGGATTGCTCGGCTGAGGGAAGATCATGACTGCCGGATAAAATATCGTCAACATACGTCTCGGACTTTAATATTGGGGCTGCGCGTGGATGGGAGTCGGCTATATCTTTCGACAGCTCGTGTAGCGTGCGAATAGCCAGGAAGGGAGCGCAATTCACCCCAAAGTTGACCGTTCTCAACTTAAAGTCCTTTATTGGACTGCCTTCGGGAGTTCGGAATATTATCCGTTGGTAGTCTCGGTCATCGGGGTGTAAGAGTATCTGGCGGTACATTTTTTCTACACCGCCATTAAACACATATTTATATGTCCGCCATTTTAACAACATAAGTCGGAGATCGGGTTGAAGGGTTGGTCCGGTACATAACACATCGTTAAGGGAGTGACCGGAACCTGACTTCTTGGCAGCATTGAATACAACTCTGACTTTTGTGGTCTTTTTGTCTGGCCTGACGACGGCATGGTGAGGGAGATAGAAAGAGCAGTATTTTCCTTGGGATTCCAATTCATTTGGACTGCACTCTTCCATGTGGCCGAGGGACAGGTATTCTTCTAGTACCTGGTCATACTGCTGTTTGAGATCGCCCTTTTTTGCGAGACTGCGTTCCATTCCATGGAACTGTCGTAGGGCTGCAGTACGGGATTGGCCTAGGTCGATATCGTTCGAGAATGATGATTTGAACGGGAGGCGAACCATATATCGACCGTCATCCATTCGAGTGGTTCTGCTTTGATAGAGCTCTTCGCACATTTGATCTTCGGGGGTTTCCACTCCAGTTCTGGGTATCTCCTCGATTTCCCAGAATTGTCTCAGCTGTTCATTTAGCTGAATATTCGTAATTTCCCATGCTTGTGAGGAATGTGCTCTAACTTTTTCGGGAGTTTGGCCGCTTATGATCCATCCAAATATTGTATTTTGGGCTAGCAGGCTGGGAGAGATCTTTTCTATGCCATTTAGCATTATTTGTGGGATAAGATCACTACCCAATACCAGATCGATTTGGGATGGGTTCTGGGAGTTCTGGGCTGCTAATTTGAGATGGGACCATTTGCGCCTTTGGCTGTCATTCAGCCTGAATATTGGGAGCTGCCTAGTGAGCCGGGGAAGAACTTTTGCCTGAGCCTTTATTCTCACCTTATTGTCATTTGAGACTAGGGTCAACGAGCACAGCTTGTTGGATGTTTGTACCACTCCACCTCCCATACCCGATATTTCAAACAGGGAGTGGGTATAGGGAAGCCCGAGTTTGGTCTGAGCTTTGGCGGATATGAAGCTTCTTTCGGAGGCTTGGTCCACTAAGGGTCTAAGCTTGAATATATCCCCTCTACGTTCTACCAAGACTATTGCTGTAGGGAGTATGATTTGGTTATCATTATCAGCATGGAACGATTGTACTTGGGAGCTGTTGGGCGTAGACGGTTCTCCTTCCTGGGGTGCCGCCTGGATGGCGTCCTGAAGCCTGGGATTGCTGGCTTCTATTCTGGCTACCTGGGATCGTGTCCTTTGGATTCCGGAACTGGTGCTGGGGGTTGCTGTGTCGTGAAGGGTGGTGTTATGCCGGCCTTGGCAGTGCATGCACGTTCTCGTGCTTTGGCAGTCTTTTAGCACATGGGTTTGAGCTAAACAATTTATTATTAAACAGCTTTGTAGGGTGTGGGTGGATTGTTTGCATAATTTGCAGGTATAAAATCGTTGGTGTTCTGCGGCATGAGATTTTTTTTGCGTAAGGGAGTTGTTGCCGTGGTTTTGGGGTTGAGCCTGCCTGAACTGGGGATTGTTTTGATTGGGGTGAGGCCTTGAGAAGTTTGTGGAGGGTGGATTATATTGGGGCTTGGCAGGTCGCCATTGATCCACCCTTTCCACTATCTCGTAGCGAGTGGTAAGAATATGGTTCATTTGGGACCAGTTCGGCAGGTCTCTTCTGGAGCTTAATGATTGCTCCCACAGGGCAACTGTATTCTCTGGCAGTTTTGAGGTTACCAGATATATAAGTATGGGATCCCAACTGGAAGTTTCGACTTGTTGTGTCGCTAGAATTTGGAGACAGTTGTTTACTGAGGATTGTAGCCTCTGGATCTCATCGCTGTTTTCCGATTGAATCGCTTTTAAATTCATAAGTATACGTATTTGGTTTTCGACCAGGACTCTTTTGTTTTCATAACGCGACTTGAGAGCTTCCCATGCTAGAGAAAAATTGTCGTCGCTTAACGGGAATTGTTCCACTATTTGACCTGCCTTTCCTTTAGTCTTATGTCTGAGGTGATACAGTTTCTGGGCACTGGAGAGTTTCGAGTGGTTGATATAGACCGCCGTGAAAGTGTCTCGGAAGGACGGCCATTGATCATACCCTCCATAAAAAATTTCTGTATCACATGGGGGGACTTTCAGGTTCACATGGGAGGACTCTTGGGGGGGGGTTGGGGTTGCTCTTTAGGCGCGGGGTTACTCAATGCTAAGAGTTGGAGTTGGTCGCCTATTTGAGCTTTTTTGTCCTCATATGCGATAAGGCAGGCTCGGTATTTACCGCAAGCGGCGGACTTAAAGTCCTTGGGGAGGTCCTGGTCGTCTGTCTCTACTATTAGATCATAGGCGCTCTGTACTCTAGACCAAAAAACGTCTATATTTTTGTCTTTTATTTTTAGGGCTGGCTCGGTATTATCTTGGATTGGGGTTGAGCAGAACCGAGTGCAGTAATCCGTAAAAATATCCGTTTCGGAAATAAATTTATTTTCGGCAACGGTAGTCATTTTGAAAAATGATTTACTGAATTTTACGGTGGCAATTTTGGGGATTGTTTGTAGAGACTGTTGCGTTTATTTAGGAAAAAAAGTTTGATGTGGGATGTAGCAGTCTTGTACCACTGTTCAGGGGATATATCACCGTATGCTGTTTATTAATGTGTGCCAAAGTATTTATTACAGGGAGCAGTGGATTGTTGGAATATCTTAATTTAATTAATTAATTGGGATGTGCGCAATATATAATTTAGTTTTTATTTGGCTTTGCCACGGAATTTTACTTGTTAAAGCTTAGAGACTTGATTTTTAATCTAACTGTGAGAAATTTATTGATTATTTTTTGTTGGGTGAAATTTTCTATAAGGCCCACTGTCTTCTGGTTATATATTTAATTTTGTACCGCAAGGAATTAAAGTGTTTATTTTAACATGTATTTGTGAGAATTTTCGCCGTAAAAAATTTGGGTTCACCGAGATATTAAATTTGGCGGGAAAAATTGTTTTTGGCGGGAGCCAACAAAATGAAATTATGGGAATTATAATTTTCTATATTATAATAATGTATGGGCAGGGGCTAGTTTCTTCAATGGCGAAGAAGGACCATTAGTTAATTTGGGTAGTACTTACTGTTGTTGAGAGTCCGAAAACCGTTACCTATTTACCACTTTAATTCTTCAATGTCTGAAATGATGGGTTTCGGCAGAAGACTTCCCTTTTGGCAGCTACCGGATAGATTGAGATATTATTTCTTAGTATTTGAGAGCAACAACTTTTCTTCCGGGTTTCAACCAAATATGCAAAGGTACATTCAGTTCAAAATTCTAGTGTAGGTTCACTTTTGGATGAAACAAATCCAAGAACTTCTTCTGCAAGGAGATGTAGCCTCTATTTGGTTTCAATAAACGATAATACACTTTATGGATAGTAGCACACTGTAACGTGAGTTATTTGTTTTTACACTTTGTTAATATTTTATTACAAGCAAATTATATTTTACACTGTAAGGTTTATAATTTTGTTGTGATAACAGCGAATTTTAGCTATTTGGCTATTGGCACCTTTGCATTTGCCGAAAAAGTATAAAAACGTAAAAAAAGTAGAAACACCGGTGTTTGCAAAAAGCCAAAAACAATAACAATAAGCAATAGAAAAAATTATGGCCGACCAGCTGTCAGCTGTGCGGCGAATTGGTGTGGGGTGATTTATGCGTGGTTGCCACACGTCCCAAATCGTTCCAAATTTAACACTTAAATCTAAACGTGAGTTCATAAGTTGTGATGAGTAAATATAATGTAATAATCATAAAATATAATGTAATCCATGCGTTATAATGAGATTCTATACAATTCATGGAAAATATTTATGTTAAGAGTATTATTCTATGTAAAATTCATGAAATATGTATATAATGGGTAGGTTTTGGAATTGGGACGTGTGGCTACCTATGTCGCGTAAACACAAGGAAATCGACTTTGTCGCTTATGCAGACGATTTCGTACTTATAAAAAAACTCAATAAGAACAAAAACCCGCCTATAGAACTATCTGCATTATTCCAAGATATACAATCGTAGTGTAATTACAAGAAATCCAACCACTTACATATCTGCAGAAAACACCACTGCAACCCGGTAGTACATTGCAATAACCTGTCACTGAACCAAGTAGACAAAATAAAAATCCTAGGCATAATATTTCACCAACGCTATTACTGGTTCCCTCACATAGAATATATAACTAAATTATTATCTAAGCGCCTGAACGTTGTTAAATGCCTAGCGTCCGAGAAATTCAATTCCAATATAAACACCCTGATATCAGTAGCCCACGCCCTTATCAAATCCAAAATCAGTTATGGCATATACCTTTACGAAAACTCATCCAAAACATCACTTAAGAAACTCAACACAATATATAACGCGGCAATACGCATGGCTTTAGGTGCACTTAGAACATCACCGATAAACTCATTGCTTTTAGAAGCGAATATGATGTCTTTAGAAAATAGTACAGAACTCGCTACATCCCAGTTAGCCACAACAATTATGTTTAACGAGAATATCCAGCATGGAACTTTAACCAAAATTCAATTAACACATCACTATACAAATATAAAAAACTACATCCAATACGATATACATACAAAAATTCAACGAAATAAAGCAAACCCTTAACAATTATACCTTTTTATATACCGACGGGTCTAAAGTAGACTTTAAGGTCAGCTTTTGCGTAACAAAGAGCAATGAACCTATTAAATCCACCCTATTACCGCAATATAGCTCTAACTATTCTGCCGAGCTGATAGCTACATCTGAAGCAATCAAACACGCATCTAAATTAAAAGGAATATACGCTATCTGTACTGATTCTCTAGCATCCATTGAAGCAATCAAAAACCTGAATAATAATGAGTACTATGCCCATACTACATAAGAAATATTCTCATACAAACATACCCAAGACTGATATTAATATGGGTCCCTGGACACGCAAAAATACCAGGCAATGAACTTGCGGACCAACCAGCAAAAGATTCACTTAAAAGACCACTGGTAACAGTTCCGAATTTATACACTGAAGACATTAAAAAATACTTCAAAGCCATTCAATGGCAAAAACACAACTCCATGTGGAGTAAAACTTCTGACTGGTATTCAGAAATAAATCCAAACAAACCGAATAACAATAACATTTTTAAACACGGTCAAAATACCGACCTTTCCAGAAAATCTCAAATAGTAATAACAATAATACGAATAGGACCCACAAGAATCACCCATGAACATCTTTTAAGCAAAGATATAGAAAAAAATGCTAATTTTGCAGCTCACAATCCCTAGACATAATCCATGTACTTGACCAATGCCCCAAATTTCAACAATACAGACAGCAATACTTCTCCAACAAGTCAGCAATAGATCTCCTTAAAGATAATAACAATGACATCATTCAAACAATCTTAAACTTCCTTAAAGCCTGTAATTTACACGACCAAATCTACCACTATGCACACTTATATACTCGTACAACTTATACACAAATACACACACTCCTAACCCACACATACAAACACATTCACTTAAAATATGAATATTACATTACTGTTAACTCCCAATTATTGTAAATGAGCTATAAGGCCTCAGACGCCATTGCTCATATATATCACTAATTATATTGTAATTTATTTATAACATAATTAATTAAAATAAATAAATAAAATAAAATGGGGTTTTTAGATGAAAGTGCAGCGCGAATTATATATTTTTTTCAAGAAGGGTCGTGGGGGTGGTGAATATGTAATAATTCTTTAAAAAATGATTTTTAATAAATTTTTTTTGGTTTTATAAAATGAAATATTTCTTAGACGCGGTTATAAAGTAGATATTGTTACCTCCAAAATAAAATAAAAATAACTAAGGTATGACGAGTGGAACCAAAGGTATAGAATTTTGAATGTGGTCAAGTTTACTTAATCATAGAAGCTGAAAACATTCAGATCTCTAAAAAATTTTTAATGGACAAAATCCTTGTTTAGTTTAATTATGAAAGGGTCAAAGAAATAAATTTGGGGTATTTAAAAAAGGTAATTTTTTTTTCTACAAATCCTTACGTTTTGTAAAAGAATGACCCAGTAGTCAATATTAAATGGTAAACAAAAATGCACGCTAACTCGATTTGCAAAAGTGGAAACAAAGAAAGTTCCCGAAACCCTGACATCGAATCAACGAGTTTTCGTGAACAACTAATTCCGCCCGGAACAACGAAGTGACTCCTCTTATTTATATGTATACTAGAGCGGGTCAAATTTTTTTTCCATCAGGAGTATAGCAAAAACGTAATCTACAGATGATTCTAAAAAAAATTTCTGAAGACACCATAGTTCTAAGTCCGATTTCTTGTCCCCCACTTTTACAAAATAGATATTTTGCCATTTGAATGTAGGGTTTTGCCAAAAAATCTTCATAGCTTCTGATAGAATTATAGGAAAAATATCATATTGGGCTTACTTTAAAGGTATTTTACGTACACTTCAGAATCTGTATTAATATCTACAGTGTCTTTGAATTTTACTAGAGATATCAGGCTTAAATTATGAGAAATTAGCCTAAAATGAAATTTTAACTACTATATTATCATTTTATTTTTCATTTTTTATTTAAAACACATAAAAATTAGTACAGTGAGATTTAACATCTTTTGTAGTACAACACAAAGTATAATAAAAGAAAGAAAAAAAAAACACAGTAAAACCATAAATAAAAAATATGAAAATAAATGAATAAGTACTTAAAACTAACAGGATTTTATCAGTAAATTAAGTAAGTCATGATGGTCGGTCTGAATTATGTGATAAGGTAGAGAAATACATTATATTCTTGAAATTGCCTTTGTTTAGCTCACTTCTAATTACGGCAGGTATCGAATTCCAGGTTCTTATTGTGTTGACAAAAAACAGTCTAGTAGATGCTACAAAGTTAAAGATAGGGACGATTAGATCACTCGTTCGCGCAGACCTCGTGAATATAAGTTTATCATACATATATGAGGGCGATTTCAGACACATAGGGCGAAAAATAAAAATACAGCTCCTATCCTTAACGTGCTCATCTATGTTACATCCTAAGAGCTGACATCTCCAAGTGGAGATGTGATCGTACTTCTTTAAACCATATACATGTAATATAATTGAATAATACGTCGATCTTGTGAGCAGATTGCGAGTCCAGCTTATTATAAACTAATTCCGAGTTTGAGATTGTTGGTACAGTAGCTGAATTGAAAGTTTACGCCTTATAGCCAAAGGTGTAGAGGCAGCGGTTTGCCTCGGACTTCGCAGGGAGGCATACACTTTACACACTACAGCATTTGTGTGATCTACGCAGGTCAAGTTTAAGTTGATAACAAAACCAAGATTTGTAATTTTAGTAACAACTTCCGGCGGTATCCTGTTCAGAAAAAGCGAGGGTATGGACAGATTTTCCACCCTTTTTTCGCGATAGGCAACACAAAAGATTTTTGAGGATTCAGGCACAAGCCGTTTCTGTCAGCCTAGTGCACTATGGACGTCAAATCACCGTTTAATTGGTTGGTTAGATTACTGATATTTCCGAATGTATCTGATAAATAATCGTACAGCTGAATATCATCAGCGTAAGCATGAATACTAGCAAACTTGCAGGCAGAAAATACATCATTGATAAAGAGGCTAAAGAGAAGTGGGCCAAGGATTGAACCTTGCGGGACGCCAGAAACAATCATTTTGAGTTCGGAAACATCCGTACCGGTATTCACTCTTTGAAACCTACCAATAAGGTAACTTTTAATGAGCTGAACAGAGTTTTTACTAAAAAGAAAATTCGTACTTAGCTTTGAACAAAGTACGAGTATAAGATGATCTACAGAATCGAAAGCTTTTTTAAAGTCTAACAGGCACAGTAGCGTTAATTTGTTTTCATCGAATTCTATACGAATATCATCAATGATTTTTAGCATGGCAGTAGAGCAACTGTGCCCAGCCCTAAAGCCCGATTGATATGGAGCGATAAGACTATAGCTATCGACGTGCAAGTTAATTTGGCAAGACAGAAAATACTCAAACACTTTTGACAAGGCAGACAAAATACTTATTGGGCGAAAATCACCGGGGGTACATGCAGATATAGTTTTAGCCACAGGACGTACAGATGCGATCTTCCACTGGCTGGGAAAACATTAGGTAGTGATGGCGTGATTAATAATATGGGTTAAGGTTCCAACAACATATGGAAGCACTATCTTGATAAACTTAATTGGTAAACCATCATCACCAATAGCATTAGTTTTAATATTGAAAACAGATTTAATCACATCACTCTCAGTCACAGATACAAATTCGAACAGGGAGTTCACATTACCAGTAGAGTTAACGGGAACAAGATTTACTTGGTTAGCAACAGAGGAAAAGCCTCTAAGGAAAGCATCATTAACAAATCATCACTAAGCTTACAGTCAGAGTCATCACGGGAATAAACCCGTAAGTTCTTCAGGTTTTTCCAGAGAATGTTTGAGGGGAGAGAAGCATCCAGTTTAGCAGAGTAGAACGAGCGTTTCGCGCTTTTGACGACCGATGCGGCATTATTTCGGAAGCTTCGAAAAAGCTCCCAGTTTCGAGGACTTGGATTCCTTTTCCATTGGGAGCGCAATTTGTTTCTTATTTTGAGGGCCATAATAACTTCCTTATTGAGCCACGGACATGAAGAAGACTTAGGTTTGCATAAGCGAATAGGAATATATGAATCAAAAACATGTACTAAATTGCTGCTAAGGAAGTTCAGCTTGTCATCAATGGACGGGAAACACCAACAATCGGAACAGTTAATACAAGAAAGTTGTAAAAATAGTGAGTCAATATTAAGTGCTCTATAATCCCTAAACGAACTTGGACCCAAGCGGGTAGAGTTAACATATATATCAAGAGCGCAAAAAATTAAATCATGGTCAGAAATAAAAGAAAACTGATCAAACTTTAAAACTACAGACAAATCAGATACTATAAAATAGTCAAGTAAGCTAGGGACAGAGTTTTTCTCATACCTAGTTGGTACAGACTTGTTTACAACATGAAGACCAACACTAGCAACATAATCCAAGAAGTTTCACGATTCAAGAGTAAGCAGGTTCACATTGAAATCCCCACAAACTATAACATATGTATATCCCCCACCACATACAAAGACAGAACATTAAAGAAGGAATTTAGACAAACGTACTAATGAGGGTTGTACACACAAGAAGCAAGGGTCTTGGTGGAACCACTACGCAGTTCAACCATTATGTATTCCGTTCCTTGGCCATCTGACTTGCAAATTATCTTATCAATGAGACTACTTTTATAATAGATGGCTACCTCATCTCCTTTTCTACCTAGCCTATCATTACGAATGAGGTTATAATTAGGGATGTTGTAGTAAAAGTCATTTAAGTCATTTAGAAACCATGTCTCGGATACACAAATTACATCAACCAGCGAGGACTCAAAAGTGTAACGGGCATCGTCTAATTTTGAAACATTTAAACTACGCGCGTTGAAATGTACTACATTAAATCCTTTTTGACGTTTAGATATGACATTAAGCAATGCTAGACTGTTATCGCCAACACTTAAAGCGCCATCGTTAATGGACATAAAAAGAAAATGGTACCAAAGTTACTAAACAAATCACGCAACAAAAGTTAAGCATTTTAAACAAGTATAAAATAAAAGAAAAAACAGCTCAGACAGACCATCCTGAAAAGAAAGTTAAAGACAATAAATACATGTTCATAAAATAAATAGTACGAAAAAAGTAAGCTATGACCTATAGTAATCCAGGTCACCATCGCAGGTGATTTTTGATGCAGGAGTGCCCCTTTGCACTCTGACGTAGACTTCAGCACGTAGGGTGAAAACATACAAGATTTTTCCAGAGCGCCTGAGCTTAACAGCCTCGTGCAGAAACTTTCTTCTATCAATTATAAATGGAAAAGGTTCCCTCCAGTCCCACTATAGAGAGAGGAATTGCTTGCTTAGATCTCTTTCTAAATTCTATAAAGGCTGCTAAAGTGCGGTTTCGTTCGATACTAGAATGGAACTTTACAATTACCGCGCCATTTTGGTTCGTCTCAGCAGCCTTTTTCGAGCGGAAAATATCTCGTATCTGTGGCGCGAGGAAGTCTATAGAGAGACAGATATGATTGAAAATACTTTTGAGGTTCTCACCATCAGTTTTAGACACACCAAAGATTATAGCATCACCACTGTAAGCAGGTGGCACGTTAGTTTTCAAGCAGTCAATCCGCTTGCTGAGATCAGCCATCTTGTCCTCTAAAGAGTTAACATTTGCTTCAATATTGGCAATGCGTTCAGCCGACTCAACATATTTACAAATCAAGGCCGCTACTTCGTCGTCAATACGCTTTACTAGTTTGTTTTCTAGATCGGTAAGCCTAGAGGAGAGCCCATTAAAAAGGGACTGCAACTTATCAGTTTGCTGCTGCACCTTATCTTCAAGTTCACGTAAAGTAACGAGCACAGTAGATAAAACTATACTCCCATCCAGCTTGGCAGTTTTTTCGGTGCCAAAGGGGCCATCTTTACTTGAACGGCGCTTCATGGAAGAAGAAGTTGCTGACTTCATCATGGCTCACAAACGACCGATAAACGTATTAAAGATTATAAATTAAGCGTTAATCGCAGAGTTTCAATAACCACCGTTTAGGAATAATTTTTATGACAGCGGCAACTCTACCTCATATAATGTTTATATTGGAAAACAAATGTTGCATACTTTTAGGCAGCTTAGTGGTCGAATACAATCCACAAATGTGTGTTTATTATTTTGTTTTGCGGAGATATTCTGCACTTCCAAATACAAGAGTAATTTCGTACTTGAAATATTAACAAGCACCCAATATGGTTACAACTGTCCAATTGACTAGCAAATTTTTTTTCACAGCAATTCGTCGAAACAGTAGTTCTTCATATTTTAATATTTTATTTAGGGGCACTTGACACTTTTACCTCTTCCACCTGCCAGAGTTGCCATAAGTTATATCAGCCAATGGAGTCCACTTAAGTCCTTTTAATTATGGTACAATAGGTACGATAATAAATAAAGCTTCCACTATGAATATAATTTCTCACTAATACATCCGAAAGTCACGATACTCAATTGAAAGCCGAAATACACAATTTTTCACGGTATTTCAGCAACAAGTTTGTTTTAACAAATTTCTTATGGAAATTTTTTTTTTCTTTAGAGCTAAAATAAGTTCACAACATTTCCAACAACTTTCATTCAGACAGCAAAGTTTTTGTATTTAAACTTAAAATGGATGCATCAAATCCTTCTACATCATCTGAATCCACTTTATCACATATACTTAAACACGATATTATTGAATTTGGTTTATCAAGTGAATTAAATAATCTGAATTTACCGTCTAGTCGTGACATTTTAAGATTTTATTTTTTTTAAGTGATCAGCTAAAATGCAAAATAAAATTTAACTCATATAATTGATAAATTGGTTGAAATTTGGAATAAATTGAATATTCAACTAATTGATAGACGTAGTATTCTAAGAAAACTAAATGTTTTAATTGAAAAATATCACAAAAGCATTAAACACAGAAAAAAAGTTCAGGAATTTACAGCATTCGTACAATCAACAAATTAATTATTTTACATTGGAAAATGTAAATGCAAGTTAAAAACAACAGAATGTTCATGTGGTTTAATACCAAACCATTTAAAAGAATTTATGATGGGCCCACATAATGATAGAAAATTCACAATACCTGAATATATGGATGACATTGTAGAAGAAACACCTACAACAATACCAACAATGCCAACAGTTACTGATTATCCAACATACGAGCCACTTGGAACAGATATGGAAACAGGTGAAGCACAAATTGCAAATGAAGCAGTTACAGAAGTATCTGTTACAATGAAACGAGAACACTATACTCAACGATACGATGCTATAAATTTTGCTATGATGTGTGACAGATTCGGTGTTTCAGATAGAGTTGCTTCATGTTTAGCAACAGCCCTTTTCGAAGATATACCTTTTCGAGATGTTCGTGGTGAACTTGTCATAATGGATACATCTAAAGTTGCAAGAGAAAAAATTTAAGCTAGAGATGAAGTGCTTCGTAAACGATACATAGTAGATTCCAACCTAACTGCATTTTCTTTCGATGGCAGAAAAACTGATTCATTAACTAGAGAGAAAATTAATGAGAAATTTCATGCAAATATGGTAAAAGAACCCCATTTAGGTTTTCTAAAAGAGCCTAATGCTGAAATACTTGGATATGTTAATTTGGGTTAAGAAGAAAATGCAAAACACAAATTAAAAAAATTTAATGAATTCTTCAATAGCAAAAATTTTCAATAGATCAATTAATTGGCATATGCAGCGATGGAGAACCAGCTATCACTGGAATAGAAAATGGTGTTATAAGACTTTTTGAAAAGCATTTAAATAGACCACTGCAGTTTATTCGTTGGACACGATACCTACCACGTAATTTACTTAATATTGTAAAAAGTGTTTTTTTTAGGGGTATAGAACTTCGAATTGAAATAAAACACAAGAAAATCGTTTTAAGGTCCATCAATTTGACTTTATTGGAAGGATAATTTTATGCCATTAATGTTTAAATATGATTTCGGGCATGTGGCCGCCGCGGCTGGCTCGAATAAAGCCAATTCTACAGGTCCAATTTTCAACCACTTTTTCGAGCATATGGGGCCGTATGTCGGCAATAACGCCACGAATGTTGGCTTCCAATTCCCCTAACGTTTCTGGTTTGTTGGTGTAGACGAGCGACTTCACATATCCCCAAAGAAAATAATCCAATGGTGTCAAATCACACGACCTTGGTGGCCAATTGACAGGTCCATTCCGCGAAATTATGCGCTCATCGAATGTTTCCTTCAATAAATCGATTGTGACGTGCGCTGTGTGGCATGTAGCGCCGTCTTGTTGGAACCACAACTCATCCACATTCATGCCATCCAATTCGGGAACAAAATAGTCGGTTATCATGGCTCTATACCGGTCTCCATTAACGGTAGCTGCCTCTCCAGCATTATTGCGGAAGAAGTATGGCCCAATGACTCCACCAGCCCATAGAGCACACCAAACAGTCAGTTTTTGTGGATGTAATGGCGTTTCAAGGGTCTCATGTGGATTCTCTTCACTCCAAATGCGGCAATTTTGCTTGTTGACGTAGCCATTCAACCAAAAATGAGCCTCATCACTGAACAAAATTTTGCGATGAAAATCAGCATCGAAATCAATCTCATTTTCGGCCCATACACCAAAATCACGACGCATTGCATGGTCTCGCGGCTTTAATTCTTGCACAAGCTGGATCTTGTAAGGTCGCAAGCCAAGATCTTTGCGAAAAATCTTCCATAAAGTTGATGGACAAAGCTCCAATTGCTGTGCACGGTGGCGAATCGATTCATTCGGGTCCTCTTCAACACTTTGCTCTACAGCGGCAATTGTTTCTTCGGTGCGCACTGTTCGACGTCTCTGCGGATGCGTATTATCACATAGAGTAAACGTAGTGCGAAAACGATCCATGGTTAACCGAATTAATTGCTCTGATGGACGATTATGTCGACCATAAAATGGACGGAGCTCACGGTAAACTTCGCGAACTGAACCATTATTTTCGAAATAAATTTGCACGATTTGCAAGCGTTGTTCTTTTGTCAACCTGTTCATAATGAAATGGCAAACCAAACTGAACATAAATGACATTAGAGTTGCCAGATTTGACCACAAAATGCCAGTTTTATCTCTATTCGAAAAACAAACCTGTAAAAAAAACACCCTGTAGATGGTGTAATCCAAAATAATTCATATTACGCTCATCCAGAAAATATTTTATTAACAATGTTATTTGATGATAGAAAAGCCATACGGGATAGAGCTATCAAAAAAATTGTATACTATCGAGAAAAAATACTTGATCCAACTAAACTCAGAGCTTACAAAAAATATAAAATCAATTTTAATGCTTCAGATTATACTGATATGATTGATCTGAATGACGATAATTTACTATCTGAACCGGCATTCACAAGAAATATTCCATACGATAACTTGGTACAATTCTTAGATTATGATGACCCAAAACTAGATGATCCTAATATTCCAATGCATAAACAGTTGTTAACATCTGTTTCCAAACGTGTTATAGAAAAAAAACGTGAAGGTGTTATGGCTGTTACTGCAGAAAGTCGTGAAAAACAACCACGAATGCAGAGCAAAAAAGCTTTTAAAAAATAATAACATACCATCACTTTTATTTTGAAAAATACGTTAAAAAGGTCAATTCTAAGTAAAAAAAAATAATTTTTTTAATAAATTGCATTAAAATTATAAAGACTGTGTTTTTTGCTTATTATATATATAGCTTTTTTTTTAAATTGTTTTCTGCTGAAACGAATTCGAAAAAAAAACTGTCTGAATGAAAGTTGTTGGAAATGTTCTAAACTTATTTTAGCTGTAAAGAAAAAAAATTGTTCAATAAGAAATTTGTTAAAAATGATAATACGATATAGCAGTTAAGAGTTAATTTTAGGCTAATTTCTCATAATTTAAGCCTGATATCTCTACTAAAATTCAAAAACACTACAAATATTAATACAGATTCTGAAATGTACGTAAAATACCTTTAAAGTAAGCCCAGTATGATATTTTTCCTATAATTCTGTCAGAAGCTATGAAGATTTTTTGGCCAAACCCTGCATTCATATGGCAAAATATTTATTTTGCAAAAGTGGGGTACTCGAGATCGGACTTAGAGCTATGGTGTCTTCAGCAATTTTTTTTAGAATCATCTGTAGATTACGTTTTTGCTATACTCCTGATGAAAAAAGTCCATCCATACAATTTGACCCGCTCTAATGTATACTCTCTTTGGCGCCACTTACGTACCGGAAGAATAAAATCTTGTGTAGGTATATAAAGGCGGAGAGCATGATTTTATGTGCTTGCAAAATATTGAAGGATGTTTGAAATTGAAATCTGACTTGCCTACATTTAAGAAATTGTACTCTTTTCTCTACTTTTGCTTTTCCACCACCCCCATATCCCGTTAGTTTATTTTACCCTCTTCATTTTCCTCTAACATCTCCTCTAATTCTCAAACTTTTTATTCCTACTCCTCTTCTTCTCCCTTTTGCTCTGCGAGTACTGATATCTACATAGTTTCTGCTTTTTTTTTTTAATTTTGGGAAATGGGCGTGGTGCCGCTCACATATAAATAAACAAAATGTAAAATTTCAGCTATTATTAACTTCAGAACCGTGTTAAAAAAAATTACGAAACTTGATACTAGGTATACTATCTACGCTTTTCAAAATTATATATAGCCTATGCTGGAACCAGTGAATCCAAGAATCTACTGTGAGAATCGGTTAAGTACTTTGGACGCCAGACACATATTCATTTTTGTACCCAGCGTGTGCTAGTACACAGGGTATTAACAGGGTAACGGTACAAAATAATAGAGATAGATATGGAGTTCCATATATCAAAGTTGTTCTTCCGTCCGTGGACACGATAACTTGAGTCAAAATTTAGATATTTGAATGAAATTTGGCACACAGGTGGCTTTCCGGCCAAGGTAGATTGCTATTTGAAATTGGCGAAATCGAACCATAACCACGCCCCTTTTTCGGTATCGAAAATTTCAAAAAAGGTATAAAAGGGGTTAATTCAATAACAAAAGTAGCTACAATGATGAAATTAGCTAGATTTATTAAAGTGGGTTTCCCATTGACGATTGTATAAAATTTTTTGAAAAGGGGCGTAGGAGGTAGAATATTGAACTGCCCATATCTAATTAACTGATACACGTAAAATAATAAAATTTGGTACTTGTATACATTTTCTTATTCCTTATATGATTTTGGCGTGGCACCGCCCAATTATGAGTCAAGCAAATTTCAATTTCGAACTTCAGAACGGTGTAAGACAGAATTACGATTAGGTACGTAGAATATGCCCACGGAATATAAGCATACTCGGTTAACGACCACGCCCACTTTTGGACCAAAGTTTTCTAAAAGAGAGGTAGGAAACCGGAACATGTCATATCTCATTCACTGATGCAGATAGAATGCTTGAATTTCATAGTTGCAATGACCTGATGATCTTAGTAATGATTTTTTTTATATTTTGGAGAATGGGCGTGGTCCCGCCCACATATAAATGAACAAAATGTCAAATTTCAGCTATTATTAACTTCACAACCGTGTCAAAAAAACATGAAACGAGGTATACTATCTACGCTTTTCAAAATTATATATAGCCTATGCTGGAACCAGTGAATCCAAGAATCTACTGTGAAAATTTTATAAAGATCGGTTAAGCATTTTGGACGCCAGACACACATTCATTTTTATACCTAGTAGTGCTACGCACACAAGGTATATTAACTTTAGTCGCCTAACGGCAGTACGTAACGGCATCAACGAATCGAGATAGATATTGACTTATATATATCAAAATGTTCAGGACGAAAAGAGAAATTGATTAAGCCATGCCCGTCCGTCCGAACGTCTGTGAACACGACAATTTGAGCCAATTTTGAGATATCTTAATGAAATTTGGTATGCGAGTTCCTTGGCACTCATCTCCGAGCGCTATTTAAAATGGGCGAAATCGGAAGAAAGCCCCGCCCACTTTTTATATATAGAATATTTTCGAAAACACAAAAAAAGTGATTCTTTCTTCTTTAAATGGTCATCTAACCGCCTGGGCGATTTTGACCGTCCAACATAGCTCGCCAGTCGTTTCTTCGTTGCGCCAACTGGCGCCAATTGGAAACACCGCGGGATCGCAAATCGGTCTCCACTTGGTCCTTCCATCGGAGTGGTGGTCTCCCTCTTCCTCTGCTTCCACCGGCGGGTGCCGATAAGAATACCTTCTGGGCTGGAGCATCTTCGCTCATTCGCACTACGTGGCCTAGCCAGCGAAGCCGCTGTGTTTTAATTCGCTGAACTATGTCGGCGTCTGCGTAAAGTTCATACAGCTCATCATTAAATCTTCTTCGGTACTCGCCGTCGCCAACGCGTAGAGGTCCACAAATCTTTCGAAGAACCTTTCTCTCGAATACTCCCAGAGCCGCCTCATCAGATGTTGTTAGTGTCCACGCTTCTGCACCATATAGCAGGACGGGTGCGATGAGTGACTTGTAGAGTGTTATTTTCGTTCGTCGAGAGAGGACTTGACTTTTCAATTGCCTACTCAGTCCGAAGTAGCATTTGTTTGCAAGAGTGATTCTTCGTCGGATTTCTAGGCTAACATTATTGTTGGTATTAATGCTGGTTCCCAGGTAAACGAAGTCCTTTACTATTTCGAAATTATTGCTGCCAACAGTGGCTTGGTTGCCAAGGCGCGAATGCGCTGACTCTTTGCATGATGACAGAAGGTACTTCGTTTTGCCCTCGTTCTCCACCAATCCCATTTTCCCCGCTTCTTTTTCTAATTTGGAGTAAGCAGAAGTTACGGCGCGGTTGTTAAGGCCAATGATATCAATATCGTCAGCATATGCCAACAGTTGGACGCTTTTATAAAATATTGTTCCAGCGCGGTTAAGTTCTGCAGCTTGTATTATTTTCTCCAGCATTAAATTAAAGAAATCGCACGATAGGGGGTCACCCTGTCTGAAACCTCGTTTAGTTTCGAACGGCTCGGAGAGGTACTTCCCAATTCTGACCGAGCTGGCGGTGTTGCTCAAGGTCATTTTGCATAGCCGTATAAGTTTTGCGGGGAAACCAAATTCAGACATAGCGGCATATAGGCAGCTCCTTTTCGTGCTATCGAAAGCGGCTTTAAAATCAACAAAGAGATGATGCGTGTCGATTCTTTTTTCACGGGTTTTTTTCCAAGATTTGGCGTATTGTAAAAATCTGGTCGATGGTAGATTTACCAGGTCTGAAGCCACACTGATAAGGTCCAGTCAGTCTGTTCACATCAGGTTTCAGTCTTTCGCACAATACGCTTTATAGGACCTTATATGCGATATTCAAAAGGCTGATTCCGCGATAGTTGGCGCAGTTTGCAGGATCGCCCTTCTTGTGGATTGGGCAGAGAACACTTAGATTCCAATCTTCAGGCATGCATTCATCCGACCAAATTCTGCATAGAAGCTGATGCATGCGCCTTACCAGCTCCTCGCCTCCGTGTTTGATTACTCGCCTCCGTGAAGTGATTACTCAATACATAATACACCTATAAGGATAAAATTTGGTGAATACATTGAGATTGAGGCATAAAATAAATTTTTGAAAATGGGAGTGGCAACTCCCACTTTTGATTAAGTCAAATTTAGAAATAATATTAATCATAAATCAAAAACCGTCCAAGACATCGGAACGGAATTCAGCCCGCAGGTTTTCAGGTATGCAAGGAATGTTCCAGGAAAAATTGGGCGCGATCGGTTAAGGTCTACGCCCACTTTTATATGAAAGATTTTGAAGAGGATCGTAGATATGTTAAATAGAGAATAACTTTGCGTAAAATAGCTTTACATCATTTATGTTTCATTTCTAAAGTTTCCGTAAGCAGAGAAATCCAAAAACTTAAAATTTTCGAAAATGGGCGTGACCCCGCCCCTTT
Organism: Merzomyia westermanni; assembly: GCA_949987695.1. Lineage (NCBI taxonomy): Eukaryota > Metazoa > Arthropoda > Insecta > Diptera > Tephritidae > Merzomyia > Merzomyia westermanni. The sequence continues at coordinate 2,537,177 of OX465292.1, read as the reverse complement.
TATAGTGGACTATTCCAAAAAACTTTTTATGCCATAACTCCGCCAAAAATTGATTTGTCAAAAGGAAATTTGGGAATAATGTTCTGTATATAAAGGTAACTGTTTGCTGTAAAAATGGGCAAACTTTTTTAACAGGCCAGTTTTTTAACATATTTCTGAAAAATTTTTAGTGAAATTTAAAAAGCGATATTTCTAGAACTAAGCAAGTTATATCAATCAGATTTTGCATACATAATAAGCTTTTTAAGAAAAACTCGGCCGCATAAAAAAGTTTGTCAATTTGGAAGAAGTAGGCGTGGCATCGCCCACTTTTCAGCATACAATTTCTGCTATTTTCAAAGGCAATCGCTTATAATTAAATCTTGATATTTCGATGAAAATTGGTCAGCTGCTTCTCAGTAGTATGTGTTATACTCCTGCCAAAAATTAGCCAAATCGGGAAACACACAAGCAAAATATTCGGGCACGTAGTTAATAGCCCACTGCAATAACGAAGTTATATATCTTTCTTGATTTTCATACCTTTCATAAACATTAAATGTATGTAAGTATGAGAACAAGAAGAGAAAAGTTCACTAAAATGATCAGCATGATGAGCGGAGTCGATTTAGTGATGCCCGTCTCTCCGTCCGTCTGTCTATTTGAACGCAAACTAGTCTCTCAGTTTTACAAAAGAATGCTGAAATTCGTTGGTTGCTTTCGCCATTTTATAATATACTAGCAAACCGGTAGACGTTGTTTTGACGTTTTGATACATAGAACACATCTATATATAAAATGTCATTAACTTGAACCAAATAAACTTCTAACTATACCGAAATGCAGCGTTATATAACCTGGGGGCTTTTCCAAAAGCTATATACAGAATGTGTCATGATCAGCGAAATAATGAGCCTATCGTGAAAGTTCAAGAGCAAAACAAAACACAAAATATGTGGACGTGGCACCACGCACTTTTGAAAAAGTATGTAGTTATGGAATAAGTGACACATATATCCAAATTTCATTAGTTTAGACCAAAAAAAATCGGAGTTATGACGAATTGAAACTTTATATAGCCTGGGGGCGTGGCTCTGCCTACTTTTCCAAAACTATATATTGTCTATGCTGTACCCAGTGAACCCAGGTATATATTGTGAAAATTCCATACAGATCGGTTGAATTCTTTGGCGCCTATAAAAGACAACCTTTTTTATATCTATTTTTGTTATGCACAGAAGGTGTACCACTTCATTCGGCATAAACGAATCGAGATATATAATAAATATGCATATCAACACGTTCAGGATGAAAAGTAAAATATCCGGGCGAGTAGTTAATACCCCACTGCAAAAGCGAATTTGTATATCTTTTTTAATATTCATACCTTTCATGAACATGAAATGTTTGTACGTATACTGAAATAATCAGGAGGATGAGCTGAGTCGATGTAGCCATGTCCGTGTCTCGATACGTCTATCTGTCTGTCCGTCTGTGTTTAGGCCACCGGCCTAAATATCACGGTCGGCTCTCGTATTTGTGCAGATTTACGTATCTGCCCGTGCGGTTGGTTTTATCTCTTTTACCGATAACAGCTCTTACCCCTCCAAACCTAACGAAAGTAAGCATTCGGCGGCGGTACAGAACAAAATTTAAGAAAAGGGCTCGGTCACTTGATTATCGAGCGTACAAGAGTCACCAGCAGCCATCCCAGGTAATTATACAGATTCCATAACTTTCCATATTGCTTTAAATTCACAATACTCTCGTATATCTAATTTAACCTCTACTTTAATAAAAACCACTTATCCATTGTAATTATTTACATTGAACTCCGGTGTTTATTTATTTATTAACTCGTTGCCTTTTTTCTTTCCTATCCCTATTACATGCGAGCGCGCCCCGTCATTGGACCGACTCCGCCGTAAACATTGGTCCTATCGCGCCAGGAAAACAGAGAACAACTTTTAAACATCAACATAAATATTATCCGGAGCAGTACAACCTTTGTAATTCAGTGCCATTAAAATTTAAAAATACACGGAGATAATTTAATAAATATTCAACAAAAACACAAACGAGCAGAAAGCTACAGCAGCGAGTGACGGCAGCAGAAAGAGACAACCACAGATCGCTTCACAATACAGATCGCATCACACCATACCGATCACATCATCAATACAATCACATCATCACATACAGTCCATTAAGATCGCATCCATACACATCACATCACATCTTCGCATACATATCACATCATCATATTCAATCAGCTCATACAGTCCATTAACACAGCATCGCACAGTCCACTTTAACAACATCATTGCAACAGTCGTCACGCATCACACTCATTATACAAGGTACGTTGGTTTTTTTGTTTGGTTCATGCACCACTTTTTTTTTAACATACGTGAAAAACATATCGAGTGAATTTTGTGAGTGTTTCTTGGAAAACAAAGCAAGCGAGAAATTCGTGTTCTCGTGGGCACACTTTCGCCTTTTGACTATCGGTTAAGTCCCTCACCAGTAGTAAGACTTATCCGACACAGCTCAAGGCAGGCAGTCAGTGAATTTTTTTTATTTTTTTTGTATACACATCACTGCACTGTATATCTCTTATTTGCCACATACTGTGGAAATTCTTTGAGTGACCACATGGCTTGATTCTCACTTGGTTGATGCTTTTTTATAGAGCCAACACAAAATTCACTACAAACAATACAAAAGCGTTGCGCATTTACGACAGTATCACTACATTGGTGGCTTGTTTTTTTTTTGATATTATTGCTTCCAATACTTATTAAGTGTATCAATATAAATTTCAATAAACAATTTTATACATTTCCACATTTCTGGAAAAACACAATTGATTTTCTATAACACTTCTATATTATTTTGGTTTGGCAATTCAGGGAATTTCCTTCACTGTGGTTTATTTTCCCCAAGGCACTAAATCTGTACCGAGATTTCTATCTGTGACACTTTCAAATTACACTTCTTCACTTTTACATTTTTTAGACACACTAAATCTGCATCCAGATTTCTATCTATGTCACCCTTAACTTCGCTTAAATTCCGAGCACAAAATTCCTGAGTCGTTACTTCTGTTCTCGTTCCTTTAAAGAGACAAAATATTCAAATTAATAAAAAAAAATGGAGACCTACATCCGACTATCCGACTGCATGGTTGAGTTTCAGCAAGACTTTAGCTCTACACCGGTCGGAGAATTAGATAAACACACCCTTGCAATACAGCAAGAGGAGTTGAAGTCGTTGTGGAAGAAGACCAAAGCGACATATGAGAGTCTACTCAGTTCGGCTGACTTAACCAAAGATGACTTGCAGTCTTTACGTCAGAAAAACAAGACCTGTTTCTCATGCTACGCGAAATGCATGGCCACAATTAATGCTGAGGTCGAAAAATTATCCATACCTGCCACACCTGCCCCTAAAGTCTCTGAATCTTCCATCAGAGAGAATAATATTCGCCTCCCTCCGTGTGACACCGAGGTGTTCAAAGGTGACTACCTTTATTGGCCAACCTTTAGGGACTTGTTCACGGCCATTTATATATTAAACAAACGCCTTACCCCGGTTGAAAAGTTATATCACCTCAACCAGAAAACTGAAGGGGAGGCAAGAGAAATTGTGCGCAGGTGTCCATTGACGAATGAAGGCTTTTCAACAGCCTGGAAAAATCTGAGTGACAGGTACGAAAATAAACGTATCCTGGTCAATACTCAATTAAACCCATTGTTTAGTTTAACTACTGTCGAAAGTGAATGCGGTACAGCAATTAAAAAATTGCAACGCGACATTAATAATTGCATTTCGTCGCTCCAATGTCATCAAATTGACATTTCTAGTTGGGATGCGATCATAACCTACTTATGCTACACCAAACTCCCGGAATGCACTCTGGCTCTATGGGAACAAACCATAGAGAACAAAACAGAGATTCCAAAATGGGAGGACATGGATCAATTTCTATCCAATAGGTTCCAAACATTGGAAACCGTTTCTGACCTCAAGTGTTGCAAATCATCCAAGGCACCCAGGAGTCAAAATACTGCACGGGAAACGCCTGCGAAACTTGGAGTATAGCAAGCCAGCGTCCCTAAAACTTCATGTGAGAAATTGTCAAAAATTCCGCGGACTAACCACTACAGACCGCATAGCCTACATCAAAAACAACAATTGTTGCTTGAACTGCCTGTCGGCTGGACACACAGTGACACGATGCACAAGTTCATTTAACTGCAGCTCGTGTCACGCAAGGCACAACACCTTACTCCACTTGACAACAGCTCAGCCAAAGGCAACGAACCAAAGGTGGCCTCAAAATGCGTCAGATGATAGGCCCTCGACATCACAGCAGGCAAGGGATAGTCTGGAATCTGAAAAGAGGAAAGATGTTAATAACGTCTCTTCTTGTCACGCTTATGCTACTAAGGGGGTATTATTAGGAACAGCACGTGTGAACATTCACTATAATGGAGTAGATTTTTCTGCTAGAGCCCTGATTGACTCGGGTTCAGAATGTTCATTCATGACAGAAAGATTAAAGCGACGAATAAATCTCCCATCGAAACGCTTGCACGTCCAAGTTTCTGGAATAAACAATACTCTGTCAGCGCAAGTGAAAGAGTCATGCTCCATTCAGCTAGGTTCCTTAATCAACCCCTTGTAAGAATCGACACCGTGGTATTGGTCCTACCCCAATTAACAGGGGATCTTCCTACTTGCCAAGTGAGGGCATTGACTCGGCAAGCATTCCCTGACCTAATCTTGGCGGATAAGAGGTTCTTCGTTAATGAACCAGTCGACCTCATCCTAGGAGGCGACATATACCCACAAGTCATATTAAACGGTATACGGAAGAACGTATTAAACACGCTTCTCGCCCAAGAAACCGTATTCGGTTGGATCTTAACTGGTCGTGCAGACGCACCTAAGCCAACCAATACTCGGGTATCATTTTTCAATGAAATAAGCCTGGACAAGCAGTTAACCGCTTTCTGGGAGTTGGAGGATGTCCCGAAGAAAAGGGCACTTAATGAAGAGAATGCCTATTGCGAAGCACTCTTCAAAGCCACAACGGAAAGGAATTCCGATGGGAAATATATTGTCGCCCTTCCATTTAAACATGATTTTCCTAATACTATCGGCTTAGGGCCTTCTCTAAACGGTGTTTGCTTTCAGTTTTATCGAAATGAGACGCGCCTTGCTAAGACACCGGCCCTACAAACAGGATATAATAGAGTATTAGCAGAATATGAGACGTTAGGACATATGTCACAAGTTCCCACTGTCATACCACCCCATTCTACAGATTGCTACTTCTTACCACATCATGCGGTTATAAGAGAAGAAAGCACAACGACGAAGGTCCGGGTGGTATTCAACGCTTCGTGTCCTACTGCTAATGGCACAAGCTTAAATGACGTACTTCATACAGGCCCAGTCCTTCAGGCCGATTTGACTATCCTACTCCTTCGGTGGAGATTTTTCAAGTATGTCTTTAATAGCGATATTGAGAAAATGTACCGCCAGATATGGGTACAACCTAAACAGACAAAGTTCCAAAGGATAGTTTTTCGACCCCATACGCGTCTACGAATTAAAGACCGTGACCTTTGGAGTTAATTGTGCCCCGTATCTGGCCATAAGAACACTGCATCAACTGGCGGACGATTGTGGTGTCGTTAACAGGGTTGCGGGCTTGGTAAGGTGCCGTCCGACCCGCTGTTCGTCGTGACGAGCGGAAAGGACGCGTTTCCGCGTCACCACGACGGACACCAGTGGGACTGTGAGATGGGCGAAAACGTGTTTCCTCGCCACCCTCACGTAGTTTGGGTGTCCTTACTGGACGTCGAGTTTTGTCTGGCTTGTGCATCTTCCGTTGCTCGTGCCGTAGTAGCGGTCGGAAAGGACGTGTTTCCGTGGGGAGTGGTTGTTGCTGCTGCCCTCATGGCTTCCTCTTCTTCCTCCTCCTCTGCTACTTGCTCCGCCCAAGACTTGGTTGTCTCGGTGAGGGTTATGGACAGCGCGTCGTCCGATATCTCTCCGTCATCCTCTCTAGACGGAACCGTTGGCCGGGGGTGCGCGGGGACTCGTGCCGTGACGTCGTCCATGTGAAGGGACGTATGGTGAGGTTCGTTGCAGCGATAGCAGCGGTCCTTGCTAGGGCATATTTCCGGTCGGTGGAAAGGGGACAAGCAATTGGGGCAGTACTTATGTATAAGTACCACTCGTAGTCTCTCCTCTGCCGACATACATCGATACTTCTGGCAAAACCGTATGCCATGGTTGTTGTTGCACAACCGACACGGGATGGTAAAGGTGTTGGACCGCTCCGTTTTTGCGCGTGTGGCAGTAAAACGAGTCATTCTAAAAATAAACCCGTTAGTAGGCCCATAGTTTTGTATGGCTGGGTGGCTTGTGAACATAACCGACTGACATTGTCAGTATTTTGGTTTGGCATATTCAAAATTTTTTTTTTTTCGAAAGAATTGAGGTTTTAATTTTGTTAAAGTTTACACGTTTGTAAACGTTTGAGTTTGGTGTGTGAATATTTTCCTTCTGGCAGCTTTGTCACGTTTTGAGAAAATGTACCGCCAGATATGGGTACAACCTAAACAGACAAAGTTCCAAAGGATAGTTTTTCGACCCAATCCAGGTGACCCCATACGCGTCTACGAATTAAAGACCGTGACCTTTGGAGTTAATTGTGCCCCGTATCTGGCCATAAGAACACTGCATCAACTAGCGGACGACGTGGAGAGCTCTGCCCCTACAGCAGCGAATATTCTTCGTACAAGTATGTACGTTGATGACGTTTTTGCGGGGGGGCACAGCATCGATACAACCATCAAAGCTCGCGATGAAATAACACAGGTCCTACAATCGGCAGGCTTCTCCCTACGCAAATGGACGTCGAACTGTAGCAAAATACTGCATGGAATACCCAAACTTCATCGGCTAAACGAGGACTTTTGGAGTTCGAAGACTCAAGTATGGTTAAGACCCTAGGCATCCGTTGGAACGTGCATTCCGACTCCTTTTATTTTACGGCAAAACCCATCGAAAATCGGGATATTATAACAAAAAGAGCAATACTTTCAGCCATCGCCAAACTCTTCGACCCGTTAGGCGGGTTGGCACCGGTCGTCATAGTAGCCAAAATACTTATGCAGAACATATGGCTAGAGGGGACTGACTGGGACGAAAGAGTGTCTACACTAACCCTAGATCGGTGGCAAAGCTTCATGCAGGACTACCACGAAATCAATAAAATTCAAATACCTCGATGGGTGCATTTCACGCCACCCAACGTTGTGGAAATACACGGGTTCTGCGATGCATCAGAAAAAGCCTAGGCAGCCACAATCTTTTTACGAGCAAAGATAGGGGACCAGATCTACGTCAATTTATTAATGGCGAAAACAAGAGACGCCCCAATTAAAACAATTTCCCTGCCCCAATTGGAGCTCTGTGGAGCAGTCTTGTTGGCCGAAACCATAGAATCTGTTATAGAAAACCTTAACTTAGGCACTGTCAACGTTCACCTATGGACTGACTCAACTATAGTATTAGCTTGGATCAGAAAACCACCGTGCGCTTGGTCAACATTTGTGGCACACCGAGTAACGAAAATTGTAGAAAAGGTGGGAAATAAAGCCTGGCGACACGTAGATTCCGCATCAAACCCAGCAGACATGGCCAGCAGAGGACTATCAGCGAAGGATATAGTAAACCACACTTTGCGGTGGCAGGGACCTTCTTGGCTACAAGAAGACGAGACAAAATGGCCAACTCAAGAAAAATATTATGGTACAAACGTCGAAGAGAAGAGAGTACAAGTTCATACAACTAAGCAAATACAGGATAACGAGGACATTCTCGAAAGGTTTTCTGATTTTTCAAGGGCTTTGAGGGTCATATCATACATTATGAGGTTCTCTCAAAGAACTAACCCCAAAACAAAATCTTCTTTCAAAGTGGAGTCATACCTCATTTCGCCCGACGAAATTAAGGATACGACTCGCCGGCTTATCAAAATATATCAACAGAAACATTATTCTGAAGAACTAAGGGATATTAAAACCGGGAAACCCATTGGGACTGAAAGTGATGTCCTTCCTCTGAACCCCTTTCGACAGCCATAATATCTTGCGAGTGGGTGGTCGTCTCTCGGCATCCCATGATCTTGCCTTTAACGAACGCCATCCAATTATCCTCCCTGCTCGTCCAGTTTGTCCACAAGATCTCCTTGCATGGCGAAAAACAACTAGTGCTGCGGCTCCTACGCACTCAATATTGGATTCCTAAGGTGAAAAATATGATCCGGTCAACCATCCATAACTGCAAGCTCTGCACGATCTTCCGAAAACGAGCGGCGACCCAACTGATGGGCGACCTTCCACCAGAACGCACCACCTTCTCCCGCGCGTTCACAAACACCGGTGTAGATTTCGCCGGACCTTTCGACATCAAGTCCTACAGCGGGAGAGGATGTCGTCTATCAAAGGGCTACGTTTGCCTCTTTGTCTGCTTCACGACCAAGGCTATTCACTTGGAGGCCACTTGTGATCTTAGCACCGCCTCGTTCTTAGCAGCGTTGGACAGGTTTGTTGCCAGACGAGGATGTCCAAAGAACATCTACTCCGACAATGGAACTAACTTTTTCGGAGCCTCCCGAGCCCTCCGCTCAGAGTTCAAGGCCTTTCTAAACGACGCTCGCAACCAACCCCTGTCGACCTACTGCCATCAAACCCTGACCTGGCACTTCATACCAGCAGGCGCTCCTCATATGGGCGGACTATGCGAAGCAGGGGTAAAGAGTTTTAAAACTCACTTTAAAAAGATCGCTTCCGATCATAAATTTACTCTTGAAGAGTTCTCTACTTTATTTTGTCGAATCGAGTCTTGTCTCAACTCTCGACCACTCAGTCCATCCTCCAACGAGCCGTCCAACTTGGAGCCACTGACTCCGGGACATTTCCTCGTTGGAGGGCATCTTTTAGCCCCACCGGAGATCGATGTTAGCGAGAATCGCGCCTCGCTCGTCAACCGATGGCAGAAACTCAAGTCCCTTCACCAAACGTTTTGCAAACGATGGAAAACCGAGTACCTCACCGAACTGCAGAAACGTGTAAAGTGGAAACATCCACAATCCAACTTGAAACAAGGGGACCTAGTGGTTCTAAAGGAGTACAACCTACCTCCCAACGAAAGGAGACTAGGCAGAATCTCCCAACTACACCGTGGACCAGATAACCGAGTCCGAGTCGTCGTGCTTGATACCGCGAGGGGCCAGACTACCAGACCAATCACGAAGTTGGTCCCACTGCCATCCGGTAACAAGGATGGCGAGAACTGATATTATTCCACTTCTAAATCTCCCTAATTCCACTTCTAATTACATTACGAATTAGGGAGGTCACGGCTTAGTCGAAGCGACTTAGCAGAACGTATTCGCTAAAAATATAACGAGGCCACTGAGGCCTACCGCAATCGGAAGAACCGACCCATCACAAGAAAATAAACGCACTCGCAAAGTTGCAAATTTCCGACAACAAGTTAAGCCGCTAATCTGCCGAACATCGCATTCACATACACACACACTAATATCTATTTTTCTACCCACTTACACAAAGGCTAGGGGAAACAGATATCCCCCCAGACATTCTCAAGGAGTCTTAAATGGGAACGTTTATGGCCACTTATGAGTCTTACAAAATTCAACAAAATGAAAAATTTTGGCTCTTAAATTACAGTGTTAGTTACTTAAGTCTTACAAAATTCAACAAAATGACAAATTTTGGCTCTTAAATTAGGCCATTTTGGCTTCGAAATTGAAGATGTTTCAATGAATTTTGATAAAATCGAGAAAATATGTCGTCGGAGCATACGGACACCCCAAGGGATGCTGCGACATATGTTAGGAAGGTCTATCAGGCTACCCTATAAGCACAAATTAGCATTTCCCTCTGTACAAGTCAGAAAATTGTACATACGAAATCGAAACGATTCTATTCTTGTATGCGACACCATCGCAGTCAAAGGTCCGTAATTTATTGAGTTAAATTTGGGATGTATTTATTTATTTGGTAGCAAGTGATATGAAAAGCATAAGGTGGCAAAGGGATTTAAATAAACCACCTACTATCTCTCTATACATATGGTTTATAAGGTGTCTTACTCACCGGGACGATTTTCCTGAAGTGCAGTTGTAGTTGTGTGATTTGCTCAGCTGTGCGAATACCTCTTTCAATCATTAAAGGTATACGACATTATCTTTTTCCATTCTGATGTCAAAAGTGGATTATCCAGCAAATGTCTTGCCAATGCGCGTACAGCAGCAGAAATCAATAAAGGATGGAAGTGCAGATAGGGATCAGCTTCCAAAGTGATAGCCCCCCTATATACTGTGGCACATTTAGCAACACTGCAAACAGATTAATAAACACAAGCAGTTAGAGTACACAAGCCAAACGCTCACCTTTTCAAATACGTACGTGTCATCGGTGATGAACACAAATTCACCAACATCTGGAGGGTAGATTTCCCCATAATTTTAGAGGAGAACAAAAATCTTCATTTGTTACGATAGTAATTCCGTAAATTTCTATTCATAAATATCACATGAGGTATTCCCAAGATTGGTGTGTAACTGGAGCAAGTCGTTCATCCATCCAATAATGGAATAGTATTCGATGTAGGAATCCATTCAGGTTTTTAAAGATTTGGTCGAATTTATGTTATATAATTACATGAAGACTTTAGGCCACATTATCAGGAACGATGGGTTTTATCTGCCGCCACTGTTCCAACTGTATCTAACAAATTGAAACATTGATCCTCGCTTTTGTAAATGCTACGTATAATATGCACGAATTATTCTGTCCACACATCCCCATGTCAATCTGCTGCATGCCACCGAACCACAATTTTATGGCAGTCAACTTTAACCGTCCATTATTATTATATGCCACCACATGATGCGAGTTTCGCCAGCTCTGCCCGCAATTCCCATTTGGATAGCTCATTGAATACCTCATGCGCAAGTGTCGCAAGCGTGCTCAGTGGCACATCACCACACACACCCTACTATTCGGCGGCACAAATTTATGAGACCAAAATGCACAACTGGCAGCATCACTTCGGGTGGCACTTTTTTACGTTCAGCTAAAACGCACCTCTTCCATTGCACTACAACAACATTACCATATGCTTATGCGTCAAGCAACACCACCCCCATCCCTACTTCGTGCGAATGGCTTATGTACGAGTGCCGAAAATGGTAGCCTCACGTCGGTGCAGAGTTCCGGTAGCGATTCGAGTGTTACATTACCTGTCCGTGTTGCAGTGAATAGTGACATTGGTTCAGATCGTTCAAATTCGCCACCACCATGGAAACGTAATACAACACTCTCCAATTCACATTAGGAAGTTGGCCAAATTCTTTTGGAGATTTTTGACAATGCAAAATACTTGCTAACCCCACCGGCGCATTATGATTATTTGCACCCCGCCCATGCGCCCCAGCGTAATGTGGCATGAAAATGTACTACCCACATTGCCCTTGACGGCTAGTTATGCTAGGGTGTATGTACATATGTTCCAGAAGCACCAGAAACCTGCAAAGAAAAGAAGATTGTTAGTACGCAGGTTTCAACCCATATTTTTTCGTGGTCATGTATCACCCGCGGTGGCGGCCGGCGTATGTGTGCGTAGATTGAAGGCTCCAGCCGAAACGATACAGGATTTCGGCCAGCGTCCATTTATACTCACCTCCAGGAGTCCCCACGGGTCACGTTTATCCATGCTACACCTGAAAAGAAAAGAATAAACATTAATCTAAGAGGAAAAATTACCAACATAAAATTTGTGCAACTTACCTCGTGAAAAATTTTCCATAGTGACATTCATTCAGAAATGTATCCAGTGCTGAATGAATGAGCGTAGCCACTTCGCGTAACGATTAGTGCCAATTCGAGTTGGCACACACGGGTATTTAATCGTTACAAAAATCCCCCAATTTTTTTGGCGTACCGTATTGAGCGGCGGAATTTATTCGCCACCTTATGCGAAGTACGGGGGAAGCCGAAATATAATTATATATATACAATATGAGTATAATTTAGCCTAGGTACAATATTGACAACTACGTATGTATACACATATATACATGGGGTGGTGTCAATTGTGCCGTTTCAAATAACTTCGTATGCCAGTACGTTATTAAACGGAGAAAAATATAACTAAACACAAAAATACGATAGATAATGTGGGCAAATATACGTCAATTGAACATTTATTGACAGATTATTTGCTTCCCCCCGTGATTTTCATTTGTCACGGCCAAAAACTCGCGACTTCTGGCACAGCAAAATGGAAAATATTTTTCACCGCATATTTCAGAATTTCAACCGATTCGATTACATTTGTTCATGGATGTGTTACCCCAGCTTTCGCGATGCATCTGTCTCCGCCTCTACATTGCCAAGTGAGACAGACATCATCGGTGGGATGTGGCAGCACAGAATGGCTGACTACATCTGTAGCACAACAAATGTGGGTGATTTACGAGCTGACAGACCACGGTGTTAATCAGCTGGTTATGCCTCACGACACGAACCAGCTGGAATGCATGTATAAATGAATACATTTCAGCTAAATTTATACAAATACCATTGCACAATCACATAAATATTACGTAAATGCAGAAACCTTCACACCATTCGCCCTTTTTTAAACGGCTTCACCAAAATATGTTAACTCTCGATTTCCAAGGAGTTACCCAACACATAAGTTACCAAGGCACTTCTACTTTTTTCGGGGGGAAGGAAAGTGTCAAAACGTGTCAAAACGTGACAAAACTGCCAGAAGGAAAATATTCCCACACCAAACTCAAACGTTTACAAACGTTTAAACTTTAACAAAATTGAAACCTCAATTCCTTCGAAAAAAAAAATTTTTTGAATATGCCAAACCAAAATACTGACAATGTCAGTCGGTTATGTTCACAAGCCACCCAGCCATACAAAACTATGGGCCTACTAACAGGTTTATTTTTAGAATGACTCGTTTTACTGCCACACGCGCAAAAACAGAGCGGTCCAACACCTTTACCATCCCGTGTCGGTTGTGCAACAACAACCATGGCATACGGTTTTGCCAGAAGTATCGAGGGATGTCGGCAGAGGAGAGACTACGAGTGGTACTTATACATAAGTACTGCCCCAATTGCTTGTCCCCTTTCCACCGACCGGAAATATGCCCTAGCAAGGACCGCTGCTATCGCTGCAACGAACCTCACCATACGTCCCTTCACATGGACGACGTCACGGCACGAGTCCCCGCGCACCCCCGGCCAACGGTTCCGTCTAGAGAGGATGACGGAGAGATATCGGACGACGCGCTGTCCATAACCCTCACCGAGACAACCAAGTCTTGGGCGGAGCAAGTAGCAGAGGAGGAGGAAGAAGAGGAAGCCATGAGGGCAGCAGCAACAACCACTCCCCACGGAAACACGTCCTTTCCGACCGCTACTACGGCACGAGCAACGGAAGATGCACAAGCCAGACAAAACTCGACGTCCAGTAAAGACACCCAAACTACGTGAGGGTGGCGCGGAAACACGTCCTTTTCGCCCATCCCAGCGGGCTGTTAAGGTGAATCGCGGTGGCTCGGAAACACGTCCTTTCCGACCATCTCACAGTACCACTGGTGTCCGTCGTGGTGACGCGGAAACGCGTCCTTTCCGCTCGTCACGACGAACAGCGGGTCGGACGGCACCTTACGAAGCCCGCAACCCTGTTAACGACACCACAATGGTCCGCCCCAAGGACCCACCAGCCACGTTTCGGACTGGCCGAGTTGCCAACCTGCCTGCCACAGCTCTTATAATGCGATCGTTTGTCGCCATCGCACCAACGGCTAGCGTGGCCATCGAATCTGGCGGAGAACTGCACAACGTCCGTGCCCTGCTCGACCCGTGTTCATCAACCACGGTCATTGACGGTGAGCTCGCCAGAGATCTCCGCCTAGAACGTGTTGGTGATACGCGGCCTAGCAGGTGTACCCTCATCTTACGCGGGAAGTACGGAATCACCAGAAGGGTCACCACGCAAGCCACGGTCCTTGCTCGCCACCACTGCATGACCCCGGTGTCCAACATAGACGTCACCGTAGCCGCCCCTTCCAGTTGATGAAGCTGGCGGATCCTGCGTTCTTTCGTGCATCACCAGTTCGACTCACTCTCGGGTGTGACGTGTATGCCAGCCTGATGCTGAGCGGCACCCCACCGTCGACCATAAATGGGCTATTAGCACAGGCCACAATCTTCGGCCTAGTAATTTCAGGGGCCCACCAACAATAGTATTAATTTAGCCTAGACGCGGTATCCCATAGAGGAGAAATCCAAAGAATAAGGTGCAATGAACTAGGCAAAACCACGTACTTATATACAGGGTGGCTGATGAAAGCCGCTACCAAAAAAAAATTAAATAACTTATTTTCTATTTAATGAATCTGGTAAATTTTTTTCTTATTTTGCAGATTGACTTTTACATTTAACAAAAATGGATAACTGGGACACTGAAACAAGAATTTGGATTGTCCGCCGCTATCACGCACTGGAGTCCGTAGTTTCGGTTCAAAGAGAGTATAGGCGCACGTTTGGCGGCAATCCTCCGAGCAGATGGACCATAATAAGACTTGTAAACAATTTTGCCGAGCATGGGACAGTCAACAGAAGACCTTACCATCGAAACCCTTCAGTTCGAACGGAGGAAACAATCGCTGCTGTAGCTGCTGCCATACAAAACAATCCACGTGTTTCGACAAGAAGCTTATCTGCTCAAATGGGTGTAAGCAGACAGTCATTACAGTCAATTATGCACAAAGATTTGGACTTATTCCCATATAAAAATCAAATGGCCAACAAACTGAACGCTGCAGACTTGCCGATTCGCTTGGAATTTTGCCAGAAGATGCTTCAAATGGTGGAAGAGGATGGAAACATGTTGAACTGTCTTTTCATGTCTGACGAGGCCCATTTCGATTTAAACGGCAACATAAACAAACAAAATTGTCGAATATGGAGTGCTTCCAACCCACAGATACTCCATGAGACGGAATTGCATCCACTTCGTGTCACAGTGTGGTGTGCAGTTTCATCACGCTGCATTGTCGGGCCCTACTTCTTCGAAGAAAACGGTCACACCGTTACGGTTACTGGATACCGTTACTTGAGCATGTTGAGAGAGTTTTTCTATCCAGAATTACGCCGAATGAGAATTTCTTTCAACTCTGTGTGGCTTCAGCAAGATGGTGCAGCTCCTCATATAGCCCAACCTGTTATGACAGAATTGCGACGAAAATTTCCCAATAAGCTGATATCCAGAAACTCCATATTCCGTTGGCCACCCAGGTCGCCTGACCTTACTGCACCTGACTTTTTCTTGTGGGGTTATTGCAAACAGGAAGTCTTCAAAGCAAAACCAACAAATTTGAATGAACTAAGGCAATCCATTCGAGAAACAATTGCGGCTATTCCTGTCTCAACTCTCCAAGCAGTAATGAACAACTTTTTGGTAAGATGCCGCACATGCATCGACGAGCAGGGGGGGCATTTAAATTCAATTATTTTTAAAACTAATTAAGCTATATTTAATAAAATTTAATGAGCTTTAACATGAATAAAAGAAAAATGAATTCCATACACTGAAAAAAAAATTATTTGAGTTTCTTAATGTAGCAAAATTCATCAGCCACCCTGTAATAACATTTCTTTTCTCATCCCCAACAGGTGTCAAGAGGAGGCTGCGGGTAGTGCCGTACGATCAATATACTAAGTTTTTTTTGTTTTTTGATATGTAAATATTATGATATTTAACACATATTTACTTTCACTGGGTGTATATTCTAACCTTTATGTAAATCGGAATGGTTGCTGGCGGCTGCCATTTGATTACAAGTTGCGTGTCGCAAGGGGGCCGGCATGTTTAGACCACCGGCCTAAATATCACGGTCGGCCCTCGTATTTGTGCAGCTTTACGTATCTGCCCGTGCGGTTGGTTTTATCTCTTTTACCGATAACAGCTCTTACCCCTCCGAACCTAACGAAAGTAAGCATTCGGCGGCGGTACAGAACAAAATTTAAGAAAAGGGCTCGGCCACTTGATTATCGAGGGTACAAGAGTCACCAGCAGCCATCCCAGGTAATTATACAGATTCCATAACTTTCCATATTGGTTTAAATTCACAATACTGTCGTATATCTAATTTACCCCTACTTTAATAAAAACCACTTATCCATTGTAATTATTTACATTGAACTCCGGTGTTTATTTATTTATTAACTCGTTGCCTTTTTTCTTTCCTATCTCTATTACGTGCGAGCGCCCCGTCATTGGAACGACTCCGCCGTCTGTCTATTTGAAAGCAAATACGAACTGAAAGTATTAAAATAGACCTGCGTAAATTGGGATGACATAATAGATGAGTTCCACCCGAACTTAGACTTCCTTACTTGTTATTTATAAGATTGCCCACATGGTAGTAGAAAAAGTTTAAAACCTCTATAGGTCATAACTCCACAACAATTTACCACGACCACTTTTGCACAGCTGGGTATTTAATGTTCGGTTCCACCCGAACTTAGACTTCCTTATTTGTTATTTATAAGAATAGTGCTAAAAAGGTTTTAAACAAAATGAAATAGTCCACTCTAAAGCTGAATTTTTTTACGTTTCAGGAGCATATAAATAATTTCAACCTGGATGACCGGAAATTATATATTTTCGAACGAAAACTGTGCTAAAATGCAAAACGTATAAGAAAATATGATAAATGTACCGATTCAGAGGAATCTTCAGTCGTAATAATTTGGCAATTGGTCAAAAACGTAAGAAAACTGTAGGTTGGAATAAAAAACATGTTTTATATGAATAGTTCTCATCTTAGGGCCTCATTATCTATTGCGAAACGAACGTTCGTTTCGCCTCAGAGACGAATCGTTCGCCTGTTTGCAACATGTAAGACGATCATAGCAACAGAAGAAAATTCTCTCAGCAAAATAAAAGTCAAATGAAATAACTTATTTGTCATAAAATCAAATTACTAATCCCAGATTTTTAAAATTTAATGGAATAATATGAAGAGCTTTATGAAACTGAGCAGATTCATATAAGTTTCTATATAAATCAGATAAGGCAACAAAGGAGGCGATCGAAAATTGTAGAGAAAACGCTTGCTACACGAAATCGTCAAGAGACGAATCGTCTGAGCTTTCGTTCGCAATACATAATAAAAATGTAACATGTCTTTGTCTGTACATTCAGATATTCAAGATTGGTAGGAGGGATCATAACACCGCGTTACACACATTCTGTCCTATGAACCAAATATACTTTTTCGGAAATTTGCGGAAACATATGTACGTCATCGATCATGTTAACTCTCTGCTAGTATATTGTGATGAATTCGATGATTCCTCGATTATTCATCCTGGGTTCGATCACTACAAAGTTAAATAAGCACACGCACAGATATTGTAACTAATAGTTTTATTTACTAGTAATAAACGCAATATAAATTTTAGAGTTTGGTAACTTCACAGTAGTTAACTGAACAACACTTGAAAATAAACTGATCAACCTGCCTTGCTTGGGCACTGCCTCATATTGAAGTTTCCTAGTTGTTCGCTCTTCGTGTTCTCGAAGGGTCGGTGTAATTTATTGACATTTCCTCTTTGCCTTGTATTCGCAAACATTCGCGCCAACTCTCTTCCTCTTCCTTGGTACACGCTTGCATGCATAAGTGTAGCCATCGTCATCTCTGTTGTGTTTAACTAGTGTTGGGAGTGTTATTGAGTTAGTGATGGTACATGCTTGAGAATAAAAGCCAAAACTGCCCTCCACGTAAGTCTGATCGTCCCGATCAGACACATTGCCCGAACCAAACGGTACCAGCCTTTCCAGATGGACTACCTTGATCTTATTCCTTGGCCTTCCAACAGTTTGTATGCGATAGACAATACCGTTTATCCGTTTTATGACTTTGTATGGGCCTTCCCAATTACACTGCAATTTCGGGGGAAAACCTTTCTTACGTTGTGGGTTGTATAGCAGCACTAAGTCTCCATCCATAAAAACTTCTGAATTTATTGCTTTGTCGTACCTGGCTTTCATTTTATCACTCATGATCTTGGTCCGTTTTCTCAAATATTTCTCCCATTTCCTCTTCCAAGACACTAGTCGATTTTCGGCCATTTATTATTGCATTAGCATTTATCCTAAACTTCAAGTCAGCGGGCAACCGAAGATCATTCCCAAAAATCTGACCTGTTATCTCATGTACTGCAGAACGATATGCCATTAGGAACAAAGAGATATGAGTATCCCAATCTTTCTGGAACTTTTGCACCACTTTACTAAGGTGTTCCTCCAAGGTTCTATTGAATCGTTCTACCGTGCCATCCAACTGAGGATGCAGAGCAGTTGTCCGAGTTTTCCGAATGCCCAATATTTGCATATTTCCTGGAACACAGCTGATTCGAAATTCCTACCTTGGTCACAGTATAACTCCATCGGTGCACCAAACCTGCCTACCCAATTATTAATGAGCCCTTCTGCTACGGTTTCTGCCTCTTGATTTGGAATAGGAAACACTTCTGGCCATTTGCTGAAATAGTCCATAACTACTTTTGCACATTTGTTTCCGGATTTGCTAGTAGGAAATAGGCCAGCTACATCCATGAAAATCCTCTCAAAAGGTGCTCCTGAGTTATACTGTTTCATTTGACCATGGTTCCTCGATTTCGGTCCTTTTGCTTTGATGCACACTTCACAGATTGACGGCAATCAACCCAATAGAATCTCTGCTTGATTTTCTCTAAGGTCTTGGTGACTTCAAGATGACCTCCACTTGGACCGTTATGTAATTCATTGGGAACATCAGGGAATTTCTTCTTTGGGACGACTATCAGCTTACGAACACATTGCCCATCCTCACTCTCCCATATTCGATGCAAACAACCGGATTCTATTTGTAAATTGCTCCACTGTGCCTAATATGGCTTGGCAACAGGACTCTCTGCTAACATCTCCTCTCTTGATGGTCGCTCGTTTCGTTCGATTCCTTTCATCACACGTGTAAGCTCTATGTCTTCGTGCTGACACTTTCTTATTTGATCCATGTCCCATTCGTCCGTAGATGCTATAGTCATCCGCCGCACATCTATAATGTCTTCTTTGGCCTTAGCTTTGGACAATGCTTGCATTCCAAGTTACATGGTCGTCGTGACATTGCATCAGCAATTCCGTGGGTGCTACGTTTGCGATGCTCTATGGAAAAGTCATAATTTTGCAGTATCTCTATCCACCGAGCTGTTCGACCTTCCGGATTACGGAACTGCAAGAGCCATTTCAACGCTGCATGGTCTTTCTTGACATGGAATCACTGCCCATAGAGATACTTGTGGAAATGTTCAACGCATTCTACCAATGCCAACAGTTCTCTCCGTGTTACACAATAGTTCCTTTCAGGCTTCCTGATTGTTCGGCTATAGTATGCAACTACCTTCTCATGTCCATCGACAATCTGGGACAAAACACCTCCTATAGCATAACCACTCGCATCTTTATCCAGAATAAACGTTTAACCTGGGATTGGATATGCCAACATCGCGGCAGTGCATAGTCCCTCCTTCAAGCTTTGGAAAGTTACCTGGTGTTCCTTCTTCCATTCAAAAGTCATATTTTTCCTGGTAAGTTCATGAAGACTACTAGCTACGCTGGCGAAACTCGGCATAAATCGGAAGGAAACTTCGTAGCTGATGCAAATTTCTCTATCTTGGCCAATCCCTTACAGCTTCGATCTTTTCCTCAGCAGTGCAGATGCCCTCCGTCGTTGATTTGCGACCAAAATAACTTAGTTCCTTCTTAAACAAGGAACACTTCTTGGGACTTAATTCAGACCAGCACCAGCTATCTTTTGGAAAACTCCCTCCAAATTCTTTAGGTTTTCCTCAAACTTTTTCCCAGCACGATGATGTCATTAAGGTACACCAAACATGTTTTCCAATGCATCCTTTTAGTACCTTATCCCTGAGTCTCTCAAAAGTAGGTGGAGCATTGCATAGTCCAAAAGGCATTACCGTAAATTGCCAAGGCCCTTATCCAACGCTGAAGGCTGTCTTTTCTTTATATCCATCCTTTACCTCCACTTGCCAGTAGCGGCTTTTCAAGTCCAGTGTGGAAAACGATTTCGTGCCAGATAACAAGTACAGATCAGAGTTCGGTGGATAATTTCGATAATTCTAATTATTTTTATCCGGTTTTTCTGATGAGACCAAATACAAAAAACCAAAAACATAGTTTGTAGCTTCTTCAATTTTATATTTACGAAGTGGTTAGAAATCGTGTCAATTTTCCTGAAGATTTTCTACAGAATAATACAGAATTCTATAGTGGAAATTTAGATTTGAATTGGGCGTTCGAAAATAAACCCAAATGAGTATTTTTTTTTCGTGGGGGCATGCTACAAACTTAGTTCGATACGTCACTCATCAAGCTCAAGAAATATTAAGATATCAAATATTGAGTGAATGAATCAGATAAATGATATGTATGAAAATCATTCGACATGTTTTGTTTTTAGGATGATGATTCTTTGAGAAGAAACCACATAAACCAGCTGTAAGAAGTATTGATTCGTATTTTTTCAAGCTTCCAAGATAGCAAAATGCAGTTATTGAAGAAACGAATGTCACTGGAGAAGCAATTGATTTTGTTAAGCGCGATTGCGTTAATAATAACACAGTCATTGTTGTACAGCCTTCGACAACTCAAAGCATTCGCACAACAGCCGGTTCTGTTGTACCGGAACGACCCGGGTTTTTTTACCCAGCCAAGGGCTGTTATTTCAGTGTAACCCTGTCCAATCTGTCCCATCCCACCCTTAAATTTTCATCCTCGGAGCAAACCTTGGCAGCTGGGTTGCTCCATTGTCTCTTGTTACGGGCTGGGGTCGAACCCAACCCTGTATCAAGAGGTTGGATCTGCTGCGTTTGCTGGAAGAAAATGTATATTAAACGGTCGCATTCGGTTCAATGCGCCAAGTGTAAGAGATGGCTACATAAATCTGGATGCTCGGGCTTGACCCTGCAATCCACAGACCCCGTACTTTCTTTACTACTTTCGAGGCACCATGCTGTACACGCCTAAGGGCGTCCCGCGGTACTTGTCGCTCTGGCGCTCCCCTACCGCCCCTACCAACTTCAAGTAGCCACAATGGTGGCTCAGTCTACACGACTGACAGCACCGCTGCCATTCCCGCCTCACCCACTCCCGACTGTCGCTCACGCTCACCAGCGTATCCATCTCGCACGGCCACTCAACACTCCTTTCCCCTCCGGAATAGGCCAGACATGAGCATCGCCGAGCGTCAGTCCCCTCTTTCTTTGTCCCCAATGCTCCCCCCTTACTTCCAGCTTGCACGTGGGCCCGGACCACCAACTCCTCGTACCTTTCACTACGTGCACCGTGTAATGATTGAAATAATTTGGATTGGGGATGTGCCTTCAATCGGCACCAAATATGAATTCATTTATTCAACATATTTTCGTTCCATTTATACAAATAAATTCTTATATACTACTTATTTAACATAATGCATATTTACCTAAATTCTAAGCTCAACCAAAGTATATAAGCCAGCGTATGCAAACGCTCGCTGGTACATTCATACCTACATTCATACACAAACATTTGCTTGTGCATTCGCACATATGTTCATACATACTCGTATATTGATATGATTTCAACGCATTTGTGGGCATTGCTGCATAGCGTGTAACTTTGCTGAGAAAGCGTATTCGACAGTTTTTAATAGCTGCGTGCCGACTGTTTGTAAGTATGCATGCATTTACTTTGACTACACTACAACCGTTTGTCGGAAAAGATTATATACGCCCGCGACATCGGTCAAGTGCAACAATTGCTTTGGCCTGTGTCACACCCTAATGTGCTCTGGGCTCGCAAACGGTAGCCTCTGGACGGATACTTTCATGGCCCCCCGTTTCAGCACACAGCCGCCTTCCATGCCAGACAACAACGGCCATGGCGCTGTCAACTCTACACTGCGACAAAGTTTAGGCCTTAGCCTACCTCCACCTAGGCAAGCGCATCATGCCCCCTCTCCCCTCGTACACGCTTCAAAATTTTACAGCTGAACTGTAACGGATTAGCTGGAAAGATCGCGGAGATAACTGACTTCAGAGATAAAATTGAACACAAGATCGGACTTACGAACTTGTGATGGGTATAATGTACATCCAAAAGACCGTCCCAGCGGTCATAGAGGCCTTGCGTTCATTACACATCACTCTTTACAATAGAATCTACTTTCCCCTGACGTCGACCCCAGGGACTCCACCTTAGAATGCCAAGGCATAGTAGTCCAGTCAGGCGACGTCGACTTGCAAATTAGAAACATCTACATTCCCCCTGCCACGTGTTGTCCTAGAGATTATCATCCCGACATTACTGCGTTGCTAAGGGGTAATAACCGTCTTTCCCTGCGGGTTAGGGGTTTAGAATATGCCCGAGGTAGGCATACCGGTCGTAAGAGGCGACTAATATGCACAAAGGTAATGACGTGCAACTCGATGGTTGATCTACGGATATGATGCCTCTCACCTCTCATTACCCATCTCTCCTTCCTTACGGAAGGAGGGGTGACATGACCTAGAAGGTTCCACTGGTCATGCCAAATCGCTACCACGACAGTCGGGCAGTACCGCAAGGGAGTACCGGAGCGTACCGGATTCATATCCGGCCAAGGACTGTCAGTTCGACAGCAACCCCCAAAACCTTCGGGGAGTGTTTTTGTCGTTACAACAACAACACCAACAACAACCGTCTAATCCTAGGCGACTTCGACGCACATCACGATGTCTAGCACTCCAACTTGCCAGCAGACAGCAGAGGACATGCAATTGCAGACCAAATAGACAACTCAGCATTCTGTACAGTCAATGAAGATGCCCCACCAGGGTAGCAGGTAACTGTCACAGTTCGCCAGACATCTCCAAAACGAGCGCGGGCCTAATTAACTTTGTCATCTGGCGACCGATGCTTACATTCACTTCAGACCACCTACCTATCCTACTCTCCGTTGAACGACCGACAGACTCCATAACAACTGATAAACTAGCATACATTAACTTCACCAAAGCGGACTGGGCCGCTTTACGGGCTATAAATAGCGCTCCTTCGCTGCCTTACCCACTCCTACAGAAGTACGCAAAGGTGAAAGAGAGTTTCGCAAGGTCATTGATTCAGCCTCAGGCCGCTATATTCCTGCTGGTAGAATACCAGAAATTCGCCCGAATTTTCCTGCAAAAGCTGCGGCGATGGCAGGTAAACGTGACCAAGTGAGACTCATCAATCCCGCAGATCCCAGAATCAAAGATCTCAATGCGGAAATTCGTAAGACATTCAACGTCCACAAACTTACCAAGTGGAAACAACACCTTGAGGCATGCAACCTCTCCGGCGGAGTCTTCAATTATGGTCTACTGTCAAGGCCCTATCCAATCCGACCAAATACAATGCCAAGGTCGCCATTGCGTTCGGCGACAGCATCAAATCGGACACCAGTAAATTCCCCAGCTTCTTTTGCCGGCTGTTTATAATGCATCCACCTGCGTATAGGGCTAAGAGAAGAGTCTTCCGCCGTGCGCACAAACATAAACACTCCCCTGCGCCTATTGCCGTCTCAGTCGCAGAGGTCGAGAAAGCTATAATGAAGACCAAACCCTCAAAATCCATCAAACCCGACGGAATCGCCATGAAGATGGTTAACCACCTAGGCCACTAGGGACAGAGTTATTTAGCGGCTTTTCAACCTCGCTCTAACTACTCTCGTTATAGCTGAGATATGGATACAGGCGATTGTAGTTCCCCTACTAAAACCAGGGAAGCCGGCGAACCAAGGAGATTCTTATCGTCCGATATCCCTCCTTTCGCTGGTTGCCAAATTACTAGAGACCATTCTGCTCCCTTACTTTATTGCAAATCTGAAATTGGCCGATCGCCAACATGGTTTCTGCAAATCTCACCTTTTGTTCAAATTCTATTATTTCCTACGCTGACGACTGCACGATTATGGCCTCGGACAAGGGTCCCTCCATTGACGAACTCAGTTTAGAATCAAGAGTTGCCTCCATGACCTTTCCAGCTTCTTCACCGAGCGAAATCTGAACCTATCTCCGACTAAATCGACGGCGACCCTGTTTACGACACGGAATGCGCAGATGGGCAAGAGTTAAATGTCCACGTAGACGGAGTACCTCTACCTACTGTGAGTAACCCGAAAATCTTGGGTGTGACGTTTGACAACGGCCTCACCTTCGCTGGTCATGCCACTAGCCGGCAGTACTTGGGGAAAAGACAAAGAAATATTGCTTGCTACATATAAGGCTATTGACCGACCTCTTATTGACTACGCTGCGCCCATATGGTCGCCCAACCTTGCTGACGCCAATTGGAGGAAATTGCAAGTCTGCCAAAACACCGCCATAAGAACTGGTACGGGATGTCTGCTTATGTCATCTGAGTCTCACCTCCTTCAAGAAACAAAATTGCTCAATGTTAAAGGGCACGCGGAACTCTTGAGTAGACATTTCCTTCTGAACTGTCATAAACCCAGTCATCCAAATCGACATCTATTGGATGTAGCCTCGCCCCCCAGAGACATAAGGAGACACCGTCGTAAGCACTACGATGAGATCCGGCACCACATCTCTTTGCCGTTTGATCTGACCTCCACACCGAGTCGGTAGACAAATCCCTCAGATCTCTGCCTGTGAATTCCGTTATCAGTACTCAACCACCTGAATTGGCTCGAGAGGAGCGTGTAATTCCGAGGGAGACTAGAGTCATGTTAGCACAACTTCGCTCTGGATTTGTAATACGTTAAACTCTTACTTATCCAGACTGAACCCCAACATACCAAACACATGTCCTGCATGTGGTATGTCCACTCATAATACCAAACATCTCTTCTCCTGTTCAGTCGAACCTACTCTTCTAACACCTACATCACTCTGGTCCAACCATGTGGAAACTGTGCGTTTCCTCGGACTTCCGTTAGAAGAGCCTGATGACAATTTAGAGTGATCGAGCCCATTGGGCAAGGCGAAGCACTGTTAACAACAATAACAACAACAACTCAAACAATTGTATCGGTCGACACTCAGTTCAGAATAAATTTGATATAGGCTTTTTTGTAGGAAGCAAACCTTTGATGGATGATTATACAAAATTCAAATTATTGAAAGATCCATGATCACCACCGAATGATTACGTATTTCCTTTTACTGAAGCTTTGAATAGCAACTCAATGTACTCCGAAATTATAGGGCGAATGCGGATGGTAATTTTTCGGAATAGTTTGAAAAAATGACGAGTTTGGCTGATCAATTAAATTTTGAGATTCATATTCCGCGTTCCTCAAGTAGACAAATATATCGCTTGAGCTTTACTGCCGAAGAGTGTTATCGAAACCCGATTTTTATTCCTTTATTAGACCATATTATACTTGACCTTCAAGAAAGATTGCCAGAAGAAACGTTGGACATTTTTAATTTGAATTTGCTTCTGCCGTCAAAAGTTGTAAAAAGTTATACTCTTTCTATGAAAAAAATGCTTCGAAACTGGTAAAATCTATAGACGAACGATACTCATATTTATTGAAAAAAAGGGGGGGGGGGGAAATACCGTCAATTTGACGGAGAGTATGACGTTTGGTCTGAACTCTGGTCAAAAATGCCCTACTAAAAATCGATACAAAACTCGGCAGTAGAAGTTTTAGATGACTGATAAGTATGTTATTGCACATTCTGGCTACACTGCCAGTCAGTAATGCTTCTCCAGAAAGAAGTTTTTCTACCCTTCGGCGATTAAAAACATGGTTACGAACAACTATGACGTACATTATGATATTAAAATCGACGTTGAAAACATTACAGAAAGATACGCAATATAGAATTGTATCATAACAGCTTGACGCTAATTAATGAAAAACAAAAATGCATTATACCGTTTCAAAAACATCTTTGTAACAAAACTACATATTCAATCTGTCGACAAATAAATTGAAATGTACTTAATTTCAATAAAAATTGTTGTACATCTCTTTTTTCTATTTTTCATTGCTCCAATAAATATAGATTCAAGATAACTCCACTTAGTTAAAGGACACAATTGAAACTCGCTTATCAGAAAGCACTAGTTTCTAACTTTGAGCTATATAAAATATTTTTTCATTTTTTTTTGGTGTTCTGAAATTAATCATTCATTTATATAACTGACTTTCATGGCAATTTGGATTTTGAGCTTTCGGCCATGATCGCCCGCCTCAACTAGAGACCTGTACCCGCTCCTCGTTGAGGTCCCTCCTGCTCCCTAACCGCATCCAAATAAACCGCAGAGATTTGGAATGCCACCCATAATCACACATCCCCCCTTGTGCCCAAGCCCCCTACTGGTACCGGCATCATTACGCCCTACATCCGGGTCCTTAGAGTTAACCGAACCTTGACGTTCTCGGCTGCACCAGCTAACGAAGAGCGTCCCTTATGGGTAGTCTCTCCTCCAGTGGCTGAATGCCGCACTCTGACCGTAGGCGTCCTCTCTTCGTCCCTGTCATTGTGACGAATCAACTAAGTCGAATTCGAACCATCCTGACCCCCGGCGGCCGTGTTAGTCCTGGCCACCTTGTCCGTAGTCACGGGAGGATGTTCAGTGTTTCAGTTGTCCCTGATTTTGGCCTTGTTGTTGTTGTTATTATAACCGTTTGGTTTTTGTTATTGTTATTCGTCTTGTTCGTGCGGCCACATGCCCGCCAAGGCGGTCTCAGTGGCTTAATACTTAAAAAGTGGGAAAGCTCAGGGGCGGATCGTGACATTGTGGGGCTCTGTTTTCAATGGTGATGCAGTATATAGTTATAAGAAAAAAAAATCAGCTTATAAAAACATTTATTTATCAAAACAAATATGACAATAAAGAATATTAAATTACAAATCAACCTTTCTGCATTTTCGTGCAGCGAATTCCTTTATTTGCTCATCAACTGCAAAATCCTTTGTTAGATCGCAATTTATAGAAAGAAGAGATAAATGATTAAGTCGATCGTTCGACATTGTTGTCCTATTCTTATTTTCAATATATGACATCCTGGAGAAATAGCGCCCCGCTTCGCAGCTGGTGATGGGCAACGTCAAAAAAATGTTTAAAATGGTGTAACAATTAGGAAATACACCAACAAGTTTCTTTTCATAGATAAGCTTATAAATTTCACTGCAAGAGGTGTAGCACTCTGATTTATATTGTAATAAATATGATTTTAATTGAATGCATTCATTTACTAAATTTTCATCTACCTCATCTGAATAATATTTTACAATATTGCGTACACTTTCCAGATCCACGCTTTCCTGGTTTTTATTCTGCAAATCCATTAAAAAATTAAATTTTTTTGCTACTTGACCCCTTTCGTTTAAATCCATAATCAGCTTATCCAATGCAACGTTTAGCGTGTCTCTTTTAAATTTTCCCCATTAGATTAGATTAGATTAGATTTATTAATTCATTTTTTCTTATAATGTTACATTACAGCTTAAAGTAAATACCAATTAGATTGACTTATAAGAAAAAAGGTAAAGCATTCTGTAAAATGGATATAATAGTGTCGAATGCTATTTTCAAAAATAAAATCCAAAATAATATACATATATAAAGTGTGTGGGGTGAAAAAGGTGCTAAGAAATTACAATTTCAATATTCAATAAAACTAATTTTAGACTTAAGGTTCATTAAATACTAGGTCTCAGCAAAATCTTGATATCATTATGTGATAACTCTAGAAGATAAGATTTAACACTTTTCAAAAATTTAGGCAAATTTCTAATGAGTCGTATATTAGCAGGCAGAACATTGAACAACTTACAAGATACAATGGTGAAGAAGTTATTCAAATGAGTAGTACGATATGTCGGAATAGCGACTAAACCCTGAGTGTTGGTCCTCAGACAATAAGTTTCCGACTGCAAAGTATGTAAGTAACCGCACCGAATAAAAAATTATTTTTAGTGTCTTATAGTAATACAAGTGTCTTACCGGCAAGATTCCCAGGCTCCTAAATAGCTCCATGGAATGGTGAAACCGATTCGCATTACAAATTTTTCTGATAACGCATTTCTGCACAGTTAAAAGGGGCTGAAGCTTATTCAAAGATGCACCACCCCAACAACTAATCCCATATTGAAGTTTGGAGTCGACTAGCGCGTAGTAAAGAGTTTTAAGCGTGGCGTTTGAACATAAGTTTCTAAGGTTATAAAAGTGTCGAACTGTAGACTGCATATATGACTTCAAGCGAGAAGTGTGTGAAGACCAACATAGATATTCATCAAGAACTACCCCCAAATACTGAAAGTCCTTCACTGTATCAATGGTGAAACACAAATCGCTACAGTGAGCATTGGAGTTGAAGGATTTCAAAGGGCAAGACAAGTCATGCAGGGCGAAACATCTACAGTTTCTCGAATGAAAAACAATGTCAACATTGGGCACACTTTTCGCTTGAAGATTAAAAAACATCATCTGAGTTTTTTTACTCACTATAAGCTTATGCTTAGCGAACCAGGTCCGTAGCAGATGAATATCGTGATTCATACCCGCCACCAAATCCAAAAAACTCACTGATCCATACGCAATCGCGAAGTCGTCAGCGAAAGCGGTAACTTTACCAAAAAATGGTAGCGAAAAAATTGAGTTTAAATAAATTAAAAATAACAGCGGGCCTAAGACAGACCCCTGTGGAACTCCCAAATTGATAGTGAGTGCATTGCTTATACTATTACCAACTTTTACCTTCTGTACTCTTCCCGTTAAGTAGGATTTAAACCAGCTATGAATAAACCCACGAAAACCGACGTTATGCAACTTGGATAACAGAATTTCATGATCTACCATGTCAAATGCTTTAGTAATGTCTACGAATAGACCAGCGCAGCTCTTTTTACTATCTAAGTCACCATAGACAAATGAACAAAAGTTTAGTAAGGCATCTTCAGTAGAACGCCCTGACCTAGAACCGAATTGCATCGGACTAAAAAAGTTTTTGTGATCAAGGAACGAGATAATCCTAGTTTATCAATTTTTCAAAGACTTTAGATACAGAGGAAAGTAAAGAAATTGGTCTGTAATTGTTCTTGTCTTTTTTATTGCCCTTTTTGTATAAGGGAATTACAACAGAACATTTTAGCTCGTGAGGAAAAGTTGCAGAAAATACACTTGCATTAAAAAGGTAAACAAGGATATCAACAACATAAAAAGCTACATTTTTCAAAACCTGGTTTGAAATACCATCTTCGCCACAAGATTTTGAATTGTTTAAAGACTTTATAGTTCGCAAAACTTCTAGTCCCGTGAAAGGCTCGAACATAAAGCTACTCTCTGCACTTGACTCTTCAAACTTCAGGCATTTGCACGAAGATGACGAATCACTTTGTCCGATCGTAGAAAAGTGCTCATTACAAAGATTGGCTACTGCCGTAGGACTCGTAATGGTCTCTCCACAATTATTTAAGGCAATCGATGAGGTTCTTTCCTTGGAATTCCGGTTTACCATACTATTAATAACTTCCCATTCTTTCTTTGAATTACCCTGCGAGGATATAAACTTATTGCGATAAAATTTATCGCGTTGAAAGGAAACTTCTTTTTTTACTGTCCTACACAATTTAGCATATCGCCTATGTAGCTTATGACTTCGCGCAAGCCTACTGCACTTCCTTCCCAGTTTATTTTTTAGTTTTATTTTGCAAATGAGCGACTTATTAATCCAAGGTTTAAGCTTTAAACTTGATTTCCGTGGCATAAACTTGAAGCTTAAAGCTTCTATATGCATTTTTAAAATAATTAAAAAACGGCTATATGCCCTGGATATGTCTCTTTCAAGATAAATTTCGCTCCAAGACTCTAAACGTAGTCTTTCCTTCAGCAAAGAGAAATTTATTCTAACTATGTTAGAAGTTAAATTCCTATTTGCGTCAGGTTTCTCACATATATTATTGATACATAAACCAGTCATTGTATGGTCCGTAATTTTGAAATCAAAGTTTAGGCCATTAAAAGAATTTGTAAAGTTACAATTAAAGCGACAAAATACATGATCGAGGCAAGTACCCGAGACATTCCGCGTAGATTCATTTATACAAGACGTAAATCCAAAGCTTGCCATTAGAGTTTGGTAATAATCTACTGCAGCACTTTGTTGTGAAATATCTAAATTAAAATCACCTACCACAACGAGATTACTCGATTTTTCACTGCTCAGGAGGAGTGAGAATTCTTCAAAAAAGTTTTGAACGGAAACTGAGTGTAACCTATAAACACATAAGAAAGTAAATATTTTGCCAGCGATATTAATTGAAAGCTTTAATATGTCCGCGCTTACGAAGTTATAACAACAATAATCACAATCGTACGAACTACGCACGAATACTCCTACTCCACCTGCACAGTAACGCTCATTAGTATTTGCAACAAAATTAATAATCACGCATTTTAAAATCTTGTGTTTCATGCTTATAAATCCAGATTTCTGATACAAAAATAATATCAGGATAATCTTCAAATAATTCGATATTACATAGAAGCAAGTCAAAATTTTGCCGGAGACTACGAATATTTTGGTGAACAATAACAAAGGGATTAGTAACGTAAGATAATTGTTGCAAATCGTTAATGGGACTAGGAATGGCGTCGTTTGTTTTAAGAAAATTTGAAAAATTCATAACTATTACTTTACAACTAAATTAAGTTTAATTAATTCGTTTGATGGTCGCGCACACGAATTGATTGATTTTAGTTGCCAAACTTATGATTTCTTTTTCATTACACGTAACGTTCGCATACGTGTGCAAACAAAAGAACATATATAAAGTCAAGTATCAATGTTTAATGCACTTAACCGTTTAAACGATTCTGGCCGTCTAGTGTTTGTAGTAGTAAAATAATGTGAGTGTGGTAGTAAAATATCAGGGCATTCGTCTTTTATTTTTATTGGTGGCTGGGGGCCCTTTGCATCCACGGGGCTCTGGGCTGAAGCCCAAAAAGCCATTAGGTAGATCCGCCCATGGGAAAGCTCAGTCCACCACAGCAGCGCCCCGTGCTTCGGTAAGACCACCGTTACTTCTCGAAGCGGTTCTGTATCGAGAAGGAACCTTATGAATACAGCCGATATACGCAATGGCTGCATATCGATCCAATGGGCACGATTCGCATGACACCCTGGATTAGAGTGACCCCACGACCATGATCAAGAACCATTTCCACACGCCAGGGCTATTAAGAGTACTAAGGCATGTAGCACTGATTACTGATCTCAGCTGGATACTTTCCGAACGAGATTACTGGAGTGCCTTCCTGAACGGAACTTCTGTATTATCCATTACCAGGCGGCAACCTCGAGGAGGGTTCAGTGTGAGGACTATCTGCCAAACGAAACGTTCGTTTACTTTTGCGTACTTTTCACAATCTTTTTCCTTTTTTCTATTTACCTATATAATAAATATTACAAATAAAATGATCTAAAACTAGATGTGTTTCCCAGTGATATATGTTTATATTTATATATACATATATTATGTAGTACATAACCCAGAAATGTGTGTTTTTTCACAAATTCTAGCATCAGAAAGCGGCGTTTAGATCATAACAAATTTGAATCATTTTTATTTATAGCTGGCATAAAATGGTTGAGTAAATATTTAACAAAATACAACTTTTAATTACACAACTTAATTTAACAATTTTTTTTTTATCTTCGACCAAAATATGGGCAAACGCTTAACTGTAACGTTTATTGGAAGCAGGTAAACCTAACAACTTTATGGCCAAATGGTTAACTGTAAGGTTTATTAGAAGTAGGTAAACCTTACAACGCTACTATTCAAATTATCCTAAACCATTTGTGACAGATCCCCCTATGCGGAAATAATATGAAACATTCCAATACAACAATAAATCGGTATCTCTCTATCTCTATGGCGCGATATACAACAGGTATATCATCATAAACCTCCTAAGAGATTTTTGCGCCAAGCTTCTCTTCCAATTTGTGGTGTGCCGATTTGAATTTTCCCTACAAATTGGTGGGACCTACAGTTTTTTGCCGACTCCGAACGGCATCTACAAAGGAGACGAATTTTTGCTGAGAAGCCTGTCATGGCAGAAATACACTCGGAGAGTTTGCCAAACCACTGCCGAGGGGCGACCCCGTTTTGAAAAACTTTTTTCAAATCACTTTTGATGTTACCTGTACCAGGGCTCGAACCATGGACCTTCGGTGTGGTAGGCCGGCAACACTACCTTCACACCACGGCGGCATCGGTATCATCATTATCATTTATTGGCGTAACCTTCTACGCGATTCTGATAACTGACGTCAATTTTAAGCCCCAACGAAGTTCAAGTCCTCTTACCGTTGTTTTTTCCAACTTAATGGAGGTCTCCCCCTTCTGCTGCGAAATGTGGTAGGAGAACCATATGGGCTGAAGCTTCTTTGTCCATTCGTAAAAGCTAAGCCAACCATGGGAGACTTTGGGCTTTAATTCGATGTACTATGGTCAGATCTGTGTAAAGTTCACCGTTAAATGTCATTCGATACGCGCATCACGGTAAGGTCCATTGAGAACTTTTGGCAAATAATTTAAAAAGGTTGAGTGATGGTAAGGATAAATGTCTACCATTTGATGTACCGATGATTTGGATAGATCCATAAGAACATAAATTAAGAATGAAAACTGCTGCACACACAGAAAACAACCTATGTTCAATTGCCGTTTGAGCATTCAGATGTGGTAGCATATTCATAGTGACCATACCTAGCGGAAGAATTACATCGCGCTAACATACAAATGCTGAAGAATCGGATACATTGATATATCAACCATCCCATGAAACTGCAGCGTGCAATGAGTTGAAACTTACACAAGTTCGTTTGGATATTGTATTATTTTAATGACAAAGGAACTGAGTAAATTTAATATTTTAGCAGCTGATACGCGTATATATTTGCTAATTAAACGCCTTTGCCGTTTCTCACTTTTCAAAGCAATTTGGCATCATTTTCCTACCGCACATATACGAGTATTCGTGGTTTGGTTATATCAACGCATCACGAAGCAGCTGTCACTTTTTTCCCATCGGCTCCAGTTTATAAGATAGGGGTCAAACACCCCTTTTTCGTAGGTTATGGCAGGTACTTCCCCATAAATCTTTTCTGTTTATCCTATCACATCGATTTTGATGTCGTTGGAACGATGTCGCCGCTTTTACCAGTATATGAACTGTTAACATATACTGATAAATGTTAGATCTCGAAAATTAAATATTTTTCGCAAAAAAATCCATTTTTAATAACAATTTGCTCGAATTATTCGTTAACCAGCGTGTATGTAAAATTATTTCTGACCAATCTCCTGTTATTTCTGTTTCCAGCAACATATAATTTTTGTATATGCGCGTAGGCGTTCCTATGATATTCTCTTTTAACCAATTTCCGTGAAACTCGAAAAAAGTACTTTTAATATTTCTATACCTAGTGGTGCTACGCACACAACGTATATCAACTTCATTTGCGGTAGTATGTAACGCCTTAAACGAATCGAGATAGATATTGACTCATAAAGGAAAAGAGAAATTTATTAGGCCATGTCCGTCCGTCCGTCCGTGGGTTCGTCTGTGAACACGATAACTTCAGTAAATTTTGAGATATCTTAATGAAATTTGGTATGCAGGTTCCTTGGCACTCATCTCCGACCGCTATGTAAAACGGGCGAAATCGGATGATAGCCACGCCCACTTTTTATATATAGAATATTTTCAAAAATACAAAAAAAAGTTATTATTCAGTACATAATACACCTGAAGGATAAAATTTGTCATAAAATAAATTTTTCAAAGAAATATTTGAGAACGGTTGGATTAAATTTGATTAAATAAAGTTTAGAAATATCATTAATCATATCTCAAAAAGTGTTTATGATATCGAAACGAAATTCGGCACACAGATTTCCATGAATACAAGGAATGTTTCGGGAAAATATTAATGCGTCCACTTTTATGTGAAAGACTTTGAAAAGGATCATAGATATATTTAATAGACAATAACTTTGCGAAAAATAGCTTTATATCATTTCCATAGCACTTTCAAAGTGTCCTTAAAGAATGAGTTCGAAAAATATTAATTTTCGAAAATGGATCCGCCCCTTTTATAATAGATTTTTCCAAAAAACTTTTTATGCCATAACTCCGGAAAATTGATTTGTCGAGACTGAATTTGACGAAATGGTTGGATATATGAAGGTAACTATTTGTTGTAAAAGTTCTGGTATTTTCAAAGGCGATTGCTTGTAATTTCAACTAAATATTTCAATGAAAACTGGTTAGCTGCTTCTCAATAGTACATGTATACTCCTGCTAAAAAGTAGGCAAATCGGATAACACACAAGTAAAATATCCGGGCAAGTAGTAAATACCCCACTGCAATAGTGAAGTTATATATCTTGTTATCGATTTAGCCATGTCCGTGTCTCCGTCTATCTGAACGCAAATTTTTCAAACATAAAATGTGCAGTGGTTGGTAAGGAAGCTATTTATATACAAATAAATTCATTTACTACTCAAAAATCATAACGGAAGTATTTTTTTTGAAAACAATCGGCAATAGGAACTAAAAAGTATTAAAATAGACCTGCGTAAATTGGGATGTCATAAAGATCACTACTTGGTATATAATGAGTTCCCAGCAATAATCAGCCACCATATGAGTATCTTATCTGCCTTGGTACCTGCTTTCTATTGTTTTAATGCCTTGATGGAAGCATTCTCCTTGTTCTTCGCTTAGATCTCCCAAATTATTGTGTAAATATTGCACTTTTAAGCTCATGTTACAGACCACATTTGAGAAGTTCAGCAGCATTTCGTTGACTAACACCTTGGAGTTATCTGCCTTGAAATTACCAAGAAAATTTTGTGTGATCGCGACATAAGAATTCCACAAAAGTCTTATTTTTCAGTCATGGAAGCTACAAAATCCGTATAAGTTATAATTAGTTGACGTATCTGAGGATCATTAAAAATTCCTGCTGTTGTGTAAGCTTAAAATTTAATAACATCAATGAACTTTTATTCTCATTGTAAACTAATTCCATTCTAATATATATTTGACATATGGCAATGCTAAATTATACCTAGCCATGCAAAATAAAATTATGTCCATTAGGTTTAAAACAATCAATGCGTGCATATCTTAAGGGCAACCAATTTGCGTGACTTTACCTGGTGTCACCAATGCGAAAATCTAACATTTGGCCACGAGAGAAAAAAAAAATATTTTTTTAGCAATAATGACTGAAGAATTCCACGAAAAATTGTTGGAGCAGCAACGTGTTTTCACAATGAACGGGCTAAAGGAACAGAATCCGTGGATGGTCAACTTTGCCAAGAGGGTTCCAGGCCAGAACACCACTCATGTTCCAGCTTTTGTACAATTCAAAAGTCAACAGCAGAAATGGGACTCATATTTGAAACAAAGCATAATTTCTTTGCTTACGTGGTAATTGACTGGGCAACGACGCTTACGAAACTCTCAAAAGAATTGTTGGAGTTGATGAGTTACAAAAGCAAACGTTTAGTGAGCTTTCTGAAAAACTAACAGAGTTTTATAAAGAAAAAGTGCATGTAGTGCAGCTCGTTACGAATTCCATAATGCTGAAATGGGTAGTCGTACCCATAAGAAATAGATAGACGAACTACTTAGCATAACCCGGCAATGTGATTTTTATTATTATTATTATTATTATTATTATTATTATTATTATTTATTTCAAAAGTACTGTAGGACACTAGGTCTTTTCAATGTACATATTACAAAAGTCAATTACAGAGGTTTTCCTTATATTAATTTTAATTCAGAAGTAATACTCGTAGATGGTTTAGAAGAAATCAGTAATGAGAGTTTGTATAGTTTGAGTAGAGAAAAGCCTTATTGTGTAAAGAAATTTGTAACTGCCGCTTTGAAGCACCTCGCCGAGTTTATACTTTTTATTGACAAAGGTAATGAGTTCCAGAATTTTACTGCGCTAACAAAAAGCAATCTAGATGACACTAATGTATCGTATTTTGGCACAATCATATTATGGGTGCGCGATGACTGAGCGAACTTCAGTTTTTGAAAAAGATAGACGGGCTGCCGAAATTTTATGATTTTGAACAGAAATATGATATTGCGTACATTGAGGTAGCTTTCCATGCTTAGACCCAGAATATTTTTACTGTATGGTGAAATATGATCAAACTTTCGCTTGAAATATATAAATCTAGCAGAATTATTTAGAGCCAAATTAAGTTTGTTTTTAGATATGCTGTCAAGATTACCATATACCGTCTCGAAGTAGGATATATGAGGGACGATGAGGGCCTGCACAAGCTTTAGTTTTGTATTGATAGGTAAAAGGTAACAAGACTGCCATAGATTTCTGAGTTTGTAATATATCTTTGATATGCTATAATTAATGTGGTCAGTACAAGTTAGGTGTGAGTTTATTTTAAAACCTAGGCTGGTCACTACAGATTGGAATTTGATTGCCGTTTCGTCTAAAATAATTGGAGAGAGGTTAGCAAGATTAAATGAACAATGCGAAATTGGTAATGCTTGTGTTTTAGCTGCGTTTAGACAAATACCGTTTGTTTGAGCCCAGGATGATATTCTTTTCAGGTCATCATTCATTCTAAACACCAGGTCTTCGCCAAGGCCAATAGGCCGCGAGCAGTATATTTGAGTATCATCAGCATAGAGGTGTATAGATGAATTTTGACAACAGTGCACAATGTCATTTACAAATGCAGCAAATAGTATCGGACCCAGCATTGATCCTTGGGGGACGCCAGAGGGTACTGCACTTTGATTTGAAATTATATCACCACATAGAACTTGCTGATATCTATAGATAGGTAGCTTTTCATCAGTTTAACTGCTGTTGTGTTGAACCCAAAATAGTATTTTAACTTCAAGAGTAGGATATCATGGTTTACTGAATCGAATGCCATTGAAAAGTCGAGGAGTACCAGTATCGAGAGTAGTCTATTATCAAATGCTATCCGAATGTCATCCAATACTTTCATTATAGCGGTTGAGCAACTGTGACCAGACCTAAAGCCAGACTGGGACTCACTTAAAAGACTGTTTATATTAAAATATTTCATTATTTGGATGGAAATGCATTTCTCAAATACTTTCGACAGCGCCGGTAAAATACTGATAGGCCTATAGTTGGAGGTCGAGTCATAATTATTACTTTTTGGGGTTGGGATTACGTTAGCTACCTTCCATTGGCTTGGAAATACCGAGCATGTTATGGCAAAATTTATTATATGTGTGAGTGTAGGTAGTGCATACGGAAGAATCAGTTTGATGAATCGTAAGTTAATTCCGTCGATACCAACTGCATCCGATTTTATAGCAAATATACACTTTTCAACTACTGCTTCGTTAACTACCTCAAATGAGAATTCCCGAGTTAATTTGGGAACTACGTTTTGGTTAATTTGGTATGACGCTGAAGCACTGTGGTTATTTAGTCCTATGAAATATGAATTCATCACATTTGCATCAGTCGGACAGATTCTCTTATCCTTAGCACAGACCCCTATTGAGACGATGTTTTTCCATAAAACCTTTGTTGGGAGATTACCACTAAATTTAGCTTGCAAGTACGCTTTTTTAGCCTGGGGTATACTTGTTGTCACCTTATTTCTCAAGTACTTGTATTTACTCCACAGATCGTCGGTGGAGCAACGCTTCCAGTATCTATAGGCAGTGTTTCGTTTCAAAATTAGCTCTACAATGCCTTTATGGAAGCAAGGTTTTCGCTTGTCACAGACTTTCACACTTCGAGTCGGGACATATTTATCAAACAAATATTTTACCAGCATGCTAAATTGGGTTAGTTTGTCATCAATGTCTGGATACAGCCAACAATTATTCCATTCGATAGAGGCACTTTCGTCAAGCAGCGCAGGCATATTTATGTTTTTATAGTCCCTAAAGGTTAAGTTGGAAACTTTGTTAGCTTTACCAACCTCGATATCATAGGATAAAAACATTAGATCGTGATCCGATACTCCAGGCAGAGGAAACTGGTCAATGTGCCTTACGTTACTAATAGCGCTTGCACCAAACAGATCCAACATGCTGGGCTTACATTGCGGTGCGAACCGTGTTGCATATTCATTCAAAATCGTGATCCCACTGGCACTAAAGCTGCTCAGTAGATCCTTACTGTTAGCATTATTACTTAGCATATCTATGTTAAAATCTCCACAAACCAGTACATGTACATAGCGTGCAGATAATTCAGACAATTTTCCGAAAAATGATGTTAAGTCATTCGATTTGTGTGGATTATACACACAGCCAATGAGACATTTTTGAATGCTGTCACTCAGCTCAATAAACATACTTTCAACAGTTTCTGGGGAAAGGATTTATACAAAACTTTACAGCTTAGCTTAGACTCATAATATATGGCAATGCCACCCCCTCTTCAATGAAGGGTTTTAACCATGTCTCAGTTACGCATATCACATTAATGTTAAGATTACGAAATATGTAATTCAAATAGTCAAGTTTGACCGCATTTAAACTTCGGGCATTAAAATGGCATATATTAAACCCTCTTTGATACTCACATGTCAGTTTAAGAGCAATTCGTAGATTGTCACTGTTAGCCGCCATAATCATTTTATCAGTCAAACCTGCAGCATTTTAAAGATGCTTATAACCGGCAGTTTGCAATAAGAGAAAATATAATAAAAATGTGAAGAGAAAAGAGCATGGGAAGATGCAAAGAATTGAAAGTTAAGTGCGAGAAAGAGATAATAGGAAAGCTTAATACTAACAAACATACATGTAATAACTCTTTGTATCACAAGCTAACAAATAAAAGTATTTAAATAAAAATAGAAAAATAACGTGTACTGTCATGTAGCAGCTGCGATATCATCGACGCTTCTCTTATCAACAACCTTCACTGCTTCGCTGGTGGGGTGTTTTTTTATGTATATATGCACTCACCAATTGTTTTTGCCGCTTGAGTTGAGTGGCGTATTGCATTAGCTCTCGTTTCTTCTTCGTTAGGCATTCATGTACGAAAAACTTTCCATCAGCATTTATACCTATGTCCCGAAGAAGTAGAGACTTGCTGCTCGATTTAGAGTAGTGAGCAATCGCCTTAAACAGCATGGATCGGTCGTAGGCAGAATGCATTTTAAAAATAATTGGAGAAGGTTTGCTGGCATTCTTATAATTGGGCATTCGAAAACACGATCTGGCGGGGAGGGGGGAAATATTTACTTTCGCGCACAATTGAGATAGAAGCGATGCTAAACTTTGATCAGCCAATTGAGGTACACCATACACAATTATTGGATTGTGCAAGTTGATATATTGGCGGTCAGGTTAGCGGAAAAGTTACAAACACTTTTGACGACTTTCGCAGATGTATTTACTCCAGCACTAGGTACAATAAAGTCAGTCAAAGCTTCGATTAAACTTAAAGAAAATACTGTGCCTAAGTTCAGTAAAAGCAGGCCCAATCCATTTTCCCAGCTTCCCAAATTTAAAGAAGAAGCACAGCGGTTGTCGCAAGCAGGTATTTGGCAGCTTGTTACCTTCAGCGACTGGGCATGGTGGAAGAGGATGGAAACATGTTGAACTGTCTTTTCATGTCTGACGAGGCCCATTTCGATTTAAACGGCAACATAAACAAACAAAATTGTCGAATATGGAGTGCTTCCAACCGACAGATACTCCATGAGACGGAATTGCATCCACTTCGTGTCACAGTGTGGTGTGCAGTTTCATCACGCTGCATTGTCGGGCCCTACTTCTTCGAAGAAAACGGTCACACCGTTACGGTTACTGGATACCGTTACTTGAGCATGTTGAGAGGGTTTTTCTATCCAGAATTACGCCGAATGAGAATTTCTTTCAACTCTGCGTGGTTTCAGCAAGATGGTGCAGCTCCTCATATAGCCCAACCTGTTATGACAGAATTGCGACGAAAATTTCCCAATAAGCTGATATCCAGAAACTCCACATTCCGTTGGCCACCCAGGTCGCCTGACCTTACTGCACCTGACTTTTCTTGTGGGGTTATTGCAAACAGGAAGTCTTCAAAGCAAAACCAACAAATTGGAATGAACTAAGGCAATCCATTCGAGAAACAATTGCGGCTATTCCTGTCTCAACTCTCCAAGCAGTAATGAACAACTTTTTGGTAAGATGCCGCACATGCATCGAAGAGCAGGGGGGGCATTTAAATTCCATTATTTTTAAAACTAATTAAGCTATATTTAATAAAACTTAATGAGCTTTAACATGAATAAAAGAAAAATGAATTCCATACACTGAAAAAAAAATTATTTGAGTTTCTTAACGTAGCAAAATTCATCAGCCACCCTGTATATCATCTGCCACAATAAATTTCATCAACTATGTATCGACAAAGGGTACAAAGTTCAACATGGTCCTTGCGAGCGAAATTTTGAGCTGGCAACATTATTTCCAACAACTCGCAAAAAGCTACTCGCTATAACGAAGGCGTCATTTCAATTATTCGTACTCACTTCATTCCAATTCTTTGACCATACCGGAGTGAGTGAACAAAAAGCGAAAAAGTCGTGTAATTGAAAGTTAACGAAAATTAAACGGAAAAAGTTAATTGTAAAACAAAAATAAAATAAACAATTTTGAAGTGACAGCAACAACAGCAGCAACAAGTGCATTTAAGCATCAGGCATAGTAAGCAGAGCATTTGCAAGAGGTAAAGCTGGAAAAGTCAACGCGGGATTTCTCAAGAACATAAGTATTACAAAGCAAAAAGTCGTAAGTAAAAATCAATCAAATTAATCGGAAATATTGCTAGAAAAATCTAGAAGCAAAGCACCGTTATTCAAACGGTTTGTACATACATATGTATATATGAGCGAAGTCCCGAGTTCCGCTGCCATTGCGTTCCGAAGAACTCAAACCTTATGGAAACAGGGGTATTTTCGGTACATACACAAGTATGTACTCCTGCGAATAAGTAAAGAATTTTTACCCTATTTGAATTCCAAATTGAAATGGTTCTTATGCAAATACGTAAACACTTTATACCCTATTTCATATTTCAGTTTCAAATTAGAGTGGTTCTCATGCGAATAAGTAAAGATTTTATGCCATGTTTCATACTTTAATTTACAAATAAAGTATTTCTACATTCTCCTATGAAAGCGCTCATATACAAACCCAATATATGCACACCCATTTGTGCATGAGTAAACATATAAAAAACGCATATCCACAATTTCTATTTCATACGATAGTAAACAAGCGCAATGTTGCAAATTGTACAGACATAATTTTCGAATATTCATTTAACACATTAAAAAGAAGGTGAAACTCAGCATTTGTTCCACCACAGTTATCCGTAGGTATAAACATATTTCTATACACATATTCATCATAGCGATACGTGCACTGTTAACCATATTGCTAAACTTTTAAAAGGAAATTCCAACAGTAGTGATACCATATATGTACAAAGTTCCGTGTTTCAGTGCCAATCGTACCCAACCTTGTGGCGGGTATATACATATAAAATCGTATGTTCGTTTTACATATGCACATTATCTGAAAACATATGTTCGTTTCATTCACCAGCATATATCAAATAACATCAGCTAACATTACGCTGTCAAATTCTATATTGTAACATACTCGTACATTCGTAACATCAGTGGCAAACATTTGAGAATGGTGAAGTTC
This sequence comes from Merzomyia westermanni, assembly GCA_949987695.1. NCBI lineage: Eukaryota > Metazoa > Arthropoda > Insecta > Diptera > Tephritidae > Merzomyia > Merzomyia westermanni. The sequence goes on along the minus strand of OX465292.1, from coordinate 2,495,243 downwards.
CCCTCAACTGGTTGCATCGAAATATATGGTCATTTAACCATTGATGGTGAATGTTAATGAGCATAAAATACTACTTAACAGTGCTTGCTAGTAATTCGATATCTAACATTTGGCTTCGAAATTAGATACGCTGTTAGCTGTCAGGCAGAAATGTACGTATATCCCAGCCAACATTTTCGCATAGGTACTTCGGGCAAAGGAAATCCCATACGATAAAATCGATTAAAATTGTGAAGATTGTTGAAATTATCGGTCGCATAGTTCAATAATAAATTTTAAATACGTTCTCAGTTCATCCAATTGCATTAGCCCTATAGTACAGACGATTTTGCCGATGCATAGCTACAACTTATTATAAGGCTTGACAACATAGCCAACTTTCTAATTTGATCCGTCAAATATACACAACTAATTTAATCAAGTTTTCGAATAATTTATTACCAAAGTTGCATCATACCGCTTACGCAATATTAATCACTGATCAAAATCATCCACCATAAAATAGTTTCGATTATTTTTCCATTGACAGTAGTTACGTCGCACCGCTTACGTAACACTATCAATATCGAGCATTGTCAGTGCAATTACCAATTTCACAATAATCGAAGATCTGGGTTGTTCAGTCGCATCGCTTACTAGCCTAGGCAAATAATTAAACCAATTTTACCAACATTTATTCATGGAATATTTGAAATCCAAGGGTTACGTCGCACCGCTTACGTACCCTTATCAAGCTTACCATTCAAATACTGGAAACCTAGGGTTATGTCGTACCGCTTACATAGCCTAAGCCAATAATTCGAATGGTATTTTTCTAAAGTTATCATTCGAAGATTTGCAAATCTACGGGTTACGTCGCACCGCTTACGTACCCTGAGTAAATCATTCACACCATTAAAGTAATCCAAATTTACCATTCGATCCATTTACAACCTACGTTTACGTCGTACCGCTTACGTTACGTAGTAGTAAATCCCAGATTAATTTTGCACAAGTCCACTTAAATTTGTTACGTCGCATCGCTTACGCAACAATTTAAACTACCACAATTATAACGCAAATTAAGGATCGTATCATCTGAGTTGAACGCTTACAATCAGTTTGGTCTCAGTGTTGTTACGTAATTCCGCTTACGTAACTCACGCCCCAAAAACAACTAACGTTCCAACCTCCTAGTGCTGTTACGTCGTACCGCTTACGTAACTCGCAAGGGACGACACCAAGTCCCAACTACCAGTGCTGCCTCGTCGTACCGCTTACGGGACACACCCAAAGAACCAAAGTTCCATATCTTATTAGTCTACTTAAATTTGTTACGTCGTACCGCTTACGTAACTCATCCAAGTGACTAAGAAAATTTTCAATAGGTATTTTACCATATAAATTGCCACAAGCTAATTCAATTAGATAGCGCTACCCAATACATCTTCAAAATGTCGCTCGATCAATCGCTAACCTCCCGATTCATTTTTGAATCAAATAGCGTTATCCAGTTCTGTTCTAATTTCGGAAAAGAAAATTTCAACGACCATACGGATTCACTATTGGAGGTAAAGCTCCAAGATCTCAGCACTCGTTGGGAAAGTTTACGTACATCTTATGCAAACGTCTGCATAGCTGACGATACAGCTGTCTCAGCTGAATTTAAGGCGGAAGCGCACAACAAGTTTCAAGTATGTGCGGATAGTTTCTATATCTGTAAAGCCCAAATTTTAGACCAACTCAAGCTATTCCAAGAACCGCCTCAAAAAACTTCGAATCGAAATCAGTCACTACAACCCCAATGTGACAACCCGACTTTTATTAAAGTGCCTCCCTGTGACACTGATATTTTCTACGGAACTTATGAAGACTGGCCCACCTTTCGCGATATGTTCACGGCCATCTATCTAAATCATCCCAAGTTGAGTTCCGCACAAAAACTTTATTATTTACGCCTAAAAACCCGAGGTAAAGCCGGAGGCCTAGTTCAAAAATATAAATTATGTGATGAGAATTTTATACTGGCTTGGGAAGCGCTCAGAGCACGTTATGAAAATAAACGCATGCTAGTTGACAATCAGTTGAAAACCCTTTTCAACATTCAATCTGTCAATACTGAAAACAGTGAAGCTATCCAAAAAATTCAGACAACGATTAATGATTGTCTTTCCTCTCTCACTTCACAAGGTGTTTCAGTGGCCAATTGGGATCCAATTCTCATTTATCTTTGTTCCACCAAACTCCCAGAAGAAACTCTTGCAATCGCTTAAAACCAAAAACGAACTCCCGTTATGGTCGGCTATGGATGAATTCCTCACCAGCCGCTATGAGGTAGTAGAACGACTCAATAGTATGCGATTGACCAAAGGTCGAACCTCACTTCCGCAACGGTCTAATAAAATCTCCACCTTTCACTCAAAAGAAAATCTATCTTTTAAATGCAAACTTTGTAACAATTCGCACTCGTTGAAAGTTTGCGAAAAATTTCGACAACTTAGTTTACCAGAAAGAAAGAAATTCGTAGAACAAAACGGGCATTGTATAAACTGCTTGGCATACAACCACCGGGTAAAGGATTGTAAAAGCACTTTTAAATGTTTCACGTGCAGAAAACCACACCATACTTTGTTGCATTCCGAATCAAATTCACCAAAAAACCCTAGTGGTCGTAGTCAACCAAGCCAAAATGCCAAAAACTCCACTTCGGTATTGCATTCCCAGTTCAATCAATCCGATGCAAGCCAAAATGCATGGAACTATCCGATTTTCGAATCGCCAACAACCAGCAACCCTACTTCCGAGAGTGGTCCTGCTGTCATTCAAAGCAATTTTTCCAGCAATAATGAAACCACGCTGTTACCAACAGCTATGGTACAGATTGAGTACCTCGGCGAATACTACTCCTTGAGAGCACTGATCGATCAGGGTTCGCAAAAGACTTTCATTTCGCAAAAAATGCAAAAAAGACTGCAACTCCCGACAGTCAAAGAAATGTTCCAAATAACAGGAATGGGCGGTGCAATGGTAGAAAATGCAAATCAAGTTTGCCCTATAGTGCTATTCTCGGAAAGACATAACATAAGAATAGCAGCTAAAGCCATTGTACTGCAAAAGCTAACAAGTTTTCTTCCACCATTCGAAATGGGAAAACCCGAGCTTTCGGGATTAACTAATACCGACTTAGCAGATCCATACTTCTTCAAACCTTCTCAAATTGACCTAGTTATCGGCAGCGATCTCATGCCGCAAATACTATTAGAAGGAGTTAGACACAATGTTGCATATAATCTTCTGGCACAAAATTCCATATTTGGTTGGTACTTAAGTGGACCTCTCAAACGTGAAGTGCTGTCTTCTTACCACACCCAAGTTTCTGAAGACGAGGGTGAGACATTGAATACTCAATTAAAGAAATTTTGGGAATTAGAGGAGGTCCCAGATAATAATCCTCTTTCCGAGGACGATGAGGCATGTGAACAGTACTACCGAAATACCACTTATCGCCAAGAGAATGGTCGATACGTAGTGCGCCTTCCGTTCAAAAGTAATTTTCCATCTAACCTCAGCCTCGGTCGTTCTCGTTCTCAAGCGATGATGCAAGCGCTACGTCTGGAGCGAACGCTTAGCAAAAATCCACATCTAAAGCAGGAGTACTCCCAAGTATTAGAGGAGTACATAACCATGGACCATATGAAACCCACTTCTTCCGAAGAAATTCATTCAAATGGATCCCACCTATCATTTTATTTACCTCATCACGCGGTCATTCGTACCAAAAGCAAATCCACCAAAGTCCGTGTTGTATTTAATGCTTCAAAGTCTTCCGATACTGGCATTTCTCTAAACGATGTACTATACATCGGTCCAACGCTGCAAAGCGATTTAATGATGGTAATCTTAAATTGGAGACTTTATAAATTTGTATTCAATGGAGACATCCATAAAATGTATCGACAAATCCTGGTAAATGAACAGGATCAACAATTTCAACGCATTCTTTTCCGAAGAGAAAATGATGCTATGCTTAGGGACTTTGCGCTGAAAACGGTCACTTTCGGTGTCAATTGCGCCCCGTTCTTAGCAATTCGTACCCTACATCAATTGGCAGAGGATTCCAAGCTCACATATCCTTTAGCCAAACACATCCTTATAACCGAGACATATGTTGACGACATATTATCCGGAGGTCATGACCTACCATCTTCGCAAAATGCACAAAGTCAACTAATTCAATGTTTATTATCGGCTGGATTCCCTTTAAAAAAGATCACAGTCAATCATCCAGAACTCTTAAACAATATCGCAACCGAAGATCTATTAGATTCAAATTTTCTCAAATTTGACAGTTCTAGTTCCACAAAGACTCTAGGCATACGCTGGAATGCCTTAAATGATTCATTTTCATATGCAATTGAACCAATGAAACCATCCGCAGCCGCAACAAAGCGCCAAATTCTTTCGTCGGTGTCGAAACTTTTTGACCCGGCAGGTTGGCTATCGCCCATTATCATTCAAGCAAAAATGTTATTGCAACAGCTGTGGTTGGAGGGCACTGCTTGGGACGAATGCGTCAAGCCTATGTCTTTGCACAAATAAAATCAATTTCTTTCCGACTTGCCAGCCATTGAACAAATCCAAATTCCTAGATGGACAGAATTCACTCCCGACCGAAAAATACAAATTCACGGCTTTTGTGATGCATCGGAAAAAGCATATTGCGCTTCTGTGTACATACGTACGCATTCAAAGAATAACCACATTACATCAAATCTACTTTTTGCCAAAACTAAAGTAGCTCCATTACAAACCATAAGCCTTCCGCGCTTAGAGCTGTGCGGAGCGGTCTTATTATCAAAAGCGATAAAAAACGTTCTTACAAACCTCCCTCTAGGGAAATTCGAGTTATATCTGTGGTGTGACTCATCTATAGTCCTATCGTGGCTTGAAAAGCCACCGTGCACATGGAAAGTATATGTGGCAAACCGAACTACACAAATTATACAAAATGTCGGAAATGTCCAGTGGAGGCATATTACATCGAATCAAAACCCAGCAGACTTGGGTGTGAGGGGCTGGAAACCGCAGGAGTTAATAAACAATGCAGTTTGGTGGCACGGCCCAGAGTGGTTATTAAAAGTCCCCGAAAAATGGCCCATATCTTTCCAGCCAAGCGCCTGAAGTTCGAAAAGTTGAAATACTTCATACAATTCAAGAAGAACCTGATATACTGGAGCGATTCTCATCATGGTCAAGAGCAGTGCGAGTCATCGCATACATATTTCGTTTTTTCAATCGTCTAAAATCACCGCAACTACAGTCCACTTCCGAAGCTAATTTTAACTCTATAGTGCTTTCTCAAAACGAAATTCAAGCTGTGAAAACTCGACTCATTACACTTGCTCATAAACGTTATTATTCAGAGGAACATTTAAGACTCGCTAACGCCCAGCCAATTCCGAAACGAAGTTCTCTGCTTTCACTAAATCCATTCCTGGATAGCAATGGTGTCCTTAGAGTTAACGGGCGTTTGGCAAACGCATCACTCTCCTATAATGAGAGACATCCAATTATTTTACCACAATACTCAATATTTTGTCTTTTATACTGTCAATTTATTCATACGTTGCTACTACACTCAGAGCATCAACTTATGATAAGAATGGCCAAACAAGAATATTTTATACCCCGATAAAATCAAAGGTTAAACAAATAATTTTCAATTGCAAGACGTGTACAATCCACAAACAACCAATTCGATCTCAACTTATGGCAGCGCTGCCGCCTGAAAGAACCACATTCTCTTTACCATTCACCCGAACGGGAATTGATTTCGCAGGTCCTTTTGACATAAAATCCGCTACCACTCGTAACGCACCCTTTCTAAAAGGTTATGTATGCGTATTCGTATGCTTTGCAACCAAAGCCATACATTTAGAGTTTTGCACTGATCTATCGACAAAGGCATTCTAGGTGGCGTTTTCCCGATTTGTGGGCCGGCGGGGGTTTCCGCAGCTAGTCATGACCGACAATGGAAAAAACGTCGGAGCTAGTCGAGCACTACAAAAGGAGTTTCGTAAGTTTCTTCAAGAAGTGGCTCTGGAGATCCAGACAAAATATATCCTCCACGGGTTTGAATGGCGGTTCATCCCAACAAACGCACCCCACATGGGTGGCTTATGGGAAGCTGCTGTCAAGAGTTTTAAGATACATCTCAAACGAATAGCAGGAAATATGAAGTTCACGTTCGAAGAATTTTCTACCTTGCTTGCCCGTATCGAAGCAGTGTTAAATTCTCGCCCTTTATCTCCAATGTCCGACGATCCTCAGGAGTTAGCGGCATTAACCCCTGGGCATTTTCTGCGCGGTGCGCCACTCCTTGCCATTCCCGAACCTGAAGCGGAAACATTATCCCTCCAAAATCGGTGGGAGAAACTGAAACGTCTCCATCAACAGTTCAGTATTCAGTGGAAAGAGTAGTATCTTAAAGAACTGCATAAAAGATACAAATGGCAATATCACCAAAAGAATCTCAACGTCAATGATTTGTAGTTATTAAAAATGAGTTAGCCCCACCTAAGAGTGGCATTTAGGAAGAGTCGAAAAGGTTTATCTCGGCTCCGACGATAAAGTGCGCATAGCCGACGTGCGCACCCAACATGGGCGGTTTACCCGTCCCATCAGCAAACTATGTCTTTTACCTCTTCAACCCGACTCAGGCCTCGTACCTCCCTGACGCCAAATTTGCATGTTATACCTATCATTTTGCCTAGCCAAAAGCATTCCACAATTTATTCTAATTCAGTTTACCTTTCTCCGCAGAAGCATCATGGTATATCGTCCGAGCCCATCTCGTCGCAACAATCAAGTGCTAACCTTACGCGCTCGTAGTCGCAGACCCATATCGCTTCGCAGCTCATCTCGTCGCCCCAGTCAAGGGCCATCATCGCGTGCTAGTAATCGTCGAAGCACATCGAGTCGTAGTTCATCAGGCATTAGCACCTCAAGGGGAGGACAAATCAATGAAACGGCAATACGGCGTCGTTTTTGTAGTATCTTCCTAAAGCTTGAAGTGGAGGACCGCATTCATTGTGTGCGCAAATTTGAGTATTGCGCCAATTGTTTAGCTCGAACACACAGCGTGCAGGAATGTACCTCGTCGGATCAATGCAAAATTCGTAATCGACCGCATCATACGTTATTGTATCGTCAGCGAGAGGAGACGATGCCCGTCAATGATTCGCGTCATAACATCGAAGCCCTGCGGGTGGTGTCAGTGGCAATTGGGGTCTTGAAAAAGGTAGAACATCAATAAGCGGTTGCACCAGTGCAACGGGGGCGCCGTGTTTAAGGGACTTGTGCCCTTAAATAACAACCCTGTGGTACAACTCTCTAGCAACCCGCAAATGAACTCGTTAAAGCTCATCGTTGCCAGAGCAGTTTACTATATATAGGGGTACACCTCATAAACTCGCTCGCCTTTTTTGTATAATCATCGTTTCGAATAACATCATCGGTAAGCTGTGTATCAACAGGTGCCGAAACCACTGAGAGGAGCTGCGAGTAAACCGCCGATTTAAGCATCCTTTTTTAATCAAACGTTTCTAAACTAAAGTTAAAGAAATTTAAATTATACTAAATATTTTGGATTCAAGTGGCAGTGAATAAGCCTTCGATTCTTAGTTTTTCCATAAGATTTATAAGTCATTGTAAAGTAATGAAACATTTACCGTGAAATAATTAATGCCATTATTTTATATTATTTCTCTAATTATACTATCTTCATGGTAAAATTCAACCTTCGGTTTTTTATTGAAAAGGAAATAAGAAGTTAAAGGTAGTAATGCACTACACGTGCCTCGCCACCCATTTCCCCATATACATAGATCTTCCGATCAATGTAGTACATACATAAATACCAATATATATCATCTGCCACAATGAATTTCATCAACTCTGTATCGACAAAGGGTACAAAGTTCAACACATTGATATCCCAAACTTCAAAGATTTTAACATTCCTTTTTCCCACATCCGCAAATGTTCAATGTACGATCTGCAAATATTACAAGGCATCCACACAGCATATGTAGCAAAAAATATCAGGATCGTTAGTACAATATTTCATTTCATATCTTTATTAAGTCCAATGGTTCAAAACCTTACTGACTAGATTACAATATTACTTAAAACTAATTATTAATATAATAACAGTTATAATAAATATAATGAAATCAATTAATTAATTAATTTGCTCGATAATAAGATTCAACACGTAACTTAAACTGGAGTCTTGGCATTGAAAAATCGAAGTCAAGCCTTCTAGAAATCCGATTGAATTCTTCGAACCCTCTTATAAGGGGAGCAAAGCTAAGATAATTAGCTCTAAGAAATTCGACATAAAAAATATTGTGAGAGCGAAGGGGTCGATTGGGAATGTTGAAACATAGCTGACTAAGGAGAGCTGAACAATCGATGGCCCCAGACACTATATCGTAAATAAACATTACATGGTGAACGGTTCGTCTGGATTCTAGGGGCAAAAGATTTATAAGCATGCACCTGGCATAATACGGTGGCAAGGGATTGAAATGGAGAGGTTGCAAAGCAAATCGTATGAACTTGCGTTGAACCCTTTCAATTCTTGCAGAACGTACTGAGTAAATCGGATTCCAAATTATTGACGCAAACTCTAATTTAGATCGCACCAAAGAGCTGTACAATATCTTCCTCGTGTACGGGTCTTTAAAATCCTTAGCGAACCTTCGCAAAAAGGCTAAGATAGCATAAGCTTTGGGGATAAGGTAATTAACGTGATTGACGAAAGTAAAAGAAGAGTCAAAAACAACACCAAGATCGCGAAATTCATTAACGGATAAAAGAGATACATTTGAAATCGAGTATGATGACATGAGAACATTCGTAGATTTAGAGAGGGTCATATGACAACATTTTTTGATATTAAGAAGCAGTTTATTCTGAGAAGCCCAAACATTAAGTGCATTCAAGTCTTCCTGCAGGAGCGATATATCGGATGCACAAGTTATCTTACGAAAGAGTTTTAGGTCATCTGCATAGAGTAAAAAATTCGAGTGCTTTAAGTATAGACCAACATCATTTATGAAAATTATAAATAGTATTGGACCGAGGATACTACCTTGCGGTACACCAGAGGTTGCTAGAAAATTATAAGACCTTACACTCTCGATTTCGACAAATAATATTCTATTTGTCAGATAAGATTTCAGCCAAAGCAGAAAGGTTGAATGAAAACCTAAATTTTGGAGCTTCTGAAGAAGTATTTTGTGTGAAACTGTGTCAAATGCTTTCGAGAAGTCGGTGTATATAGTGTCAACTTGACGTCCATCCTTAAATGCAGAGACACAGAATTGAGAGAACACTGCAAGGTTGGTAACTGTTGAACGCCCACTAACAAAGCCATGTTGGTATGGATCAATTATTCCTTTGATAGCAAATTCTATCTTAGCTTTGACTACTTTCTCCAAAAGTTTGGAACAAGTTGACAGTTTAGATATCGGTCTATAATTAATCACTTCATTTTAGTTTCCAGATTTAAAGACTGGGGTGATAGACGCCAATTTCCATCTGTCAATGAAAACACCAGTAGAAAGTGACAGATTGAAAATAAGACGCAAAGGCACACAAAGAGAACTACTACATCTTTTAAACAAAGTGGCAGACAATCCATCGGAATCATTTTTTGAAGAGGGTGATAGGGAGGATATCCCACTAATTATATCTAATTCAGATATAGACAACGAACCAAAATCTAAAGAATTATGTGTACGGAGAGCACACCCATTAGAAATATTGTCAGAATCTGCTACAAAATTGGCTTTAAAAAAGTCGGCAAAAAGATTTACTGACTCATCCAGACTGCTTGAACAAGAGCCATTAAATTTCATCCGGGTTGGAATATTAGAGGAGCCTTTTTTAGATCGAACGTAATTCCAGAAGGATTTTGGATTTTCTTTTAACTCATCCTCGAACGCAGAGATATATTTGTTAAACAAGAACTTATCAAGCATATTGAATTGTTTCATATAGCTTAGATATTGATCTCTAAAAGAGATATCGCCAGTCGATTTATACAGTTTGAAATATTTATTTCTCTGGTTTTTAAGTTTTTTTAGTCCAGTAGTGTACCAAGGTAATTTGTGTATTTTAACTGGGAGCAAAGAGAGGTTACTTTCAAATATACCAGACAACTCTTGAAGAAAAATATCGAAGCATTCAGATGGGTTTTTACCAGTGAAGATGGACTGCCAATCATTTAGATGGATTATCGAATTAAGAAGGTCAAAATTGGCATTCTTGAAATTAAAAGATCGAGTTTTATTAATATTATTTAATGTCTCAAAGTCAAAAAATTCTAATTTTAGAGATAAAGGTACATGATGCATGTCCGACTTACAAATGGGAAAATAACATTCTGATAGCTGGGTTACTAAATTTTCATCAACGAAAACTAGATCTAAAATCTTGTTAAGATTGTTAACAAGTGAGTTAATTTGAATAAAGTTGGCACTAAATAGAGTATCTAAAAGATTTATTTCATGTGCATGATTCACATTAGTTGGAGTTAATAGATCCTCATTCGGTAATTTTGACCACAGAACATTACACAGATTAAAGTCACCTAAAACACAAAAATGACTATTTACGTTATTTTCATAAATGTCAAAAATATTATATACATGCGCACAGTACAATGAATCATTACTGCCAGGCGGAATATATGACGCACAGATAAGCAGATTTCCAGACGAGCCACAAATAGAAACACAGAGTTGATCGAGTAAAGAGTCCATATTCGAGAGCAGAACATGTGCTGAGGGAAGGGAACGCTTTACTGCAATTAGGACCCCACCACCTCTAGAGCAACCAGTTTTGATGGGATCTCTGTCTTTACGATAAGTGTTGTATAGATGTTGGTCAAAGAATTCAGCGTCAAAGAAATCACTATTGAGCCAGGTTTCAACAATAACATATACATCATATTCACAGCATGATGAAACTAGAAAAATATCTTTAGCTTTGGTCCTCATACCCGATATATTTTGATAATAAATTCTTAGACCATTATTAGAGGGACGATTTTCTACGTCCTGCCGGCTTGGCCACCCCTTTTTTGAAAAAAATGAAAAGGCTTAATTTTGACATCTGTTGGCCAAACCGAGGAGTCAAGCAACATATTATAAATTGAGAAAGAGACACCAAGTTTAAAGTTACATTTTGACAAAGAGCTTGGATCAATGTCTTTTTTAACTAACTTATAACAATGAATTAGCGATGGAGATATATTAATAGTTTTAGATATATAATCAACAATATCGACAGCATTTACCGTCGGCTTAAACGACGATAGGTGTAACCACTTCAATCGAACAGCTACATTAAGATTTGCATAAGAGTTACTACCAACAATAATTGTAGGCGCTTTGATGAGTTTGATATTGCTATCCAGGTTATCAGGTTGTTGAGCTACAGACAGCGCAACTTCAGCATACGAACCTTTGTTAGCCCCATCACGTGGAGCACAATTATTACCCTCTTCAATAGCAGCAGCGTCAACATTTGAGGTCAGTGGCGACGCCGGCTTCGATATCATCGTGGTATTAGCATAGCTTGGCGAAGCATTGCTAGTGCATGAAGTTGGAGATGATAAATCAATAAGAGAGTGATTGATCACAATTGCATCTTCTTTATGAGGTGCATCGTGTAAGAGAGAAAGCTGATTAGAATTTGTTTTTGTGCTATTAACATTGTTTGTTTCTTTTTGTTTCACAATTGCACCTTCGTTATGAGTAGCTTCATGTAGAGGAGGAAGCTGATTAGGATTTGTTTTTGTACCATTTGCATTGTTTATTTCTTTTTGAGAGGCCAAAAGATTTACTTTGTTAGACGAGCGATTGTTAGTGTTTCTTTTATTTTGAGAGACTGTCTGTGTTGATTTTGTGACTGATACAATGGTTTTGGTTGAGTGATCAGTTTTCGAACATGCAGCAACAACACTACGCAGGTTTGTTATTTCTGATGTCAACAAAGATATTGTAGCATTCTTCTCGCCAATAATTGAGTTGAGGAGGCGAACTTCAGTGAAAAGCTCGTCACACTTTAGCGAAATATGAGAGTTTTCGTCTTTTATGGCATTCACTAAAGTAGCAATACGAACATTATCAGAGCGTAAGACCGCAATTTCTTCAGCAAGCACAGACAAAGATAGTTGTTTGATATTATTGCTCTCACAAAACACACTTTGCTCATGAGTATTATTATTATTATTATCACTTTGCTCATCATTTTTTGGAGCGGGTGGTTGCGGAGTGCGAATAGAAGTACGGCGACCAGCCGCACATATGTTACAAAAGAATGGTGTATTGGAAGAGATAAGAAAATCGAGATCAACCGAAGTCATGTTAACACAGTCTAGGTTGAATAGGTCGTTGCACCCTGAGCACAACACTTTTTTACTTCCACGGTCAACCCTTTGCCCACATACACACGGCATATTAAAGTTTAATTTTCTTTTTATAAAGATTAATGCGAGAGTTTGAATGGAATTACAAAATGATTCCAAAAAAGTCACTGTCTAGAAGTAGTATAAAGACACAAATTAACTAATTAATTAATTTATTTATCTCACACTTTAAAAACGAGAAACAACAAGAGCGAACGGAGCGCAATCCACACTCAATTTCAATTTACTAACCATGATAATTACAATACTGTCATAGAAGTTGTTATAAGACTGACTGATTTTGAATAAACCCTTTTTCAGTTTATTGGTTCATACATTGTTTTCATAGCATACACAAATAAGCAGTTGTAGTAGTGGGCATTAATTCAATTAGAATATCCGAGGAACGCCTATGCGAATAGGCTTGCCACATCGCAAAAGCCAGCCAGCTTGACACTCACCTAAAATGAGCTTGATTTCAAAAAAATATCTTGACAATTAAAATAACGCATACGTATAAATGAGCAGAAAAACTGCTAAATTTTATTTAAAAAAAAAACAATAAGAACATAACAAATTATACAAAAACTTAAAAAAACAAAAGCGTATTACAATTCAATATACGTCAAATAATATAAAAATTCTATATTTAATTCACATTTAACTATATTAATTTTTCCACATATACTTTGTACTTTTAGTAACAGACTTAACTAGTTCTGTTCCTTTAGGCGTTAGCAAAAAATGTTTAAAATTTTTACAATTTTCATGTAAGTTTTGTTTTATTAACAATTCAGCCTTTATAAGGTCAAATGCCATTCTATTCCTTTCTTTAGAATATAAATTGTTTAATGTACTAAAAGTTCTTTCACAAAAAGCATTACTAATTGGAATAGAAAAAATAAACGAGATCAATTTAAATATATTTATCAAGTTATTTTTATCACATTTTTTGAAAAAGTAAGACCATATTTTGTCAATCGGAATATCTTTAGGCAATTGATCAAATACTTCTCGAAGACAGCAATAATCTGTATATAACATATCATTATCAATAGAATTTGATATCTGTAAAATTTTTGGAAGCTCTGCTAATGTATTCCATGACAAAAGAGATTGTTTCAGATTTAAAACTGATATGTGTGTGTAAATTGATTCATCTCCGAAATCATATCGTTGCTCCAAGTATGAAATAGCATTTGTTAAAAATTGATTTGCTTCTAATTTGAATGCTTCAACATCATTGTTTGAAATATTTTTAAAAATAACCAAAACTCTACTTCCATAGAAACAATCCTTTCTTCGGCTTTGAAGACTATTTATAAGTTTACTCATTATGCTGTGAAGTTTCATTATTGTACAAGAATCATTTTCAAGCGCTAGTATAACTGATTGGAATTCATGCATTACATTATGAATAAAATACAAATACGCCTCTGATAAACCTTCAGAAATGCATTCTTCATTCGCATTATTTAGTTCAGTATCTGACATTCCATATGATACAAATTTCCAGATTTCTTTTCTGCAGTTGTTTTCCCCCTTTTGTAAAAAGTACCTTTTAACCGCAGGCCAAGAATGTAATAATCGGTCAATTGCAGGCAAGAGGGAAAGCCATCGAGTGGGAACATGCCGAAGTAGATGCTTGTATTCGATACATGCCTTTAACTTTTCATTTGACAAAGCTGATGAGCTAAATTCATTGAAGGTTTTAATCACAATGTTTTCTACGTCGACAGATAAAGAATTTAAAGCACTTTTGATGCAGTTATTTACTACATGGCAGTTGCGATTTTCCTTTACAATTTTATGGTTTACCTCTTTAAGTTTTTTATATACGGAATTATGAACACCGTAATTAACTGCCGCATTATCCGCACTGTATGCTGCAATTTGCTGAATGTTAAGGTTATTTTCCGTTGTTATTCTTACGATATTGCCAAAAATGTCTTTGGCAGCCTCTTTTGGGTCTTCATAAAAATCTAACATTTTCTGTTGTATTCCAGTTTCACCATCGAAATATTGAACGGAATATGGATACGTTTCCAATATTTGATGCGTCGCTGCTTATCGAAAAGTAAAAACTTTCTTTTAGTGCATCAGTTACTTTTTCTCGTGCGTATGGTGCCAATATATTGCATGTTATAGCTGCTGCTTTGGCACGGCCACAACTTTTTTTATTAGCAATTTTACTGTCGCAAAATATTGAAGAACTTAGTTTTAATTGAGTCTAAGCTGTTGTAACTAAGCCCGTGAACAACATTGTGAAAAACGCACATTAGTTCAGCCCTGGATTTGTATGAATCCTCCTTTGAGTCTGCCGGAACATTGAAGATTATCATGCTGTGTGCCAATTTTTGAAACAATGCTAATTTCATATGTCGTTTTGCTTGGGCATGTTTGCGTAATGCTCGACTTCCTTCATATTTTATAGAAATATAAATTTGGCATAATTTGCAAAATGCGGTATAATTATCTTTTTTTTTTAATCCATTTGCTATATTCTGCTTCTTCAATCCATCTATCGCAGAATGTTGTATATCTTCCTTTTTTTGAAGTTCCGGCATCTTCGTTATTTTCCATAGTAAATGAACGACATAAGGCTCAATATATTGTAACAATATTAACTTAAATTCTTAAACGAATATAACATTAAACAATTTAAGTTTACTATACGCATCAGAAAAATTTACGCTTAATTTCAATCAGTTGTTTAATGTTGTATTTTTTTTAGTGATGGGCAAAAACAAGCAATAAGTCAATGGCAAGGCGAATTCAAATTTTACTTATATGCTGGTGCGGCCACCTTATGAATTCGCCTTGGTCAATGGTGAGTTAGGGGGGAAACTACAAGTGTTGATACTTTTTTGGTTATCGATTGCAATGAATTATTGATATTGGGCAAAAAATAAGAATTAGTTTTTGGGTTTGGTGTTTAGCAAATGATGATACATATTTTTTAATATTGAATTTTTTTAATTTTAAAAATTAACTGGACAAATTAAATTTTATCTTGACACTTGACAGGACCTAAAAAATCTTGACAATCAAGCTCATTCCAGGCCATGTGCCAACCCTATATGCGAATGTACAAGAATTGTATGTCCTTGAAAACAGAAATAAGAGGAGATGGTTTCGAAATAATTTTCCCTAACAAATTATGCGAAAAATCGTTATTAAAAATGAATTTTTTTTTTTTAAATGTGGTTTTCGATATTTTTTTTCAGTTTCTCTGACATTCATCAAGATACATTAACAGTTCATATACTGGTAAAAGCGACGAAATATCACCTTTGCAATGACAAGAAATCGTGTTTATAGGGCACACAAAAAAAAAGTTATGGGGCAATACATGCCTCAACCTATGGAAAAAGGGTTTTTAACACCTATTTTATAAATCAGAGCTGCCAGCTGCAATCATATTATCGGGAATATATTACACACTATCCTACTACCGACTACAATTACAAAAACAGGGCCGCTCCGAATGAAAAAAATGTTTGGTAGACCAGTGTGATCAACTCAAAAAGTTCAGTTCCGATAGCACTAAGCAGGGGAGTAGTGAGCTTAACTCGCGCCCGGTGCACAATACTTTTTTAACGCCCCTGTCCTCTCAATATTACGAGTACATATATGTAAATATGTAAAATACAATAACCACAAAGCTACAGACCCGTAAAAACTCCGCAAGTCACTGGAATGCTGCAATTGGGGGAAAAATAATGAAACCTTGCTAGATAAATATAAGTCTGCTAGCAGAAGGCCCAGCTTAGCTGTGTCTCAGAACTTATAGAGTGTGTCCGGTCTTAACTGAGACATGGACCTAATCACATCGCTTTTTGCAGCACTCAGTAACACCTTTCGTTTGATACCCATACTTTACCAATACATTTTGGGTCATCCTGGTCCACATATTGATTGTTAAAGCTATTGATTTGGATTTTATTGGCTCAATAATAATCCCTTGTATAAATTTTTGTTGAATATCTGCAATGTACAGACATCGACTTGTTAGAATTTTATTATATATAGAGATTAACATCCATTATCTTACTCTGGGACTAAATTTAAAATCAAATTAAATTCATTAAACAATTATAAACAAAAACCATTCAGCGATTTATTCTTTTGCGGACCATTTGGCGCCCCTTTGTGAGTAGCGCCCGAGGCATTTTAACACCCCATGCGATATATGAGATATTTCCTCTCCCTTTAAATTAACTTTGCATAAAACTGCTCCATATGCAAAAAGTTGCTATTTCCAACACATCGGTACTAAGTGGGCTTTAATTCGGTGCTCATTTGAAATGGCACTATGGACCGTTTAATAAAACTCCTCGGACTACCGGAATCAAGAAGAGAGAGAATATGTTGAACAGTGTGTTTACTTTGCTTACCTAGAACAGTGACACTTACTTCCTGCATCAACCGCCATACCTGCGACCTTTAACTCTTTATTGATGTGTATAGCTGCAACCGTCACTTTCTTTTTATGGTACTTTGATGGAAGTGGCCGCGTTCCCCACACTTAAAGCACGATCCTGGTTTGCGTATCGGTTTGATACAATTTGATTGGCAATACCACGTCTGCGAACAATTGAAGCATCGTATAACTACCTCTGTCGAATCTGATTTTACTTTAACAGGCGCCGTTTGAGGTCTGACCATAATTTTACCGTGGTCGATTGATATAGAATGAAAAAGTGGCATCCACTAGATCTCGTTCCCGGATACTTTCCTTACTAGCTATTACCCTCATTTCGCTGAGCGATTTCGTTTGGGTTGCGTTTTCGGGCTTTCAGTTGCTTGAAGGCTTCGAGTAAATTATGCTTTTGTCGAAATTCGTCACATAAAGCACCCTTTAAAAGTCCATACGTGGAGACAGTTATTGTTAGCGCAAAAAGCTTCGCTGCGCCATCTAGTAAGCTTGGTATCCAAACCAGCTTATTGCGTTCATAAGTTTTCAGTAGTTCGAATGTGTCCATTCCAGGTCACCAAACCACATGTAGACGTCATATCCATCAATGCCCGAGTATTTCACAGCGATGGCCTCAAAAGTTGGCATATGTATGAGCTCAGTTCGCGGCCTCTACATCTGGAGTAGTACCACCTCTTTTCTCAACAAGAGCAGCTTCCGTTGCAATTTTAGACCATTATTTCAGCTTTTATTGTAAGGTAGGTGCACAATTGCCAGCAGTTGTATTGCAAACAAAAGCAGCGGCTAAATACCCAGCAGCAGCTATAGCAGAAGCTTTATCACATTCGTCACTATTTGCAGCAGCGACATTTGGACAGCAGTGGTCGAATTTTTATCGTCATTGTTCATAGTATTGGTGTTCTCAGCCGGCACATCTATAATCGTTGAATTAGCGTGTTCATTTACAGCAGTAGCGGGGGAAATAGTTTTGTAGTACACTGTGTATACCCCATTCTATTCGAAAAATTTTCAGCTGCTTCTACGTGGGATTCATGAGTTTGACCAACAGTATTTTCGTATAAGGTTCGTATCTGCGATATAGTGGCACTTTCCGGGGGCATTGCGTCTCATCGATTCTGATGACATTTTTTGTTTTTCCTACAGAAATCGGCCAAAATTGTATGCTATTACTGAAGCGGGCGCGGGAAGGTACTGAATCCTGCTTCTCAATTGTAGTTGAACAATTGCGGACGTGGTGCTTCGCTGGAGCGTCCGTGGCTCGAAAGCACCGCGGTCGAATTGTGATTATGAAAGTGAAAATGAGAAAAAACAAACGAGAATTATCGTTATAATATAGGCTGTTTTACTTTGTGGAAAAAATATAGTTACTAATTATTTTTACCTTTTGTGAATATTGATGACGATGGTCGAAAACTCCTGGGATGGCCGTGACGTGGTTGTGTCGACTGTCGCTGAAAAAGTAGAACGTTGCCAAGTCGAAGACAACCGTTGACCCGAAAAATTATCCTCCGGTTTTAAGGGGAGGTGAACCCACACATGCACACCCACATGCATATATATGTATCCTGACAAAACACGAACATGCATGCATGCACACACAGGTGGGTGGCTTGGTGTGGGTGATTGATATTAGGGTGGCACATTTTTGAGGAATTTAGGCATCTCGCCTAAACATGCCGGCCCCCTTACGATACGCAACATCTTGACCTGGCCCGTGTTTTCCAACCAAGCCCTCTCTTAATTTAACGATCTTAACCTAGAACGCCTTCGAGTCGCCCCCTGAGGGTTGAAGTTTGCCCTCGGATCGCACCATCGTTTGTGCCTAGAGCTAAGAGGGAGAAATTTTGAAAATGAAAACGTTCCATTTTCTTGCCAGAAAATAGTTTCATTTGTTTTTGCAAAATATGTAATATGAAAAGAAAAAATTTGTTTGCTATGCTTAAATCTAAACTTACATACTACATGCCCCTGAGAGCACAAAACCGAAGGTGGTGCTTTGGGCGCGAAGCGACCTAAACGACGATGGGAGAGTGCCCGAGGTTACGACGTCGGCATAGACGTCGCCACCGAATACCAGATGGATCAGTGCGGCTTGGTAAAACTGCGGATCAGCAGCCGAATATGCTCATAATGAGCAGCAATGCGCGCATCGACGGTCTGGGCTGGGCTGATCCGCTGGAAATTCCGAACGGATAATGCGTGCGCCATTACGGTTTGAGTATTCCCGTTCTTTCCGCGGACTCGGAGTCAACAGCCCCGCTCTCCGCCAGAGTGGGTCGTATGCAGCCCTAACTCTTCCGCCAAGCTGCGGTCGATAACTGTGCGTGGGGAGCACGCATCAATGATGGCACGGATCCGTAGCAGTCCCTCCCCCGGCTTCCAGCTTCACGATCGCAGTTGGCGCAAGCGTGGTCATGGGGCGCAACGGAGAGCCCACTAGGGAGAGAGCGTGACTGAGACCGTCGCGGAAGCCTGGAACTCGTGGTAGCTGGCGCGGCTGTGTGGTCAGTCTACGCTGGTCTGATTCTCGGTTGGATGTATGGCGGTTAGTGTTGTCGACGGAGCGGGGATGTAGCTGGCGTGGCTGTGTGGCCAGTCTACATTTTGGGCTGTTTATACGTGCGCGGCGTTGTTTACGTGGATGCGTATCATTGTCTTGGAAGGTGAGGGTGTTCTGCTGCGGTGATCGTGTGATGTACCGTTCGCGGTTGCGCCGCTCGTGGGAAAGAAGGCGCCTGAACGGCAGCGAATCCGATACCGCTTCTGCCAGTCGGAACGGCCGTGGTTCGGAATTTGCCTAATATTATTATACTGAAATTATTCAATTATTGATAAATAATATATTGGCGCACGGCAACTACAAGTTGCCGCCCGAACAGTCCAGCCAAGTTGCTCGCTCAAATTTTAAATTGGTGGATCACCCGGTATTTTGTTTCGCTATCCATCAATAATAGCAGGATGATTTATTTCTGATTATTTCTGCCCTGGTCGCCGTCATACCCTGTGGCGTGCACACAGCGACATTTTCGCTTTTTCGGTACTTAGATTTCGGTACCGAGCCGGGTAGAGAGTGTGTATGTGGTGAATGTTCGGGTTTATTTTTTGTTGTTTTGTTGACAAAACAGTCCTGCCCTTAAAACAAACAAAAAACCCGAGAAGGCAAAAAATGATAAACAAAATTTTTTTTTTGAAAATTGATTCATTGTTATTATTTTCCCATATTTATGTACTCAGAATCTTCGGCGATCGGGTACGACCCTAATTTCGTCACCCTATTTAGCCCGCAGTAAGCGGTACCGATTTAGGCATATCGGGTTTTCGGTCCCCGTGGACCAAAACCGTAGCAGCACTATATATATATACAAGGTGGCGCAAAAGTAAGCTTCCGATGTTCAACATATCGGTTGTGGCACGTGCAGTGTGTGCTGTTGCACCGTCTTGTTGGAACCACATGTTTTCCAATCCCAATTCATC
This sequence comes from Merzomyia westermanni, assembly GCA_949987695.1. NCBI lineage: Eukaryota > Metazoa > Arthropoda > Insecta > Diptera > Tephritidae > Merzomyia > Merzomyia westermanni. Next base: position 2,474,871 of record OX465292.1, on the reverse strand, counting down.
AAGTTGCGGCAAGAAGAACTCGTTGATCATTGCTCTGTAGCGCTCACCATTCACAGTAACCGTTTGGCCCCGACCGATTATTGGTCAAATAAATAGTCAGCAATATTCCGCGTTCTGGAGCAGTGTAGCGTAACATTGTTTATTAACGTGTATTTCGCATGTGTTTACTACACAAATGTCAAAACAGAACTGACTTTAGGGGCCAATCGCAAAATTTATAGCATTTTCTGATAGGAGGATTACTTTTGCGCCACCTTGTACTTGCAATTTTTTGCGAGTGAATGAGAATGCATATGGCGTGGTGGTTAATTTTTTCCACACATACATACGAGTATAAGCTTACTCAGGATTTGCGAGTAAGTGAGAAAGAAACGAAGAAAATTAATTGTTGATTCTTCTCTGTACTAGCGTAGTAGAGAAAAATGGAACAATTCATTGTTCTGTGGTTTCTGACACGCGTGGGATGGTAAAGGTAAGTAAAATTTATTAAAAAAAAAACATGTGTGTAACCTGACTTAATTTCCTCTTTTCTTTTCAGGTGATCATGGATACATTGAGCTGCTGCTGTGGAGGATCGCTGGCCGGCGCAAGGACATGGACGGGATAGGGTATGTATTTGTTAGCGCTGCCCGAAATAATGTATCGTTTTCGTAGCAGCGCAGTTTATTTAAGCAAAAAAAATGTGTCGCGAACGCTTTGGCAGCCGGCGTATGCTTTGTGACACATTTTGTATGTATTTATATGCCTATGGAAATTTACATGAAATATTAATTGTTTTCTTTCTTTGCAGGAGTTCACCCCACTTGATATACGTATAACACGGCTGATTTTGCTAGGCTATATATTTAGTGCACTAAATGAAGCGATAATCATGGCTGCGGGACTAAGTGTACTCTCGATTTTAAAATCGTTTTGCTGGTCAAGGTGAAGCTGATGCCTACTTACAAAAACTCACCTGGGCAGATGGTTCTGTTTCAGATCTATTTGCAATTTATAGAGCATATACCCCTTGGGTTCAGTTGCGCGAACAACATAATATGCATGAGGAAGAACCCGAAAGTAATTGGGAAAGGCGTTATTGCATTAATCTGCCATTAATGAAGGAAAGGCATCTGCTAGTAACTGAATTGCGTCAACGTCTTCAAGGTTATGGCATACGTGAACATAATGCCTATCAGCATGTATATTGGATTGAGCGTGAAAAAACGATTATATTGAAAATAACTATAGCCGGCGCATTTTATCCAAATTATTTTACACGTTCTAATTTGAATGGTACTGAACGTGAACGTGGCATTTATCATACTCTTTGTGGCAATGATTCATGTAGTACCGTATATTTTACTGGTTTGAACGCACGTCACATTAAACCATTATATACGGGTTCCATTAAGGGACTATTTCGTGCTGTACATATACATCCTAAAAATATTGAAGTACGTTTTAAAACTGTTTAAAACTGGTACAGGGTGCGTTTTTGTATGTTTGAAAAAAATGAAGATGTTTCTGGGCATGTCCGCAACTTTGATGCGAATGCTGCTGCTATACTCTGTGTGTTTAGAACCATACACGGACGTTACTATGCCGAGACACAGTAAGGAGCTATTTGGTCACATTCCATATCGTGACATCCAATTGACTAAACTACGTGAAAGGAAGCTGTGTGCAGTGAAAAATATACGATTACTGAAAAGGCTGTAAGATGTGAACAAGTAAGTTTAAGTCTCTAATTGCAAGAATTATTCAGTTATTCAGTATTTGTTCATGATGCCCTGTATGTGACCGTACTCATTGTTCTTGTTCTCGGCTCGTGCCCGGTAGTTGGTAATTATGTAATACAAATATTTCTACATCTGCACATATAAAGGGTTTTGGGTCGTTTCCCTCACATACTATAAATCGTAAAATTCTGAGGCAATTGCAAGCTTAAGTGAAGTCCGACTTAGACATTTCCATGTACTCGTTAGTTTAAAACGATATAAAAGCAAACGAATGAGTTCATTACTTAAAGACCATGTCTTTTAACCTTTATTATAATACAATCGTTGTACTGCGCGAAAATATAGGGATCGAGTATCAAGTGTTTGATCAACCTAGGGTTGTTTTATGCGACACACAAGTTATCCGAAAGATGTATGGTGCCTCCTAGGACTCCACCGGTATGTGTCGAACGAACCTTGAATATGAGTGGCACGAACTTTTTGCGGCGAAAATTAAGAGCCAGCGTCTTCAGTGGCTGGGCCGTACTTTATTATTGACCAAAGGCCACGATTTTCGGAATCTTGGAAATACCTTCTACTGAGAGGACATTTGTGAAGTAGAGTTTTCTCTGGGTTCAACAAATGATTGTTGACCATCTCCTCTTTGGCGAGCAACGCCAATTCAGGTTAACTTTGATTGTGTCAATACTTTCAATATTGACTTCCGAAGTTCCAAACACCTGACGATTGAATTCAACACCGTGCGTATAAATTTTATGTTAAGATGTATCCTCATGGGGGTATGTATGGGGGGAATTTTGGAATGAGGGGTGAAAAAAGGTTGGTAGAAAAATGGAGAGGTTGGTTAGGATGAGGCAGCGGGCCCCTCGCCCTCTGGTCCCTCCGTAGGGAGCAGAATCAGTTTGACCAACGGTCTTCTGATCTGACCCATCTCGGTCATGAGGTCCACTACGCGCATTTGGTTATCTTCGCCGGGTGTACGTTGGTACCGCGACCGAGCTTCCAATCGTTTGAAGATAATTTGTCTTCTTTGATGACAACGAGATCCCCCACCTTAATATTTTGTTTCGGATGCTTCCACTTCATTCTTTTTTGAAGTTCGGATAAGTATTCCACTTTTCATCGCTCGCAGAAGGTTTTATGAAGAGCCTTGAGCTTCTGCCACCTATTGGGAATGGAGGCAGGACTCTCATTCAACTCTGGTTCTGGCGGAGCCAGGAGATTACTTCCAGTTAGGAAGTGCCCAGGGGTCAATGGCTACAGGTCCGCGGGCTAATTTGAGGCTGGACTGAATGGTCGCAAGTTGATGCATGCCTCAATCGGATATAATAGTGTATGGAATTCCTCATGCGTGAATTTATGAGGCGAGGCTAAGGAGTAGTTAAATGTTTTTCGGACACCCTCGTCTAGCGATAAAACGCGAAAAGGCTGCTAGAAAGGATGGGGTACTGAGATCACTGGTAGCTTTCCGATGAATCGCTTTCGTAGTGAAACAGACAAAGAGGCACACGTAGCCCTTGGATAGCCTACACCCTCAACCGCGGTAACTTTTGATGTCGAAAAGCCCGGCAAAGTCCACCCCGGTATTGGTAAACGGGTGGGTAAACGTAGGGCGTTCGCGAGGAAGGGTACCCATAAGTTGGGTTTGCGCGCCTTTTTATAGATGATGTAGACTTTGCAGTTATGGGTGTAATGCTATGTGACAGTGCCATTACATTGTCACCAATGGCAATGATGGCAATGCCCTTCCATCTGCCTGGGGCTTAAGCCACTGTATTATCGACACTGTCTTATCGACAGCAGCCAACATCTGCCGATAGGCAGTGCCACCATCGGCCGAGCATTCGATACTCGACCATATACTGACGCACATCACAAGTTGAAAAAGTTAAGTTTAATCCACTGAAAGTGGAACGAATAAAGTTTGAAAGACCTATTGGCTAAAACAAGTAATCTCGGTGTTCACTTATTTTAAAAGTAACCAGCTTCAGCGGTTTCCAGCAAATCACCTACAGTAAGTAAATCTGCAGCGGCGCACCAAGTGGAATACGCCGAATTGGTGTACCCACGCTCCAACGTTTCTGCGGATGCGTACACAAACGTACGAACGTTGGACAAATTAACAACCCTAATTTTACATGGCGACGGTGACGCGCGGGCCAGCCGCTATTGAAATATATTTTTGGAGCCCCTCAAGGTGTACCCAGCTACATGTGGTAACATAACCTCAAAACGCCATTTTATTTACATAACGGGCACCAAAGGCACGCCACACATACATACACGCTCACACTTCAATTGCGTAAATACATTAGTGTACATACATATATACACGCATTTGCTGATTAACGGGCGGCAAAGACACGCCACTTCAACATACATATGTATATAATCACATTTCAACATAACCCCAATTTTCCTTTGGCTTCGGCGCTGGAGCACCGTAATTAAATTTGATATTCTGCGACTGCGGCGCGGGAGCACCAACAGCAATAGTTGCGGTAATACTTTTTTTGTAAAATTGTTAGTAACTCTTAAAAATATTGTTAATTTGCAAACTTAAACCTACAGTGGGTCGAAATAATGTAATAAAAATACATAGTTCCTAAAAATTGTTAACTACTTAAAACTAATTTTGTTTAAACAGAACGAAAAATCAAAATATAATGTTAAATTTACTACTTAAAGCTAAATTATGTCTAGATATAGACAAATAAGTTAAATTAACTACAGTAACTCTACATTAAACTCAAACTATATCTACATTCACTCTAAAAGTTAGTATACCCATAAAACTACACTAGCTTAGTTAATTAATAAGCTACAATTACATATATACAACAAAGTTTAATTTACCTACTCAAAACTACAACATTCCTTAATCTACAATTTTTCCTAAACTGTGTTTAAAGCTAAGTTTAGGTTGTGTTTTAAGCTTAGTTTAACTTAGCAGTAAGCGACTAATACTATTTTTTGCCGATGCAATTGTGCTTGAGTGTTTGTTGATGGTTGTTTTCTGCCTAACAAAAGCGCGTATTAAGCGAATCATAGATTACATTTTTACTTTGTTTAATAGTTTAAACTACTTATAATACAACCCCTTAATACTACTAATTATTTTTGTTAAAACTCCTTTTAGTATCCTTGCCTAAAGTTACTTTTACTTAAAGTTAATATCAAAACTAAATTTAAAACTATGCGTAAAATCGACTATAACTACTTTTGCTAAGTACTAATGTTAATATAGCGTTAATATTACATTTGTTTTGGAAAAATTGTTAAAATTGATAATAATGGGAGATGGTTTGTAAACATAAAGAGTATTCGAAAATACCATACTTGTTTTGGTTGCATGTGAACATCAGAGGTTATGTATTTCATAAAGTGACTTAAATTAAAGCCAATAGTGTGATTTTTGCAAACGGTATTTCTGTAAACTTCTGAAACATTCACTAAATCAATTTTTCATTTTAATTTTCGTGGAAATCTTCTTCAAATTTCCACACAAATTTCCTTTGGTAATTCCATACATATTTCATTTTGCCTCTGAACCTGGTACAGGGTGTCTCAATTCGTGATTTCTTACGCTTATTCCATATTTTCCTAAGGTTAACCTGTTATGACAGATTTCGATAAAGTTTTTAAAAATAAAAAGTTGGAATTTTTTAAAGTAACCAAACGGATTTTGCAGAATCGACCGTTGTCAACGAATGCAAATAAGTTAAAAGAATATAAGCTTTCACTTATTGCGGGATACAACGATATAGTGTTGTACATATCTGTTCATAATTCAGAGTGTAACCTTAAAGAAGCTGAATTAAAGTTATCACGTTGCAAAGACCAATTAATTAAATGTTTTTCTCGATTAAATTGTCAAATTGAAGTTCCAATAGAACCATTAGCTATCGTTTCTTTTTGTAAAGACGATTTAGAAATAAAATTTTTTGATAACGAATCTGAAAATTCAGAGACTTCTGATACAAAAGGAAATATAGGGTTGCCAACATTCAAAGGCTCATTAGCAGTTTGCGAACATCCATCAATTTGTCCTTCACCTAATATTTTTTTCGGTCTTGATCAACTTTTTGAAATGGCCACGTTAGAGCAAAAGAAAAGTTTTGTCAGCCTCAGTGCTTCAATAATTCGTGAGAATTACAACGGCGATCCGTTGGTTCTGGAATCTTTCATAGATAAGATAGATTTAATTGAAGGTTTAAGCGACGACAGTCTTAACGCCACTTTTATTTCATTTGTAAAATCTAAACTCGAGGGAAAAGCTCGCGAAGCGATACCTACACAAGTAAATTGCATTAACGACATAAATGTCGCCTTGAGAAGTCGTATCAAACCAGACAACTCTAAAGTTGTTGCTGGAAAAATTGCCGCGTTACAAGTAAATAACAACAACTATACTGATTTTGCTATACGGATTGAGGAATTGGCTGACTCGTTAGAGCGTTCATTAATTATAGAGAGTATAACCCAAACGAAAGCTCATGAAATGGCGGTTGAGCAAACTGTAAACGTTTGCCGGTTAAACGCAAAGTCAAGCCTTGTTAAGTCAATCCTCGCTTCTTCCTCATTTACTGATTCAAAAGACGTAGTAGCAAAATTAATAGTTGAACAGTCTAATGAAGTCAAGGATCGGCAAGTACTCGCTTTTAGCAATTTTCAAAGTTTTCAAGGTGGCAATCGAGGTCGTAGTTTTTCCAATCAAAATAATCGTAATTTTAACGGTTATAGGCAAAATAGGCCAAATTACAGTAACTTTAATAATTCAAACCGTGGCAATCAGCGTCAAAATTTTCGTTCGGGAAACAGTAACCGATATCAGGGTAACAATAATAGTAGTAACAAAAACGATCGCGCGAATAATTCGAACCGGAGACCTTCTACTTCTAGGAGTACTAACAACGCAAACGTGCGTAATTTAAGCGTTCATGCCCCTCAGGAGCGAACACTGGGGGATCAAGAGATTTACGATTAACCGATTCTTTCAAAAAATTTTCTCCAAAAACAATTTATTGTTTAAATCTAAATTTCTCTGACTTTATTCAATTAAACATAAACGGATCTAACACATGTTGCACCTTTTTAGTCGACACTCAAGCCGACATCTCTTTAATTAAAATTTCATGCATTAACAAAAATTTATCAATCAACGATAATGATATAATTACTTTTACTGGAGTTACTTCTGATATGGTCTCTACTTTGGGAACTTTCACAGCAAATTTACATTTTTCAAATTTTTTTATCAAGCAGACTTTGCATGTGGTAAACAACGACTTCAATATTCCATCCGATGGAATATTAGGTAAAGACTTTTTAAAACAAAATCAATGCGAAATCAGCTACGCGACAAATAGTATTTCTTTTTGGTCAAACGGCGAAAAAGTCTCACTTCCAATACTCCACGGTACGGAAAGCGACTCTTGTGTTGTTCCGCCAAGATGCGAAGTTTTCCGCATTTTTGATTTAGAAAAATCAACCGAACCACTATTCGTGGACTCACAAGAAATAGCCGAAGGCGTTTTTACAGCAAGATGCATTATCGACACCGAAAATCCAGTTTTAAAAGTTATAAATACCACAAATTCAATTAAATATATAAAAAGTTGCAACATTCGTACAGAAAAACTATCTGAATATAACGTTTACAAAATCAACAAGACAGACAATCGGACTGATCGCGTTAACAAATTAAAACAAATTTTACAAAATCAACTAAAAGTTTTTCCAATTATAATAGTCCGCTTATCATTGTGCCAAAGAAAGATACAAACGGCAAAAAAGCATATAGAATGTGCGTAGATTTTCGCGCAGTAAACAAAAAACTAATAGCCGACAAATTTCCGCTCGCTCGAGTAGACGATATTCTTGATAATCTTGGCCGTGCAAAATATTTTTCAACGCTTGATTTGTTTTCTGGTTTTCACAAAATACCGCTTCATCCCGACTCGCGTGACATAACCTCTTTTAGCACTGACCGTGGATCATTTAGATGGAAAGTATTACCTTTTGGGTTAAACGTTGCACCGAACTCTTTCTCACGAATGATGACGATTGCATTTCAAGGCATTCCGCCTAACGTAGCCTTTTTGTATGTGGATGACATTATAGTTATTGGATGTAGCGAAAAAGATCACATTAAAAATCTGTCTCAAGTTTTCAGCACATGTAGAAAGTTCAACCTTAAATTAAATCCTAATAAATGTCATTTTCTTAGACCAGAAGTCACTTTTTTGGGTCATAAATGTTCGGCGAGGGGTTTGTTGCCAGATTCGTCAAAAATCGAAGCAATCAAAAAGTATACAAAACCAACCGACAAAGACGCTGTTCGACGCTTTGTAGCGTTTGCAAATTATTATCGAAGGTTTATACCTAACTTTGCTTCTCTGGCAACACCTTTAAATTGCTTGAATAAGAAAAAAGTTGACTTTATTTGGGACAGTGCTTGTGAAAACGCTCTTCAATCCTTAAAATCCGCATTAATGTCACCACAGCTACTACAATATCCAGATTTCAAAAAACAATTTATAATTACGGTCGATGCATCTAAAGCAGGTTGTGGCGCTATTTTGAGTCAGGTTCACGAAGATAACGATTTACCCATTTGTTTCGCGTCCAAATCATTTAATAATGCAGAGCAAAAGAAACCGATTATTGAGTTAGAGTTGTTAGCAATATATTTTGCGATTAAACAATTCAGACCGTATATTTATGGAACCAATTTTCTCGTTAAGTCAGATCATAGACCATTGGTGTGTTTAATATGAAGGATCCGACTTCAAAATTAGCCAGGATACGTCTCGAACTAGCCGAATATATTAAAGGAAAAAGTAACGTTGGCGCTGACGCACTCTCACGCATCTCATTTAGCGAAATTAAAGACGCAAATAAACCAATTCTTGCGGTAAAAATACGAGCGATGTCAAAACAACAAACTGATACAACTTAACAAACTATTTCTGACGACTTAGACAATATGATACAGACAGTCAAAGTTTACGACAAATTTTCTTTTAAATTTTCTAACAAAATTCCACGTATTAAATCCACAATTTTCTATGATGAAAAAACTAAAACTTCAAAACTAAAAATTTGCGCGCATATCAAACATAAAAAATTAGAACTTATTAATATTGAGATTGCTAACGAAATAACGAATTTAGGTGAGTTACTTTCGAGGTTACAATCCGAAGCCGACAATCACGGTATTAATAAGATAGAATGGCCAAAAGACGATTTATTTTTCAAATATTGTACTATTTTAAAGTTAAAACAAAGTGGAAATAAAATATTAAACACATTAGAAATAATACTGACTGACCCTGTTGAGATCGTAACATCGGAAGATCAAAAACTTAAAATTATGACTATTTATCACAATGATGCCATCTCAGGTGGACACTGTGGTGTTAAAAAACTGTACGCGAAAATTCGCACTAAATTTTATTGGAAGAATATGACCCAAGACATCTCGAAATTTGTAAAAAATTGCCAAAAATGTTTATTGAACAAAGTTAAACCGAAAACTAAAGAAGAGCTAGTGCTAACGCCAACTCCATCTAAACCATTTGAAATAGTAGTTATTGATACAATAGGACCGTTGCCTGAATCGAGTTATGGTAACAGGTTCGCAGTTACTATAATTTGCGATTTGACAAAGTACCTAGTAACAGTAGTGGTTCCGGATAAAAGTGCAAAAACAATAGCTTCTGCAGTTTTCGAGTCTTTTATTTGAACATATGGTCCCATGAGTTCTATTAAATCTGATCTAGGCACGGAATATAAAAACGACTTGTTCTCAGAGCTGACAAAACTTTTAAAGATCAAACACAATTTTTCAACAGCGCATCATCATGAGACGCTAGGTTCGATCGAACGAAACCATCGAGTATTCAACGAATACTTGCGCGCATATCTAGATGATACGTTAGCAGACTGGGACACTTACTTGAAGTATTTCACATTCTTTCACAATACTACTTCGAATACCGTTTTTGATAACGAATTTACTCCATTCGAATTAGTATTCGGTAAGAAACCGATTTTACCTAGTGAACTTCATAAGTCAAAAATTGATCCAATTTATGATGTAGAGAACTATGTGAAAGAAGTGAAATACCGCATGCAAAAGTCCCACTTAATGGCACAAGAGCTTTTAAATAAGCACAAAGTTCAAAATAAGTTTTATTATGACAAACATGCCTATCCGTCAACAATTAACGTAAATGATAAGGTTCTAATTCAAAAAGAACCCCGCGATAAACATGCAAGTATATATCAGGGGCCGTATGTAGTTAAAGAAATAGATGGAACAAATGTAAAGGTCTTTGACAAAGAAAAGAAAAAATTAAAGACGGTTCACAAAAACCGCGTACAAAAAGTACAATAAACAACCATATTCAAATAACCTACAAACACAAAAATGTACGAATTTCAAATTTGTATACTTAAATGATAACTTAAAACCATTAAAACGTATTCTTTCGAAACTAAAAACCAAAAACCAAACGCTTGAAATATATCAATTTATAATTATAAGATGTAAACTTAAGACTTATTGGCTAAAAGCTAAACCAAAAACATATGTGATTTAATCTTGAATTATATAAATCACAAGCTGAAATTAAGCAAAAAAAAAAACATGAAACCAAAATCATATTTACTACATATCTTAACATATTATAAAACAAAGTCACTTTTTCTGTCTGTATTTCCCCTTGAATGCTTAAATCTTGAAAACTAAGCAACGGATTTTGATGCGGTTTTTTTTAATACATAGGTTCACTATAACGTGAAGAAATATATAAAGGGGGCGTGGCAATCGGACAAAATGTGGTAAAAAACCATAAATTTTTCTTTTATACAGCCATAAATCCTAAACGAATCCACCGATTAAAATGAAACTTACTTGAAGTTAAACTTTGAAATATTTACTTTCGTTCTGCATCAAAAAAAATAGTTGTTTCATATCTTATTTAACCAAAATTGTTTAAACAAAAGCAGCACTTTTTCCAAAAAAGCTGTTTGTGTGTTTGTTCGCTGTTAAACGAATGAGCCATTAGAACTTGACAGCGAATAAACACACAAACAGCGTTCTTTCACCATACGATCTAATTCAACATGAATGAGGTGGGGCGACATCGTATGGTGAAAGAACGCTGTTTGTGTGTTCGTTCGTCGGTTGACAGCGACGGAGCGGGTTGCTAGTTTGTATATAAACGCAATTTTTGCAAATCCACTTTTCATATACAAAACTAATCATTATATATTTTCTTAAAATTTAAACACAAAATTTCTTCAATTTCGATTACATTTAATAAACTCATTTTCAAATATGCCATATAGCATAACAAAAATTACCTAATACTAAGAAATTAAATAGGTTAAGTCTAACGATTAAGATGACTGAAATTGTAAACTTAACAAAATGAAAAAAAAAACAACAAAAAAAAAAAAAAATACAAAAATTAACCCAAAATTACATTTATAGTTAACATATTCGAATTTTTAAAACTATATTCCAAAAACTTTGAACTTTATAAAAATCGAATGTTCATTGATATCAAAATTAACGTAATTTTTGCTTAAGACATGCATTTAATTTTTGTAAAATCCGAATATTCATTCATGAACAATTTAACGTAAATTTTGCATATAATATCAACCTCTTTTACTTGAATTTGCAATGTAATATCGAATTGCTTGAAGAAGCGAACATTCAGTTGTGCATTGATAAAGATGTCAACACATTTTTCTCAGTGTATAATGGTTGGTGTTCGCTTATCCAAACAATAAGGAAAGAAGAATTTCCCAGGTCTGATCACCCTGCCAAATTCTTCTTTTCCCTGGTAGGATGGTGTAATGCTATGTGACAGTGCCATTACATTGTCACCAATGGCAATGATGGCAATGCCCTTCCATCTGCCTGGGGCTTAAGCCACTGTATTATCGACACTGTGTTATCGACAGCAGCCAACATCTGCCGATAGGCAGTGCCACCATCGGACGAGCATTCGATACTCGACCATATACTGACGCGCATCACAAGTTGACAAAGTTAAGTTTAATCCACTAAAAGTGGAACGAATAAATTTTTAATGCCCTATTGGCTAAAACAAGTAATCTCGGTGTTCACTTATTTTAAAAGTAACCAGTTTCAGCGGTTTCCAGCAAATCACCTACAGTAAGTAAATCTGCAGCGGCGCACCAAGTGGAATACGCCGAATTGGTGTGCCCACGCTCCAACGTTTCTGCGGATGCGTACACAAACGTACGAACGTTGGACAAATTAACAACCCTAATTTTACAGTGACCCTAATCATGTTCTTGACATTCGGAATTCAGTATTGGGTGTTGATGAGGCGAAGCATGAGTTGGTTTTCGCCATGAAGGGAGATTTGATGTCCCATTTGCACAGTCAAATGCGTTAACCTACAATTATATGGAAGTATGATTGGGTGGCGCTCGTTATAGGCGAGGTCTTGAGACGCTCCAAGACGACCCCCGGCCCTAATAATGTCATCGTTGTCGATAAATGGGTTGAGTGCCAATATCTCGCTTTTCCTATCAATATCCTTTCCCTTCTTCAAATTTACTTATCCTCCTCATAAAATCGTTTCTGATAAAGTTTAATCAAAACTTGAGTCGCTTAATCTCACCGGATGAGATTAGACACGACTTTTCTTGAAATGAAGCTTTTGTTTTGGGATGAGTTCTTCGAAAGGATCTCATAATGTATGATAGTACCTTCAAAGCTCTCGGTAAATCTGAAAAAACGGTCAAGAATATCGGCTCCTAGTTGCTTTGATACTGCGTAGGTCTGCGCCCAGTTTTCCTCCACGGAAGTATGATATTCATTTTCTTGTACTGTCCATTGGGAATTTTCTTCTTGTAGCCAAGAAGGCCCCTGCCACCACAAAGAATTGTTGACCAAATCCGATACCGCTAGTTTTCTGCTTCCTAAATCTGCAGGATTCGAATCCGAGTTGACATGAAGCCAGTTCTTGTTGCCGATCGATGCTCTTTGTGATCCTGTGTGAGACGAATGGTGGCCAGGAACATAGTGGAATCTGTCCATAAATGTTGTGAATTTGATGTTTCGGAAAATCGATTCAATAATCTCCACTAGAAGTACTGCTCCGCAAAGTTCCAAACGTGGAAGTGAAATGGTCTTCACTGGTGCTACTCTGCTGCATCGTATGCCTTTTCGGAAGCATCATGGAATCCATGTATTTCGACATCATCTTCTGGTGAAAAGTGTACCCATCGTGGTATACTTATTTTGTCGATTTCGTGATATTGCTGTCTGAAGTTTTTCCATCTTTCCAATGTGTTGGACGCGACTGACTCATTCCAAATCGGTACCCTCTAACCAGATGTTATGCATCAAAATTTTGGCCACAATGACCATTGGTGTGAATCGCTTTTTTCGTCAGCTTCTCACTTTTTCCAGTAACCCCGCATTAAAGTAAAATAGGTCGGAATGGGCATTCCATCTTATGCCTAATGCCTTAACGGTGCTGGTGTCTTCGAATGCCAGAAAGTCCTCGGTCAACCGATCGGTTTTTGGGACGTCGTTGAGAATTTCCTCAGAATTCGATATCCATGATCGGTAGACAATCCGTTGGAATTCGACGTGATCATCCCTCATCCAAATTTGCCTAAACATATTTTCGATGTCACTATTAAAAATGAAACGATATAGTCTCCACCGAAGTATAAGCACTGGTAGGTCTGACTGAAGTACTGGGCCTGGCAGGAGAATGTCGTTCAAACTTGTGCCATTTGCCGTTGGAATTGACGCAATGAATACGATGCGTACCTTAGTGTACCTTAGTACTCTCCACCTTTACTACGGCGTGAAGGGGAAAAAGTAATTGTCCGCCGAATCGACTGGTACCATTTCATGAATATTTTGTATATGCCCTAATGTCTCGTATTCACACAGGACCCTCATATATTCTCTTCCTAATTCCGGGTTCTTTGCTAAACGCGTTTCATTCCGGAAGCATTGCGAATACGCCCGGGTAAGGGAGCTTCCTATATTTATCCTATCTGGGTAGTTCTATCTGAATGGGAGAGAGGCAACATATCTCCCATCCTCTGTACGACTCGTAGTTTCCGTATATAGCTCTTCCCTGTCTTTATCATCTGCGTTTGGACTTTTATTTTTGGGCACATTTTCCAACTCCCAGAATTCTGTAAGCTGTTTGTCCAAAACAACTTCGCTATAAAAGGACACTATATTTCTGGTTAGATTCCGTGCTTCTATGCGCCCAGTTAAAATCCAACCGAAGACCGTTTCTTGGGACAAAAGTGTACTAAGTACATTCTTTTTCAGCCCACTCAGTATAATTTGCGGATATACGTCTTCGCCAAGTATGATATCAACTTCGTTGTTGATGTAAAATCGCTTGTCTGCCAAAACCAAGTCGGGGAAAGCCTGCATAGTCGTAGCTTCGATGTGGCAGGATGGTAGATTCCCAGTTAGTTTGGCTAGAATAAGCACTGAAGCAAGGGTTCACTGGTGAACGGAGTTCAATATTGGATGCCTCCTTGACCTGAGCCGACACGGCATTCGATGATGCCCGAATCTTGAGCATGCATCCTTTTTGCGGTAAATTGATTCTGTATTTGAGTCGTTCTGTCATAAACGAGCACTCTGAGCCGGAATCAATCAGTGCTCTTGCTGGGAAGTCTGTACCATTATGATGAATGGTTACTGGAGCTGTCCCTAGCAGCACACCTGCGCTTGAATGCACATGGCAGGATTTAACATTTCGATTTGAAACCGAACTTGATTTTTCACTTTGTGCACAGTAATTTAGTGACATTTGCTTGGTATGTACCAAGTCTTTTTGCAGGGGTTTCGTTGGCATGCCGTGTACTTTGCGGTTTTTGCACTTTCGAAGAACTCCCTATGAACCCAGACACTGTTTCGAGCGTCTGGAGGCGGTTGGACAAAAATTTGTCCATATCCTCTCACTTGGATATTTTCACTTTGTGGTCTATGCTTTGCTCCCATAGACCAAGCGTACTTTCCGGCAATTTAGTCGAACACAAGTACGTGATAATTGCATCCCAGTTCGTAGTGTCAATTTTACGACTTCGCAGGGACGAAAGGTAATTATTTATTTCGCGCTGAAGGGTTTTAATCGCGCTACCACACTAACTCTCTACATTTTCAAGTTAAACAAAATTTGGAGTTGCGAGTTCACTAAGATACGTTTGTTTTCGTATCTCTCGCATAAGTTTCTCCAGGCCGTATCAAATCCCTCATTCGTGAGCGGACATTTTTAACAATATCTTTTGCCTCACCTTGTATCTTATTGTTCAGATGGAACAATTTCTCCACAGGTGTTAGGCGTTTATTCAAGATATATATGGCCGTGAACATGTCACGAAATGTTGGCCATGACAGATAATCGCCCTTTAAAACTTCAGTATCACATGGAGGCAGGCGGATACTGTGTTCAAATTCGGGCTTTTTTCATCTTTATTGTCTGGTTTATTGTATGTCGCTTGGCGTGTAGCCATATCTGACATGCAGCGTACATATACTGTATATCCTCTCTTCATAAACTATACCAGTGGATTTTAACTTATCTGAATGCAGTTAGTCGTCATAAGCCGTTCTGGGTTTTCTCCACATTGCTTTCAAGTCCTCTTGTTGAAGGCCAAGAGTGTATTTGCTGAATCCTCTAATTCATTGTGTCTGATTCGAATTCAAAAATCTAATCAGCCAGCCTAATGAAACTTTCCATATTTTGGACTTAGAGGATATACAGAATCAAAACAAAACCGGAAAAAGATAGCTAAAGGTACGGTGAAATGATCAACCGATAAGGTATGCTTAATAGAAAGGGTAAAGGAAGTATTTTACCCAGGAAAATCAAAAACCCAACTCAATAAAATTTCAAATCAACCCAATTAATGTATTTTTAATTCAATTCAATTATATTTATTTATTGCAGACTTGGCCGCTTTGTCTGTCTTCTATGTTTGTACAGCAATAACACTCTTTGGCTTACTCGCCACCCACACGTATAAGGGAATATCTTCTATACTACTTATAAAATAAAGTCGCTAGAAAGCTATGTAAGGAATTGGCTTCGCACAGAATGCTCCGATTTGAAAGCGGTTTTTTGCATTTTAAAGCTTAGCTGTGTGAGATGGACTTTTTTTTATATAATGTGAAGGAATATATAAAGGGGGCGTGGCAATCGGACAAAGTGTGGTAAAAAAACCTAAATTTTTGGTTTACACAGCCATACATCATAACCTAATCAACCGATTAGAATGAATCTTCCTTGAAGTTAAACTTTGAAATATTTACTTGCGTTCTGCATCAAAAAAAAATAGTTGATTTCTTTCTAATTTAACCAATATTGTTTAAACAAAAGCAGTACTTTTTCCAAAAAAATCTGTTTGTGTGTTTGTTCGTTGCCAACCGAATAAGCGACAGCTGTGGTGAGCCATTCATTTGATGAATTCGAGAAAGAGCTCGGTAGCGTTACTTCACTTCGGACGTGTGTATGTATATATGTATGTGATGTTAATTATAAAGTTGTTTTAAACATTATCAACCTGCGTGAAACAAGGTGCGGGTTGCTAGTGTGTATATAAATAAATGTGTATATGTGTTTCCGCAACCAAGAGATCACGAAAAACATCCACAAATAAAGTGCGCGGTGTATCAAAACGAGCGATAAAGTGAATATTTAATAAAAAAATGTGCAAATAAATGAAAATTGTGTTAAAACGTAATGACTTTACTAAACAAAATTAAAAACAAGCCTTCGATTGAAATGTGCTAAGAAAAGTGAAAATCAAAAACCAACTAAAGATCAAAAGACTCAGTGAATTTTTTGAAAGTGAGGTTATGTTTCCTGTTGCCTTGCGCTGTGTCCAGAAAACCTTACCACTGGTGGGGGGATAATCCAGATAGTCACAAGGGTTTTGCAAACGTTTAATTTGCTTAAAAAAATTAAAGGAAAAAAATTATTTAACTGAAACTAAAAATACTCTTATTTCACTTAGCGCACTTATGGTTTGAATACACTCGTGGGCGGCACTTTGAAACATATTGGTTGCAACACGAAAAAAACTAAGTGGCAACAAATAAACAACTTACGTGCTTTGATGTGGTGATCGGCAGAAGTTGTTGATTGGTGTATATTGATATGTGTGGCAGCTGTTGTGTTAGTTGTTTGTTGTTGAGTGTAATATATAAACTAAGGAAATTTCGGCAGCGGTTTGTGACAAATTCAAATATTGAGTATTTTTCCAATCTTATAGCAACATTTTGTTGATGCTGTGTATAATGCAGCAGCGGTAGTGACGAAAAATATTGCCCCAAATAGCTTTGTTTTGATCCAAGTGATATCTTTATTATGTTGTTGTGGACTGTATTCTGGTTCCTCTCGATGGGGAGATGGACCATGTAAATTCGTGCTAGGTGCTAACTTGGAGCGGCGGTGGCTCAAAAGCACCGCGGTCGAATTTGTGGTCGGAAAAAGAAATAAACAAAACGAGATTTCTCGTTATAAATAATGTGGCCGTTTTTATTGTATGTGAGAAAAGATATTTACAAATTATTTTACCTTTTGTGAATATTGATGAAGTTGGTTGAAAATCCTGGGGTGGCCGTGACGATGTGCTCTTCTTCAGTCGTTGTAAAAGTAGACGGTTGTCCAATCGAGGGCAACCGTTGAACCCGAAAATTATCCTCCGGTTTTAAGGAGAGGTGTGTGCTGACAAAACACGAATATGCATGCATGCACCAACAGGTGGGTGGCTTGGTGTGGGTGATTAGAAGGGCGCTAAAACTACATTAGGGTGGCACATTTCTTTGTAGTTTAGGCATCTCGCTTAAACATGCCGGCCCCCTTGCGGTACGCAACATCTTAACCCGCCACAGGATTTTCCACCACGCTCTCTTAAGATACGGGCTTAAAAAACTGGTGAGTGCCGGATGGCGCTGTAACAGCCGTCTGCCTCCGAGCTACCTCCCGACGTTTGAGGTTTGGTCTCTGGTGGCTCCATCGTTTCGTACCTAGAGCTAAGAGATAGGAGGAAGAGACTTTAAAGAAATAAGAACGCTGCATATTTCTTGCCAGGAAATTATTTGTATTATTTATTTTAAATAAAACAAGAAGGAAAAAAAAATACAAAAAAAATGTTATTTTATGCTTACATCTAACCTTACACGCTAACGGCTCCCGACCTGTTTTGAAGTTGAGGCAGCATGATACTGATTAGGGCTGGTGGTACTATGTCGAGAGTGGCACTTTTTGCAGTCGTAAAAACTGGTGCAACTCGACACAGTATGTCCTGGGGATAGGCAGTTCAAACGGCCTTTGGTGGATTTGACAAAATTAATTCTCTCCACCGGAGTTAGTTTGAGAAAACGGGGACAGTTTCGTAATCTGTGGGCACTCGATTTGCAATTTGTGCACAGTAATTTTGTCATGTTTGCTTGGTATGTACTAAGTCTTTTTGCAGGGGTTCCGTTGGCATTCCGCGTTCTTTGCGGTTTTTGCGATTTCGAAGAACTCCCTTGAAACCAGACACTGTTTCGCGTGTCTGAAAGAGGTTGAACAACAATTTTTTCATATCCTCCCATTGTCCGTGTTCAAAAACAGATACAAATTGACGTCAAGGAGTTGTTTTTTGCTTTTTGTCGGAGAGAGGGCGACGATGAAAGAAGACGGGTAATGAGTTGCCTGTGCTCGCGAAACACGCTTTGTATTGCCGTTCCTCTCAATTATGTTATGTTGGCCGCAGATTAATTTTAACATTTTCCTTCATACCTTTTTTACATTCGCATGCACACATGTTAATAAACGACATACAAGTAATTGTATCAACAGATTTTTAAAGTTTGTTTCCAAGAAAATAATACAATTATATAAATTTGAGGTAAAAGACATTTTTTCATTTAAAATATTTGTACAATGCAGTAAAAAATTTCCTAGTACATATGTACTGTATGTATTGAGAGAATGTCAGTACAAAATATAATCAACCAAAGCAATTCCTTCCCGTATTTGAACAGCATGGGAAACACTTGAGCAACACCAAAAGAGAATTGCCGATAAAATCAACTCCGAGTTTCTCTTTTTGGACACGGACATTTGGATATAACCACTTTGTGGTCTATGCTTTGCGCCCATAGACCCAGCGTACTTACTTAGTCGAACACAAGTACGTAATAATTGCATCCCAGTTCGAAGTATCAATTTTATGAGTTCGCAGGGACGAAAGGCAATTATTTATTTCGCGCTGCAATGTCTTTATTGCGCTACCACACTAACTCTCTACCTTTTTCAAATTAAACAAAATTTGGAGTTGCGGGTTTACTAAGATACGTTGTTCTCGTATCTCTCGCATAAGTTGGAGATGGAATAATTTATCAACCGGTGTTAGGCGCTTATTTAACCCTAGACGGTCATTCTTCGTCAAAATGACTACGAACTATTTTATTTTCACTGTAAATAAGTTTTTTATTGTTCGTGTTGATCTCCGCTTTCGTACAGCGATAGTCGGTTATTTACTCTCTTTGAATTTGTATTTATCAATAATGAAATAAATAATTAAAAAAAAATAAAACGCGTTCATTATTTCGACCCTACTGAAAATGGATTTGAAATAAGTCGTCGTCATATTTACGAAATATGACGTTAATGTACAAAAAAAAGGATGACCGTCCAGGGTTAATATATATATGGCCGTGAACATGTCACGAAATGTTGGCTATGATAGATAATCGCCCTTGAGAACTTCAGTATCACATGGGAGTAGTCGGATACTGTGTTCAATTTCGGGCTTTTCTTCAGTTTTATTTTCGGGCTTATTGTATGTCGCTTGCCGTGTAGCCATATCTGACATGCTGCGTAAATAAACTGCATATGCTTATTTGTATTTCTGTTTAACAGAAACTATACCATAAGCTTCTAGCTTATCTGAGTTTAACAACTCATCATAGGCCGTTCTGGTTTTCCTCCACATTGATTTCTAGTACTCTTGTTGGAGTCCAAGAGTATACTAGCTGTGGACTTTCTCCTCTAGTTCATTGTAGTCTGATTCGAATTCACCTATCGAATCAGCTAGTTTAATGAAACTGTCCATAACTTTGGATGTAGAGGAAATGCGGAATCAAAACAAAATCAGAATAGGTTAACTGAAGGTGCGATGAAATGCTCAACCGTACAGTAGAAAATGTCCAATAGAAAAGGTAAAGGCAGTATTTTACCCAGGAAAATCACACTCCAACTCAATAAAATATTCAAAGTTAACAAGGTTTATTTTAATTTGTTCTGTTTATTTATATTATTCGCAGACTTGGCCGAAGCGTCTGTATGTTACACAATCAAAAATTGAATACAAAGCTCTTTGGCTTACTCGCCACCCACACGTTTAAGGGGATATTGATAGAAATATATGTATATGTGTTGCCGCAATAAATAACACAAAACCATAGATAAAGTGCGCGGTGTATCAAACGAGCAATAAGGTGAATAACAAATTAAAATTATGATAATAAACGACAATTGTGATTAAATTAAATTTAGTGAATTTAATATAACTAGCTTTCGTTTTAAGTGCTGTGTACGTTTTTTACCGAAACAAGAAGTGGAGAAGAAAAACAAAATAAAGATCGAAAGGCTAAGTGAACTTACTGTGAAAGTGAGGTTATGTTACCTCTTGCCTGGCACTGTGTCCAGAAAACTTTACCACTGGTGGGGGGATAACACTGGTCAACTACATTTTCGTACATTGCTTTTGCACCCAGAAATAGGAATATGAACATAAAAAAGTGTTTGCTTTGGTGTTCTTCGAAAAAATCAGAAGAACGAAAAACATGAAAATTCATCAAAATTTGACAAAGATTTGATTTATTCTAATATAGTAAAAATCAATTTAAGATTTTTTCTTATAAATTTAGTTTTAGAATACAGTTTAAATGTTTAAAAATGCTTTTTCCTGCTTTTCCTGCCATAATCGGTAATATTTTCTCTTATTAACTTCCAAATATAGTCCCCCATCATGCTTTCCGTATACTGGCCTTGGTAGCGTTTCTCAAACTCCATTATATCTTGATGGAATCGCTCCCCGTGTTCTTCTGAATAAGCTCCCATATTATCTTTGAATTTATCCAGATGTGAATGTAACATGTGCATCTTTAGCGACATTATATATCCGATGGCGGAAAAATTCGTCATCATGCCAGTTATCAGCTCTTCATAATTTTCATCCCTATGATTTCCAAGAAAGCCATGAACTACTGCCTTAAAACTGTTCCACGCTAGTTTCTCCTCATTGCTAAGTAGGTCCGGGAAAATATCGCAGTTCATAATTTTTTTTATTTGAGGGCCAACAAAGACTCCAGCTTTAACTTTCGCCTCTGACAGCTTTGGAAAAAAAGTGTGCAAATATTTGAAAGCTTTAGACTCAATATTAAGAGCCTTCACAAATTGTTGAATAAGGCCCAATTTAATATGCAATGGCGGCATCAATATGTTTTAGGGTCGACAATTGCTTCATGTTTAATATTAAATCTTCCCACTCCATACTCAGTACGTTCAGGCCAATGTTTTTGGCGATAGTGGGCGGCATCATTTCTGCTATCCCATGGGCAAAGATGACAGGAGTATTTGGTATATCTACCTTGCATTCCAGTAAAAAAACAAACCATCTTGAAGTCTCCAATAACTTCCCACTTACTCGTATATTCCGTATATAGATTTCAGTTAATAGCATTTTAATACTGTCATAATTTTCTTTGAGATGTATGGAATGTGCCAGTGGAATAGATGGAAATTTGTTCCCATTGTGTAATGTGTGTGCTGTCGATAAAGAGGCGCCATCCATTTGTATTACAAGGAATACCAATTGCTTCAAATAAACCTTTCACGTCATAGCAAAAACAGAGTCCATCTTCCTTACTGTAGAAACAAGAAAATTCTTCATGACGCTTTCTTTCCCGAGATATTCGAACATCGGAAGTAAGTAAATTTCGTTGTTTAAGCCGCGATGCTAATAACTCTGCTTTGTCTTTTGATAGATTTAAGTCTCTTATTAAGTCATTGAGATCTTCAGAGTTGATGAGATGTGGTATTCCTGGTTGAAATTGAGGAACAAATTCGGAATGTACGGATGCAGATGAATAAACTTACGCTCCAGAATGCTTCTGCAAGAGTTACATGAAACATGTGGAGCCCATTTTTTGTCCTGGTTTTTAACAGGTAGACAGAAGTAGGCTAGGTAGGTCTCGCAAATCCTTGTGTTTTTAATTAAATAAAATTTTTTTGTCTTCTTTTAATACATTCGCCACATATGTATATAGCAAAACGAATTAGCCGATCGTGTAAACTTCTCGAATACATCATTCCTCTGTGATATGCAAAAACATAGTGTCGCCCACAACGAGTGACCCAAGAAACTTCAGCTTCTTAAAAAAAATTTTACTTACAAAAACGCTATCAGGTAGCTGGCATGCTCTATTGCTAGGCCTGCTAATCCGTCAGTAAAAGTTTCGATGAGTTTCTTAATATGTACTTAACGAATTGCCAAAGCTACCTAAAATCATGTGTATCTGGGACCTTTTATTTCCTTTTTACTGTTTCTCAGCCACTTTTTTTTGGTTTTTTTTAAGATGAGTATGTTGTGCTTTAAGTAGATCTTTTTTCGATGCATCGCTGCATCAGGTAGCTACCCGCCGCCCCCTATCGACCGAAATAGCACGAAAGGACCTACATTAGCCTGGTGCAAAAATGCAAAATTTTCAAATCGCTATAACTTCCACAAAGCCAAATATTTTTGATTCGTAATTGCATTTTTTTATAGGATTGAACATAGAATCCGAATATATAGGGCAAAACCCATGTACAGAAAAAAATGTTTGTTTGTTGACGTGTGTAATCCAGATAGTCACAAGGATATTGAAAACGTTTAATTAAATTTAAAAAATGAAAAGAGACTGAACAAAAAAAATCACTATTATTAGATAATCACTTAACGCACTTATGTTTGATTACACTCGCGGACGGCACTTTTAAACAATTTGTTTGCAACACGAAGAAAAATAAGTGGCAAGAAATATACCACTTACGTTATTTGATGTGGTGATCGGCAGAATTTGTTGGTTGTTGATTGTGGTATATATTGTAATATGTATACACTTTTGGTAATATGGCAGCAGCGAGTTGTGGCAGGGTGTGCTGGTTGCTCGTTGTAGATAGTGTCGCAGCGTTGAAATGTTGAATTTTTCCAAATGTGTTTGGTTGTGTGTGTTTGTTATTAATGTTGTTGTTGTGCACTGTATTGGGCTGGTTCCTCTATAGACGGGGAGATAGGACCATGAGCAATTGCGGCAGTGGTGCTTCGCTGGAGCGGCCGTGGCTCGTATTGTGATTATGAAAGTGAAAATGAGAAAAAAAACGAGAATTCTCGTTATAATATAGGCTGTTTTATTTTGTGGAAAAAATATAGTTACTAATTATTTTTACCTTTTGTGAATATTGATGACGATGGTCGGAAACTCCTGGGATGGCCATGATGTGGTTGTGTCGACTGTCGCTGAATAACTAGAACGTTGTCAAGTCGAAGACAACCGTTGACCCGAATATGTGTGCTGCCAAACACGAATATGCATGCATGCACACCCAGGTGGGTGGTTTGGTGTGGGTGATTGGAAGGGCGCTAAAATGACACTAGGGTGGCACATTTTTTAGGAATTTAGGCATCTCGCCTAAACAAAATGAAAATGTGTGTATGCCTTCTTACTTAAGAGTTATGGAAGACTTGGTATGAACTATTACGTTACACAATTTTGAAAGTAGTTTTCTGCCAGATTATTTTTAACATGTAGTATATAATGTTGAAGGTTTAAAAATTATGTAAAAAATGAAATATAAATTACTGTTTAGACTGTTATGTTTCACGAAGGAATTGTTACGTCACACGCGCGACTTGCGTTTGGATAAGCAGTGTATTACGCATGTGACTATTCGAATAAAAAATTCATTTATTCCAAGGATATAAATAATTCGAAAAATGTTTATTCGAATAATTTATACTTTTATTCGAGTAAATGACAACTATTCGAATAATAGGTATTCGAGTAGTTAAACAAATATAGGGTGTTTTTTTTACAGGTTTGTTTTTCGAATAGAGATAAAACTGGCATTTTGTGGTCAAATCTGGCAACTCTAATGTCATTTATGTTCAGTTTGGTTTGCCATTTCATCATGAACAGGTTGACAAAAGAACAACGCTTGCAAATCGTGCAAATTTATTTCGAGAATAATGGTTCAGTACGCGAAGTTTACCGTGAGCTCCGTCCATTTTATGGTCGACATAATCGTCCATCAGAGCAATTAATTCGGTTAACCATGGATCGTTTTCGCACTACGTTTACTCTATGTGATAATACGCATCCGCAGAGACGTCGAACAGTGCGCACCGAAGAAACAGTTGCCGCTGTAGAGCAAAGTGTTGAAGAGGACCCGAATGAATCGATTCGCCACCGTGCACAGCAATTGGAGCTTTGTCCATCAACTTTATGGAAGATTTTGCGCAAAGATCTTGGCTTGCGACCTTACAAGATCCAGCTTGTGCAAGAATTAAAGCCGCGAGACCATGCAATGCGTCGTGATTTTGGTGTATGGGCCGAAAATGAGATTGATTTCGATGCTGATTTTCATCGCAAAATTTTGTTCAGTGATGAGGCTCATTTTTGGTTGAATGGCTACGTCAACAAGCAAAATTGCCGCATTTGGAGTGAAGAGAATCCACATGAGACCCTTGAAACGCCATTACATCCACAAAAACTGACTGTTTGGTGTGCTCTATGGGCTGGTGGAGTCATTGGGCCATACTTCTTCCGCAATAATGCTGGAGAGGCAGCTACCGTTAATGGAGACCGGTATAGAGCCATGATAACCGACTATTTTGTTCCCGAATTGGATGGCATGAATGTGGATGAGTTGTGGTTCCAACAAGACGGCGCTACATGCCACACAGCGCACGTCACAATCGATTTATTGAAGGAAACATTCGATGAGCGCATAATTTCGCGGAATGGACCTGTCAATTGGCCACCAAGGTCGTGTGATTTGACACCATTGGATTATTTTCTTTGGGGATATGTGAAGTCGCTCGTCTACACCAACAAACCAGAAACGTTAGGGGAATTGGAAGCCAACATTCGTGGCGTTATTGCCGACATACGGCCCCATATGCTCGAAAAAGTGGTTGAAAATTGGACCTGTAGAATTGGCTTTATTCGAGCCAGCCGCGGCGGCCACATGCCCGAAATCATATTTAAACATTAATGGCATAAAATTATCCTTCCAATAAAGTCAAATTGATGGACCTTAAAACGATTTTCTTGTGTTTTATTTTAATTCGAAGTTTTATACCCCTAAAAAAAACACCCTTTATAACTACTGCTTATGCACACAGTTGTACACGCAAACATACATACACACATACAAAACGTGAATGCATGCTCATACCCAGTTTACCAAACTCGGAGCGCTCCGAAATAATGATCCAAAAAGAGTCCGCAATTTGAGTTTTTTTGGAGTGTTATTTAGTAAACATTAAAAAAGCCACTTTTTTATGAAGATTCGCGGAGCCTTGGGAGAAGAAATGAATATTGTAGAGCGGATAAACTGCAAGGCTCAGTTATATGAAAGATTTGGAGCGTTTTCTGATCCTTTTTCTTGTACGCGTAATGAGAACTGTGAGAAAATAAACGTTGTAGAGCGAATGAACGGCAACGTTCAATTTTATGGATGTTTTAACCTTTATGTCAACAGCAGAACTTTTTTACGCACGTCAACAGCAACACACCCGGGTATGTACATACGTTTTGTATGGCAAATGGCATGCCGTTATAACCCGGCAGGTACACATCTGCGCTAAAAAGTATAAAATAGGGTTTACCAGTATTACGGATTTTATCATCACGTTTCTGTTTATTTTGTGAAAATAAAAAAATAAAATCAAAGTGAAATGGCAGATGGTAAATGGTTTACTCCGCGACAACGAAGCGCACTTTCGTACGAAGAACAGCAAGCATATATTCGTCAAACGCTTGAAGAGAGCCAAGAAGAAATAAGTGACCACGATTCAGTAGTTGGTGACGAGGCTTTAGATGAATGTGTAGGTGATATTGGTGGATGACTCAGACTTAGAAGAGCCCACGTTACCAGAATATGACCCAGAGGACGGCAGTGATTCTGATGAAGAACTTCAAGATGCACCAATTGAAACTGGGGAATATTTTACTGCCAGAGATGGTAATGTTTGGTCTTCGATACAACCACAACCTGTAAGATTCCGTACGCACAACATTCTAAGAAGTGCACATCTAGACCAGTACGGGCAACGCAAGGTTTGACCATTTCAGAAACGTTCAAATTTATAATGTTAGACGAAATATGCGACATAATTATTCGTGAATCAAATCGAAAGGCAAGGCAATTCTTTGATGATGACAATGCAAAACATCCAACAAGAGAACCGAGATCATGGATTCCCATAACAGAAAGTGAATTTGATGCATATTTGGGCGTACTTTTGCTAAGTGGCGTTACACATTCTGGTTACGTGCATACGAAAGATTTGTGGAATACTAAATCACATCCATTATATCGTGCTGCAATGAGTGTACGACGATTTTGGGAAATTAGCCGCTTCATTCGTTTTGATAATGGAAACACACGCCAGCAACGCAAACAAACTGACAAAGCAGCAGCAATATCGGACGTTTTTTTGATGCTAAACAGCTGTCTTCGTAGATATTACGTGGGAGGAGCCAACGTCACCGTAGATGAACAATTGTATGCTTATCGTGGTGGAACTGGCTTCACGCAATACATACCATCAAAACCTGCCAAATATGGGATAAAAGTGTGGTGGGTGTGCGACTCCATTTCGTTCTATCCATTGCAGGTACTATCAATATTGTTGAAAATTGTTGAAAGTATAAATAACTAAATTGAATTTAATTTTTCAATGCAGGGACAAATCGATACAGGAATGGCACCGTCTGGTGAACGTGAAAGAAACGTTGGTGAAAGAATAGTTAAAGATTTATGTATCAACCTTTTTGATGGAAGTGGAAGAAATATTGTATGTGACCACTTTTTCACTAGCTATAACTTGGCAAAATCTTTGATGATAGACAATAATTTATCTATATTGGGTACTTGCAACAAAAGGCGTACATTCGTGCCAGCAGCATTTGCCAACGCCAAGAGACGTGAAGCTGAATCGTCAATGTTTGGGTTCTATAATCACGTTACGATGTGCTCGTACGTGCCCAAGAAAAACAAGGCAGTTGTATTATTGTCCACTTCTCATTATACAACAGAAACGTCCGGTCCTAAGAAGAAGCCATTGCTTATATTGGACTACAACAAAACCAAAGGTGGAGTTGATAGCATGGGCATGTGCTTGTCCGAATATAGTACCAAGCGGCGCACAAATAGATGGCCTTTGGCTTTCTTTTATAATATTGTGGACGTTGCTGCGTTTGCTGCATACATAATATACGTTGACAACAACACTCACCTGAAGTCATATACAAGCCGACGTAGGATGTTTCTCCATCAGCTAAGTGAGCAACTATGCAAGCCAGAAATAGAGAGAAGGGCGAATAACAGCAGAATATCCAGAGTTTTTTCAACGCGCAACGCCATCGAAGCCATGATAGGTAGGCTCATCCGAGTTGTGGATGCTGGACGACATGAAGCGGAGGAGCGTGATAGTACGGGACGCCTAAAAGTAAAGGGGAATTGCTACATCTGCTCCAAACGACGCCCTACTCGTAAAGCATGCACATTATGCAACAAACCAGTGTGCGCAGAGCATTCCAAAGACTTGCCGCAATGCGATAGATGTAATTGAATTTCAATAATTTTAAATTTTTTCGTAGTTTTTTTAATATTTTTTTCATAAGTATTTTATAATTTTTATGCCATAAGTATTTTTTTCACTCAAAATAAACTATACTTTTCAAATATTATCATATTTGCATGCGATTTACTATACATATGGTATGGTAAAATTGGGACTATTGCGTAAAACAGTTTTCGCTAGGATATCACGAAATTTCAAGTCGATCCGATTATCCAGTTCAGAGCTACAGCGTTTTGAAAACGCAAAACATACCCAGGTATGTTGCCGTTGACATAAAGGTTAAAGCATTTTCTGAAGTTTGTTTTCGTCTAAGAGAACGTAAAGTTTTTTCTCAATGTCTATCAATAGCTGAAAGTCAAGGGAACTGTAGTTAAAAACCAAACGAAAAAATATATTTATTGATATTCATACTTTCAGATGGACTTGTACAAATTTTTATATTGGAACGAATTTTCGTCATGCTGTGACAGCATCCAGACTATAAATACATGACAACGGATAGACACAGGTCAGAACGAAATCAAGCACTGAAGATGGCGGTTCGCCGAAACCGGTTTGTTACAAAACCAAAATTGACAAGGGATTACGAAAATTCGTTCCAATATAAATCCAGTATCCACCCTGTCGGAAAAACACAAAACCAAATCAACTCAATTGTACAAATATCTTTAATTAAACTTTTTTCTTCTTCAAAGTGTAGTAAAAAAGTTTGTCTAAAAAGAGTCACAAAAGACTCAAACTAAGTATCAGTAAAGCATCAATAAAAGGCTCCAAAAAGAGTGAAAAAAGGCTGCGAACCCCATCAGAATGGAGGAAAAAATGTGCCTAAAAAGAGTCAAGAAAGGCTCCATTCCGAAAAGCATCAATAAAGAGCTCCGAAAAGAGTCCAAAGGGGATCCGAAGTTCATTAGAAAAGAGTCAGAAAACGCTCCAAATTCATCGGATTCGGACTCATTTCCGACTCTTTTTTATGACTCCTTTAGGTGTGTCCGCGTAGAACGATTTTTAGCTCCATTTGGGCTCCGAAAAGAGCTCATTTCGGACGGCAAAGCTCCGAGAAATGTGCGTTTTATAGCTCCGAAAGGAATCTTTTTTCGCACTTCTGGTTAGCTGGGTAGGTACAAGCGATGACGACAGTGAATTCCAACATCTCTCGCCTTTCAATACAACTATTCGATTACCACTATTTGAATAATACTATTCGAATATACGGATAAATTATTCGAATAAATGCTAATCGAATTTATTGAAATGACTATTATTATTAGTTTATTCGAATAGTATTTATTCGAAAATAATCTCACTACTACTAAACATAGTTTTGACAGTTGTCTTAGGATTAGACATCCAAAACTTTCTGAAGAATGAACAAAAGATTCGAAGGAAGCAAACCCTTATTTACTAATCTCGTTGAAGTAATAGACCTAAATAACACTACGAAAAGTTATTAAAATAAACAATTATATGCTTAAAAGTAACAATTTTTCCATCAATCATTTGAATTTGGTGAGCAGGTGCAATAGCGCGGATATTTTTGGTGAAAACTGCAGGTACGTTAAAAATGTGGCAACAAAGTCCGAAGCACAATTCACAATACATTTACTAGACAATATATGCTTTCTCACAATCAATTTGGAAGTTGTGCCAATACCATCGACACAACCTTTACCGTGAGAAGTGGCAAAGTAGTTCCAATAGATGTTTGTATTAAATTCGCTTTCAAAGAGAGGAATAATTGCAGCGATAAACATATTTTCAAATTGCGATGAAGGCCCTTCGCCACAAATTTTAAAAATCTTCACCGATTTTGGCAGTCCTGTTAGCAATATGTACATATTTAATAATGGTTTATTTCGTGTGTATTAAGCTGTTAGATACGAAGACCTTTGATTGGAATTCCTGGTTGTGATAAAAGGCAACAGTAAATAAAGTTAATTGTTTCGGCTAAGTCCCCCATGATTAAACAGATCATTTGATGCTGTGGGGCGATCGTATTTGTTGAAAGAAGGTGTCCGGACCCCTCCTCCCCCTTACAGTTTAAAGATTTTTTTTTTCCTGATTATTCTTTTCAAAAAAAAAAAAAACTTGAGCAAGTCAATCAGGAATAATATTGCAGTTGAGTAGAGAGACCATCTCAAGAGCACAAATATACACAAGAACATATTATATTAATTTTGTTAGTTCCTATTTTGCGCAGACATAAAACTGGGTGTATTGTGTTCACTTTCATCAGAACTTTGATTTCTCTATTTACAATTAAGCTGTATCAGTAGAGAGATTATTTTCTCCTTCGAACTTCGTTTTGGATGAAAGGAGGTACAGCTTCAGCGAAGTCACTCTTGAGAAGTTATTGCTCGTAAACCTTAACTCATAACCAGTGGCGTAGCCAGGGGCAGAAGGGGGATTAGGGGTAAATTCCCCCTTCGCCAATGACCTCCTATTTTTTTACTTTCGATCGAATAACACAATACCATTTGATGGTTCTGATTTATAATTTTCTTATTTTAGATTAATGACAAAGTGCATTTTTATGAATACATGAAATTATCGGTTAGTGGAATATTAAGCCTATATACATACACTAATCTTTTTGGACCTTCTACAAATTCGAGGTTCGTCATAAAATAACAGATCGAAATAATACCGTACTTTTCGAAGTTTGAGTTGAACTAAAACTCTAATCTCTTATCTCTCACGTCTTTAAAAATCCGAATTCAGGCGGTCGGAAAATTCTAGAGTAGGCAGGCTCAATCATTTAATTAGAACACACAAAGCAGAAAAATAGATAGCGACGAGAATTTTTTACACGTTTTATATAAAGGTATGGCCCATTATCTAATAGAAAACATTCGAAAACAAATTTCAAACTTTGTTCTAAACCTAGAAAAATTAAAGCAAGTTTCATCATCATTCCTCACTTGTTTATCCTAATTTTTATAAAAAATTTGGAAATACAGTTTTATGATATTAAATTTTAGTATTTATAAAAAAGTGTCAGGGTGAAGTTGGCAAAAAATAGTGCCAATAATGGGCATTTATTGATAAATTTTATGGTTCCAGTTTTTTTATGCGAAAGGCCCAAAATTTTAATTTCAGCATTTTCTCTTTTGCTCAGTATTATAAAATTCTTAGGTCAACAATAAAAACTTTTTTTGTTAACACAATGCGTTCTGCCTTTGTGTAATAAACTTCAACAAATAAAGATAGACTTAGTGCTTGTAGTGGATTTCGCAAAAGACCTAGGGCCGGTTTCACCAACGCGACTAAGACTAAAACTAAGTCGTGACTTAAGTTAGCACAGATTCGAGACTAACTTAATTTTGGGTTTCACCAACTGAGCGACTTAAATAATTTTGAGCACTACAACCCGATCAGATGTTTTATGCATAGTAGTATTTTTTCTTACCAGACAACTCTGAGCATCCCAATACTCCAGTGCGAAAAGGGCATGTATGGCCATACAAGAAGGAATGTATTGATCTTACACCCATTTCGTTTTAGTTGGAAGGTACTAAAATTAGCGCTTAATTGAAAACGATAGTTTCGTAATGGTTGCATGCTAGAAAACAAGCGTTCACATGCATCTACGCTTACCCTGTTAAAGTCAAGCATGGTGAAGTTTCCGACTGGGGCGTTGCACAAAACAAATTAGCAACATTACTGACATTTAGGTTTTGAACCACAGCAACACTGCTTAGTCGAGAATAAGTCAGCTGGCAAGTTGACTAAGTTGTGACTTAGCTAAGTTAGGTGGTGAAACTGAAAATCGCTACTTAACTAAGTTAAGTCGAGTTGGTGAAACCGGGCCTTAGTACTGGAGTTACGACGTATTCGTTCCGACGAACATGACTTTGAAAAATTGTTCAGAACTTGTGACATGGATATCAAATAAAACCGATTTAAATCTAGTCAAAGTCGGCAAGCATGTAACTTAGATGTTTATTTCAAGATTTCTGTTTTTTATCCGTTTATGTATAGATAGTCGATTCACTCAACATAAAACTATCTTTAGAGATTTCGCTTCGGTTTTTCGACAAACCACAGAAAGTAAAATGACAAACATTTATTTAAGCTTGCTGAATTTTATGAACCACTTGTTCAAAGCCAAACCAATTTATGGAGAAGGTTCTTAAAATTGACATAATCTTCCGCCAAAAACTGCGTTTTACGCAGAGCTGCGACAAAACCTCATTTCATAACTTATAAAATTGCTACGTTTCCACTTTTACAGTAGAACTCACCTTTTCAACCCTTATTCTTCTTTAAATGCCGCTTAACGGTCTAAGCGATTTTGGCCTTTGACCATAGCTCGCCAATCGTTACGTCTTTCTGCCAATTGGAAACACCCCGGGATCCCAAATCAGTATCCAGTTCGTCCTTCCAACGGAGTGATGGTCTCTCTCTTCCTCTGCTACCACGGGTGGGCTCCGATAAGAATACCTTCTGGGCCGGAACATCTTCATTCATTCGTAAAAATGGCCTAGCTAATTAAGACGTTGGGTTTTAATTTGTTGGACTATTTCGGGGTCTGCATATAGTTCATACAGCCTAAAATTAAATCTCCTTCGGTACTCGCGCGTAAGTGTCCGTAAATCTTTCGAATAGTCTTTCTCTCGAATACTCCCAGAGCTGCCTCATCAGATAATGTCAGAGTCCAACCTTCTGCACCATAAACCAGGACGGGTACCATAAGTGACTTATTTATTTTCGTTCTAGGAGAGTGGACCTTGCTTCGCAATTGCCAACTCAGTCAACCCACTTGTTTGCGTTAGTGATTCTTCGTTTTATTTCTAGACATTATTCTTGGTGTTAATGCTGGTTCCCAGATGAAAAGCCTAAAGATGGTAAAAACTTATCTACGTAACTCTGCAGGAGAAGTAATTAAAATATTGATATGTACATTATGCTTTACAATTGTTGAATATCTTATCTTATTTATCCCTTCTCTTTATACAAGAAGATTCAAACTTGCTTTATAAGTAATAATATTTTCTTGAAGACTTCTGTATTATCCTCAATACAAGGTTATGGAAGCAATTTCTTTTATATCAAAGAAACCACTGTAGCTCTTCGGAAAAAAATTGCAAAAAATTGGCAAAATGTGTCACGACCTTAAAATTTACACATTACTGTATTAAAATTTAATACAAAACTGCATACTTCAAAAAATTCCAAAAACTCTGAAAAAAAGTCAAAACCATGGTGAATTTTGCGTACTTTTTTAAACCTAATTTATTGTGTTGTGAGGACCCCAAATCCTAGGTCTATGGGACCTCCACAAATTTGTATATAGTTCCCAGAATTGAATTTATATATTTATTATAACTTTATATGTTGAAATATTGAACATTTACACATGTGAGGTGGGGTTTGTCAAAGGCTGAAGTACGCTCAGCCGCTCAGGTCCCACAAACCCCTACTCAATTATAACACAATTTATTTGTTGGGGGAGATAGAGAGACAGAGAGGGAGAGAGAGAGACAGAGAGGGAGAGAGAGAGGCAGAGAAGGAGACAGAGACAGAGAGGGAGCGATGCCGATTGCGATGGCACCAGAACCGGAGGGAGCGTGTATTAGAATGACGGTACAGGTACAGGTTACGGTCACGTTCCCAATCTACGGTGGTTATCCTATCTTACCAAGAGCCGTGCGCTTACGGTGGCTTGGCACGGATGAGTACGGTGGCGATTCTGCGGCTTGCGATGGACGGTAGTGGGTGACGGGGATGGCGGTTATATCTATGCGGAGTATGCAGCTTACCTATGAGGAGTATCCCTTATTAGTGGAGGTATACAAATGTATATTAAAAGCTTCTGGGGCGGCTCTGTACTCCCCTCAGAGTGCTTCGGGCTAAAGCCCTAGCGTTCCTGAGTTGTATAAGTGAGTCCCCCTTTTGCATTTGACCCGGCACTTCAATCAGGGAGCGGGAAAGAGAGGGTCCTCGGCCACCCTGCATGAAGCGTCCGCACCTGATGAAACCCTTGTGCTATTTATCGGGTCTGGTATTTCCCTGAGGGAGGGTTTCGGACTAGTTCTGGACCCATCCTAGGAGAGATACCCGTGCCCATTCATCCTTCGGGGTCAGCGGGAGCAGAATCCTCTGCTTACCACGATGGATTTTTGGAGAATATCAGTCCCCATGGGTGGAAAAGTGGAAGATCCATGAGCCTAAAGGCTCATGATGAGACCAGCTTACCTATGAGGAGTATGCCTTTCGCGGCGCAATTTGTGCTTAAGTCCTTAGGCGCTTATAAATTCGTTGAGAATTACTCTCGGCGATATGTGTGGCGATTGAAAAGTGCAAGGGCGGTTACCAAGCAAACATTTTATGCATACACTCGCTGCAGTATTTTAAAAAAAAAATTTATTTTCGGGTTTTGGAAAAGTCGATTTTTCGACCAAAACAAGTCCCAAAACCCGAAAATTTAATTTTTTTTCTAAAAACCGTTATCGCCAACGCTTTTAGAGCATAGTTTTAAGTGGGAAGGAAATATGAGACAAATTCGGTTTATCGAAAACATTTTTGCATATATGCTGAAAAAACGCTTAAAAAAATTACGAAAGGCATACATTAACAAAACACTCCCCAAAACCCAAAAAATATTTTTTTTTTCGAAAAACTGTTATCGCCAACGTTTTTAGCGGAAATTTTTGGGTCGGACAGGGTATACATGAAAATTTTAAAATCAAATGAAAAATTTTTTAGTAGGTCATGAAAAAAACCTTAAAAATCAAAGTCGAAAAATGTAAAAAAAATGAAATTTCGCAGGATCGAAACTTTTTGGGTATGCGTAGTGGAACTTTTTTTTCCTGAGCCCAAAATCTATCGAAAAATCTATTTTGTATGTACCAGTGATGTCGCGAATATTCGCATTCGAATGTTTTTGGACGTTTGCATTCGCAAAAGTTTCTGCGAATGTTTTGCGAATATGAATATCAGAAAAAAAGTTATTTGAAGATAATACCAGGCTAATAGTTAAGACTAAAATCCATTTATTTCTAATGTTTTTTAATGCATCAAAAAGTTACTCAACTTTTAATATATGATCAAACTAAAAATATATTATTCAACGATAAACTATAAATATATTTTATCTAAACAAACAAATAAAAAATTGTAGACGCTTACACAAGAATACTTCTCTCTTAGAAAATTACGATTAATTTTTGTTTGAACAATCTTTTTCAGTTATTAATTAAACTTCAGCCACTCAAATATAACAATAAATCGCAGGACAGCTTCGAAGAAAACCCCTTGACTGACAGGCTTTGACAGAACCTGCCCCCGTTCTCAATCACGGTTGCAATAATCGCAATCACGTATTGGCTTCGTCAATATAAACCAATGAATCTGTGATTTGTGTTATTTAGATGATAGAGGAATGCAGATGTGAATTTAAATTTATAACACAAACAAATACGTGCAGACTAAAAAAATTTATGCTTTTTCCCCAATGTTTTTTAATATTTATTGCAACATGAATTATCATGGGGTTGCTTTCAGTTTCGAATGCTCAGTTTTAATAAATGTGAATATTGTCTTTTGTTGTGTAAAAGGAAATTACTTTGGAAATGTCGCTTGAAAACCAAATAAGTGTTAGCAAAGTGAGAATGACGTAAAACTCTCTCGAAACGCCAAACAGGAGTCAGTAAAAACTTGCAGCAAAACATCTGTTGCCATTTCGATTGGTTATTAGCTCAAATTTTCTCATTTTTGCTGTTGCTTTCCCATGTCACGATTAGCTGTTATCACTTGCAAGTTTCACTGAGTAGACTTCCCCCAGCAGAAACTTGCAACTCCCTCTCTCAATGAAATGTTAAAGTGCCTTCTCTCGCTGCAAGTGTTCTGTGTCACCGAACACTTTACAGTAAAAATTTTATAAAATTTTAAAAAATTTTGTTTGCTCTTATTCTATGTATATCACTGTGCAGTCACAGTCTCATAGTCACAAGACACACTGTTCATAAAAATACTAACTCTAATTTCAACAGAGTGCTGTCAAGATAAACATTTTTATACCACTTTGGTGCCACACTTCGCTACTTTGTTGGTTTGTGTTGTTGGGCTGCGGAGTAAGTTGCGCTACTTACAGACATATACTCTGGCCAGGAGGGCCAGAAACACTAGATTATTTATATTTATAAAAACTCATCGTAGACAACTTCGTACTCCGTACACTGCCTTTCACTCCGATTCGCAAAAGTAGATGTCAAAATAGTAGGGGTAAACAATGCCCAGGAGTCTTGGCAACATGTCGATTTGCGAACAAAATGCAAACGAAACGCACGTCTATCGAACAAGACTGCATAGCCCTGCAAATTTGAACAATAACTGAATATTCGCATTAGCGAATATCATTAGTGGATATTCGCATTCGCGAGTGTTCAAAAAGTGGCATTTGTTACATCACTGGTATCAGGCCCATGGGCAGAAAATATCCGAGGGGGGGATTTAAACTCAAGTTACGTAATCAATGAAAAAAGATAAGAAATTTATTTTCGGAGTACGGAAATTTTATTGTCAAAAGTCATATTTAGTTACAATTATTTAATAAATCAACTCTTCGAGGTACTTAAAAAAACTCTTTCAAACTTATTTGCGGATCGAGTTTGACATTGCGATGTACATTGAGTGAGGCTGAGCCGTTCAGACTATCTTCAGACATTGTTGATCTCAAATACGTTTTAAGTCGTCGCAAAGTTGAGAAGGATCGTTCATTTGTCGCTGTTGTCACAGACAAAACTGCCATAACGTGAAGCATTTGGTTAACATTTGGAAACGCATCTTCATTACAAATATCGCCTGCTTCAAGTGAGTTTTTTATTTCCTTTCCGGCAATGAGCTTCCCCCAAAGTTGTACTTGGTTCACCCAGATGTCAAGGGAATCATGGTGCAAAATTGAAGAGTATGCTTTGAATAATTGAGCGCAGGACTCTTCTTCGAAAATTTTCATTTTGTTGGGAAAAAGGCAAGCGAAATTTGATAAAATATTGCGGTGATTTAAGACTCGATCTTTCTTAGCATTTTCTCTTCTTTCCATCAAAATTTGTTTCGCAGCATCAGCCAATTTGATAGCCTCTCCGAGATCCTTGAAGTACTCGACTCAGACACAATGTGAGAGAATGCACCGAGCTTAAAATATGCATGGATATCTGGAAATTTGCGGTTTTTATGGCTGAAAGCAGTTGGAAAGCTCCAGATAAAGTAGTTGGGTGTTCCAGTTGGTGGAAATCACTTCAAGAGCTCGAATTACTGCTGGTTGCAAATGGAGATATGTTGCGGCGTACTCATGCTGTTCTACCCATCTGGTTTTACAAAATTTTTCCAATTTCCTCAATCGAGTTTCTGATAGATGTTCATTTCCATTTATCGCATCCTGAAGGGCATTTTGGCTTTTCGGATATATGAAGAAGGAAAGGATATTCTCTAGAACTCCCAGACAATTTTGGATTCCCGTTATATTGGACGCAGAGCTTACCTCCAAATTGAAGCTATGAGCTGCACAATGGGAGTAGAGCGCGAGTGGATAAGTTTTTCTGACAACAGCTTGAGCCCCTTGGAAATCACCGGTAACCGCTTTCGCACCGGGGATGGTTTCTTCCCTTCGCGAAGAAATACGTGCAATCGGAAGATTTTAGGAAATCCAGGTAAGCAGTTCCTATTCCCTTTCCAGTGAAATCGGTGATAGGAATAAAACACAAAAAATCTTCCTGAATGATAAACTTTTCGCCGCATTGTTCACTACCCTTTACTTAGCTGAGCGTTTTACACATCTCAACTTCTTAACTAAATAAATAACTAAAGTGGTCACTGCCAGTTGCTACGTAGTAGGCGTTTTACATGTTCTACTGTATACCTATGCTGTTGGCTGTTCAGCCCCTACCATAGCGACTGCCGCCGCTTTTATTAAATTTTGCCGGCTAGTTCACCGCTATTATACAATAGTACTTTCTTATTTCTAATAGTCAACTAATGTAATGTGTTTATAAGAATAATGCACATTGTTCTTAAACTTTAGTTCTTGTTGCTTTTCGCCTACTTTCGTATATGTATAAGGCTTTTGTATTACAAGTACCAACAATTGAGGAAAGTATTTATGTACGTACCACAAAATAAGGTAAGGTTTATTTTTATATGTGTAAATGTGTAAATCAAATTCAAGGTATATTTATATATATAAATTCATTGTATATAAGTATATGCTTGTATATATACAGGGTGGCTAATGAAAGCCGCTACCGAAACAAAATTAAATAACTTTTTTTCTATTCAATGAATCTGGTTAATTTTTTTTTTATTTTGCAGATTGACTTTTGCATTTAACAAAAATGGATAACTGGGACACTGAAACAAGAATTTGGATTGTCCGCCGCTATCACGCACTGGAGTCCGTAGTTTCGGTTCAAAGAGAGTATAGGCGCACGTTTGGCGGCAATCGTCCGAGCAGATGGACCATAATAAGACTTGTAAACAATTTTGCCGAGCATGGGACAGTCAACAGAAGACCTTACCATCGAAACCCTTCAGTTCGAACGGAGGAAACAATCGCTGCTGTAGCTGCTGCCATACAAAACAATCCACGTGTTTCGACAAGAAGCTTATCTGCTCAAATGGGTGTAAGCAGACAGTCATTACAGTCAATTATGCACAAAGATTTGGACTTATTCCCATATAAAATTCAAATGGCCAACAAACTGAACGCTGCAGACTTGCCGATTCGCTTGGAATTTTGCCAGAAGATGCTTCAAATGGCGGAAGAGGATGGAAACATGTTGAACTGTCTTTTCATGTCTGACGAGGCCCATTTCGATTTAAACGGCAACATAAACAAACAAAATTGTCGAATATGGAGTGCTTCCAACCCACAGATACTCCATGAGACGGAATTGCATCCACTTCGTGTCACAGTGTGGTGTGCAGTTTCATCACGCTGCATTGTCGGGCCCTACTTCTTCAAAGAAAACGGTCACACCGTTACGGTTACTGGAGACCGTTACTTGAGCATGTTGAGAGAGTTTTTCTATCCAGAATTACGCCGAATGAGAATTTCTTTCAACTCTGTGTGGTTTCAGCAAGATGGTGCAGCTCCTCATATAGCCCAACCTGTTATGACAGAATTGCGACGAAAATTTCCCAATAAGCTGATATCCAGAAACTCCACATTCCGTTGGCCACCCAGGTCGCCTGACCTTACTGCACCTGACTTTTTCTTGTGGGGTTATTGCAAACAGGAAGTCTTTAAAACAAAACCAACAAATTTGAATGAACTAAGGCAATCCATTCGAGAAACAATTGCGGCTATTCCTGTCTCAACTCTCCAAGCAGTAATGAACAACTTTTTGGTAAGATGCCGCACATGCATCGACGAGCAGGGGGGGCATTTAAATTCCATTATTTTTAAAACTAATTAAGCTATATTTAATAAAATTTAATGAGCTTTAACATGCATAAAAGAAAAATGAATTCCATACACTGAAAAAAAAAATTATTTGAGTTTCTTAATGTAGCAAAATTCATCAGCCACCCTGTATATACATATATTTCAATATATAAGGTTATAATAAATATATAAATTCAATTCAAGGAACTATATAAAAATTTTGTGGAGGTCTCAAAAACCTAGGATTTGCGGTCTTCACATCCCCCCTTACTTTCGCGAAGTGTGACCATTACCGCCTTTGTCGATCCTCACCCGGAATACTTTGTCAGCTGCATGTACTTGGAACGTTCCTCGCTGGGTTTCTTTCAAAAAATTGTTTCAATTCACTTACGTGAGCTGGTTTTCTCTTACCTTGATGCGTTTTATCTGCCTTGGATAGGTTATGCTCCTTTACCGGAGCCTTATCTCCGATCGCTGGATGCCAACGCCTCTTGCGCAGGTTATAGTACCCTCATATTCTCACCGGTTCCAAACGCCTTTCGTCATTGGCTTGGTATTCGCGGTTCTCGGTTGCCTCGTGCACACTTGAGTTTAGTGCTAGCATGATTTCCGGTATAAATTCGTCCCACGTTCGCTGCTCTTCGCCCGTAAATTGTGCCAGCATTTTTTTGATATTTCGATTAGCCCTCTCGTCGGGCTTCTTGAACTGCCTATTGGTGAATTGCACTCCGTTATCAGTGAATACGACCTTCGGTATACCAAATCAGGAAAATATCCTTTCTCAAAATGCTTTGTTAAGGCTCTCTGTAGTCGCCTTAAGGAGGGGGATGATTTCCGTGCTTGGATCTTGGTAGCGGTCCAACAAAGTCAGCGCATACTGCAGCCCAAGGCACCTCTACTATCTGTGTCAGCATTTTCCCAGCTGCTTGCTGTTGACTTGGTTTGTATATTTGACAGGTCGGGCATTGTCGAACGTACCTTTTTACGTCTCTGGACATCCCGGGCCAATAGTATCGGTTAGCGGCTCGTATGGTGGTCTTCCGGATCCCCATGTGTCCCGTAGTTGGACTGTCGTGAGCTTCCTGAAGTACTCTGTTTCTCATAGGTTTGCCCACACATAGCTTCCACGGGATTGCGTCCTCGTCGGCAGCCTGTAATGTGAAGTAACGATACAACTCACCATTCTCGATAATGTAATCGCGACACACAGAGTTGTTCGTCCTGTGGTTGACGAGAAAGGGCGTCGGCGACTACATTCAGTTTTCCCTTGCGATACTGAATGTCAAACGAATGTTGTTGCAACTCCAATGCCCATCTTGGCATTCGTCCAGAAGCACTCCCAATCGCATTCAGCCAGTGATAGATGGTGTGTAATTACCGTAAACTGGTATCCTTCCAAGTAAGGTCTCATCTTCCGAATACCCCATACGATAGCCAAGCACTCCTTCTCCGTAGGAGTTCCGCTTTGTTAAGTCGCCGGCTAGCATATGCAATTACTGTTCTAGTTCTTGCGTGAGCACTGCTCCTAGTCCAAAATCGCTTGCATCTGTTTGCAACGTGAATCTTCGTGTGAAATCTGGGCATGCTAACGTTTTAACTCCTCAAATGCCTCCTGTTGCACTTCGGACCACTTCCATCTATTGCCTTTCTTTAACATCGTTGTAAGGTCGTCGCACAGTGGCGCCTTTTGAGTTTTTTCTTTGCAAAAATCATAACTTTTGAACCAATGAAGATATTTAAAAAATTTAAAATGCAAATGAAAGCTAATTATTTGAAGTTTTATTGTGTGAAAGCTCAGAATGTCACAGATACAGGGTGCTTCTAAAAAATTCGTCAAAGTCGAAAATTTTTAGAAAAATGCAAAAACAAAATGTTTTTAGTAAAAAAATAAAAAAAATTTAATGAGATTTGTCTTATAATGACGTATTTAGGCATTAAATAAGATAAAATAATGATTTTGATAAGATAGCGTGGCATTGCCCACTTATGACAAAAAGTTGTATCTAAGTAGTCACGTAATCAATAGCTACCAAAATCGATAGACGTATTGTTTCTTTTAAATGGCAATACTCTTATAAAACTCAAATGTCCTTTTTGGTGCCACAATAACAAGGTGCTTCAAAATTCCTCGTAAAATTTTACATGTTTTTTTTTTAATTTACAAGCCAAATATCTATTTTATTAATAACTAAAAGTTATTGAAAGTGGTTCAATGAAATTTTATTAGAGCTAAAGATTAAACAGCCAACGAATTTTGGAAAAGGGGAGTGACACTGCCCATTTATGCTAAAAAGTTTGATCTTAGTAACCGCTTTACCAATTTGTACCAAACTCGATAGACGTATTGATTTCTATAAAAATTTAATACTCGTGCGAAGGCGAAATGCCTAAGCTTTAAAATAAATTTGATAAACTTTAGAGAAATGAAATAACGAAAAGTATGTATTTATAAATTATGAAATTAAAATTAATTAATTCTTTTATTTGAAACTCACTAGAACATATATCTAACAAAGCAACCATTTCTGAGCAATACGCATCTGTAAGATCTTTTTGTGTTCTTACATACCTCATAGATGATATGACTGGATCAGAAGAGATAGCTAATATGTTGAAAAGGTCTTCGTTTTACGTGATACTTTGCAGGTGTTCATACATCTATATCACATTTGGTGGTGTGGGAATGCTGTTTTTGATCCTCATCAGTCGCACTGGACTTGCTATCGCAACTGCTTCTGTTATATGAGACTTCAAGTTTTCTTCGTCCTTTTTATATTTAATAGCCAGTGCTTCTGAAAGATGAGTCGTGGCCATAGCTTTTGTGGTATCAGACAGCTTCCTTTTCCTTGTGTAGGTAGAACACTCTTCTATGGGTTTTGTTGGTCTCCCTCTAGTTGGATTGGTTGACGTGCTAGGCGTTTCTTCGTCCAAAAAAGTTTTGTCAGCTAGCCACCTTTCATGCTTACTTACAAATTTTGAATTGTTACGATAGACGTCCTTCCATTTTCTTTCTATCATAATGTATTGTAAACCAATTTTTTCTTCCAGGCCTTCCTTTTCTTTAATGCTTGTTTCACTCGCTAATTCTCTCATAATAGCCTCAACGAAGTCCCGTCGTGACTTTGTAGATTTAAACACCGCAAATAGTTTCGAGTTTTCTAAATACATATTAGAATTGGCTTCAAGTGTATCTGACTAAATATTAAACTGTGAACTAGATTTTAAAATACTATTCACTTTATTTAAGTAAACAGAATACTAAGTTCCTTAATCTCCAAAAGACGAATGATAATGTGCATTGTATGATGGATAGCTTTGATGGATAGCTTTATATACCTACTAAAATTATTAAAATGACTTTCAGGTATACAATTCGTAACTAAAAACATTTAAGTTGTTAACAAGTTCCAATAACAAAAACGACCTTACATCAGTACTGAATTATATATACCTGCTCAGGCGCGTATTTATGCCCAAGGTTGTTTAACTTTATTTGCTGTAAAAAGTGAAGTTGCAGCTGGACACAGGTAGACTTTATGAATTTAGGTAACTGAATATTTCACAAATAACTACTGTTAATTTGACGGAGCACATATTTTAACATTTTTTTTTTCATCAAAGTTTTAAAAAGGGCCTAAAAATAGGCATTTCGAAAAACAGGTATATCCGCCAACTTTTAACGAAAAAAAACATTTTTTTTTTGTTTCAATCCTAAATTAAATTATCTTTAATTGCTATACAAGAAAACGATAACCGGCCGCCTTATTTACTCACAAAACCATTTTAAATACAACGAAAAAGAATAAAAATTTCAAATTTTTCCCAATGTTGAAAATTGGTCAACTTTGAGCGGCTCTACCTGGTAAACTA
The DNA here is from genome assembly GCA_949987695.1 of Merzomyia westermanni. NCBI lineage: Eukaryota > Metazoa > Arthropoda > Insecta > Diptera > Tephritidae > Merzomyia > Merzomyia westermanni. The sequence continues at coordinate 2,431,956 of OX465292.1, read as the reverse complement.
TAATTTTCTGTGAAAAAACAGTTGTATATTCTTGCTTCCTGGAAAATTCTCTACTCGACACATGTATTAGATTTAGCGAACGCTTTCATGATTTTTTGATTTTGCCATGCTTTAACGGCAGAGGCGCCACTGTGCGTCGGTACCAAGATTCTACGCCTAAAAGTCTTCTCAACTCTCGTACGTTAGTGGGTGCTTTTAGCTCTTTTATCGCTGAAATTTTGTCGGGGTTAGTATGTATTCCTTCTTCACTTACCACATGCCCGAAATACTTCAGCCGCTTCCTGAAAAATTCGCATTTTTCTTTGTTTATTATGAGATTGACTTGCCTTAGTCGGTCAAACACTTAGGTGAGGTGCTCGATGTGCTCTTTCAGCGTTTAACTCATAACAATAATGTAGTCTAAATAAGCGAACGCGATAACGTGATCTAACGCTCTTTGAAGTGTGGCACGGTGAATGCAGTGGGGTTGGCAATACCCGTTCTTCAAGTCTAGACTGCTTATAGACTTTGCATCTCTTAATCGGCCTAGTATATGTTGTATACGAGGGAGTGGATATGCGTCTGGGACTGATCATGCGTTCAGATGCCGATAGTCGACACAAAGTTTCAAATTACCATTTTTCTTCCTTACTAAAAGGATCGGTGCGCTGTGGGAACTTCGTGATTGTTCTATACATTTCTTCTCTAGTAACTCGTCGATCTCCTTGTTGATCGCTTCTTGCGTCTTCGGATTACGCGTCCTTTGCTTAAAAGGACGGCCATCCCGCGTTACTATCTTGTGTGTTGCGATGTTTGACGTTCCAATCATCTTTGCGAACTGATGCAGCTCTTCGTCTAAGAAAGCTTTTATCCTCGGAATATCTTCGCGTGATGTACTTTGCAATTTCACGGTATTCTCATTGTTGTACTTCTGTTCGATATTACAATTCTCCTATATTGATGTGCACGCGATAGCCTCTTGCGGTGCTTCTTTTGCGTGTCAAAGAGTGAGCTCCGCAGCTTAACGTCATGTTAGCCTCAGCCAAGATTACTTGACCATGACTTGCTTATAAAGCTCCTGGTTGCACCTGTGTCTATGGTTGCCATGACCCCTTTACCATTAATTGATTCCTCTGCCAAAATCCGTCCTTCTTCCTGTTTTCAAATATTTAGACTTACCACGGTTGTACTGCTTGAGGCCCTACCCCTCGGTTGTGATAATGTCTCCAGTCGTTTCCCAACGATCTTAGACAACAGTTTCATGTGGGCACGTCGCATCGACCGCACTCCCAATAGTTCCTTGGGCCTTTGCGTGCGTTGCCGTATCTTGTCGTCTAATCTCTCGAAGTATCGGCCACTCAAAAAGAACCGGAGAAAGTCCTGCTTAAACAAACGTCATTGCGACCAATGCGGATTGTTGTTGCGTAGCCATATCAATGCGCGGTCCCTTAGTCGTTCAGTTTTGGTCTACCTCGTACCCCTCTGGCAGCTCTTCGATCCTCTCTATAAAGCTAAGTAGGTCCTCTCTTCCATCGAACTTAACTCCCCACTTCCGTACGCGATCTATTATGCAGGCCTGTGGTGGTGGTTGGACAAGTGTAATGTTTGTTTCCGCTGTATCGCTCTCGCTCATGTTGGTGGGCGTCGGTGATCTTCCTGGGCTTGGTCTGCCGCTGCCTTGATTGGGTACGTTAAGCGATGTCTTTGGTATTGTACGTTTTGCTTCTAGTTGTAAGAAGCGACTCTCGTAAGTTCGATTTTGGTTGATGGAATTGACGAATTCCTTCCTTAATTCGTCGACAGTTGCTGTCTTTTCGAAGACAAACACGTATGCGTATGTAACCAGATCTTCCTTGTTGAGGTAGTAGATCCACCTCACTTTTACCATTGCTATTTTTATTGCTCCTGCGTTCTAAATCTTGATGAAATGGAGTTTTCCTCTGTTGAATTAAGTGCCTCTTACGTTTTCCTGGTATCCTGTTCCAATTTATAAGTGTCCCTGCTCGGACGAAATTTGTAACGAAGTAAAAATACTAATTTGATTATATACGATTGTTGTATTTTATTTCTAACAATCTCTTAACTTAAACCAACTAGCCCTCACTCAGCCTCGCATTCCCTGTTGTATCGGGAGTGTTCACTACCCTTTACTTAGTTGAGTGTTTTACACGTTTCAACTTCTTAACTAAATGAACAACTGAAGTAAGTGGTCACTGCCAGTTGCTACGTAGTAGGCGTTTTACACGTTCTACTGTATACCTATGCTGATGGCTGTTCAGCCCCTATTCAACTACCCTAGCGATTGCCGCCTCTCTCATACAATTTTGCCGGCTAGTTCACCGCTATTTTACAATAGTACGTTCTTATTTGTAATAGTTAACTAATGTTATGTGTTTACAAGAATAATGCACATTGTTCTTAAACTTCACTTTTTGTTACTTTTCGCTTACTTTCTTATAAGTAAAAATCCTGGGCACGCCCCTTCTCATAACCAGTATATTATGTTCCAAAATAAAATATTTGTGTTGTTGAAAGGCAATTGGTTAACAATTAGTTTCTCTAAAAATTATAAATGAAACAAACCTAAATCATTTGTCTGTGTAAAAGTGTTCGTGGTGAATTGGTAAATTGTTGTGGAGTTATGACCAATAGAGGTTTTAAAGTTTTTCTACTATGATGTAGGCAATCTTAAAAACAAAAATTAATGTGTGTCTGTGTGTCTGGCGACCAAGATCTAGTAACTTTATGAAATTTTCACAGTAGATTCTGGGGTTCACTGGTTACAGTATGCAATATAAAATTTTCATCTTGTATAGGCGTCAAGGTACACAACCGATCTCTATGAAATTTTCACAGTAAGTTGGATCCACTGGTTACAGCATAGGCTATATATAGTTTTAAAAATTGTAGATGGTAGACCTCGTATCATGTTTCGTAATTTTATTTAACACGGTTGTGAAGTTAATAATAGCTGAAATTTGAAATTTTGTTGATTTATATGTGGGCGGTGCCAATCCCGTTTTCCAAAATTTAAAAAAAAATCATTCGTTGTGATCCGTTGGTTTTACCAGAAGACCTTTACCATCCTTCTATGGAAATAGTCTACGAAACCATAAGTAATGGCCAAGGCACTCAATGCTACTCATGTAGTAGCTTTGATTTTAACTTTTCCAATGCAAACTACAAGAAATTAAATAAAGAACTGTCTAAATTAACTTGGCCTGAATTTGGTTGTGATATCGATCTAAACGTCTCACATTTCAATCAAACTAATTACTGCCTATCTGAGAAGTTTATTCCCAAACGTAAATTAACTTATGATCATCCTACGCAAGCTTGGTTTACTAAAGAGCTTAAGGCTCTTAAAAATAGGAAAACGCGATCATTTAATTTATATAAGAAATCTGGTTTAAATAAACTGTCGACGAAGTGAACAAAACGGAGATTTGTATGCTGTGGTACATGTATATTTATTATATGTACTTTTCCTTTTAATTTAAATATGATAACTTCTTCAGAAATTGTGTGTTTCCTCGCGCTTGTTACAATGGAATGAATTCAGTTTCCACGAAAAACGAATATAATGCAAAGTTCGAAAATGTATACTTATTTACAAACCAAGCTACATATAAAGAGAATATAAAATAGGCAACTGATCCAATTCAAACGTTTGAACACACGTACACGTTATGTAATTACAAACACATACATAAATTTGAGCGCATTGAGAGGATTCGAAATTAATGTTATAAATGAGAGAATTCGAATTCAGATACATACAGGGTGGCGCAAAAGTAATCCTCCTATCAGAAAATGCTATAAATTTTGCGATTGGCCCCTAAATTCAGTTCTGTTTTGACATTTGTGTAGTAAACACATGCGAAATACACGTAAATAAACAATGTTACACTACACTGCTCCAGAACGCGGAATATTGCTGACTATTTATTTCGGTCGGTGAAAAACGGTTACTGCGCAAAAGTAATCCTCCTATCAGAAAATGCTATAAATTTTGCGATTGGCCCCTAAAGTCAGTTCTGTTTTGACATTTGTCTAGTAAACACATGCGAAATACACGTTAATAAACAATGTTACGCTACACTGCTCCAGAACGCGGAATATTGCTGACTATTTATTTGACCAATAATCGGTCGGGGCCAAACGGTTACTGTGAATGGTGAGCGCTACAGAGCAATGATCAACGAGTTCTTTTTGCCGCAACTTGATGAATTGGGATTGGAAAACATGTGGTTCCAACAAGACGGTGCAACAGCACACACTGCACATGCCACAACCGATATGCTGAACATCGGAAGCTTACTTTTGCGCCACCTTGTATATAAATTTCATAGACATATGTTTTTACTTATTTGCTAGGAGGGTTGTATTTAATGTTATAAATCGTTTAATAAGGTATGTTTCCTAAAATCACGGCGACATTCTACCTCCAGGTGAATCCTTTGCAGATTCACAAATATTTAAAGCGGCTAGCTTTTTCGGCTGGTCTTCGTAAATCTCCAGAGCTGGTTTGTATTAAGGCTGATCGTACTTGCCCATCCTTTGCAGTATAAACTTCCTTTATTCTCCCCTTTATCCACTTATTTCTTGGTTGACCTTTCTGTAACGGCTTGACTTGTTCCCTCCATTTTGAGCGACATATTAAGGACGGTAAATACTCAGTGGTCCATCTTTTCCATAAGCGATCTTTCAAGGCTTGTGAAATTCTCCACTGCTTCCGCATACACAACTTCTCCTCGTCTAGACTAGGCGTCTGCGTTGAATTCACACAACCGATCAAAAAATGGTTCGGAGTTAATGGTTCTTCATCATGAGGTGACACTGGAATATCGGTAAGCGGACGACTATTTATAATATTTTCGGCTTCTTTTAAGGTACTTCGGAAAGTTTCAACTCGAGGAGCTTCTTCTTTTAACACTCGATCCAAAAGACGTTTCACGCATTGAACTAATCGTTCCCAACATCCACCAGATGCTGGATTAGCAGGGCAGTTGAAGACCCATTCTATTCCGCGTTTAGCACAGTGTTGTTCAATGCGATCCAAATCGAAAAGTCTGTCTTCAACACGCAAAAGTTTTTGAGCACCTACAAAATTAGTCCCGTTGTCACTACGGATTCGTACGGGAGTTCCTCTACGGTTTATGAAATTTCTCAAACAGATTATAAAAGCATCCGTAGTTAAGTCTTCAGCTACCTCCAATAGTAATAAAAAATGGACCACAGTAATCAACCCCTGTGTAGCTGAATGGACGAACAAATGGCGTGAGACGGTCGTCTGGTAACTGCCCCATCATTGGCGTGCTTGGTTTGGCTGAGTTGATGATACATACTGGACAACCTTTTTTTACTGTTGAAAGAACTGTACGGCTGTGCGGTACCCAGAACCTTTGACGGATTTCGTTTATCGTAAGAGAGTCATTCTGATGATGAAGCTTTCTGTGCCAGTACAAAACTAAAAGACGGGTTACGTGATGATGTTGAGGCATAATTATTGGACGACGGGCAGACAGAGGGAGACAATATGCTGCGTCAATACGACCATTAATTTTCATAACACCATCGTTGTCTAAAAACGGCGTTAGTGGGTAAAGCGAGCTCGACTTCTGTACCCTTTGGTTAATGCGTAGCTGTTCTAACTCGTTAATAAATACCTCTTTCTGTACACAACGACATATGTATGCTTCTGAATCTGTGATCTCGAACGCTTTTAGTTCTCCTGAGCGACGATTACGGTTTTTCACATTAAAGATGAATCGCAAAACCCAGCCCGTTACCCTAAGTAACTTTAAAAAAGACGAAAAATTTGTAAAGTTAATGATATACTTATCTGTCGTTGGGGAGAGAAGTAAACATTTCTTTTCTTCGGCAGCGCATTCTGAAGACTGAAGTGGGGCTACCTCTTGTGGCCACTCGCATTCTGGTAGTAGCAGAAACTTAGGACCTTTAAACCATCGGCTTTGTGAGTCGCATTTTGTCATTGGCTGGCCTCGAGTGGCGTCATCGGCGACATTTAACGATGTTGGCAACCACCTCCACTGTGATGGTTTAGTGACAGATATTATTTCGGCGATTCTACCACCTACGAACTGCTTGTATTCTCTGGTCGTAGATCGAATCCACAGCAAAACTGTTGTTGAATCACTCCACAATACTATGCGATCTATGTTAAAGTCATGGTTTCCAACTACTGACCCTTGTAGACGGCTTCCTAAAACCGCGGCTTGTAGCTCAAGGCGAGGAATTGTCATGCCCTTTAGAGGAGCGCATCGTGATTTAGCGGCGACAAATGCGGTATCAACTGATTCTCCTTTGCATATACGAAGATAAGCAACTGCTGCATATGCATTGGAGCTAGCATCCACGAACACGTGTAACTGCACTTCGTCGGCCACGAGCAGTATAGGCGAATAGCATCGGGGAATCGAAAGACTGGTTACAGTTTGAAAGTGTGTCCACCATGAACTCCATTGTGCCACTAGTTGGATGGGAACTAGCTCATCCCAATCCGTCTGCCGTCTCCACAAGGACTGCAGCAAAATTTTCATGTATATTGTCACATTTGCCAAAAACCCGAAGGGATCATATATAGCCATCACGATCCCTAACAGTTCACGTTTTGTTGGCGGACGTAAGCAATCAAGGACTTCAGATTTGATTTTGTGAAACCTTACGTGAAACTCGAAGCAGTCAGTGTTGGTATTCCAACACATTCCTAGCACTTTATCGATGGTTGATTTTTTCTCTAGGTTCACTATTTTGTTTGCAATATTGTTTACACCATTCAACCTGGCTTGAAGGTTTTCATTATTTGATACGAAGTTACGCAGTGTGAATCCTGCAGCTGAGTTGATTACAATGGCTTCTTTGACTACTTCTTCGGCTTCTTTAATGCTCGTAAAACTGATGACTAAATCATCAACATACATGTTATTTCTGATGGCGGACGACCCACGTGGCATTTGGGTTTCGAACTTCAAAGCATTAATATTTTTTACATACTCCGCGCAGCAAGGTGAGCAGACGGCTCCGAAAATAATTGAAGACATTACGTAGATTTGCATTGACTTATTCGGATCCCCATCCCTCCATAAGAACCGTTGTGCATTTTGGTCCTCAAGTCTGATGGCTACCTGGGAGAACATTTCTTGGACATCTGCAGCGGCGGCTACAATTCCTTGGCGAAATTTAAATATGATTGTCAGCAAAGACTGTGTATGCTCAGGCCCTTTAAGTAAGGCTGAGTTTAGTGAAATATTCGATGTGGTAGCGGCTGCGTCGAACACAATACGTAGCTTTCCCGGCTTATGGGGGTTGACTACACCGAAATGTGGCAGATACCACGTTGTATAATTAATTATCGTGGCCTCTTCTGGATCCATTAATCTGGCGTAGCCTTTATCTATATATTTTTGTATTTCACGTTCATAATCGGCGGCGTAGTTGACATCTTTGGCCATGCGTACCTCAAGCTTTTCTAACCGATGAAGTGCCATATCATAACTTTGGGGAAGCACAGTATTGTCTTGCTTCCACAACAGACCAACTTCATATTTATTTCCAAGAAACTTTGTAGTTTTCTCCAAAATCTCTCTTGCACGACGGGTTTCGGTCGATTCCAAAACCAGATCTGTACTTCGAACGCCAAAATTTTCTACTGAAAAATATTCATTGACCAACCTATGTAAAGCATTTAGCGACTGCGATTGTGATTCGCGAATACACTGGACGTATGGATGACGGACTGTATTACAAGAAGTCGGGCCGTAGACTACCCACCCAAGACGCGTTTCAATAGCTATTGGCTGTTCTGGTCCTGTATCAACTACTTTCTGTGCAATACCCAGGTAGCTGTTGTCTATACCTAGTAAAATAACTGGCTTAGCGCTTACGTAACTCTTTATTGGCAATGATAAGAAATGGGTAAATTTATTTTTATCAAAAGTTTGTTGCGGCAAATTTAATGACTTGACGGTGTGAACGTTCTTGAGGTTGTATTCGGCAAAATCACCCTTAATATTTACAGCAACCTTACGTGATTTTTCTTTACTTTGGCTCTCACCATACCATTGTAATGTTAATGGCACATTAGGACCACGTAGACCTAACTGAACGGCTATACCTTCTTCATGGAGTGTTATGGACGACCCTTCATCGAACATGGCATAGGCAGACAAACTTCCATTGGGCCCTGACAAGGTTATCGGTAAGATTTTAAAAAGGCTTGCTTGATTTTCCAATACACAATTTAACACACGTTCTACATTTTCCATGTTTGCTTGGTTTGTATCCTGGTGTAACGATGGATGGTGCATACGTTTGCACCCGTTAACTGCGCATACCTTACTTACCCGGCAATTTGCCAAACCATGCCCTTTGTGCAGACATCCAAAACATAAATGGTTGCCTTTAACAAGACTCCACTTTGACTGAATATCGCGTGTAGAAAACTTGGGACATTCAACAAGCTTATGTGTCTGTCCGCACTCTAAGCAATTATTATTTTGTGCAGGCTGTATATCATTATTGTACAAAACTCGACGAGTGGCACCGCTGCTTTGACGAATAGGATTACGTGATTGCGCAGCTGACGACGACGACAATTGCAAAACGCTAGCTTGTATGTTACGCAACGATAAATCAGAAACCCCCGGTAATAAAAAACAAATCTGGCTATATTGCTTAACCATTCATTGTTTGGATGGAGGCAACTTTCCCACCAAACTCTCTAATAATGTAGGATTCATTAAATGATGTCCGCATCTAGCAGACTTAAAAAAGGCAACGATATTTCTTACCCTGTTGGCAAAGTCAAGAATTTGCTCCAATTGGCTCTCATTTATTGATGGAAAACGTTGCACCTTTTGCAATTGTGACTTAATAAGCAACTCAGGTAGCCCAAAGTTGAACTCCAGCTCCTTAATAACATTTGGTACGTCTTCCGGATAAATTAAAAGTGATGTTACGGCCACTTTAGCAGCACCTTGCAAGGCTTTATGTAGACGCATCAGATTCTGTCTATGACTGTACTGGAATTCAAGGGTCGTGTCATTATAATTGGCCAAAAAGAGGGGCCAATCTTCAGGATTCCCATCGAAAAGAGGCAACGGAAATAATTTTGCGGCGGAATTGTCCATGAATGTCAAAGATGTTGAATTGATCACTCCCGAAGTGAAGTTATACATGAAACCAGTGAAGCAATTTGGTCGCATGGTACGGCAATTTGTGGTGCTGCTGGTTCCTCTGAATTTTCCATTTCGTGAAAACTGCAGTCTGAATTGGACTCCGAACTGCTTTCGCTGTCTTCTGCTTCAGTCGTAAGTGAACACTCCGTAGAATTTTCAATTCTTTTTGCTTTTGCTCTAGTCAGCATTGAACGCAGTAAACTTACGCTGGAAACAATTTCTGAAACTTTGTCGACGAAGTGAACAAAACGGAGATTTGTATGCTGGGGTACATGTATATTTATTATATGTACTTTTCCTTTTAATTAAAATATGATAACTTGTTCAGAAATTGTGTGTTTCCTCGCGCTTGTTACAATGGAATGAATTCAGTTTCCACGAAAAACGAATATAATGCAAAGTTCGAAAATGTATACTTATTTACAAACCAAGCTACATATAAAGAGAATATAAAATAGGCAACTGATCCAATTCAAACGTTTGAACACACGTACACGTTATGTAATTACAAACACATACATAAATTTGAGCGCATTGAGAGGATTCGAAATTAATGTTATAAATGAGAGAATTCGAATTCAGATACATATTAAAATTTCATAGACATATGTTTTTACTTATTTGCTAGGAGGGTTGTATTTAATGTTATAAATCGTTTAATAAGGTATGTTTCCTAAAATCACGGCGACATAAACATTACTTACTGTATTCCAGTCTACGTCAAAAGTACATAGATTTAAATAAAAAGTGCTATAAAGTTTATATCTCTAAAACCAAAAGAGACATTATTCTCAATCCAAAGTCATTTTATGGTTTCGTAAATTCTAAACGTAAAGTATCAGGGTTTCCCTCAGCCATAAAATATCAAGACATTATATCTAGCGATAATCAATATACCACAAATTTTTTTGGTCAATTTTTCACTTCTAACTATTCTGCTGCCACCAATTCAAACTTTCAAAACTATCCTTATAAGCTACACGGGACATATTCAATTAATTCACCAATTATATGCGCCAAAGATGTTCTAATTTACCTTAAAACCTTAAAAGAATCTGTTAAATACGGCCCTGATAGGATTCCTACATGTTTCTTGAAAAAGTGTGCGAACCATATTTACCAACCCCTTACCAATTTGTTCAATCTATCACTAAGGTGTGGTGTTTTTCCAACTGCGTGGAAAGAATCGTTTCTTCTTTAAATGGTCATCTAACAGCCTGGGCGATTTTGACCGTCCAACATAGCTCGCCAGTCGTTTCTTCGTTGCGCCAACTGGCGCCAATTGGAAACACCGCGGGATCGCAAATCGGTCTCCACTTGGTCCTTTCATCGGAGTGGTGGTTCCCCTCTTCCTCTGCTTCCACCGGCGGGTGCCGATAAGAATACCTTCTGGGCTGGAGCATCTTCGCTCATTCGCACTACGTGGCCTAGCCAGCGAAGCCGCTGTGTTTTAATTCGCTGAACTATGTCGGCGTCTGCGTAAAGTTCATACAGCTCATCATTAAATCTTCTTCGGTACTCGCCGTCGCCAACGCGTAGAGGTCCACAAATCTTTCGAAGAACCTTTCTCTCGAATACTCCCAGAGCCGCCTCATCAGATGTTGTTAGTGTCCACGCTTCTGCGCCATATAGCAGGACGGGTGCGATGAGTGACTTGTAGAGTGTTATTTTCGTTCGTCGAGAGAGGACTTTACTTTTCAATTGCCTACTCAGTCCGAAGTAGCATTTGTTTGCAAGAGTGATTCTTCGTCGGATTTCTAGGCTAACATTATTGTTGGTATTAATGCTGGTTCCCAGGTAAACGAAGTCCTTTACTATTTCGAAATTATTGCTGCCAACAGTGGCTTGGTTGCCAAGGCGCGAATGCGCTGACTCTTTGCATGATGACAGAAGGTACTTCGTTTTGCCCTCGTTCACCACCAATCCCATTTTCTCCGCCTCTTTTTCTAATTTGGAGTAAGCAGAAGTTACGGCGCGGTTGTTAAGGCCAATGATATCAATATCGTCAGCATATGCCAACAGTTGCACGCTTTTATAAAATATTGTTCCAGCGCGGTTAAGTTCTGCAGCTTGTATTATTTTCTCCAGCATTAAATTAAAGAAATCACACGATAGGGGGTCACCCTGTCTGAAACCTCGTTACTTCCCAATTCTGACCGAGCTGGCGGTGTTGCTCAAGGTCAGTTTGCATAGCCGTATAAGTTTTGCGGGGAAACCAAATTCAGACATAGCGGCATATAGGCAGCTCCTTTTCGTGCTATCGAAAGCGGCTTTAAAATCAACAAAGAGATGATGCGTGTCGATTCTTTTTTCACGGGGTTTTTCCAAGATTTGGCGTATTGTAAAAATCTGGTCGATGGTAGATTTACCAGGTCTGAAGCCACACTGATAAGGTCCAATCAGTCTGTTCACATCAGGCTTCAGTCTTTCGCACAATACGCATGATAGGACCTTATATGCGATATTCAAAAGGCTGATTCCGCGATAGTTGGCGCAGTTTGCAGGATCGCCCTTCTTGTGGATTGGGCAGAGAACACTTAGATTCCAATCTTCAGGCATGCATTCATCCGACCAAATTCTGCATAGAAGCTGATGCATGCGCCTTACCAGCTCCTCGCCTCCGTGTTTGAATAGCTCAGCAGGCAAACCATCAGCGCCAGCTGCTTTATTGTTTTTCAATCGGAATATTGCTATTCGCACCTCATTATAGTCGGGTTGTGGAACGTCAATTCCATCATCTTCGATTGTGGGCTCGGGTTCGGCATCTTCTCTGGTTTCTTGCTCAGTTTCTCCATTTAAAAGGGCAGAGAAGTGATCCCTCCATATTCTGAGTGTTCTCTGAACATCGGTCACCAGGTCGCCGTTCTCATTCTTACAGGAGTTTGCCCCGGGATCGTTTCTTCTACCGCTGCATAAGAGCGGGAGTAGGTCTTCTATAGAGAACTATCTTGGCATCGCAAAGCTTTCTGCCATCCCAAAATTGTTTGAAGCTATTGTTACAAATCAACTTACGGGTCCGATCTCTACTTTGATAGCTGACTGCCAACACGGGTTCAGTAAGGGAAAGTCCACAGTTACGAATTTACTTGAGTTTACCAGTCATGTCTCAAATGCCTTTAGAAAAAATCTGCACACCGACGTTATTTATACGGATTTCAGCAAAGCTTTTGACAAAGTGTGTCACTCATTACTTATTCATAAACTCGATCAGTTGGGCTTGAGTAATGTTTAAAAATTTAGTATCCGATGTCATTTATGTCTCTTCGGGGGTTCCTCAAGGAAGCCATCTTGGCCCGATTCTGTTCTTGTTGTTTATAAATGATATTTCTACAATAATAAAATTTTCAAAAATGTTAATGTATGCCGACGACGTAAAGCTCTTCATGTCATTCGCGTCATTTGCAGGTAGAAATAAGCTACAATCAGATCTAGATGCACTAGTTACTTGGTGCGATTTAAATTATATGCCACTTAGCCTTAAAAAATGTAAACACATGGGTTTTTCGCGTGGAATTTCTCAGCCGGCTTCCTATACAATTAAAAATTATAGTGTTGAGCAAGTGTATGATTTTGTTGACCTGGGGGTTACTATGGACTATAAACTCAGTTTCAACCGCTATATTAACACAACAGTTAATAAGGCTAGAGGTGTCCTAGCATTCGTTAAACGATGGTCTAAAGAATTTAGCGACCTTTATGTAACTAAAGCTCTCTTCACTACATTAGTCAGACCGATACTTGAATATGGTTCTATAATTTGGAACTCGCGTTACCGGGTTCATGTAGATCGCCTTGAATCAGTTCAAAAACAATTTTTACTATTTGGATAAATGAGCGCTACGGTCCGGCAGAGGGCGCAGCAGCCAGTTCAACACACCACATTTGACACAAAACAATGTAACACATTCTAACACACATATGTACATACACACCCAAAACACAACACAACACACCACACAAACTGTCACACATTGTTTACACTTATCACTCTTTGTACAAAACAAAAAGCGAGAGCACGCATCGACCCGCGCAATAAACATCGACATTATATTTGAATATACCCCGCGTTGTTACTTTTGGAGCGTATTATTTCCCAAGTGAGTAGTGCCGCAGATCCCCCGTGAGTGCCCCCCAACCCACCTGTGAATTGAGTGCCCCCTAGGCCCCCATGCCAAGTTAGTCATGGTCCTTCGAGCCGTAAAGAAAGGCACCTACGGAAATTAAAAAACAAAAAAAAAAAAAAAACATTTATATATATACAGTCCACACAAACAAACAAACTAAACAAAAATTGTGAAAACTGAAAAAGTACAATTAAAAGGACATTACAGTGACTTAAAAGAAAACAAAAAAGTAAAATTTAATTAATAAATACATAAATTACAAATAAAATTATTGTCGGGCGCGCACCTAAACAACGTATACATCAAGACATCAACAACAATAACAACATCAAAGGCAACGACAACAACATAACTAACAGAAACAAGCATCAGGAAAATCAGCAGGATACAGTCAACGAGGGAACCTCAAAAGGAAGTTTGGGTCACAACAACGTCAGCCCCCCCCCCCCCCACAGAAATTATATTCATCCACCCCCCCCCAAAAAGAAATCACAGTGAGTTGTATCGTTGCTAATTTTCACAGACATACTACATACCTTGATAAAAACCGTACACCCAAAATTTACAAACATATTTATACGTATATGTACACATATATTCTCAGTGGAAAAGTTTCAAAAAACCACTAGCGACAAAAGAAGGTATAAAATCTATATATACACTAAGAAATCCCCGTTGTACCTATTAAAAAGGAAAAAGTTTCCTCCTTTCAATTTTACTTTGGACCCTACGAAAGAGTACAACAACATTGATATTGATCAAAAATCAAACCAAACTACTGCTTATTTTGTCGTGTTGTCAAGCACAAAAACCCTCCAACAACAAGTAGAGATTCAAGTGTTCACTTGCACATTTTTCCCGCAATACCCCCTCTGCTTGCATTCCCATAGAGATACATAAGTCGAGCAAAGGCAGGATTGTGTAAAGAAAATAAGCAGTACAAGGAATTGAAATTAAAAAGTCTTAACAAAACTCAGTCAGAAATTCCTTCAAAAACAAATATACATATAGGGCATACTATACTCGACTACAAAGCTACAGTCCAACACAGCAATAGTCAAAAACCAATTAAGTTCCTTGCACCCAAAAAGAAGGTAATTTGACGAACAGAAAAAAGCAAAACAGAATAATAACAAATTCAAATCTGTTCCGCCTATTGTTTGCCTGTATACAGATAAACAATCACACAAACTTGTGTACAGCCACCCTCCCACTGAACAATAAACAAACAAGCGCACATATATATATTGAAACTTGTTCTGGTAAGAATTACCCACCAAAAAATTGTGTGCACAGTCTCATAAAAATAAAAAAAATTTATCATCAACACCCCATTCAAATTTTTCGTTGAATCAAATCATTTATCAAAAAATAAACTTAGAAACAACACTAGCGTGCAAAAAATAAGCAACAATTTCGGAAAACCCATAGACTGCCCGAAATCAATATAAATACCTATACGAGTATATATTGATACACTATATAATTTGAACACCCGATTTGATTAAAAGTTAAACATTATCTCTGATTTAAAAACTATAGTCGCGCGTAAAATAAAAGCAGCTTACTCAAATAAAAAATGGCCCCACCCCTACTAGAGGCACCAAAGACAGGTGACGATGAAAAACTCCAAAGTAGCCCCGCAGAAAACACCCGCACCAAACTCGGTGCAAAGCCAAAGAAAGGCAAAGACTTTTCACCTACGAAGTTCATAGCAGAGAGTGACAGACTTATTAAGTACTGCACTAAATTTTCCTCGACCTCAATAGAAGATAACACTGAATCTGTTTTGATAATAAAAAATAAAAGTCTCGACGAGTTTTGGGCCCGCCTCCAGCCCACATATGATAATATTTTAGAGACTGATGATTCCGATTTACCGGAGGGCTTCAAAGCTTCAGCGGAATCAAAGTATGAAAACTGCCTGGACCTGTATGAAGAAACTAAAGCTATGATCTCCGATCAGCTTAACATGCTAGGGACACGTAACGCCCCTCTCCCTCCCCCGAAAGAAGATCCCCAATCCAAAGAAGCGAACTCAGGCACTTATCTCAAAGTGCCAGCTTGTGACACCGAAGTGTTTTACGGTGGCTACGACGAATGGCCGTCCTTTAGAGACATGTTTTCTGCCGTATATATTAAGCATCCGAAGTTATCACAAGCGCAAAAGTTGTACCATCTCAGGCTCAAAACAAAAGGCCAGGCAGGCACTATAGTAAAGCAATTCGCACTCAGCGATGACAACTTTAATCTGGCTTGGGAGGCTCTTAAAGACAGATATGAAAATACAAGAGCACTGGTAGATAAGCAAGTAGCGATTTTGATGAGTATACCCAAAATTCAAAGAGAAACAAGCGAAGAGTTTATTAAACTACAGTCCACTGTAAGCAACTGCCTATCAGTTTTATCAACCCAGAAGATCCCCACGGATAACTGGGACCCCATTCTGGTACATTTATGCGCCTCTGCATTACCAGAAAAATCGTTACTGCTATGGGAACAATCTCTTACGTCCCGAAAAATATGCCCTACATGGCAGCAAATGAAAGAGTTCTTAACTACCCAATACGAAATCGCAGAGAGGGTAGACACAAAAGCATCTAAGCCCAAAACGATGCAGAATGATTATCATAAAAGCTTCACAAAACCCCAAGATAGTCTCAATAACCGAAGCTACAATCGATCGCAAACGTATGCATCTGAAAGCAGATATGCGACGTGCGAATCTTGCGGAGGAAGTCATGCCTTACGATCTTGCGAGAAATTCAAAAAAATGGCAATAAACGAGAGATATAATTTGATAAAAAATAAGAATCTCTGCATCAACTGTCTTGCACGCTCCCACCTTTTGAAAGACTGTGATAGTAATTTTAACTGTGTGTATTGTCATAGGAGACATCATTCGATGCTCCACATGAATAACAATACTCATACCCCCCAAAATAGTTCTCACCCCAGAAGAACAACAGGTCTAGTTGCAACAGCAACACCTGACAATATCGAAACGCATAATCCCGAAATGCAAAATAATCAAAACGCAACAGAAACGCCCTGTTGCTCACATGCAGCGAATGTACAAGCGCTGCATTCAAATCATGAAAGTAAAATCCTGTTGCCAACTGCCATAGTCTCCATAGAACACAGAGGAGAACTATTCAAACTTCGAGCTCTAATCGATCAAGGCTCACAAAGATCCTTTATCTCGTCTAAAATCCAAAACCGGTTGAGACTCCCTACTCAATCGTCAAACTTTGAAATTTCAGGGATGGGCGGAGGAGTGGTACAAAACTCCAATAAAATCTGCTCATTAACCCTGGTTTCCCCCGATGCGAATGTTAGAATACAGGCACAAGCCATTGTATTACCGAAGCTCACCAATATGCTCCCCAATTATACTCTGAATAGCAGTGATAGACAAAAATTTGCTCATTTGAAGCTGGCAGACCCCAACTGCCACACCCCTGCTCAGATAGATATCCTATTAGGCAGTGACCTCATATCCCAGATTATGTTGGATGGTATTGAGAAACTCTCAAATACATTGTTAGCCCAAAATACCATCTTCGGATGGATCCTAAGTGGTCAAGTGGCAGAAAAAATATCTTCATTCACAACCCAAGTTGAAGATATGCCAAACGAAGTCCTCAATTCCCAACTCAAAAAGTTCTGGGAGTTGGAAGAGCTTCCCCCCAGGCAAGTCATTACCCCAGAAGATAAAGCTTGCGAAGACTACTACGCAGCCACAACAACGCGTGCAGAAAACGGTCGATACATCGTACGACTCCCCTTCAAACCAGAATTCCCCAACACTCTCGCCTTAGGTCGCTCCCGAACCGCTGCAATTCAGCAGTTTTTAAGTATGGAAAACAACCTACTTAAAAAAGGTGAGTTAAAATCAGTATATGATGGTGTTCTGGAAGAATATCTCGAATTGGATCATATGGAAAAAGCAAATTCATATGAGAAAATAACCCAAGGTAAATATACCTCATTTTACCTTCCCCATCACGCCGTGCTAAGACCTGACAAAAAAACCACAAAGGTCAGAGTAGTCTTCAACGCCTCAAAATCCACAAGCTCCGGTAACTCTCTTAATGATGTGCTATACACCGGTCCCACATTACAACCCGATTTAATGCTCCTCATATTAAATTGGCGTATGTATAAATACGTTTTCAATGGTGATGTCGAAAAAATGTACAGACAGATTCTGGTACATAAAGACGATCAAGATTACCAGCGTATAATATTTCGAAACTCACCAGATAGTCAAATACTTGACTATAAACTCAAAACCGTGACATTTGGCGTCAATTGCGCCCCCTTCTTAGCAATTCGAACGCTGCACGAACTAGCAGATGAACTAAGGTTCAAATACCCCAAAGCAACCCCTGTGTTAAAAACGCAGACATATGTGGACGACATCCTGTCGGGAAGCCACAGCATCCCACTTGCTTGCGAATCACTATCCCAAGTGATAAAAGCCCTCAGCTCAGCAGGGTTCCCCCTAAAAAAGATTACTGCAAATCACCCCGAAATACTCCAGAATATAGATCCAGATCACCTACTGGACTCAAATTTCCTAGTTTTTGAAAAGGAGAGTACAACAAAAACTCTTGGCATTCAATGGAATGCCATTACAGACAAATTCTCATATACCCTTGAGTCAATAATGGCCATATCAGCCAAAACAAAACGGCAAATCCTGTCTTCTGTGGCAAAACTTTTCGACCCCGCAGGATGGCTCGCGCCAGTAATGATCCAAGCAAAAATGCTTATTCAAGATCTATGGCTAGACGGAACTGATTGGGACGAGTCAGTGAAACCATTGCGCTTGCAGAAATGGTCCCAATTCGCGAACGATTTACACTCCATCTCGCAGATACAGATACCTCGATGGGTCAACTTTTCTCCCGACCATCAAGTTGAAGTACACGGATTCTGTGATGCATCCGAAAAGGCATATTGCGCGACTATATATGTACGCACCCAACTTGGTGGCAAAACAAATTGCCAATTGCTAGCCGCAAAAAGTAAGGTCGCCCCTCTAAAGACCGTAAGCCTACCACGGCTTGAGCTATGCGGCGCACTCCTCCTAGCCAAATTAGCCTCAACCGTACGAAACCATCTACATCTTAACGATAGCAAACTGTATCTGTGGTCTGACTCGGAAATTGTGTTAGCCTGGCTTGAAAAACCACCCCACACTTGGAAGACGTACGTTTCCAATCGTACTGCTCAAATCCTCGATCTAGTCGGGCCAGCCACTTGGCGACATGTAGCCAGTGGTGATAATCCCGCTGATCTTGGCACAAGAGGTTGCAACCCCCTGCAACTAGCCACCAGCTCCCTATGGTGGAATGGCCCCAACTGGCTAACAGAGTCGCCAGACTCCTGGCCACATTCTATCGCTCGAAATATAATACCACCAGAAAGTCGAAAAATTGAGTGCTTTCACACCAGTGCGGATGAACCCGACATCTTCGAAAGATTTTCGTCTTTCCCACGAGCTATGCGAGTTGTTGCATACATGTTTTTATTTGTCGAGCGCATGAAGAATAAGGTCCACAACATGCCTAACCCTCCACAGGCTACTCTGAACCACCATCTCCTACAGAGAGCAAAGGTATCCCTGATCATGGCCACCCAATCACGCTACTTCAGCCGTGACATATCAATGCTAACATCATCCAAGCCCATTGATAAAAGGAGCGCACTATTAGTCCTGAATCCGTTCCTGGATCCCAAGGGCCTACTTCGCGCTAATGGCCGACTCGCAAACTCGAGCCTTTCATATAACGAGAGGTACCCAATAATAATTCCGGAGAAGTCCTCATTCGCTTCTCTTTACCTAAACTTCCTCCATCTTTTAATGCTTCACGCCGAACACCGTTTGATGCAACAAATGATCCGGCAAGAGTTCTACATCCCACGTCTAAAGCCGCAAATCAAAAAGTGCATATTTATGTGTAAAGCTTGTACCATACACAAACAAAGGATGCGGACTCAGATCATGGCAGCTCTTCCCCCCGAACGCTGCAACTTTGCTCCACCCTTTACCACCACTGGTGTTGACTTTGCTGGGCCTTTCCAGATAAAGGCCTCCACGTTAAGGACTTCCATCTACATAAAGGGTTATGTGGCTGTCTTTGTTTGTTTCACTACAAAAGCAGTCCACCTCGAGCTATGTTCTGATCTCACGACCCCAGCCTTTCTCGCGGCATTCGCTCGCTTTGTCGGACGGCGAGGATTTCCTGCCAGAATGATGAGCGATAATGGTAAAACCTTTGTCGGAGCCAAAAGAGCAACAGAAAGACACTTTGTAAAATTCGCGGAAGAAGTTTCCCCCGAAATCATAGCCAAATACGCACCCCAAGGTATAGATTGGCAATTCATCCCCCCGAGCGCCCCGCATATGGGTGGATTGTGGGAATCCGCCGTTAAGAGCTTCAAAATACATTTCAAAAAGGTCGCTGGAACTCAAAAGTTCAATTTTGAGGAGTTCACCACGCTCCTTACTCGAATCGAAGCCGTTCTCAATTCACGGCCCCTCTCTGCACTCTCGCAAGACCCCTCCGATTTTACTGCCCTCACACCCGGGCATTTCCTTACAGGAGCACCACTTCTGGCCACCCCTGAGCCACGTGCTAACTCTCTTTCACTTTTAAATAGATGGGAACGAATCAAAGCGTTACAACACGAATTCAGTATGGGAATAGTAAATTTTGAATTATGAGTATTTTTTATGTGAGTTATTTGTTCTATATAGAACGGGGGTTTTTCACAACGAAAATGAGGAAGCCAATCCCGCGCAATGCCTCAGAGCCAACAGTGCTCGCCCCCAATTAATACATACAAGGTGTAAAGGTGCCCCACACCCCCCGTTCTATATAGAACAAACAACTCAAATAAAAATACAAATAAAATAATTTACTATTCCCAAAATATCGCCCCTATGCAATATGTGCAAGGGGGGTTTTTCAAAACGAGAATGAGGAAGCCAATCCCGCGCAATGCCTCAGGGCCAATAGTGCCCGCCCCCAATTAATAAATACGAGGTGCCCCAAAACCCCCGTTCTATATAGAACAAATAACTCACATAAAAAATACTCATAATTCAAAATTTACTATTCCCAAAATATCGCCCCTATGCAATATATGCAAGTGGGGGTTTTTCACAACGGAAATGAGGAAGCCAATCCCGTGCAATGCCTCAGAGCCAACAGTGCTCGCCCCCAATTAATAAATACAAGGTGTAACAGGTGCAACGCACCCCACTTCTATATAGAACAAATCATAATATATAAATAAAATAATTAAATAAATATTACTCAAAGGTTGCCCCTTATGCAACATGTGCTCCGCACCCCCCGTTCTACTCTCTGAACAAATAATAAAATAATATACAAAAAAATAACTCAAAAAAACTACTCGCCCTCCATAAAGCTTAGACACTATTTGCCTTACGAGATTTTCATTGGGATCCCTCGTACAATCTGCCACCCTATACGAATCGTTTAAAACTCATTAATGTACACACACTTTCTAGTCGGAGGGAAATGCTTGGAATTATTTGTATGATTAAATTGCTAAATGGTTCACTATCCAGCCCATTTCTTCTAAGTGAAGTGAACTTCAATGTACCGTCTCGTCCTTCAAGGCATTTTAAACCTCTAGTCTTAAAACAGTGCCGAACCAATTTTCAGTTAAATGAGCCTTTTCGCTGTTTGTGTCAAGATTAGATTCAGACTCGCTTTTCAGCATAAAAAAATCAATTCTTTCTATCCTAAATTCAGAGCTACTAATTGTTTTTTATTCTTTGACTTCTATTTTAACTTTTAGCAATAATTTTATTCTGTTAACTAGTTATTTCTTAATGTATAATCTGTCCCGTATCTACTTTACTTAGCTGATGAGGTTTTCTCTGTAGCTGAGCAGTTTTAGATCTCGACGATTAACAAACCAAAGCCTTGCAACGACTCGGCACGAACGAATAATCCGCGCGTTATGCGGATGCGCCCCTCGCGCCGGTCGGGCAGGATATGGTGGGTAATCCGTTGGAAATTAAAAAAAAAAAAAAAAAAAACAAAAAAAAAAAAATCTAGGAGATGCCGGAGAAGGATTCTGCCAAACAATTATTTTGTTTTTGTTCCCACAGAGCATTTGTAACAGCACAAACGAGCTAAGAAAAATGTTGGCATCCGAACCAGAACTATCATCAATTGTTTGTTTATATTTAGACTGTTGGAAACCCCACTTTCATATTATTGTAAGGGAATGTCTTTCGTCCTCGTTAAGAGTGAGGAGTACCTCCTTTAAGTACATTGATAAGCGCTTCGACGAGGCTTTGGGAAGTCACTTTCTGCGTAAGAACTAGTCACCCGTATTTGTGTTTGGTAACATTATTTATTAGCTTCTAATAATCGATACAGGCATAAAGATACTGATTTGTATTACGAATTACTTCATAAATTTCTCTTGTTAAGTCTCCTTCTACAAGCATAGCTAAGGCTACATGCGGTGACAATATATTACCTCTACCCGGATTTGTTGATTCTTTGTATACACTATGGTACTTTGACACACGTGAATCTGCGGTTTCTTTCAGAATTCGCGAGGCGTCCTTCTGTCCTTTTGCTATTAGAGTGGATTGCGCAGCATGTATAATAACTACATCTACCATGAAAAGGACTTCTTCCGTTTTCCTACGTTTTCTTCGCTCATTTGACTCTTCGAATGATTTCGATGGACGGCCAGGCCGAAAATATGACTCTTTTGGAATTTCGATTGTTCCATTTAACCAACACTGGTTAGCTTTTAGAAAAGCATCTTCCTTTTTTCTCGCTTTAGTCCACTTTTCCTTAAGCTGTGCTTTGTAATAAGATATGTTTTTCTTAAATTTTTGCATATTTTCAGCTGAATAAGCATGAGAAGACAGCAGGCTATTTTCTAGGAAATCTAATTTTTCATCCAAAGATGTCTAATTCTGCCCTTGCATTTGATTGTAGAGATATTGGCGAGTTACTTTTCTAGTGCCAGAGGAGCTGGCAATACCTATGATAAGCAAAATTGGCTTAATATTAAAAACAAATCGTCGCCCCAGAAAACGAACGGCGAGTTAGACATTTTTGAATTTCAACATTTCCATAGGTAACTTTTTACAAAAAGTACTTTTACAAAGCCTTTTTACTAAAAAACCTGAATATCATACCATGTTTGAACAAGACAGGTGTAAGGAAATTGTGTCGTATGTGCTATGACGTAAACATACTGGTGCACAAACGTCACATACAACAAATTCATTCCTAATGAAAAGGCGCTTTTCTCACAAACTTTTGAAGATGTTGCACTTTTGAAAATCGAAAGTGAAAACCAGTCACATCTCTACAACTCATAAAAAAATCATAAAAAATTTACCGTATAGTTTTTTTATAATTCCTATTTAAACTTCAAAGTTGATTTTCTCGAAACTGTGTTTTGTAAATTACGCCGTTCGTTTTGCTTCAAATTTTTATTATAGGCGAAAGTTAAATACGTTCCATTTAACAGGAACGTTAATTAAATCTAATGGGGTGAAACAAACACATTGCGCCATATGGTATGAGACATGCGGGGGGGAGGAGGGAATGACAAAGCAAACGCATTGGTCAAAATCTTGAGTGTTGTAGAAAAGGATCATCCTGAAATCCTGAAGATAATATTATGCTTAAAGCTTTAAAAAATTTGGAAATTGCTAGCCCTCTCACTTTATTACGGATTTTGAAGAACGCAAACTATCCGAACACGCATTTAAAAATTCTTCAAATGGTTCCTGAGGACTTTAGAAATTATTCACAAAAAGCAGGGCTTTTAAACTACAGCATCGTTCCTTTCTCAATGGTAAAGTACTTAGAGTATAACAAAAGTAATTTGTTTAACACTGGATATACGAGTAAAATAAGTCAGCAAGAGCGTGATGTTAGTAATAAATGCATAAAAAAAGATTCTCGGGGACGTTTTACAAATGAAACACCAAATAATTTATTTCATCAAGCTGTGCTTGTACTAAGCAAACCAAAGCTAGATAAAAATAAAGCTAAGGACCTAAGTCAAGCTGGTGAAAGCGGCCCCTAGTATTGCTAAGCACTCAAGGTATATCTTATTACTTTAAACGAGCCATTCTTGTATATTTTTATATCTAGACTATCTCGAAAACGGCTCAACCGATTTGAATGAAATTTGGTATGTAGATAGTTTTTTACCTAGGTGTTGCCACATAAGTTATTTTTTGGGGTTGCCACCTATCTGAATACTTTTTTATATGGAATAAGATATGCCAAAATGGATATCATACGAAAGATATTTTCATTCTTATTTCAAATAAAATATACCTAAGTGGGGTTGCCACTTATTGAGGTTTCTATATTGTTGCCACATAGGATGTCTTTACGGGATTGCCACGTATCTGAATAATTTTTTAAATGAACTTAAATATGCCAATATGGATATCAAAAGAAAGGTTTTTTCCTGCGTTTTGAAAAAAAAATACATTTCTAAGTAGGATCGCCACTTATTGTTGCTATTTGAGCTTATTATATCTTTGAACTTTTAACGAGCTATTCTTATATATTTGTATATTCGAATATCTCGAAAATGGCTTAACCGATTTGGATGAAATTTGGTACGTACATAGGGTACCACATTCTGAGAGTTCCTATCCAGGTGTCTTTTTAGGAGCTTTTACGGAGTTCCCACTTATCAGATTTTTTTAAAGGAAATGAAATATGCCAATATGGGTAACAAACGAAAGATATTTCCCTACGGATTTAAAAAAAAAAATTATTTCTAAGTAGGATTGCCACTTTTGTTCGACAAGAAAAATCCGGCAAAGAAGTTCATGTACTGAAAATCGCACTCATCCAGGGGGCCTCTAAGGTGCAACTTCCAGTACCCAACATTTGCCATGACTGCGCATAAAGATCAGGGAGAAACTTTTGAGTCTGTCGGAGTGGAGCTAAATTCATCGATGTTCATGCATGGTATATTATATGTGGCGTTTCAAGAGTTAAGTGACCAAATACATTTAAAGTAATGTTTCCGGAAGAAAGAAACGTACTCGGAATATGGTAGGGAAGGAAGTGTTGCATTGGATTTCATATGTATTGAATATAAAAAGTTTTGCATAGTTCTATCTTTAAAAATAAAGAAGAAATCACAGAATGTTGACCGATATATGGAGCTCTAACCGACAAATATACCTATTTGACAACAATCGGCAGCTGCTAACCATACAATTCAGCAAGGAATCTTGTAAAAACTTGTCGAAAATTTCTTTGAGCAGCCACCAAGGAGTAATTATGTGTATTCAAACTTTGTTACTAATAAAAAATTTTAAACATATTTTTATTATCAAGATATTCTTTAGAACGCTCCACTGCTGGTAACCCAATAAGCAAAATACGTTTACTATAAGCTTACGATAAACTTACTTTAGCAAGCTTTTTGTTTGGAAAACGTTTACTATAATAATTGTTAAACGTTTGGAATTGTCGAATCAACGAAAGTGATCCCGTTTTAAACAATTGGAAATGAGGTTTGGAAAACAATATTTAATTAACGTTTTATTCAACCTACAGTAAGGTTTTGTTGAAAACTGATTGATAAAACTCCAATTTAGGCAACGACGGTGAAAACGGGCCAGTAGCCTAATGAATATGTACTAGACCTTTGCTCCGAAGGTTGCTGGTTCGAAACCCGACAATTTTCTCAACTTTTCTTATTAAATAAATTATTATAATTATTTTAAAATATATTTATAGTTAATTCAGTGCCATTTATTACTTGTTTTACAATTTAAGTATAATAAAAAAAGTTTAAAAAAATATTCGACGCGAGCTTTTTTTACCAATTTGTGGCGTGCTGCTTCCACTTTTTTGTACAAATTGGCGGGAGCTACTCCTTTTTTGCGGATTTCGAATGGCATCTGCAAAGCACAGCATATGAATTTTTACTTTCCGACTCCGTTTTGAAGTACATTTTTCAAACCACTTTTGATATTACCTGTTCCACTACTCGAATCTTGGGCCTTTATTGTGGTAGACCGGCAACACTACTGCTACACCACGTCGCCCGTATAATAAAGTTCATATAAATCATGTAGGTAAATTATGTATCATTATTTTCGAAAACTGTCAAACTGTTCACCTCGCAGAAAGTTCACCTCAAGTTAATTCTCCAAAGCTACCATAGAATTGTTAAAACATATCTAAACGATTGTGAAATATTTTAGTTACAAACTCGTTTGGAAAACATTGATTTCAACGTTTGGAAAATATTGTTTAATAAACTAGCTTATTCCATTGTTTATTGGGTAAGTAAAATTATTCATACAAACGACCAGAATATCTTTACTGATGATTATCTAAATAAACTAAGTTGTATGGTAACCTATGAAAATGCCGAGCAAAGCTCGGTTGCCCAGGTAATTAACTTTAGTCGCGTAACGGTGGTATGTAACAGCATAAACAGATCGAGATAGATATTGACATATATATATCAAAATGTTCAGGACGAAAAGAGAAATTGATTAAGCCATGTCCGTCCGTCTGTCTGTGGACACGATAACTTGAGTAAATTTTGAGATATCTTAATGAAATTTGGTATGCAGATTCCTTGGCACTCATCCCGAGCGCTAATTAAAATGGGAGAAATCGGATGATAGCCACGCCCACTTTTTATATATAGAATATTTTCGAAAATACAAGAAAATTCATTATTAAGTTCATAATACACTTATAAGGATAAAATACGGTGTGTACATTAATGTTAAGGCAGAAAATAAAATTTTCAAGAAATTTTTGATTAAGTCAAATTTAGAAGTAATATTAATCATAAATCAAAAACCGTTAAAGATATCGAAACGAAATTTAGCACACATATTTTTATTAATAACAGATATGTTCCGGAAAAAATGGGCGAAATCGGTAAAGGTCCACAACCACTTTTATTCGAAAGATTTTGAAAAGGATCATAGATATATTTAATAGCAATAACTTTGCGTACAAAGGCTTCATATCATTTCTATTTCACTTTAAAAGTGTTCACTTTCAAAGAAAGTCTAAAAAAAATTTTTTGAAAATGGGCGTTTTTCAGCCCCTTTTATAGGGGATTATTCCACAAACCTTTTTATACCATAACTCAGGCAAAATTGATTTATCGAAACGATATTTGGCGAAAATTTTGAACATATAAAGGTAAATGTTTGTTGTAAAAAAGGGCAAAATCGGTCCACGGCCAAGCCCAGTTTTTTAACATACTTCTCAAAATTTTTTTTTGTTAAATGTAAAATGCGATATTTTTATAACTATGCAAGCTATAACATAATATCTTGCACACATAATAAACTTTTTAGGAAAAGCTAGACCGCAAACAAAATTTGTGGATTTTGGGGACGTAGCCGTGGCATAGGAATTCTGCTATTTTCAAAGGCGATTGCTTGTAGCTTGAACTAGATATTTCAATCAAAATTGGTCGGCTGATTCTCAATAGTATATAGTATACTTCTGCCATAAATTAGGCAAATCGGATAATAAACAAGCAAAACATCCGGGCAAGTAGTTAATACCCCACCGCAATAGGGAAGTTACATACCTTTTTTGATTTTCATACCTTTAATGAACATGAAATGTTTGTAAGTATGAGAAGAAGAAGAGATGGGGTCATCAATAAGTAAACTGAAATAATAAGGACGATAAGCCGAGTCGATTTAGCAGTGTCCGTCTCTCCGACCGTCTGTCTATTTGAACGCAAATTTTTCAAATATAAAATGTGCATGTATTGGTATTTTGAAAAAATGTGGTTAGTAGTTGTTGGTAGAGAAGTTATTTATACACAAAATGGCGGCTGCCGTGGTGTTCGAGTCCTAGGACAGGTAACATCAAAAGTGGTTTAAAAAGTTTTTGAAAACGGGGTCGCCCCTTGGCAGTGGTTTGGCAAACTCTTCGGGTGTCTTTTTGTTATGGAAGGCTTTTCAGCAAAAATAAATCTCCTTTGTAGATGCCGTTCGAAGTCGGCAAAAATCTGTAGGTCCTGCCAATTTGTAGGAAAAAATTCAAAACGGCACACCACAAATTGGAAGGGAAGCTGGGTGCAAAAATCTCTTAGCAGGTTTATGATAATATATCTGTTGTATATCGCGCCATACATTTATATTGTTATACCTAGTAGTGCTACGCACACAAGGTATATTAACTTTAGTCGCCTAACTGCAGTACGTAACGCCATAAAAGGATCGAGATAGATATTGATTTTTGCATATCAAAATGTTCAGGACGAAAAGAGAAATTGATTAAGCCATGCCCGTCCGTCCGACCGTCTGTGAACACGACAATTTGAGCCAATTTTGAGATATCTTAATGAAATTTGGTATGCGAGTTCCTTGGCGCTATTTAAAATGGGCGAAATCGGAAGATAGCCACGCAAACTTTTTATATATAGAATATATTCGAAAACACAAAAAAAGTGATTACTCAGTACATAATACACCTATAAGGATAAAATTTGGTGTATACATTGAGATTGAGGCATAAAATACCTTTTTTAAGACATTTTTGAAAATGGACGTGGCAGCGCCTACTTTTGATTAAGTCAAATTTAGAAATAATATTAATGATAAATCAGAAACCGTTCAAGATATCGAAACGAAATTCAGCACGCAGGTTTCCAGGTATATAAGGAATGTTCCAGGAAAAATTGGGCGGGATCGGTTAAGGTCTGCGTCCAATTTTATATGAAAGATTTTGGAGAGGATCGTAGATATATATAATAGGCAATTACTTTGGGTAAAATAACTTTACATCATTTATATTTCACTTTTAAGGTATCCGTAAACAAAGAAATCAAAAAACTTAAAACTTTCGAAAATGGGCTTGGCCGCCAAAAATTGATTTGCTGAAAAGAAATGTAGTGATAATGTTCTATATTTAAAGGTTACTGTTTGCTGTAAAAATGGGCGCAATGGGTTAATGTCCACGCCCAGTGTTTTAACATAGTTCTGAAAAATTTTTTTGTCAAATTTAAATAGCGATATTTCTACAACCAAGCAAGTTATATCAATCAGATTTTGCACACATAATAAGCTTTTTAAGAAAAACTCGGCCGCAAAAAAAATTGTCAATTTTGAAGAAGTAGGCGTGGCGCCGCCCACTTTGCAGCATAAAATGTCTGCTATTTTTAAAGGCAATCGCTTATAATTCAATCTTGATATTTCAATGAAAATTGGTCAGCTGCTTCTCTTGCCAAAAATTAGAAGTCGGGAAACACACAAGCAAAATATTCGGCACGCCGTTAATAGCTCACTGCAATAGCGAACTTATACATCTTTTTTGATTTTCACGAGAACAAGAAGAGAAAAGTTCACTAAAATGATCAGCACGATGAGCGGAGTCGATTTAGCCATGTCCATCTCTCCGTCCGTCTGTCTGTCTGTCCGTCTGTCTATTTGAACGCAAACTAGTCCCTCAGTTTTACAAAAGAATGCTGAAATTCCTTGTTTGCTTTCGCCATTTTATAGTATACTAGCAAACCGGTAGACGTTGTATTGACGTTTTGATACATAGAACACATCTATATATAAAATGTCATTAACTTCAACCAAATAAACTTCTAACTATACCGAAATGCAGCTTTATATTACCTGGGGGCTTTTCCAAAAGCTATATACAGAATGTGTCATGATCAGCGAAATCCTGAACCTATCGTGAAAGTTCAAGAGTAAAACAAAACACAAAATATGTGGGCGTGGCACCGCGCACTTTTGAAAAAGTATGTAGATATGGAATAAGTGACACATACGAGTATATCCAAATTTCATTAATTTAGACCAAAAAACTTCGGAGTTATGACGAATTGAAACTTTATATAGCCTGGGGGCGTGGCTCCGCCTACTTTTCCAAAACTATATATTGTCTACGCTGTACCCAGTGAACCCAAACACATATTGTGAAAATTTCATAAGGATCGGTTGAGTACTTTGGCGTCTATAAAATACAGACATTTTTTATATCTATTTTTGTTACTCACACAAGGTATATTACTTAGTTAACACCCCACTGCAAAAGCGAAGTTGTATATCTTTTTTGATATTCATTCCTTTTATGAACATGAAATGTTTGTACGTATGCTCAAATGATCAGGAGGATGAGCTGAGTCGATGTAGCCATGTCCGTCTCTCGATACGTCTATCTGTCCGTCTGTCTATTTGAACGAAAATATGAACTGAAAGTATTAAAATAGACCTGCGTAAATTGATATGCCATAATAGCTAATTGCACCAGGTATCATGTTCATCACTAACTTTTACTTGGACGGACTTGGAAACATAACAACCCCGGTTTTCAAAAAAACAATAAAAAAAAAGTGTATCCTAAATAAAAAGGTACACTTATCTAATTGTAATTATTAAAGTCACAAATACCATTAAGAAATGATAATATTCACCGGAAATATCACAATCCATTACGATTACTCAATTCGATAACT
Source organism: Merzomyia westermanni (assembly GCA_949987695.1). Lineage (NCBI taxonomy): Eukaryota > Metazoa > Arthropoda > Insecta > Diptera > Tephritidae > Merzomyia > Merzomyia westermanni. Next base: position 2,402,135 of record OX465292.1, on the reverse strand, counting down.
TAAATCATTAAATATTCCCGTTAAAACAGACGATTTTACAGCAGCTAAAAAAAAAACTCTAGCGTGCGTTTCAGAAATAGATAAGTAAGTTTGACAGCTAACGCAAAGTATGGGATCGACGGTAGGAGGTTGAATTATTGTTCCTCGGTGTATTCTCAAGTTGTTTTTTGTTTTATAGCTGTAACAACTTTCTAAAATCGAATTATGGCTGCATGAATAGGTTAAATATACTATGTGCGGCGGAGGTAGGTAACCACCACCAATCTTCCAAATGGCGAGGTTAGGAAAACCCGCACCGTGTATACCATAGCTAATAAAGGTCGCGGAGGTAGAAAACCACCACCAACCTTCCAGACAACGGAATTAGAAAAAAACCCCACTGCATATAAGCTCTTTATTTATTTATTGAATTCAATTAGGTTATTCTATGATAACAAACAGTATTTTGAATGAAAGTTTAAGTACATGAAATTAATTTGTATGATATTTGGCGAAACAGTTCCCACATCACGCTATATTACAAGAAGCACAAATAGCTTTCGTACGTTGTTCTTTTCTCTTATCGGCACAGCTTCCGCAACGACGACTTGTTTTCCCTTCTATTGGCAGATGTTCTCCAACTCCTGACAAACTTTCGACCGAAAAGAGGGCCGGCCGCTTGTTCTTCGACGTTTAACTTTTGCCCCATCTTTTCCATACGACAATAGCTGCTCATTTAATTCCACGAGAAAAGAAATCAGGGGAGTCTTAGTGTGCCGAGTTTCTTGAAAAAGAATCCAAGAATTAGACTAGCAAACCATAACAAGCTTTTGGAAAACTCTGTTCCACCATTTTCCCGATTTTCTATTTGCACCGTAGAGCGATAAAAATTGATCAGATAGATCTACTCGGCCCATATATTTATATTAGAATGCAATAGCCTCAGGGCATGTAACTTGCATTTTCTCTCCTTGTCTATTGGTCCTTGTCAGAATGGCAGTTGCTGATAAGTAGAACTTCTTTGGTGTCTTGCCACTTATAAACCAAATATCCAACGTTGTTAAATTGGAAGAGATAGTTTCCCATTTTGGTCCATCCTGTTCCTCATAAGTGTACGGTAGGGAAGAACCGATCGCAGCATATAACGGTCATGGGATTCGAGATTGTCGAACGCAATTTTTTTACAACTCTTTCTCCAAGAGTGCCCTCGGTCTGAACTTGTTCCTTCCCTGAGTAGATGTTAATATCATAGCTGTACCCAGTTAGGAAGTCACATCTCTCCCAAATTTTGATTCCTCTTTTGATGGGTTTCATTAGGTTGTATTGCTTCAAAGTAGACCTCCCTTTGAATTTTGTCATAGCTTAGTCAATTGAATGAAACACACTGTCGGTGCGGGACTTTTTAAAAGTATAGTTTAGACAAGATACCATTTCATCAGTATAATAAGTTTTAGAAGCATCCGGTGGCTTTGTTGAATTACTAATATAAAGCTTTGACGACAGGAGAGAAAATCGATCTCGACTGATGCAACTCTTTATGACCATGTTTATGTATTTATTTATGTATTTCTTCGAAAAGTCAAAAAGAACAGGGTTCTTACTGACTAAAACGATTCTTAACCTAACTAAAAGTAGAGCTAAGTAGATTATGAAAATAGGATTTTGGAAGAGAAAAAGTAAACATAACAGAATTAAAGATCTCGTTAAACCCACGCAACGACCGCGCTAATAGAGCATTCCTCGCATAGTTCGTAGAAATATTTTTAATATAAAATGGATAATGGGAGCGTAGAGACCTAGTAGGAATAAGAAAATTAATCGCTTCCAGCAATGAGGAGCAATCAATGTCATTGCTAACTACTCCATAAATGAAAGATAACGACAGGGTCGTCCTTTTTATTTCCAATGATTTCAAGTCAATGAAGAGCAGGCGGAAATGGTACGAGGACATTGGTTCAGAAAAATTTAGAGATTTAAGACAGAATTTGGGAAAAACTTTTTGAATCCGTTGGATCCTGCCAATTGCAAACTTGTGATAGGGTCTAGAACGAACAAATGATGAGTAAGTACAGCAGTTTTAGAGGATGCGAATCTGTGAAGTTAGTACTATTACATCTCAAGAAACCTAGGACAGAGTACGCACTAGAAATTATGTAGTTAATATGATTATTAAAAGAGAAGGTGTTGTCGAAGATAACACCAAGATCTTTAATACCGACAAGGGCCTGAAGACTAGTACCAGAAATAGTATAACCTGTTTCTAGCACACTACCAGTTTTAGAAAATGTAATGCAGAAACACTTTTTAAGATTTAGAAACATTAGTGAATTACGGCACCAGATAGTTACTCTGTTCACATCATCTTGAAACAACAAAGCATCTGCAACTTTTTTCTAGTAGAAACAACTTTTAGATAATCTGCATAGAGTAGAAACTCCGCAGACATGAAACAGTTACCAATATCATTAATAAATAAAATGAAGAGAAGAGGACCTAAGATACTCCCTTGGGGTACTCCTGAAGTGCCAGTGAAGGGATCAGAGGAGACACCTTCAATCAAAGCTTCACAACTTCTGCTAGAAGAAAGAGAAAGACAGAATGAAATCCCAGGGAGGCAAGTTTCCGAATCAATATATGTGAGATACCTTTGTAGTATTACATTAAATACTCCGCGCTTACCAGACATTTCTATGCACATACAAATATCGACCAAACACAAAGCCAAACTATTGCGACCCATTTAAATTCCATTGAACTCAGCGGGAGTTTACACCGCCACACAAGGCGCAGATCTAGTTACATTTTGTCAAGTGCATTACCCAAACCGCCAGACTGACCAACTCACTGTCCATCAGCATGACTGATCGACAGCGTCAATAACTATGACGCAAATAGGCTGACATAGCATACCATGCACACATTTGTAGTTTGTAAGTATTAGTGTAACTTAGTGTTAGAAATTTAGTATAAAAAGAAAGTGAATTCCAATAAAGAATCAGTTCTGATCATACGCTTCACATCAGCGTTTCATTCCTATTACATGCCGATCCTGCCAAATAACAATTAACTGCCAATTAACAAATACCAGTGTCGGTCATAACTAAGCGAAAAATTTGCAATAAATAGCAAAACGCTTAAAAGACCTTTAACAGTTAAAAAATTAAAAAGTAATAGTATTTAAAAAAGGCAATCCTTGGATCTCAGCGTTTCAACTTATTACATCAATCATTTGAATTTTACAAATACGCTACTGAACAATCAATAGAGATGGTCCTGAAGGATGGAAAATGTAGATACCACAACGAGTAATAGAAACAACTCGACTGGCGGCAATAAATAATAGAAGCAACCAGACTGGCAGCAATAATGCATACAAGGGTGGAATAATTTGGTGATAATAAACCCCAAGACTGGCAGCACAAAACAAGATATTGCTAAGACATTGGTGACTGGCAGCAAGACTGGCGGCGATTAATTGTAAATTTAGATATATTAGAATAATTTGAGCACGCCTCACGGCCGCTAAGCCAGGAGCAAAATTTTCATTTTGCTTAGGAAATTCTTTAAAAAAAAAGGAATGAACAAAACGTGTAAAAATATTTAATTCAAAAAAAAAATTTTTTGATGAATACAAATTTGAATTACCCTTCAGGCAAGTTCATGCAAAGGAAAAAGAGAACTTATAGAATATAATAATAGGTAAATAATATTCAGGAGATTACGACTCAAGAAGAATTTAATAGGATATTGAAAAAATACGAAGACACTATTAAAGAATTAAAAATTTCCGAAAAAATTATTGAGAGTCGTAACGCTATAAAGCAAGGCCCGACACCGATTACCATAGAAGAGTATCGGCGAAGGAACAAGCTCAATAAAAAGGAGGAAATTCCAAAAAAACCTACCCCCATAAAAGTCCACAAAAGGAAACGGGGGGGTAAACAGGTTAGCAAGAGAAAAGAAATAGCCGAAACTTTTAGGCTACTTAATCTAACAACAAATACGGTTGATAGATTAAAATTAAAAGCAAAAATAAACATGTTAAGAAATAAATAATAATACTAAAAATTTTCGTAGAATAAGAAATCTTGTTACTAAGCAAACTGAGTAAATTGGAATGTAAATAAAGTAAAAATACAATTAAATTCAAAAAATTTTCTTACTAAAATGGCATGGTGGAAAATTGCACTAAACGGTATCTTAATAGGAATAGGAGGATACAAAGTAGGTAAAGAAAAATTATGAAAATAAACTGGTTAGATACGAACCACACCCTATTATAGAAAATAAGGAAGAACTTTCAGACAAATGGTTAACTATCTTTACATGCGTAGCTACATTTTTAATTGTCGCAATTGCAATATTAATAAAAAGTTATATAAAGAATAAATTGAGACAATTGAATAATGTATAACAACGCATCTAACCAAAAACTTTAGATAGCAAGAACTGAATCAGTGGCAGGAAATAAACGACACATTATATGAAGAAAAAGCAAAAGCCAATAAGTCGTACAAATGCATAAATAAAAGTACTCCTATTACAACAGAAACAATAGTAAAGCATTTGAACATCATTTTTGAAGCTCTAAATAGCATAGGACAGGTGATTAAATCGGTAAATAACAAACTTACCAAAGAGAAGCTTACCAATTTTTCTCCGCCGTACGAGATAAACTAGTATCTTATTTAGCTAGATACAATATAGAATTAACAATACCAACCACAGTAGAGGAAAAAATTCAGATAGATTTCAATTTACTTTTATCAGAACGTGCTCAGAGCCCGACTCCATCACCTTCCTTGAGCCAGACTCCATCAGTGGAAGAAAATAAACCACTAAACATCCCAACCATAAACGTCACAATGCTGCAAACGGTAGTTGAATTTATTAAAACTGCTTCATCAGTGCTACCAGAGTTTGATGGTAGGCCGGAGAACTTACACAGTTCCTAGACGCCCTTGATATACTTGATCAAATCAAAGATGATCACGCAGCCTTAGCGATAACAATGATAAAAACCAAGCTAAAAGGTACGGCAAGAAATTTTATCAGTAACGAAGGCACAATAGAACAGATAAAAACAAAATTAAAAACCGCAATAAAGGGTAAATCAGTAGAAGTTTTAACTGCTAAACTCCTGAATAACCAACAACGCAGTAAAACTGCTAGCAACGAAATATTCAACACAAGCAGCAGTCAAAGCTATGTGTAAAAACTGCTGCAATGACAAGGTCAAAATGATAATGCAAGCGGGAACGTTCACAACAATGAACGATGCAAACTCTAAATTTACGAAAGCTGTACCGAAATAACGGGCAGCTCAAACACAATTTTGAATGTACGACAGCAGAGTCAGTACCGGAGTAATTTCCGTGGAGGTTACCGAAGTAACCACTATGGGATTTACCAAGGTAGGAGATTTACCGAGATACAACAATAACTCGAGGTCTAATAATAATAATAATAACGAGAGAGGATCACAAACCCGAAACGGCAATATACCTTATAACCAGACCCGTAACGTGCGCAGCTGCACACAGACGGAAGACCAGGAAACTCCACTTCAAGATCAGTAGATAGGAAAATATGCGTACTAAATCTACATCTAAACAGATATATATCTACAAGGCCATCATTAAATAATTCAATTTCAAATTTCCTAATTAATACAGGAGCAGACATCTCCATTATTAAAAAGCATCAAATTGGTAATAATCACAAAATAAATACAGAGCAAATTACGGACTTAAAGGGCATTGGTCAGGGTATTACCAGCACATTGGGCACAGTTAAAGCAGATTTAAAAGGTGATGACCTTCTAATTTACCATAAATTCCATGTCGTAGAAGCCGACTTTCCGATAGAATAATAGGACTAGATTTCATAAAGAAGTACAATTATATTTTAGACTATGGAAAAACAGAGGATAAATTTATCCTAAGACCATATGATTATCCGCAAACAATAACAATGCATCTAACAAATTGTCTGTCTGTCAACACAATTACGATCCCTGCTAGGTCCGAAGTCATTAGAGAAATTAAATCATTCCTATTACACCTTATACTATACTATAGTAGATCGACCCGCCACAAAACCAGGCTGGTTAGGTATTATCAAGCTTTTTACAGCTAAATACATTTTATGCTTAACAATCTCTTCAAATAGTTTAGAAATTATAGAAAGTTTTCATATTGGCCTACAATTAAAAATGTCATTCTTCTTGCCACACTTGAAGTTGGGGTAATATCTGCCCGTTTCCAGATTTGTTAAAGATAGCTTTAAGAGGCGCTACAATAGCTGGACAGTTTTTAAGAAGCCCATCCCTATCAGTCTGAGTAAAGTTTTTCAGACTAATAATACTCTCGACAATGTCATCAATGGTAAGCTGCAGGTCCTCAAAATTCACAGGTGCAGGTTGAAGTACAAATATCATAGAGAGTGAAGTTAGATTTAAAATAGTCTGCAAACAAATCGGCAACGTCTTTGGGCGAGTTCGCAAGTTTGTCTCCGAAACAAACATCAGCTGGCACCAGCTCCTGACTTTTTAGACTTAATAAAATGCCAGACAGTTAAATTTCTTGGATAACCTCTTGTACAGATCCAGCTGGGATGGATTTCTGTATTTCAGAAACATTTTGTGGCAATTATTTCGTTGGTTCTTAACTTTTTTCCACCCACGAGTGTACCATGGCAGTTAATAGAGCTTATTTCCATTACGGGGAATATGCTTAGAACATATTTCGAAGACATGCGTCTTAAATGCAGAATATCACTCATTAATGCCAAGACCCGAAAAGACAGAGTCCCACCGGGTATTTAGAAAACAAGCGTTAAGCTTTTGGAAGTCACACATATCAAACTCGAAAGATTTTCTATCGTCTAAACGATTAGATGGCGATGGCGGCCGCCGTGGTGTGAAGGTAGTGTTGCCAGCCTACCACACCGAAGGTCCACGGTTCGAGCCCTGGTACAGGTAACATCAAAAGTGATTTGAAAAAAGTTTTTCGAAACGGGGTCGCCCCTCGGCAGTGGTTTGGCAAACTCTCCGAGTGTATTTCTGCCATGACAGGCTTCTCAGCAAAAATTCGTCTCCTTTGTAGATGCCGTTCGGAGTCGGCAAAAAACTGTAGGTCCCACCAATTTGTAGGGAAAATTCAAATCGGCACACCACAAATTGGAAGAGAAGCTTGGCGCAAAAATCTCTTACCTGTTGTATATCGCGCCATAGAGAGAGAGAGAGAAACGATTAGAGATAAACTCATAGTATTCAATCTTCAGACTCAAAGGGACATGATGTCGATCGGCAGATGAAATTGTGGAAAGACACCCAAAAATTGTGGAGTTAATATTTTTAGTGACAAAAACAAGATCTAAAATTCTATTAAGTTGGTTAGTAAAATTATTGATTTGAACAAGAGCGAGACTTAGGATATTATCGATACAGTATGATTCATGTAACGCCGAAATATTGGTTGGTATTAGATGGGATTTGAAGTAGTTTCCACACCACGCTATATTTGGAAGATTGAAATCGCCAAGAACGCAGAGGTGATTACAAGGCAATTTATTGAGTACGATATCCGTGATGTTGTCTGTGTGTGCTTTATAGATATTAAAAGAACTGGAAGGTGGAATATACGAGCCAACGAAATACAACGACCCCTACAACGCCCAACCATTAATGCAGAGACACAGTTTATCAAGAGTAGTGTCCGAATTGCAAAGGTTAATTTGACAAGCTCTCAAATTGCGATGAACAGCCATCAATACACCACCACCCAATGAGCGGCCGGTTCTTTCCGAATCTCTATCTTTGCGGAAAACTCTAAATAATTTTGGGTCAAAAAACTCGTTGTCGTAGAAGTTCGTTTCCACTAAACATCAAAATCTAGGTTCGAAGTGAGGGTACGGATGACTTCGGTCTTCAAATCTTTATATGTATTGTATTTCCGATAATTGTCTAATTGCTAGTCATTCTTGGCCGAAGAAGTTGGCCTTCGATGCATTTGGAAGACTTTGACCTTAACATCAACTGGCCAAAGTGCTGGATTTAGAATGGTGTTCAATACAGCGGGCGAAACGCCAAGCTTGAAGTTAATTCTATCCAAGTTTTGGGGTCGGCGTTTTTTTTCTCGACCAGACGGGAGCAGGCAATTTCACTCGCATCAATTCTGGCATTTTTAGCTACGTAAAAGATAATACTTTGAGCGGTTACAGAGGGCTTAAACGATGAAAGATCAATCAATTTCTTTGATGCAGCTTTTTTGAGTTTAGTATCGCTGTTCACACCAACAACTACGCCAAGGGGAGCATTGCGTGTTTCCGTAACAAAGTCAGATAGTTGACGAGTGTCAGTGGATTGCGTAGACATCGGCCGTGCAGAGTCATCACCCTCTCCCTTGCTGAAGCGTATTTGATTAGATTTCCATTTGCGCCTTCTTCTATGTATTTTAGACCACTGTGCGGGCATTTGTAAATTATTCTCCACGATGGCGGCAGGAGAGTTAGCTGTTATCACTTCAGTAGACTGTGAAGTAGACACGAGTAAGGATTTCACCTCAGCGGAGGCAATATCACGATCACTGGCAGCGGCAACGACATAGTATGGACGAGAGCAGTTAGGCGATTCAATCGCAGCAGATGAGTGAAAATTTACAGGCACTAAATGCCAATCACTCACGCCAACGCTCAATGGACAATCCGTACATATATATGATTGTGATTGATTTGAGTCAATTGAAGTAGAAGCAGCCGATGATCGCACATTAAAATCACCAGAATTCTTGTATTTCCTTAATACCTCAAATTCAGACGAAAACGAGGAAATGGCCAATGATTTTAAATGGTCGCTGAGTACTTGAACTTCTACGCGAAGAGCATCGATAACAACAGAAAAAGGATTGTTCTCTTCTCTAAGAGCATGAATTTCATTTAAGGCCACCTGTAGCAAATTAGCATGCTCCGAAGAATGGAGTTAAAATTGAAAGGTTGAATAATTTCGCCATGACAGCCTGCATTGATAATAGATGATTGAGCGGGAGTATTATTGGTGTTAGGCTGAGCAGATGCAAAGGCAGAGCTATTAAGAGTGGAATCATCCAAGTTTATGGTGGGCGGAGGAAAGCGGAGGGAACTCCGATGCGCATCAACCCATAAAATATTTTCCCGATTTTGTCAAATATTCAAGATCAGCCGGGCGAATTTTTACGCACTCCATATGAAAGAGTTCATTGCACTTTGCGCACTGCACTTTTGGATGAAATCGCTCAACTTTGTGTTGGCAGAAGCAATGCATTTTAAATGGTCACAGTCTCTGGTGTGCACGTTCAGGTAGAAAATTGCATACATACCAAGTTCTCACATAAAAACATTAGGTTATAAACCGAAATCTCAAGTTATTTATTATAACTCATTTAACGAGATCAAATGAAACTTGAGCTGAAATATAACAAAAACTTCACCGAGAGCAATTAGAAACACGTCAGTTCACGACGACTGCTTTCAGCGAACATGTTACCCAAAGATTGAATTTGCGACCAATACATGTGCATGTGGGGTAGTTATATAACATGACCATGTATATACCGACTGCTATCATTTCGTATTAATCAGTTGGGCGCACTAAGGTTTTGGCCTTTTTATTAGAAGTAGAAGCTTTTCTGTTGCTATTGTTTATTTTCCTGTTAAGTATTTCGATTTGCTTATACGAGGTGTGTTCAAAAAGTATCGCGAATTTTGAATTTTCGCTGGTTACGTATATTCGAATTTTTTGTGGCGTTATGTTGGTACTCATGTCTCTCACTTATGCCGACAAGCTCGGCCATTTTGAATGTTCAGTTAATTGTTGACAGCTGCTTTGCTTGCACGTGTTTTGGATCGTCTTCGATTTTTACGCGAAATTCGTACCAAAATTGCTCAATTGTGACCAAAAACAGCATCGCATGAACATTGCTAATGAGATGTTAAACTCTGTCCGCGACGACCCAAATTCGCTCCAGAGGGTCATAACTGGTGACGAATCGTGGGTTTATGGTTATGACGTGGAAACCAAAGCTCAATCATCTCAATGGAAGTTGCCGCACGAACCAAGACCGAAAAAAGTGCGTCAAGTTCGGTCGAATGTGAAAGTTTTGCTGACAGTTTTCATCGATAGCAGGGGCGTGGCGCATCATGAGTTCTTGCCACAGGGAAGAACGGTCAATAAGGAATATTACCTGCAAGTTATGCGCAATTTGCGCGAAGCAATCCGCCAGAAACGCCCGGATTTGTGGAAGAACAAAAATTGGCTTTTGCACCACGATAACGCCCCTGCTCACGCATCGTTGCTTGTGCGCGACTTTTTGGCCAAAAACAACACACTAATGATGCCGCAGCCACCGTATTCCCCAGATCTGGCCCCCTGTGACTTTTTCTTGTTCCCCAAACTGAAGAGGCCCATGAAAGGACGACGTTACGCTTCTCTTGACGAGATAAAGACGGCATCGAAGGAGGAGCTGAACAAGATACAAAAAAATGATTTTTTGAAGTGCTTCGAAGATTGGGAAAACCGTTGGCACAAGTGTATAATATCTCATGGGGATTACTTTGAAGGGGACAAAATAGATATTCATGAATAAATAAATAATTTTTGAAAAAACACAAAATTCGCGATACTTTTTGAACACACCTCGTATGAATGAACAAGCTTCTTGCGAAAATTTTGAAAAAGACATCGAGTTCTTTTGAACTTCTATCAATTTTAGCAAGAACGGTTGGCAGCTCCAAATTCGGAACAGTTTTTCTGGGAATGAAATTATCACTATTGTTGTTCCATACTAAATATTCTGGGCTTGGCTGTTGCATATCATCAACCACTTGTTCTGGTGAAGTGAGCTCTTCTTCTAAATCCAAATCACTTTTAGAAGAACCCTAATCTGAATAATTCGGATCAATAACGCTCTCATCGTCAAATTCGCTGCAGCTCTCTGAATCGGTTTCTTCTAACAATCTTCCTATCATGTCTTCATCATTTACTCGTAAGCGCTTTTGATTCCGGCTTAGGTCACTATTTGGAAAAATAATTAAAATTTACAGTTTTTTTAATATGTTACTGTTGGGAAATATAGGTCCCAGTGACAAATACTGTTGGGCCACATATATCCCAGATTGAATTTATGATCTATAGCATATAGAATTTTAGCCACATGATTTCACAAATGTTTATTATTGTTCGTAGAATCTTATGATCTATAGCATATAGAATTTTAGCCACTGAATTTCACAAATGTTTATTATTGTTCGTAGAATCTTACCACTCCATTTTCCCACAAAGTTCGCAATAAATAATAAACAGATTATCTTTTATTCACGTTTCTTTACTCACTGACCCGACACGTGCTACGATCGAACTGCGACTGAAAAGCATGCACAAATAAAACATCATACATAACGGGATCATAATGAGCGCAATTGCTTAAATGATATGTACACAACTGGTTGGGAGCAAATATATAGCGACTTATAGAAATATTGGAATTTTAGTGAAACGAAAGCACCCTTTGGGACGTATGTGTCCCGTCAGGATTGAAAGGGTTAAGGGATTGGGAGGTAGGAGCCCACCACTAACCACCCACTGTATATTAAATATAAAGTTCGTGAGCTAGCAAATCCCAGGGATTCCTTTCACCGCGGAACAATGCCATGGTAGTTGGCACTGCGAAACGGAAACAGTTATGCGTGGGCAAGTACCACTGCTTGTAATAACGTATTGTGGCGATTATTCTCAAGCATGTACCATCCCTAACTCAATAACACTCCCACCACTAGTTAAACACAACAGAGATAACGATGGCTACTCTTAAGCGTGCAAGTGTGTAACTAGGAAGAGGAAGAGAGATGGCGCGAGTGTTTGCGAATACGATTCAAAGATTAGATGCCAATAAATAACACCGACCCTTCCAGAACACGAAGAGCGAACAAACAAGAAACTTCTAGGTGCGTGAGGTAGCACCCTATCGGACTATATAAGGCAGTGACCAAGCAAGGCAGGTTGATCAGTTTATTTTTAAGCGTTGAACAGTGAACTATTTACATTGAATTTATTTGACTTTATAGTGATCGAACCCAGGTTTGATAATCAAGGAATCATCGAATTCGTCATAGTATTATTGATTGCGCATTGTTAGCGACCAATATATTATGTCTAGTGCATTAATATGTATATATGTACTATACCTAATATATTAAAGGGTACATTAAAGCATCCGAGAAAATATCTGTATATATATAAATGAATTTCTGTGCATGAATACGTTCAAAACTCAAAAACGGCTTGACTGATTTTATAAATTTTTTCTTTAATATATTCGACCTGTTTCAGCGCTCATTTACGACAAACATTTTTTTTAAAAAACCTCAATTGAATAATATTTTAGCTAATGCTCAATAACCGCTTGATCGATTTTTTCTTTTCTTCGTTCGATCGGACTTAGTGTTCATATTAGGAATGGACAAATTTTTTCCAACATAGCAGGTGCCTAAAAGCAGATAGCCTCTTATACTTCTCAGCGGCACGGAGAAGCAATTTACATCGTGAAAAAGTGACGCATTGAAATGATCTATATATATAGCAAGTAAGGAAAGGGCTGTCTTCGACTGTGCCGAAGACTTTATACCATTCATGAATACGCACCACGGTTTTAAGTTTCCGATCGTTACTCACAATTAGCACAAACTCTGCAAAACTGTTAATTTAAAGATACATAGACCAAACCTAATTTATCGAAACTATCGATTATATGGGAGCTATATGTTATGTTGGTCCGATCTGGCTGATTTTCACTACACACATTACATTTATAACATGTACTAAAACTGCAAAATTCTACGTTCCTAGCTTTTTAAGTACAATAGTTAAAGGCAAAACCCGTTTATCGGAACAATCGATTGCATGGGTTCTATGCATTGTATTTATCAAGATATCTCAAAAACTAAGGGACTAGTTTGCGTACAAACGGAGAGACGGGCAGACGGACATGGCTAAATCGACTCAGCTCATCGCCCTGATCGTTTCGGTATACTTATCTTGGGTTCTTTTCTTCTTCTTCTCATACTTACAAACATCTGAACAAAGTTATAATACTTCATGAAAGGTATAAAAATGAATTTGTGCGCGTAAATACGTTCAAAACTCAATAACCGCTTCTTTGTTCGATCGGACTTAATGTTCAAATATAACTAAAAAAAAAATTTTAAAACCTGAATTTAATAATATTATAAGTAATACAACTTTACCTGGGATACAAACTGACAAAAAGTCGAGTTCAGTGCTTAACTGAAGTTATTTTAACAATCAAAGTTGAGTTCAATATTTAGCCTTACCAACCATGACACCACTCTGATTCCAACATAATTACAAAGATTTTCTAACACCCCAACCTAATTTAAACGCACTCCGACAATTCTCTGTCAAAAATTTCTCATGCACATACAAATTGTATGAGATCAACCCAAACTAACCGCACAGCGTAAAAACCTAACTCAATTTACAATTTTTGTTTTGAGCGACATATCGATTTCACATTTACGCTCAGCTGGCACGTCGGTTGTGTATATGAGAGCTACTCCCGAATGCAAATTTATGTTGGTTAGAGCCGAAAAAGTCGTTTATTTGCGTGCGGTAAAAAACGCTGCGCGGTTATATTAGGTTGGGCTGTAACACGCCAATTTACATGGTGGAAAAGTGAAACTTTGGAGAATCTATACGTAAAAATGAGTATGTGTGATGTGAAAGGTATCCTTAGGCGTTTTATAGTGACAGTTCAAGCTGATCAGAAGTAGATGCCAGCGTGATTGCTTCTCATTTCATGTATTTTAGTTTAGTACTAAAGATCATGATATTCGTTTTAAGGATACAATGATAATATGATAATTTAAATTATAGATGTTAACAATAACAACTTCATAAAATATTAATGCGTTTAGCACGAAACCCAAAAAAAACTACGTTATAACCACTCCGTGATGAAACTTGTTAATCATACCGCACCAGCGGCATCTATTATTGAAAAATTATGTTTATCAAAAGGTGGTGTGTCCATACTAAAGATAAGAAACAAGCAATGACCACTCTACCTTCCTGAAGGTTTCTTGAATTGACTGGTCCGTAGTCACATCATTTCATTGTCACAGTCAACTTAAAATACATTTTATTTCTAAGACGGGGTTTTAATTTTAAAATGACGAAAATGTAATTTTATCATTTTAAAATCACACTGTGTTTGTGATATTGCTTACTGCTTGATGACAGTAGATTGGCAGGACAAAGTCTGCCGGGTCAGCTAGCCTATATATATAAAAATGAATTTTGTGTGCGTGAATACGTTCAGAACTCAAAAACGGTTTTAATTACTTTTTCTTTAGTAATTCGGTCTGATTCAGGGCTCATTAATGACTAAACATTTTTTTTTTAACCCCAATTGAATAATATTTTACCTAATACTCAATAGCCGCTTGATGTATTTCAATAATTTTTTCTTTTCTTTGTTCGATCGTGTTCATATATAACTAAAAAAAAGAATTTTAGAAACCTCACTTTTATAATATTTTAGCTAATAAAAGTTTACCTGGCATACAAACTGAAGTTAGCTAAACCACCAAAGTTGAGTAACGTGTTTAACTGAAAATAGTTTATCAATGAAAGTTGAGTTCAACCCAAAGTATATTAACCAAAGTAGTAGTCAACTTAGCAGTTCTCTCTTTTCCATAGGAATTCTAACGTCGATTAAAAAAAAATATTAACCCTTTTTGTTTAAACATTTTGTAATTTTTATCAATTTACAGAAATATATTTTGCGCGTGTGTAGCTTCTTTGCCAATTGAATAATTGAAAAAATAAAAATGAAGAGATCAAAAACAGTTACGCGTTGTGCTGTTTGCGCAGCGGTTCAGGATCTATCAGTTGTTCGTTGCTACAAGGAACCTGATTGTGATGAAAGACGTCGACGGTGGGAACAAAGTTGTATATGCGAGTTACACTTTTGTTTAAGCGACGTAAGCCGTAACGATTTATTTCGTCTATTTTATTTGCGCTGAACTCTCTTGTAATTCGCAAGCAGCTTATAAAATATCCCAAAGATATAGTTTATGTTTTGTAATCCCAAAGCGGGGGTTTTTCAAAGCGAGAATGAGGAAGCCAATCCCGTGCAATGCCTCAGAGCCAACAGTGCTCGCCCCCAATTAATAAATGCAAGGTATAACAGGTTCACCGCAGCCCGTTCTATATAGAACAAATAATTTAAATAAATAAAATAATAATAAATAAACATAGAAAAGGGCTCCCTATACTAAACATGTGCTCCGCACACCCCCTTTTCCTCTCTAAACTAATAATATAATAAAATAATATACAAATAAAATAATTTACTATTCCCAAAACATCGCCCCTATGCAATATGTGCAAGGGGTTTTTCACAGCGGAAATGAGGAAGAAACTCCCGTGCAATGCCTCAGAGCCAACAGTGTTCGCCCCCAATTAATACATACAAGGTGTAACAGGTGCACCGCACCGCGTTCTTTATAGAACAAATAATTTAAATAAATAAAATAATAATTAAATAAATATTAGAAAAGGGCTCCCTACCCAACATGTGCTCCGCACACCCCCTTTTCCTCTCTAAACTAATAATATAGTATAAATAATCAAATAAAAGAAAAAATAACTCAAAAAAACTACCCGCCCTCCATAAAGCTTAGAAATTTCAAGTCGAAACAACAAGTCGAAACCTCCAGTTGGGATCCCATACTAATATATCTGGTAACCTCAAAACTTCCAGAGAATACAGTTGCCCTGTGGGAGCAAATGAATCAGTTTCTGACCACTCACTACGAGATAGTGGAAAGGGTGGATCAATGGCGACCAGCCAAACCCCGGTATAATCCACCCTCCACAAACTTCTCAAGGCCTCACCCTAGTCAGAACAATCCCCAGTTCAGGCAGGCTCAACCCCAAAACCACAGCAACAACTCCCTAACGCAAACAAAATCTCATGCCACAGAGCACCAACAATTTTATACCTGCAAATTATGCAAACAGTCCACCCACACTCTACAAAGCTGTTTTCGGTATAAAAGGTTTCCAATCTCCGAGAATTGTTTAGAGAAAATTGTTTAGCTCAAACTCATGTGCTAAAAGACTGCCAAAGCACGAGAACGTGCATGCACTGCCAAGGCCGGCATAACACCACCCTTCACGACACAGCAACCCCCAGCACCAGTTCCGGAATCCAAAGGACACGATCCCAGGTCCCCACAATAGAAGCCAGCAATCCCAGGCTTCAGGACGTCAGCCAGGCGGCACCCCAGGAAGGAGAACCCTCTACGCCCAACAGTTCCCAAGTACAATCGTTCCATGCTGATAATGATAACCAAATCATACTCCCTACAGCAATAGTCTTGGTAGAACATAGAGGGGATCTATTCAAGCTTAGAGCCTTAGTGGACCAAGGCTCCGAAAGAAGCTTCATATCCGCCAAATCTCAGACCAAACTCGGGCTTCCCTATACCCACTCCCTGTTTGAAATATCGGGTATGGGAGGCGGAGTGGTACAAGCATCCAACAAGCTGTGCTCGTTGACCCTAGTCTCAAATGACAATAAGGCGAGAATAAAGGCCCAGGCAATAGTCCTTCCCCGGCTCACTAGGCAGCTCCCAACGTTCAGGCTGAATGACAGCCAAAAGCGCAAATGGTCCCATTTCAAATTAGCAGACCAGAACTCCCAGAACCCATCCCAAATCGATCTGGTATTGGGCAGTGATCTTATCCCACAAATAACGCTAAATGGCATAGAAAAGATCTCTCCCAGCCTGCTAGCCCAAAATACAATATTTGGATAGATCATAAGCGGCCAAACTCCCGAAAAAGTTAGAGCACATTCCTCACAAGCATGGGAAATTACGAATATTCAGCTAAATGAGCAGCTGAGACAATTCTGGGAAATCGAGGAGATACCCAGAACTCGAGTGGAAACCCCCGAAGATCAAATGTGCGAAGAGCTCTATCAAAGCACAACCACTCGAATGGATGACGGTCGATATATGGTTCGCCTCCCGTTCAAATCATCATTCCCGAGCGACATAGACCTAGGCCAATCCCGTACTGCAGCCCTACGACAGTTCCATGGAATGGAACGCAGTCTCTCAAAAAAGGGCGATCTCAAACAGCAGTATGATCAGGTACTAGAAGAATACCTGTCCCTCGGCCACATGGAAGAGTGCAGTCCAAATGAATTGGAATCCCAAAGAAAATACTGCTCTTTCTATCTCCCTCACCATGCCGTCGTCAGGCCAGACAAAAAGACAACAAAAGTCAGAGTTGTATTCAATGCCTCCAAGAAGTCAGGTTCCGGTCACTCCCTTAACGATGTGTTATGTACCGGACCAACCCTCCAACCCGATCTCCGACTTATGTTGTTAAAATGGCGGACATATAAATATGTGTTTAATGGCGATGTAGAAAAAATGTACCGCCCGATACTCTTACACCCCGATGGATGACCGAGACTACCAACGGATAATATTCCGAACTCCCGAAGACAGTCCAATAAAGGACTTTAAGTTGAAAGCGGTCACCTTTGGAGTGAATTGCGCTCCCTTCCTGGCTATTCGCACGCTACACGAGCTGTCGAAAGATATAGCCGACTCCCATCCACGCGCAGCCCCAATATTAAAGTCCGAGACGTATGTTGACGATATTTTATCCGGCAGTCATGATCTTCCCTCAGCCGAGCAATCCCTAAAAGAGACTATTGATGCTCTCAACTCAGCCGGCTTCCCTTTAAAAAAGATCACGGCAAACCATCCGGACATACTCAAACAAATTCCAAAGGCGGACTTACTTGAAACCGACTTCTTCGAGTTTGAGAAAAGTAGTACCACCAAAACCCTAGGAATTCAATGGACTGCGCTCTCGGACACGTTCTCATATACTGTGGATTCAGACCCAGCCTCAACAGCAGGCACCAAGCGGCAAATACTCTCCTCAATCGCAAAACTTTTCGACCCCGCAGGGTGGCTGACGCCAGTCATGCTACAGGAAAAAATCCTGATGCAGGAATTGTGGTTAGACGGGACTGATTGGGATGAACTGGTCAAACCGATACGTCTCGTAAAATGGACGCAATTCTCAAGAAATCTGCAGTCAATCTCAAATACACAAATACCCCGATGGATTAACTTCGCCCCTGAGCATCTGGTCGAGCTCCATGGTTTTTGCGACGCCTCTGAAAACGCTTATTGCGCAACACTCTATGTGCGAACTACTGTCGGCACTCAAGTTTACTCTCATCTCCTCGTGTCCAAAGGCAAAGTGGCTCCTCTCAAAACTATAAGTCTGCCACGCCTGGAACTATGCGGAGCTCTCTTACTAGCCAAACTAGTCGCAGTAGTGCAACCCCATCTCGGCCTCACTGGAAGAAAGTTGACCATGTGGTCGGATTCCGAGATCGTGTTAGCCTGGTTCGAAAAGCCACCTCACTCATGGAAGACCTATGTCTCCAATCGAACAGCCCAGATCATAGACCTCGTAGGTAATGTCCCTTGGCGACACGTGCGAAGTAAAGATAACCCCGCAGATCTGGGAACCCGAGGTTGTACCCCAGTCGATCTTTCCCATTCTGCCCTCTGGTGGAATGGTCCAGAGTGGCTTTCCAAACCCCCCGAAGATTGGCCTCAACCAACAGTTCGCAACGTCAACCCCCCAGAGTCACGTAAAGTAGAAGCCCTACATGCGGAAGAGACGGAGGATCTCTTAGATCGGTTTTCTTCCTACCCTCGTGCTTTACGTGTAATGGCTTACGTACTAAAATTTGTACGTCGGCTAAAAGACGCGGTGAACGGTATTAATGACCCAGCCGAACCCTCTCTAACTCATGCTGATCTCAAAAGATCGAAACATCGCCTGATCATAATGGCCCAAACTCGATACTACGCTCTTGAAAGAGCATGTCTAGAAGACGCAAACCCCATTGGAAAACGGAGTTCCCTACTCGTACTCAATCCTTTCCTAGACAAGAGCGGAGTCCTCCGAGTGAATGGTCGACTGGCCCATGCAACCCTCACTTACAATGAGCGTCATTCCATCATCCTACCCGAAAAGTCCCGGCTCTGTACTCTATATATACGAATCCTTCACGAAATGCTCCTCCATGCGGAAGCTCGTCTCATACAACAAATCTTAAGGCAAGAATTTTCCATTGCCCGTCTCAAACCACTGATCAAAAAATGCATATTACAGTGCAAAGTCTGCACCACTCACAAACAACAAACGCGATCACAAATTATGTCAGCCTTGCCCCCCCGCACGATGTAGATTCGCTCCACCCTTCACCACGACTGATGTGGATTTCGCTGGCCCATTTCAATTGAAAGCATCCATGCTCCGATCTGAAGCCCTCGTAAAGGGCTACGTCCTAAGCGGTCCACCTGGAATTATGCTCAGACCTCACCAGCAAGGCATTTCTTGCTGCCTTCGCCCGATTTGTAGGACGCCGAGGATACCCGAATCAGATGATGAGCGACAACGGCAAAACATTCATCGGCGCCAAACGTAATACCGAATTGGAATTCGTATCGTTCCTGAAAGAAGTATCACCGGATATCGTACAGAAGTACGCCCCCCAACGAATCAACTGGAAGTTTATACCCCCCGGCGCACCTCACATGGGCGGATTATGGGAATCCGCTGTCAAAAGCTTTAAAACGCACTTTAAAAAGGTCGCCGGAACCCACAGCTTTACCTTCGAGGAGTTCTCAACTTTATTAATTCGAATAGAAGCCGTACTTAACTCTCGTCCCATCTCCCAGCTTTTTCAGGACCCGAATGACCTCACCGCCCTCACGCACGGTCATTTTCTTCGAGGAGCACCAATGCTCTCGCTTCCCGAACCGAATCACGAAAATCTCTCTCTGATAAATAGGTGGGAACGACTGAAAGTTCTGCATCATCAGTTCAGCAAACGCTGGAAAACTGATTACCTCACCGACCTTCAAAAGCGTTACCGTTGGAAAAATGCTCAAACTCCCCCGAAAAGTGGCGACCTAGTCATCATTAAAGAAGACAATTTACCTCCCACCGAGTGGTGACTAGGTCGATTAGAAAGCCTCGGAAGAGACGGACACATTAGTGTCGTAGACGTCCGCACCCAGAACGGAATTCTCACGAGACCTCTCACGAAACTGTGCTTTCTACCGTCATCTGAAAGTGACGAAGGCCCTCAGTGCGCACTCCCATCTCCCTAACTTAATACAGTCCACAAAGCTCATACTATCGTTAGCCCTCAGGCAACAACTTAGGCAATCCCCAAATCTATGCTTAATCCCAGGCGTATAACTAATATGCATATACTACTCTCTCTTTTCAACAGATGGATCGTCAACGCCCTCCGGTCCCAACACCACGCCGCTCATTGGCATCGCAAGTGACCCTGCCCGCAGCCCGTCCGCGCCGTAGCGAACCCGTACCGGATTACCGGAAATGTAAATTGTGCATGCGTCATCACGCGCTGCTGATGTGCCCTGTGTTCACGGCCATGCAGCCGCAACAACGCTTCTTGGTCGCTAGGGCACATCAGTATTGCACCAACTGCTTAGCACTGTCCCATCGCACCAACCAGTGCACCTCCACAGAAAGCTGCCGGGTCTCAGGCAGCATCACCACACATTCCTTCATCGGGACACCGGAGGTCGCCAACCCGCGTATGTCGCACCACCTGTAGCGGAAATACCTCCGACACCACGCCGCCAGGAGCCACGCCGTCGAGCCACAGCTCATCGTCGCCGTACTCAACCGCAGCCTCCCAGGGCTCATGGTCGGGCTCCATGGGCAAGTCAACCACCGCGACCACCCAGCGTCGGCGACCGCACCATCCGATGCACCGCAACCGGCTTACGCACCGACACCTACAAAAATAAGGTGGGAAGGATCTTGATCGAAGAAGCCGTTCGTGCCTTGCAGGAGTTGCAGCATACACTAGGCGCATAAGACGCCTAGGAGAGGCAGAATGTTTACGCGACATCGGTAGCCACACGTCCCAATCCCAAACCCATAATATTCATTATACACATATTTCCTGAATTGTACATAAAATAATACTCGTTATACACGCATAAATCACCCCACACCAATTCGCCGCACAGCTGATAGCTGGTCGGTCATCATTTTTACTTTTTTGCATATCATTATTGTTATTGGATTGCACCGGCTTTATAAATTTATATTGTTCAACCTGCTTTTCCTGCGTGCACAAAAATACATTTTTTGCTGAAAATGTTCGATAAAATTAAGTGCGGAAAGTTTAATTAGTTCAGTTTCCGAGGCATTAAAGGATATACATTTTGAAATATACATTTAATTTCGCTAGTGATAACCAGAAGTTGATCGTGTGACATATTCCCCCTACTACAGAGTGCATATATTGTAGTTATATTATATTTGCAAGCGAACCGTGTCATATTTCCTGCCGAAGCTGTTGAAAAATACACAATAAATTAACTTAAAAAAAACTACTCGCCCTCCATAAAGCTTAGACACTTTAAATGAAGTGATTTTATTCACTGCCCAACTCAAAGAAATGCTTTTAAGAAGGCACGCTTGTTTCCTGGTGCGGTACCTACATCATTCCAGCCACAACCGACTGAAGGCCAAAAACTGTTTTTGTATGAGGAACCGTTGCATGCTAATGCACAGCCTCTGAATGTAGACGCGCAGATGCAGACAGAGTAAGCATAGAACATTTATAAATTGTTTACGACCGCCACCGACTGCTGAAACACGTACAACAATGTCGGGATAGCTATGAAGAGCTGGATGTAGGACTGGCTAAGGGTTATTTTTTTAAATTGCGGCCGAAGACCACCAACTCAGAAAGGTGTTCTGCACATAAAAAATATTGATCACGAACCCGATTTAGTATTGGCCTGGGGTTATTTTACCCATTGCCCAAACTGGTAGAGCTATGTAAAGACATAAACTTGGAAGAACACGTAAAAACGTTTTTTTTTTTATATGCCGAATATTTTTTAGAATTAAGCATTTAAACAAAAGATTGAGTATGCAAAATACGGCATTTTAAAATAAAAAAATGGCAAAGGCCATTATATAAATAAAGTTGTGTGAATTACTCACGTCGATAAAAAACTCTATGAGAAACCAAGTGCTTATCTACCAAATATTGTCATAATGCTAAGGTCCGTAAAGAGATTGATTCCAAAGCAGCACTTGGTCGAAAAAGTGACTCCGTTAGATTTTTAGGTTGGAGCTTCTTAGGTGGTAACGCTGGTTCTCAAATAGGCTAAAGCCTACAAACTACAAATTATTGTTTGGCCAAGGATCTCCACAGATTTTCCGACTTCAAAAAATTCGATTTAATTTTTTAATAAAAAAAAATTCTGGAACCCAAATATTGTGCACGGGCCACAAAGTGTTAATCCGCTTGTTTATATTTTTTTGAAGTAGGAATTCCTACATAAACAAAATACTTCAGTAGTCAATTCTACCTTGTTTAATTTGCCTTGGTTCAACCCAA
Organism: Merzomyia westermanni; assembly: GCA_949987695.1. Taxonomy (NCBI): domain Eukaryota; kingdom Metazoa; phylum Arthropoda; class Insecta; order Diptera; family Tephritidae; genus Merzomyia; species Merzomyia westermanni. The sequence goes on along the minus strand of OX465292.1, from coordinate 2,379,591 downwards.
TCACACAGGAAGTGCCTATTCCCCTGCGGCACGGAGAAGCAAATTACAATATGAAAAAGTGAATCTTTGAAGTATCTATATATAAAAATTACTATATGTGATGTGAGTGGTATCCTTAGACGTTTTCCGGTGGCACTTCAACATTGTAAAGGTCTACAAGTAAGATATGTATCAGCTGTCCGTCCACAGCTGTGCCGACCGTGTACAAAGCTTGTCATTCAGAGGCCGGCTAACGCAGAGTTGTACTAATTGGAAGTAGAAAAAACGTACGTGATCCTATAGAAACATATATAATAAATTAACAAATAAGAGAGATTAGTTGCCGCAAATCATTGTTTAAAGCTCATTTTTTCAAGTAGAACTATTTTTGCAATTGTTTTACTTATTTAATTATCACTTTTTGATTTCTTTAAATTCTTTATAAAAATCTCTATGGTACCTATTAAAGCAACCATGTATTTGATGTTGTCCTGGTAATTCCCTTCTTCTTCTTTGTTTACAATAAAATTCCATGTGCAAATTTCATTACTAAACAAAACTATTTTAAAATATAATAAAATATTGAACTTTCCTGGAAATATAAGATTGGTGGGGAAAACGGCGGGCCTATTTCTATAGAAAATACCCGAAATCTGCTTAAAAAAATATGGCCTACGGCATACGGACACTCTGATTGAAAATGGACGATTTTTGGACTCTTGCAGACAGACACTCGGACTAAAAAAAAATCGGACAACTTCGGACTATGGCAGACAGACACCCGGACTAAAAGAAAATCGAAATATGGCTGACACTAAAAGAAAACCGGACAACTTTGGACTATGCCAGGCATACACTCGGACTAAAAGAAAATCGAAATATGGCTGACACTAAAAGAAAATCGGACAACTTCGGACTATGGCAGACAGACACCCGGACTAAACGAAAATCGAAATATGGCTGACACTAAAAGAAAATCGGACAACTTCGGACTATGGCAGACAGACACCCGGACTAAAAGAAAATCGAAATATGGCTGACACTAAAAGAAAACCGGACAACTTCGGACTATGGCAGACATACACTCGGACTAAAAAAAATCGAACTTTGGCTGACACTAAAAGAAAATCGGACAACTTCGGACTATGGCAGACAGACACTCGGACTAAAAGAAAATCGGACTTTGGCGGACTATCGGTGCGATGTAGACAAAAATTCCACATTTTTAAAATTTGGTTCATTCCCTTTCTTATTGAAATGGTTAATTAAAAAGTATGTTCTAATTCTGATAAAAAGCACTTTGATGGCGTCTGGCTTGCTATTTTCGCAACAGTAATACGGCTCCACGTCCCCCATTTTCTCATATAATATTTGAGAAAAGCCAACCCTATGGCAAATGGAATCGAAACACTCTGAATAAATTTTTTCGATATTAGAAATGAACTTAATAAATTCAGAAGGTGGCTTCACAAGTTCGCAGTTACTGAACTGCTTTTCCATGGTAAAAAGGAAGTCTTTTTCAGTTATATCACCATCAAATCTAGGTAAAGGCATTGTACAGCTGTGCATTTTGAAATGTTTAAAATATAAATACCCACAAAAATATATGAATGCACTACGGTGAAGGAAGCTGCTATCATCTATATCCACAGATACGGCCACTTGAACATTTTGAAAAGAGCTAAGTGTTGGTCTAGGTAGACCTTGAAATGTTTGCCATGAGGTGTCTCTGACCAAATCATCGTTGCAACACTTCGCAATTTCCTTTATCGACACATCTAATATATCCTATACCCCAAGCTTGTCTAAACAGATATGAAAAGCGCTGCGGCGTTATTTTTGAATCAAAAGATCCACCACTACGAATGTGTCCAAAAAAATTCTCTATTTTGTTTTGACATAATTTTCGGGTAATCAAATGTTTGAACCCCTTACGTGACCAAAACCTCCACAAATGTCGTAAACCACCAATATTTAGTAGCAATCCTTTAATAAAACTTAATTTATTCGTGATATCACGACCATCGGTGTATTGAACTTTAAGGAAATTAAGAAACTCTTCAGCTTCCTCAAGGAATTTGAGTTGATTCGAAGATGCTGTGAAAGACTCCTTGAAGTTTCCCGTTGCTCCAAAAACAAGGCTATTGAAAATATTAAATAACTTATCAAAAAAAAGTACGAACTCTGCCGTATTGAGCAAAGAGGCTGATGAATGGGAATTTAAAAGGCCGGAACTATAAAGAGCGAACATTGCACTTGCAACTGACTTGCTGAACACCTGAGAGGCTAATTTTACGCTCATTTTGTTGTGATTTTTTGGACGAATGTGTACCGATGTCAACTTGTGGGTGCATGAAATATCATTTTGTTTTCCCTGTTGATATAAATGGACGATGTCCTTCCAATTTGCAGGACGTCCATGAAAACTAACGCTGTTATTTTTGTTTTCTAAACAATTTCGGGTACTTTTAAGAAGATGTGGAGCATCAAAGAAGTAAACGATCTCCTGCCCATTTACTTCAAAGAAAGGCCTATCTTTTGTCACACCTACTAACCTAGAAAACGCCACAAAATTTGATCCTTGATCGGTTACAAGATGGCACGGACGCAGACCAATATCCCGGAGCTGTCCAATGGCTTCGAAAATATATTTTTTCATTATATCTCCTTTGCATGTTTTATGGACAAAAAAATAGGCTAAGGGGTGGGTCCAAGTCCCCCCACCAATACCTTGGCCAATAGTGTTAAAACACTGGAAGCAATTCTGGAAGTGCGATTTTCATCACCATAGTCTTCCAGTCCTATAATTGAATCCCTACTCCGCTCATACTGAACATGGGTTTTCAGAGACATTTCGTCACAACATATTGACACATATCTCTGGGCGTCCGTGAAGCCACGGCTTTTAAGCTCCAGGGCTTTAATGCTGCTGAAGTTGCAGCCAGTATTACGTGGCCATCCTTGAACAAATTGTTCAAGAGTTTTTCTGGAAGGAAAGTTGAAGCTGGGGCTTAAATATCTACAAACAATCGGTGCTAAAAACTTTATTACCAGAGCTAACGTATTGAATTCCCTATCAAATCTATACCCTTTTGGGGTTCGGGGTGTGTTCCTAAGGCAATTCCTCACACATGCTGAAAGATGCGGGGGTAAATTACCAATTAGCTCTGCGATTTGTCTGTCCCGATCATAAACAGCAACACTTCTATCTCTTTCAAAAACTTCTACCTTCGCTTCTAAAACTTCTATCTTCAATTCTAAAAATCGCACCTTATTGAGAAGTCGGTTATTATCTTCGTGATACTTTCGTGTTCTAGGAGTCCCATCGGTTAAGTACGAATGTGTTTGACTTTGTCTGCTATTGGCCCAGGTTTTAATTAAATTTGATGTACCTAAAGGGAAACAATAAGTATGACCTACATGAAGAAAGGGTTGACGGGGCTCCTCCAAAGAAGTCTCAACTTGTAATAAATTACTACTTGAAGTCGAGGCTCTTTCTACAGGTCCTGACGGTGAAAGTACCGGCGCAAAATCTTCTATACTCAATTCAACTATATTTTCTTTATTCGGTAAAATACCCCCGCTAGAGATATTTGGCCTACAAGCTGTCACTGTGGGTGAAACTACTCTTAAATCTAGGTCCGGAACAGCGCACTTTTTAAGGGTCCGTCCCATTAACATTTCGTCGGAGAAATGCCTTCGACAAGCATACATGTTCTTTGGTGTTGGACCAACCACACCCAGCAACCGAAGCCATTCACGCCGCCTATCAGAAATCAAAAACCATCCTTTAGTCAAGCTAATTATACAAAATCCAATTGAAGCAAATAATAATAAAGTAAAATAAAATTAGAATAACCAAATAAAAATAAAATGATAATAAATGCTTTATTTAAATAAAACAAAAAAGCGAGAAAAGTTGGAAAAAAATGGAAAGTAATGAAAGGAAGTAGCAAAACTTGCTAAAAATAAAACAAAAAAGTGAAAGTATTGAACCCCAAAACCCGCATTTAAAACAGTACCTATTATAGTCCTTTCGAAATAACATCTTTTCTGAAAGAAAAAAAATTTTTTTTTCAATATTTAATAAAAAAAAATTTCACAACTCAAATACCGACTTTGTATTGTAATTTCTAACGTTTACACTTAATAAATTAATTCGAGGTCATCGTCTATGTACATTTTAGTCGTGTCTTATGACAGGTATGCCTACCTCGGGCACATTCTAAAACCCCTTACCCGCAGGGTATTGCCTCATACATTATATATGTATTATGTACATATACGGCAAAAAGCAAATTCAAAGCACAAAAATCTCTGTTACATGAAATTATGGAATCTGCCGTTCTTATTTTGTCGATATGTGTTACGAGTATATATACTTCACATTACATTTTCACGGTTCAATGACAAATTTTCATAAAAAATGGTGTATAGGGGCGCCAAAAGTCCGGTCTTCATGCCAGTATGAGTAATCCGGAAGCGGAGATTAAAAATTTTATTTCTGTGAAAAGTTATCGGCAAAAAATCAAAACTTTGCACTAAATCGATCCAAAACCGGGGTCCTGATTCATGGCGTTTACGTGCAGAACACATTTTCGAAATTGCGGCCTTTAAAATTTGTAACTTTGTTTGCAATTATCACTTAATAGAAATAAAAAATTTAATTGCCGCCTTCTGATTATTAATACTGGAGTCAAAACGCCTGTTTTGACACTCCTATCAACAACTTTTGATAAAAATTAGGTATTGAACCGTCTTGTAAAATGGTACACATATGTACGAGTATACTAAATAATTCATTTTAACACTTACCGCGGCATTTCTTCCTCCGAAGGGTATCGCGGAACCCCCAAAGCACATCCAACAATGCAGCAACGTTCAGGCATTTCTGTAAGTGAAAATATCAATTAATGTTTTAATATATATTGTGACGAATTCGATGATTCCTTGATTATCAATCCTGGGTTCGATCGCTATAAAGTCGAATAAACACACGCACAGATAATGTAATTAAGAGTTTGATAACTTTACAGTAGTTCACTATTGAACGCTTGGAAATAAACTGAACAACCTGCCTTGCTTGGTCACCGCCTTATATAGTCCAACAGGGTACTTGCCTACGCACCGAGAACTTTCTTGGTTATTCGCTTTTCGTGTTCTGGAAGGGTCGGTGTTATTTATTGGAATCTCCTCTTTGCATCGTATAAGCAAACACTCGCGTCATCTCTCTTCCTCTTCCTAGTTACACGCTTGCATGCATAAGCGTAGCCATCGTTATCTCTGTTGTGGCTTAACTAGTGGTGGGAGTGTTATTGAGTTAGGGATGGTACATGCTTGAGAATAATCACCACAATATTTATTCAGGTTAAATTTTACTTACCCAATCTCCAATCTTCAGGAAACTATCTGAAAATATAAATATTTAATTAAAATGTCACAGAACAAATTCGTAAAAAAAATTTTTCTCCAAATCACTCCAATTCTCTTGAAATAACAGTTTCGAACATGATAACGCACAGAGTTGTAGGCAAAGAAGAAAAGTTATTGCGAAAAATCCAGATATTTTCAAATTGGTTAATCGTATAATTGGATGGAAATAACTTTATTAACAACGAAAACAATATTTTATTATTGTAGATATGCACAATACGGCAGCCGCCGTGGTGTGAAGGTAGTGTTGCCGGCCTACCACACCGAAGGTCCATGGTTCGAGCCCTGGTACAGGTAACATCAAAAGTGATTTGAAAAAAGTTTTTTCAAAACGGGGTCGCCCCTCGGCAGTGGTTTGGCAAACTCTCCGAGTGTATTTCTGCCATGACAGGCTTCTCAGCAAAAATTCGTCTCCTTTGTAGATGCCGTTCGGAGTCGGCAAAAAACTGTAGGTCCCACCAATTTGTAGGGAAAATTCAAATCGGCACACCACAAATTGGAAGAGAAGCTTGGCGCAAAAATCTCTTAGGAGGTTTATGATGATATACCTGTTGTATATCGCGCCATAGAGAGAGAGAGAGAGATATGCAAAATCTGTTAATTTTTATTCAGTTAAGGCTTATTATTAGTTATTTTCCAAATTTTCTAAATACATTTTGATACTAAACTAATTAAAAGAAATTAACTAACACAGCAGCCCAGCTGTAAAAGTCAGTCCATTTTTGCACTAAGCATTTGCATCCCTTCATTGTTAGCTGACCAGCAACCCAGCCACGAGTGAGTGTCAAACGCTTGTTTGACATGTGAGTGAGCGTCAAACGCCTATGAGCTAGAGAGAGAAGGAAGAGAAAGGGATGCTGACATAACTTACTTGTAGAGTTGTACAATGCACTTCAAGCTCAGTATAACGCTGAATGCTCACTGGAACACTCCAGACCATTAGTAGACATCAGAAGCAGATACCAGCGAGATTGTTTCTTATTTCATGTAAAACCAGGGCATCCGAATATTACAAAAAAAAATACCCCAAACGTTTTAGTTTAGTACCAAAGATCTTGATATTCGTTTTAAGGATACGATGGTATATGATTATTTAAATTATATGTTAACAATATACAAATAAATGAAATCAATATTATATCTCATGTTCGTTTGAACTTAACAACTTCATAAAATATTAGTGCGTTTAGCACGAAATACAAAAAAAAAAACTACATTATGAACACTCCATGATGAAACATGTTAATCATAGCGTACGAGTGGCATCTGTTATTGAAAAATTAGGTTTATCAAAAGGTGGTGGGTCCATACTAAAGATAAGAAACAAGCAAAATTATCTTGCTCACAAATTGTACCAGACGTCTTTACGGATCTATCTGGCTCAAATCGTTGTTGCATTTACAGAAAACATTTTTTATCTGCTTCACGATCACGACGACCGGATAACCCCTCTTAGGCCCTGTTTTCAGTACAAGTTCAACTCAATTTGTCAGTTCAACTAAGCTTAAACTTGTTACGCAGTTTTTCAGTCAACTTTAAACGAAATTTAAACGTAGTTTAAGCGGCCAATTTAGCAGGGTTAAACTCTAGTTAACCTGTCAGCTGTAGCATATTTGATGGTTTTGGTTGTGAAACAATAAACTGAACGCAATTAAAAAAGGACGATATTTTTATATTTAATTAAATAACGGATATATCATCTGACGAAAGTGATTATAGTGATGCAGAAATTAGCAAAATCCTAACTATTACAATACTGAGGAGAAGCAATGGCGTTGAATATGTAAAAAAATGTCATCTGTTGCCGTATCTGGATAAAAAAAAAACCAATGTTGCCGTATAAAAAGCAAATCTTAAAAGCGGCCTTAAACTCTCACTGAAAAACCGCTATGCAGTTTAACTGGAGTTTAAATTTATGCCGAGTTTAAGAAAACTTAGTTTAAACTGAGCTTAACCAAGGAATGAAAAACCGGGCCTTATAAGGATAGATTTTTTGATGCTGAAAGTTACACTAAAGAGAGGTGATGGTGGAAATAACTTGATTGCCCCAAAGTTATCAAAATTGTAGGAACACAAAGAACGTAAAACAATAAGAAGTTCAAAAATCTAATGTAATTGGCTGTTGTCAAATCGATGGTAGGTAATTCACCACTGTACCTGCCTGTAGATTTCTTGAATTCACTGGCCCGTATTCATAGTTAAATTAAAATAGAGTTTTATCTACATAACCATGATTTTACAATAAACATCATTTCATGTCCGTCATAGTCAGCTTAAAATAAAATTTTTTTTTTCTAAGTGGGAGTTTTAATTTTACAATGATGAAAAGTCATTTTAACATTTTAAAATCACACTATGGTTGTGTTTGTGACATTGCTTACTGGTTGCTGACAGTAGATTGGCAGGACAACGTCTGTCGTGCCATCTAGTATTTTAATAAAAATGTATACCGAGGAAATTCGTTTGGCATATAATGTCATTTCAAAATGCAAATAAATGTGTGTGTAAATAATCAAATATGCACGTTATGTGTCGGTAATTTGTGGGCTCCAAAACCGGTGGTTTTGGGTCCTCACACTCTCCTCTCACCTAGCGCAATGAGAGTGACCGTTGTGCAAGTCAAGGCTTCTGATAACTGTTAGCTGACAGGGGTTGCAACTGATGTTCTCTTTGCTTCATGCTGGAATTGCCTTTGCTTTGAGTCTGTAACGCTCCTCAATACTTTCAGTGACGAATTAGTCACTAACTAAGCAATTGTGTTAATTATCTATGCTGTTGGCGTACTCTATCGCCATCCGCAGCCCTCTCTCCATAGTTCGGGATTGCCCCCGTGCTTCGTCTATGTGCCCCTCGCGCTGCTGCGCGCGGCATTGGTCTTGGCTTGCGTTGAGTTGATGCTGTCGCATTTGGTCGTCTGGCACTCATTCGGGGCTTTGCAAGCCGCCTTCGACTCGTCTCGCTCACTGGGTGCGCGTATCTGTGTCTCTCCTCCTCCCTGTCTGGCTTTGCTTTACTTTGTCTCCTTTGTGTTGGACTTGATTATGCTTTTTATGATTATGATATTTTCGACTTTGGCTTGGTGATATGGCTTCAATTCGCTCACATGGTCCGTCCTGTATTTGCCATTGTGACCCTTGTCTAGATCGACGGTGATACGAAATTCCTTTCCAAATTCGTGCCACCGTACCTTGGTGCTAAATTTGCCACGAAAGTTTCCACTGCCTTGGACAACTGATGCTCCTTCAGTGCCGCGATTGTTCGGCCGATGCTCGCTGCTTTTTGCGGCGTACCATCTCTTAAATATCCTTCATCTTTGCTAACTTTTCACTTAGAGTCACTTTCTCTTCGCCTGTGCCAAACATTTAGTAGTGGTAGAGGAAGTTCTACGAATGCTGGGTTGTAGCCTTTTGACTCGCAAACTCTTGTATTCAGTGCTAGTGTCATCTCTGGCAACAACTCATCCCAAACTCAATGCTCTTTCCTATTGAATTGTGCTATCATCCTCTTGAAGTTACGATTTGCTCTCCGCCGGATTCTCTACGGTGTGTATGGTGCCGCTAGCCGGTGCTTTATGCCAACCTCTTGCAAAAACTTTTTGAAACTCCCACTTATGAACTGTGCTCCGTTGTCGTTGATTATAAATTTTGGCGCTAAATCAGGCCAAAATTCTCTCCTCCATTTCTCTGATGAGATTCTCCGTCGTCGTCTTCCGTATCGCTATGATCTCTTTCCATTTCGAGAATCGGTCCACGAAAAATAATGCCATCGCAGTTCTATGCTTCGAGCGCGGAAGTGGTCCCACGAAATCTGCACAAACAGTTGCGAAAGGTTCGTCAGAATTCTGCGTGAGCATCTTACCTGCAGCTTGTTGTGGGTTTGTAGACTTGGCATGCGTGGCATTTTTGCACGTACTTCCGTGCGTCTCTGAACATTTCAGGCCAGTACCGCTTCATTGCACACGCGATGGATTTCCGTATACCCATGTGTCCTGCGCTCGGTGTGTCGCGAATCTCGTGGAGCACTCTTCACCTCTCCGATGTCGGCACGCATAACTTTCACGGCACCGCATCCTTGCCATCCATCTGATTCGCTATTCATCTGTATAATACAAATTCATGCAGAGGCAAATAACACACCATGGCAAGCAGTGTAATTCTCAACCGTTTTACAACCGCCCCTATATAAAGGAGTGATTTTGGAAATTTTAAATTTTTTTGGCTTATCGCTCGGCTGACTAGCTCAGTGGAACAGTCGTACTGCTTCGGCAGCGTACTGATGTTCCTCTTAGCTCTGTATAATCTACCTTACTCTAGTACGTAGTCAGAAAACTTCTCAGGGCTTTTCGATACTTCGGCCATTTTTTACGGGTACCATTTGCAACTGAAGCCATCTTCCTGTGTGGTAATAATTTCTAGCTGTTCCTCCAGTGGCTGCCTCGAAAGTGCGTTGCCATACGTTCTTCTTGCCTTTCATATATTGTAAGTCGAACGAATACTGCTGCAGCTCGAGCGCCCATCTAGCTATCCTACCTGACGGACTTTCGCTAGTGTTCAACCATTTGAAGGCTAGGTGATCGATATCCACCGTGAAACTATATCCCTCCAAGTACGGTCGCATCTTTCTGATTGCCAAAACTATGACTAGGCACTTTTTTTCCGTCCGTGAATAATTTGTTTCGTCTTTATTTACCTTGCGGCTCGCGTATGATATGACTCGCTCCTAATCGTCTAATTCCTGCGTGAAAACTGCCCCGAGGCCAAAGTCGCCCGCATCGGTCTGTAATCTAAAACGATTTGTGAAGTCTGGGCAGCATAGTACCGGTGTCAGTATGAGCGCATTTTTCAATACATCGAATGCCGCCAGTTGGTGCTCGGACCATTTCCATCTACTTCCCTTCTTCAGCGTCGACGTCAGTGCACGAGCAATTCGAAACTACTCCCAGAAACCGTCGTAGCTCTCGTATGTTATGTGGTGAGCTTAGCTCTTTGATAGCTGCAACTTTTTCGGGGTCCGTGTATGCAATAGGGGATGATGGAATTTCCCTTAAAGTTGTAAAAATAGTGTTGCCATGGATCGTCTTACGTGCAGGAAGAAGGATTGCTATCACCACTTCAGTCTGGATTTAGAGCGCATCACAGTTGTTCCACTGCAATGGCAAAGCTGTTAGATGATATTATGATTCCATATGATAATGGTGACTTGCCCCTTCTTTGCCTGCTTGATTTTTCAAAGGCATTCGATCTAGTCAATCATAACTTATTATGTAAAATACTCAGACACATGCTGGGGTTCTCGGAAAGCTCAGTCAGGCTGATTTCTTATTATCGTATTGGTTTATTGAGGAGCTATGTTTTAGAATTCAGAACTTGTTACATAGATATTGAAATAAAATTGAAACGATTCAAATTAAGTCAAAGTCTGCAAGCAAGTAACCTAGGTGTTTATTTCAAGATTTCTGTTTTTTATCCAATTATGTATTGATCATATAATAATAGATATAGATAGTCGAAACTATCTTTAGAGATTTCGCTTCGGTTTTTCAGCAAACCAAACAGAAGAAAATGACAAAAATTTAGCTCGCCACTCGTTACGTCTTTCTTCTAATAGGCGCCAATAGGAAATACCACGGGATCACAAATCGGTCTCCACTTCGTTCTTCCATCGGTGTGGTGGTCTCTCTCTTCCTCTGCTACCACCGATGGGTGCCGATAAGAATACCTTCTGGGCCGGAACATCTTCGTTCTGCACCATAAGCGAGGGCGGGTCCCATAAGTGACTTATTTATTTTCGTTCTAGGAGAGTGGACTTTACTTCTCAATTGCCAACTCAGTCAGAAGTAGCACTTGTTTGCGTTAATGATTCTTCGTTTTATTTCTAGACATTATTGTTGGTGCTAATGCTGGTTCCCAGATAAAAAAGTCTAAAGAGGCTAAAAACTTATCTACGTAACTCTGCAGGAGAAGTAATTAAAATATTGATATGTTTTACAATTGTTGAATCTAAATCAAGGTTTGTCCAATGTGCAAATATCTAAGAAAAATTAATTAACGATTAATAAAGATAATTATTTTTTTTTTCCTTCCGATTAGGGAAAACCCTATTGTTTAACTGTTGGACACTCTTCTGCTATGAGAAACCAAGTGCTTATCTACCAAATATTGTCATAATGCTAAGGTCCGTAAAGAGATTGATTCCAAAGCAGCACTTGGTAGAAAAAGTGACTCCGTTAGATTTTTAGGTTGGAGCTTCTTAGGTGGTAACGCTGGTTCTCAAATAGGCTAAAGCCTACAAACTACAAATTATTGTTTGGCCAAGGATCTCCACAGATTTTCCGACTTCAAAAAATTCGATTTAATTTTTTAATAAAAAAAAATTCTGGAACCCAAATATTGTGCACGGGCCACAAAGTGTTAATCCGCTTGTTTATATTTTTTTGAAATAGGAATTCCTACATAAACAAAATACTTCAGTAGTCAAGTCTACCTTGTTTAATTTGCCTTGGTTCAACCCAATCACACAGGAAGTGCCTATTCCCCTGCGGCACGGAGAAGCAAATTACAATATGAAAAAGTGAATCTTTGAAGTATCTATATATAAAAATTACTATATGTGATGTGAGTGGTATCCTTAGACGTTTTCCGGTGGCACTTCAACATTGTAAAGGTCTACAAGTAAGATATGTATCAGCTGTCCGTCCACAGCTGTGCCGACCGTGTACAAAGCTTGTCATTCAGAGGCCGGCTAACGCAGAGTTGTACTAATTGGAAGTAGAAAAAACGTACGTGATCCTATAGAAACATATATAATAAATTAACAAATAAGAGAGATTAGTTGCCGCAAATCATTGTTTAAAGCTCATTTTTTCAAGTAGAACTATTTTTGCAATTGTTTTACTTATTTAATTATCACTTTTTGATTTCTTTAAATTCTTTATAAAAATCTCTATGGTACCTATTAAAGCAACCATGTATTTGATGTTGTCCTGGTAATTCCCTTCTTCTTCTTTGTTTACAATAAAATTCCATGTGCAAATTTCATTACTAAACAAAACTATTTTAAAATATAATAAAATATTGAACTTTCCTGGAAATATAAGATTGGTGGGGAAAACGGCGGGCCTATTTCTATAGAAAATACCCGAAATCTGCTTAAAAAAATATGGCCTACGGCATACGGACACTCTGATTGAAAATGGACGATTTTTGGACTCTTGCAGACAGACACTCGGACTAAAAAAAAATCGGACAACTTCGGACTATGGCAGACAGACACCCGGACTAAAAGAAAATCGAAATATGGCTGACACTAAAAGAAAACCGGACAACTTTGGACTATGGCAGGCATACACTCGGACTAAAAGAAAATCGAAATATGGCTGACACTAAAAGAAAATCGGACAACTTCGGACTATGGCAGACAGACACCCGGACTAAACGAAAATCGAAATATGGCTGACACTAAAAGAAAATCGGACAACTTCGGACTATGGCAGACAGACACCCGGACTAAAAGAAAATCGAAATATGGCTGACACTAAAAGAAAACCGGACAACTTCGGACTATGGCAGACATACACTCGGACTAAAAAAAATCGAACTTTGGCTGACACTAAAAGAAAATCGGACAACTTCGGACTATGGCAGACAGACACTCGGACTAAAAGAAAATCGGACTTTGGCGGACTATCGGTGCGATGTAGACAAAAATTCCACATTTTTAAAATTTGGTTCATTCCCTTTCTTATTGAAATGGTTAATTAAAAAGTATGTTCTAATTCTGATAAAAAGCACTTTGATGGCGTCTGGCTTGCTATTTTCGCAACAGTAATACGGCTCCACGTCCCCCATTTTCTCATATAATATTTGAGAAAAGCCAACCCTATGGCAAATGGAATCGAAACACTCTGAATAAATTTTTTCGATATTAGAAATGAACTTAATAAATTCAGAAGGTGGCTTCACAAGTTCGCAGTTACTGAACTGCTTTTCCATGGTAAAAAGGAAGTCTTTTTCAGTTATATCACCATCAAATCTAGGTAAAGGCATTGTACAGCTGTGCATTTTGAAATGTTTAAAATATAAATACCCACAAAAATATATGAATGCACTACGGTGAAGGAAGCTGCTATCATCTATATCCACAGATACGGCCACTTGAACATTTTGAAAAGAGCTAAGTGTTGGTCTAGGTAGACCTTGAAATGTTTGCCATGAGGTGTCTCTGACCAAATCATCGTTGCAACACTTCGCAATTTCCTTTATCGACACATCTAATATATCCTATACCCCAAGCTTGTCTAAACAGATATGAAAAGCGCTGCGGCGTTATTTTTGAATCAAAAGATCCACCACTACGAATGTGTCCAAAAAAATTCTCTATTTTGTTTTGACATAATTTTCGGGTAATCAAATGTTTGAACCCCTTACGTGACCAAAACCTCCACAAATGTCGTAAACCACCAATATTTAGTAGCAATCCTTTAATAAAACTTAATTTATTCGTGATATCACGACCATCGGTGTCATGAACTTTAAGGAAATTAAGGAACTCTTCAGCTTCCTCAAGGAATTTTAGTTGATTCGAAGATGCTGTGAAAGACTCCCTGAAGTTTCCCGTTGCTCCAAAAACAAGGCTATTGAAAATATTAAATAACTTATCAAAAAAAAGTACGAACTCTGCCGTATTGAGCAAAGAGGCTGATGAATGGGAATTTAAAAGGCCGGAACTATAAAGAGCGAACATTGCACTTGCAACTGACTTGCTGAACACCTGAGAGGCTAATTTTACGCTCATTTTGTTGTGATTTTTTGGGCGAATGTGTACCGATGTCAACTTGTGGGTGCATGAAATATCATTTTGTTTTCCCTGTTGATATAAATGGACGATGTCCTTCCAATTTGCAGGACGTCCATGAAAACTAACGCTGTTATTTTTGTTTTCTAAACAATTTCGGGTACTTTTAAGAAGATGTGGAGCCCATTTACTTCAAAGAAAGGCCTATCTTTTGTCACACCTACTAACCTAGAAAACGCCACAAAATTTGATCCTTGATCGGTTACAAGATGGCACGGACGCAGACCAATATCCCGGAGCTGTCCAATGGCTTCGAAAATATATTTTTTCATTATATCTCCTTTGCATGTTTTATGGACAAAAAAATAGGCTAAGGGGTGGGTCCAAGTCCCCCAACCAATACCTTGGCCAATAGTGTTAAAACACTGGAAGCAATTCTGGAAGTGCGATTTTCATCACCATAGTCTTCCAGTCCTATAATTGAATCCCTACTCCGCTCATACTGAACATGGGTTTTCAGAGACATTTCGTCACAACATATTGACACATATCTCTGGGCGTCCGTGAAGCCACGGCTTTTAAGCTCCAGGGCTTTAATGCTGCTGAAGTTGCAGCCAGTATTACGTGGCCATCCTTGAACAAATTGTTCAAGAGTTTTTCTGGAAGGAAAGTTGAAGCTGGGGCTTAAATATCTACAAACAATCGGTGCTAAAAACTTTATTACCAGAGCTAACGTATTGAATTCCCTATCAAATCTATACCCTTTTGGGGTTCGGGGTGTGTTCCTAAGGCAATTCCTCACACATGCTGAAAGATGCGGGGGTAAATTACCAATTAGCTCTGCGATTTGTCTGTCCCGATCATAAACAGCAACACTTCTATCTCTTTCAAAAACTTCTACCTTCGCTTCTAAAACTTCTATCTTCAATTCTAAAAATCGCACCTTATTGAGAAGTCGGTTATTATCTTCGTGATACTTTCGTGTTCTAGGAGTCCCATCGGTTAAGTACGAATGTGTTTGACTTTGTCTGCTATTGGCCCAGGTTTTAATTAAATTTGATGTACCTAAAGGGAAACAATAAGTATGACCTACATGAAGAAAGGGTTGACGGGGCTCCTCCAAAGAAGTCTCAACTTGTAATAAATTACTACTTGAAGTCGAGGCTCTTTCTACAGGTCCTGACGGTGAAAGTATCGGCGCAAAATCTTCTATACTCAATTCAACTATATTTTCTTTATTCGGTAAAATACCCCCGCTAGAGATATTTGGCCTACAAGCTGTCACTGTGGGTGAAACTACTCTTAAATCTAGGTCCGGAACAGCGCACTTTTTAAGGGTCCGTCCCATTAACATTTCGTCGGAGAAATGCCTTCGACAAGCATACATGTTCTTTGGTGTTGGACCAACCACACCCAGCAACCGAAGCCATTCACGCCGCCTATCAGAAATCAAAAACCATCCTTTAGTCAAGCTAATTATACAAAATCCAATTGAAGCAAATAATAATAAAGTAAAATAAAATTAGAATAACCAAATAAAAATAAAATGATAATAAATGCTTTATTTAAATAAAACAAAAAAGCGAGAAAAGTCGGAAAAAAATGGAAAGTAATGAAAGGAAGTAGCAAAACTTGCTAAAAATAAAACAAAAAAGTGAAAGTATTGAACCCCAAAACCCGCATTTAAAACAGTACCTATTATAGTCCTTTCGAAATAACATCTTTTCTGAAAGAAAAAAAATTTTTTTTTCAGCATTTAATAAAAAAAAAATTTCACAACTCAAATACCGACTTTGTATTGTAATTTTTAACGTTTACACTTAATAAATTAATTCGAGGTCATCGTCTATGTACATTTTAGTCGTGTTTTATGACAGGTATGCCTACCTCGGGCACATTCTAAAACCCCTTACCCGCAGGGTATTGCCTCATACATTATATATGTATTATGTACATATACGGCAAAAAGCAAATTCAAAGCACAAAAATCTCTGTTACATGAAATTATGGAATCTGCCGTTCTTATTTTGTCGATATGTGTTACGAGTATATATACTTCACATTACATTTTCACGGTTCAATGACAAATTTTCATAAAAAATGGTGTATAGGGGCGCCAAAAGTCCGGTCTTCATGCCAGTATGAGTAATCCGGAAGCGGAGATTAAAAATTTTATTTCTGTGAAAAGTTATCGGCAAAAAATCAAAACTTTGCACTAAATCGATCCAAAACCGGGGTCCTGATTCATGGCGTTTACGTGCAGAACACATTTTCGAAATTGCGGCCTTTAAAATTTGTAACTTTGTTTGCAATTATCACTTAATAGAAATAAAAAATTTAATTGCCGCCTTCTGATTATTAATACTGGAGTCAAAACGCCTGTTTTGACACTCCTATCAACAACTTTTGATGAAAATTAGGTATTGAACCGTCTTGTAAAATGGTACACATATGTACGAGTATACTAAATAATTCATTTTAACACTTACCGCGGCATTTCTTCCTCCGAAGGGTATCGCGGAACCCCCAAAGCACATCCAACAATGCAGCAACGTTCAGGCATTTCTGTAAGTGAAAATATCAATTAATGTTTTAATATATATTGTGACGAATTCGATGATTCCTTGATTATCAATCCTGGGTTCGATCGCTATAAAGTCGAATAAACACACGCACAGATAATGTAAGTAATAGCTAGTTTTATTTACTAGTAATAAACGCAAAACAATTTTAAGAGTTTGATAACTTTACAGTAGTTCACTATTGAACGCTTGGAAATAAACTGAACAACCTGCCTTGCTTGGTCACCGCCTTATATAGTCCAACAGGGTACTTGCCTACGCACCGAGAACTTTCTTGGTTATTCGCTTTTCGTGTTCTGGAAGGGTCGGTGTTATTTATTGGAATCTCCTCTTTGCATCGTATTCGCAAACACTCGCGTCATCTCTCTTCCTCTTCCTAGTTACACGCTTGCATGCATAAGCGTAGCCATCGTTATCTCTGTTGTGGCTTAACTAGTGGTGGGAGTGTTATTGAGTTAGGGATGGTACATGCTTGAGAATAATCGCCACAATATTTATTCAGGTTAAATTTTACTTACCCAATCTCCAATCTTCAGGAAACTATCTGAAAATATAAATATTTAATTAAAATGTCACAGAACAAATTCGTAAAAAAAATTTTTCTCCAAATCACTCCAATTCTCTTGAAATAACAGTTTCGAACATGATACCGCACAGAGTTGTAGGCAAAGAAGAAAAGTTATTGCGAAAAATCCAGATATTTTCAAATTGGTTAATCGTATAATTGGATGGAAATAACTTTATTAACAACGAAAACAATATTTTATTATTGTAGATATGCACAATACGGCAGCCGCCGTGGTGTGAAGGTAGTGTTGCCGGCCTACCACACCGAAGGTCCATGGTTCGAGCCCTGGTACAGGTAACATCAAAAGTGATTTGAAAAAAGTTTTTTCAAAACGGGGTCGCCCCTCGGCAGTGGTTTGGCAAACTCTCCGAGTGTATTTCTGCCATGACAGGCTTCTCAGCAAAAATTCGTCTCCTTTGTAGATGCCGTTCGGAGTCGGCAAAAAACTGTAGGTCCCACCAATTTGTAGGGAAAATTCAAATCGGCACACCACAAATTGGAAGAGAAGCTTGGCGCAAAAATCTCTTAGGAGGTTTATGATGATATACCTGTTGTATATCGCGCCATAGAGAGAGAGAGAGAGATATGCAAAATCTGTTAATTTTTATTCAGTTAAGGCTTATTATTAGTTATTTTCCAAATTTTCTAAATACATTTTGATACTAAACTAATTAAAAGAAATTAACTAACACAGCAGCCCAGCTGTAAAAGTCAGTCCATTTTTGCACTAAGCATTTGCATCCCTTCATTGTTAGCTGACCAGCAACCCAGCCACGAGTGAGTGTCAAACGCTTGTTTGACATGTGAGTGAGCGTCAAACGCCTATGAGCTAGAGAGAGAAGGAAGAGAAAGGGATGCTGACATAACTTACTTGTAGAGTTGTACAATGCACTTCAAGCTCAGTATAACGCTCAATGCTCACTGGAACACTCCAGACCATTAGTAGACATCAGAAGCAGATACCAGCGAGATTGTTTCTTATTTCATGTAAAACCAGGGCATCCGAATATTACAAAAAAAAATACCCCAAACGTTTTAGTTTAGTACCAAAGATCTTGATATTCGTTTTAAGGATACGATGGTATATGATAATTTAAATTATATGTTAACAATATACAAATAAATGAAATCAATATTATATCTCATGTTCGTTTGAACTTAACAACTTCATAAAATATTAGTGCGTTTAGCACGAAATACAAAAAAAAAACTACATTATGAACACTCCATGATGAAACATGTTAATCATAGCGTACGAGTGGCATCTGTTATTGAAAAATTAGGTTTATCAAAAGGTGGTGGGTCCACACTAAAGATAAGAAACAAGCAAAATTATCTTGCTCACAAATTGTACCAGACGTCTTTACGGATCTATCTGGCTCAAATCGTTGTTGCATTTACAGAAAACATTTTTTATCTGCTTCACGATCACGACGACCGGATAACCCCTCTTAGGCCCTGTTTTCAGTACAAGTTCAACTCAATTTGTCAGTTCAACTAAGCTTAAACTTGTTACGCAGTTTTTCAGTCAACTTTAAACGAAATTTAAACGTAGTTTAAGCGGCCAATTTAGCAGGGTTAAACTCTAGTTAACCTGTCAGCTGTAGCATATTTGATGGTTTTGGTTGTGAAACAATAAACTGAACGCAATTAAAAAAGGACGATATTTTTATATTTAATTAAATAACGGATATATCATCTGACGAAAGTGATTATAGTGATGCAGAAATTAGCAAAATCCTAACTATTACAATACTGAGGAGAAGCAATGGCGTTGAATATGTAAAAAAATGTCATCTGTTGCCGTATCTGGATAAAAAAAAACCAATGTTGCCGTATAAAAAGCAAATCTTAAAAGCGGCCTTAAACTCTCACTGAAAAACCGCTATGCAGTTTAACTGGAGTTTAAATTTATGCCGAGTTTAAGAAAACTTAGTTTAAACTGAGCTTAACCAAGGAATGAAAAACCGGGCCTTATAAGGATAGATTTTTTGATGCTGAAAGTTACACTAAAGAGAGGTGATGGTGGAAATAACTTGATTGCCCCAAAGTTATCAAAATTGTAGGAACACAAAGAACGTAAAACAATAAGAAGTTCAAAAATCTAATGTAATTGGCTGTTGTCAAATCGATGGTAGGTAATTCACCACTGTACCTGCCTGTAGATTTCTTGAATTCACTGGCCCGTATTCATAGTTAAATTAAAATAGAGTTTTATCTACATAACCATGATTTTACAATAAACATCATTTCATGTCCGTCATAGTCAGCTTAAAATAAAATTTTTTTTTTCTAAGTGGGAGTTTTAATTTTACAATGATGAAAAGTCATTTTAACATTTTAAAATCACACTATGGTTGTGTTTGTGACATTGCTTACTGGTTGCTGACAGTAGATTGGCAGGACAACGTCTGTCGTGCCATCTAGTATTTTAATAAAAATGTATACCGAGGAAATTCGTTTGGCATATAATGTCATTTCAAAATGCAAATAAATGTGTGTGTAAATAATCAAATATGCACGTTATGTGTCGGTAATTTGTGGGCTCCAAAACCGGTGGTTTTGGGTCCTCACACTCTCCTCTCACCTAGCGCAATGAGAGTGACCGTTGTGCAAGTCAAGGCTTCTGATAACTGTTAGCTGACAGGGGTTGCAACTGATGTTCTCTTTGCTTCATGCTGGAATTGCCTTTGCTTTGAGTCTGTAACGCTCCTCAATACTTTCAGTGACGAATTAGTCACTAACTAAGCAATTGTGTTAATTATCTATGCTGTTGGCGTACTCTATCGCCATCCGCAGCCCTCTCTCCATAGTTCGGGATTGCCCCCGTGCTTCGTCTATGTGCCCCTCGCGCTGCTGCGCGCGGCATTGGTCTTGGCTTGCGTTGAGTTGATGCTGTCGCATTTGGTCGTCTGGCACTCATTCGGGGCTTTGCAAGCCGCCTTCGACTCGTCTCGCTTACTGGGTGCGCGTATCTGTGTCTCTCCTCCTCCCTGTCTGGCTTTGCTTTACTTTGTCTCCTTTGTGTTGGACTTGATTATGCTTTTTATGATTATGATATTTTCGACTTTGGCTTGGTGATATGGCTTCAATTCGCTCACATGGTCCGTCCTGTATTTGCCATTGTGACCCTTGTCTAGATCGACGGTGATACGAAATTCCTTTCCAAATTCGTGCCACCGTACCTTGGTGCTAAATTTGCCACGAAAGTTTCCACTGCCTTGGACAACTGATGCTCCTTCAGTGCCGCGAATGTTTGGCCGATGCTCGCTGCTTTTTGCGGCGTACCATCTCTTAAAGATCCTTCATCTTTGCTAAGTTTTCACTTAGAGTCACTTTCTCTTCGCCTGTGCCAAACATTTAGTAGTGGTAGAGGAAGTTCTACGAATGCTGGGTAGTAGCCTTTTGACTCGCAAACTCTTGTATTCAGTGCTAGTGTCATCTCTGGCAACAACTCATCCCAAACTCAATGCTCTTTCCCATTGAATTGTGCTATCATCCTCTTGAAGTTACGATTTGCTCTCCGCCGGATTCTCTACGGTGTGTATGGTGCCGCTAGCCGGTGCTTTATGCCAACCTCTTGCAAAAACTTTTTGAAACTCCCACTTATGAACTGTGCTCCGTTGTCGTTGATTATAAATTTTGGCGCTAAATCAGGCCAAAATTCTCTCCTCCATTTCTCTGATGAGATTCTCCGTCGTCGTCTTCCGTATCGCTATGATCTCTTTCCATTTCGAGAATCGGTCCACGAAAACTAATGCCATCGCAGTTCTATGCTTCGAGCGCGGAAGTGGTCCCACGAAATCTGCACAAACAGTTGCGAAAGGTTCGTCAGAATTCTGCGTGAGCATCTTACCTGCAGCTTGTTGTGGGTTTGTAGACTTGGCATGCGTGGCATTTTTGCACGTACTTCCGTGCGTCTCTGAACATCCCAGGCCAGTACCGCTTCATTGCACACGCGATGGATTTCCGTATACCCATGTGTCCTGCGCTCGGTGTGTCGCGAATCTCGTGGAGCACTCTTCACCTCTCCGATGTCGGCACGCATAACTTTCACGGCACCGCATCCTTGCCATCCATCTGATTCGCTATTCATCTGTATAATACAAATTCATGCAGAGGCAAATAACACACCATGGCAAGCAGTGTAATTCTCAACCGTTTTACAACCGCCCCTATATAAAGGAGTGATTTTGGAAATTTTAAATTTTTTTGGCTTATCGCTCGGCTGACTAGCTCAGTGGAACAGTCGTACTGCTTCGGCAGCGTACTGATGTTCCTCTTAGCTCTGTATAATCTACCTTACTCTAGTACGTAGTCAGAAAACTTCTCAGGGCTTTTCGATACTTCGGCCATTTTTTACGGGTACCATTTGCAACTGAAGCCATCTTCCTGTGTGGTAATACTTTCTAGCTGTTCCTCCAGTGGCTGCCTCGAAAGTGCGTTGCCATACGTTCTTCTTGCCTTTCATATATTGTAAGTCGAACGAATACTGCTGCAGCTCGAGCGCCCATCTAGCTATCCTACCTGACGGACTTTCGCTAGTGTTCAACCATTTGAAGGCTAGGTGATCGGTATCCACCGTGAAACTATATCCCTCCAAGTACGGTCGCATCTTTCTGATTGCCAAAACTATGACTAGGCACTTTTTCTCCGTCCGTGAATAATTTGTTTCGTCTTTATTTACCTTGCGGCTCGCGTATGATATGACTCGCTCCTAATCGTCTAATTCCTGCGTGAAAACTGCCCCGAGGCCAAAGTCGCCCGCATCGGTCTGTAATCTAAAACGATTTGTGAAGTCTGGGCAGCCTAGTACCGGTGTCAGTATGAGCGCATTTTTCAATACAGCGAATGCCGCCTGTTGGTGCTCGGACCATTTCCATCTACTTCCCTTCTTCAGCGTCGACGTCAGTGCACGAGCAATTCGAAACTACTCCCAGAAGCCGTCGTAGCTCTCGTATGTTATGTGGTGAGCTTAGCTCTTTGATAGCTGCAACTTTTTCGGGGTCCGTGTATGCAATAGGGGATGATGGAATTTCCCTTAAAGTTGTAAAAATAGTGTTGCCATGGATCGTCTTACGTGCAGGAAGAAGGATTGCTATCACCACTTCAGTCTGGATTTAGAGCGCATCACAGTTGTTCCACTGCAATGGCAAAGCTGTTAGATGATATTATGATTCCATATGATAATGGTGACTTGCCCCTTCTTTGCCTGCTTGATTTTTCAAAGGCATTCGATCTAGTCAATCATAACTTATTATGTAAAATACTCAGACACATGCTGGGGTTCTCGGAAAGCTCAGTCAGGCTGATTTCTTATTATCGTATTGGTTTATTGAGGAGCTATGTTTTAGAATTCAGAACTTGTTACATAGATATTGAAATCAAATTGAAACGATTCAAATTAAGTCAAAGTCTGCAAGCAAGTAACCTAGGTGTTTATTTCAAGATTTCTGTTTTTTATCCAATTATGTATTGATCATATAATAATAGATATAGATAGTCGAAACTATCTTTAGAGATTTCGCTTCGGTTTTTCAGCAAACCAAACAGAAGAAAATGACAAAAATTTAGCTCGCCACTCGTTACGTCTTTCTTCTAATAGGCGCCAATAGGAAATACCACGGGATCACAAATCGGTCTCCACTTCGTTCTTCCATCGGTGTGGTGGTCTCTCTCTTCCTCTGCTACCACCGATGGGTGCCGATAAGAATACCTTCTGGGCCGGAACATCTTCGTTCATGCGTAAAAATGGCCTAGCCAATTAAAACGTTGGGTTTTAATTTGTTGGACTATGCCGGGGTCTGCATATTGTTCACACAGCCTATAATTAAATATACTTCGGTACTCGCTCGTAACTGTCCGTAAATCTTTCGAAGAATCTTTCTCTCGAATACTCCCAGAGCTGCCTCATCAGATGTTGTCAGAGTCCAAGCTTCTGCACCATAAGCGAGGGCGGGTCCCATAAGTGACTTATTTATTTTCGTTCTAGGAGAGTGGACTTTACTTCTCAATTGCCAACTCAGTCAGAAGTAGCACTTGTTTGCGTTAATGATTCTTCGTTTTATTTCTAGACATTATTGTTGGTGTTAATGCTGGTCCCCAGATAAAAAAGTCTAAAGAGGCTAAAAACTTATCTACGTAACTCTGCAGGAGAAGTAATTAAAATATTGATATGTTTTACAATTGTTGAATCTAAATCAAGGTTTGTCCAATGTGCAAATATCTAAGAAAAATTAATTAACGATTAATAAAGATAACTACTTTTTTTTCCTTCCGATTAGGGAAAACCCTATTGTTTAACTGTTGGACACTCTTCTGCCAGGAAGCATAACAGGATTTTACAAATAAGTTTTTCTATCCATTTATGCAAAGTTAATATCTATTTTATATATTGCCGAAAAAAAAAATAATAAACATTTATTGATTTTATTTCAGTTTGGGACTGCCAGCGAATTCTCTGAGTTCGCACATTTTATTACTAGCGGAAAACTTACAAAAAAGCAATTTTTATGAGGTGATGAACTCTTGGGCAGAAAAGGTTAGCTTAGTAATACTTTAGAAAATTATTATTAAATTATTCATTTGGTTGTATATATGTTATAATTGGCCTTTTTTTATTTTTTTTTTTGTTTTTTTACGATTAGGTATAAGTTATGTT
The DNA here is from genome assembly GCA_949987695.1 of Merzomyia westermanni. Classification (NCBI taxonomy): domain Eukaryota; kingdom Metazoa; phylum Arthropoda; class Insecta; order Diptera; family Tephritidae; genus Merzomyia; species Merzomyia westermanni. The sequence goes on along the minus strand of OX465292.1, from coordinate 2,355,575 downwards.
ATTCGAAGTTTATTATGGTTATTAATTTTATTTATTTTAATAAATAAATTTTTTCATTGATTCTGACTTTAATTCTATTTTTATGATTTGCTGTTCATCTTGTTTTCTAAAATTCCTGTTTTCGTATCCTACATTTATTTTCTGAACGATCCAATTAGTTACATTTATTTTTCTTTATAGTTAAATTTGAATTTTCTTTAATCTTAACCATTTCGTTTTGACTTTTGCTTTAATTTATTCAAAAAAAAACATTTAGTGTTCTATTTTACAATTACATTTCAAAATTATCGTAGAAGAACTTAGTTTATTTTACCCCACTCTTTAATTTTCCTTTTTGGGGTTTTCCTCCTTTTTTTTTCTAGGTTTAATCTAAAATTAAATTTTAGTGTGCTAACCGTCAAGGACTCACCCGGTTGTAGTAGGCTGTTCGTAGGGCGCTACTGTGTCACTGCTGGTTGTTGGTGCTGTTGTAGTAAAGTAGTTGATATCGCTGAGTTTATAGCTGCTAGTATTGCTTGTTGTTGGTTTAAGTCGTTGCAGCGGCCTTTGTTAGGGCGACCCCTGCTGTTGTCACTGCTATGTTGTTGTTGAGGTTAGTGCGGCGGGCCTATATTACGGCGGCCCTCGCTGATGTTGCTGCTGGTGTTGTTGTGGTCGATCCGGGTATTAGTGCGGCGGGCCTATAATACGGCGGCCCTCGCTGTTATCACTGCTATGTTGTTGTTGTTGCTGGGGTTAGTGCGGCGAGCCTATATTACGGCGGCCCTCGCTGATGTTACTGCTGGGTACTGCTGTTGTTGTTGTTGTTGTTATTGACGTTCCTTTAAGTCGTCAAAATGCCCACGAGGTTACTTTTCGCCTCGAGCTAATCTTTGTTCTCTACACGCGAATTCCCCGTCAGGAAAACTTCCTCATCAGTGGGAAGAAGCCGGTTTTTAAATTCCATGCACATTTCCGATGTTACTTAAATATTATTTAATTAGTTTTTCTTTATATATTTATAACTAAATATTAATTCTACACGTATTATTTATAATAATGTGTATATTATTATTTATAATAATGTGATTGCACTGTGATCGCGAACCCGAATGTGCAGTTCATGCGCAACGCATGAAAGGATTTCACGACTACGGTCACTTTTTGATTTTGTTTATTTCAATTCTGTCTTTGATTTGCTCTTTATTTAAATTCCATTAATTAGAGTTGGTAAATTATTTGCTCTTGAAACGGTTAATATTATTTAATTGGTGTTTTATCGTAATAAGAGTTGATTCTTTAGCTGTTAAAATTGTAGGGGGTTTCTTGTTGCGGCAATTCTATACGACAGCACGCAATCGCCAATACACGTCCAAAAATATCGGGAAAGGTATCAAACGACGGGTCCCAACCTTCGCATCAACAATCCGAAAGCGGAAACTCGACATTTTATGTCTGTTCAGAGATATTTGCAATTAAAGTTGAAATTTTCTGTCATTTTCATGTGGTTGTTGTAATCACATATTAGGGTGTACCGAAAGGTGCAGAAATGTGTTCTATGCAGAAATATTGTGGACCGCGTAGCCGGTGTGGGAAGGCTAAGGGTTATTTTTTTTTGAAGCGCGGCCGAAGACCGCCTACGCAGAAAGGTGCTCTGCAAATAACTAAATTGGATCAAGCCCCCTATTTGGGATCGGACCTGGGCCATTTTTGTGTTTTTTTTTTTTTTTTGTTACTAATGACTTTTCACTGAAACAAATTATTAAACTTCCGCCCCCGGACCACCGATACAGAGGTCTAAACGCGTCGCCTGATACCCCTCCCGAGATCCCCGGACGCATACCAGCAGCCACGTGTCGTCGTATAGAATTACCTTTATTGCTTTGAGGTTAAGTTAGGTTTTGTATTTTTCAATCATATTGAAACTAGCCTTTATATATGTCCCATTTATGAGAGGAATTTCTGCAAGCCAATATCTTGGATCGGCTTTGTTGTTTGAATGATATTTTGCCAATTACCTCCAGTTATCCTCAACTACACCACTCCCAAAGCTAAATTTTTTTTTTTTTTTTTAATTTAATAATTTACCACTTGATGTAGTTACGCAAGGTTAACACAGAAACACAAATTGAGATGTTTTTTTAACAACTACGACTGCTATTTGTAGTTGGCTGATTTTCCACATATATGACGCACATACTGCAAAATGTATTATGTGCGAAACTCTGACATGTAATACGGCCAAAGGTGAAGACCAAAAATTCGCTATTATATTAAGCGTATTATCTTTAAATTATTTTTATCTCACAATTTTCAACATACATTGGCTGAATATAGTTCAGACTGCTAATTGCATGTCTATTCTTCAGTAGTGCTCTTGGCTACATTTATTCACCAGCCAGCACTTTGCTATTTCATCTTCAAAACACCGAAATTTTACACTTTTTCACTGCTGCTGGAATAACTAAATAATTGTTTTCTGTTTTTTTGCGTAGAATTTGGAAATACTTTCCTTCAATTTAGTTTAAATTTTCCACTCACGCGACCGTTCGCGCCAAAAGACCATTACGTTTTTAAATTGTTTTAAATCATCAAGTAACGCGACTGCGCAATGGAAAAGTTCCGCTACCCAGTCTGACGTGGCATGATTGTTGCCACTCGGGTTGGTGGTTGCCATCAGGGCTCGGACTTTTACTTCTATTTTAAATACCTTTTCACTACTACCGATCTTCGTAAAGGTACAGCACGCTTTTCAAAACAAAAAAAAGGAGAATATATATTATTGAAACTAACGTTAAAGATATGACTTTGCTTTTTTTTTTATAGTTGATTTAATGAGCATCGCACTGCAGGAATTACTTAAAACTCAAAGTACTGAAATTACGCTTTGATGTGAGACATAAATGAAAATGATTTTAGTACTCTTACTTTTAATACTATTTCACACTAATTTTATTAAAGGTAACCATTTTTTTTTTTTCTCTATGGAAGAAACTAAAACGCAAGAATATTTGTACTGTTGACTGACTCTATAGACGAGTTCATAATTAGGAAAAAGCATCACTTATCATAATAAATTAGAGTTTGGGACTATTCTAAGGGAGCATAAAGCGTAGTAGTATTGGGTGAAGTGCAGTAGGTATTAAAATTACTGCAATTTTGATCAAGTCCGAACCCTGAAGGCACGCTTCCGTTGGCGCGCGAAATAAGAAGGTTCTAGACTATGCGTTTGGTGTGTTCCCTTGGTGGCCGGCGGGACCCCACGTTACTGGGTTTGGAATAGGAGACACATGGAGCTCCCCATCCGACCTAGCCATTGACGATAATATTCCGATCTACAGGTTTCGTGAATAAAGCACATAGCCACAAATCACTGCCGCTTTAAACTCATTTAAGTCTAATTATACCATACTTTACAAGTTGACTAATAATGGATTGCCATTTGCTGCTAAAATGTATTCTGTCAATATTCCTAGTTTTACTCGCGTTCGGTTGAAAATTTGATGTCAGCTGTGTTAAGGTCAGGGATCAGGACGGGATTCCATGTGTCTCCCACCCTGGACAATTTGGCATTTTGGGGGCGTATCCTTCACTTTGGTGGTTTTGGAAATGTATTGGTTTTTGTTTTTCGAGATATTGCATTACAAAAACGGCATTGTTTATTCCGTGCATATTTGAATTCACCCTCCAAAGGAAAAACCCTTTTGGATGACAATTGCCCATTTCCCTTTTTTTCTGACACTTTCGGGCGCCCTGGGTTACCCGCAATTTAACTCTGGGCACACCAAGAACACACCAAACACTTGTTTGTCTGGAAATTAAAAGTTCCGTTATTGGTGCCTTTTCCATTCTATGGGAATATTTGGTGCTGGCACTTCAACAAAATCACGCACTTTCCCGTAGCTAAACGTCAAACCGGAAGGTGAATCAAAACTGTCACCCAACCAACCGCATTGAACCAAATAAAAAATGACTATCGATTGAAAGTAAACCATAACAGGCCTGCTTCGCTTCGAAGACCGGTCGATGAAGCGAACAGGAAGAAGGTTTACTTGCAAGGAAGCCATTTTTGGGTAAAAAACGTGGGGCACGACTCACCCCTAGATAAGAGTCTCTAGTTCTACCACGAGCTAGCCGGGCAAGAAGATCCGCCAGTAAAGGAAAATTTTTGAAGTATTTTGTTTCATAGTTTAGTAGGCTTTGCGGCAAATGGAAATTTGATATAGTGGTTTTGCCCCCACAGAAATAGGCTAGAGAAAAAACGGAGAAGTTTTTGTTTCCTAGTTAAACGCTTTGCGGCAATAGACATTTTGATATCGGAGAACACGTCAAAACTCCGAGGCAAACGGAGAATTACTTTTTGTTTCTTAGTTTAACTGCTTCGCGGCGGTAGACATTTGTTATTGGAGAACTCGTCAAAACTCCGAAATTTTTTGGTTCTAGTGGTTTCACCCCCACAAAAAAGGTTTAGCAAAAAAAATAACCGGAGAAGCTTGTTCCATGGTAAAAAAAAACTTTTCACCCGGTAGACATTTTAATTAAGGAGAACTCGTCAAAACTCCGAAAGACAATCCGCTTACACGAGTATTGCCAGGTTATCCACTGCTCCCGGTGGAAGCGTATGTAAATACCCTATTAACTCAATGCTCGGGGAGGATACTGGGCGAGTTGTCCCCGACCGCCAAAACGCCCAGTTACGGTTCCAAATGTCAAAATGTATATATGTAAAAAAAAAATCAAAATTGTTATTGTGGGCGAATATCCGAAGCGTGAAATCGACCTATCAGCCTCCCTGTCAGGTCCTCTAGATCGTACAACGCATTGCCTACTTTTCGACGAACTCGGCACTTGAGGTATTTCGGCAAGAATTTGGCGTTTATGCCATGTTTAAAGTTACTCAAAGCAAAATTTTTCCTAAAAACCTCCTGACCTTCCCTATAGTTAACTTGCCTAGAGCGTTTGTTATAAACGTTGTTTCCCCTATCCTTCGCCTGATCTAAATTCCTACGAATTTGCTCGCGAATGTTGGACAACTTATCCGCCCTAGTTACTATTGGAATGTCATCTTCCCTAAGAGTACCGAGTTTATCTAATATATTATAGGCTGAGGCGTGTTGGACCATGTTCTGACCGTATAAGGCAAAGTATGGAGAGCACTGAATTGAGGTATGAAAATCGCTTCTTAACACCGCTAAAATTTCGGGTATATGTTTGTCCCAGTCGGTATGATCCTGTTTATCTTTAAGGAAAATTCTTATTTTTGAAAAAATTTCTCTATTTACGCTTTCCGACGCGTTAGCCTGCGGCGAGTATAACCCCGTCCTTATATGGGTCACCCCATAATTCTCGAGAAATTGTTTCATTTCCTTAGAGATAAACTGTTTACCATTATCGCTATGGATATATTCAGGAACCCCAACCGATGGAAAAATTTCAGAAGTAAAGTAATTCATAACATTAACAGTTGTTGCTCTCTGCATGGGCTTCAACCAAACATACTTTGCAAAATGGTCCAGAACAATGAAGAGAAACTGATTGCGCCGCTTAGATCGCGGGTAAGGTCCTAGAAAGTCGCAATAGAACCGCTGAAATGGTCTTTCTGAGGCAAAAGTGTTCGCTATAGGTGGTCTTGACTGCTGATTTGTTGACTTAACAGCCTTACAAGCGTCGCATTTCTGTACATAGTCTCTAACGTCTTTAGCTTGCCTAGGCCAGAAGTAATTTTGTCTGACACGCTCTAAAGTTTTTTGCCAACCCCCATGGTAACTCCTATTCGCATCATGTGCAAGACTTATCGCTTTCTCAGTTAACCCTGTCGGTGCCACACCCGCCATACCGAGTCCTCCTCATCCGCCACACCCTTACGAAATTTAACCCTTTTTAAAACCACGCCATCATTTACACTCAAATCTGGTAGCACATCTTTGTTTTCCAAAATGGTTCTGCAAAGATCTAAATATTCCGCGCTTTCAAATTCCGGCGATGCTAAGTCAATTTCGTGAGGTAGGGCGGAGAAGGTTAGCTCGTCTACATCAAAACGCGAGAGGGCATCCGGTACTATATTCAGGGTTCCCTTGCTATGCTCCATTGCAAAATCGTATCTTTGCAGTAGGAGTGACCATCCAGCCAGCCTGCCACTCAAGTCCTTCTGAGTCATCAACCACTTGAGACTTGAATGGTCGGTTATGATTCGGAATGGCAAACCCTCTATGTACGGTCTAAAACGCTTGACACTTATAATGGCGGCGAGGCATTCCAGTTCGGTTACAGTATAATTGCGCTGAGCATTGTTAAGTTTTTTCGAAACAAACGCGATTGGATGCTCAGCGCCCTCGTCATCGACCTGGAATAACACGCCCCCCACGCCTATTTTTGAAGCATCACACTGAATAACAAATTCCTTCGAGAAATCTGGTTGGGCCAAGACAGGAGCGGAGCTCAAGGCTTCTTTTAACTTTTCGAATGCTTCTACCGCTTCAGGGGTAAGTTTAAATGGGCCTGCTGACTTGCGAAGACAATCGGTCAGAGAACCTGCTAAGTCAGCAAAATTGGTGATGAATGCTCTATACAAATTTGCCATGCCCACAAACCTACGAACCTGTCGCGGAGATTTAGGGATCGGAAAGTTCTGCATTGCTTCTATTTTCCCAGGATCCACCTTCAAGCACCCGCTACCTATCAAGTACCCTAAATACCGAATTTCCTTCTGACAAAATTTGCTCTTCTTTACATTGATTGTGAGGCCCGCGTCCCTCAAACAATTTGCCACTTCCTCCAGCAACTTTAGGTGGTCTACAAAGTTAGTGCTGCATACCATTAGATCATCCAGGTAGACGAAGACATTCTCCCGCAAACGCGAGGGAATTGCCTTGTCCATCAGGCGGCTCATAGTCTGCGGTCCATTGCACAGACCAAAGGGCATCACTTTAAAGTGGTACAGAGGCTTCCCAGGAACTGCGAATGCTGTTTTTTCCTTGAAAGACTCTGTCAGCATGATCTGAAAGAACGCGTCCTTCAGATCAATGCCACTAATGAAGTGCGTGTCCTTCAGTCTGCTCAATAGGCCGTTGATATGAGGCAACGGGTACGAGTCCTTTTTAGTTACCGCGTTGACCTTCCTGGAATCTATGCAGAGCCTGACCTTCCTTGGCTTCCGAACTAGAATAACTGGACTACACCAGGGCTATTTTGACTCTTCTATAACTCCCATTTCGAGCAGCCTATCTATCTCGCTAAAAGCTTCGGCTTGCCTCGGTGGCGAAAGAGGAAAATGTTTACTTTTGATTGGGACGGCATCGCCCGTGTCAATGTGATGTTCGACTAGCTTTGTTTGACCCAGCCCTAACTTCTCAAACGATGGAAACATATCTACTACCTCCTGCAGCTCTACCTTCTGCCTTGTTGTTAAATCATGGAAATTATACTCCTGTTCCCTTTCTTCGATAATCTCTAGACATGCTACACTGGGGAATATATCAGGTGCTAACGCAAAAGCTCTCCAGAAATCAACTCCGAAATAGACTTCTTAAAGAAGCGACGGAACAAGATAAAAACGAATAGATTTGGTGGAATTTTTGAAAGTCACTGGTAAAGAAACAGACCCTAATATTTCCTGCTTGCCGCCACCCGCCGTGTATACGAAAGCCTGTAGTGGGTGGTATTTAAGTCCAATTGAATCCAAAAACTGTTCACAGTCCTTCCCGAGGATAGAGACATTCGCGCCTGAGTCCAGCAACCCTACTATTAAACTGTTTTCTATTTTTACTCGCACAAGAGGCCTTTCATCCTCGGTGAGCACCAAAGTGGTGCTTTGCAAAAGTTTACGCTCCTGTACTCGGATATAATATCTTTTCCTACATTTTAAAATATTTTCGGACACAAATGACTCTAGATTGTTTTCGAAAATTCGCGACTTAATTAGCTCGTAATTGGTTGCCCTCTGTTCCAAACTAGGTGAGAGACTGGCCTGACACGGAAAATCTCTTTTCGAAGCTTTCAAACCTTTTATTGGTTTGGAAATTGCCATTGATGACCTAGGACTATCGGAATCAGAACTATTGGAGCTATCTGTACTATCAAGAAAGGTTACTATTATTTTTGGGTATTCCTTCGCCAGGGTGCCACTACTCCTCGGAAGCTCACTAGCTCCATGCATACCCACGAAGGACTCATTTCGTTCAGCGCACGAGACGACTGGCTGATATGGGGGCTATAGTGTCGAACGAGTTTCCCCATCTTCTCGCTCGGGTACTGGTTTCCCTGCCTGCGATGGTCCCTAGGGCATTTTGGAGTAAAGACTCCCCTATTCCCACACTTAAAGCAAAACGGATTCTTGATGGGTTCCTCGCAATAAATATACGAATGGCCCATGGCAACACTGGATGCCTGAATAGTCCGGTTTCCTATTACGTCGGTACTCCAACGCCTCTATCTGCGGGTCAGCTTCGCAATCCTCGCCTTCCATCCTCATGTCCGGTGTTATCGTGCGGGCCTCGTTGACCTGACGTCCATGGTAAGAGGTTCCCAATATTTTGCTTTCTTTCAACACTTGCTCTCCTTTTCGTGCTATGTCGCGTAAATCATGCAATGTCCTGGCATCCGCATTGAAGAGCATTAGCTTAAGGCTACTGTTGACGTTTCTCTTTATTATGTCAATCAGTAGGGGTTCTGACATCGGCTCTCTAAGGCGCGCGTTTAGTGCTACTATGTCAGTGTGGAACACGTCGTATGACTCACTCAGTTTCTGCTTACGCATTGAGATCTCCATCATGATCTCGTGGTCACTTTTCAATGTTCCAGACTCACGCTTCAGGAAATAGCACAAAAAAGGATAGTTCGCGGTTGGGTTCTGCTTGGTAAAAAGCCAGTACCACTCTTCAGCCCGCCCTGATAAAAACAAATGGAAGCTTGCCATAAGTTGGTCGCTAGAGCATTAAGTCCGCTCACATAAAGTATCCAACTCAAACAAAAAATCCGCGACGCTTCCAGTACCATCGAAAGAAACCTTCCAATCCTGTGGTTTGACTGCGATGCTACTGAGAACGATGCTGGCCTGGTTGTTCACGAATGTCTGGGCTTGGTTTGCTTCCATCCTGTTGATATTCCTAGTGTAGCCAGCACCGGCTTGTGATGAGGTTACTGCCGCGTTAAGTAAGTCCATGTTTTCCCTGATCGTCCTCATCTCGTTCCTCATCTCCTCCTGAGAAGTCCTGAACAGCTGATGTAGAACGTTCACCCACGAGTCTCCAGGAGGGGCCTCAGCCATATTCCTCTGAGTAGCGATACTATCACCTAAAGTGTTAGGAGGTATAGGGTTTTCTAGCAAACCATTAGTTCCCCCCTGCATACCTGTCAACCCGTTATTCGGGGGATCGAGAAGATTCTGCATTGGCTCTGCAGCCATGGACGAGTCAAGGATATTAGTACTACCTGGTCTATCAATTTTCTGGTTGGAGGCAGAATTCAATACGATCCTGGTCGGATCTCCTCCGCCCGGACTACCTACTGGAGAATGCAGTACCAGAGGCCGATTGGTGGGTTGTTTCGGAAGCGGCCCTCTACCCTGACCTCTAGGCTTGCCCCCACTTCCTCGTACAGAGTTCCTAGTAGTCATGCGGTCAGCCGACTGATCCATATTGAAAAAAAGTCTCTTAACCACGTTAAATAAACAAAAAATTATAAAAAAAAAGTATTCGGTTACAAGGGGCTGTTGGAAGGTATAACAGTTCAAGATTCACTCCCCCACCCTATAATACCGACGATTGCAAAGTTTTGAAAAATAAAAATTGAATTAATGCAAATTTTCCTAACCGATATTTGCATCAACTAATTACCGCGGACATGTCAAAAAAAAAATAAATATATACATATTAATATATATATGCTGAAAGAAATTGATTATTAGTAAATATACGTGTTTAAATGTAATATGTAAAAAGCAAAAACGGTATGAAGTTTGCAAAAGCTAGTTGTGTATTTATATGTTTAATGGGAATGCTGACATCCCATCACTAGAAGGCATAGGTAGAACAAAAAAACGAAATAACACTAGACAAGGACATTCTTCCAGGGGTGGTTATAAGACACCTCGCCCTGAGATATGTTGGTGTACCATGGCGAGAATTGGCAAAATTTTAAACTTATTTGGACTTCAGTACTCCGGACCGCAATGCAGGGGCTGCTAATGGCTGCCTCCCTGAGACTGGTCGGAGCACTGCACACCAGCGATCAAAACGTCAAATAAAATTTTTTTTTTGAAACACCCCTCCTCAACCACGCCGCAATGAAAGGATGCGGTTGGGTACCGCTTTTCCCCAGACTTGCGCAGTTGGAAAGGGGTGGATATGGGGTCCCTACTCCTCCTCCCGCAATGCAGGGGCTGCTAAGGCTGCCTCCCTGAGACTGGTCGAAGGAGTAGGGATCCTTACCAAGAAACATACAAAAACTAAGACAAAACAAAACAAACACGTCCGGCAAAAATATTAAATAAATAATCCCAAGGAAGCTAAACCCCACTTAGCGGACATACATATTTTCCCGAAGCCGACATCGGACAACAGACCCGGGACAAAAAAAATTTAAACTACAAAAAAAACTAAGTGCGTTTAGCACTGCCTCACCGGGTGAAATGCAAACTTCCGGTGGACATGACGTTCAGTCTCGTGGAGCCCTTAGCTACAGAACCCGAGGACCCATCCGGACAACCTGATCAGTCCCACCATCCCGTCGCAACGCAGGTGGCGGCTCCTGGGCCTGCCTACCTGGGACTTACGAGATGGTGAAACCTCACAAGCTGACCAGAAAAGTCATCGCGGTCAGCGCCTCGGTTTCCACGTTGGGCGCCATCTGTTATGGATTCGCGTCAAAATGGAGCAGTAAGGAAGGCGGTCGGCATGATATTAGGGTCGCACTGTGGCTAGTCATTGTCGGCTGGGGTGGGCTCTTGCCAACCTTACTGTCCTGCGCCATAAGCAGAGAAAAGGTCATATCATGCCTTTTGAAACGCGGGGAAAAACGCAAAAAAAACCGCGGAAAATCAAATAAATTCAAAAGAAACGGGCAAACAAAATATTTTAAATAGAAATCAAAATTCAAAAATAACCGAAAGCGAAACTAACTCAAAGATAAATTTAAAAATAACCGAAAATTAAAGCAAAAAAAAAATTTTATTAACGACAAAAAAAAATGAAAATTGAAAACCGAACCGGAAATGACCGGTAACCAAAAGCTGAAATATAAAAATAAAAACAATAAAGGGTCGGAAAATATAAAGGGGCGCCGCGGGTGTTGTTGCGACGCCCTGGTGCTGACCCACACTCATCCATGGCCATCGGTGCACCAAACCGAATCCCGATGGCCCCTTGCCAAAAAAAAACCTACATGCCTTCTAAATAAAGAGAGTCAGCATTCCCATTTCAAATTACAATTTATTTACATATCACTTAATTATTACTTAATGTTGAATCTAAAACAAGGTTTGTCCAATGTGCAAATATCTAAGAAAAATTAATTAAGGATTAATAAAGATAACTACTTTTTATTTTCCTTCCGATTAGGGAAAACCCTATTGTTTAACTGTAGGAGACTCTTCTGCCAGGAAGCATAAAAGGATTTTACAAATAAGTTTTTCTATCCATTTATGCAAAGTTAATATCTATTTTATATATTGCCGAAAAAAAAAATAATAAACATTTATTGATTTTATTTCAGTTTGGGACTGCCAGCGAATTCTCTGAGTTCGCACATTTTATTACTAGCGGAAAACTTACAAAAAAGCAATTTTTATGAGGTGATGAACTCTTGGGCAGAAAAGGTTAGCTTAGTAATACTTTAGAAAATTATTATTAAATTATTCATTTGGTTGTATATATGTTATAATTGGCCTTTTTTTTTTTTTTGTTTTTTTACGATTAGGTATAAGTTATGTTATTCGAAGTTTATTATGGTTATTAATTTTATTTATTTTAGTAAATAAATTTTTTCATTGATTCTTACTTTAATTCTATTTTTATGATTTGCTGTTCATCTTGTTTTCTAAAATTCCTGTTTTCGTATCCTACATTTATTTTCTGAACGATCCAATTAGTTACATTTATAGAATATTTTCTTTATGGTTAAATTTGAATTTTCTTTAATCTTAACCATTTCGTTTTGACTTTTGCTTTAATTTATTCAAAAAAAAACATTTAGTGTTCTATTTTACAATTACATTTCAAAATTATCGTAGAAGAACTTAGTTTATTTTACCCCACTCTTTAATTTTCCTTTTTGGGGTTTTCCTCCTTTTTTTTTCTAGGTTTAATCTAAAATTAAATTTTAGTGTGCTAATCGGCAAGGACTGACCCGGTTGTAGTAGGCTGTTCGTAGGGCGCTACTGTGTCACTGCTGGTTGTTGGTGCTGTTGTAGTAAAGTAGTTGATATCGCTGAGATGGTGTTTATAGCTGCTAGTATTGCTTGTTGTTGGTTTAAGTTGTTGCAGCGGCCTTTGTTAGGGCGACCCCTGCTGTTGTCACTGCTATGTTGTTGTTGAGGTTAGTGCGGCGGGCCTATATTACGGCGGCCCTCGCTGATGTTACTGCTGGTGTTGTTGTGGTCGATCCAGGTATTAGTGCGGCGGGCCTATAATACGGCGGCCCTCGCTGTTATCACTGCTATGTTGTTGTTGTTGCTGGGGTTAGTGCGGCGAGCCTATATTACGGCGGCCCTCGCTGATGTTACTGCTGGGTACTGCTGTTGTTGTTGTTGTTGTTATTGACGTTCCTTTAAGTCGTCAAAATGCCCACGAGGTTACTTTTCGCCTCGAGCTAATCTTTGTTCTCTACACGCGAATTCCCCGTCAGGAAAACTTCCTCATCAGTGGGAAGAAGCCGGTTTTTAAATTCCATGCACATTTCCGATGTTACTTAAATATTATTTAATTAGTTTTTCTTTATATATTTATAACTAAATATTAATTCTACACGTATTATTTATAATAATGTGTATATTATTATTTATAATAATGTGATTGCACTGTGATCGCGAACCCGAATGTGCAGTTCATGCGCAACGCATGAAAGGATTTCACGACTACGGTCACTTTTTGATTTTGTTTATTTCAATTCTGTCTTTGATTTGCTCTTTATTTAAATTCCATTAATTAGAGTTGGTAAATTATTTGCTCTTGAAACGGTTAATATTATTTAATTGGTGTTTTATCGTAATAAGAGTTGATTCTTTAGCTGTTAAAATTGTAGGGGGTTTCTTGTTGCGGCAATTCTATACGACAGCACGCAATCGCCAATACACGTCCAAAAATATCGGGAAAGGTATCAAACGACGGGTCCCAACCTTCGCATCAACAATCCGAAAGCGGAAACTCGACATTTTATGTCTGTTCAGAGATATTTGCAATTAAAGTTGAAATTTTCTGTCATTTTCATGTGGTTGTTGTAATCACATATTAGGGTGTACCGAAAGGTGCAGAAATGTGTTCTATGCAGAAATATTGTGGACCGCGTAGCCGGTGTGGGACCGCTAAGGGTTATTTTTTTTTGAAGCGCAGCCGAAGACCGCCTACGCAGAAAGGTGCTCTGCAAATAACTAAATTGGATCAAGCCCCCTATTTGGGATCGGACCTGGGCCATTTTTGTGTTTTTTTTTTTTTTGTTACTAATGACTTTTCACTGAAACAAATTATTAAACTTCCGCCCCCGGACCACCGATACAGAGGTCTAAACGCGTCGCCTGATACCCCTCCCGAGATCCCCGGACGCATACCAGCAGCCACGTGTCGTCGTATAGAATTACCTTTATTGCTTTGAGGTTAAGTTAGGTTTTGTATTTTTCAATCATATTGAAACTAGCCTTTATATATGTCCCATTTATGAGAGGAATTTCTGCAAGCCAATATGTTGGATCGGCTTTGTTGTTTGAATGATATTTTGCCAATTACCTCCAGTTATCCTCAACTACACCACTCCCAAAGCTAAATTTTTTTTTTTTTTTTTAAATTTAATAATTTACCACTTGATGTAGTTACGCAAGTTTAACACAGAAACCCAAATTGAGATGTTTTTTTAACAACTACGACGGCTATTTGTAGTTGGCTGATTTTCCACATATATGACGCACATACTGCAAAATGTATTATGTGCGAAACTCTGACATGTAATACGGCCAAAGGTGAAGACCAAAAATTCGCTATTATATTAAGCGTATTATCTTTAAATTATTTTTATCTCACAATTTTCAACAAACATTGGCTGAATATAGTTCAGACTGCTAATTGCATGTCTATTCTTCAGTAGTGCTCTTGGCTACATTTATTCACCAGCCAGCACTTTGCTATTTCATCTTCAAAACACCGAAATTTTACACTTTTTCACTGCTGCTGGAATAACTAAATAATTGTTTTCTGTTTTTTTGCGTAGAATTTGGAAATACTTTCCTTCAATTTAGTTTAAATTTTCCACTCACGCGACCGTTCGCGCCAAAAGACCATTACGTTTTTAAATTGTTTTAAATGCCGGCGACGCCGCTATGCCGAAAATCATCAAGTAACGCGACTGCGCAATGGCAAAGTTCCGCTACCCAGTCTGACGTGGCATGATTGTTGCCACTCGGGTTGGTGGTTGCCATCAGGGCTCGGACTTTTACTTCTATTTTAAATACCTTTTCACTACTACCGATCTTCGTAAAGGTACAGCACGCTTTTCAAAACAAAAAAAAGGAGAATATATATTATTGAAACTAACGTTAAAGATATGACTTTGCTTTTTTTTTTATAGTTGATTTAATGAGCATCGCACTGCAGGAATTACTTAAAACTCAAAGTACTGAAATTACGCTTTGATGTGAGACATAAATGAAAATGATTTTAGTACTCTTACTTTTAATACTATTTCACACTAATTTTATTAAAGGTAACCATTTTTTTTTTTCTCTATGGAAGAAACTAAAACGCAAGAATATTTGTACTGTTGACTGACTCCATAGACGAGTTCATAATTAGGAAAAAGCATCACTTATCATAATAAATTAGAGTTTGGGACTATTCTAAGGGAGCATAAAGCGTAGTAGTATTGGGTGAAGTGCAGTAGGTATTAAAATTACTGCAATTTTGATCAAGTCCGAACCCTGAAGGCACGCTTCCGTTGGCGCGCGAAATAAGAAGGTTCTAGACTATGCGTTTGGTGTGTTCCCTTGGTGGCCGGCGGGACCCCACGTTACTGGGTTTGGAATAGGAGACACATGGAGCTCCCCATCCGACCTAGCCATTGACGATAATATTCCGATCTACAGGTTTCGTGAATAAAGCACATAGCCACAAATCACTGCCGCTTTAAACTCATTTAAGTCTAATTATACCATACTTTACAAGTTGACTAATAATGGATTGCCATTTGCTGCTAAAATGTATTCTGTCAATATTCCTAGTTTTACTCGCGTTCGGTTGAAAATTTGATGTCAGCTGTGTTAAGGTCAGGGATCAGGACGGGATTCCATGTGTCCCCCACCCTGGACAATTTGGCATTTTGGGGGCGTATCCTTCACTTTGGTGGTTTTGGAAATGTATTGGTTTTTGTTTTTCAAGGTATTGCATTACAAAAACGGCATTGTTTATTCCGTGCATACTTTGTACTCGTGCACTTTTACCAACATAATTACCTTGAATTCACCCTCCAAAGGAAAAACCCTTTTGGATGACAATTGCCCATTTCCCTTTTTTTCTGACACTTTCGGGCGCCCTGGGTTACCCGCAATTTAACTCTGGGCACACCAAGAACACACCAAACACTTGTTTGTCTGGAAATTAAAAGTTCCGTTATTGGTGCCTTTTCCATTCTATGGGAATATTTGGTGCTGCCACTTCAACAAAATCACGCACTTTCCCGTAGCTAAACGTCAAACCAGAAGGTGAATCAAAACTGTCACCCAACCAACCGCATTGAACCAAATAAAAAATTACTATCGATTGAAAGTAAACCATAACAACACTTTGGTGATTGTAATGCTGCATACGTCATAAATAAATAAATATTTTTGTTTGTTTTTATTTATTTTCTCCTCTTCCTTTTTATTGCCTTTATTACTTTCTTCATCTCTCCTACATCTCTTAATAATATTTCTGTTTCCCTCCGCTTTCAATAAGTATTTTACTTGCTTTATTTATTGATAGTTTTAAATTATATATATATAGTCTTAAGATATTGTGTTTATACATCTATTGATGCGCTGTGAAAAGACATACTCTCATAAGTGTAACGCATTGTTCGTTTTAACAAATAAATAAATAAAAAATAAATAAATTAAAATATACCCAACGGATTACACACCATCCGCATAATGCGCGCATAAAATTTGCCGAGTGTTTAAAAGACGGAGGTTTGTTAAGCGGCGAGATATCAAACTGCTTAGCTACAGAAAATAGGGCATCAGCTGAGAAGGAAACACACATCCATAAAAATACATAAATACTTCAATCAAAGTCATTTGTTAAGAGAGGATAGACCAGTTTTTTTGTTCCAAAAGGCGAGTCCGAAATATCAAAAGTGCTTGAATGAGAGTTAAAATCTTCGCATAGACATTGGAACGGTTCGAGTAATTTAAAATTTGTTCTGCATTGCTTCAGAAGAATAGGTTTAAAATGTCTGGAAGCTAGGTTGGGAATATTAATGTTAACTTCCTTTAGAAGGAATGGACTAGAAATTGAACCATATAAGAGTTTAGATATATATATTACAGCAAGCATTTCCCTACGACTTGCCAGGGTTGGGAGATTTACATATAAGTTTCAAACGATTAGTATAAGGTGGAAGGCTATATAATGAATCCCATTGAAGATTGCTCAAGGCAAAAAGTAAGAATAGTTTTTGAATCGATTCTAGCCAGCAACACAAACTTTATATCGCGGATTCCAGATAATCGAGCCATGTTCCAATATCGGTCTGGGTAAAGTTGTAAAAAGAGTCTTAGTAATATGAGGGTCGCTTAATTCTTTTGACCACCTTTTCACAAAGGCTAAAACGCCTCTAGCCTTATTGACTGTAGCCTCAATATGTGGAATGAAATTTATACTGATCTAAACTGTATTGTTTATTCGAATGTGTTTATATCGGCTTTGTTTTGAAGTATCCTTTGTTTTGAAGTACCAATCAAACAAGTTTGACGTGTTCGGAACGAACTTTCATTAATTCGTCGCGTTTGCTGTGTGATTTGGGTTTGAATGCGACTTATATGGGGAAATGTGCCGCATTTCCATCTTTTCTGTGAAAATCACGCATTTCATTCAATGTAAATGAAGTAAAAGTTTGCTGTTCATCGTCACAGCCATGCCCACAAAGCCATTAACTTGTTCAATACTGTGGTTGTTAAGACGCTAGCTGTATATATCTCCTTGAGAAACACATGAATTTACATTTATTTAGATTGATCGGCTTATGGTTTACGTTGCACCAAGTAACTAAGTAGTCTAAATCCGTTTGAAGCAGTAACTTAGATCAACAATAAAATACTTACACAAAATTTCGTTTTATGGGGCGCTGATCTAACGGGGAGGAACGAAACTAAACACTGAGGATGGCGGAACGCCGAAACGGGGGGATAATCTTGCTATCGATTTTTCGGTAACTTTCCGGCAAGCAAGATACTCGAACCTGGTGACAATGCATTATTTTATTTACTTTAGAGAAACAGGCATTGCACATCTAAGACAGTGTCTTTTTAAAGTGCATCAGACGCATAATATAAAAAATATACATTTACATAAATTCTTACATAACTAGTGAGTAATTACTTAATAAAATAGTAGCAGAAAAGTAGTAGAAAAGATTGAAGTTAAGGGGCAACAAAAAGAAAAGAAAATGAGAATATTGCAACGTCACTTGTATTTTATATGCTTTTAAAGTAATCAAGTATTACTACCTTGTAGTTTCCTTTATTCAGCACTGCCTTAATAGGCTGCGGTATGGAATTCCATAGCCTCACAGCATTAATGAAAAATAATCTTGAGGATAATAAGTAGGTGTACCTAGGAACAATCAGAATTTGATGTCGTCGCGACCTGGTCATGGTAAGCTTATCGTAGAGATACTGAGGAGATCGAAACTCAATCAGCTTATACAAAAATATGCAGTTTCTTACTGCTAGATAATTTTCAAGGCTACATCCCAAAATCGAATTCCTCCATAAAGAGATGTAATAAAACTTTTTAAGGCCATAAACATAACGAGTTACACTATTAAAGGCAACATTAATTTTATGCGACGAAATTGAGTCAAGTTTACTGTATACTACTTCGGAGTACGTAATAAGCGGTAAAATAAGTTGCTTGGATAATTTTTGTCTGGTCTCTTGCGGGGTAAAAGAGCCAGAAATCCAAAGGCGGCGTAAAACAGCATACACACTACTCACGACCTTATTCACATGGTCACAAGGATTCAGTTTGGAATTGATAACTATCCCTAAGTTCTTAATCTTTTCAGTAACCGTGAGAGCACTGGTACCAATATATAGATGGGGTATATTTTCAAAAGGAATTACACCATTGCTTATTGGGAGTACGAAGGATTTCTGAGCATTTAAACATAAGCAATTATCCCTAGCCCATACCGATATCGCAGACAAATCATTGTTAATCTTAAAGCATAAATCATCAACCAGGTCAATGCGGCTGGAAAGGTACAATTGTATGTCATCAGCATACCCATGAACATTTACATATTGGCACACAGAAAAAACATCATTAACGAAAAGACTAAACAACAGCGGCCCAAGCACCGAACCTTGTGGAACGCCCGCGATAATAGTCTTTGGCTGAGAGAAGGTATCCCTTCCTCTGACTTTTTGTGATCTCTGTTCAAGGTAGCTAGACATCAGGCGGATTGAACTTTCCGCGAAACCAAACATGCGCTTAAGTTTGTTACATAGAAGCTTATGATTAACACAGTCAAAAGCCTTCGAAAAATCAAGAAGGCAAAGAAGAGTTAAATCTCCCTG
This sequence comes from Merzomyia westermanni, assembly GCA_949987695.1. Lineage (NCBI taxonomy): Eukaryota > Metazoa > Arthropoda > Insecta > Diptera > Tephritidae > Merzomyia > Merzomyia westermanni. The sequence goes on along the minus strand of OX465292.1, from coordinate 2,336,617 downwards.
ATCAAATTTTATCCTGATATCATCTAAAATCTTCGTTATTGCAGTGGAACAACTGTGCTGTGGCCTGAACCCTGACTGCAACTGTGATAATAACCCTCTTTGCTGTATGAAAGACGATATCTGCGCTGCTATTATAGACTCGCATACCTTCGAAAGTGCTGGCAATATACTAACGGGGCGATAATCACAAAGGTTAGCTGCATTAGTTTTTTTAGCCACTGGGATAATAATTGCTTTTTTCCACGCAGCTGGATAACGGGCACTAGTGAAGCAATAATTAATTATATGTGTGATTGTACCTAAAATAAATGGCAGCGCAATTTTTACGAATTTCAGCGAAATACCATCTTCTCCAACCGCATTCGATTTAATACCCATAAGGGCTTTCAAGACCTCACTCTCGCTCACTGCTGAAAACTGAAATTTATTGGCAACGTTTTCTTCTAACAACAAACTGTCATTAGAAGGAGGATCTTGCCCGTTTTTGCTTGCACTTATGAAAAATTCGTTCAGTCAATCACAGGCTGGTTTAGCATTTCCATGTACATTTAAGCGTTTGAGGTTCCGCCACAACCCCCTAGATGGAAGGGATGCGTCGAGCTTTGCATTGCAGTACCTCTTCTTCGCCAAACGAATAGTGGCTGTCGTTTCATTTCTGGCAATCTTGTATTGGCGCCACGAGAAGTCAGTTGGAGTTTTCCTCCATTTCGAATGCATGCGGTTACGCTTTTTTATGGCAAGACAAACATCCTTGGTGTACCATGGGCACGACTTATTTAACGCTCTTACAGAACGGATGGGTACATGCTGATTAAACATTTCCATTAGGAATTTATTTAAGAAATCAAGTTTACTATCAACAGATTCACAGAACCAACAATCCTCCCAACAGACAAGAGATAGATCACAGAACAGCTTATCAACATCCAGAGACTTGAAATCCCTATACTTAAAAGTAGCGTCCAAGGCCCTAGGATTAGACGCAACATCTAATGAACAATAAATTAAATCATGGTCTGATATGAAAAAGAGCTGTTCAAACTTAAATATATGATTAAGGTCAGATGTAATGAAAATGTCTAAAAGGCTAGGCTTAGAGTTACTGGCATATCTAGTAGGTACCGTCTTATTAACAATAGAGAGCCCTGCTGCTGATACGTCGTCATTGAGTTTGCTGGTGTAGGAATTATTCTCAAGTACGTTAACATTAAAATCTCCAGAAATAATATACCGTTCATATTCTAGTAAAAATACTGCCAGCTCATCAAAAAACAAATTTAGCATACAAGACTTATTCGGGTTGTAAATACAAGAAACTAAAATTTTACTTACACCATCAGAAATTTCACATATTATAAACTCTGTTTCCGAGTTAACCGACTCAGCTAATAATTTCATTTTGAGATTGGATCTACAATATATCGCAACCCCTCCCCCCTTTTTAGATTTTCGATCGTGGCGAATCAAATTGTAGTTCGGAATATTGTAAGCAAAATCACAAACATCGCAGCTGAACCAAGTCTCCGTAATACAAATTACATCAACGGATGACCCAACGAAAATACTTCTTACATAATCAAGCTTGTCAGAGTTCAGACTGCGAGCATTGAAATGAACAATATTTAAACCTTTCGTTTGCTTACATAAAATTTCGAATAGCACTTTGTGATTTTCATTAATGCCAGAGGCCATATCAATCCCTTGAGGAAGCTAAAGGAAAAATAACTAAATCATATAAAAACAATAAGCAAAGGCAATAAAGAGAATAAGATACATAAATAAGGTTGAAAAAACGGAAAAAGTTGGAAAGAAAGTATTTTCTTAGCCTAAGCAGGACAACAATAAACATGTAGTTACTCTTACAATGGCAAAGTCATAAACTTAAGCTTATCGCCGCACATTCAATGTCGCCTTTACTTGTTGCTCTTACTGCATCAGTTTGCGGCCCTGCACGAACATACAATCTGCCTCTGATTGAAAAAACTGAAGTTAAGCGTTTCTGCCTTTTCAGTTGGAGCGCAAATTGTAACAGCTCCCTATTGCCCTTCGACAATCATTCATTAATAAAAATTCGCTGATCGGATGTTTGTCCAATATCTCCTAATGTCATTCCTCTACCATTCGACTTCTTAAATTTAGCAATCGATCGAAATAGTAGGGACCGATCATTGGCAGAAGCCAGCTTAGCAATAATCGATGCAGTGCTATTCCTTTTTATTGATTTTTTTTCTACACGGAATACAGCACGGGCGGGAGGCATTGTCAGCTGCAACGAACGACATATGTCACCAAATACCTCACCAAATCTTCATTATGTTTATGCGGAATGCCGTTTATTATAACATCAGACGCAACGTTGTTACTTTCACTCTCTTCAAGTCGAGCCTTTAAATCCACAATCTCGCCAGTCAGTTTCTCAACCTGCCCGGAGACTCCCTCAAGAATCTTAATTCTGTCTTCAAACGCTGTTATAATTGATTTCATGCTAGTTAACTCAGCTGTAAGTTCACTAAACTTCTTAGAAATACGGCTCTCAGCCTCACTAACAACAACTCTAACAGCACTGTCAATCTTCAACTTAAGCTGACTCCAATCAGCATCATCTGAACTAGACGTTCGTTTGGAACGAGTGGTCATCGGTTTCATGTTATTTGTCGTTGTAATTGCAAAAACAGGGAAGCACAAAAACTGCACAGAGATATTATTTGCACAACAATATGTACAGCAAGGGCAGTAAGACACCTGATGATACAGTGACACAACAACAGCAGTGACAAGTATTTTTATTGTTTATTCTTTTTTTTGTTTCTCCTTTCTTTACCTTTTCTTAGGTTATAAGCTTCTTAGCTGCACTCAAGATTATATTAAATGTTTATCTCTTTTTGTTTATTATTAATTTAGAGCAACGTTTTAAACAATTTTAGTATTATTATTAGTCGGCGGGTAAATAAATGAATATCCCTTTGATTTTAGACCTTTAAACTTTTATTATTATTAGACGTAAAAAGTAGGTATTACAATAAGCAAATTAGAGCGCAATAAAAACACGTCCGTTCACTTCGACTGGGTGTGAAAATTTATTTGATCAAAAAAAATCCCAAGCTGGCGCACGGATCTACCTACTTTGAAAATTCGTTTGAGATTCGGAATCTTGCGATCGATTTTTAACTAAATTGAAATTTAGCAGATAGTTCAGGGCACTATGACAATATAATTTGTGAAAAACGGGGGAAACGTGCGAACGGGTTTTAGTATCTTCCCGGTGAGCTTAAGACTTTAAACTTGAGATATATACATCCAAATTACAAAACATATCCTTTAATGAGTGTAATCAGAATATCATCGTGCCAACTGTGCTGCTGTGTTTCATCCCTACTATTTAGCGTGAATTCGAATCTTTTGCGTACGAGGTAGGCTGTAAAATATGTACACATGCACCATAAACTAAAATAATACAATTGCAATTGCATTTTTGTAGGTAGCACTACAAAATAGAAAATAGAAAGACTGAGTTCATATTTATGTCACCAATAAGCAGCAGCAAATTTGTTCTTAAACAAAGACATGGTATCTGTGAGCTTTAGTTTTGAAATTTCAATCATATCAATTGTAATCAATTTTCGGCCGCCGTGGTGTGGCGTTATTGTGGCTGGCCTACCACACCGAAGGTCCAAGGTTCGAGTCCTGGGGCAAGTTACATCAAAAGTGGTTTGAAAAAGTTTTTTAAAAGTGTATTTCTGCCATGGAAGGCTTCTCAGCAAAAATTCATCTGCTTAGCAGATGCCGTTTGGAGTCGGCAAAAATTGTAGGCCCGCTAATTTAGAAACAACACACCACAAAGTAATAGATAAGCTCGGCCTTAATTTCCTCGGAGGTATATCGCGCAAGATATTTATTTAGTTAATTAAAATCAATATATGAGATTTTAAAATATAAAGGTGGAGTGCATGTTTTCAAACTAAAGCAATACATTTTTTGAATTTAAATGGAAGTTCAGCAATTCACAAAACATTTACGTCCATATTCATAAAAAATAGAATATGTTTATAAAGCTCTCATAAAATTTGTATGGAAATGTAATTTTAAAAAGCTTTATAAGCCAATTTTATTTTTAATGAATATGGGGATTAAAGTTTATTATTTTCAAACTTATTTTTTCTTATTGCTTTTCGTATAATTTTACCTTAAGTCCTATATCAATAGCAAAAAGTAAATTCTTTAAAAAAAATTCATAAAAATATATAACTATGTAAGTATTTATCTTACATATTTTGTTATGTTAAATTTTTAGTCATTTTCTTGCGGTTTCTTTGTAAAAAATTGGTTTTAAGAAAAACTTGCTTTTAAAACTTAACAAATTCAATTCATGGTAAGAAATTCAATTTTATAAAAAAAAACATTGCTGTCCGGAACCTGGGCTCGAACCATGGAATGCACGCGTCTCACCCGAGACGCTTATGTCTGCTTCAGAAAATATTTCTACTATTAGGAGTATACATACATATCCATATGGCTTTTGAAAATGAATAAAACGTTCATTTGGAAGTTCCACAAATTTCTCAATATTAGCGTGACGCCGGTTTCCATATTGGTTTCTTTTTTTTTATATACAGGCAGTTTTCTCCATTTTTCTTTTACATCTGGCTTTTTTGAAGTCCATTTAAGGGGACAAAATTACAATGAAATGATGGTTTTCTGGCTTTTTTCCTCAACCACAACTTAGACACATTTAAAACACATTTCATGTTGATGTTTAAGGAAGGTTATCATCTTAACTGGTCAAATTAAATCTACATATGTAAGGGTTCGGGTTATATGTCTGCCATAGTTTAAGTGAAATATTATTGAGAAAAAATTTAATTTCTTAAAAAATTCATGAAGCTATGTAGGTATTTTTTTGAGTATTTTGTTTTGACAAACTGGAAACATTTTCTGGGGTTTTTTTCGGAAAATTTTATTTTTTCACTTCAAGATGACCTCTATACACAGAAAAATATTGGGTTAAAAATATAATAAATTTTAAAAAAATCATGATAAGAAGTTTTCATATACATATTTAAAAACAAATTAATTTTAACAAAAAAAAAAAAAAAAAGTTGTCCGGAACCTGGGTTCGAACCTTGGAATGTAAACTTCGTAGCCGGAACGCTTACCACCTGCGCTACTATTGTATGTACAATAACGCAGATACTGTAGTTAACAGCTATATTAAAAAACTTGCGTTTTATTCACAACTATTGGACCTCAAGCCAACTTCCAAATACATTTAGAAAAAAAAGGTCGCAAAAACAATTATTTATTTTGTGATATACGAGTATATATAAATTATTTTAGTGCACTTGTGTGCTTTATTGAGTCTAATTGAGAATCGTCGTCGCTGCTTGCGCTTGCAGCTTATGATGTTGTCCGTTGCTGAAGCTGTTCGCTGATATCGGTGGCATTGGTAATAGCCGGGAGTATGCTGGCTCAGCGATTCTCATGGTTTGAATTGTTTATTATGAATCGATTCAACAAGTGGAAGTATCGGGTATCGTTTTTTTTATTAATATTTGGCTAAATTGTGGATATGAATGCAACAATGTAGTCTAAACAATTTACAGAGCATTAGACTGTGTTAACTCCTTCCCTCCTAAGTGAGGGTCGTCCGCGATCCTCTCAGTAATTTTCCGTATATCAACATCCATCATCTTTTTTGCGGAACGTTTTTGTTGGATGCTTAGGATCAGCCAGATCACTAGGAAGGCGGTAATGGTTGTCACTGCAACAACGAAAACCACTGTCTTCAAACTGATCTCTTGTCGCAAAGCGTCTATGTGGTTGATGGTTTCAACATTCAGTTCCTGGAGGTAATTAAAACTCAGAGACCCAAAGTGTCCCACCAGGTTGATCTTTTGGGCAGTCGATTTTCCGGGAGTGCATGTGATGGCATTGTTTCGATTTATTGTCACCTGTTGTTCGAAGGTTAGCCGATAGGTTACGATTATTAAGATACCGGTCTCGTCCTTTATTACGGCCGTATCATTATTGACAATAATTATTCCATCGTCGATCTCATTGATGCCCCTGTCGTGGTTTGCTGTTGTTGAGCAATTTGCCGTTTCCCGCGAGATGAGCTGTTGCCCGCAAGTATGGTTTTCAGCATTTTACAAAAGGTGGCAAAGGTTGATTTTTTACGGCATGTGCTTTGCTGCCGCATTCAGCGACGGTGTTTGTGTCCCCAAAATTAAGTACTAGCCTCTGGTGTTAGAATAGGCTAAGCTTTTTGCAGACTATCTCAGGTATGGGGTATTTTATTATGAAATACAAATTGTCCTTATTTTGTAATACCTTAATTCTAGACATTCCTAATATTTCTATTGTTGATACGTTAGTCGAGTGCTCGTTGATTATTTTGTTTATATCGCTACTGTCCGATATTACAGGACTAACCAAATTTAGTTTGGCTAATGTTATTGAAATTGTGACAGCTTGCAGCTCTAGAGTTATTATCCTATTCCTTTCTAGTATTGTTTCAACGTGATAAGCTGCACTCGAAGTGAACAGACGTGTTTTAAAGCCGCTCTCGGATATCACTGTCGTAGTAAAGTAATAGCGATATTCAATAGTAAAAAATTATTTCAAAATTATTCAATTGTGATAAAACCCTAAACGCAGTCATGGAAACTACCACCTTTATTTGTAATGAGTGCAAGAAACCTCTACCCGATGCTGGGGAGTACGCTTCATGCATGATGTGTAAAAACAACTACCACTTCTCGTGCTGTACAACCGTATCCAGCAATACGTATGTGGCTAACCCTGAACGGCGACGCAACTGGAGATGCCACAAGTGCAGACAGGCTAAACCATTGACAGCAACTATGCCAGAGGTCAAGCGGACAGCTAAAAATTCTAAACTTACCGTGGCATCACCAGTGAATACAGCCTCGCCAATTTTGGAGCAAATGAGTAAGCAAAATGCAGACATAAATTCTGATGCCGGTGCCAGCGTCATACATTCTGATGTTGGTGAGTTAAAATCGGACACTAGGGAAATTAAGCGCCTGATAGCCGAATTGTACTTTAAGCTTGATCAGACGCAAGATGAGCTAAAGCAAGAAATTGCTAAAACAACAAATATGTTCGAAATCATAGTAAGTAAGCTACGAAATCAGGTCGCTGACCTCTCTGAAAAGTGTCCAATTAGTGACCAACGCATCGCGGCTCTCGAACAAACAGTTAACGTTCAGCAACAGCAACTACTAGAGAACAATGTGGTGATAAGAAATGCCGACAAGAGAGATAATGAAAATCTCGTCTCAATAGTGGAGAATATAGCTGATTTTGCCGAGGTTAGCATAACTGACAGCGACATAGATGACATATATCTAGAGAAGGGAGGGCGCGGTCACTTGGTTTTCAGATTCTCTTCACTGCGTAAGAAAAAGGAGTTCATGAAAAAATTTAGAAGCAAAAACAACAACGCAAGTAATCTGGGCAACAGGTTAAACAACACAGGAAAGCCGATTTATGCCAATGATCATCTCACTTTTTCTAATAGTCATCTACTTTGGTCATCCAAAAACAATGCAAGGGTGCACGGCTGGAAGTTCGTTTGGGTTAAGGGGGGTAAGGTTTTGGCCAAAAAGGGGCAAAATTGTGATTTTATATACATACGTACAGACGCTGATTTAGACTTAATAACCTAAAGCCTGTATAGGTCTAATTTTCATTTAACTTTTCATTTTATTTTACTTTTTCTCTGAACTTTTTTATACTTTTTTTTTCTTTTCTTTTTTCTAACAAATGAATAATATTATTTTCACAAGGTATGCAAACTTCAACAAAGTCAATACAACAAATTTTAGAGATGGTAAGCTCAAGTGTATTTCCTTAAACATCCGTTCCCTTAAAAGAACTTTAGCTCATTTCTTGCAGATATTGACAAAGTCATGGATATAGTCGACATAATTATTTTGCTTGAAACAAATATTATGGCAGTTGAAGAGTGTTTGTTTAGAATAAGTGGGTTTAGGGCCGAGTTTTATCATAGAGAACAAAGGAAGAGAGGTGGGGTAGCAGTGTACATAAGAGAAAGTTTTTCCTATCAACGTATCTCTTCTCCCACGAACTCTTACGAATCGGTGGAGATCATAATATCTCCAACCAATAGCAAGTACACTGTGCATGCTGTGTACCGTCCCCCACAGCCAAATGCACCAGCGTTCATGAGTGAGTTAGAGAGCGCATTGAGGAAGGCCGACAAAGAGGATTGCGTTATTGTGATGGGCGATATCAACATCAACTTGCTTGATATGGATAACTCCAACACCAACTTAGCACAAGAGTTGATATAAAGAGGAGCATTGCATTGATCACGCATTTGTTAAGAGTGAAGGTGCGCTCTTGTCAACAGCTGTAGTTGAATCTAATATTTCCTATCATTACTCACTGATCTGTTGCATATGTGCAGATAGTGAATATTATGATGATTATCCCGAAAGCCTTGATACCAAAAAAGTAAATGAACAAATAAGCAAGACAAACTGGTTTGATATTTTAAGCGCGATGAATGTTAACACTATGTGTGAGAACATACAATCAGCTTTTAAGTTTATTTACGATAGCTGTCTTACTAAGCCCAAGGGTAAACCCCGTAGGAAATCAAACGAGTGGATGTCTTATGAATTAAAAATATATTGTGATAAAAGAGATCAGCGTTATAAAAGATGGAAGTCTAGACCATATGATAGGACTGCAGAAACTGAATATAAGAAATTCAGAAATTACGTCAAGAAACTAATCCAAAATACTAGAAACCAATACTATCGTAACAAACTATATGACTGCAGATTCGATGTTAAGAAGACCTGGCGAATAGTTATTGAGATACTGGGAAGGAAGTCTATGAAACCTAATGAATTTATAATGAAAAATTTTTCTTGTAATAACCCGAAAAATACCTGTGAGGTATTTATGAATAGCTTCGAGGAAGGTGTATAAAGTGCATTACACTCCTGTAGCATTAAAACTATAGATACTCGCTCAGAAAGGATAGTACCTAATTCAATTTATATGGAAGAATCGTGTGAGGAAGAGATTTTTTCTATCTTACAGCGACTCAATGTCAATAAAGGTGATGGATTTGACAAAATTAGACCAAAGGACCTGAAATCCAATGCACTGGTAATGACCCCTATTTTAACAAAACTAATAAACCTCAGCTTAAGACAATGTATAGTGCCCGAGCAGCTGAAAGTTTCAATAATTAAACCAATTCATAAGTCGGGAGCAAAGTCGGACCCTATGAACTACAGGCCGATAGCAATTCCACCCGTTATAGAGAAAATATTGAAAGAAGTAATTATTGGTAGACTTACTACCTTTTTAAATAAGTTCAAGTTAATAGAAAGCAATCAGTATGGTTTCCAAAAGGGTAAAAATATCAATCAACTACTTTTGCCACTACTACGCTTTGCCAGTACTATACACGAAAATTTGGGGAAGAACTACCACTGTCTGGTGCTATTCATTGAGTAACGAGTTAAAGTGCAAAACGAATTCAGTGATGAAATAACCATTTCCTGCGGTGTACCTCAGGGTTCGAAACTAGGGCCTCTATTGTACATAATATACACAAATGGTTTGCTGAAAGCTTTGAAAGATTGTGAAGTCTTTGCATACGCTGACGACACAACAATCCTTGTTCCTCATAGAAACCTTGATACAACCATTGAGATAATGCGAAGTAAATTGGACATAATAACCAGATGGTCCCACGACAACGGTCTTTCTCTAAATGCAACAAAACCCAAGATAATGCATATTAGACCTCCTCACGTTAGCCCCGCAAGTATTTGTTTAAAATTTCACAATACCAATTGTTTACACAACTATATCCAGCCCTGCGCTTGCACTACGATATTGGAGTGTGTAAGCTCCTACAAATACCTAGGAGTCTTACTAGACGACCATTTCAAATGCAATATTCATATTTCCCATTTGCAAAAAAAGTTAAGATCGACATCTTACTTCCTAAAACACCTTAGTTTCTGCAGTTACTACGCTGTCCTTGAGCAAGCCTATTTAGCCCTATCGGAATCTTACCTAAGACACGGGATCACAGCGTGGGTAAATCAACCGGATTAAATAAGTTACAACCAAGTCAAAATCGCATTTTAAAAATTTTGGCTAAAAGTAAAAACGTAGTAGTAGGTTATAATCAATAATTATAAATTTTATCTATCCTATATACCGTTTTAACCTTTAACATTGAAAGCACTATTTTCTTTTTATATTTTTTTTTATTTAATTTTTTATTTACCCGTTTGAATATATGCAAATGTTAATGTATGTATGCCCATACGTATTCACCTGCAGACAAGCACTATAGCTTCGCTGGTAATGTTTAATCCATAAGCTGAATTTGTACTGACGTAAATAAAATAAATAAATCCAATCCAAATCCTGTATCTATTTTCTCTTTTTTAGTAGAAGTAATAATTTTGTTTATTTTATCTGTTATTTCTAAAATCTTTTGCTGAATGTGAGTGTTTATCCTGTACTGTTTGATGTTCGAGTCAACAAGTATGTCCTGCTTCATCTGGAGTCTCTGGTAGTCATCGAAGTCGGGGTGCCGGCAATGACCTTGAGTGTCGTACACAAAAAGTTCAAGCTTCGTGCCTGCCGGTGGTGAATATCGACAGTAAGCACTAGTGTTTCGATGTGTTTGATATCCGCGTCGAGCAGCTGCCGCACATACGACTGAGGGAATAAAGTAATTAGATTTTTTGTGTTGATTTGGTTTTGTGTTTTTCCGACAGGGTGGATACTGGATTTATATTGGAACGAATTTTCGTCATCCCTTGTCAATTTTGGTTTTGAAACAAACCGGTTTCGGCGAACCGCCATCTTCAGTGCTTGATTTCGTTCTGATCTGTGTCTATCCGTTGTCATGTATTTATAGTCTGGATGCTGTATCAGGTAGTGTTAGTATTCGTGTATATGAGTCGTGTTAGTTGAGGATGTTAGGTCAGGTAATGTTAAGTGTATATTTAAGGGTGGGTTTTGACGCTCGTTAGTCATGTAGAAGTCATTAGTTCTGGTTTTAGATCAGGTAATTAGTTTGAGGATGTTAGGTTAGGTAATGTTAAGTGTATATTTAAGGGTGGGTTTTGACGCTCGTTAGTCATGTAGAAGTCAGTGATTTTTGTTTTCTGATTTGTTTTGTATGTGTGCTCGTTTATTGTTACTCGTTTTGTTATTGTACCTGCGGTGTTGTTTGGTCCTCTGTAAATAAGTTTTAGCGGTTCAAATATTGCGTCAGAAATGGTGTTTGTTTGTTCGTTAATTACTCTCCAGTCAAATGTCTTAAGTTTGTATGTTTCCATGTTTTCTAGCACATTTAAGTGCCGCCCTTTTCTTTGTACGTGAAGTATTCTGGCTGTGTTTTTCATGTTGGTCGGGGTGCATTTGTTTTTGAACATGTGATTTGCATAGTTTGACTCTGTTGTGATAGTGGGTTTCCGTGTTTTTCTGTTGTAGTCCCTGATGTGCTCCCGTAATCGTGTACTTATTTTTCGTCCTGTTTGCCTATATAGTTGTGCTGGCATTCGCAGGTAAGCTTGTATATTCCTTGTTTCCTGAATGGTTCTTCCGAGTTAGTGTTGGTGCTTAGTTTTTGTCCTAAGTTGTTCGATGTTCTGAACGCTGTGTTGATATCGTGTTTCTTGAAGAAGTTTGCCAATTTGTGTGTCGTTTTTCCAGTGTATGTCATTGTAGTCCAGATCTTGGATTTTTCTTCTGCGTTGTGTCTTTTTTGTGATCCATGGTTCCTTCGGAGTTTGTCTATTCGGCATTTTTTGTATCCTTTGCTCGTGGCTATGTTGTATATGGTGGTTAGTTCTTTCTTGTATGATTCCTGAGTGAGGGGTGTTCTTTGAAGTCTGTCCACTAGGTGCCTTAATGCCGCATTTTTGTGCTGTTGAGGATGGTTTGACGTAGCTTGAACTATGGTGTCTGTAGTTGTTGGTTTCCTGTAGATGTCGTATTTAAACTTGTTTGTAATTCTGTCAATTTTTATTGTTAGGTCCAGGTAGTTCAGTTCTCCTTCTTTCTCGGTCTCCATAGTAAATTTTATGTTTTCATGTTGTCTGTTTAGGAATTCTAGTATTCGTTCTTCATTGTTATTGTTTAGTATGCATATGGTGCCCTCGACGTACCTTGCGTAAAATGTCACTCCTAGTTCGTTTTTTAGTTTTTGCATATATTTTGTTTCCAAGTTCTGTATGAATGCCTCCATGAGAATTGATGACGTTGGGTTTCCCATTCGTAGTCCTTTTGTTTGCCTATATATTTTATTGTTGAACTTGAAGTAGTTTTGCTGTAAAGTTGTTCTTAGTGTGTTTGTGATTTGTGCTGTTCTGATCATATCTTTGGTTTTGTCTCGTAGTGTTTAGTTTACTATGTCTAATGTCTCTGGAAGCGATATGGAGGGATATAAGTCTTTTATGTCAAATGAGACGATTGTGCTGTTCTCTGTGAGTTTGACGGTTTCAAGTCTTTCTGTTATTTTATTTTGTTTTGTTGTTTTTCCGACAGGGTGAATGATTGATGTATATTGGAACGATTTTTCGTCATCCCTTGTCAAATTTGGTTTTGAGACAAACCGGTTTCGGCGTTGTGCCATTATCAGTGTCGATTTTCGTTCTAATCTGTTGTGGTCGTTTGTCTTGTATTTATAGTAGGTAGCAGGTAACGTCAGCATGGGTGTCTGTTTGTGCAGGTGTTGTTATTTGCAACAATAAAATATACAAACAAACGAACGGACTTGCGATGGGAAACCCAACATCGGCTATTCATATGGAAGCGTTTATGCAAAACCTGGAAAAAGAGTATATACAGGAATTAAATTCCAAATTAGGCGTGTTATTTTACGCAAGGCACGTGGATGATATCATATGCGTTTTAACTACCAACAACGAAGATCAAGTACTGGAGTACCCCAACAAGCAGCACGGAAACATAAAATTCACAATGGAAACCGAAAAAGACGGAGGAATCAATTATCTGGACCTCACAATAAGTATTGATAAAGCTAGCAATAAATTCAACTACGACATATATAGGAAACCAACGGCCACCGACACAATAATACATAATACCTCGAACCACCCACAACAACATAAAAATGCAGCGCTAAGGCACTTAGTACAAAGATTGGAAAGAACACCTCTTACACAAGAAGCATATAGAAGAGAGGTTGGAATAATATATAACATCGCTACAAACAACGGATATAAAAAAGCACTAGTAGAGACCTTAGAGAACAAAAAAGAAACAATGGAGAAGAAAGTACACAAACCTGGACGACAATGACATATTCTGGAAGGGCAACATATAAATTAGCAAATTTCCTTAGAAAATACAACATCAACACAGCGTTCAAAATATCGAACAATTTAGGACGGAAGCTAAGAACCAAAACTAACTCAGAAGATCCGTTTAGCAGCCATGGTGTATACAAGCTCACTTGTGAATGCCAGCACAATTACATAGGACAAACCGGACGACAAGTAAGAACGAGGTTCAGAGAACACATTAGAGATTACAACAAAAAGATACGGAATCCAACCATCATACCAGAGTCCAACTTTGCGAATCACAATATAAATGCCCCCCGGAAACATCAAAAAAACAGTCAAGGTCCTACATGTACAAGCAAAAGGACGACGTCTGAACGTACTCGAAACCATGGAAATCTACAAACAAAAAACATTCGACGGTAGAATAATAAACGAACAGACAAACACTGTTTCCGACACAATATTCGAACCTTTAAAATTGGTTTACAAAAAAACAAAGCAACCACTCAGGTACCACAAACACACACGCACCGACAAATAAGCACAAAACAGCAAAAGATCAAAAACAACAAACAAGCAAAAAAGGTCAAACAACAAAAATTACCAACTTTTACCTGCCTCAGTCAACCACACAAAAAACCGATCGATGCAAAACCACCCCGGTTTCTAAATGTACACACACAACACATGCACACACGTACACAAACAGACACCCATGCTGACGTTACCTGCTACCTACTATAAATACAAGACAAACGACCACAACAGATCAGAACGAAAATCGACACTGATGATGGCACAACGCCGAAACCGGTTTGTCTCAAAACCAAATTTGACAAGGGATGACGAAAAATCGTTCCAATATACATCAATCATTCACCCTGTCGGAAAAACAACAAAACAAAATAAAATAATAGAAAGACTTGAAACCGTCAAACTCACAGAGAACAGCACAATCGTCTCATTTGACATAAAAGACTTATATCCCTCCATACCGCTTCCAGAGACATTAGACATAGTAAACAAAACACTACGAGACAAAACCAAAGATATGATCAGAACAGCACAAATCACAAACACACTAAGAACAACTTTACACCAAAACTACTTCAAGTTCAACAATAAAATATATAGGCAAACAAACGGACTAGGAATGGGAAATCCAACGTCATCAATTTTCATGTAGGCATTCATACAGAACTTGGAAACAAAATATATGCAAAAACTAAAAAACGAACTAGGAGTGACATTTTACGCAAGGTACGTCGAGGGCACCATATGCATACTAAACAATAACAATGAAGAACGAATACTAGAATTCCTAAACAGACAACATGAAAACATAAAATTTACTATGGAGACCGAGAAAGAAGGAGAACTGAACTACCTGGACCTAACAATAAGAATTGACAGAATTACAAACAAGTTTAAATACGACATCTACAGGAAACCAACAACTACAGACACCATAGTTCAAGCTACGTCAAACCATCCTCAACAGCACAAAAATGCGGCATTAAGGCACCTAGTGGACAGACTTCAAAGAACACCCCTCACTCAGGAACCATACAAGAAAGAACTAACCACCATATACAACATAGCCACGAGCAAAGGATACAAAAAATGCCGAATAGACAAACTCCGAAGGAACCATGGATCACAAAAAAGACACAACGCAGAAGAAAAATCCAAGATCTGGACTACAATGACATACACTGGAAAAACGACACACAAATTGGCAAACTTCTTCAAGAAACACGATATCAACACAGCGTTCAGAACATCGAACAACTTAGGACAAAAACTAAGCACCAACACTAACTCGGAAGAACCATTCAGGAAACAAGGAATATACAAGCTTACCTGCGAATGCCAGCACAACTATATAGGCAAACAGGACGAAAAATAAGTACACGATTCCGGGAGCACATCAGGGACTACAACAGAAAAACACGGAAACCCACTATCACAACAGAGTCAAACTATGCAAATCACATGTTCAAAAACAAATGCACCCCGACCAACATGAAAAACACAGCCAGAATACTTCACGTACAAAGAAAAGGGCGGCGCTTAAATGTGCTAGAAAACATGGAAACATACAAACTTAAGACATTTGACTGGAGAGTAATTAACGAACAAACAAACACCATTTCTGACGCAATATTTGAACCGCTAAAACTTATTTACAGAGGACCAAACAACACCGCAGGTACAATAACAAAACGAGTAACAATAAACGAGCACACATACAAAACAAATCAGAAAACAAAAATCACTGACTTCTACATGACTAACGAGCGTCAAAACCCACCCTTAAATATACACTTAACATTACCTAACCTAACATCCTCAAACTAATTACCTGATCTAAAACCAGAACTAATGACTTCTACATGACTAACGAGCGTCAAAACCCACCCTTAAGTATACACTTAACATTACCTGACCTAACATCCTCAACTAACACGACTCATATACACGAATACTAACACTACCTGATACAGCATCCAGACTATAAATACATGACAACGGATAGACACAGATCAGAACTAAATCAAGCACTGAAGATGGCGGTTCGCCGAAACAGGTTTGTTACAAAACCAAAATTGACAAGGTATGACGAAAATTCGTTCCAATATAAATCTAGATTTTTTGTCTCATCGTTCATTGTTTGGTATAATGTCATGTTAGTGAAGTGTGTCAAGTATGGGTAATGTTCCCATACTATTGCCTCCTCGTCCACAATCGGGATGATGTAGTTGGTGTTAGTATAGTATGTGAGTTTTTCTGTCAAAGTGGTTGTCGTCAGGAATGTCAATATTATTATCCTGCAATTAAAGAAACGTGGCAATTAGTGAATTGGTCTGTCAAGGGGGCCGAAGCTTGTCCTTGTGGACCCTCTCCCCTTTATAAGAACGGTGGTGCCTAGGTCCTGTTCAACTACTTCCTCTACATATAATGCTGAGAGCTTATTTCCCAGCCTTCGATTTACCTTCACCAGGACCCTGTCGCCGGCGTTATATGACATATCCTGACGGTTCTTATTATGATAATCACGGTCAGTGGCCTGTGTTTTTCAATACGGTCTCGGATTGATTCCACAGCATTGGCTGAACCTGAGTTAAGGACATCGATTGCTTTCCTGTTGATTACTGAGTGAAAAGATTTATTATATTCGATAGTAGCCAGCAAAATTAGGTCAACAGTATCGCTAAGATTTCTTTCTAGTTTAAGGCACCTAGCGATCTCGGTTAAAGTGCAAACGTTCCACTTGCCCGTTTGAGGTACTATGAAGCGGGGGTGTATTTGCGATTGTTACATTATTATAATCCAACAGTATTCATTTTATGGTATGCGAGTTGAGCAACTTTTCGTTGTCACAATATATTGTTTCGACGTTTGGAAAATTGATCGGTCTCGATGCAATCTTCTGCACTATTGCAAACGTTGAAAACTTGTCGATGCAAGTTAAAAAATATTTTTGACCCTAGAGAATATATCTATGTGTAATATTTGTCCAATGGTAGATATCTTCGGCGTTGCCGCAATGACATGCTGTTATGGATGGCGGTCGTATTTGGACTTTGAACAGATTCGGCAGTTTGCCACCACCTCTCTTCCTTATTTATCCATCTTTGGAAAAAATAGTCGGCCAGGATCTGGTTCACGTTTTCCTGTGCGGCCCTATGTGCTGGGTTGTGTTCAGCAACAACAATCACATGTTGGTCACCTTCACTAAGGACACCAGCAACCATCTTTTCAGTGTGGCGGAACTTCACGTTGGGATGAAGTTCGACCAGTCGGTGCTAAGTCTTCGCCAGAACTGGTAGGCTACAGTGTATTGCATTAACCACACTATTATTAATTACTTCTTGTAGTGTGTCTATTAGCGAATCTGCATCACGAAATGAAACAATATGTCTAGTCTTCGAACCGAACAGGGCTTTCGCACTCCTGAAGCACAATTTGATTCCTAAAGCAATTAACAGGCTTATCCACTGTTTCAATGGAATAGGTCAGGGACTCTTCGCTAGAGTTTGCTTCCATTTCAACCTCCACCATATTCATGTGTTTTCTCGACAATGCGTCGGCAACATGGTTCTCCTTCCCTGGTTTTTAAAAAATTTTTGCATTGAAGCTTTCTATTAGAGATTCCCATCGCTTGATCTTCGCGTTAGAATTTTTATCTGGCACTGCAAATGTCAAAGGCTGGTGGTCAGTGAAAATGTTCAACTGGTTTACACCGTACAAGTAATTTCTCAAGGTGTTGAGGGCCAACATCATCGATCGCTCTCTGAAATATACGGGCGTTTTTAAGTCCAAAGAGCATACGGCAGAGCTCGTATTTGCCCTTGTTTACAGAGAAGGCTGTTTTTTCTCTGACTCTCTCTATCAATTCAATCTGATGGAATCCAGATTTCTATCAGGCGTGGTAAAGTACATATTGTGCTCCCCTTAGGTTTGACAATATCACCATTGCATTAGGCATCGGATACTTGTCCTCAATTGTGACTTCATTTAGTTTCCTAAAGTCAATCACTAACTTTTTTTTTATTTTCAGCACTTCTCATATCAATGAAATTTACATTCACGCACTCGCGGAACAACAGCTTTTCGTTTCCGAAATTGTGTAGTATTACTCCACTACTCAGATCTATTTGAGCATTTACCCGGTTTAATAGATCCAGTCCAATAATACGATCGAAAGTTGCCATATTAGGCAATATGGAAATATCTGCCCATACACCAAATAACTTGATTCTATACTTCTTATTCACATGACTATTTCCATGCAGTGAGTTAACTAGAAAAGGTATGGATGCTGAGATGACATTTTTAAACTCGGGCAAAGGTTTAATATAGTCTTTCGATGCCCCTGTGTCCACTAATAGCTTTATTTTTTTTCCTTGGTGCCGTACTCCTCGTTCGATCCACGGAAGCAGGGACTTCCCCATAAAAAATTAAGTGCTTCCTCTTCGAGATTTTCTATTTCGTCTTCCGCCTCTTGATTGTAGGCCGTCTCTTGGTTAACCTGTCTTAAATTATTTATTCTCTGATTTTTGGTCCAGTATTCTAACTGATTCTGCCAGTCGCTTTCCAATTTGTTGTTGTTGGTTAAAGTAAGGGCTCTGTTTAGAAATGTTTCGGTATTGTTGTTGACCCTGATTTACTTTTTGTGACTGACGCCAATTTGAATTCTGGCGAAGCCGTGATTCTGATGGATCTATTTCCATCGGTATTGGTTGATCTTGTTGATCATTTTCGTAGCTGTTCGTTTTCGGTTGGCTATAGAAAAAATGTGGATTTTTTTGGGGGGTTCGCAATCTCTGGTCTAAGTTGTTATCACCGATCTTCTTATTCTATTTGACTCGACTTCTTGTACCAGGGCCAGAGCGCCAGGTAAGTCATCAGGTCGAGAAGCGAAGAGAATGCCACACAATGCTATTTTCAGACCCGAAATGAATACCCTAAGCGCATCTGCTCTAGACTTTGTGCAGGTTGATTCTGCAATGGGACCCTCATGGGTCATTCTGGTTTTATTTGTGAGAAGAGTTAGTTTCTTCTCCACCTCGTCGAAATATTTTAGGACTGAAAGGTTGCCCTGCCGAAGCGTAGACAATTCCTATTCTATGAGATATATTGGACGTTTGTCCGAATAGGTAAAATCTGGTCTAGCAATGATCGCCTAAAAATTCAGCACAGTATTAAAAGATGATAAAACGGCATCAGCGGAGCCCATCAGTTTATTTCTAATTATCCCTATGGCCTGATAGTACCTAGAACTGTCCTGATGGCTTCGAAACACCTCATAAGCCGTGTGGGCGGCCTGACGCCAGGAAACATAGGTGCTAGAGGTTCTCCGCACTTAATGCCTGAAATGATTTTCAGGCTAGTACGTATGTGGCTTTTTCACTGTGGTTAGGGTGGTAGCTTGCTCTGTCAGTCGGGTAAGTTTGCGTTCAAAGGACTCCTGTTGCTGTTGCAGTGCACCAGTTACGGCAGCCTGCACTAAAGCAGGTATTTGGTTTGCGCCCACTACACTTGTATTCCTATTCCTCGAAACCTGCAAGTTACCAATCCTTTCTAATAAATCCTCCAGGGTACCCTCACTATCGCTCATAAAAGCGTTGCAAAACACGAGACTGCAAATTAGCTTGAAATATTTCAGTTGCTAATATTTTCTTGAAGCTCTTTTAGGACCCTCTCACTATCGCTATTACTACTAGCAAAACTCAATACGTTACTCTATTTTTTAGAGTGCAATGCTGCCACTATTTATTAATTTTTCACGAATCACTTAAAAAAACAAACTTGAGCAATCTACTTACGCGATAAGTATTATAATTAAACTATCAATAATTGCGTATGATAACCCCTCCAAATTATTGAATTGATTCAGTTGATCTCTCCCGTTGATAACTCCTCCAAATTATCGAATTGACTCAGAGCGCCAATTATTTTAGTGCACTTGTGTGCTTTATTGAGTCTAATTGCGAACTGATTATTCTACCTTAACTTATTTCTACCCTGAGCTATAACCGTCACCGTCGTCGTCGTCGTCGTCGCTGCTGTGCGCTTGCAGCTCATGATGTTGTCCGCTGCCGCCGCTATTCGCTAATATCGGTGGTATTGGTATTTGCCTGTGAGTATGTTGGCTCAGCGATTCCCATGGTTCGAATTGTTTATTATGAATCCATCCACAAGTGGAAGTATCGGGTTTTCGTTTTTCATTAATATTTGGCTAAATTGCGGAAATGAATGCAACAATGTAGTCTAAACAATTTACAGAGCATTAGACTGTGTTAACTTGTATATGACCTGAACTTCTTTAAAAAAAAATTCATAAAAATATGTAACTATGTAAGTATTTATCTTACATATTTTGATATGGTAAATTTTTAGGAAGTTTCTTGCGGCTTTTTGTAAAAAATTGGTTTTAAGAAAAGATTGCTTTAAAAACTTGACAAATCCAAGTCAAGATAAAAAATTAAATTTTATAAAAAAAAACATTATTTTCCGGAACCTGGGCTCGAACCATGGAATGCACGCGTCTCACCCGAGACACTTATGTCTGCTTCAGAAAATATTTCCACCATTAGGAGTATACTCGTACATACATATCCATATGGCTTTTGAAAATGAATAAAACGTTCATATGGAAGTTCCACAAATTTCTCAATATTAGCGTGACCCCGATTTCCATATTGTTTTCTTTTTTTTTATATACAGGCAGTTTTCTCAATTTTTCCTTTACATCTTGCTTTTTTGCAGTCCATTTAAGGGGAGAAAATTACAATAAAATGATGGTTTTCTGGCTGTTTTCCTCAACCACAACTTATACACATTTAAAACACATTTCATGTTGATGTTTAAGGAAGGTTATCATCTTAACTGGTCAAAGTTAATCTACATATGTAAGGGTTCGGGTTATATGTCTGCCCTTTGACAATTTAAAATATTTGAAGAAGAAAATAGTTGACGTCTTCAGGAAAATTAACAGGATTTCTAACCATTTCGTAAATAGAAAATTAAAGAAGCTACAAACTGTGTTTTCGACTTTTTGTATTTATATACAGGATCTATCCGTCTCATCGGAAAACCCCGATAGAAATAATGAAAATTATCAAAATTCTCTACTGAGTTTCTCGTTCCGACGGAATTGGGTTGTGATATACAAAATTATTATAATATTATTATATGGGCTACATATATGTTTACCTTAAGGCAAATATTATTGAGAAATAATTGTATTTCTTAAAAAATTCATGAAGCTATGTAAAGGGTGTTGTTTTTAGGGGTATAGAACTTCGAATTGAAATAAAACACAAGAAAATCGTTTTAAGGTCCATCAATTTGACTTCATTGGAAGGATAATTTTATGCCTTTAATGTTTAAATATGATTTCGGGCATGTGGCCGCCGCGGCTGGCTCGAATAAAGCCAATTCTACAGCTCCAATTTTCAACCACTTTTTCGAGCATATGGGGCCGTATGTCGGCAATAACGCCACGAATGTTGGCTTCCAATTCCCCTAACGTTTCTGGTTTGTTGGTGTAGACGAGCGACTTCACATATCCCCAAAGAAAATAATCCAATGGTGTCAAATCACACGACCTTGGTGGCCAATTGACAGGTCCATTCCGCGAAATTATGCGCTCATCGAATGTTTCCTTCAATAAATCGATTGTGACGTGCGCTGTGTGGCATGTAGCGCCGTCTTGTTGGAACCACAACTCATCCACATTCATGCCATCCAATTCGGGAACAAAATAGTCGGTTATCATGGCTCTATACCGGTCTCCATTAACGGTAGCTGCCTCTCCAGCATTATTGCGGAAGAAGTATGGCCCAATGACTCCACCAGCCCATAGAGCACACCAAACAGTCAGTTTTTGTGGATGTAATGGCGTTTCAAGGGTCTCATGTGGATTCTCTTCACTCCAAATGCGGCAATTTTGCTTGTTGACGTAGCCATTCAACCAAAAATGAGCCTCATCACTGAACAAAATTTTGCGATGAAAATCAGCATCGAAATCAATCTCATTTTCGGCCCATACACCAAAATCACGACGCATTGCATGGTCTCGCGGCTTTAATTCTTGCACAAGCTGGATCTTGTAAGGTCGCAAGCCAAGATCTTTGCGCAAAATCTTCCATAAAGTTGATGCACAAAGCTCCAATTGCTGTGCACGGTGGCGAATCGATTCATTCGGGTCCTCTTCAACACTTTGCTCTACAGCGGCAATTGTTTCTTTGGTGCTCACTGTTCGACGTCTCTGCGGATGCGTATTATCACATAGAGTAAACGTAGTGCGAAAACGATCCATGGTTAACCGAATTAATTGCTCTGATGGACGATTATGTCGACCATAAAATGGACGGAGCTCACGGTAAACTTCGCGAACTGAACCATTATTTTCGAAATAAATTTGCACCATTTGCAAGCGTTGTTCTTTTGTCAACCTGTTCATGATGAAATGGCAAACCAAACTGAACATAAATGACATTAGAGTTGCCAGATTTGACCACAAAATGCCAGTTCTATCTCTATTCGAAAAACAAACCTGTAAAAAAAACACCCTGTAGTAATATTTTTAAGTATTTTGTTTTGGCAAACTGGAAACATTTTCTGGCGTCTTTTTTTTGCAAAAATTTTATTTTTTCACGCCAAGATAGAGGTCATACACAGAAAAATATTGGGTTAAAAAATAATAAATTTAAAAAAAATCATGATAAGAAGTTTTCATAAACATATTTAAAAACAAATTAAATTTAACAAAAAAAAAAAAAGTTGGCCGGAACCTGGGCTCGAACTTTGGAATGGCGGAGCCGAAACGTTTACCACCTGCGCTACTTCTGTATGTATAATAACGCAGTCAGATACTGTAGTTGACAGCTTTGGTTTTATGCAGAAAACTTTAATGAATTATTACAAATAAATAAAGAATTATTTGTTAAACATAATATACATATGAACCGCTCCTGTCCCATACGAATATTTAAAAATACATTTTTATTGGAATTATGGATGTTTAGATATATATATATATACTCTGGCAATTGATTGTATAAAAAAAATTTTAGCCTATTAATATACAGATAATAATAATTGAATACCATATTGAGTACCTAACTGAGAGTACGCAATACTTTCAACTGACACTTTTAGCATTGTGATGTCCTACGAAGTGGCAATTACCCCCCTCTGCGTCATGGACTCTCTCATTGGCAACCGGTTCAGAGATGGTTCGGAAATCCCTAGTCCAGACCTAGTGTAAGAATAACTTTTTCGAACCCAAAAAAAAGTGGATAGTTTAGAACTAGTTCAAGTATTTGCAGCTATGAAATAGTTCAAAAAAGCCACAGAAAAATTAAAAATGGAACGATTCGAGGAAAGAAACATAATAATTTATTTTAAAAATTAAAAATTTATTGTTTAGTTCTCATTAAAAAGTTTCAATTCTATTATGAGAAAGTGCAAGTCTAAACTAGCAAGATAATAAACTCTTTAAAAAGAAATAAGTATTGCATTATAAGGCAATATTAAACGCGTGGTGTCTTTTTTTTGTTTAATTCATAAAGTTTTTGGTATGCAAGACTTATTGTTAAATTTAATCGTACCTCACACTATATGTAAGAAATCAACTTAATTTGTACTTAAACAGGCACAACAGTTGTTCATAGAACAAGGCCAAAAAAATTTTACAAATTGATTATTGAGTTAATAATACAGTTTATTCCTATAGAATTTCGTTCGTATAATCAAAACATATGGGTTTCACGAGGAAAAAACTATCAGAATCGGTTACTATATCTTGGTCAACACAATTTTTTTAGCAAAATAATCATGAATAAAAAAATCTACATAGTTTTCCCTGCAGCTGTAGTGTTTTTGAAATATATTTTATTGTAAATGCGCAAAGCTTCGGAATATAAATATCGTCACCTCTTCGAAATTAATCAGCAGGAAGCTTTCCAAAACTAGCATATTTTGTAATTCTTTACTTTGACGTAAAAGTTACTAAAAGAATTCTAAAACAATGAAAACAGTAATTGTAATATTCCCAAATACTTGAAGTGGTTGAAATCAGCCTATAGCCATGCCCACATAGAAATTATATTTCATTTCAATATAGGTTTGACCCCAGCAATGTTGCTGCAAGTATGGCCACCAACTGCCCTGCTGTGCAACCGATTAGCCCCAGCTAGTCATAAACTCTCTATAGCGAAACTGACACGTCAGTGACTGTCTCCCATTTTTACTGCAGGGTCACACTGGTTATACATATGTATTACGGTGAAGAACTTGGATTAAATTATGTATAAATAAGAAACTAGGCATGCCCGAGCATAACAGGGTAACATAATAAATAAGATTTATGTATGTATGTATGTACTTATTCACAATTTTGCCGCGCAATAATTTAATTACCACAGTGATGCCTCTTTCATCCCTAAAGCTAAGTTTGCACAAATTGATTGTCAACAGAGTCATCCAACTATAATCCTAGGTAACACGTTATTGTGTCAGAGCTTTGTGACGGCGGCCGCAGTGTTATGGAGGTGGTGTGCTGGCCTACTATACATAAAGGTCCCAGGTTCAAATTCATTAACATTGTTTAGAAAATGGTTTTTTTAGTGTGGTCGCCCATCGGCAATGGTCGGCAACTCTTATTATTAGTAATATTAATTTGGCTCCATATACCACAGTGGAGAATAAAGCCGTGCTTATTTTCCAATTTGTCGTTAGGTACTTGGAATATTTGCTAAAAAATTAAAGCGTGAACTAGGTATATATCTGCTGCGTTGTTATTCTTTTAGCGATAAAAGAGGAAATAAAAATTCCATAAAATCTGCCCAATATCTTGCCGATGTGACAGTGATTGGCTAGATATGATGCCGGTCAGGGCTATTCCGACTGTTTGTGCGAACGATTGGATTTGACCACGGCGAACCTTTTAGTTCATATCTCTTTGTTCATCTGTGCGGTGAAGGGAAAAGAGGAAATTGACAGTCAAAAGCACCTATCCTCACGGCACACTAAATTGTTGCCTGTGAAAAGCATTTGGCTTGCCTTTTTTCTGTTTTGAATTTCAATGACTTAAAATAATTTATTTATTATTTTTTAGAATTTGGAAACAATACACTTACGGCGTATCTGCGGGAAAGTACTTTCCAAACTGCTTCTTCAGCATTACTCTATGGAGTACCTGAAGAAGATTATTGCAAAACTCCTCTCAAAATCTTACTCCTTTAAAGCCACTGACAATAAAACAGAAAGTTTATATTATATGATGCAAAACAATAATAATAGTAATACAGTATCAGTAAGGATCTGTCTTCGGCTGTGCCGAAGGCTTTATACCTTTCACGAATACGCATCACCGTTTCAAATGTCCGAAACTTACAATAAGTACCAATTCTGCAAAATTTCCCTGTTAATTTAAAAATACATGGCCTAAACCCCGTTTATCGGAAAAATGTGTGTTGTATGGGGGTCCAATCTCGACGATTTTCACTAAACACATTATATATGTAATAAGTACTGTAGCTGCCACATTTTGTACTCCTCGCTATTAAATTGCAATAGTTATAGCCCAAACCCCATTTATCGGAACAATCGATCCGATTTGGCTGATACTCAATTTTCACATTACGTATATACGAGTATGTACTATTAAAGTTAAGTTTCTTTTTCTCACTGTTACATACACATGTGTACTACCACTCTTTTCTTGGTACTAAGCTGTGTGACCAGGTTAGCCTTGTCGAGGCTAGATTTACCCGTTTTTGTCCTTTAGCCTCGTAATTTTGGTTTTAGCTTCGTGGCTTTTTTTTAGCCTTTTTTTAATCCAAACCTTTTCTGGTCCCAACACCATATTTTTCATATAAAATTCAAGGTAAATGAAGGTAGTATTGATGGCGAAATAAAGAAAATTATTCGGAAAAATTGTCAACTATTTTTAATGGACTTGATAACCGAATTCCGACATCGCCTACCTGATAATATGAACTCTTTAGAAAAGATGAATTTTTTTTCAGTTCATAATTCTTTTAAAGTCTAGTTATTCTCCAAGTCAAGTAGCATTGATTGAGCTGCAGTGGCGAAAGCTAATAACCGTACAGTGGACAAGTGTAACCTCTACCATAGAATTTTGGCCGGCAGTCCGAGAACACAAAAATTCATTAAACGAACCCCCTTTTTTAGAACTGGTCGAGTTCGTATTGAGCTTTTTGGTATTACCTTTTAGTAATGGGGAGTGTTAAATGACACGCAGTGTACTTCCAGTCACTCTCCATATTTCTCACCTTCAATAACTGTCGGACTCTTCTTCTCGCATTTTGGTGCCCACAATTTTTTATATGTAAATGCTCATGAGTACACATATATTTTTATACAATAAGTATGTAGATACCTATGCATATACTTATGCACATACAAATGTACGAATGCATTTACATACGCTGCATTGTCAATATTCACCGGCATTGGCAGCCGTTAGTTTCACCGCTAGGTAAAAATTCCTTTGTTTGCCCTTTCATCACGAGTATTTAGTCTTGTGATCTCGAAGGGTGAGCGCGCGCAAATATAGAAGGCACAAATGTAAGTTAGGCATACGAAAATTTTGTAATGAACTTTATCTAAAATTAAATAAAGATTTCAGCGTTATATTCAACATTGGTGTATTTTATTTGGAAATGCTCTTGTGATATCTGTCGACAGCGCGCGACTCAACATTCTGAAATATTTCCTGCGAAATATCGATCATTTAATTTAAATCGCTTTAATATGGAAGTCAACGGCGTTCAAAGTAGCGGTGATGGAGACGCAACAGTTGCCAATCAATGTAGCGGAGCAATTTCTATGGGCGCTGATGCGCAATCTAAAGGGCAAGCAAGGCGGACAAACCAACACAGAGATAGATGTGATGCGTTGCTTGTCCACGTCTACACACTCGTCTACGCCAACGCAAACGATAAACGTTGATCCGAAAAGGATACAATTCGATGAAATGGTGAATCAAGTTTTAAAAGGCTCAATATTGACAGGCGCCGATTTGTGCTGTGACATGCGCCGATCGACTTCAAACAGAGAAACCAGCACATGGCCGATTCCTGGAAAAGACGCTTCAATAAGGTCAAGGTCTAGTTTAGCATTCCGGCCGAGCGCAGCGAACTACAGCCATTCACTGCCATATGGTAACAGTCACGACGACAGAGGCGACATACCACATATAGAATTTAATAGTACGCTACCGACAACGGCAGGTATATCGGGCAGTGCCTTATCATCGTCACATATAGCGGCACGTCATGTCATTACTAAAGAGCTACCTCCTTTTTCCGGCAAGCCCGAAGAATGGCTCCTGTTCATAAGCAATTATGAGCAATCGACTGAAAGATGCGGTTTCAGTGATGGGGAAAACCTCATTCGATTACAAAAGTGTCTAAAAGGGCCAGCTTTGGAGGCGGTGCGAGGTAAGCTGGTGATTCCCGCCACTGTTCCGTACGAGATAGGAACTCTAAAAATGCTATTTGGGCGACCTGAGATAGTACATGCTGTTTTACAAAGTAAAATGAGGGACAACAATAAAGGTATTAAAAAGTCATCAGATAGTGTTGTTTGTCCAAAATGTAAGGGACAGCATCGTTTGCCGGAATGTGACATGTTTCGAGCACTTAATGTCAAGCAGCGGTGGGAGTTCGTTAAAAGCGAACGACTATGTTTCTCTTGCTTCATGCGACACCTTGTACGATACTGCAGATCAAAGAAACGATGCGGAGTAGATGGGTGCACATCTACCCACAGCATGTTGCTACATTCGGCTACCACCGAAGGGGACGAAGCTAAACAACAACAACAACGAAACGATACCAAAGTCACTACACCGTCCGAACAATCGACTGTTTTGTTTCACAACAGAACATCTACAACGGCTCTATTTCGGTATGTGCCCGTGACACTTTATGGTAAGGAGCGCAAAGTACAAACATACGCTTTAATAGAAGAAGGCTCTGCATGCTCATTAATCGAAAGCAAATTAGCGGACGAGCTTGAGTTGGATGGTCCTTTAGAGCAGTTGTGCCTAAAGTGGACCGGGAATCAGACGCAAACTGAGCGTAGCTCCAAATCAGTTTACATGAAGGTGTCAGCTATTGGCAACGATGAAAAACGTTACTCGCTTAAGGGTGTACGTACAGTAACATGCTTGGATTTGCCTACGCAAAGCGTAGATGAAAAGTTGCTAAGCGAACGATGCTACTTAAAATCAGTACCTATTCAAGCATATACAAATGTAAAGCCTCAGATGATCATCGGCCTTGACAATATTAAGGTAAGCGTCCCCATAGAAATTCGCGAAGCCGAAGACGATGATGTTATTGCCGTCCGCTGCAGATTAGGTTGGGCAGTATATGGCCGCCACAACAACGAGCATTACGCACCATCTCGTATATTGCACATATGTGAATGCAGCGACGCTAACATCGACCGTAAGATGGATGAAGCCGTGCGCAGATATTTTTCCCTTGAGTCAGTGGGCGTACGTATCACAACCAAACCACTGAGATCCAGAGAAGATGAACGTTCAATGCAAATTATGGAGAACACAACAAAATACCTTGTAAATGAAAAGCGCTGGGAGATTGGTTTATTATGGAGGTTCGACAATATCGATTTACCCGACTCGTACTATATGGCCCTCAAGCGACTCAGCTGCCTCGAGGCGAAGATGGCCAAAGACCCTCAATTGAAATCTTTTATGGTGAGTACAATTCAAAGCTACATTGAAAATGGCTACACACGCAAACTGACCGATGCTGAGATAGGTAGAGATTCGCGCTCATGGTTCTTGCCAATTTTCTCCGTCATCAACCCTAATAAAAAAAAAAACCGACTGGTATGGGATGCAGCCGCCAAAGTACACGGCGTTTCTTTGAACGATGTTCTACTAAAAGGCCCTGATTTGATGGCTTCGCTAATGGGAGTGCTTATGTGCTTCAGAGAGCGGATAATTGCTATTACTGGTGACATACGGCAAATGTTCCACCAAGTTAAGGTGCGACAAGATGACCCAGCGGCCCAAAAATGTTTATGGAGACGGGGAAAAAATGCGCTCGCCTGATGTATATGTTATAAAGGTCATGATATTTGGCGCGTCATGTTCTCCTTCCCTGGCTAATTTTATTAAAAACAAGAATGCAGATAGGTTTCTTACTAAATACCCTAAAGCCGTCGAGGCGATTCGCTAAAATACGTTTGTCGATGATTGGTTACAGTCAGTGGACTCTGAGCAGCAAATGCAGGATCTGGCAGTTGCAGTGAAAAGTATTCACGCGACCGGTGGCTTTGAGATGCGACATTGGTTATCAAACTCAAAGCGCGTTGTTCAAGTTTTAGACGAAAATAAAGAGACGTCAGCTAAAAATATTGCATTGTCTGACGAGCCTCGGGAAAAAGTACTCGGAATGTGGTGGCTACCGAATGAAGATTCGTTGACATTCGTCGTAAAGTCCGAGCTAATCACTGAAGCATCGCTTGCCGTATCATCGAAACGACAAGTATTACGTGTAGTTATGTCGATTTTTGATCCGCTCGGTCTACTCGGATTTTTCAATATTAAAGCTAAAATCATTCTCCAAAACATATGGCGAGCAGGGGTCGGATGGGACGAGAACCTTAAAGATGACGACCAATCAGACTGGCAGCATTGGCTACGGTTAGTGCCAAGGCTGAACGCTGTGCGTATACCTCGATGTAAGCCCTTTGGTAGCGCAAAGTCAGTACAGCTACATACGTTCGTGGACGCAAGCATTGACGCATACGCCGCGTTGACATATCTATGTTTTGATATGGATGGCGACATTCGGTGTCTCATAGTGGCATCCAATACTAGAGTCGCGCCATTAAAGCCCATATCAGTACCCCGTATGGAATTGATGGCAGCAATTCTAGGGCTTCGACTATCAAATTGTATTCAATAAGAAGCATCAATACGCATAGATCGTCGTTACTTTTGGACAGATTCAAGAGACGTGCTTGGCTGGATACAATCCGATGCACGTAAATACCAACAATTTGTGGCAGTAAAAATTGGTGAAATTTTGGAATGGTCCGATGTAAATAGCTGGAACTGGGTTCCCTCTAATCATAACGTAGCTGACGACGGAACTAAATGGGTTAAGACGCCGGAGATAAATGGTTCAACACGTTGGTTTACTGGGCCAAACTTTTTATATATGGACGAGCCACAGTGGCCACAAATTGACTCAACCAGAAAAACTACACAGCAAAACGTAATGTGTCACATGGAGATGACACATATTCACACGTGCGCACTATGCTTTATTTCACCCGATCCTTACCGTTTCAGCAAATTGGAGCGACTTCGAGCAGCACAGCGATGTATATTACAATTTCTAAGAATGATATCTGGCTAACTGAGCCGTAACAAACATAGCGATCGCAGCAACCCTGCGGCCGCCCACTTCACCACACTTCACACGCACACTAACATAGTTACACACACACAAATTGTCAACACCAAAAAACGCCTACACTTTTACAAAAAACACAATTGTATTATCTTTTGTACCCGCCACATCTATCTATTTTTCGCTCCGCAAAATAAAGCGCCCAATTTTAAATTTAAAGCCAATAAAAGTATTTTTATTTATTTGAGCTATCGAGTGCCTAGGTGAGTGAATCGGGAAGTCAAAGTGCAGCGAAGTGCCTACAAGTATATATGGTCCATCTTCGCCTTATAGAAAAAGCACCTATGGACAGTGAAAGAAAAAAAAAAAAATACAAAATAACAAAAGTCCACAATAAAAAACAAAAAAAAAAGGCGCAAAAACATATGGACAGTGGTAAAAAATACAAAAGTGAACAAAAACAAACAAATTAAGCAAACAACAATTTACAGTCCACATAAAAATTTTGGAAAACAAATTTACAAAAACAAAAACGTGCAAAGTGAAATCCCACATTAGGGTGAAAAAAAAAAAAAAATAAAATAAAATAAAAAAAACAAACTAAAAATTTAAACAAAGTAAAGTTAACAATTTCATCGGGCGCGCCGCTCAACAAACAACAACAAAACCATAAAACAACAAAAAACCGGGCGCGGACAAAATACTAAATCACTTAACAAAAATTGTTGATACACATATAAAAGGAAAAAGCGAGGAAAGGAAGGACAAACAACAATAACAAAAATATAAATAGCTTGAAAAAAAAAAAAAAGGCTAAGTAAATTCCCCCTTAACCCTTACAACAGAGCGGTGAGTTGTATCATTTTCGATTATTAAGACGTTCATTTGGCATTTGTACGGAATTTTTAACAAATCCGTATAACCCAAAATCGAACTATATTACATATAAAAATATATACATACATACATATATTCAAAAATTTAATACTGCCGAATTTTCCCAGCAAAATACGGCATTTTGAAATAACAGGATCAGAAAAAATATATATATAAAAGTGATCTCGGTCAAAGTCCGACCATCCAATTTACCTACATATAGATATAAAAAACATTTGAATTTCCGTATTAAGTCCCGCACCAAGTATTACAACAAATACTTAAATACAAAATCTCACCGCGGACATACCTACTGCTTATTTTTCGTGTTGTCAAGCACAAATTAAAAAAATCCAAAAACAAAATATAGGCTTCAAGTTTTTACTTGCAAATTACCCGGCAATACCCCTTGCATTCCCTGGCGCACATAAGTCAAGCAAAGGCAGGATTGCACTAACAAAATGAGTAGTACCTAGAAAGAATAAAGAAAAATAAAAGAAAATATTTAAATTGTTAGCAAGGCTAGTTCTGGTCTCCTAGTAAAACGTGCGAAAAAGCTACAGTCCAGCATCCCAAAACAAAAAAAAAAAAAATATAAGCAACAAAGTTCCTTGCACTAAATTGCATTGAACTTAGCAAGCAGAACAAAGTCTATTGTGTACTGCATTGCTATTCTTCACTGTAAGGTATACAAATAGACAAGCACACAAACGTGCAGCAGCCACCCTCGCTAACTATACTACCCAACAAAAAATATCGGAAGCACATACAGATAAGTTAAACCTTACAAAAAATACTGTAAGTACTTATAAAAAATATATAAGAGAATTATAAGGGATAATAATTTTAATTAGCCTTTGGTATAATTTCATAAAATAAATCCAAGGTAGGAAATACACTCGCGCGTAAAATAATAGCATCGTCAATTATAAAATCTCGGTACATTAAAAAACAGCATATATTTATATATATTTGCATTTATATATCGGTTTATTTAGCAAAAAAAAATTTATAAACGACTTGAAACCAACAGTCGCGCGAAAAATATAATACAGACAAAATGTCTGATCCAAAATCTCCTCTTATCGTAGTGGAGCCACCCAAAATGGGTGAAGAAGAAAAGCCACAAGGCAGCCCTGCTGACGGTACCCGCTCAAAACAGGGTGCAAGGCAAAAAAAGGGCAAAGAATTTTCAGCTGCAAAATTCATAATAGAAAGTGACAGTATCATAAGATACTGCACTAGATTCGCTTCAATTCCCATAGAGGAAAATACAGAATCGGTGCTAGAAGTCAAAGATAAGTCTCTTGACAGATTTTGGACACGGCTCCAAGCGGCATATGACGCAATCATCGAAACCGATGATTCAGACTTGCCCGAAAATTTTAAAGAATCGGCTTATTCCAAATATGAAAACTGCTTAGACCGTTACGAAGAAACTAAGGCCATGATCTCTGATCAATTAAAGCTTTTAAGGCCAATTATTGCACCTACTCAACACCGAGTAGAGCTGCCCCAAACACAAAACAAAGAAACAAATTCAGGCATATATCTTAAAGTGCCAGCCTGTGATACTGAAGTATTTCATGGGGGTTATGAACAATGGCCGTCCTTCCGGGATATGTTCTCAGCCGTGTACATAAACCACCCAAAGCTATCACAAGCGCAAATATTAAACCATTTAAGAAACAAAACAAAAGGTCAAGCAGCGGCAATAGTTAAACAGTTCGCACTTAACGATGACAATTTTAATCTGGCTTGGGAAGCGTTAAAAGCTAGGTATGAAAATGAAAGAGTCTTGGTCGATAAACAAACAACGACCTTAATGAATTTACCAAAAATTCAAAAAGAAACAAGTGAGGAATTTCTAAAATTACAGTCAACAGTTACAAACTGTTTGTCGGTTCTAGCAACCCAAAATGTCCCCACTGAAAACTGGGACCCCATTCTGGTCAATATATGCGCTGCCACATTACCAGAAAAATCTTTAATTTTATGGGAGCAATCGCTCTCTCTCTATCTATCTCTATGGCGCGATATACAACAGGTATATCATCATAAACCTCCTAAGAGATTTTTGCGCCAAGCTTCTCTTCCAATTTGTGGTGTGCCGATTTGAATTTTCCCTACAAATTGGTGGGACCTACAGTTTTTTGCCGACTCCGAACGGCATCTACAAAGGAGACGAATTTTTGCTGAGAAGCCTGTCATGGCAGAAATACACTCGGAGAGTTTGCCAAACCACTGCCGAGGGGCGACCCCGTTTTGAAAAACTTTTTTCAAATCACTTTTGATGTTACCTGTACCAGGGCTCGAACCATGGACCTTCGGTGTGGTAGGCCGGCAACACTACCTTCACACCACGGCGGCCGCAATCGCTCTCATCCCGTAAAAAATGCCCAACGTGGCAACAAATGAAAGATTTTCTCACCACCCAGTTCGAAATCGCAGAACGGGTAGGCACAAAAGAAACAAAGCCGAAAAATGCAAATGAAGACAAAAATAAAAGCTTCTTTAAACCCCAAGCCGGTAATTATAACTCCCATAATAGGAGTAACTATAAGTCTAACAACAAGAGTTTTAACAAATCTCAGTCGTTCACATCTGAACAAAGCACATATAAATGGTCATGCGAACTGTGTAACGGAGCTCATTCAATAAGATCTTGCGAGAAATTTATAAAATTATCAATAAACGAGCGAAATAATTTAGTCAGGACGAAGAAACTCTGCACAAACTGT
The DNA here is from genome assembly GCA_949987695.1 of Merzomyia westermanni. NCBI lineage: Eukaryota > Metazoa > Arthropoda > Insecta > Diptera > Tephritidae > Merzomyia > Merzomyia westermanni. The sequence continues at coordinate 2,302,720 of OX465292.1, read as the reverse complement.
TTGTCAAAGAGTCACCCAGTGCAGAGATGTCCGAGTGTTCACAAGTGCTCATATTGCCAGGGGAGACACCATTCAATGCTCCATACTAATAATAATAATAACTCCCAAAACAGTCGAACTTTCAATAGAACCACTGGACTAGCGGCAACAGCTGAAAATACCGAAACGGAAAGTCCAGAAAGTTGTCAAGAACAACCATGCTGCTCAAAAGCAGCCAGAATACAAACGCTTCATTCAGAAAATGAAAGCAAAACTTTATTACCTACAGAAATCGTCTCCATCGAACACCGAGGAGAAATATTCAAGCTAAGGGCCTTAATCGATCAAGGATCACAGCGATCATTTATAGCATCGAAGGTTCAACAAACTTTAAATTTACCAACCAAATCAGCCAACTTTGAAATCTCGGGAATGGGCGGAAGAGTAGTTCAAAACTCAAATAAAATCTGTCTCATAACCTTGATGTCTTCAAATGCGGATCAAAGAATCAAAGCTTAAGCTATAGTTCTGCCGCGACTGACAAACATGCTCCCAAGCTATAATATAAATAGCGAGCACTGGCAAAAGTTTTCGCATCTGAAACTTGCCGATCCCAATTGCCATACCCCCGATCAAATCGACTTATTATTGGGAAGCGATCTAATCCCCCAAATAATACTTGAAGGTGTTGAGAAAATTTCCAACAACCTATTAGCCCAAAATACCATCTTTGGATGGATTTAAGCGGTCAAGTCAAAGAGAAAATCTCCACGTTCACAACGCAAGTGGAAGATATTTCGAATGACACTCTTAATTCACAATTGAGAAAATTCTGGGAAGTCGAAGAACTCCCGCCAATTCCCGTTACTACAATTGACGATAAGTATTGTGAAGCCTTATACAAAGCCACAACTACAAGATCAGAGAGCGGGAGGTACGTCGTTCGACTACCATTCAAGCAACAATTTCCGGATACACTCGCCTTAGGTCACTCACGAACCTCAGCTCTACAGCAGTTTCTAAGTATGGAAAGAAACCTACTTAAAAAAGGCGAACTTAAAACCTCATACGACAACGTCCTTGAGGAATACATAAAATTGGATCATATGGAACCAGTAAATTCCTATGAGAAAATAACAAAAGGAAAACCCTCATCCTTTTATCTTCCACACCACGCGGTTATAACACCTGAAAAACTTACAACAAAAGTAAGAGTGGTGTTCAATGCATCTAAATGCACAAGCTCAGGTAACTCCCTAAATGATGTATTATATACGGGACCAACATTACAACCAGATTTAATGTTACTTAGACTACAGTGGCGTATGTATAAATACGTATTCAATGGTGACGTCGAGAAAATGTACAGACAAATCCTAGTACACGAAGACGATCAGGATTACCAGCGAATTATCTTTCGCAGTTCACTTAGTAGTCCAATACGAGACTATAAACTGAAAACAGTGACATTTGGCGTAAACTGCGCCCCTTTCCTAGCCATTCGTACATTACACAAACTGGCAAAAGATACAAAAGCAAAATTACCTCTAGCCGCCCCGGTGCTTATCTCTCAAACGTACGTAGACGACATACTGTCTGGAAGCCATAGCCTTCCTTTAGCGTGCGAGTCCTTAGCTCAAGTTATCGAAGCCCTCGATTCGGCAGGGTGTCCATTAAAAAAGATAATATCTAATCATCCAGAAATACTGGCAAATATAAATAAAGAAAACTTGCTAGATACCAATTTTCTAAAGTTTGAAAAGGAGAGCACCACCAAAACTCTGGGCATACAATGGAACGCAATATCAGACCAATTTTCATACACTCTTGAGTCGATATCTGCAAAATCCGCAAAAACGAAAAGACAAATCTTGTCATCTGTGGCGAAACTTTTCGACCCGGCAGGATGGCTTGCGCCAATTATGATACAAGCGAAGATCTTGATACAAGAACTATGGCTAGATGGAACCGATTGGGACGAAGTGGTTAAACCACTCCGCTTAATAAAATGGTCTCAATTTGCAAACAACCTGCATACTATTTCCGAGATACAAATACCTCGGTGGGTGAATTTCTCACCTGATCATCAAGTCGAACTACACGGCTTTTGCGATGCTTCTGAGAAAGCATACTGCGCAGCTATTTATGTGCGAAGTCAGCATAATGGCAAAACGACAAGTCACTTATTAGTGGCAAAAGGCAAGGTCGCACCTCTTAAGACCGTAAGCCTCCCGCGGCTCGAGCTATGCGGCGCAATTCTGCTCGCAAAACTAACCTCGACCGTGCAAAAACACCTAAACCTGAGCAATAGGAAATTATATTTATGGACCGATTCAGAAATCGTCCTAGCCTGGTTAGAAAAACCACCACATACGTGGAAAACATACGTGTCAAACCGCACAGCGGAAATTATTGACCTAGTTGGACCAGCAACTTGGCGGCACGTTGCCAGTGCTGATAACCCTGCGGATCTTGGCACAAGAGGCTGCAAACCATTGCAGTTAACAACCACCACACTTTGGTGGAATGGCCCAAGCTGGCTAGTAGAACCACCAGAAGCGTGGCCGAAATCACCTGCACGAAATATCATAGCCCCAGAAAGTCGAAGAATCGAAGGCTTTCATGCCACTCTGGAGGACACGGATATCCTAGAGCGATTTTCGTCGTTCCCCCGAGCCTTAAGGGTAATCGCGTATATGTTTCAATTTGTAAATCGCTTAAAAAACAAAGTGCAAGGAATAACGAATACCGAAAGCTATACTCTAACGCACCAAGACTTGCAGCGGGCAAAAATAGCCATAATCGAGTCCACGCAGACTCGCTACTATAACAGTGAACGAACACTGCTAATGGGATCAAAACATATTGACAAAAGGAGCGCTCTGTTAGTGCTTAACCCCTTTGTAGGCTCTAAAGGACTTATTCGCGCCAACGGAAGGCTAGCGAACTCCAGCCTGAGCTACAACGAGCGGCATCCAATCATAATACCGGAAAAATCCGCATTTACCATGCTTTTTATAAATTATCTTCACCTTTTAATGGTACACGCCGAACACCGGCTAATGCAACAAATGATCCGACAAGAATTCTATATACCACGACTAAAGCCTTTGATTAAAGAATGCATCTTTACGTGTAAAGTCTGTACGCTACATAAGCAAAAGATGCGCACGCAGATCATGGCAGCTCTACCACCTGAACGCTGCAATTTTTCTCTGCCTTTCACCATCACGGGTGTTGATTTTGCCGGACCTTTCCAGTTAAAGGCCTCGATGCTAAGGTCATCTACCATAACGAAAGGTTACGTGGCTGTCTTTGTATGCTTTACGACAAAAGCAGTGCACTTAGAGTTATGCTCCGATCTGACAACGTCAGCTTTTCTCGCGGCATTTGCACGCTTTGTCGGACGGCGAGGATTTCCCTCCAAAATCATGACCGAAAACGGTAAAACCTTCATCGGTGCCAAACGCGCAACCGAAAAAGAGTTCGTACAGTTCGCAAAGGAAGTCTCGTCGCATGTCATAGAAAAATACGCACCTCAAGGCATTAATTGGCAATTCATCCCCCCGAGCGCCCCACATATGGGTGGACTATGGGAATCAGCGGTTAAAAGCTTTAAATCGCATTTCAAGAAAGCCGCTGGCAATAACAAATTTACATTCGAAGAGTTCACAACGCTACTCATTCGAGTTGAAGCCGTTCTTAATTCACGGCCGCTATCAGCGCTCTCGCAAGATCCCTCCGACTTTACAGCCCTCACGCCTGGGCATTTTCGTCGAGGAGCTCCACTTTTGGCTATACCAGAACCAAACGTGGACTCACTCTCTCTCATAAATCGATGGGAACGAATCAAAATTCTCCATCATGAATTTAGTCGCCGATGGAAGGAAGAGTATCTGAAAGACCTCCATAAAAGATATCGGTGGAAAAACACTCAAGAAGCACCAAAAATTGGAGAATGTGTCCTAATTCACGATGACTGTCTCCCACCTACCGAATGGCGGCTAGCCCGCATCGAAAAGGTACATTACGGTTCCGACGGTCACATCCGGGTAGTTGACCTACGTACGCAAAACGGAAAATTAACGCGACCGCTCGTCAAACTTTGCTTTCTTCCAACCGAGTCTAATACCAATCGCGCAAAAACCTAAAGTCAATAATCTTAAATCAAATATAGAGCAATGCATCCACCAAGCGATGTTGCTACCAAACTGTAATTCATTACCTTACCCATAAAGAGGTAGCTCGAAGGACTAGATTCCTCGAACGAAAAGCGCGAGCACTAACACATTATATCGCAAATAAAACCGCTAATCATACATACAATGCTAAAGCCTTATAAGTATAATAATTACACATATGTATGTATTGATATAGTGCTTAAACTAAGCACCCCACATGCCTTTATAAGACACTAAAGTCGATTGTATTTTCCAACAGATGTCAACGCACATGGAAGTCGATCCAGTCGCCCCGACACCAAGCATCCGCTCGGCGGTTACCGTGCCACGAGCACGAGCAACGCCCGTTGCCACTCCTCGCGCCAACGCTCCTCGGGCGGCAAATACACCGTCGCCAGCACCACGTAGGGCCACGGCTGGGTCTAATGCAACGGCCATTGAGGAACCGTCCCCAAGGGATCCCGTAGCGGCACACAATGTACGTTGTCCGCTTTGTCGTCGTCCGCATGCGTTGCGCCTATGCGGCATTTTTAAGGCCATGCAACCACAGCAACGGCAACAGGTAGCGCAAGCGCATGGCTACTGCCTCAATTGCTTGGCCCTGTGGCACACCACACAAGCGTGCACCTCTACCGTTTTGTGCCAACTGTGCGACAGGCCACACCACACGCTGCTGCACCGAGCAGCCAGGCGTAGCGCACCCGTGGCACCACCGCCACGCAACAACGTGCGACCGAGATCGCAACTATCACGCGCCTCACAACCTCGGCGTGCACCATGGCAGTCACAACAGCAACCACAGTCGTGGTCTCATCCGGGTGCTCGGTACCGTAACCCAGCATCCTCATCACGTCAACCACCACCTAGGCAACGCAACCGACGCCCAACCGGGTTAAGCAACGTCGTGGAGGCACTGCAGCAGCTACAGCGATTGATAGGCTGATGACTCGCCTAGGGGGGCCGGGATGGCTAACTGAGCCGTAACAAACATAGCGATCGCAGCAACCCTGCGGCCGCCCACTTCACCACACTTCACACGCACACTAACATAGTTACACACACACAAATTGTCAACACCAAAAAACGCCTACACTTTTACAAAAAACACAATTGTATTATCTTTTGTACCCGCCACATCTATCTATTTTTCGCTCCGCAAAATAAAGCGCCCAATTTTAAATTTAAAGCCAATAAAAGTATTTTTATTTATTTGAGCTATCGAGTGCCAAGGTGAGTGAATCGGGAAGTGAAAGTGCAGTGAAGTGCCTACAAGTATATAATATCAAAAAAGAAGTTTGAGGCAACATTTAAGAACATCATAGATCTGAAACGAGACGTCTAAATGGATATCATTCTCATCCGTATTTGTCAAGAAGAATCATTTTACGACGGAATAAAATGCCTGAAAACAAACCGGGATCAGGTGGATCGAACGAGCGTCCTTTTTAAATGCTCGCCTTACTTGGATGATTACGACATTCTTCGCATTCGAGGTCAAGTCGACGTCATAGAAGGAGTTTCTATTGATGTCAAGCGTCCTGTTATTTTATCTCGGCGTCACCGCATAACATATTTGATTGTGGAATATTATCATAGAAAATACCACCATTTACATAACGAGATTATCGTTAACGAGCTATGTCAGCGCTATTGGATTTTGGGGCTGAGGGCTCTGGTAAAAAAGTTTCGAAGCACTGCTCGGCTTGTCGCATACGGAAAGCCCAACCATCCCCGCCGGAAATGGGTGAGCTTCCTATTGAGCGGCTGTCACCGCACACTCGGACATTTACGTTTACTGGCGTGGACTACTTTGGCCCTATAGACATATCAGTTGGGTGGCGCCGCGAAAAAAGGTGGGGTGTTTTGTTCACCTGCCTCACTACAAGAGTAGTTTATTTGGACACTGCACCATCGCTTTCTACTGATTCGTTCCTAATGGTATTAAAAGGTTTTACGGCTCGACGAGGAGTGCCTAAACGAATGATTTCTGACAATGGCACTAATTTTCGGGGTGCTAGCAGGGTATTGAAGGAGAGCATCGAGTGGATATCACCGAACGATATTGTCAAGCAGTACCCAGAGATGTCGTTCAGTTTTATACCACCGAGATTTTACCAAAAGCAAAATTACAGGAAGAAGTTCTGCGTGCAGCTTTAGCCGATGTTGAGTTTATGCTAAACTCACGACCACTCACATACGTACCATTAGATTCCACCGATTCTGAGGCGCTAACCCCCAACCATTTCTTAGTTGGCAGTTCAAATGGGGTACGTGAGCGGGGAGAACTGAATAAAACAGGCGTTGCTCTAGCCAAGAACTTTCGCATAGCTGGTCAGATAGCCGACGTATTTTGGAAAAGGTGGCTGCGAGAGTGTTTATCAACTCTAACAAGGCGTACGAAGTGGTTCCAGCCACCTATCTCACCCATCGCGGTGGACGACATAGTCATTATTGTGGACGTGAATAACAAGCGCTGCTAATGGCCAAAAGGAATAGTAGTAGACATACACCGATCGAAGGACGGACAAGTGCGCAGTGCTATTGTTCGTACAGCAGACGGATTTGTTACTCGCCCGGCAGTTCAGCTGGCAAAGTTAGACATAAAAGGAGAAGGCAATGCACAACGCAGTGGCGCTTGTGAATTACGGGGTGGGGAATGTTAAACGACACGCAGTGTACTTCCAGTCACTCTCCATATTTCTCACCTTCAATAACTGTCGGACTCTTCTTCTCGCATTTTGGTGCCCACAATTTTTTATATGTAAATGCTCATGAGTACACATATATTTTTATACAATAAGTATGTAGATACCTATGCATATACTTATGCACATACAAATGTACGAATGCATTTACATACGCTGCATTGTCACTATTCACCGGCATTGGCAGCCGTTAGTTTCACCGCTAGGTAAAAATTCCTTTGCTGTGACTTAATAATTTGTTTGCCCTTTCATCACGAGTATTTAGCCTTGTGATCTCGAAGGGTGAGCGCGCGCAAATATAGAAGGCACAAATGTAAGTTAGGCATATGAAAATTTTGTAATGAACTTTATCTAAAATTAAATAAAGATTTCAGCGTTATATTCAACATTGGTGTATTTTATTTGGAAATGCGCTTGTGATATCTGTCGACAGCGCGCGACTCAACAGGGAGGTTGAAAGAAATTTTAGTGCCATGAACATTTTAAAAACTAAGTTAAGGAACAGATTAAAAATTAAAATGCTTAACTCCCTGCGTAATATTAGATACTCTATTATAAACAAACAAACTTTGTACTCAAACTCAAGCTCCTCTGATTCATCAGACGAAAAAAATATTATATAATTAATCAGTTTGTAGTGATATTTCTATAGTATGTATTTCATTTAAAAAAATTCCTAGTCAACGAAAATGTGCCTGATATGTGTTGAAAGAAGAATAGTTCCTTTAAGTTATGTCTACAGCTTTATATACAAATAGTTTAAACTAAAATAAAAAATTTTAAATGGATTTCGTAAACAAATTTCCGCCTTTTTGTATCTTCTTTTTTTCTTAATTTTAGTCCTTTCTAACCTTTTTGTTTGCCGATTTAGCCTCTGGTTCTAAGACTCAGTCGCATATCATTCTTATTTACATAAATACATAGTACCTGGGTGACCGAGCCTTTCTCGGTATTTTTCGAATTTGTCGCATAATCTTACTTACCAAGAGCACTCAGATAGATAGAGCACCGAGATAATGGTCGATATAAGAAGGAATAATGAAAATGCAGTCAGGTGGCAACCCTAGGTGACAATCCTACTTAAAAATATTCTGGTTGGTATACGGCCTCAAATACCTTCCGCAATCCTCTAAGCTTCCTTTAGCGGCACATCCAAGTAGAAAATCTTAGAAGGAAGCATACTATCCATCTACCAAATTTCTTCGAAATCAGTTTAGCCGTTCCCGAGATAGTGGTCGATATCTGAAGGAATAAATAAAATGCGTTCAGGTGGCAACCCTACTCGAAAATACTTTGGTTGGTATACGGCCTAAAATACCTTTCATTTGATACCCATATTCCCATATATTGCTTAATATTTAAAAAAAATTGATATAGGTGGCAACCCTGTGAACCACCCCAAGTGGCAACACCAAAGTAGAAAATCTTAAAACATATACCAAATTTCAGCCAAGTCGGTTAAGTCGTTCCTGAGATAGTAGTGGATATATGTACAAATATACAACTATACAAATATACAATAATAACTCGTTTAAAGTTATAAGATAAGTTATTCTCTAGTAGTAGCGCAACTTCTATGAGGGTGAGTCAGGGACTAGTGAGAACAATTTCTGGTTGAGAACTATAGATGAAGTGGCTAATAAGAACTAGTGCGACAGAAACTAGATTTTCACTGGTTCAAAACCGGCAGTTGCGTAATTATTAAAGGGCATTTGGATTCGCATTTGGAAAAAATGGTTTATTTTTATAATATTCTTTAAAAAAATGTTTAAATTTAAAACCATAAAAAAAATGTATCAGTTGGTAAGATTCGAACCGACGTGTCCCGCATCATAGTCGAGTGCTCTACCCACTCAGCTACGGCGCACGTATCAATAATGTCACAAAAGGTTACATATCTTATAACTTTAAACGAGTTATTCTTGTATATTTGTATAGTTGTATATTTGTATATCCACTACTATCTCATTTGGTATATGGGTAGTATCCTTTGTTTTAAGATTTTCTACTTTGGTGTTGCCATTTGGGGTGGTTCACAGGGTTGCCACCCATATCAATTTTTTAAAAATATTAAGCAATATATGGGAATATGGGTATCAAATGAAAGGTATTTTAGGCCGTTTACCAACCAAAGTATTTTCGAGTAGGGTTGCCACCTGACCGCAATTTATTTATTCCTTCAGATATCGACCACTATCTCGGGAACGGCTAACCCGATTTCGATGAAATTTGGTAGATGGATAGTATGCTTCCTTCTAAGATTTTCTACTTGGATGTTGACACTAAAGTAAGCTTAGAAGGTTGCCACCTTTCCAATTTTTTTTTAATAGTAAGCAATATATGGCAGTATGGGTATCAAACGGAAGGTATTTGAGGCCGTATACCAACCAGAATACTTTTAAGTAGGGTTGCCACCGAGCAAGGCTCGGTCACCCAGGTACTGTATATATTATGATAGAATGGTTTAAAATGTAGTCTCACATTTTTAGCCGTGCACAAACTAACCGCAATGGTGTGGCGGCAGTGTTGCTGGAGTATCACGCCGAAGATCCAAGGTTCGAGTCCTGGGAAAGGTAACATCAAAAGTGGTTTGAAAAAGTTTTTCAAAACGGGGGTCGCCACCGTAGGCAGTCATTTAGCAAAAAGTCTCCGAGTGTAGTTCTACCATAGAAGGCTTCTCAAAATATATTTTTTTAATTCTAAACTAACTACATCCGAACTGCAGAATTTTTCACTAGTTCAGAACTAGGGCAATATTAGCAATAAACGAACTACATTCCAACTGTCGAATTTTTCACTAGTTCGGAACTGTCGAAAAGGTAATGCAGCGGGGGCAATTTCCACCACCTAGGACATCGCCATGTTAGATTCGCCAGTTGATTACATGTGAAAGAGATTGAAGGCGAACTAGTAGGGGTTCGAGACGCCCTACAAGCGCACCAGTTCTGAACTAGAGATTTTCCCCACAGGATTACTCCGAAATCGCACACACACGCAAACCAAGACAAGGCCCGTTGCATGCAACAATAAAAGAAAGAAAACTAAGTAATCCAACATTGAACCTGAAGTCATAAAACTCGCAAATTATGTAATATAAAGCGGTTTTAACACCTGTTCAGTTACTATTGAATGTAACTTCAATTTAAATTAAAGCTTGCAATTGTAATTTTTACTTTGAAACAACTATGAACGCAATTTCCTTCATTCCACTCACTTCATCCACTATCTTCCACTCCGATTCGCCAAAGATGATACCAAACTAGCAGGAGTAAACAATGGTAGAATCCATGTTATGAATTTGGAACAGCACAATAAAGAAGTCACACACAATTTACCACCGTCGTTTTACTTCTACCTGTTCGCACATAAAATTTGGCGATCGTCAGAGGGCATCTTTTTTTTTATCAACTTTCGTCGTTGGGTCAAATATATCATCGCATTTACCATCGAATTTAGAACCTATCAAAATTCCCTCAGAGCTAACGCCTTGGGATGTATTCAGCATCTAAAATCTCGAGAACTTGAAAGCATAATTTACACCACTGGCGTTAATCACATAATCAGCCGGCAGGGGATGAAGATGAATTGCCGTGCTTCAGATCGCAGAGATCTACTATGAGGCGTAATATCAGCAATATGAAAGTGAAGGTAGATACATTAGGTTGAACAACTGACTCGACCATTCTAGAATGTCACCTTCAAATTCTTGAATTCTATTTCAAGCAAAAATATTATATTAGTGGCTTTTGGATGCTCAGAGAATATTATGATTTTTAATAACGAATTCTTTTGACATGGTGGTTGCAAAATTGACACTAAAGATAAAAATTGATTGTAAAAAGCATTCGTTATCGACAAGTCTTTCTTTGTGAATGGAATTTATGGCATTTGCCAGTAAAAATTGAAATATTAAAGGGAAGAACATAATTAAAGACTTCTTGAACCCAAAAAAACCCCACGTGCGCACGGGCTTGCTAGAATGGGTTGTAGGTGGGCGATGTTTACAGCTAATAATATACGCATTAACGCGCAACGTAGTGAGAGTCGAGTCTCGAAAATTTTAGGAAGTGGAAGAGATCGCTGCTCTGCCACCACAACTATCAGAAGAAGAGAAGGAGTGCGAAGAACATTTCTAATCTAATGTTTCTGTACATACCGATGGACGGAATCGACATCGGCGATTCGTTGCTCTTGAACGCCGCCTAAACATAAATCCCATGTTGATTAACCATGTTGCGAATTCATGCGAGAATATCAGACTTTAGGTCATATGTCAGTAGTTTCCCATGCTTAACTTAATACTCTACATTATGTTATACCTCGTCATTCCACCCCCTAAAAGCGCCACCACAAAGTTAAGAGTCGTATTTGACGATTCAATGCGTACCTCGCCGAATAAATCATTAAAAGACACATTAATAGTTGGACCCACCATTCAACTAAAACGGATTTTAACCATGTTAGCATTTCGCCTTCATAGGTACGCACTCACAGTCGATACCGTAAAAATTTACCGACTGTTTCTGGTTGAAGAAAATGATAGGAATTTCCAACTTATTTTATTGAGAGAAACTGTAGATGCACCTTTTCAATTAATTCAACTAAATACTGTGAATAACGGGAATCCATCCGCACCATTTTTAGCCATACGCTGCTTATCGCATATTGTTGATTGATATGGGACCGTTTTTCATTGGAGGAAGAGTGTTGCGAGAAGATCTTTACGCTGATGATCTGTTGACTGGGGCCAACCGCTTTAAGTTTTTAGCGGAGATTAAAGGTGAAATTACTCGCACGAGGTGGTCTTGAGCTTGTAAAATGGAATTCCAATAATCCACAACCCACCGAGAGCTCAGCAGAAGAAATTCAGATAAAAACAAGTAAGGAAAGGGCTGTCTTCGACTGTGCCGCAGACTTTATACCTTTCAATACGCATCACGGTTTTAAGTGCCCGATCCTTACTCACATTTAGTAAAAACTCTGCAAAACTGATAATTTAAAGATACATAGCCCAAACTCCATTTATCAGAACAATCGATTGTATGGGAGCTATATGTTATGTAGGTCCGATCTGGCTGATTTTCACTACACCCATTACATGTATAATAAGTACCAATTAATCTCATGCAAAATGGTGGCCCCATACCAAATTTCATCAAGATATCTGAAAAACTGAGGGACTAGTTTGCGTACAAACAGACAGGCGGACATGGCTAAATCGACTCAGCTTATCGCGCTGATCATTTTGGTATACTTATTGGTGGATCTATCTCTTCTTCTTCTCATACTAACAAACATCAGACCAAAGTTATAATACCATTTCATGTTCATAAAAGGTATAACAAGAAAGGAAAGGATGTCTTCGGCTGTGCCGAAAGCTTTACACCTTTCATGAATACTCATCACAGTTTTAGGTATCCAATCCTTATTTACGGCAAGTACAAACTCTGCAAAATTTTACGGTCTTACTATGTTAAATAAAAGATACAAAGCCGTAACCCCGTGTATCGAAAAAATTTGTTGTATGGAGGCTATACCATATATTCGTCCAATCGTCACTACACACATTACATAAGTAATAAGTAATGTAACTTCCCAATTTTGTGTTCCTTCCTATGAAACTGCATGAATTAAAGCAAAAACTCCATTTATCGAAACAGTCGATTGTATGGGAGCTATATTGTGGCGATTCTTCTCTAGCATGTACCATCGCTAACTCAATAACACTCCCACCACAAGTTAAACACAACAGGGATAACGATGGCTACACTTATGCATGCAAGCGTGTACGAAGGAAGAGGAAGAGAGATGGCGCGAGTGCGATGGCACGAAGAGCGAATAACCAAGAAAGTTCTCGGTGCGTAGCCAAGCACCCTGTCGGACTATATAAGGCAGTGTACAAGCAAGGCATGTGAAACAGTTTGTATTCAAGTATTGTACAGTGAACTACTGTGGAGTAACCAAACTCGGGAATTTGTATTGCGTTTATACTAGTAAATAAAACTAGCTATTTGTTACGGTATATGTGCGTGTGTTTATTTGACTTTACAGTGATCGAACTCAGGACTATTAATCGAAGAATCATCGAATTCGTCACAATTGGTGTCAGAAGCGGTATTGTCGAATAAATACCAGTGAATTAAGGGATAACAAGGACATGGCGAAGCTGAATGAATTACAGATTCAGCAACTCAAAAATCAGTTGGAACAACGGGGACTAAACACTACAGGCAATAAATCAGAGTTGCAGAGAAGCAAAAGGAATCAACGTTGATGATCATATTTTTCATCTTGTGGAGGAGGCACTGACAAAAAAGGAACAAAAAAAGGAGTCTCCGAATCCAGTAGCAACCGTGGACACAAACATGATATTGGCTGTATTAACTCAGATGTCGACTAAAACGGAAGAACAAGAGACGCGTAATACATCTCGAATGGCATCTCATCTGGAACAGGTATCATCACAGATCTCCGCTCAAATGGATGAACAGAAGGCATATATCTCTTCGCAGTTGGAAGCACAGTAGGCGAGGGTGTCATCGAAAATAGAAGTGCAAGATACAAAAATTGCACAATTTCAAGATAAAATAGAGGCCGAGGTAGATGCGTTAACGGGCCGTATCGAGGAGTTGCAACTGAACCGTCCATCTGCTTCAGCGAATTCTCTCAAGGTAAAATCCCCGTCATTTAATGGTTCTGTTCCTTTCCAGGTATTTAAGCTACAGTTTGAGAAGACGGCAGCAGTGAATAATTGGGGCACGGAAGACAAAGTTGCTGCACTGTTCGTGGCATTGAAGGGTCCTGAGGCCGAAATCTTACAGACGATTCCCGACGGCGAACGCAATAATTATGAAGCATTGATGGGTGCAGTTGAGAGGCGCTATGGTAGCGAACATCGAAAACAGATATACCAAATAGAGCTACAGAATCGCTTTCAGAAGGCTAATGAGACATTGCAGGAATTTGCATCGGATATCGAGAGGTTGGCCCATCTAGCAAACGCAGACGCACCAGTAGAATACACAGAAAGGATAAAAATCTAAAGCTTTATAAATGGAATACGTGACGTGGAGACGAAGCGAGCCAAATATGCAAATCCCAAGAGATCATTTGCTGAGACGGTATCACATGGTCTAACGCAGGAAACAGCCTCGCTATTAAGTAAGCCGGCGTACAAAGCTCATCGCGTGGAGGTAGAACGGCCAGACTGGGTAGACACAATTCTGGAAGCATTGAACGGAGTACAGAAAAAAAGTGATGGTGCCATTAAATGCTTTAAGTGCGGAAAACCAAGTCACATAGCACGTTATTGCGGCACTGGCTCCAGTAACCCCAGCAATTCAGGTGGAAGTAAACGCAAAGCTGGGGAAGATGAGCAAGATGAATGCCCCATAATCTCTGTGTCACAACTCGAAAGGAAAGCGAGTAATGTTACTGTTGAAGGCTACGTGGACGGGAAAGAGCGCTTGCTGACAGTGGATACTGGCGCATCACATTCCATCTTTCGGAGTGACTTGGTCAGCGGAAAGGTGAGACCATTGCGGAAAGCTAAGTTGTGGACAGTAACTGGTGACAGCAAGGAAGTCCTGGGAGAAGTGACATGCAAGGTTGTGATTGGGAATGTGGTTACGTATCACAACTTCTTGGTAGCGAATATTGTCGACGAAGTCATCATTGGCGTAGATTTCTTGGCTGAGCGAGACATTCACATCAAATAAGGACCAGGGTTATGACTTACAACGGCCAAGAAGTTCCTCTGGTCTTTGGACACAATAGTGGCTATACCACCAGGGGAGTGATCTTGAAGATGAAGCAACAGAAGCCTCTTAAAGCAGAGGTAGCTCCTCGACCAAAGGCTTTCACGGACAGGTGCCTCCTGAAGAAGATTCGGCAAGGCCAGGAGGAAGATCCAGATTTGGTACGTGTATTGAAAGGACTGAAGGAAAACAATCAGCCAAGCCGAGAAGAGATGGTAGCAGAGAATCGCATTGCAAAAGCATACTGGGCACAATGGAGTAGTTTGAAGCTAATATCTGGTTGTTTGCATCGGATATGGGAAAGTGAAGATAGCTAGAAGCATCGAGCACTTATTATTGTTCCCAAGGCAAGAATTCCAGATGTTACCAAAGCATCGCATAGTTGCCCAGATGGAAAGCACATGGGAATAAAGAAAACGCTGAAGCAGGTAAAGTTCTTTTGGTTCTTTTAGATTGGTTGCAGACGATCTGTAAGAGAATGGATTACTAAATGTGCAAAGTGTGCTGAGGATAAACGACGAACATCTAGTGGGCATGTTCCGAGGAAGCAACGCAACTTAGGGAATAAGGTGAAACAGTGCACTGGGAATCCTGAAGAAATGAGTTGCAAGAATATTTGGCGGGTACCACTGGAAACGAAAGTGAAGACACAAAGCCATGCGGGATTAAGGACAGACAAAATGGTTGGAATATGTGACAATGTAATGCATTTGGGGAATCTCTGCTGGAGGGGATTGCTGTCGGAGTTTCAATCCCTGCAGGAAATAACGTTTAATAAATCGGTCCCTACCATTGAGCGTCTAGAAGCGTTTGGTTTGGGAAATGTGTCTGATCGGGACGATCAGACTTAGGTGGAGGGCAGTATGGCGATTCTTCTCTAGCATGTACCATCGCCAACTCATTAACACTCCCACCACTAGTTAAACACAACAGGGATAGCGATGCATGCAAGCGTGTAGCAAGGAAGAGGAAGAGAGATGGCGCGAGTGTGTGCGAATACAAGCAAAGAGGAGATGCCAATAAATAACACCGATCTTTCGAGAACACGAAGAGCGAAAAACCAAGAAAGTTATGGGTGCGTAGGCAAGCACCCTATCGGACTATATAAGGCAGTGCACAAGCAAGGCATGTGGATCAGTTTGTATTCAAGTATTGCACAGTGAATTATTGTGGAGTAACCAAACTCGGGAATTTGTATTGCGTTTATACTAGTAAATAAAACTAGCTATTTGGTACGGTATATGTGCGTGTGTTTATTTGACTTTACAGTGATCGAACGCAGGATTATTAATATTGAGACGAATTCGATGTTTCCTTGATTAATAGTCCTGAGTTCGATCACTATAAGGTCAAATAATCACACGCCCAGATACTGTAACAAGTATCCAGTTTTATTCACTAGTAATAAACGGAATACAAATTTAAGAGTTTGGTAACTTCACAGTAGTTCACTGAAGCACACTTGAAAATAAACTGATCAACCTGCCTTGCTTGGTCGATGTCTTTTATAGTCCAAAAGGGTGCTATCCTACGTAGCCAAAAGTTTGTTGGTTGTTCCTTCTTCGTATTCTCGAAGGATCAGTATTATTTATTGACATCTTGTCTTTGCCTTGTGTTCGCAAACACTCGCGCCATCTCCCCTTCTCTTCCTTGGTACATGCTGGCATGTATAATCGTAGCCATCGTTATCTCTGTTGTGTTTAACCAGTGGTGGGAGTGTTATTGAGTTAGAGATGGTACATGTTTGAGAATATTCGCCATACTGCTTTCCACCTCAGACAGTGCCTGAGCAAAATCCAGCTAGCCTTCCAATAGTTTGTATGCAATGACCCCATCGCTGACCCGATTCATGGATTTGTAAATTGCAGCTTACCTTTCCATACCTTTCTTACGTTTTGGGTTGTATAGCTGCACTAAATCTCCTTCCGTAAAACCTTCCGAGTTTATTTCGTTGTAGTACGAGGTGTGTTCAAAAAGTATCGCGAATTTTATGTTTTTTCAAAAATTATTTATTTATTCATGAATATATATTTTGTCCTCTTCAAAGTAATCCCCATGAGATATTATACACTTGTGCCAACGGGTTTTCCAATCTTCGAAGCACTTCAAAAAATCATTTTTTTGTATCTTGTTCAGCCCCTCCTTCGATGCCGTCTTTATCTCGTCAAGAGAAGCGTAACGTCGTCCTTTCATGGGCCTCTTCAGTTTAGGGAACAAGAAAAAGTCTCAGGGGGCCAGATCTGGGGAATACGGTGGCTGCGGCATCATTAGTGTGTTGTTTTTGGCCAAAAAGTCGCGCACAAGCAACGATGCGTGAGCAGGGGCGTTATCGTGGTGCAAAAGCCAATTTTTGTTCTTCCACAAATCCGAGCGTTTCTGGCGGATTGCTTCGCGCAAATTGCGCATAACTTGCAGGTAATATTCCTTATTGACCGTTCTATCCTGTGGCAAGAACTCATGATGCACCACGCCCCTGCAATCGAAGAAAACTGTCAGCAAAACTTTCACATTCGACCGAACTTGGCGCGCTTTTTTCGGTTTTGGTTCGTGCGGCAGCTTCCATTGAGATGATTGAGCTTTGGTTTCCACGTCATAACCATAAACCCACGATTCGTCACCAGTTATGACCCTCTGGAGCAAATTTGGGTCGTCGCGGACAGAGTTTAACATCTCATTAGCAATGTTCATGCGATGCTGTTTTTGGTCACAATTGAGCAATTTTGGTACGAATTTCACGTAAAAATCGAAGACGATCCAAAACACGTGCAAGCAAAGCAGCTGTCAACAATTAACTGAACATTCAAAATGGCCGAGCTTGTCGGCATAAGTGAGAGACATGAGTACCAACATAACGCCACAAAAAATTCGAAATTCGAATATACGTAACCAGCGAAAATTCAAAATTCGCGATACGTTTTGAACACACCTCGTACATGGCTTTCATCTTATCACTTATGACCTTAGTTCGTTGTCTTAGGTGGTGTATTTCTCTCACTTCCTCTTCTAAGACGCTAGTGAACTTCCTAGCATTTATTCCGGCATCAACATTGATTGCAAACTTCAAGTCAGCAGGCGACTGAAGATCATTTCCAAAAATTACCCTTGCCGGAGTCTGACCAGTTTTCTCATGTACTGAAGAGCGATATGCCATCAGGTACAAGGAGATGTGAGTATTCCAGTCCTTCTGGAACATATCCACTACTTTCCATAGGTGTTCTATTGAATTGTTGCATCATGCCATCTGACTAAGGATATAGTGCAGTAGTTCTAGTTTTCCGAATGCGCAATGTCTTGCACATTTCATGGAATACAGCTGATTCACAATTCCTGCCTTGATCAGAATGTAGCTCGATCGGTGCCCCAAGCCTAGCCACCCAATTGTAAGTGAACACTTCTGCTATTGTTTCTGCCTCTGGATTTGGAATAGGGTACACTTCTGGATATTTGATGTAATAGTCAATAGCTACCAGGACATATTTTCTTCCGAGTTTCCTAGTAGGAAATTACCCAGATACATCCATAGCAATGCTCTCAAACGGTGCTCCTGAGTTATAATGTTTCATTTGCCCATGGCTCTTCCATTTCGGCCCTTTAGCTTTGAAGCACACTTCACAGTTGGCAATACACTCCGCGCCCGACTGATTGCAACCAATCCAATTAAATCTCTGCTTGGTTTTCTCTAAGGTCTTGGTAACTCCATGACCTTCACTTGGACCGATATGCAATTCATTTAGAACATCAGGGATTTTCTTCCTTGAGGCGACTATCAGTTTACTAACACATTGGCAATCCTCACTCTCCCGTATTCGATGCAAACAACCTGACTCCAATTGTAAACTGTTCCACTGTGCTCAATATGACTTGGCAACAGCACCTTATGCTCACATCTCCTCTCTTGATGCTCGCTCGTTTCGATCCATTCCTTACATCACACGTGTAAGATATGGATCTTCGTGCTGACACTTCCTTAATTGATCCATGTCCCATTCCTCCGTAGATGTTATAGTCATCAGCCTCACTTCTATAATGTCTTCCTTGGTCTCAGTTTTGAAACAATGCTTGAATTCCTCGTTACATGGTTGTCGTGACATTGCATCAGTATTTCCGTGAGTACTACCTTTGCGATGCTCTATGGAAAAGTCTTAACTTTGCAGTCGCTCTATCCACCATGCCAGTTGACCTTCCGGATTACGGAGCTGCAAGAGCCATTTTAATGCTGCATGGTCTGTGCTGACATGGAATCTCTGCTCGTAGAGGTAGTTGTGGAAATGTTTAGCGCACTCTTCCAATACCAACAGCTCTCTCGGTGTTACGCAATAGTTCCTTTTAGCTTTCCGATTGTTCGGCTATACAAGGTGGCGCAAAAGTAAGCTTCCGATGTTCAGCACATCGGTTGTGGCACGTGCAGTGTGTGCTGTTGCACCGTCTTGTTGGAACCAAATGTTTTCCAATCCCAATTCATCAAGTTGCGGCAAAAAGAACTCGTTGATTATTGCTCTGTAGCGCTCATCATTCACAGTATCCGTTTGGCCCCGACCGATTATAGGTCAAATAAATAGTCAGCAATATTCCGCGTTCTGGAGCAGTGTAGCGTAACATTGTTTATTAACGTGTCAAAATGTCAAAACAGAACTGACTTTAGGGGCCAATGGCAAAATTTATAGCATTTTCTGATAGGAGGATTACTTTTGCGCAGTAACCATTTTTCACCGACTGAAATAAATAGTCAGCAATATTCCGCGTTCTGGAGCAGTGTAGCGTAACATTGTTTATTAACGTGTATTTCGCATGTGTTTACTACACAAATGTCAAAACAGAACTGACTTTAGGGGCCAATCGCAAAATTTATAGCATTTTCTGATAGGAGGATGACTTTTGCGCCACCCTGTAGTAAGCAACTACCTTTTCAAGTCCATCGACAATCTGGAACAAAACACCTCCTATTGCATAGCCAGTGGCATCCGTATCCAGAATAAACGTTGAATCTGGAATTGGATATGCTAACATTGGGGCAGTGAATAGTCTCTCCTTCAAGGTTTGGAAAGCCACTTCATGTTCCTTCGTCCATTCAAAGCACGTTTTTTTCCTGATAAGCTCAGGGAGACTACTACCTACGCTAGCGAAATTCTGTACAAATCGGCGATAATACGTTCACAGCCCAATGAAACTTTGTAACTCATGCGAATTCCTCGGTCGTGGCCAATCCTTTACGGCTTCGATCTTTTCCTTAGCAGTGCATATGCCCTACGTCGTTACCTTGTGACCCAAATAGCTTAATTCCTTTTTAAACAAGGAACACTTTTTTGGACTTAATTTCAGACCAGCACAAGCTTTCTTTTGGAAAACTTGGCCCAGGTTCTTTAGGTGTTCCTCAAAACTTCATCCCAATACGATGATATGGTCCTGGTACACCAACATGTTTCCCAATTGTAGCATATTCGTATTTACGGATATCTACACCAAACAGTGTATATATATTGTACTTACAATATTAATACCAATATAAAAGCCAGAGGAGAGAAATAAGTTGCGCACGTTGCTTTTCGGTAGAATATGTAGTGATGTCTTTATTCATATATCGATAATTCTAGAGTTAGGTTAATTATGAATATGTATATAGCTAGCTGATCGAAGCAGTGCTAGCATTAATATGCGCGAACAGATGATGGCTGGCGAAGGTAGCATTCAGGTGGAAGGGCGCACACCATAAATAGTTACGACATTATATATATAACGGTAAATAATGTAAAAAAAACATAGGATTAGGATTTTTTAGTGTAAAATAACTGTCCGCCTGTTTGCGGATAAGTATAAAAGGGCGTCAATTTCGCCAAGTAAAGACAGAAGTTAGGTAGGCATAGTAGCCAGCTGACGCATTGTTCAGTGGTCAGAGAAGCTCCGGGAATCTGCTAGCTCATCAACTCTATATTTTATATACAGTGTGGGTTTTCCTAACTCCACTGGCGGGAAGGTTAGTGGTAGTTTTTTACCTCCATGACCTTTAACAGATTATACACAGTGTGGATTTTCCTAACTCCACTGGCGGGAAGGTAAGTGGTGGTTTTCAACCTCCGCGACCTTTAGTAGAGCAGGATATCGTTAAGGCATACGCGCGGGGGGTGTTTTTCCTAACCTCGCCATTTTGGAAGTAGCTTAAATATAGTAGCATTGAATGAGAGAATAAAACATATTTATATGAAAATTAATTGAACAGGGGTTTTCTCTTTAAAAGGAGACGTTATGGATTTTTCTCTACCCTACAGGAACCCTGGACTGACTGAGTTTAACCCAGCGTCTAGGAAAAGTCAGTCACACTTTTTTTTTATATCAATCTTCATTCCTTGCTCGCCTAAGAAATCCACGCCAATTATGATTTCATCAACTATGTCCGCCACTCTTATTATGTGCTGTACGGTGCCGTTCCCAATTGCAATTTCACATGTTATTTCGCCTAGGACTTTGGTGTCCTCACCAGTCGCCGTACGCAGCTTCGCGCCATGCAATGGTCTCACCTCCTTGTTGACTAAATCACATCGAATGGTGGAATAAACGCTCTTTTCCCTCCACAAATCCTCCAATGGTAGGGTTACTCGCTTTCCGTCTGATTTGTGATACAGTGATTATAGGGTATTCAATCTTAAGTTTAACGGTTGCTTGGATTGGGAGACTTGCTCATTTCCTTCAGCTTTGCGCTTACGGCCACCTGCGTTGCTGGAGCCGGTGCTGCAATAACGCGCAATATGATCAGCTTTCCCACACTTAAAGCATTTGATGACACCATAATGTTGTTGCTTTCCACTCAATGCTTTCAGAATTGTGTCAAACCTTCTATTCCACGCGGTGAGTTTTGTACGCCTGCTTAATTAATAAAGAGGCCGCTTCCTGTATTAGGGCATGTGATACCGTTTCGCCAAATGTCCTTTTGGGGTTAGCATATGTGGCCCGCTTTGTCACCATATCATGTATTCCATTAATGAAAGCTTGGATTTTTACCCTCTATCTGGTTCCGATGCTCGCTACCATAGTGTGTCTCAACCACACCCATCAAAGCCTCAAAATTATTTCGTTCGCCATCCGGAATAGTCTGTAAGATTACGGCTGTAGGTCCCTTCAATGCCCCAATTATTCACCACTGTCGTCTTCTCAAACCGTAGCTTAAATACCTGGGAAGGAACAGAACCATCAAATGACGGGGATTTTATCTTGGGAGTATTCGATCAAGCAATTGGATGATTCAATTGCAATCCCTGGATACGACCTCTCAAAGCTTCCACCTCAGCCTCAACTTTGTCCTGAATTTGTGCAATTTTCGCACCTTGCACTTCTAGTTTTGACGTAATTCTCCCCTCTTGTGCTTTCAACTGTGAAGGCATTTGTGCTACCTACATGGATATACGCTGCTCTTGGGCTACCAATTTTTCCGACATTCGGGTCTCTTGATCTTCCAGCTGAGATAATATACAAGTTTTCTGTTCTTCCAGCCGAGAGCAAAGTAGGCGCTTTGCAATTACCCATTAGTGCATTTTCATTAACTAATCTAGTTATATCCCTGGCTAAAGTCTTGTTTAAATGATCCACATCTAGTGTCTTAACTTCTTTTAATTCATTCAAGCTAATTACATCGCACTCTTTTATCCAACTTTTAGGCTTTAGATCAGCATTAGATTCACTTAGCACCTCATTTCTATATTTATCTAGCGAAGTCTTACTTTTGAAAACAACTTCCTTTCCAGTTAAAATAATATTGACATCCCTCAAAGTTGCTTTTCCTATTATCCCTGCGAATTGAATATCATGTTCCCTAACTACATGAAATGTGATATTTAAAGATATCTCATCTACGGTTCAAATTTTTTTTCGATCAGGAGTATAGCAAAAATGTAATCTACAGATGATTCTAAGAAAAAGTGCTGAAGACACCACAGCTCTCATTCCGATTCCGAGTCCCCCACTTTTGAAAAAAAAATATTTTGGCATATGAATGTACTTGTATGTTGCTGCTTTGCTTTTCATGTTGTTGAAGAACATGTTCGTGGTATATGCTGATTTATGTGCTATTTTAATATTGTCTCTATCGTAAATGTTCTACCCTCTTAGTCTATCCGAAAAGCCAGGTATGTAGGTCATCGATTTGTACGCTGTGGTTGTTTTTCCTCCGTTTTTTGGTGTTTTAAAACACCAGCAAAGTAGCAACATTAGATAAAAACAATGTGATACACAAAATTCCATGCGGTGGAAAAGAAAATGAAAAATACAGCAAAGAGTACATAGGTACCACAAAGAATAAATTAAAAACCAGAATATCAGGCCACCGATCCGATATAAAGTGTAGAACAGCTGGTAACACACAAAAAACATCACTTGCAGCCCACTGTGCTGGAGCGGCCATCAACCAGACTTCGAACCAGTGAGCATACTACAAACAGAGAAGCATTGCAACAAACGTTTCACTTTAGAAATGCTCCACATAACATACACACCACCAAACAAGAGACTTAACTATAAAACAAACACATCTAACGTTTCAAATATCTACCGCCACCTGTTAGAATCTTCGAAAAGCAGTTCAAAGTTACTTGCCGAACCATACGGACGCAGCATAGCTAAATAAATTAAAATTAAAATGTATGTATATTAGGGTGGCCCATATTATATAGGCGAAAAACTAAATCGGGTTTACAGATCGGGGCAACCCCCAAATTTTTTGCTATCGCCAAAACAAATATTCTGGGAAAGTTTCAATTTAATATTCCAACGGGAAGAGGGCATATAACATTAAGGAAAAAATGGAAAAATCCGCAATTTTTCGAATTTTTTTAATAAGTACAACTACGTAGGAAGTAATAAATTCATTTATTTTATAGTATAGTGTTAATAAATAACGCAATCTTATATAATAATAAAGTGGGATAAAAAAACATGGCTTATTTCTCTGAAGTTGCCGACCCCAAGCTTTTAACAACTGCTCTCTCTGTCGTGTTTGTCGGAACCCACTTTCTATTAGCTTCTACCACTTGTAGGAGGAACTGCTTCCCTTCTTTATCATTTGTTAGAAGCTTATTGAAGTCTTCAAACAGTTTGACTCCACGCTCAGCAATATCATTAACAACTTTCAGGTTTCTTACGATTTGTTTCCCTCCAATGTAATGCTGATTGATGTTCTATTCATTTGGATCTGTGTTTAAAAACGTTGAATTTATGTTTAACTTTTCAAATACCTGCAAAGATCTTTGATTGGCAAAATCGGCCAATTCGGCTTGGTTACTTAAAAGTGGCGAATCACCTCTTACTTTTCGGTCAGTAGGTTCACACCTTATCTTTTTGACAATTACCGCCTTTGCATTATTTGTTACTTGATCTGAGAACAAACTCAACCCAACTAATTCAACATTAGATAAAAACAATGTGAATTCATCCGAGAGGTACCAAAGATCGGATTTTAGAGCATTTTTAACCACTTCACTTATTTGTGGATGAATAGTTTCATAAGTGATCATGTCTTTCCATAGAGAAAGGTCTGCCCAAGGAGCA
The DNA here is from genome assembly GCA_949987695.1 of Merzomyia westermanni. Lineage (NCBI taxonomy): Eukaryota > Metazoa > Arthropoda > Insecta > Diptera > Tephritidae > Merzomyia > Merzomyia westermanni. Next base: position 2,278,567 of record OX465292.1, on the reverse strand, counting down.
TTTGCAGCCATAGGGGCCTCAAACCAATATTTCACATATACAAGCATTCCAAATTTCACAAAGCGTTCTATCTGTGATTTTTCCCTTTGTGTGGTTTTAAAACCATCTTCCTCACGAAACAAGAAGGTTTTGATGGCGTGTAAGAGTTTTGCCATCCAGCGAGCACTGTGTAAGGCACCCGCAGCTTTCCAATGAACGTTATCTAGAGAATGACCCAGACCTAGTAGTGATAGTTTTATTAACTCCATGTAATCGTCTCTGGTTTGGGTTTCCGTCATTAAGATATCTAATAAAGAACTTACTGCATTCACTTTTAAATTGTCATTGCCAGTAGCTTTTTCCAATGGTTTAAAGTTATTTAAGTGAATTGATGGACATGCTGCCTGAAACCTTTTAAACAAGGGGATGTCAGGAGAGCTTGATGGTCCAAAACAAAGAGTAAATACCTTACTGAGAACAATCTCTAAAATATGATGGCTGCATGCTAGCCATAATAGATCTTTGCCAGTTTTATGTTCTAGCAAAACACAAGCTCCATTTTTCAACCCTGTATTGACGGCTGTAGTGTCACATGCCGACTATATTTTTCTCCAAATCCCATTCTGTTAGTATGTCATATACTGCATTAGCCGAGTTATTGCCAGTGCCACTTACAAGTTTTGGTACTCCAAGCAATTTTTCCTTACCGTCTGCAGAAACTAATACTGGCAAACGATCTACTTTTTCATTGCTCAAAATATCGGGAAGAATCTTGCCATCCCAATGAACTATAACTGGATTATCAAAAGAAACAGATTTCTTTATTTCCTCAAATATAGATTTTCGCCCTTGTTTTCTTTGGCGTTGAATAGTTCTGCGTGATAATGGCAACGAGCTAGGGTCTTGGCCCAGTGTTGCTGCGATTGGGACCATCAATCTCAAGGCTTCTCTATCAGACACTTTATTGCGGTCTAAAGAGCTTATCACATGATTAGAATACAAGTTTTGCTTAGCAGCTTTCACAGGTTTGTCACTGTTCGGTTCGTTAGCATGTTGGTCAGTGATCTGGTACCGGGAGCTCTTCTTTGCAAAAGTTGAAACTGGATATTCTTCATCTTCAGAGGAACAGGAAGTGTCACTAGAGAGTCCAAATTCGAAATAAGGCTCATACATTAAAGATGCCCATTTGGAGGGAGGTACCAGGTGTTGTTTCTAAGAGCTGTGATTTTCGTCTTCTCTCTTCATCTTCGTTAAATCTCTTTAAAGTTCTTTCCTGCTTTTTGGCTAAGCTTTTGTCAACTTTAGTCATAGCCATTTTTCGCTGGTCTCGCTGATCTGCTAGAAATTTACGGTCTTCTTCAATCTTTATCAAAGTTGAAGCATCTGCAGGAGCTGTATCAAATAAAGAGTCAAGCTCAGATGTAAATTCATGTTCACGAGCTTTTTGATGTTTTGAATTACGAGATTTATTTTTTTTTAGCAACAACCACTTTGAATGGAGTTTCTCAATCTTATCAACGCAGTGTTTAATTAATCTTGTTGGTATGAGGGCTCTTCCCCATAACTGAGTCACCTCCTCAATTGTCATATGACTCGCACTACGCACTAAATTAAATTTATGCAAGTGCCAGTGAAAACGCAAAAGCACTTGCCGATTAGTAGGTAGTTGATTTAGTCTTAATAGAGATTCCACATCTCTTATACCCAAAAGGAAAACATGGTCAGACTGCCTTGTTGCAGGAGAATTGGACGCCATGGTTTCTTATAAGTTATTGATGAAATGTTTAAAACAGGTATCACTTTGGGTACTGTTATGAGAATTATTTCGTAATAATATTAAGTTTTGTCAATCTAGATCTTATTGATGATATTTTTCAGCATCTGTTTTAGATATTTGAAACACCTGCAACAAAGAAACAAAAATAATTATTAAAATATGGATTTTTTCGACTTTTTGTTATCAATCGTGAAACTTTGGGTTCTTTTAGCACCCTTTTCCCATCCATCAAAAAATCTGAAAAAATTACAGAGGTATATTGAACCCCATTCTAAAAAAATGGAGGGGTGCCCAGGGTGAATTTTTGAAGTTAGTTTTTTTGGGCTACCCAAATGTATATATATAAAAATGTATGTACGTTAAATTGTTTATTTATATATTTTCATTTGTTAACTAGTATACAAATTAAATTTAGCACAATTATATTATTGTTGTTGTAGCCCCCCTTAAGATGATCGCCGAAGGGGATCGAAATATATTGGGAAAACAAAAAAAAAACAAAAAAAAAATTGTTTTCATTACTTTTGGACCTAAACTTTTTTATATATGTAAATACTTCTAATCTGTAAAAGTTTTTTCTTGAAATTTTCCAATTTTTTACATAGAAGCCTTCAATTAATTTCTGTCAACAGGGATTGCTTAACTCTTTCTGCGATAAAAATGATTTCTTGATGAAAGAAATAATAATTATTTTATTATAATCATAAAAATATATGCTTTCGTGGATTTCCACTTACTAAATTGTTGTAGAATAGGATTTTCTAACTTTCGACCATATTGGCATATGCTTCCGAAATAGTGAGTACCAAATTTTCTACAATCGAAACGGGATAGATCAAATCCGAAGGGGACAGAATGGAACTCGAACAACGAATGCGTTCTACTTGAAAATGTCTTACAGAGTTCGAATCACTCGAAAGCGAACAAATTTTGTTTCGAATAGAACTACAGAGTGAGGGCCCAGCTCTGCAAAAAAATCCATCATTATCAAAAATTGACTGCCAGATGGCGTTGTTGTATATGGTAAAGTGAATAAAATAAGGAGTTTAAAGGACAGAAAAAGCAGCGTATTGTTAGCTTAATGGTTAGCAGTGCGTGCCAAAATTTCTCTGATGAGCGAAGTTCAGCAGCTTATGAAATGGATCTATAAGAAAAGCTATGGCGGTTGTCGTTTGGAAACAAATTTTAACAACTGTACATATCTTTCTGTTCCTTGTATATGCATTGGAATATTAGGATCATCTTGTGTTGGCTCATCATAATCTAAGAATTGCACCAAGTGATCGTATGGAATATTTCTTGTGAATGCCGGTTCAGATAGTAAATTATGGTCATTGAGATCAATCATATCAGTATAATCTGAAGCATTAAAATTGATATCATATTTTTTGTAAACTCTGAGTTTAGTTGGATCAAGTATTTTTTCTCGATAGTATAAAATTTTTTTGATAGCTCTATTCCGTACGGCTTTTCGATCATCAAATAACATTGTTAATAAAATGTTTTCTGGATGAGCGTAATATGAATTATTTTGGATTACAATATTAAGTCATTTACGTGGAAGGTATCGTGTCCAACGAATAAACTTTGATAAAAGTACACTGCCGTATACAACAGAATTATAGTATTTTACATTGAAACACATTGGCACATAAATTCTAATAATATAAAATGCTAGTTTTTGAATTTTCCGATGGTGTATTAGTTGTTATATATAGAGGTAATACTCTGCTTCTGGTCCTGGTTTTATGTTAGCTAAATCAACTGAAACAGAACCATTTAAAATTGCTTTGGCCATTTGATATAAATATTTAACATCTGTAGATAATTCTAGTTCTTGTTCATCACTGATCATACCAGGCATATTTTCCAATGCTATTGGTTCAAAATCACTTAAACCTGAAAAATAAATTTTTTAGATCAATTAAAATTAATATAATTTTCTTATTTTAATTTGATTGAAAAAATATTATAAAATAATTTTAACAAATCCATACCTGAAATTTTTCAGTCTTGAAGGTCTTTGAATATATTTCCACTTACTCCTCTTGGTCCACTCGTGACTGTTTTATCTAATGCTCTGAATAAATGACCAAATGGTAATTCATTGAAATGAAGCAAACATATAAACCAGTGCAGTGGGCTATTTAAATGCTTTTCAAAACGTCTTATAACACCATTTTCTCTTCCAGTATTAGCTGGTTCTCCATCGCTGCATATGCCAATTAATTGATCTATTGACAGTTTTTTGCTATTGAAGAATTCATTTAATTTTTTTAATTTGTGTTTTACACTTTCTTCTTCACCCAAATTAACATATCCAAGTAATTCAGCATTAGGCTCTTTTAGAACAACTAAATGGGGTTCTTTTACCATATTTGTATGAAATTTCTCATTAATTTTCTCTCTAGTTAATGAATAATTTTTTCTGCCATCGAAAGAAAATGCAGTTATGTTGGAATCTATGTATTGTTTACGAATCACTTCATCTCTAGCTTAAATTTTTTCTCTTGCAACTTTAGATTTATCCATTATGACAAGTTCACCACGAACATCTCGAAAATTTATATCTTCGAAAAGGGCTGTTGCTTAACATGAAGCAACTCTATCTGAAACACCGAATCTGTCACACATCATAGCATCTGTGTTTAATGCTTTCGTGATATTTTTCAATTAAAACATTTAGTTTTCTTAGAATACTACGTCTATCAATTAGTAGAATATTAAATTTATTTATTTCAACCAATTTATCAATTACATGAGGAGTTAAATTTTTATGCGAAAACATGTTACTTTGAATTTTAGCATGATCACCTAAAAAAAATAAAATCTTAAAATGTCACGACTAGACGGTAAATTCAAATTATTTAATTCACTTGATAAACCAAATGAAATAATATCGTGTTCAAGTATATGTGATAAAGTGGATTCAATTGAAGTATTCATGTATTCATGAAACGAGCTCAAGGCCAAGAATAATAATTTTTCACTTTTGATGTAGAAGGATTTGGCTCATCCATTTTAAATTTAAATACAAAAATTTTGCTGTCTGAATGAAAGTTGTTGGAAATGTTCTGAACTTATTTTAGTGGTAAAGAAAAGAATATTAGAAGCTATGAATATTTGTTGGCCAAACTCTACATTCATGTGGCAAATATTCTATTTTGCAAAAGTGGGGGACTCGAAATCGGACTTAGAGCTATGGTGTCTCCAGCAATTTTTCTAAGAATCATCTGTAGATTACGTTTTTGCTATACTCCTGATGCAAAAAAAAATCCATCCATACAATTTGACCCGCTTTAATACATATATATATAGACAAAAATTCCAAAAACTGTTTCTTTGGATTCTATTGGCTTAATAATGATCCATACTATCAATTTTTCTGCAATTTCTGCAATGTACGGACATCGAATTTATTATACGCAACGACTAAAACCATTAGTGCTGCTGACCAAAAATTAACTTGGCTATATTTGACAAATTGTAATTTCTTGCTTTCTCTTTTGGCGCTTCCTCTTCTTTTATCCTTATATATTCTAAATTTACATATTTTAGGACGACTCCTAACGGCACATGCAAATGTAGATACATTTTATACTCGGAGGGTTGCCAACCACTTAAAGCCGAGTCTTCGGCGTGGCAATACGAGAAATGTTGGCTATGGTTTCCGAGGTTAGATTTTTATCAGACTATTTTAAATTATGAAGGCCATGAGGAAAGTTTATTTCGACTCTTAGGAAAAAATACTCTTAGGAAAAAATTTACCTCCATTTATGCATGGGTTAGTTAACCAAAACGCTACCTCCATTAAATCGAATTTACCCAAATAACAAAGCAATTTTCATACATTTTCTACAGTTACAAGAATGTAATTGTTATTTTAAGGTTTCATGAGTGTGAAATGTAACGAAATTTATAAGCAAAATTTCTTTTTCAGGTACAACCAGAGGCCATAACTTCCCTCCAATATTGTATACAGCGCCCAGAAGATCTACAATATATTGATGAAGATAGCTATTATCAAAGCGTGCCCCAGAAGTGAAATTCTCCAATCACTACAGCAACAGTTTCAACTTAATCACACCAATAATTATCACTGAAGCAATACCATCTAACTTATTTACTTAGAATTGAGATTTCATAATTGCTACAAAATCATGCCCACCTTTGCATTTGATCATTAGACATAACACTTATAAGAAAAGAAATATAAAATTGGAAGTGTCATTAGCAACCCAACATACATATGTGGTCAACAGCGGCAGTTGCCGCTGCGCATATTCATGCTGCTTTTGCTGCCGCCGCTGCTGTTGCCAGTGGAAATAAAAACATCATTATAGACAGTAGTTGTGCCTCGATCCTCTGTGAAACAACTGATACTGTAAAGTCGGAAGGGGCGAAAGCCAAAATTGAGCAATCCAGTAATCACGGAAGGATAAACTGTACACAGTCGACAATATTCCGTGATATTAATTTAGGTGATATTTCACCAGCATCGGCATCTATGCTTATGTTGTCATATGCGAACGATAGTGCTGGTGTTACACCACCAGAATCGCCTATGGATCATGTGAATAAATACGAAGAGCCACCACTGAATGTTAACGACATTATTAACTCAAATGTACGTTCGTTATCACCCCCAAACGAAGAAGAAACATTTCAAGCGGAGGCTTGTGACAGTGGAGGAGTGGTTGAAATGCCTGTAGAAGAAGATGATATACTTCAAACAGACACACCACTTAACTTGTCTAAACATAAGTTTTCGCCATGTTCATCGCCACCAGCTTTTACTTCTAATGCTTCTCTTTTACAAAATCAAAGGGAGGCCACATCTCCGATGTCATGGTCAGCTTCAGATGAAAACACATCTGGAAGTAGGACTACCAATGATAATAATAGTACCAATGATCAGATGAGAGTATCAGCAGCTGCGGCAGTAGCAGCGGCTGCTGTGGCTGGCTTGCCATGCCAATTTTTGTCGTACCAAATGCAGAATCATAAAATTGCAAAAGTAGGATGTACGTCACCCAGCGTCAATCAGGCTGGCATCAATTCTATGTCTCCTGAAACAAGAGTAAATATTTCAGCTTGTCGAATATGGAATTCAGCAGTGAGCGGTCCGGAAGAGCCTACAACATCTACGGTTTTGCAAGATAAAAACCATCAACAACAGCTGCACCAACAAATAGCAAATGGAGCTCCAATTATTCAAATTACCCGAAGCTCTAGTGACGATGCCAATATTCATGAGGAAGACTCCACTATAGAAAATATATGCTATACGAACACCACGACTCGTGTTGAATCTATACTTAAGCCCGTTGAGGATAATGATCAAGCGACTGAATTCTCAGACCCTATGGCTGCAGTAATGGTGTTGCCATCACAACAATCACAGCAAACCCGTAATCATAATCATTACACCCACCAAAATCCACGTCTACATGCTTCCCACAACTTGGCTCCTCCACCGACGCGCAAACGGCATCAAGCAAAACATCAACAACACAAACAAGGAGATATCGTGATGAGAGCAACTGAATTTAGTTACGATACCAGCTGTAAAAAGAAAAACGCGTTGATAACCCCAGCCAACCCACAGTTGAAAGGTGATATGGGCCATACCAAGCCACATATAAAAAGGCCAATGAATGCTTTTATGGTGTGGGCAAAAGATGAGCGCCGTAAAATATTGAAAGCCTGTCCTGACATGCATAATTCGAATATTTCTAAAATTCTGGGAGCACGTTGGAAAGCTATGTCTAACGCAGATAAACAACCATATTATGAAGAACAGTCGCGACTATCCAAGTTACATATGGAGCAACATCCAGATTATCGTTATAGGCCACGCCCGAAACGGACTTGTATCATTGATGGCAAAAAGATGCGTATTTCGGAGTATAAATTGTTGATGCGTAACAGGCGTGCAGAAATGCGCCAGTTATGGTGTCGTGGTCAACTCGTGACAGGCGGAACAACGGACAGTAGTTGTAGCAGCACAACTGCTATAAGAAATACGGGAGCTTTCTTGAGCGCTACAGACATCATTGTTAGTGGGAACCACGCGCAACTACCGCCAACAGGGTATCGCTTTCGAGACATTCGACATGCGGTTACCGGCTCAGCAACATCATCTGCATCAATGTTGAAAGAATGTGAAAATCAATTTGATAATTGTAGCACAACAACTGAAATTGGGTCCTCGCCATCTTTAAATGCCGTACCATGTCATAGCACCATTTATTGCTATCCACCTGATAGTATGTCTCCATCGGGACTTTCATCTGATGGTAACACCCCCAGTTTCACTTCTCGTGATGTCGAGTGAAAAATCTCATAAGCAAATACAATTTCTAAAAGGAATAGAATTAAAAGTAAAACTGATTTATTACAAGACAGCATAAAGAAGGTATAATTGATGGCGAGACTGGATGAAGGTGCTATGTCGCAAAATAACATTTTCGACAAAATTGATTTAACTGGTTTTAATTTTTGTACAAACGTAAACGAACATCCTTTCTTATTCCTAAAACTATCGATATATGTATGTATGTGAGCATAAAATTAGGGATTTGCCATAACACTTTTATCCAAGCACGTATTCATGTACTGAGCCATACCTATATCATTAAATATCTTTGGTCCTATGCAATAACCGCTTAAATCTCTTACTTCGATTTTACAGATTAATATTTCTCGTAGCTCCCTTCTTAAAGCCGCATATGTAGAGTTCTTCCGCCAAATTCTGTTCTGAAGAATTAAACAGTTTCCCAATGGTTGAAAAACAATGCCTAGACGCTGCGAACTTTTGCCGGCCTCTGTGTTTGCTAAAATTACGTCCAACTAATTCGCTCTATATATTTAGATTTGCCATATGAAAAAAAAGAAAACAGAAGAAGAAATTAAAACGCTTATACATATAGAACTAAGGAACGATCTGGCAAACTATAATAAATAAATATAATTCTGGGGTTTATGTTTTGACAAGGTGAAGTTCGATACGCTTAGCAGCTATTATTATTTGGACCACAATTTCTATCAACAAATAAAGGTAAAACGAAATATTAACCTGTGCAAGAATTGCTCTTAAAGCTGTTTACATCAGTAAATTTCACAGTCAACTTTTTTTTATCATCCAAGTTGCGGGGTGTAAACGGGTTTTGCAATGATTGCATGAAATAAGTTTGTAGGCAGCCAACGTTGAATCAACATCTTTTGTAATCAACATCTTGTGAAATTGATTCCAAAGTTGACTAATGCAAACAGAGCTTTAGGAAAAGCTAGATATATATCCATTGGGTACCTTCCATGATACATTTTACAAAGGTTATTAAAAAATGCATTCAACGTCGGAGCTTTATTTGAGGCTGAACAGCTCATAATAGTTTGTTTTTACAAATTGATAATGTTATGACCTGTTTTTCTTTAAATATGCATTTTTGGCGTTATATTGTAATTCTCTTTAAATCAGGTTGGATTATCAATTTCAAGTTTTTCTTGTGTGTACGGGGGACTCGAATTCGAAGCTTAAGCGGTTATTGCAAGGGAGCACCAATTGTTACACTATATAACAATTTAAAAAAAAGTCGAGTAATTTGGAATGCCATGTAACTTTTATTGTGGTTCTAAAAAATAATATTAACCTTATATATATAATTCCAAGTACGTTGTCCACATACCCAATTTTTAGAGCCAAATCAACCATGTTGGGATTAAATAATAACGTCGATGCCAATTTTGAAAATTTTCACGTCAATTGGAAATGCCAAGGGAGGTGAAGCGAACCTGCACCATTTTTTTTCTATTTCAGTCGGCGCATCCCACTACTGCCGGATCCGAGTGTCGATGGAAAAACCTTCGACTGGTGTTTCTTTGTACATTCGTTTAGCATGAACCAGACAGCGAAGCCTTTTGCATTTAATGGGCTCTAGGGTGTTTTTTCGTCTTATCTCGTACAGAATCAGGGAAATATTTCCGAGGACTTTTCACTCGAATATATACAAATTCATTTATACAAATATGGTTTTAATATACTTTTTAGCAGAAAGCATGAACAAATAAATATTCAAGAATATATTCACTAGTTAGAGCACATATAAAAATATAGTGCCTCGGCGACCGAGCTTTGCTCGGCATTTTTAAAGGTTGCCATACGATTTAGTTTATTCAGATAATCATCAATTAAGATATTCTGGTTGTTTGTATGAATAATTTCACTTACCAGCAGTGGAGCGTTCTAAAGATATATCTTGATAATAAAAATATGCTTAAAATTTTTTATTAGTAACAAAGTTTGAATACACATAATTACTCCTTGGTGGCTGCTCAAAGAATTTTTTGACAAGTTTTTACAAGATTCCTTGCTTGTATGGTTAGCAGCTGTCGATTGTTATCACATAATCGAGAAAGATTAGGGTCACATGGGTGTATTTGTAGGTTAGAGCTCTATATATCGGTCAACATTCTGTGATCTGTTCTTTATTTTTAAAGATAGGACTATGCTTTTTATATTCAATACATATGAAATCTTATGAACACTTCCTTCATTACCATGTTCCGAGTACGTTTCTTTCTTCCGAAAACATTACTTTAAATGTATTTGGTCACTTAACTCTTGAAACGCCACATATAATATACCATGCATGAACATCGATGAATTTAGCTCCAATCCGACAGACTCAAAAGTTTCTGCCGGATCTTTATGCGCAGTCATGGCAAATGTTGGGTACTGGAAGTTGCATCTTAGCGGCCCCTTGGATGAGTGCGATTTTTAGTACATGAACTTCTTTGTCGGATTTTTCTTGTCGAACAAAAGTGGCAACCCCACTTGGAAATATATTTTTTTTTTAATACGTAGGGAAATACCTTTCGCTTGTTACCCATATTGGCATATATCATTTCTTTTAAAAAAATCTGATAGGTGGCAACTCCGTAAAAACTCCTACAAGGCAACACCTACATACGAATTCTCAGAATGTGGTACCCTATGTACATACCAAATTTCATCCAAATCGGTTAAGCCATTTTCGAGATATTCGAATATACAAATATATAAGAATAGCTCGTTAAGAGTTCAAAGATATAATAAGCTCAAATGGCAACAATTAGTGGCAATCCTACTTAGAAATGTATTTTTTTTCCAAAACGCAGGAAAAAACCTTTCTTTTGATACCCATATTGGCATATTTTATTTCATTTAAAAATGCAGATAGGTGGCAACCCTAAAAAATAACCTATGAGGCAACACCTACGTACAAATTCTTAGAATGTGGTACACTATCTACATACCAAATTTCATCGAAATCGGTTGAGCGGTTTTCGAGATAGTTGTTAAGTAGTTACCCTAAACAGAAAATGTATATAAAAACCTCAATAAGTGGCAACCACACTTAGAAATATTTTTTTTTGAAATACGAATGAAAATATCTTTGGTATGATATCCATATTGGCATCCTTTATCCCATATAAAAAAACGACATAGGTGGCAACCCCAAAAATATAACATATGTGGCAACACCCAGGTAAAAATTCTTAGAATGTTGTACACTATCTACATACCAAATTTCATCCAAATCGGTTGAGCCGTTTTCGAGATAGTCTGGATATACAAATATACAAGAATAACTCGTTTAAAGTAATAAGATAAGATATTATTAAAGCAGTGATGCCTACAGGTGTCCTAAGGGGTGTAAGTCTCATGCATAAGACTTAAATTGCACTGCGTATGTTTCCATGTTTATTATACCTTTCATGAACATGAAATGGTATTATAACTTTGGTCCGATGTTGTAAGTATGAGAAGAAGAAGAGATATACCCACCAATAAGTATACCGAAATGATCAGGGCGATTAGCTGATTGGGCCAAAATAACATATAGCCCCCAGTTAATCGGTAGTTCCGATAAATGGGTTTCGGGCTGTATATTTCGCAGTTAACAGGCTAGGAACGTAAAATTTGCAGGTTTGGTAGTTTTTATATAATTAATATGTGTAGTGAAAAACAGCCAGATCAGACCTACATAACATATAGCTCCATTGCAATAGTTTGGGCTATGTATCTTTAAATTAACAATTTTGTAGAGTCTGTACTAATTGATCGGGTATTCATGAAAGGTATAAAGTCTTCGGCACAGTCGAAGGCAGCCCTTTCCTTACTTGTTTTTCATTGAGGTGTATATTATCAACTTTAATTATTCAAGAAAACTTTGAGAAATTCGGTTAAGGATCCAAGTCTTTTAAAATTGTAATATATCTCCGATTATTATTTTATAAAGCGCCAATTTGATAGCGTTTCCTCAATAACTTACTAAATATGTTCTACGCATACCAAAGAAGTTCGATTAATATTTTAAATAGATAAACTGTTAATTTCTTTCCACTTTTGTGTTTCGATACAAATTCATCATAATTTATTATGGACCAGAATAGTTGAAGAAAACTTTTTAAAATTGAATACCTAGAAGTATTACAAACACAAAATGAATGTAGGCAAAGGTTAAATTATAAAATAAATATAAAGGTTATTCAAAATTCCTGTTGAACTCATCATAACTTTTTGGAAATCGAGTTATTAAGTGTTAGCAATTCATAACTCGAGACTGCGCACGCCGATTTTGATGATTTTTGGCATAGTTGTCAATAATGTCGTTTTCTTTCCTTTTTCAAATTATGAATAAGTTATTTGTGAAACCTATTATCACATATTGAAATATTAACAACTCTAGAATAAGAGCTTTAAGGATTTTCGAGATTCACTACATTGTTATGGGAAATAACAGGCACCGCTTGAATTAAGCTAAGACAATCTGTAAGGATTATTCAAATGCCCTGAATCTAACGAAGTTGAGTAGTTAGATTTTAAGAAGTAGGCAAACATACTAGCAATTTCATCAGCATCCTGAGGGAAACCCTTTTGACTTCCTCTTCGAATTAACGAAGCTGTGAAACTCAAAGCAAACATTTTGTATCGCATAATATTAGTAAAATGGAGAATACTTTCTTTAATACCTTCATAGTATTCAGGCCAAGTTATTTTTGAGACTTCCGTGATAAGCTCAGAAAAATTTGCTTTCCAAACAGGAATCTGCTAGCAGGAACTTTTTCTTTCGTAGAACTGTCTCCCGGCAGACAGTAAGATTCTATACACTCATCGAAAGTGCTTATTACATATACGGGTGGCTAATGAAAGCCGCTACCAAAAAAAAATTAAATAACTTTTTTTCTATTTAATGAATCTGGTTAATTTTTTTTTTATTTTGCAGATTGACTTTTACATTTAACAAAAATGGATAACTGGGACACTGAAACAAGAATTTGGATTGTCCGCCGCTATCACGCACTGGAGTCCTTAGTTTCGGTTCAAAGAGAGTATAGGCGCACGTTTGGCGGCAATCCTCCGAGCAGATGGACCATAATAAGACTTGTAAGCAATTTTGCCGAGCATGGGACAGTCAACAGAAGACCTTACCATCGAAACCCTTCAGTTCGAACGGAGGAAACAATCGCTGCTGTAGCTGCTGCCATACAAAACAATCCACGTGTTTCGACAAGAAGCTTATCTGCTCAAATGGGTGTAAGCAGACAGTCATTACAGTCAATTATGCACAAAGATTTGGACTTATTCCCATATAAAATTCAAATGGCCAACAAACTGAACGCTGCAGACTTGCCGATTCGCTTGGAATTTTGCCAGTAGATGCTTCAAATGGTGGAAGAGGATGGAAACATGTTGAACTGTCTTTTCATGTCTGACGAGGCCCATTTCGATTTAAACGGCAACATAAACAAACAAAATTGTCGAATATGGAGTGCTTCCAACCCACAGATACTCCATGAGACGGAATTGCATCCACTTCGTGTCACAGTGTGGTGTGCAGTTTCATCACGCTGCATTGTCGGGCCCTACTTCTTCGAATAAAACGGTCACACCGTTACGGTTACTGGAGACCGTTACTTGAGCATGTTGAGAGAGTTTTTCTATCCAGAATTACGCCGAATGAGAATTTCTTTCAACTCTGTGTGGTTTCAGCAAGATGGTGCAGCTCCTCATATAGCCCAACCTGTTATGACAGAATTGCGACGAAAATTTCCCAATAAGCTGATATCCAGAAACTCCACATTCCGTTGGCCACCCAGGTCGCCTGACCTTACTGCACCTGACTTTTTCTTGTGGGGTTATTGCAAACAGGAAGTCTTCAAAGCAAAACCAACAAATTTGAATGAACTAAGGCAATCCATTCGAGAAACAATTGCGGCTATTCCTGTCTCAACTCTCCAAGCAGTAATGAACAACTTTTTGGTAAGATGCCGCACATGCATCGACGAGCAGGGGGGGCATTTAAATTCCATTATTTTTAAAACTAATTAAGCTATATTTAATAAAATTTAATGAGCTTTAACATGCATAAAAGAAAAATGAATTCCATACACTGAAAAAAAAAATTATTTGAGTTTCTTAATGTAGCAAAATTCATCAGCCACCCTGTATTAATCACAAATAACTGTCAAACTGCTCGTCGATGCATGTGCGGCATCTTACCAAAAAGTTGTTCATTACTGCTTGGATAGTTGAGACAGGAATAGCCGCAATTGTTTCTCGAATGGATTGCCTTAGTTCATTCAAATTTGTTGGTTTTGCTTTGAAGACTTCCTGTTTGCAATAACCCCACAAGAAAAAGTCAGGTGCAGTAAGGTCAGGCGACCTGGGTGGCCAACGGAATGTGGAGTTTCTGGATATCAGCTTATTGGGAAATTTTCGTCGCAATTCTGTCATAACAGGTTGGGCTATATGAGGAGCTGCACCATCTTGCTGAAACCACACAGAGTTGAAAGAAATTCTCATTCGGCGTAATTCTGGATAGAAAAACTCTCTCAACATGCTCAAGTAACGGTCTCCAGTAACCGTAACGGTGTGACCGTTTTATTCGAAGAAGTAGGGCCCGACAATGCAGCGTGATGAAACTGCACACCACACTGTGACACGAAGTGGATGCAATTCCGTCTCATGGAGTATCTGTGGGTTGGAAGCACTCCATATTCGACAATTTTGTTTGTTTATGTTGCCGTTTAAATCGAAATGGGCCTCGTCAGACATGAAAAGACAGTTCAACATGTTTCCATCCTCTTCCACCATTTGAAGCATCTACTGGCAAAATTCCAAGCGAATCGGCAAGTCTGCAGCGTTCAGTTTGTTGGCCATTTGAATTTTATATGGGAATAAGTCCAAATCTTTGTGCATAATTGACTGTAATGACTGTCTGCTTACACCCATTTGAGCAGGTAAGCTTCTTGTCGAAACACGTGGATTGTTTTGTATGGCAGCAGCTACAGCAGCGATTGTTTCCTTCGTTCGAACTGAAGGGTTTCGATGGAAAGGTTTTCTGTTGACTGTCCCATGCTCGGCAAAATTGTTAACAAGTCTTATTATGGTCCATCTGCTCGGAGGATTGCCGCCAAACGTGCGCCTATACTCTCTTTGAACCGAAACTACGGACTCCAGTGCGTGATAGCGGCGGACAATCCAAATTCTTGTTTCAGTGTCCCAGTTATCCATTTTTGTTAAATGTAAAAGTCAATCTGCAAAATAAAAATAAAATTAACCAGATTCATTAAATAGAAAAAAAGTTATTTAATTTTTTTTTGGTAGCGGTTTTTATCAGCCACCCTGTATAAGGCTAACCTTCTGCCTTTTTATAAAGCTAATGAACATACATAGTGAGCTTGGTTTTAGACTAGTTATCTAGAAACAAGTTCCTTTTTAGACAGACGATCTCAACAAACGTTCAAAGCGCAGAGAAGAGGGACTATTCAATATCAGGACCGTTGTTCGGGAGGTTGGAGAAGAGACCATGCAGATATATTTTGTCCCGAGAAAAATTATAAGGGTGCATAAGCCACTTGTTGTAGCCGTCGTGGGGTATGGCGAGGATTCATTGAAGTATTCGAGAGTATCGTTTGTAATCGCAACTTCCTAAGTACAGCCACGCACAGTCGGTAAACTCTTTAGTCAGCTCCCGGCCAGTGTTTGTAGGAACAATCACCTGTTGCTGAATGTTTACCCGGTATGTGGGATGTCTCTACATGACAACATCCATCTGTTTACCTCTTCGACGGAGCAGAGTCGTCTAACACCAATTTCCCTCTGGTTCAAAATATTGAAACCACTGGGATCCTTAGACTTCCGTAAGAAGATGTTGATAATAATGGCAGGAAAGGAAAATGATGAATAGGCAGGGCGAAGGATCGCTACAACAACATCGACTTTGACGAGAAAGTCTACTCTCACATATTTATAACAATAAATCAGGCCGATAACCTCCGAGGAGATTAAGACCGAGCTTTTTCTCCCAATTTGTGTTCTATTGCTTATAATTCTTCCCACAAGTCGGTGGGACCTACATATTTTACGACGACTCCGAACGGCATCTGCAAACGCAGATTCATTTTTGCTGGAAAAATTTTTAGTATCAGAAATACACTCGGAGGGTTGCCGACCATATCCAAACATTTTGGTGTTGCTTGTCCCATCCACCACACAAAGGTGACCACCAAGTCTATATCCATGGTACAAATAAATAGGAAGGACCCACAGCATTAGGAAAGCCAGAAAAGTGGACTTGTTTATTTCTTATTTCTAATAACTTTATAATATGTAAATCACAATTTCTTCTGCATGCGACGTAACCGACATAGAGGCCAATAAATATTTCGAGGAAGCTTCCGCTCGAATATTCCTGGAGCTGTTCCATTTCAATAACATAAATATTTATATTTAATTCATTACATGAACAACCCGAAAACCTGCTTTTTATCTAGATACAGATTTTGAGAATGTAATACTATGATTTTATATTCAATATGACCCACAATAAATGGTACTTGACTTACCATGTTAACTTTCACTTTACGTAGTGTTATTAAGTACTTAAGCAATTTGAACCATGTGCCATTCGTTTTACACAATACAAAGTTCACAAATAACGCAAAATATTTGTAAATACATACTTATAAGCATGTATACTTGCAGCCAATTAAGTTTTTATCCATTTAAGCTATAGTTTAGTTATTTATTTAGTGTTCACATATTTTTAATATTTCAGCATATAAATTGTAAACACATACATACATAGAAATGAAAAGAAACAAAAAATATTGTAAAACTAATATGGGATGAGTACCATTTCGATATTAATACCAATTATATTGTGCCATATACACGACTTCAAGTAGTTTAAATTATTTAAATATATTTCGCCCATGTGCCATAAGCATGGATTTATATACCCTCACCCCATTGACAATTTAAAAATAAATGAATATACATATGTAAGTAATCTTCTTATTTAATGGGTAAAGTTGTAGTGCTACAAATTCGAAAGTATTGTGGATTTTCTTATGTGTTGATGTAGCCACTTTCAGTACCAATCTACTTAAACATTCTTTAGGTACTTATGACTAATTCGCGACACATTTAATATATCGTCGCTCCCAATCAATTGAAAAGTTTTAGTTTATATTATATTTCTTTACCACTATCTTTTTACCACAGAAAAGTATACAGCATGGAAGAGTCGTTGTTGTGGACTCCCGCCGTTTATTCATTTATATTCATGAACTTTCATACATGTATAAAGATTTGCATATTTAATTTGTATCCCCATACTCTGTTTTATGTTTTCGTACTCTGATTTAGATTCTCATACTCTGCTTCATGTTTTCGTGCTTTGACTTAGTTGCATACTCTGACTTAATATCTTATATATAAATAGACAAGATGAATGCAAAGTACAACCGTTTTCTGCTAAACTATAATTCTAAGGTATACAAATTATATATGTATAGATAGGAAATTTTGAGGTGTACTTTCATCCGTAAATAAAAAAAAATTTTTAAATCATTTTAATATAAAAAATTTAACATAAAAGTCACACCACTACACATTCACTTATTCACACTATAGACACGCTGTGTGTGTGTGTACTTGCTTTTTGTGTACTATGCTGAATCGTGAGCATGGCCGAGGAGTTGCTTTGTAGGAAAAAATTAAGAGCCGTAGTAGTGTGAGTAGACTTGCCATGCATGTTTTTGTGTTATTCGTGTGGTCGGCTCTCACTGTGAGTGCGAAGAGTTGGTAGTGGACCAATGAAAAATAAGTATTCGCACTATAGATACTCTGTTGTGTCATGCATTTATGCTTTAGTTGTTGTTATGGTATTGATTACTGGCTACGATGCCCAGTGTCAGCTGCTCTCATGAGAGCACGAAAAGTTGCTTTGTTGGATACATTAAACAAGCAATGTAAAATATGAGCAAATATGTAAATATGTACAAACAGGGTTTACCAAAAAAAAATAAATGATTACCCATAAAGAGTATTAAACACCGAAGAAAATTAAAGGAAAATAGAGGAAAGGAAAAGAATTGAAAGGAAGGAAAATAAAAGGAAGGAAAAGGAAAGGAAAGGAAAGGGAAGAGAATGGAAAGGATAGGAAAGGAAGGAAAATTAAAGGAAAGAAAGTAATGGTAAGGAAATGAAAGGAAGGGAAGGGAAAGGAAAAGAAGTTTGAGGAAAGTAAAAAATAAAATAAGAGAGTAAAAAAAGAAATCAAGGAAAATAAAAATATGTTAGAGGAAAGGAACGACATAGAAAGGAAGAAAAAAGGCGGATAAAACATACCTACAGCAAAAAAATAAAATAAAATAAAGTTTATTGGTTGAATTTCAACCACTGGGCGAACTCTAGTATAGATAAACAGGCGAATGTATGCTGCTAATATCCAAACTCTCTGCTTTGCTTATGTACAAGGTGGCGCAAAAGTAAGCTTCCGATGTTCAGCATATCGGTTGTGGCACGTGCAGTGTGTGCTGTTGCACCGTCTTGTTGGAACCACATGTTTTCCAATCCCAATTCATCAAGTTGCGGCAAAAAGAACTCGTTGATCATTGCTCTGTAGCGCTCACCATTCACAGTAACCGTTTGGCCCCTACCGATTATTGGTCAAATAAATAGTCAGCAATATTCCGCGTTCGGGAGCAGTGTAGCGTAACATTGTTTATTAACGTGTATTTCGCATGTGTTTACTACACAAATGTCAAAACAGAACTGACTTTAGGGGCCAATCGCAAAATTTATAGCATTTACTGATAGGAGGATTACTTTTGCGCCACCTTGTACATACATATTAATTTACGGTAGTTCATCACAGTTTGTGTAACGGACAATACAGTACTGTCTCTTTGCTTCGCTGTTCGTGCAATACAAATGTACATAATGTGTCAATCTCCTCGTTTCTATTGTGCTACATTTGTAATTGTAACTTGGCTAAATATTTAGCTGACCGGTAAGCACAATTCAATGTCAAATTTAGTTGCCGACCAAATAGAACACAGGAAAGACACACTGCGGTAAGTAGCTCCCTTTTGTGTTTGTAATACTTTATTAAATGTTAATTTTGTCTTAAGAAATAAACTGAGTGATTGGCGGAATGGTTTCAACAACTACGTAGCCTTATTTATTTTCGTTTTCCACTACTCAAGTTAAATTCGCCAGCGGGTCGGTAACAAATTTCTTTATTTCGCAGTGAAATTTATTTTATTTCACTGACTGGCCGCCATATTTATTTGCATTGTATTTCTGGAAGTTTGTCTGAACATATGCGCACATATTTGTAATTGCCGCCACAAACATACAATAGCCGTAGCCGAAATAATTTTAAACATATGTGACACTGAATTTCCTTTGCCTAGTGAGGAATAATTTAACAAGCCTGCCGTTTATTGTCACAGTAAATGCGTGCATGTGCCATATTACATGCGTGAAAGTTTGAGCCGATACGAACAACAGAATTCAACATGGCTGCACCAGCAAACACCTCAGTTTCAAAAGCCGCTACATCTGCCTCAGTAGGCGCTTCACCGAAGTTATCACCAGAAGCTGGGCCAGACGCTGGCGCCACTGCTTTGCCAAACCCTCCTGTAGCCGAGGGCGTTAGTACTCGTGCATCTTCAGCCGCACAAGCCACGTTTCAGGCTATGCAAACACGTATCGCAGGTCTTGAACGCAGTCTGAGAGTTGCCCAACAGAAGATACAAGAACAAGAATCAGCAAACGAAGCCTCACGCGCTGATGCACAAAGCATAGTCAACGCACCCAGCAATGGTTCTGCCAACGAATTTATTTTGCCATCATTGAGCCAACCAATGACACAGTCCTAGTTACTTCAGCCGCAATTACCGACTGTGCCAATAACTGCTACCAATGTAGATGTTGCTCAGCTGTCGTTACCGCTTCATAATGCAACACGTTGTCCGATATATACTGCCACTCCTTCCTCGGCTCCTATTTACAGAGCTTCAACAAACGGCTCTTTCGTAACAACAACAAATAATATGTATTCACATTTGCCACCACATGACGTATTTACTAGTGTAGTGTACTCATACAAACATATGTACATAGCGTGCAACAGCCACGACCTACATGCATGTCTGTTTGTATAGCCGCATTTGAAAAATGCATTTAACACCTTTGACCAATAGCGTTGCTTAAAGTATGTCAATACTTTAGCTGAGCCAGCATTCATTCTAGAGTTCTGCTTGGTCTGACGCTAAGCGCTTCTATTGGCTAATGCAAGTAATTGTCAAGCTGAAGTTGAATTCAGCTTCATAGAAGTCGAGAAAGAGGAGGAGTCTAGCAAATCACTTTCTGTGACAAATTTGTGTATAAATAGAATAAGATTTGTCAATAAAGATTCAGACTTTATTTGATGTGAACCATACGCTCACCAAATTATTTTCTCAAACTTATTCCGGCTGTCTCCCCGATAGCCTATTTGATCGGCCAAATCCCTCCGGCCTTTACAATCAGAGAGATCTCCCTTAAAAATAAAAGCACTGACCCCCTTAGGACCACCACATGGCGATCCTGCCCCACGACCAGTGGAATTTCTGATTACACCAATCCTGTGACAATCCCTTTTAATTCAAGGTCCAGATGAATAACGAAGAAATCATCAGCCAGGCTAAGTTCGATGAAATTTTTCTAAAATACACGGAGCCTTATGTGCCCGAACCAACAAATGAGCCATCAGAAGCATACCCAACCTACCTACCCACTCCAATAAATGAAGGTCCGAAAAGGTTGACCATAGAAGAATGCAAGGCTAGGCAGTCCGAATACAAAAGGCCGACAGAAACAACAGAACAACCAAAGCAAAAAAAGAAGATCCTAAGTAGAAGGCATTTCAAGGAACGACAGGCAAAAGCCATTCTATATAATCAACTTAATCTAGAATATAGAAAAGATAACAAAATATGTATTATTAAGAAGCTTAAGATGTTGAGGTATAAAAATTAGTATAAATAAAATTAATACAAAAAAAAAAAAAATGTCTAAATAGATAACGTAAAACTTCTAGAATTTGATATGGGCTCTCAGAAATCGAAAATAAGTGACCCCAAGGCCAATGTGGTCAATGAAGTTGTACTAGAAAACAGACAAAATGGCTCCACCAGCCTTGTAGAGACACTGTTAATAATAATAAGAACAGTTTTGATTTTTAACTTAATTTTAAAAATCCATAAAATATATAGGAGCCAATTGAAGAAGGCAATAAACCAAAACATTAAGAATGAACAAGTTTAAACAATGAGTACCTGGCAGAAAGTGGAGGAAAAGATAAAAATTTCAGAAGAGAAGTTCAATAAATCTTATAAATGCCTGAATAAAGCAGTAAGAGTTAGAGAAGAAACATTCCGTAAACACATTGAAATCCTTTTTACTGAATTAGAAGCCATAAGAAGCATTTCCAATGCACATTTTGAAAAGCTCACCAAAGAGCACAAAGGAATTGTATTGGACATATTCTGGCACAAAAGAGACAAAATATTAAGAATTACATCAAAATACGAATATGAGATAGAAATCACTCATACAATTGAACAAAATATCGAACTTCCAGCAGACATTTTTAACCACAGCCCAGAAATTCATATAGTCACAATGTCACAATTTAATCTACAATTAGCTTCAAAGTCAATTCCTAACATTTCAGGAAATTACAAAGAGTTAGATGCATTTCTGAAAATTATTGAAATCATCTACAATGACTTGGAAAACACTGCAAAAGCGGCATTGATTGATTTTGTAATTTACGTAAAGCTAAGTCAAACGGTAAAGACAGATATCACCGCAATATCGATCCCAAAAACTTTTCAAGAGTTAAGTACATCCCTTAAAAATAAATACAAAAGTACAACTACAATACCCCAAATTCAAAATCAATTATCTAACCTCCACCAAAGGAAGTTGAGTATCCTGAATTATAAAAATAAAATTTTACAACTAATTTCGGAACTAAACAATCTACAGATAGGGCAACTAGGCGCGAGTGCATCCTCTGAACAGAAAGCACTTATCGCCAACCTAAATAAGCAATACAGTCTTACGGTGTTTAAAAATGGGCTAAACGAAAGCTCAAAACAGACGGTATTTGCAGCACTACCTAAAACTTTTGACAGCGCTGTTAACCTGGCTCTAGAGCTAGAGCGAGGAACACAAAACAGCAGCCGAAATGTAATGTTCTTCAGAAATGAAAGACACAACTGGAACAACAATTACCAGAATACGTATAGGCAGCAAAACAATGGAAATAGAAACCATTATCAGCCTAGCTATTCCATTAATAACAATGCTAAACAACAGAATGTTCCAAGGAATGTGCCCAACCAAACACAGAACGGCAATTCCAATAGGTATGTGAATACTTCCAGACTTTGACAAACCTTTTATACTAACAACAGATGCTTCTGATTTTGCATTAGAAGCCATACTATCACAAGGAGAAATTGGTCACGATTTACCAATTTCCTATGCAAGCAAATCTCTTCAAAAACATGATATCAACAAGCCAATTATCGAAAAGGAACTGTTGGCAATTCATTGGGGAATAAACTATTCTAGAACATACCTGTATGGTAGAAAATTTATTGTTGTAACTGACCATAGACCCCTAGTATCACTATTCTCACATAGAAATCCGTCATCGAAAATGACGAAAATTAGAATAGATCTATCAGAATATGATTTCGAAATTGTATACAAACAAGGTAAAATTAACACAAATGTTGACGCACTATCACGAATTAAGTTAGATAGTGACGTACTTAAATCAATGATGCCCACTAGTAAAATTGAAAAAGAAGAATGCTATCATAAATATAGACAGCGCTTACAAAAACAAAATAAGTGATTATACAATGTATAATATACATGTAAAATGTATTTTAGCTCAGAATAGTCAAGACGGTAGTTCATTTGTTTTGTTTGTGTAATCTTTGTGGTCATACCATGGAATGACATGCAAAAAAATTAACTTATATAATATAAAATAAAATAAAATAAAATAAAATAAAATAAAATAAAATAAAATAAAATAATATAAAACAAAATAAAATAAAATAAAATAAAATAAAATAAAATAAAATAAAATGAAATGAAATGAAATGAAATGAAATTAAATGAAATGAAATAAAATAAAATAAAATAAAATAAAATAAAACAAAATAAAATAAAATAAAATAAAACAAAATAAAATAAAATAAAGTTAAATACAATAAAATAAAATAAAATAAAATAAAATAAAATAAAATAAAATAAAATAAAATAAAATAAAATAAAATAAAATAAAATAAAATGAAATGAAATGAAATTAAATGAAATGAAATGAAATAAAATACAATAAAATAAAATAAAATAAAATAAAATAAAATAAAATAAAATAAAATAAAATAAAATAAAATAAAATAAAATAAAATGAAATGAAATTAAATGAAATGAAATGAAATGAAATAAAATAAAATAAAATAAAATAAGCTTTCCAGATCTATTGAGATTTTAGTTTTATAACATTTGCTTTTGACTAAAAAAATGAATGCACACTTTAAAACATTTGATTTAACTAAGCAACTAAAGTAAGAACTAAGAAATAAGTTTTAGTTTTGACTTCATAATCAAAGTCAGATATTTTAGCTTAATTTTTCACTAACAAATTTATGTCTTTTAATACTGCAGGTTTGACTAAAAAATTAATGTACAATTTTGACTTTTAGAGTTGAATAAAAAGCGAAAGCCAAGTTGTTGTTGTTGTTGTTAACAGTGCTTCGCCCTGCCCCAGATTGGACAGGGTTACACTGAAATAACAGCCCTTGGCCGGGTAAAAAAACCCGGGTCATTCCCGTGCGATAGAACCGGCTGTTGTGGGAATGCGAAAGCCAAGTTCTTTACTGTCAGTTTTGAATAAATAATCAAAATTAAATTTTTACTTTGATTTTGAATTAAAAAATGAAGTCATATCCACCACTTAGTTCTGACTAAAAATTTAAATTCACCCCTAAGCCTTAATTTTGACTATGAAAACAAGAAAAAAATTTAATTTTAGTTTGGACTAAAGAACACAAATTCAAACTTTAACTTAAAATCAAAAGTCAAAGCTAATTAGTTTTGAAACACAAAATCATTTTTTTCCTTTTTTAAATAAGGGTCAAAACTGCAGCGATCTCTGATTATCACTTGTTATTTCCTCACCACAAAACCACCTGCTTTCTACTCACCACAAAATTCACATCACCACGACAATTGTAAGCCTTGGCAAACACATCGATCGTATCCGAAGCATTGACCCTGGTTTGCCAACCAGTAGCAAATAAAACAACTTTCTTTTTCGGATCAAATTCAGGACTACGCCACATCTCATCAGCATTCAATAACGAATAATTATATTTATTACATGCTGTACGCAATTGGAAATTCATTTCATGGAAATTTGGTGTGATGCGCGGTTTGATTGTATCAGATGAAAGTGCCGAAGAACCTAATTTCAAAAAACAAAAAAAAAACAAAAAACGTTTTGCAAATCACAAAAATTGAATAATCCACGTTTTAACACAAACAATGGCAATCACTTCTGCGTATTTTAATCACTTACAAATTTTATTAATCGAAGTAGAGACCACTTCAAATGGATAGCCAACTAATAAATTTTTGCTCGATTCAAACATCTGATCTGGCTTGGGTATGGATTTAGCCACATCTTTGCCCACGGCAACAGCAACATCCTTCAAACTTTTACCAACATCACCAATACCGAAAGCATAACAACCAACAGCAAGGAAAGTGATTCCGAAGGCTACCGCATGGACACCGAAATGTGGTGACAACATTTCGCTTATATTGAATTTAACTTTTTTTTGTAATTTTTTATTTATCAAAAAATAACGAAATGCGCCAAATCTCCGTTTGAGTTGAGTATTTAATTGTTTATTGTTAACTACTCGAGTACGCTAAGCTAATCTTATATTTATACACAACGAGCTATCTAAAGTGAATAGTTGTTTTTTTTTTGCAAAAAACATGTTTGATTTTCCTGTTCTAACAAAAGCAATGAAAATGCAATTGATTGGTTGATAAAATATTCTCAGCGTAGATGAAATGCTCTCTCGCTTGTGTGCTTAGGCTCACTTTTGTGGGCTGACGTACAGTAGCGTGCGCAAATGAAGGCAGTGTTTATCGTAACAAAGTAAATCTTCACTTAAAATTTCGATTTTTTTTTTGTGAGAATAGGTTCTCAATTTGTTTCTGCTTCTAGTTTATAAGTGTAATGGCGTGTTTCTGCAATATGGGTGTTGAATAAATATGGGTTAACTTTAACTACGACATCTCACTCTGCTTCTGAGAGATAGAATTAAATATGGAGCAGAACTAGTCCTACATTGTTGTTCTGCGGTATGGTCTCCAAGGAATGGGTATTGATGGGAAATAGTTTTTATTTCAATATCTCAATCTGTTGGCATGTTGCCGAAAATTAACGTAGTAGCAAGGGGCAAGGCCGCGAATTTAAAAGAAATGAAAGAAAAGAATTTAAAAGAAAACGGTAATAAGGAAACCGGTAGACGCATTAAGGAAAGCACATCTCATAAGAAGCCTGCGCAACTTGCAACATGCACATCCTTTAATGACGTAAAGAATATGAAGAAATCGAAATTTAATATTGAAAAAGAAAGTGGTACCACAATTGAATTAATTAATGATGAAGTGCACGTAACTTGTAGCGATGACCCTTTGAATCTAGATTCAATGTTGGAGAAACTACATAGTTTGCTAAGGAATTCACATATAAAGGAGCTAGCCCTTTGTGAAAAGGATTATATATATAAAAATATTGATATAAATGTATTCAAGAGGAAATACAATGAGTTAGAAATGAATAAGCGCGCGCCGATACAAATACTAATATACAAAGCTCCAAGGGAAATAAACAGCATGATAACGAAATACAAACTGATAGACGAATTTCACTGCTCAAATATCGCAGGCCATTTAGGAATTCGAAAAACTATTTTAAAACTAAAACAAAGGTACATTTGGAAAAATATGAGACAAATGGTAAAAGAATTTGTAAACAATTGCAAAAAATGCACTCAAAACAAAATTGTTAGACACACAAAAGAGCCTCTTGTGGTAACAGACACCCCCGCATCTACATTTGACACTATCGCGATTGACACGGTCGGTCCGCTTCGCATATCAAACGGCCATAGATACATATTGACAATGCAATGTGATCTATCCAAATTCGTAATAGCACACCCCATTGAGTCAAAAGACGCAAAAACAGTTGCGACCACGCTGGTTGAACAACTGATTATCAAGTACGGTTTCATAAAAACATTGAAATCAGATAGGGGTACGGAATTTGTAAATGAGTTAATGAAACATGTGTGCAACATACTTAACACGAAAGTATTTTCCACACCATACCACCACGAAACTATGGGCTCACTTGAGAAAAACCATAGGACACTTAACGAATTTTTACTTTCCTTTGCAGACGATTATGAATGGGATAAATGGGTTCCATATTACACTTTCGCTTACAACACGACCCCAAACGTAGATACATTGTATTCACCGTATGAGTTAGTTTTCGGTAAATTACCCGCGCTACCAAACGACAATATAAATAAACAAACAAAAATGTATGACATTGATGACTATGCAATGAGTTGAAATTGAGACTCCAAAGGTCAATACTCAATGCCAGGAACATTATCAAAACTGTTAAAGAAAAACGAAAGTCAAAATGTGACAATAAAATAAACAAGGTTGAGTTGGAAATAGGAGACCTAGTATATGTAAGACTAGAAAATAAGAAAAAAAGCCAAAGCCCATATCATGGCCCATATAGAATTGTAAAACGAAACGGAGTAAATTCCATAATATACATAAATGGCAAACACAAAGAACTGCACAATAATAATTTAAGGAAATACTTAGAAATAACCTAAGGCAAACAAGCCGACATATGTTAGAAATTACATGGATATAGATCAAATTACATGTAAGGAAACACTTAGAGATAAGATAAAACAAGTCCACCGACATCTGTAAATAATTATATTCAATATTCTAGAAAATTGTATGTAAGCCAATTACACTTAAGCAAACCATACCCATAGATGTAAGTATGTATATTCATATGAAAGGTATTTGCATAACTCCACACAAAAATTTATTTCATTTTTATCAAACGAAATAAATTTTTCTCTTTTGCGGTAAGGGTGTAGTGTACTCATACAAACATATGTACATAGCGTGCAACAGCCACGACCTACATGCATGTCTGTTTGTATAGCCGCATTTGAAAAATGCATTTGACACCTTTGACCAATAGCGTTGCTTAAAGTATGTCAATACTTTAGCTGAGCCAGCATTCATTCTAGAGTTCTGCTTGGTCTGACGCTAAGCGCTTCTATTGGCTAATGCAAGTAATTGTCAAGCTGAAGTTGAATTCAGCTTCATAGAAGTCGAGAAAGAGGAGGAGTCTAGCAAATCACTTTCTGTGACAAATTTGTGTATAAATAGAATAAGATTTGTCAATAAAGATTCAGACTTGATTTGATGTGAACCATACGCTCACCAAATTATTTTCTCAAACTTATTCCGGCTGTCTCCCCGATAGCCCATTTGATCGGCCGATCAATCAGAGAGATCTCCCTTAAAAATAAAATCACTGACCCCCTTAGGACCACCACACTAGCCACCTTCCATCAACGGTGCCAACTCCTGCTAGCGTTGGCTCAGTGCCCTTGCAGTTTCCATCACAGCCACGAAAGTTGCAAGATTTGCCGGAGTTTAGTGGGAAGCCGGACGACTGGCCAATATTTTATACGGTACGCTGTATATGGGTACAGCTGTTTTGAAAACAACTTGCGCTTGCAGAAGTGCTTAAAAGGTAGGGCCCGACAGGCTATTAAATCGCTGGTAATCCACCCGAACAATGTGGGCAACATCATCGAGCAGCTCAAGTTCCGATATGGTCGTCCGGAATAATTAATACGAATCCAGCTAGCCCATGTCCGAGAAATCGCTCCGATTCCGGAAAATTCCATAGCAAAGCTGATACCGTTTTCAACGAAGGTAGGCAATATTTGTTCATTTTTACGTTCCGCGGGCGGTGGAGAGAAGTATATAGCGAACCCAACGCTCCTTGATGAGCTCGTTGGAAAGTTACCAATCAGCAAGCGTATCGAATGGACGATTTTCGCATCATCCTTGCAACCTTATGCAACAGTTCAGAGTTTCAGCGATTGGCTCACGAGACTCGCTAATGTTATATGCACAGTTTACGATGGGGAAGTAGCAAAAAATTCGAAGCGGCGGGTTGCGCTGCACGTCGCCGAACCACCAAAACGCCATTGAATCTGCCCTTTTTGCCAGGGCCAACATAAGCCGGCTGATTGTACCCAGTTCAGCCAACTTTCAGTACCAAACAGGTGGGAAAAAGTAAAGCAACGTCATCTTTGTTTTTCATGCATCAACCTCGGACATGGGGCGCGTTATTGCCAACAGCGCAAACCATGTGGCATCGGTGGGTGCAAACGATTCTATCATAAATTGTTGCACGAAATTGAAAACACTGTCGATGCATCACCAAATCAGTCATCACTTACTAGAGATCGTAACAGACGTGTTTCCTTCGCTCGTCCACGTGGAGGTGCTAACACACAAACGCAGCCAGCGTTACGTACTCAACAGGAAACAGCAATACGAACTTCGTCGATAGTAAGTTGCAATTTAGAATTTTGCCGGTAGTGTTGTATGGAAAACAAAAGCGTGTTGAGACATACGCACTTTTTGATGAAGGATCGTCAATAACGATGATTGATACTACATTGATTGAAGAACTCGAGTTACGTGGTCCAACTGAACGCCTAAACCTACAGTGGTTTGGAGGCCGTGCAACCCAAAAATCAACCGTCGTGGTGAACTTATTCGTAAGCGGTGTTGATATGCAGAAGAGACACAAACTGAAAAGGGTTTATGGTGTTTCCAACTTACAGCTGCCTTCACAGAGCTTGAGCAAAGAAGATTTACGCTGCCATGAAAATTATTTAAACAAGTTAGCAGTTCAGCCATATGCGCAAGTCCAACCAAAGGTGTTAATCGGACTCGACCACTGCCACCTCGGTTTGCCGTCAACCTCAATGCAGCTAAGCATATGTGGGCCGTTCGCCGCGAATACCGAGTTTGGGCCAACAACCAACTCTTATACGACCATGCCAACATGCATATTTGTTAATCGCCAGAGTGATCAGTCTCTACATAATATGGTGGCTGAATATTTCGAGACGGAAAGCTTTGGTGGTCGAGCTGCACCTGCCATCGACAGTGAGTCTGATGTTCGTGCTCGTGAGATCTTCAGGTCAACTACGTGCCGTGTTGATGGAAGATACCAGACTGGTCTGCTCTGGAAGCGTTCCGACATACAGCTACTTGCCAGCTATGATATGGCCTTGAAAAGATTAGCGGGAATTGCAGCAAAAATGAGGCGGGATATAAACTTTGCCGCTGGATACAAACGTATCATGGAGTCTTACGTCGCAAAGAATTACGCACGAAAGCTATCGCCAGAAGAAGGCGCTTTAACCAATGAGGCAAGTTACGAATGGTGTGCTACGCGGCTGCTGAAGTGGGCGGTGTGTCCCTTAACTCGTAGCTCATGAAGGGCCCTCAAGAATATCGACCCTTGCCTGCCATACTATTCCACTTTCGAGAAGGGGCAATAGGCGTGTGTGGTGACATCAAGGAGATGTTTTAACGCGAAGACAAAAGTGCGCAATGATTTATTTGGCGAAATGGTGATGCCACCAAACAACCCGAGGTGTACGAGATGCGCGTTATGACCATCGGAGCACCATGTTCGCCGTGCGCTGCCAATTATGTGAAGAAGAGTATGACAATAAAGTGAGTGGTGCTGCGCGAGCAGTAAAATCGATACTAGACTATCATTAGGTCGATGACTACGTCGATAGATTCGACACAGAAGAAGAAGCAGCTGGCATAACTTAACAAGTTCGATAAATACACAAGATGGATGGGTTCGATCTCCGCAATTTCGCGTCAAACTCGCTACGAGTGACAGAAACTCTTGGCGGCGACGGAGCTACCCATCAAATAGCAAAAAAAGATGGAGTACTGATGGATAGAGTTCTCGGCTTGTTTTGGCAGTCATCAACCGGCATCTTTGGATTTAAATTAAAGTTTAACAACGTAGACAACAACGTACTGAATGGAGGGCGCCGTCCGACTAAACGAGAACTCCTTAGCAATCATGTCGATCTTCGACCCGGTAGGATTTCTGAGCAATTTCATAGTGAGCGTAAAGATCCTTATGCGAGAATTGTGGAAACATGACATCCGGTGGGACGAGCCATTGCCAAATAGCGTAAACTTCGTATGGGAAGAATGGCGCAAGCAACTGCCAACTGTCGCCGAATATGCCGTTCCATGATACTATTTTCGAAATGGTAAGCCTAAAAATCTGCAACTCCATGTTTTCGTCGACGCTAGCGAGGATGCCTTTGCCGCGGTAGCCTACTAGAGGTCAATTAATGCTGTTGGTGAGGTGGAAGTTACGTTCATCTCCGACAAAACCAAATGCGCGCAAACGAAGTCATTGACGGTGCCTCGCTTGGAGCTCCAAGCAGCCGTTCTGGGTACACAGTTGATGAGCTACGTCCGAGAGGAGCACTCATTGGACATTGATGACTACATAATTTAGAGCGACTCTAAAACGGTAATTCAGTGGCTTTATAGTGAACACCGGCATTATAAATCCTTTGTGCAACATCGCATCATTGAAATACTAGCCACAACTACTACATCAAATTGGAGATGGGTACCTACCGAGCACAACGTCGCCGTTAAGGCCACCCGAGCTAATAAATATGTCGACTTCAGCTCATCTACACGTTGGTCCTTTGGTCCAACATTGTTGTCACAAGAAGAGTGTACTTGGCCGTCAGGGGCCTGCACGTACAATAAAAATGAGGAAGCCGAAAAAGAACTTCGTCCTAGATTCGCCCTTACGATTGTAAGTAGTACGTTTATAAAATATAATCGATTCTCTTCCTTTAGCAAACTGGTGAGAACGATAGCATGGGTTTTGAGATTCATTGACATTTGCCGCCGACGTAACTTGCCAGATCGTTGCTATGGGCTGGCTGCCAAAGAAGTTGAGACAGCTACGCTTTGCTTGTGTCGTCTTGTTCAACGTAGTGAATATTCTGAGGAGTTTCAGCAAATCGAAGGTGGTCATGAGCTATCGCGCACCAGCTCTCTAATTCAACTTTCACCGTACATTAACGAAGATGGTGTTTTCCGTGTACGAGGATGCATAGACGCTGCAAGCTGGCTCCCAATAAGCGCTAGACGCCCAATCATACTTCCGCCAAAGCATGAATTCACAAATCTAGGTGTCATGCACTACCACGTAAATGCATCATCAGAATCTGGAAGCCACGATTTGCGAGATACGCCGCCGTTACTGGGTACCACGCCTTAGGAGTTGGCTGCGCAGCGTAGTCGCCAATTGCACCATATGCCACATTAACAAACCCCACTCCGTGCCACCATTAATGGGTCCGCTACCGATTGACAGGCTAACGCCCTATGTCCGGCCCTTTAGCTACACAGGCCTTGATTACTTTGGCCCTATTACAGTGACCGTTCGCCGTTCCAACGAAAAAAGATGGGTAGTATTATTCACGTGCCTGACGGTAAGGGCTGTGCATCTGGAGTTGGTGTATGATCTCAGCACTGATTCGTGTATTGTTGTAATGCGCAACTTTATCAACCGGCGCGGCGTTCCCATACGTATAAGGTCCGACAATGGGAAAAATTTAATCGGTGCTAACATGAAAGCAAAGCGTTTCAGTGAGGTCTTCGACTGCTATCGCCTACAGAGTGAACTGTCCCAAAGAGGGTCGAATGGATGCTTAATTCCCCTTTCAATCCGGAGGAGGGTGGCATTTGGGAACGGTTGGTGCAGTGCGTCAAGAGGGTATTACGCCACACGTTGAAGGAATCGTGGCCACGGGAGTACACACTCAACTGCTTTCTCATCGAGGCGGAAAATGTGGTTAATTCTCGCCCGCTTACTCACTTGGGCATCGACGCTAACAAAGAGAAGCCGTTGACTCCCAACGATTTTCTTCTGGGTGAAGCTAACATGCCGCGTACTCCAATTGCCAAGGAAGTCCTAGAAAAGACGTGTCTTCTGCGAAAACAATGGCGAACAAAACCTCTGCAGGTAAATGATATCGTTTTTATATGTGATCCCAATGCACTTCGCCGAGGCGGGTGTCGAGCAAAGGACGCTTGTACGCGGGAGCAGATGATGTGGCCAGACGAGATGACGTACGCACTTCCAGTGGAATAAAGAGACGTGCGGTGTCTAAATTATCCGTTCTCGAGATTGATGGTGGTGAATCTAGTTGATTCACGGGGTGGAAGATGTTGTGGACTCCCGCCGTTTATTCATTTATATTCATGAACTTTCATACATGTATAAAGATTTGCATATTTAATTTGTATCCCCATTCTCTGCTTTATGTTTTCATACTGTGCTTAATGTTTTCGTACTCTGACGGATTTGCATACTCTGACTTAATATATAGATAACCAGGCGAATGTGTGCTGGTAATATCCAAACTCTCTGCTTTGATTATTGTTATGTAAAGTAGTTTAAATACTTTAAAATACATCCCTGTATTACTTATCTTAAGTGAAATGAGTTGAAATAAAAGAGTCATGAACTACAAGCCAAACGTATAATATGGTGACAGGTGTGGGGTGTGCTAATTAAAATGACAGAAAACAAAAATATTTTAATGACTGAAAAACAAGTACTTCCAATGGCGGCAAATGTGCCACCATTAAACACTAAAGCCGCAAATTTGTCGCAAGAATGGAAAAATTGGAGTAACCAATTTAAAGTCTTCCTCCTGGCGTTTGGAGGAACAGTCGGATAAACGTAAGGCAGCCATTTTGCTACACCACTTGGGTACAGAATGCTTCGAAACATTCAACTCGTTTAATGTTGATATAGAAACTGTTACATATGTGGATCTTTGGCAAAAATTTAATAATAATTTTATGTCAAAGACCAACGTAGTCATAGAACGGTACAATTTTTTTGTTAGGCGACAAACCGCGAATGAAATGCTACGCCAATATGCGACAGCGCTACAAAATTTAAGCAATACGTGTGAATTTGGCACTTTGCGCGAAAGCATTGTAAAAGAAATTTTAATTTGCGGATTATCACCTAATTACAAAAACATAAAAGAACGTCTTGAGTGAAGGAGAAATCAAATGGCAAAAAGCATTCGAAATTGCTAGAAGCATGGAAATGGCAAAAGAAAACGCAGCAGCAACGCAAACAACAACAACAACATCTTCAACAAATTCCAATGACGACATGATAGCAGCAATAAAAAGCCAACGCAAAAAGGGCAACAAAGCAAACAATATTCGGATGAGCAGTGCAAAAAATGTGGTCAGGTTCATGGCTACAAATGTCCAGCCGAAGGTTCTAAGTGTTACATATGCAAAAAATCAAATCATTTCGCCAAGATTTACAAAAGCAACAAAGACAGCAAGCAAATGCAGCACAAAGGAAATCAAAAATTTGTAAAAACAATTAGCGCGCAACAATATGGGAATGAAGATAATGAAGTCTAGTGCAGCAATTAAACACGAAAGAAGAAACGAAAGAGTGGAAGGAAGATTTGTATATAAATGGACACAAAGTCAACTGTCAAATCGATACGGGCTCGCAAGTAAATCTAATGTCGGTAAAAACTATGAAAAAATGTAATATAAATAAGATTAATAAGAATGTTTTGAATAATATTGTTACATTTAGTGGTGAGAAACTGTCGGTATTAGGGTATGTTGATTTATTATTACAATATAAAAATATTACATATAGAGCGAATTTCTACGTTTTAAACATGATCTGCAGAAGCGTTCTAGGTATAGATTTGGCAGTGAAGATGAATTTATTACAAAATTGTGAAATAAATAAAATGTGAAAGTCAAGATATCTTGCAAAAATATTCAGTTGTGTTCAATGGCTTAGGTCAATTGCAAAACAAATGTCACCTTGAGTTAAAGGAAAATAGTCAGCCTATTATACAGGGTGTTTTTTTTACGGGTTTGTTCTTCGAATAGAGATAAAACTGGCATTTTGTGGTCAAATCTGGCAACTCTAATGTCATTTATGTTCAGTTTGGTTTGCCATTTCATCATGAACAGGTTGACAAAAGAACAACGCTTGCAAATCGGGCAAATTTATTTCGAAAATAATGGTTCAGTTCGCGAAGTTTACCGTGAGCTCCGTCCATTTTATGGTCGACATAATCGTCCATCAGAGCAATTAATTCGGTTAACCATGGATCGTTTTCGCACTACGTTTACTCTATGTGATAATACGCATCCGCAGAGACGTCGAACAGTGCGCACCGAAGAAACAATTGCCGCTGTAGAGCAAAGTGTTGAAGAGGACCCGAATGAATCGATTCGCCACCGTGCACAGCAATTGGAGCTTTGTCCATCAACTTTATGGAAGATTTTACGCAAAGATCTTGGCTTGCGACCTTACAAGATCCAGCTTGTGCAAGAATTAAAGCCGCGAGACCATGCAATGCGTCGTGATTTTGGTGTATGGGCCGAAAATGAGATTGATTTCGATGCTGATTTTCATCGCAAAATTTTGTTCAGTGATGAGGCTCATTTTTGGTTGAATGGCTACGTCAACAAGCAAAATTGCTCCACGTCGCATACCTTTTAGTTCGCTAGAACCATTAAAAGTTGAATTAAACCGCATGGAAAAACTATTGTTATCGTGAAAGTACACGAACCAACTGAGTGGGTTAATTCTATAGTATTGGTTACAAAATCAAATGGAACTTTGAGACTTTGCCTAGATCCTAGAAATCTTAATAAAATTGTGATAAGGCCACGTTTTTCTTTTCCAAATTTAGACGAGTGCAAGTCTCAAATGAGTCAATCTAAATATTTTAGCACTTAAGATGCTAACTCGGGATTCTGGATGGTTACGTTAGATGAAGAATCGCCTAAACTATGTACATTTAGCACATCCTTTGGTCGATATACATTTTTGAGACTGCCTATTGGCATTAATGCTGCTCCAGAAAATTTTCACGCGGAGATGGTACGCCTATTTAGTGATATAAAGGGGCTTATTATTTACATGGACGACTTTTTAATTCATGCGCCAAATATAGAGCAGCATAACGCAATTTTAGACAAGGTCTTACAGAGGGCGAAAAGCGTAGGTATTCGTTTCAATCGAGCCAAGTCAAATATGCTGTAAACCGAGGTCAGATTTGTAGGTCACATTTTTAGTGAAAGAGGTGTAAGACCAGATGAGAATAAGATTAAATCTATTATTGAAATGCCAATTCCGACAAATGTGAAAGAACTCCAGCGCTTTCTCGGTATGGTAAACTATTTAGGCTGTTTTATAGACAATTTGTGTGCAAAAAACAAACATTTGAGAGATTTGTTGAAAAAGAAACGCTATGGCATTGGTATAAGGTTCATGAAGAAGAGTTTAATAATTTTGAAAGATGAAATATCAAACACTCCTGTATTGACGTATTATGATCCCAACAAACAATTTATTTTGTCTAGTGATGCATCAGAGTAAACTATGGGTGCGGTTTTTATGCACGGAAAAATCCAATAGCTTATGCGTCAGCCTACTCAACGGCCTGTCAGGAAAACTATGCTTAAATAGAGAAGGAACTTTTTGCAATACTTTTTGGGTGTACACGTTTTCACCAATATATTTATGGTCATAATGTCATAGTCGAAACGGATCGTAAACCGTTAATATCCCTTTTTAATAAGCCACTGCACAAAGTTCCACCCCGTCTGCAAAGGTTTATGCTGAGACTACTAGCATACAATTTGACTGTTAAATACAAACCTTGCAAGGAAATGCACATCGCAGATGCTCTATCTAGAGAGAAAGATAAACCTTTAGTCGCCATAGAAAAAGACGCCAAATTAACATTGTCATTTTGTAGTTTCTCATATAGCTCTTCCCAAAAGCGAGTTAGATGAAATTCGAAAAGAAACAATGAAAGATAAAGCATTTCAACAAATTATAAACTTCATTACGATGGGTGGACGGAAAATAAAAAGTCGTGCGATATAAGTGTTGCGCCATATTTCAATATAAAAGATGAAATTAATTTAATAGACTAGCTGGAGCCGTGCGCTCCTTGCGCAAAAAAAAAAAAAACCAAAATGGTTTGAAACCTTTTGTTAGTCCAGGTCCAGGATTTTTCAAACCTTTTTCTCAAATTATAAAAAAAGATTTTCAGCTACACTTGTTGTGAGACCACAAAAAATGGTAATTCTATACGACAGCACGTAACTGCTAATATAGGTCCAAAAATCTCTGGAAAGGTATCAAACGACGCGTTTTGATCTCTGTATCAATAATCCGAAAGCGGAAATTAAATAATTTGTTTCAGTGAAAAGTTAGTTAGGTATTAGTAAAAAACCCAAAAATTGCCTAGGTCCGATCCCAAATAGGGGACTTGATCCAAGGTATTTATGTGCACAACACCTTTCTGCGAAGGCAGCCTTCGGCCGCGCTTCAAAAAAATAACCTTAGCCGGTCCAACACCGGCTACGCGGTCCACAATATTTCTGCACAGAACACATTTCTGCACTTTTTGGTACACCCTAATCTGTGATTACAACAACCACATGAAAATGACAGAAAATTTTCAACTTTAATTGCAAATATCTCTGAACAGACATAAAATATCGAATTTCCGCTTTCGGATTATTGATACGAAGGTTAAAACCCGTCGTTTGATACCTTTCCCGATATTTTGGACCTATATTAGCAGTTACGTGCTGTCGTATAGAATTACCCAAAAAATTATACAAATATGCGCAAACAGCTATTTGAAATTCCACCACTTATATTACATTCACATTGAGCCATAAACTTGAGTTGATTGCCAACATCAATATGAATTAACTCAAAAAATGTCCCTTTAACTCGAGGTTATGACCCAGTGTGGACGCAGTCTTATTCACTTATTTTAGCAATGTTCAAGTGTAGATGGCGCGCTCGCCTTTAATTATTCTAGCACTGTTCATTCTTACTATTCAACTGTAGATGTCGCGAGGCATATGAATGTCACAGTCACAATAGCGTTGCAGTACAAATTGATTTTTTTGTGCATTCACAATCGTTTATTTTAAAGAATTTATTTTTATAAAATACGCTTAAACAAAAGCACTCCGCTAATTAAAACATGGTTTCGCATGTAGAGCTAACCCCCACCTTTAAAACCATACCTTATTTATTAATATTGGTTCCAAATGAGAGCAAAAAATTAGGAAATAACACAAAAAGACCTTACAGAAATAATATATATGATGGTCTTCTGTTAAAAAATAGAAGCATTTTAATACCAAAGACCTTGATGTCTAAAGTAATAAAACGTCTGCATGAAGGCCATACTGGCATTCAAAGCTGTCAAAGTCTTGCTAAAGATACTGTATTCTGCCCAAATATCAATAATGATTTATATAACGTCGTCTCAAATTGTGAAACTTGTATCAAATATAGAAATGGAAATTCAAAAGAAGATTTGCTTAGTCTCGAAGTTTTTTCAATCCCCTGGTACAAAATGGCAATAGATTTGTTTGAATATAACAAAAAGTACTTTCTTTTAGTAGTCGATTATTTTTCGAAATACATAGAAATCGAGTGGCTCAGCACGGGCTGCTCTAATACGTCAGTAGTCACAAAGTTAAAAAGTATATTTGGCAGACATGGAATTCCGACCATTGTAATTTCGGATAATGATCCTCCATTCAGTTCAAATGACTTTGGTAAATTTTGCGAAAAGTTGTGCATTGAGAATCATTCCTCAAGTTCCTATCTTCCCAGATCTAACGGTCTTGCTAAAGGATAAATACAAACGTATAATACTTATGTACATACGTATTAATTTACGGCAGTTCATTGTGTAACGGGCAATGCAGTATTGTCTCTTTGCTTCGCTTTACCAAAATAATCTATTAGCATTGTCTTAGTGCTGCTTTTGTTAAGGTTCTTACGAACTGTGGCAGGAATCGAGTTCCATTATCGTATAGCATTGATAAAGAATAGCCTAGTAGAAGAGAGGAAGTTGTATTCCGGCACTATCAAGTCAGATAAGCGAACTGACGTAGGAAATATTAGTTTTTCATAGAGGTAACTTGGTTGTTTATCCTTTATGAGGTGACAGAGAAACGTGCAGTTTCTAGCTTTGAGATACTCAGAAAGTTCACAGCCTAGTAACCTAGCCCTCCACGATGAGATATGTTGAAATCTATTTAGCCCGAACACATAGCGCGTGACGTGGTTGAAGGCAACATCCAGTTTATGGGCAGACTAAGAGTCCAGCTTGCTATACACCAGCTCTGCATAGAGAATGATGGGCATGATTAACTGTATGGCAAGCTTTCGTCTTATGCCAACCGGAGTAAATTGGGCAGACATTCGCAGACTCCGTAAACTATAGTATACCCTTCCAACAGTGGCACTTATATGGTCTGCACACGTAAGATCACTATTTATAACAAAACCTAAATTGGTTATTTTCGAGACAAATTTAATAGCGCGATCTCCAATATAGAAAGGGGCGCAGCTACGGCATCAAGGCGCTTCTTACAAATAGTTAACACATAACACTTATCGATGTTGAGACGTAGGCCATTTTGTGACGCCCAGGAATTTATAGAGGATAAATCCTCGTTAAAGTTGGCTGCCATAGTAATTGTTTGATCAAGAGGACTGGATAAATAAAGCTGGATGTCATCCGCATAAGCATGAATGCTAGCATATTTACATTTAGAGAGTACATCATAAACAAAAACACTAAATAGTAGTGGTCCCAGAATAGAGCCCTGGGGTACACCACATAACAGTGGACGAATCGCAGATAGTTCATTTTCAACCTTCACACGCTGGGACCTGCCTGTCAGGTAACTCTTCATCCGTTGCACCGCAGATGCGCCAAAGCCAAATAACGTTTCCAATTTAAAGCAAAGCAGGTCATGGTCAAGCGAATCAAAGGCCCTCGATTAATCCAGCAGACAAAGCAATGTTAAGTACTTTTTATCAAAAGCAAGTCCAACGTCATCAAGTATTTTAACCATGGCTGTGGAGCAGTTGTATTTGGCTCTAAACCCTGACTGGAAACGCGATAAGAGATTGTATTCATTGACATGGCAGTAAATTTGCTCAGACATAATAGACTCAGCTACTTTTGACAAAGCAGGCAGAATGCTGACCGGTCGAAAGTCAGTAGGGCTAGCAGGCGATCTGTTTTTGGCTACAGGGAGCACAGTGGCGACTTACCAAGCATTAGGCAAGCAAGAGGTTGTGAAACTTTGGTTTATGATGTGCGTGAGGGTGGGAAATATATATAACAGGATGGTTTTTATAAATTTAATGGGGATGCCATCCTCCCCTATGGCATTGGATCGCATTTTGTATACATTTCTCACAATGTCTCGTGGACAGGGAGATGGGGAGGGGAACAGCTAACAAAGGCTTCATTTAAGGTATCAGGGTTAATGGTACACATGGGATTATCACGCCACAAGACATTATTAGGTAGGGGCGGACAAAGCCTTTTACTGAAATATTTCTGCTTTTCATGCCTTATAATTTGCGTGGTTTCATTTCGTATCAATTTAAAAATACTGCAGTTCGTTTCATTTCGGACCCTTTTCCATTTCGAATAAGATTTGGTTCGTTTCTTAATAGCCATTCGAACTCTATTGTTGAACCAGGGGCAGGAGGACGACCTGTTCATAACAGTTTTCATTGGCACATGTACACTCAGCAGCTGGAGAATAGTGCTATTAAGAAACGAAACTTTTTCATTTACCGAGCTGAGGCCCCAGCAGGTGGACCAATTTATGTCTGCAAGGCCCCTGAAGAGGCTATTTACATTTAAGGATCAATAGTCTAAAAAACTGTAGGCATTGACAGGCTCATTTCCATTGTCGAGTTGAATGTCAAGTGTGCAGAA
Organism: Merzomyia westermanni; assembly: GCA_949987695.1. Taxonomy (NCBI): domain Eukaryota; kingdom Metazoa; phylum Arthropoda; class Insecta; order Diptera; family Tephritidae; genus Merzomyia; species Merzomyia westermanni. The sequence goes on along the minus strand of OX465292.1, from coordinate 2,238,321 downwards.
AATCAAGTCATGATCCGATAAAAACGATATTTGGTCAAATTTTAAGACAATGGAAATACCGGATAGGATGAAATAATTAAGTAGGCTTGGACAACAATTATTTGCAATTTGTGCATATACTTACCGCAATGTGTCAATCTCCTCGTTTCTATTGTGCGTACATTTGTAATTGTAACTTGGCTAAATATTTAGCTGACCGGTAAGCACAATTCAATGTCCCAATTTAGTTGCCGCCCAAATATAAAAAAATAGAACACAGGAAAGACACACTGCGGTAAGTAGCTCCCTTTTGTGTTTGTAATACTTTATTAAATGTTAATTTTGTCTTTAGAAATAAACTGAGTGATTGCCGGAATGGTTTCAACAACTACGTAGCCTTATTTATTGCCGTTTTCCACCACTCAAGTTAAATTCGCCAGCGGGTCGGTAACAGGCGTAGCCAGTGGGCAGGCTTGGGGGGATATCTTTTATAAAAAAATTAGGTATGCAGTTATATGACCTAATAAACTTTAGTATTTAAAATAAAGTGCCAGTGTGAAGTTGGCACAAAATAATACCAATTATGGGCAATTATTGATAAATTTATGGTGTCAGTTTTCTTATGCGAAAGAAGCAAAATTTCCACATTTTCTCTAGTGCTTAGGGCCGTTTTCTAGACTTCCTGTTAGAGGCAGGATTAGCCAACCGGCGGATAAATTCTACTTCATTACTACTTATAAAACAATTATTTAAAAGACGACAGCACTGCGAACAGAGAAAAATGGCAAGTCAAAAAAAGCTGTAAAAATATAAATATGAAACCATTCGAAACTTTTTGCCCAACATAATTTGTTAAAATTCTTGTTTGCATTTTTCAAAAGTGCTCTTGGATATACTGCGCTGACGTTTTCCATAGCAATTATAAATTTTATTTGATTTATAATTGTTTAGCCGAAATAATTTCAATTGATAATCAGCTGTTTTTTGAAGCGGCAAATTTCAACCGTTTGTCTGTTCAATTTGTGGACGGAAAAACCATAACGAGCACTACCGAAGACAAAATTTTGTTTAAAGACGAGAACTGCCGTTCTTCTTTCCTTAAATAGTCATCGAAACTCCTGAGTGGTTTTGGCCGTCCAACACAGCTCGCCAGTCATTTCTTCTTTGCGCCAACTGGCGACAATTGGAAACACCGCCGGATCGCAAATCGGTCTCCATTTGGTCCTTCCATCGGAGTAGTAGTCTCCCTCTTCCTCTGCTTCCACCGGCGGATTCGAAAATAATACCTTCTGGGCTGGAGCATCTCCGCTCATTCCCATAACCTAGCCTAGCCAGCTAAGCCGCTGTTTTAATTCGCTGAACTATGTCAGCGTCTGCGTAGAACTCATACAGCTCATCAGTAAATCTTCTTCGGTACTTGCCGTCGCCAACGCGTAGAGGTCTTTGCACCATGTAGCAGGACAAGTGCGATGAGTGACTTATACAGTGTTATGTTCATTGTCGAGAGATGACTTTACTTTTCAATTGCCTACACAGTCCGAAGTAACATTTGTTTGCAAGAGTAATTCTTCGTCGGATTTCTAGGCTAACATTATTGTTAGTGTTAATTCTGGTTCCCCGGTAAACGAAGTCCTTTACTATTTCGAAATTATTGCTGACAAAACGCAAATGCGCTGACTCTTTGTTTGATGACAACATGTACTTCGTTTTGCCATTGTTCATAACCAAACCCATTTTTTCCGGCCCTTAGTATTTTAAAATTCTTAGGTGAACAGTAAACAAAATTTTTTTTTTTTAAATAATAAATGCAGTATTTTAGTATTGTTGCGGACACAAATCTAAAAATCGCTTACTCCAAAACGATCTTTGCGTAATAAACTCCAACATATATACTCGTAAACTTAACACTTTCAGTGGATTTCGCAAATAGCTTATCTACGAAGTATTCGTTCCGACGAACATTACTTTGAAAAATAGTCCACAACTTGTGAAAAATATGCAAACACCATGGATATTGAATGCAAAAAGAATCGATACAAGTCTAGTCAGAATCTGCAATCATCAAACTTAGATGTCAATTTCAAGATTTCTGTTTTTTATCCAATCGATGCCCGTGCGCCGTTCAACAGACTTATCGGCGAAATTACGAAACTAAGGGATACGAGTATAATAATGGGAATATATACTCGATTCACTCGTTTCGATTCTTTCAACAAACCATGGTAAAAAAAATTACAGATATTTATTTAAGCTTGCTGAATTTTATGAACCACTTGTTCAAAGCTAAAACATAGTGGCATAAGCCAGTTTATGGAGGAGGTTCGTAAAGCCACATAATCTTCCGCATGGCATTTCATAACTTTTCCAAATTGCTAAAAATATTTGCAACTCTCCCCGTTTTCACCTTTGCACCTTTCAATGGCGCTTAACCTAAACGATTTGGGCCGTCCAACGTAGCACGCCAGACGATACTTCTTTCTGCCAATTCGAAACACCACGGCATCGCAAATCGATCTCGACTTAGTTCTTCAATGGTGTCTTTCACTTCCTCTGCTACCACCCGCGGGTGCCGATGAGAATACCTTCTGGAACGGATCATCTTCATTCATTCGCATGGCCTAGGTTACGAAGCAGCTGGGTTTTAATTCGTAGGATTATGCCGGCTCGTTATTAAAATATCTTCGGTACTTACCGCCGCCAACGCGTAAGCGTCCGTAACTCTTTCGAAGAATCTTTCTCTCGGATACTCCCAGAGCCGTCTCATCAGATGTTGTCAGTGGCAAAACTTCTGCACCATAAACCAGGACGGGTATAATAAGTGACTTATATTGTGCTATTTTCGTTCTTCGGGAGAGGACTTTACTTCTCAATTGCCTACTCAGCCCGAAGTAGCACTTGTTTCTAAGAGTGATTCTTTGTTTTCTTTCTAGGCTGAGATTATAGTTGGTGTATTTTTGTACCTAGGTTATCCATCTATCCCTTGCCTGTTTGAGGAATATATTCCTTACTAAGACCTTGCTAGTCGCGGGCGGCATGCCGAACCCCTTCCAGGACTGTGAAAGCGGAGCGGATGTACCCCGTATGCCACAGTGTCCAGGCACCCATACCAGGTGAACTGAGAGTTGCTTAGCCATCTCGTTGAGAGATCCGCGGCAGCTCTCCACAGCCCTGGAATTGCATGTGAAGGCCCGCAGCGCCTTGAGGGCTGCTTGGCTGTCAGAGAAGATGTATACATCACCGCTATTGATGTTCACTCTCTTCAGTAATACTACAGCTTCCTGTATAGCGGCCCCTTCTGCCTGGAAAACACTACAATGATCAGGTGGTCGGAAGCCAAAGTTTAGTCCTAGCTGAGCGGCGTAAACCCCCCGCCTACCTTGTCATCAAGTTTCGAACCATCTGTGTACAAATATATTGACGCGTTGTCCTGAGGAGGACCTTTTACCCAGAATTCCCTTTCAGGTATTCTGATATCAAATTTCTTCTCGAAACAGTACTTCGGTATACAATAGTCCGAAATATACGCAGGGCGATTTTTAAGGATGGACGTGTGACCCTCACCAAGGGCCCTCGATCCTGGTAATTTCCTAATTCGCAGTGCGGTGTACGCCGCATATGTCAACCGGTAGAATGTTAACGACTGCATTCAGTGCCTCTGCCGCTATTGTGCGAAGCGCCCGACTAACACATCTGAGCGCACTTCTCTGTACTCTTTGGATTACGATAATGTTGGAGCTCTTCTCCACGCCCGTCCACCAGACCAGAACCCTATACAGAAGAATTGGTCTTACCACGGCAGTATAGAGCCAAAGCGTAACTTTCGGGGACAACCCCCATCTTTATCCTATGGCACCCTTACAAGAGTATAGGGCCACAAGAGCCTTTTTAGCGCGCTCCTGGATTTTCTCTTTCCATGAGAGCTTTTTTTCGATAATAACCCCCAGGTATTTTGCGGAATCACCCAATTTAAGGGTGGTATTGCCTAATGTCGATAGCCGTAGCGACGGAATTTTGTACTTCCTAGTAAACAGTACCAGCTCTGTTTTGGCCGGGTTAACACTTAGACCTTTATTCCCAGTCCACTCTTCGACTAGCCTTAGGTTTCTTTGCATGATATCACATAGCTTTTGAGGATATTTACCACTCACAACCACTCGTCTGCGTATAGACCTGCCCTCCACCGCCAAGGTTTCTAGCAATCTATGGACTGTAGCTACCCATAAAAGAGGGGAGAGGATCCCACCTTGTAGAGTGCCTCTGTTGACGACTTTGTTCACCGACACCCCAGCTAGGTCAGCGTGCACCCTCCTCCTCGTCAGCAGCTGGTGCACGAATGACACAAGCCAAGGCTCGATACCCAAAGCCGTCAGGGCTGTCATGATCGCTTCCGGCGTGACATTGTTGAAAGCCCCCTCAATATCCATAAAGGCTATCAGTGTAAATTCCTTACTCGATAGGGATTTTTCTATATGCGTGACGATGTATTGTAACGCTGTTTCTGTGGATCTACCTTTCATGTATGCATGCTGCGAAAGTACGACTTTGCTCTCCAGCTTATCTCTAACGTGAGGCTCAATTAACCTCTCCAGTACCTTAAGTTGGAAGGACGCCAGACTGATAGGTCTGAAGTCCTTTGGGCCACCAGGGTGGTTTTTGATTACCCCTAGCCCTTTTAATAGGGCAGGCTTTATCTAAAGCCACTTGACGGGCCTTAGTGAACTTTACCACCAGTTCCTCAATTTCCTTAGTATCCCCAGGCGTTTCGGGGCTACAAACTGAAAGGTACTTATCCAGTTCCTTATTATACAGTTGCCAGTCGGCATTCCTAAGATTTCTATAGGGGGAGGAGATGGTGCGCCTGCCAATTCAAAGCGGATGTAGCGGTGGTCGGAAAAGGAGTGCTCATCGTCAACCATTCAGTTCCTGACCATACCCTCCGCACTTGTTGAGCAGAGCGTAACGTCCAGCACCTCCCTTCTATTTTTCGTGACGAAAGTGGGCTCGCTGCCCCGATTACATATAAATATATTGTGAGCTAGGATAAAATCAAATAGTAACTCACCTCTGTCATTAGTACCGCTACTGCACCAAGCCGGGTGATGTGCATTAACATCGCCACCTACAATAATGTGTCCTACTAATCTCTCGACTGTACTCCACACAGCCGTTACGGGAGATGGTACATCGTGCGCCATATACGTAGAGGCCAATGTACATACAGCTCCATTGATTTCTATTTGTATAGTTTGGTATCCTCATCACTAAATTGAGGGAGAAATAAAGTATGTATATTAGATTTAAGTAAAATGCAAGCTCCAGGTTTACCCCCAGTGGCGCCACTTACCAGCGAATACCCTGCTACCTTCAGCCCGCATATTTTAAGCCCTACTATCCAGGGCTCCTGGATTAGGACGATATCTGCTGCTCCCTTTGATGCGAGGAGGAGGAGCAGCGCGGCCGACGCTAGTTTACTGTGATGGAGGTTTATTTGTAGAACCTGCATCATCATGGTTACTACGCTCCACCACAGTAATGTTGCCGCTGTCCTCATCGGACATTGGCTCATCCCCCCTGTGTGCTCCTCACACCATCTCTTGAAGCCAAGCGAAGAGGAGGAAGACCCCAATGAGGAGGTCAATGCCATCCATCGTATTGGCCCGGTTGGTTTCGAGATCCACATAGCTCACCCCATTGTCGTCTTTCTCCAGCTCCGCCTCCAAGTCACCCGCTGACCTGAGATCACTGGAGTACACCTCGATTTTGACGTCTATAAAACCAAAGTGCACTGTCCCTTTCGTCCTTTCCAGGAGGGGGAGCGACTCCCTGTGGAGCATCAGCTTCACTTGACGCGTAGCCTTAGTGCTCGACACTACACCAAGGACCTTCCAGTTACCCGTTGGAAGGTCTTGGTTATAGGCCCTGAGCACCTCTAGGACCTTTTCCGGCTCTTCCGGCTTGGATGGAATCCAAACCCAAGCCCTTGGTCTACCCGGGATATCGCGGAAATCCACCGCCTTGATAAGCGCACCCGGATAGACCTCCTTCATCTAGGCTACCGCCAGCTTGTACATCGTGGCAGACCGCGAATCCTAACAGGCCACTACCTTGACCGTACCATGGAACCATCCCACTTCTTTCCAGGAGGGGATGGCACCAGGGAGCTCGGCCAAGACACTGACCTCATGGGTAGCCATCTCGGCCCGCACCCATTCCCAATTCGGTCGCAGGGACCTCTCACCTTTGGGATTAGCGTCGTAGACCCCCAAAAGTATACTGCCTTTAGCAACTTCTGCAAAAGTGGGGCCCTTGACTCTACCCCTTTTGGGGTTTGAGGTACCAGGCACGACCTCCATGGACTTGTTGCGTTTCGCGGTCTCCTCTTCGCTCACCAGACGACTACCATCAAAGTCCGGGACGATTGCCTTAGCCCATTCATGCTCCGATTTGAGTTCTGCGACGTCGCCAGCCAGCGCCTTAGCTAGCAGATCGGGCATATGCCAGGATCTCCTCAGGATCCTGAGCTCTGTCCGCCTGTGCTTTGCACGCGCGTCTTTTAACTGTGGCCTATCATAGGCCTTCGAAAACGCAGTGGGCGTAGGGAAGGGATTCCTCGGGCCATGCACGCCCGCTTCAGCACTTGCCCCAGTATCGAACCGCTTACTGGATTCCCCTCCTCTGGCAGACACAACTCCCTTAGTTGCCCACCCTCACTCACTACAGTAGACTCCGACAACGCCTGACGCCTTAGTAAATCTTCTAATTCAGCCGCAGGGCTAGCCCCTCCGACATTTTTTGAGTGTCGGCCTCTTCATCTTTTTTGAAATTATTATTTTTGTACATAGTTCAAACCCACGAGTAGGGGAGAAGGGATTGGTCCACCCCGAGCAGAGATCCGCAATACTCGGGGTAAGGCCAAGAATACAACTGGGAGTGGCCATGTTCCCAGAGGGCACCGTTAGAGGCTGGGCTATTCAAAGGGCCCCCAGCCAGGCTGATCCTCGGCACGGTCCATGACGCATGACACCTTGATCCGGCCCCTTACCTCACGACCATAGTCAAGGAACATATCCGCACGCCGGGGCTATTGAGAGAGCGTACCAACCTGAACAGAACAACTGTATTATCCATTACCAGGCGGCACCCTCTTGGAGGGTTTAGTCTGAGGAATTTTTCGCCGACCATTGTTAAGAAAAAAAGATCAAAACCCATCTTTATAAGTAATAATATTATGATTTATTTTTTGATTTTCCGACAGTGTGAAAAGTTGATGTGTATTGAAACGATTTTCTGTCATCCCTTGTCAAATTTGGCTTTGTAACAAACCGGTTTCTGCGTTCCGGTATCCTCAGTGTTTAGTGTTTATTATTATTTTATGTTTATTTTTACGTTACTTTGAATATGTACTGTGGTATATTTTTTAATATTAAGGCTATGTGGGAGAATATAAAAAAATATTAAAAATAAGTAAATCTATGGCGCGATACAACAGGTATATCATCATAAGCCTCTTAAGAGATTTTTGCCCCAAGCTTCTCTTCCCATTTGTGGTGTGCTGATTTGAACTTCTCCCTACGTGTATTACGACATCGCCGACACCGTAATATAAACGCCCATTCCATCGTTTTAAGGGCTCTAGAGCCTCCCTATTCGTAGCCAGAACAACCTCCCTTCTGAGCCCAACAGCGTCGCCGACCTGAATGACGCTCCAGGTTCCGCTGGGATCACTGGAACCCATCATGCCCTTCCCCTTGGCCGAGCTGGAATGCCCTCCCACCCGACGATCGGGGTACACTGGCCTCAATCTTGTAGCTGCTGCCTTGTACAGCGCAACAAATATTGCATCTTCGCAAGCGAGGGTTTTGATCTGACCCTGGTACCATCCCACATCAGCACCTCGCGGTGTACTACTCGGAGCCTCCATCAGCACGTCGAGAACGGCGTTGTAGATGGCGTTCCGGACGTACGGCCACTGGTAGTTCGGGATGGCACCACGGTCATTTCCGCGGTCGAAGCTAGTCTTGCTTACTCCAGAAATATTCTGGTGCCTCTTGGGAGGAGGTTCAGGTCCTCGTCCGACCTTTGGCGGTTGAAGGAGGTCTCGCTTTCCACTGTTGCCAATGCAGTACTGTGGAACTCCGGTATTAAGGCCTGCGCCCTCTCCACAGCATTCCTAGCACTTTCGGGCAACCTTTCCAGCGGTACCCTCCCGTATTTATTTAAGACCTTCGCGGCCTTCCTTTTCTTCCGATGCGCATAGCGATTGGGGGAGGTGTATAGGGGGACACGACCCGTAGTTGCCATCGCGGTCGTTCTACCGGTTAAGGCCTTTTGCGGCAACCTTCATCTTTGGCTCCATGTGGCCAGGTCGTGAGACCCCTGCCGAAGCTGTAGGGAGAACGGTAGCCGTCCCGGCTCCTTAAGGGCGTGCGCAGTATCGCTAGCAACGGCGAACAGCGCAGCACCTACTGATGCTGCCCCCCCCCAAAGCGCTCGTAGTTTTTATAGGGTTCGAGGTTGCCCTCTTCCCCGACGCACCCCTTGGGCGCGAGTGTGCCTTCGGCATGGTCCTCCCCCGTTAGGAATGCGTCGTCCGCTGGGGCAGAGCCTCTGAGGCGGTCCGGTGTCGATTAACCTCCAGTCTGCAAACGTCCAATGGGCACGGCACCGCATAACACCCTGGATTGGGAGGGGGCAGTTCTTAGTCATCGCTCTCCAGAGGAGGTAGAGTTATCCCCTAGATGTAGCTCCCTGCGGAACTATGATCACCCGGATAAGTTTACACTATGGTTAGCGACTAAGCCCTCGCACCAAGGCAAGGTACCTACCCTTCACGAGGGTAACTTCAACTTAAACTTAACAAAAAACAAGTAAGAACGTCGAAGTTCGGGTGCAACCGAACATTACATACCCAGCTGTGCAATTGAAATGCTGTTATTGTTTGTTTTGTGTGGTTAATGGTGTTAAAAGGCTGCACAGTAATACATATGTATATGGTTCTATCCTGGACTCATTTTCGTTTAAAAGAAGCAAAAAGGATACAGAGGCTAACACTAATGACCTTGAGTGGGTAATAACGCTGTTTTCCTTCAGATATGGGGATTTCCCTACAAAAACTGTTCATTTTAAAATAAAGATATAACAGAACAATAAACATAAACACGCAAGTGCTATTGTACTAAAAATATTATTGCACACTAAGTGTTGTTTTTACCTGTCTATGCAATAACCAAAAACGCATCGCAGCAATAGTACTGTGTGTTACATAGTAGCTTGTAGTAAATAATTTAGGCTTTTGTTAACTGAGGAATTAAAATTTTTGGTAACCATTGTCCTGTTAAATACCTATGTGGAAAGGTTTGACGAGCGACCTAATATTTTGACTAAAAAGTAAAATTTTAGTTTATTATTATTTGGTCGCTTAGTAACATTTCTAAAGGAGTGATTTGTGTTCGCGTTATTATCAAAATTGCGTGGAATCAGTTTGAAAGAAGTGAAATCCATCAAAAAAGCTTAGAGTGCAGACGAAGGAAGGAGCCAATTACCACCATCACCAGAAAATCTCCAAAAGTTTGAATAAAGTAAAACAAAATTCATAAATATTTTATATACATACATTTCACATTAAGTTACCTTTAGCCATATATATACATATAGTTCATAAACCATGCCTAGGCTAAGAGAAAATCTGGTAATCTTAGACGCGTCGCAGCTAGGAGAGGAATGCACGTACTTCGTGGAGAGGAAGAATATAGAGCACTTGTACAAACCCCAAATACATTAGACCGCAGAACTCGCCTCGAAAATCTCCAAGTACGCTCTATTGAGCGCAATAGGGACACATTTCAGTGTAGGGTCCGTCGCGAAAATTTTGAAACTCGCTCTATAGAGAAAGTTAAAAATACTGCAGAACGTAGATCTCGCCGTGGAAATGCAGAGATTCGCTTAGCTGAGCAAATAATCAATTCACAGCAACACAGAGTCCGTCGCAAAACTCTGAAATTCGCTCTATAGACCAAAGTAGAAATAATTGTGAGCACCGATCCCGCCCCAGAAATCCAGGGAATAGGCACCGAGAACAACAAAGAAATACTCTTGCTCGTAGAACTGTCCGTAGAAGAGCTCGGGTAGAAAGCTGTAGACGAAGCCGTCAAAGTCAATCCCGAGTACATCGTCATAGAGTACATTTACAAAATCGATGAAATGAAAATGAAAGGCAGGCAGATAGAAATCGCTCAATGAGAGAAAATGAGGGTCGGGAGAACGAAGATATACTAAATGACTTAGTACAGCCGTTAAATTTTAATATAATTTCCCAAAGTCATCCAGATGTTGCATCTACCTTTTATTTATCCGATAAATTTCCCGTTGAAGATGGTAGCTATAAATTCTGTGCTACTTACCGAAACGCAATTAAAAGCAACACTCTTCCAAAGATATGCTTGGCTAATGGTTTAGATTTTCCTGAGTTCCCAGAATGCCTAAAAGATCTTACGCATTTAGAGGAACGCCTAATAATGCCGAGATTACCTGATATGACTATTCGTCCTTTGGGATACCAAGGTCGGAGCTCATTAAGGGGGCAGTTGTTAACATTCCTATTTCAGTTATCGAAATTGTTACTTCCCTCCCAAGATCATTTGATCAAGCACATGTGATTCAAATCCATTTAAGAAGAAGTATGGAGTATAATCATGACTATATGACTGATACCATACGTCCTGCGAAAATGATGGAAGCCTTGCGAATACTCCATTATATCAAGAGCACAATACACATATTAACGAAGAGTGGGTTGCAGGTTTTGGTGATAATGAAGAAATTCCCTTTATTGCATCTATTGAAGATGTACCCGTGCTTTAAAGTTTGCGACATTGCCCAGCAGAGAATAATCCCCCCTTAGAACCTGCGATTGAAGAAATAAACCCAGGTGGGCTTGACGCTCTTCTCTATAATGTTCCAGTAGAAAATATGGACATAAATCGGATGAGAATTACACCAGGTGAAGGCCAAAGACCCCTGGATATCAATCAAGACAACAACTCTGAAGAACTTTCATTTGCAAGTATTTATGCTGGGCAGAAGCTTACTTGTACAGAGACATACAGCAAGATTTTTCGATCTGAATAGAAGGACTTGTATTATTCCAAAGCTTTTCTATAATTACAAGAAGTTAGAACTGCTTCAGATTAAGAATAGTACATCGATTTGCCTACGAAAGTTTTCTGGAAGCAATGTTTTAAATGAAAATTTTGTTCAGAATTTGATCCAGCATGACGATGGATATAGAGTTCTTAAAGCTGTTAGATGTTGTTAATAGTGTTAACAGTGAAAGGCGTTAAATCTTCCCCAGCTCATTGGGAGGCAGAGAAAAAAGCAATTGTCATGATCCGCCAGTTTGGCATTCCAACCTTTCTTTTAACGTTGTCTGCCGCTGGATCTCACTGGATCGAATTACTGGTTATTTTGGCTAAAACTGTGGACTCAAGAACTATTTCTGAAGAAGAGGCCAATAATTTATGTACACAAGAACGATATCGTCTAATTCGCTCAGAGGCAGTCACATGCGCTAGATATTTTGAATATCTTTATCGTCAGTTGCTTAAGCTTTTTAAAGAAAATGGAGGTATTTTGGACGAGCATTTTGTTGAGCATTTTTACTGGTGGATTGAATTCCAACAAAGGGGCTCACCGCACGTTCATGGCATGTATTGGCTGAAGAATGCTCCTAAGATCGATCTTAGCGAACCTGAATCTTTTCCGAATGCTATTAGTTTCATTAACAAATATGTCTCTAAGATTGATCCATAAGTCATTTAAAAAATTTTATCCACCAAAGGCCAAACAATAGCCCATCTTGTACCAGACCAATAAGAGGACAGGAAGTTTGCCGGTTTGGTATACCATATCCACCCATGCCTTCCACCCAAATCTTGTTACCACTTCCAGATGATATAGAAAATTTATAAACACATAGGGAAAACTACTCAAAGATTCAAAATCTTTAAAATTGTAATTTTCTTCTCCTGTTTAAATGATTTTGAAGCTTTTCTCTCTGATACGAGAATAAATTTGTAATTCGATGTCTATTTACTTGCTCTCAGATCAAGTTTAATGAAACCTAAAGTTTTTCTTAAAAGGAAGTTCGAAGACCGCTCAGTTAATGCTTATTACCCGGTTATCTTAGAACCACATAGAGCCATCATGGATATTCAATTCATACTGGATGCATATGCGTGCTGTTCCTACATTATAAATTGTATTAATAAGTCAAATAGGGGCATCTCTAGGCTTTTAAATGAGGCAATGGTAGAAGTTAATACTGGAAACTACACATTCAAGCAGAAACTTCAGCATATAGGCCATACATTTATTTCCCTAACAGAAATTCCCGCCCAAGAGGCAGTTTATTGCTGCATTGGTCTTCATCTTTCGGAAGCTAGCTATGCAGAAATATATATTAATTACTCTCGGTCTGAAGAACGAGTGCGGATGGTAAAACCTAGAGCACAACTTCAGAATCTTGCTAAGGATTCTCCCGATATTTTTGTGGCTGGTTTGTTAGAGCATTATACTGAAAGGCCTACCCTTCTTGATAATGTTTGTCTACCTGATTTTGCAGCTTTGTTTGCTTTTGTAAAATCAGCTAGAACGGCATAAGGTAACTGCGATAATGAAGAAGATATAGACGACGAAAATTCTTTAGTTCGGGTAGTAGCAATTCCATTGAGGGATGGCAGTGCTTATGTTAAGAAACGTACCAAACCGTGTGTAGTTCGGTCAAGAAGGTTTAGTTCAGACACGGCTAGGGACGAATTTTTCAAAGAAATGGTAATGCTCTACCAACCGTGGCGGGATGAACAACGGCATATTATAGATAATAATAATGAGCAAACCTGCGTAGAAAATCGAATTGCTATAGAGGAAAATCGAAAAAAATTATGACGTGTTTGAACAGAGGGAGCTCGAAAAGCTTTTGAACAGATTAAGAGAGGAGGAAATTTTCATATTAGTTGAAATAGATAGAACAGATATTGTTGACAATGAGTTCAGGGTACTGGCGCTTCCCGAAATAAGCCCGAACATAAATTTATTAAACCTTAATGATAGTGATCCCGAAATCAATGAGAATGACTTCAATAGCACTCTTAGGCTCATTAAACTTCCTCCCTTAGTTCCCGTTGAGGAACTGCTTGCATCCATTCAGACGCTAAACATGAGGCAGAGAATATACTTAACTCATTTGCTACACAATTTTAAAACAGATCATCCATTATGACTTTGTAGGTGGCGGGGCTAGCGGTGGAAAAAGCCGCCTTATATCATCAATATATCAAACTCTCAAATACCGTTTTAATTGCATACCTGCATCAAATCCAACCTCTCTGAAGGTACTTCTTTGTGTTCCTACGGGAAAAGCAGCATTTGGGATAGGCGGTTTGACACTGCATTCTATATTTTCACTACTTGTGAATCAGTCTAATAAGGAATTACGGCCGCTTAGCAACGAGATAGTCAACGTTATTATATTGACGCCAAACTAAATCAGATTTTCAAGAATAATATTCCATTTGGTGGTATACCTGTTATTGTTTTTGGCAACTTGAAACAATTGTCTCCTTTAGGTGATAGATGAATTTTTTCACCGAATCCAAGCGATGCTTACAGCATTTTAGTTGGCTCGGCATTATGGGAGCTCTTCAAATATTATGAATTGAATGAAATAATGAGACAGCGTGGGGATCAGCCGTTTGCTATTGCTTTGAATAATGTGGCCTCCGGGGCTATGACCAGTGAAGACAGTGATTTTAACACAGGCGACGGTTTGGTAAATGGTGCAACTGGCCAGCGTATGCAGAGAGATTTAGATTCATCGATTCCAATAATACTGTGGATGAAATTTTTAGAACCTTCTGTTGGTTTGATGGCTAGATCGAAAAGGACCCATCCTAACGAACCTTCGTGGACACCCTTTGAGAGGACTGTTAGGTCCTTTCAATATAAGAGAAATGAGCAATTGAAAGAAACCAGTCTCCAATTGTTCCGGCTGAGGCAATAACCATTCACAAAAGTCAGGGTGCTTCGTATAACAAAGTGATTATTCACACCCGACCTAGAATGCCAAGATCATCTTTATATGTAGCCTGCAGTCGGGCTACTAGTGCTGATGGTCTATTTATATTAGGTAATTTCATTCAACCTAATCCTTTTTATGAATCTGATCTTGTATTTAGGCAGTTGAATGATTTGACCACAACAAAAGCTTTGGCTCCAACATTTAACTGTATGCTTTTTCGAACATCGAGCCTTCAAAATATATTTCATAGTGCTCAGAGTCTTCCTGCCCACATAATGATATAAATAATGACATCCTGATGATATTTCTCATATCCTGTGCTTTGTCGAAACATGGAGTTATCCATATGAACATTTTAAAATTCCTGGGTTAATTTTACTAAATGCTTTACGGATAGACAGCACCGAAACAGAAAACAGAAAAAGGCGACGCTTTTTAGTGTATGCGAGACCTAACTTTGCTTTCGCAATCGAGTTACGTAAGTTGAAAAAAATGTGTTCTGGTCGCAAGGTTTTAGAAATCGTTGTATTCAAATGCAAAGATTATTACATATTGGTGCTTTATAGGAATTCCACATTCCCCACCAGGCATTTGAATCAGAGCTGCGAGAAATCCTTACTACAGATATGCGTGGAAAAAAAATTCTTTATTTCGGGTGACTTTAATCTATGCCTCAAATCTAGGAATAATATAATCCACCATCTGCTTAGAGTTTATAGTTTCAATTCACTGCTAGACCCACAATATTTCACCACACCTGCTGGTAACTAAATTAACTGGGCATTTTCAAATATTGACACTACCCATGTTAAGGCTATAACCTATGACACAGTATATAGCAACCTCGATAGCGTTTGCGCCTCTTTTTATGAAAATAGTGAAACGGCGGCCGCCGTGGTGTGAAGGTAGTGTTGCCGGCCTACCACACCGAAGGTCCATGGTTCGAGCCCTGGTACAGGTAACATCAAAAGTGATTTGAAAAAAGTTTTTCAAAACGGGGTCGCCCCTCGGCATTGGTTTGGCAAACTCTCCGAGTGTATTTCTGCCATGACAGGCTTCTCAGCAAAAATTCGTCTCCTTTGTAGATGCCGTTCGGAGTCGGCAGAAAACTGTAGGTCCCACCAATTTGTAGGGAAAATTCAAATCGGCACACCACAAATTGGAAGAGAAGCTTGGCGCAAAAGTCTCTTAGGAGGTTTATGATGATATACCTGTTGTATATCGCGCCATAGGGAGAGAGAGTGAAACTAACTAAGGTAGATTAAGATATTTATATACTACTAGGGGACCCTCACCCGCTTCGCTGGGTGAAAGAAAAATAGAAATGAAAGGTGTTCTTTGTGCCACGCCCCCTTTTCACATAACCCCTACTTTTATGCGCTAAAACGGTTTTGATATTCTATAGCGATTTCCACGTCCTTACCTTAGACCCTTTCAAAGATATTCTGCTTGAAAATTTAAGTTTGTATGGGAGATGCCACGCCCCTATTCCTGATAACCCCCCTTTTTATGTGTGGGAATACTTTTGATATCATATAGGTCTATACCAATTTTCAGGTCTATACCTTGAACCCCTTCACAGATATTCTGCTTGAAAATTTAGTTGGTATTAGAGGTGCTACGCCCCCTTTTCTGATAACCCCCTTTTTTATATGTGAGAATGATTTTGATATCATATAGGTCTATACCAATTTTCAGGTCCCTACATTGAACCCTTTCACAGATATTCTGCTTGAAAAATTTAGTTTGTATGGGAGGTGCCACGCCCCTTTTACTGATAACCCCCGTTTTCATGTGTTTGAATGCTTTTGATATCATATAGGTCTATACCAATTTTCAGGTCCCTACCTTAAACCCCTTTAGAGATGTTCACCTTGAAAAATTAAGATTGTATGGGAGGTACTACGCCCCCTTTTTCGATAGCCCCCAGCTTTATGGGTGAGAATGGTGTTATTATCCTATAGCTCTCTATCAATTTTCATGTTCCTCCCTTTAACACTTTTAAAGATATTCACCATGAAAAATGAAGTTTGTATGAGAGGTGCCAAGCCCCCTTTTCTGATAACCCTTTTCTTTAGTTATAAACCTTCTCCACATGTGTCTCTTCAATGTGGCAAAGTTTGGTTAAAATCGGTTCAGCCATTCTCCGTAAAGTTCATCACAACTCGAAAAACGGCTAAATTTTTATATATATACTAGCGGACCCGCACCCGCTTCGCTGGGTGTAAGAAAAATAGGAATGAAAGGTGTTCTTTGTGCCACGCCGCCTTTTCACATAACCCCTACTTTGATGCGCTAAAACGGTTTTGATATCCTATAGCTCTACAGCGATTTCCAGGTCCTTGCCTTAGACCCTTTCACAGATATTCTGCTTGAAAATTTAAGTTTGTATGGGAGATGCCACGCCCCTATTTCTGATAACCCCCCTTTTTATGTGTGAGAATGCTTTTGATATCATATTGGTCTATACCAATTTTCAGGTCCCTACCTTGAACCCCTTCACAGATATTCTGCTTGAAAATTTAGTTGGTATTAGAGGTGCCACGCCCTCTTTTTCGATAGCCCCCAGCTTTATGGGTGAGAATGGTGTTATTATCCTATAGCTCTCTACCAATTTTCATGTTCCTACCTTTAACACTTTTAAAGATATTCACCATGAAAAATTAAGTTTGTATGAGAGGTGCCACGCCCCCTTTTCTGATAACCCTTTTCTTTAGTTATAAACCTTCTCCACATGTGTCTCTTCAATGTGGCAAAGTTTGGTTAAAATCGGTTCAGCCATTCTCCGTAAAGTTCATCACAACTCGAAAAACGGCTAAATTTTTATATATATACTAGCGGATTCGCACCCGCTTCGCTCTGTGTCACAAAAATAGGAATGAAAGGTGTTCTTTGTGCCACGCCGCCTTTTCACATAACCCCTACTTTGATGCGCTAAAACGGTTTTGATATCCTATAGCTCTACAGCGATTTCCAGGTCCTTGCCTTAAACCCTTTCACAGATATTCTGCTTGAAAATTTAAGTTTGTATGGGAGATGCCACGCCCCTATTTCTGATAACCCCCCTTTTTATGTGTGAGAATGCTTTTGATATCATATTGGTCTATACCAATTTTCAGGTCCCTACCTTGAACCCTTTCACAGATATTCTGCTTGAAAATTTAGTTGGTATTAGAGGTGCCACGCCCCCTTTTCTGATAGCCCCCTTTTTTATGTGTTTGAATGCTTTTGATATCATATAGGTCTATACCAATTTTCAGGTCCCTACCTTAAGCCCCTTTAGAGATATTCACCTTGAAAAGTTAAGATTGTATGGGAGGTACCAGGCCACTTTTTCGATAGCCCCCAGTTTTATGGGTGAGAATGGCGTTGTTATCCTATAGCTCTATACCAATTTTCATGTTCCTACCTTTAACACTTTTAAAGATATTCACCATGAAAAATTAGGTTTGTATGAGAGGTACCACACCCCCTTTTCTGATAACCCCCCTTTTTTTGTGTGAAAATGCTTTTGATATCATATAGGTCTATACCAATTTTCAGGTCTCTCCCTTGAACCCTTTCACAGATATTCTGCTTGAAAAATTTAGTTTGTATGGGAGGTGCCACGCCCCCTTTTCTGATTACCCCCTTTTTTAGTTATAAGCCTTCTCCACATGTGTCTTTTCAATGTGGCAAAGTTTGGTTAAAATCGGTTCAGCCGTTCTCCGTAAAGTTCATCACACCGCGAAAAACGGCTAAATTTTTATATACATAGATTTCATAAAGTGTAACTAATTAAGTACACATTTATCTAATTCTTAAGAAGTATTTTATTATCAACATTATTAATTTATGCAAATAATAGAAGCCTTAGTTCTAAGTGAATACATGTAAACTTATTAATCAAAATTAAAGCTTAAATTGATATATACTGGGGGAAAAACTATGTATTACTGATTACAGAATATCAAAAGTTGACTTTTATAATAACCCTAGCGGACCCTCACCCGCTTCGAAAAATAGAAATGAAAGGTGTTATTTGTGCCACGCCCGCTTTTCACATAGCCCCTACTTTTATGCGCTAAAACGGTTATGATATCCTATAGCTCTATAGCGATTTCCAGGTCCTTACCTTAGACCCTTTCACAGATATTCTGCTTGAAAATTCAAGTTTGTATGGGAGATGCCACGCCCCTATTTCTGATAACCCCCCTTTTTATGTGTGAGAATGCTTTTGATATCATATAGGTCTATACCAATTTTCAGGTCCCTACATTGAACCCCTTTAGAGATATTCACCTTGAAAAATTAAGATTGTATGGGAGGTACCACGCCCCCTTTTTCGATAACCCCCAGCTTTATGGGTGAGAATGGTGTTGTTATCCTATAGCTCTATACCAATTTTCATGTTCCTACCTTTAACACTTTTAAAGATATTCACCATGAAAAATTAAGTTTGTACGAGAGGTGCCACACCCCCTTTTCTGATAACCCCCTTTTTTCGTTGTAAACCTTCTCCACATGTGTCTCTCCAATGTGGCAAAGTTTGGTTAAAATCGGTTCAGCCATTCTCCGTAAAGTTCATCACAACGCGAAAAACGGCTCAATTTTTATATATATAGATTAATAAACATCTCAGTGATAAAGTTAGCATCAATCAAACGGTATCAATATGATAGGGTTATTATTTCAAAACCCCACTTAGGTTTGGGGATATTGACCTAAATTTGGATAAGGAATGTGTTTATACTATATAGGTGTTTGACACCTGTTGAATTGGCGAGGACATAAATATAGGATGATATTAACTACTTTAAAGAAATCATTTTGTTTCGGAGATATTGACTTATGTATTTGTGAAATATGGTCATCAAATGAAAGGTATCAGCAGGGGATATACCATGGTTTTTAATTTTACCCCAAATGATTCTGAAATACTGGTTATACCGATCCATGTATGGTTCAATACACATATGTGGTTCACAATTTCTAAAAATCCTATATACCTGCTGGTTACGTGCCAATTTTACTACTTGCTTAAAGCAAAATATCATACTAAGTCAAAAACATAAGCAATATTACTTCCATTGGGAGAGATATGTGGAAGTGAGTGTTGTTTTCAATCGATTTGCTTAATATTTTGTCACGATTATACTCGAATGTCACAATAGTATGCCCACCATTCTTAAATACAATTTCTCTTCAAACTTAGGAGCAATCGCTATCGGGAGACAACAGAAACTGTCTACCCAAAAGAAGGCGATACCACGTCCACTCCCAATAAATAATTGATTTATTTATGTAAGACTTTTCGAATTTTACGGACACTTTTTTCAAAGCTATTATAAAAAAGAAAGCGTGGCTTTCAGCCGATTTCGCTCATTTTCACAGCAAACAGTTGTCGCTACGTTTCTATGCCAAATTCCAATGTTATATCTCCAACGGCTATTGATTTACAGCTTATTAAACTTCTGAATTTGCTTCTTCTAAATGTGGGCGTTACCAAACCCATATTCCAAAATTTTACTGAACTTGTGTTTTCCGTTATAAAATCAATCCACCTACCAAATTTCATTAATTTAGTGGTATTCGTTTTCGAATTATCTAATTTTTTAAATTTTTCGATATTTCCGATACAGGGAAAGGGGCGTGGTTATCGTCCGCTTTCGCTAAGTTTCCGTACCAATCTATTCTGAGTCTAAATAAGCCGAATTTGGTGAAGATATCGCAATATTTGCTCAAGTTATCGTGTTAACGGACAGACGGACGGACATGGCTCAATCAAATTTTTTTTCGATCCTGGTCATTTTGATATATGGAAGTCTATATCTACCTCGATTCCTTTAAACCTGTTCAACCAACCGTTATCCAAACAAAGTTATAATATCCTGTGTACAAGTACAGCTGGGTATAAAAAGCAACCTTATCACAGTTCAGCAACATCGCTCATCCACATACACGACACTTAAACACACCACACGATCTTAGCAACATAGAAGAGAGTGAGAGGAGACCAAGCGACACTCCCCGCGTAAGCGCTCGCCAACTCAAAACTTCACCACGACACATATTATCATTATTAGGGTGTACAACCCATATATATAAATTTTTTTTTTGAGAAAATATTTATATTTCAACTACACATTTTTGCCCAAATATGCTCCCATCTTCTGCTGTTTTGGTGTTGATAAATGCGGTTGTTGTTGCCCTTTTTTTTGTTCGGCCAACCAAATTCCCTTGTCGCGCCCTTTTGCTGCCTTTTATCTGTATTGCACGAACATGCACTTTAGGAATTTTTCTTTACATTATCTGTAAAAATGTGCTGCTTATTTCGGCGTAGTACTCGTCGAAACTCTCTTGGGGTTGCTGCTTCCGCTCTACAATCTCACGTATTACCTCATAATCTGATTCTGCCGACTTAAACTGCACCAGAATCTCTTTCTTTAAACCAAAATAATCGAAGGACTCATCATCAGCGGCCCTGTAACCAAACAATGGAAATCTGAGAATAGTTGTTCATAGGACAACTGGTATTGGATTCGCATCCTCTCTAGCCTGAAAACAAAACTTTCTTTGAGATGCCATCTTTCCAAGTTCCAGAATAGTTGTAGTGGCTGTTGCTAGTTTTTCGCTGGCTTCCGGTGGATCCTCTTTCCACTCAACATCAGCAACGCGATTGCTCAGAGTGGAGATATCCGCACCTTGCGCACTTTGTTTATTTGCTGAGTCATCTCCGCATTCTGCTGCATCATCATCTCCATCATACGTCCCAAATGGTCGATGCTATCTGCCAACGGTGCCGTGGCAACTCTACTGCCGTCCGTAGATGCCTCCGGTCCTCTCCTGGGATTTTCACCTCCGACTGCTTCTTGTTCCGAATCAGACATCCGTAGAACTTGCTCTATATTCCGCGAGAAACTCATCGACCGATCAGACGCGTCTGAAGTAACCCTATCCTTTGCACAAAACTCTTGTCTTCGGCTAATTGTAGCCTCTGTTTGCCCAAAAACCCTAGCAGCGCAACGGGTGAAGAGGTATATCGGGAGGAAATCGACTGGGCGCTCAATGCCTGTATCTATGTGGGTGAACAAAGAACCTGCTACCTGATTTTCTAAGGCCCGCATGATTCTACTAGTAATTGGTCTGTGCTAGTAGTCCTAACCCTCGCTTTGGTATTGCTCCCTGATTTTCGGATTTATTTATAGACTAATGGGCTGATATCAATGGGAACGCGCTGATCGACTATCAACAATGTACCGAGAGATGTGCCCTTCAAATTCAAAGTCAACCACTTCTAAAATACAAAAGCTGATAATCTTCTGTACCAAATATACGATATAAGAATATAAAATAAAACGTGAAAGTCTAATTCAAATTCGGTAGCTATTTCACCTATGGATTTATTGTTTAAAACGTAGTATAAAAAGAAATTTTTATAAACAATGTTAATAACAGTAATTCAAAACTATAAAAAGTTATGTAGATGCAGTTTATGGAGTGTATATTAAAGGATAAAAAAAGTGTGAAATTAAAAAAAAAAACTGTTTCAAATACCAAAGCCGATAAGTTTCAGTACCGAAGACACTTGAATAATAAACTATTCCAAATTTCACCTGCGGATTATTTATAAATCAGCGTGAAACAAAAAAATTTAAATAAACAGTGTTGACAAAAATAATTCAAATGGTGTCCAATATGTGTAAAACAGTTTATGTATGTGTGTATTATAAAGAATTCGTATGAAGAGGGTAAAATTCAGAAGAAAAAAACTTCAAATAAATAACCGAAACACAATCCTTTAGGATAATGTATAGATAACATCTTATGTATTCAAAGTTTTCCAAAAAAAAATATAAGAATTAAAAAAGTAAGGAATTTCACTAAGTGACTATTTCTGGTATGTCTACTAAAATAGTGTGCAAAATAATATACAAAGATTTCAAAATAAATAATCCAAAAATAAAACAAACTCCTTAGAAATACATACTCGTATGCTGTTTAAAATTCCATATATTTTTTGCACTGGGTACACTTGCAATCACGGCAAACAATTTTGTCCAATACTTGATCTTTTCTTTTGAAATGAAACACGCACTCACTTCTATTTTGAATTTCCAAAAATATTTATTTATAATAATAAATTCAAGGTTATAATTATCATAATAATAGAAGTTTTAATTTTATATTCCCACCAAATTAATTTTAGTTGCACAATTTTTTATTTTAAGAAAAAAGGGTAGGAATTAAACGCGCGCTCAACGACAACTAACTCAGCCGCTGTTTAGGCCCGGCCGCTGAGCCATTTAGTTGAGCATATAAGTTAAGTACTGCTAGTCCTGGATTACCAAAAAAATAGTTTTCCTGGCCCAACACGCCCAGAGTCTCTAAGAGATATTTTAAACAACACTTTTAAACTTCACAAACTCTTTATTGATAGCTTATAATTAAATATAACTTATCTAGAAAGGTTCCCGTCCCGAACTCTACTGAAGTTCCACCGCGGCCGCTGCTGCCTTATATAACCAAATCTCCGGCAGCGACGCATTTGTTGTGCAATTGTCGACAGCCTGTTGCCTGTGAATCAGTTTGACCGTTGGTTTCCACAGGTGCTTTATGAGTTGGTTCAAATTCGCAATCGTCTGAAATAGAACTGTGATGCCGATGCGTCTGGAGTAAGGGCAATAACTAATTTTTAGTCGCGGGTACTTACCATGGCCATGAATTAAGGTGGTGGGTTGCAATGCGCAGCAGTTCGATGTGAGAAATGTAATTATGCTTCCTCAGCGGCACGTGTGTTGGCCACTTGTGGGAGCGTCACAGCGAGCGCGAATGGTGCGGGTTAACTCTTCCCACTCTAAAGATCTGCGTCCCGCGGATTACGATTTGGAGAGGGTTCATTTTTGTTCAGGGTTCAGTTTTGTTTTCGTCCAAATTATTCAAATGAGAAGTAGTAAAAATAGCAGCCCTAAGGTTTTAGAGGCTCTGAACCAATTCTTATGGGTTCGTTGTCCAATTCGAAAATGTAGGAACCATTCAGATAATTGGGGCTACCACCTGACCATACCGTCCCATTAAAATGTCTTCTTTGATGCCTTCAATCGTTGATTCGTTGCAGGTTATGTAGCGGCAGCTAGCTTTGCCACCTTTGAGCAATAGCGGAAGTCAATTCTCTTCACCTAGTAGGTCCAGTGCGTCTTGTTTACATACCATTGCGCTTGTGAGGTGGATGCAGCTATCCCTGATGCCATTCGTTTCCCTCTTGTTGATCAGCCGTATGATACTTCAATTCTAACCGCTGGCCATCTTGTATGATGGATCGAGTGATGAGATGGCTGAATTTCATTTGATCCACCTTTGGCATGGACAGGACATAAAGTAGCATTGTATCATTTGTTTGTATGACCTCAATGACATTACTATAGGGAAGGACCTCGATTTTGCTTATTAGCCCGTCGATTTCCCCTTTGTTTAACCGGTTGCTATTAAACACTCCTGTTTCGGCCATTTCTTTCATTTCTTATTTGCATTGAACCAGAGACACAAAACCCAGCTGAAGGAAGTATCGTGTTAATTCCTTTTAGCCATAAGCGTTTATAGTTGCAAATGGCCTACTCATGGCACGAGTAGCTTCACGCCAATTAAAGTCAATAGACCCAAGGTGGAGTTGAACCACTTCGATTGGTATCGCCTCGACCGCCGAGTGAACTGAAGTCGAACCCGTGCAACAGATCGAATACAAAAATTACTTGTTCCTAGACCGTTGGCGCGTAGGAATCTATGTATAAGTTTTTTTTGCCTAATGGGCAATGCTATAAATATTTCTGGGACAGTTTGTCCTGTTACTCTTGTATTCTGCTTTAGTTTTTCAGACATTTTTGTCAATATTTTTAGAACGATTTGTCCGGTATACCTAAAGTTTTCGTTCTTCAGAAATTTTTTATGTCGGATTTGTGGAACTTTTTTCCGCTCTGAGTGACAATGTCTGTTTTGATTTGTCTGTTAGCGATTAACAGCTCATCGTCATCATTAAAATTGCGGAAGGGGCGAGCGAATTTTATTATTCCTTGCATTTCTACTCCCCTGTTCATGTAGAAGAAGAGCCTTAATGTCCTCATTTGTAAGTTCTCTAAATTAAGCTAAATCTTGATAATTTATCCTAGCTGTCCTGTTCAGGAAAACATCAGCGGGCTTCCGTTTTATAACTGAATGAATAGTGTTCTTGTAATCTCTCCACCTGGCCATTGGCCTCGCTTCGCTGCGTTGGCGTTTTATGTATTTCTATTCCTAAGGATCTGATGTAGTTTAGCACAAGCGGTGTTAGAAACCCGCGCTAATTGTCCATGACCAGGGCCCGTGGAACTGTAAAATAATGTAGAGCAACAGGTAGCTTCGCCCGTAAATCGGTGGACGATTTGTTTTGGATTAGAAACAGCTTAGCAGTTTTTGTAAATTTGTCTATGCAACTCAAGTACTTCTGCTTTTCTATATCAAAAATTTCTATGTGCAAGATTGCGCACGGATAACTAAAAATCGGGGTTGGCTGCATAAACGGTTTTGAGGGCCATCCCCTATGAGGCTCCTCCGTGCACTCCCAACTCGCCCCCGCCTAAGGATTATTTGGTTTCTAAACACATTTATGGGTGCCTCAACGTGTGCTATGAGGTTTGAGCCATCTTGTTCGGCGGAATGCATGGTACCCTCTGATGCAGCATCAGCTATAGTACCTAGTGGTTGAACAATTATGGAGTCAGTGAGTGCGTGTACTTCCGTCTTGAGACGGGAGATTGCGTTAGCGACCACGTTCGCTCTACCTGGCTTGTAAATAAATTCGCAATTATATTCCTCAATTCGCGCTTTCCACCGTTTGAGCTTTGCATTGTAATTACGATTGCTAATGGAAAATGTCAGAGTTTGGTGATCAGTATAAATCCGAATCTTCTTTGCGCCATATAGGTACGAACGCAGATTATCAATCGCCCACACGATGGCGAGAAGCTCCTTCTCATTTGTATCGTAGTTCTCCTCTGCTTGGTTAAGACAACGAGATATGTAAGCTATAGGCTTATCCTCGCCTATCGTTCCCTGTGACAGTACCGCACCTATAGTATAGTTCGAAGCGTCCGTCGTTAGGTTAAAAGGTTTGGTGAAATCTGGGAACACCAGCACATCAGCCGATATCAAAAGTTGTATTAGTTCGTGGAAGGCCTCCAGGGCATTTTCGTCAAGATCACTCTTTACTTTCCTGCATGCGTTTGCATCCACTTGCACATTTCCCCCACGCGTTAGATTAGTCAATGAATTTCTTATAATATGAGGGCATACCAAAGAAGCTCTTCAGATCTTGTCAATTTCCGGGAGGTGAAATAATTTTTATGGCTTCTATCTTTTTTGGGTCAGCGCGCACTCCTTCAGGAGTGATTACATAGACAAGGAATTCCACTTCACTTTCAAAGAAACATGTTATCTCCAGATTAACATTTAGATTCGCCTCCCAAAGCGTTTCAAAAACCTTCTCGACATTATCGAGATGTTCACTGGCATCCTTGCCAAAAACTATTATGTCCTCAATATAGACATAACATATTTTTCCGATGTACTTTTTCAAGACATCGTCAATCATTCTTTGGAATATGGCGGGCGCATTTTTTAAACCGAATGGCAAACGTAGAAATTCATAATTCCCATTCATCGTAGAGAAAGGTGTCCTTGGGATATCTGAATCCTTGATTAGCATTTGGTGAAACCCGGAGATTAAGTCAATTGTTGTATAAAAGTTAGCTTGGCCTAGGCTACACAAAGCCGCATTGATGTCGGGAATAGGGTAAGTATCGGCTATCGTTACGGCATTCAGCCGATTATAGTCGATCACCATGCGATACTGTTTTCCCCATGTGCTCTCGGTTTCTTAGGCACTACCCACATCGGAGAATTGTAGGGACTTTTTTAAGGTCGGATAACACCTTCCTCGAGTAGCTCATTAACCTGTTTTTCGACCTCCTCCCTCATACAAGCAGGATAAGGATAACTTATAGTGTATATGGGCCCTGAGGTTGACGTCTTGATTTCAGCAAGGATATTTACAACCACGGGTTCATGACCATTCAAAGGCTCAAAAGGTCCAGAGTACTTTTGCATCAAGCTTTTAACTTTTTGATGTATTGCTAGGGGCAATCTATTCTAAGTATGGTACGCTAGATGCCCGGAGGATGGAAAATGCTCTGAGCTTTCCTCGTTAGAGTTATCAATTTCTTTCTCCCCTTTTTGGGTGCCCTGTTCTTTGTCCTCTTCCGGGAGCGAGTGGAATATTCGTTGTTGTTTCCTAGGGAAACTTTCAGATCGGGCCCTGCACTTGTGGCTAACTGAGCCGTAACAACCATAGCGATCGCAGCAACCCTGCGGTCGCCCACTTCACCACACTTCACACGCACACTAACATAGTTACACACACACAAATTGTCAACACCAAAAAACGCCTACACTTTTACAAAAAACACAATTGTGTTATCCTTTGTACCCGCCACATCTCTCTGGTTTTCGCTCCGCGAAATAAAGCGCCCAATTTTAAATTTAAAACAATAAAAGTCTTTTTTTTGAGCTATCGAGTGCCAAGGTGAGTGAATCGGGAAGTGAAAGTGCAGTGAAGTGCCTACAAATATATATGGTCCATCTTCGCCTTAAAGAAAAAGCACCTATGGACAGTGAAAGGAGAAAAAAAATACAAAATAACAAAAGTCCACAATAAAAAACAAAAAAAGGCGCAAAAACATATGGACAGTGGTAAAAAATACAAAAGTGAACAAAAACAAACAAATTAAGCAAACAACAATTTACAGTCCACATAAAAGTTTTGGAAAACAAATTTACAAAAACAAAAACGTGCAAAGTGAAATCCCACATTAGGGTGAAAAAATAAATAAAATAAAATTTGCACAAAACAAACAAACTAAAAATTTAAACAAAGAAAAGTTAACAATTTCATCGGGCGCGCCGGTCAACAAACAACAACAAAACCATAAAACAACAAAAAACCGGGCGCGGACAAAAATACTAAATCACTTAACAAAATTGTTGATACACATATAAAAGGAAAAATCGAGGGAAGGAAGGGCAAACAACAATAACAAAAATATAAATAGCTGGAAAAAAAAAAAGGCTAAGTAAATTCCCCCTTAACCCTTACAACAGAGCGGTGAGTTGTATCATTTTTGATTATTAAGACGTTCATTTGGCATTTGTACGGAATTTTTAACAAATCCGTGTAACCCAAAATCGAACTATATTACATATAAAAATATATACATACATACATATATTCAAAAATTTAATACTGCCGAAATTTCCCAGCAAAATACGGCATTTTGAAATAACAGGATCAGAAAAAATATATATATAAAAGTGATCTCGGTCAAAGTCCGACCATCCAATTTACCTACATATAGATATAAAAAACATTTGAATTTCCGTATTAAGTCCTGCACCAAGTATTACAACAAATACTTAAATACAAAATCTCACCGCGGACATACCTACTGCTTATTTTTCGTGTTTTCAAGCACAAATTAAAAAATCCAAAAACAAAATATAGGCTTCAAGTTTTTACTTGCAAATTACCCGGCAATACCCCCTTTAGCTTGCATTCCCTGGCGCACATAAGTCAAGCAAAGGCAGGATTGCACTAACAAAATAAGCAGTACCTAGAAAGAATAAAGAAAAATAAAAGAAAATATTTAAATTGTTAGCAAGGCTAGTTCTGGTCTCCTAGTAAAACGTGCGAAAAAGCTACAGTCCAGCATCCCAAAAAGAAAAAAAAAATATAAGCAACAAAGTTCCTTGCACTAAATTGCATTGAACTTAGCAAGCAGAACAAAGTCTATTGTGTACCTGCATTGCTATTCTTCACTGTAAGGTATACAAATAGACAAGCACACAAACGTGCAGCAGCCACCCTCGCTAACTATCTACCCAACAAAAAATATCGGAAGCACATACAGATAAGTTAAACCTTACAAAAAATACTGTAAGTACTTATAAAAAATATATAAGAGAATTATAAGGGGTAATAATTTTAATTAGCCTTTGGTATAATTTCATAAAATAAATCCAAGGTAGAAAATACACTCGCGCGTAAAATAATAGCATCGTCAATTATAAAATCTCGGTACATTAAAAAACAGCATATATTTATATATATTTGCATTTATATATCGGTTTATTTATCAAAAAAAAAATTTATAAACGACTTCAAACCAACAGTCGCGCGAAAAATATAATACAGACAAAATGTCTGATCCAAAATCTCCTCTTATCGTAGTGGAGCCACCCAAAATGGGTGAAGAAGAAAAGCCACAAGGCAGCCCTGCTGACGGTACCCGCTCAAAACAGGGTGCAAGGCAAAAAAAGGGCAAAGAATTTTCAGCTGCAAAATTCATAACAGAAAGTGACAGTATCATAAGATACTGCACTAGATTCGCTTCAATTCCCATAGAGGAAAATACAGAATCGGTGCTAGAAGTCAAAGATAAGTCTCCTGACAGATTTTGGACACGGCTCCAAGCGGCATATGACGCAATCATCGAAACCGATGATTCAGACTTGCCCGAAAATTTTAAAGAATCGGCTTATTCCAAATATGAAAACTGCTTAGACCGTTACGAAGAAACTAAGGCCATGATCTCTGATCAATTAAAACTTTTAAGGCCAATTATTGCACCTACTCAACAACGAGTAGAGCTGCCCCAAACACAAAACAAAGAAACAAATTCAGGCATATATCTTAAAGTGCCGGCCTGTGATACTGAAGTATTTCATGGGGGTTATGAGCAATGGCCGTCGTTCCGAGACATGTTCTCAGCCGTTTACATAAACCACCCAAAGCTATCACAAGCGCAAAAATTATACCATTTAAGAAACAAAACAAAAGGTCAAGCAGCGGCAATAGTTAAACGGAGGTCATTCAATAAGATCTTGCGAGAAATTTATAAAATTATCAATAAACGAGCGAAATAATTTAGTCAGGACGAAGAAACTCTGCACAAACTGTTTGTCAAAGAGTCACCCAGTGCAGAGATGTCCGAGTGTTCACAAGTTCTCATATTGCCAGGGGAGACACCATTCAATGCTCCATACTAATAATAATAATAACTCCCAAAACAGTCGAACTTTCAATAGAACCACTGGACTAGCGGCAACAGCTGAAAATACCGAGACGGAAAGTCCAGAAAGTTGTCAAGAACAACCATGCTGCTCAAAAGCAGCCAGAATACAAACGCTTCATTCAGAAAATGAAAGCAAAACTTTATTACCTACAGCAATCGTCTCCATCGAACACCGAGGAGAAATATTCAAGCTAAGGGCCTTAATCGATCAAGGATCACAGCGATCATTTATAGCATCGAAGGTTCAACAAACTTTGAATTTACCAACCAAATCAGCCAACTTTGAAATCTCGGGAATGGGCGGAAGAGTAGTTCAAAACTCAAATAAAATCTGTCTCATTACCTTGATGTCTTCAAATGCGGATCAAAGAATCAAAGCACAAGCTATAGTTCTGCCGCGACTGACAAACATGCTCCCAAGCTATAATATAAATAGCGAGCACTGGCAAAAGTTTTCGCATCTGAAACTTGCCGATCCCAATTGCCATACCCCCGATCAAATCGACTTATTATTGGGAAGCGATCTAATCCCCCAAATAATACTTGAAGGTGTTGAGAAAATTTCCAACAACCTATTAGCCCAAAATACCATCTTTGGATGGATTTTAAGCGGTCAAGTCAAAGAGAAAATCTCCACGTTCACAACGCAAGTGGAAGATATTTCGAATGACACTCTTAATTCACAATTGAGAAAATTCTGGGAAGTCGAAGAACTCCCGCCAATTCCCGTTACTACAACTGACGATAAGTATTGTGAAGCCTTTTACAAAGCCACAACTACAAGATCAGAGAGCGGGAGGTACGTCGTTCGACTACCATTCAAGCAACAATTTCCGGATACACTCGCCTTAGGTCACTCACGAACCTCAGCTCTACAGCAGTTTCTAAGTATGGAAAGAAACCTACTTAAAAAAGGCGAACTTAAAACCTCATACGACAACGTCCTTGAGGAATACATAAAATTGGATCATATGGAACCAGTAAATTCCTATGAGAAAATAACAAAAGGCAAACACTCATCCTTTTATCTACCACACCACGCGGCTATCAAACCGGAAAAACTTACAACAAAAGTACGAGTGGTGTTCAATGCATCTAAATGCACAAGCACAGGTAACTCCCTAAATGATGTATTATATACGGGACCAACATTACAACCAGATTTAATGTTACTTATACTACAGTGGCGTATGTATAAATACGTATTCAATGGTGACGTCGAGAAAATGTACAGACAAATCCTAGTACACGAAGACGATCAGGATTACCAGCGAATTATCTTTCGCAGTTCACTGAGTAGTCCAATACGAGACTATAAACTGAAAACAGTGACATTTGGCGTAAACTGCGCCCCTTTCCTAGCCATTCGTACATTACACGAACTGGCAAAAGATACAAAAGCAAAATTACCTCTAGCCGCCCCGGTGCTTATCTCTCAAACGTACGTAGACGACATACTGTCTGGAAGCCATAGCCTTTCTTTAGCGTGCGAGTCCTTAGCTCAAGTTATCGAAGCCCTCGATTCGGCAGGGTTTCCATTAAAAAAGATAACATCTAATCATCCAGAAATACTGGCAAATATAAATAAAGAAAACTTGCTATATACCAATTTTCTAAAGTTTGAAAAGGAGAGCACCACCAAAACTCTGGGCATACAATGGAACGCAATATCAGACCAATTTTCATACACTCTTGAGACGATATCTGCAAAATCCGCAAAAACTAAAAGGCAAATCCTGTCATCTGTGGCGAAACTTTTCGACCCCGCAGGATGGCTTGCGCCAATGATGATACAAGCGAAGATCTTGATACAAGAACTATGGCTAGATGGAACCGATTGGGACGAAGTGGTTAAACCACTCCGCTTAATAAAATGGTCTCAATTTGCAAACAACCTGCATACTATTTCCGAGATACAAATACCTCGGTGGGTGAATTTCTCACCTGATCATCAAGTCGAACTACACGGCTTTTGCGATGCTTCTGAGAAAGCATACTGCGCAGCTATTTATGTGCGAAGTCAGCATAATGGCAAAACGACAAGTCACTTATTAGTGGCAAAAGGCAAGGTCGCACCTCTTAAGACCGTAAGCCTCCCGCGGCTCGAGTTATGCGGCGCACTTCTGCTCGCAAAACTAACCTCGACCGTGCAAAAACACCTAAACCTGAGCAATAGGAAATTATATTTATGGACCGATTCAGAAATCGTCCTAGCCTGGTTAGAAAACCCACCACATACGTGGAAAACATACGTGTCAAACCGCACAGCGGAAATTATTAACCTAGTTGGACCAGCAACTTGGCGGCACGTTGCCAGTGCTGATAACCCTGCGGATCTTGGCACAAGAGGCTGCAAACCATTGCAGTTAACAACCACCACACTTTGGTGGAATGGCCCAAGCTGGCTAGTAGAACCACCAGAAGCGTGGCCGAAATCACCTGCACGAAATATCATAGCCCCAGAAAGTCGAAGAATCGAAGGCTTTCATGCCACTCTGGAGGACACGGATATACTAGAGCGATTTTCGTCGTTCCCCCGAGCCTTAAGGGTAATCGCGTATATGTTTCAATTTGTAAATCGCTTAAAAAACAAAGTGCAAGGAATAACGAATACCGAAAGCTATACTCTAACGCACCAAGACTTGCAGCGGGCAAAAATAGCCCTAATCGAGTCCACGCAGACTCGCTACTATAACAATGAACGAACACTGCTAATGGGATCAAAACCTATTGACAAAAGGAGCGTTCTGTTAGTGCTTAACCCCTTTGTAGACTCTAAAGGACTTATTCGCGCCAACGCAAGGCTAGCGAACTCCAGCCTGAGCTACAACGAGCGGCATCCAATCATAATACCGGAAAAATCCGCATTTACCATGCTTTTTATAAATTATCTTCACCTTTTTATGGTACACGCCGAACACCGGCTAATGCAACAAATGATCCGACAAGAATTCTATATACCACGACTAAAGCCTTTGATTAAAAAATGCATCTTTACGTGTAAAGTCTGTACGCTACATAAGCAAAAGATGTGCACGCAGATCATGGCAGCTCTACCACCTGAACGCTGCAATTTTTCTCTGCCTTTCACCATCACGGGTGTTGATTTTGCCGGACCTTTCCAGTTAAAGGCCTCGATGCTAAGGTCATCTACCATAACGAAAGGTTACGTGGCTGTCTTTGTATGCTTTACGACAAAAGCAGTGCACTTAGAGTTATGCTCCGATCTGACAACGTCAGCTTTTCTCGCGGCATTTGCACGCTTTGTCGGACGGCGAGGATTTCCCTCCAAAATCATGAGCGACAACGGTAAAACCTTCATCGGTGCCCAACGCGCAACCGAAAAAGAGTTCGTACAGTTCGCAAAGGAAGTCTCGCCGCATGTCATAGAAAAATACGCACCTCAAGGCATTAATTGGCAATTCATCCCCCCGAGCGCCCCACATATGGGTGGACTATGGGAATCAGCGGTTAAAAGCTTTAAATCGCATTTCAAGAAAGCCGCTGGCAATCACAAATTTACATTCGAAGAGTTCACAACGCTACTCATTCATCTGAAAGACCTCCATAAAAGATATCGGTGGAAAAACACTCAAGAAGCACCAAAAATTGGAGAATGTGTCCTAATTCATGATGACTGTCTCCCACCTACCGAATGGCGGCTAGCCCGCATCGAAAAGGTACATTACGGTTCCGACGGTCACATCCGGGTAGTTGACCTACGTACGCAAAACGGAAAATTAACGCGACCGCTCGTCAAACTTTGCTTTCTTCCAACCGAGTCTAATACCAATCGCGCAAATAACTAAAGTCAATAATCTTAAATCAAATATAGAGCAATGCATCCACCAAGCGATGTTGCTACCAAACTGTAATTCATTACCTTACCCATAAAGAGGTAGCTCGAAGGACTAGATTCCTCGAACGAAAAGCGCGAGCAATAACACATTATATCGCAAATAAAACCGCTAATCATACATACAATGCTAAAGCCTTATAAGTATAATAATTACACTTATGTATGTATTGATATAGTGCTTAAACTAAGCACCCTACATGCCTTTATAAGACACTAAAGTCGATTGTATTTTCCAACAGATGTCAACGCACATGGAAGTCGATCCAGTCGCCCCGACACCAAGCATCCGCTCGGCGGTTACCGTGCCACGAGCACGAGCAACGCCCGTTGCCACTCCTCGCGCCAACGCTCCTCGGGAGGCAAATACACCGTCGCCAGCACCACGTAGGGCCACGGCTGGGTCTAATGCAACGGCCATTGAAGAACCGTCCCCAAGGGATCCCGTAGCGGCACACAGTGTACGCTGTCCGCTTTGTCGTCGTCCGCATGCGTTGCGCCTATGCGGCATTTTTAAGGCCATGCAACCACAGCAACGGCAACAGGTAGCGCAAGCGCATGGCCACTGCCTCAATTGCTTGGCCCTGTGGCACACCACACAAGCGTGCACCTCTACCGTTTTGTGCCAACTGTGCGACAGGCCACACCACACGCTGCTGCACCGAACAGCCAGGCGTAGCGCACCCGTGGCACCACCGCCACGCAACAACGTGCGACCGAGATCGCAACTATCACGCGCCTCACAACCTCGGCGTGCACCATGGCAGTCACAGCAGCAACCACAGTCGTGGTCTCATCCGGGTGCTCGGTACCGTAACCCAGCATCCTCATCACGTCAACCACCACCTAGGCAACGAAACCGACGCCCAACCGGGTTAAGCAACGTCGTGGAGGCACTGCAGCAGCTACAGCGATTGCTAGGCTGATGACTCGCCTAGGGGGGCCGGGATGGCTAACTGAGACGTAACAACCATAGCGATCGCAGCAACCCTGCGGTCGCCCACTTCACCACACTTCACACGCACACTAACATAGTTACACACACACAAATTGTCAACACCAAAAAACGCCTACACTTTTACAAAAAACACAATTGTGTTATCCTTTGTACCCGCCACATCTCTCTGGTTTTCGCTCCGCGAAATAAAGCGCCCAATTTTTAATTTAAAACAATAAAAGTCTTTTTTTTGAGCTATCGAGTGCCAAGGTGAGTGAATCGGGAAGTGAAAGTGCAGTGAAGTGCCTACAAATATATTCTAAGTATGGTACGCTAGATGCCCGGAGGATGGAAAATGCTCTGAGCTTTCCTCGTTAGAGTTATCAATTTCTTTCTCCCCTTTTTGGGTGCCCTGTTCTTTGTCCTCTTCCGGGAGCGAGTGGAATATTCGTTGTTGTTTCCTAGGGAAACTTTCAGATCGGGCCCTGCACTTGAATGGATTTGGATGGTTAATATAACTTCCCTTGCGGGTTTGGACAGATGGATCAACTTCCATCTTTTCGACTGGAAAAATTGCGTTGTCATTTCTGACGGACGGACGATCGTTCCTCACATATTGGGGACGATCCTGGACACGCCAAGTGGGTTTAGGAGGCAAATGAGAGGGTTTGTTCCAATTTTGAAACGACGAAGTACTCGGTATGTTGTTAACAGTATGAACAGAGAAATTTCGGAAATCCACATTTTGGATCTCCAGGCAGGCCGAATACGCTTCTGGCAGTGTTTTAGGACGCTGTATAAGCAACATCCTACATAGGACGAATACATCGCGGGCGCGATTCCTATAGGACCTTATTCGTCTCGTCCATGTAGGACTCTGTTTTTACTTTATTAATAATTAGGGAGAATTGATGATTTACCTTAGCCTAGAATTCATCAATTCTCATTCCCTTCTGCTGCAATTGGTGCAGCTGATGTTCGAGTGTACGAACATCTCTCTTGTCTGTGTAATGCAGAGCAAGGCATTCTTTTACTTTCAATCTTTTACCGTCAAAAATATTGTGAAAAATGAGTGCGGAGTCTACTGCACCCCGCGTTTTTCGTATAATATGTTGAAGGATCGCTCGATAAAGCGGTTTCCTCTTCATTACCTTGAAATCGGACAAAATTCCTTGCACCGAATGTACCCACGAAACATATTGGACGGGGTTGCCGTCAAATTGATGCAATCAGGGAGTCTGCTGATGTATTTTATGTCTGCTTCCGTGGTGGGGGCCTGAACCACTACTTCCTCGGCGGTATCGATAGCTGTTTCAGTTAATAATGGTGCCCTAGAGCTTACCTCATCTATGCGTGCAACATGCCTCTCCAAAGAGATAAGTTTATCGGCGACAGCGTTAACAGATCCGGTTAGAGTGGTCACGGTAGACCTTAATTCATCCATTCTGGTCATTTCTTGATAATAACAGGGGGGAAAAAGTTGTGTATTTATACTCACAATACGCCAATAGTGAACATGCATTTATTTAGGGGGACTCCTTCTGTTGTTAATTTTTAACCGTTGATAGAATTTACCCTTTTTTTTGTTCTCTATAGACTTACTTTGGTTTTCACTTTGTTTAACAACACTCCTGGTCTCTGCTCGGGCTCCAGTTAAGTACTGCTAGCCTTGGATTATCAAAAAAATAATTGTGTTGGACCAACACTCCCAGAGTCTCTATGAGATATAATTTTAACAACCCTTATAAACTTCACAACCCTTTAAACTTCACAAACACTTTATTGATAGCTTATAATTAAATATATCTTAACTAGAAAGGTTCCCGTCTCGAACTATACTGAAGTTCCTCCGCGGCCGCTGCTGCCTTATATAACCACATATCCGGCAGCGGCGCATTTGTTGTGTAATTGTTGACAGCCCGTAGCCTGTGGTGCTTTATGAGTTGATTCTATTTCACAATCGTGTGTCTTGGGCAGCCGTGGGAGCGTCGCAACGAGCGCGAATGGTGCATTTTAACTTATATATATATGTATATTTGTAACTGCTTAAGCTGTGGAATAAGCACCGGTACTTTTCCCTTATTCTTAAAGAGTTGTTACATTAGGGGCCTTCAAATTTATAAAATAATTTTTTGGTATGTATCAAGTTCAATGGTAAGTATAAATTGCAAAGGTAATTATAAATTTCAAATTACTTTTCCCTTATTCTTGAAGAGTTGTTACATTAGGGGCGTTAAAATTTATAAAACAATTTTTCGGTATGTATCAAGTTCAATGGTAAGTATAAATTGGAAAGGTAATTATAAATTTCAAAGGTAAGTATAAAATGCAAGAGGTAAGTATACAATTCAAGAGGTAGGTATACAATTCAAAAGGTTGGTATAAATTTGATAGGTAAGTTACAGATAAATACATATCTATATAAATATATAAACATTTTCCTTTTTTTGTTGTAATTTTAGAGCTGGATTAAATTTTCATCCATGTCTTCAACATGGCGGCCGGCCTGTGGGGATGACAACTGCAGGAGCTCTTGTAACCTCTGGAGGGTAATAATAATAATAAGTGGCTGATTGCCACTGCGACTCTGCACCCGAGCCGCTGGTTTTTCAATTCTACGGTGAGTGGTTCTTCCTCGTTGGTCATGGTGCCTATGGCGTGTGGGTGATGGAGGCGTCGGATGCGGACGTGGCCAGGCAATTTATGCAGTAGCCATGAAAGCGGGCGGATTCGTATCGCTCTGCCGGTGTCATAGCCAACAACGCGTGGCAGTGGTGCAACGAGTGTTGGCGGCAGCATAGGCGGCATTTTCCCTATTACAATATGAGACGAGAGAGAATGATAAGAAAGCAATAAGCATTATGTTATAGTAGGGGTTACAATAAGGGTTGGAGGAGTTGTGGCCGAGAATAATATTTCAAGCGAGTTAGGAGTAAGTTAATAAACAGATTTTAGTGATGTTCGGTGTGATCATACCGTTTTGAGTACGGATATCAACGACTCGAACATTTCCATTGGGTCCTACGTGGAGTTTCGATATGTGTCCGAGGTGCCATTCATTTGGAGGCAGGAGGTCATCTTTAACGACGACTAGGTCACTTTCTTTGAGGTTTGTTTGTGAGGTTTTCCATTTTTGTCGTTTATGAAGTTGTTGGCGATACTCGGTCTTCCATCGGTAGCTGAATCGATGGTGTAAGACTTTCTCTCTCTCTCTATGGCGCGATATACAACAGGTATATCATCATAAACCTCCTAAGAGATTTTTGCGCCAAGCTTCTCTTCCAATTTGTGGTGTGCCGATTTGAATTTTCCCTACAAATTGGTGGGACCTACAGTTTTTTGCCGACTCCGAACGGCATCTACAAAGGAGACGAATTTTTGCTGAGAAGCCTGTCATGGCAGAAATACACTCGAAGAGTTTGCCAAACCACTGCCGAGGGGCGACCCCGTTTTGAAAAACTTTTTTTTCAAATCACTTTTGATGTTACCTGTACCAGGGCTCGAACCATGGACCATCGGTGTGGTAGGCCGGCAACACTACCTTCACACCACGGCGGCCGCCTGTGTGTAAGACTTTCAGTAATTGTAATTTATGTGTTGGGTTGAGGTTCTCGGGGTTTGGCTCAGGTAGGGAGAGCACGGAGGCCCCGCGTAGGAAGTGTCCTGGAGTTCTGCAGTTAAAGACTGCTTGGATCCATACGATGAGGGTCGTGAACTCTTCAAAGGAGAACTTATGGTTGCCGGCGACTTTAGTTAAATGTGTTTTAAAACATTTAACTGCTGCTTCCCATAGATCACCCATGTGGGGAGCGTATGGCGGGATGAATTGCCAAGAGAGGCCATGGCGAGCGTACTTTTCAGCAATATCTTGGCCTTCTTCTTGAGGAAGAGGGAGATCTCCTTTTGTATGGCTCTATGAGCGCCGATAAACATTTTTCCGGACAGGATTTTGTGCGGGAATTTACAACGGCTGGCAAAACGCGCAAAGGCGGCTCTATTTGATTTGTTGGTCAAGTTTGAACAGACTTCAAGATGGATGATGGATTGAGAAACAGACAGAGGCGCAGATATAGGCTTTGGAGTAGGAGGTGTGTCGTAGGGTCGAAGTTTTGACCAGCAAACTCGACTCCTGCCGTGTGGAACGGAAGAGTATACGTCGATCGTGGCAGCGCCACCATGATCTGGGAGTTCATCATTTGTCTGTTGATCGTACAAATCTTGCAGTGAAAAATACAAGATTTTATCTTTTGCTTCAAGCATGGAATATAATATTATTGTTGTACCATCCGAAGCATGAGTTGTTTTTCGGCAGGGAGCAGTAGATTGTGGGTAAAGTCGAGAAAGAGTGTGCAGAACTTCGAGGCTTTGAGAATTATAATGGACTGACGTTC
Organism: Merzomyia westermanni; assembly: GCA_949987695.1. Lineage (NCBI taxonomy): Eukaryota > Metazoa > Arthropoda > Insecta > Diptera > Tephritidae > Merzomyia > Merzomyia westermanni. The sequence goes on along the minus strand of OX465292.1, from coordinate 2,199,947 downwards.
ATTGTAGCTGAGGACGGCAAAATCTCCTTCTTGTCTAACATCGGACTAAGTGACAAAAGCGGACTCTTTTTCCTCATTGGCTTAGAGGATTTCAACAATGAGATTGTTTCCGCCTAGTAAATTTGTTTGGTTAGGATCATCCGTTCTCTCACGTAGCTCAAATCTTCCTGCTGGAGAGATTGTGTAGAGAGAACTGGAAGTTTGCTTACTTTGTGAATAAACCGATACATGTATACAATGACGGGAAAGCCTCTAGCGAAGGAAGAAACCCGCTCTAGAGGATCCGAGCGAGCCCTTCCACCACACGGGGCACTCAGCCAACTCTTGGGGGTTGCATCTGCTAGTTCCAAGATCTGCCGGATTATCGGCACTTGCCACATAACGCAAAGTAGTGACCCTTTGGAGAATTTCGGCAGTGCGGTTCACTACATAGGTCTTCCATGCGTAGGATGGTTTTTCTAGCCTTGCGAGGACTATGGAGGAGTCTGACCAGAGAATGGGCTCTTTTGAAGACAAATTTAGATGATAGCAAATCTATTTGACTGTTTTGGAATGTAGTACTGCTTCGCAAATTTCTAGTCGGGGAAGGCTTACTGTTTACAGGAGCTACCTTGCTTTTTGCAGCTAATAGGTGAGTGGTAACATAGTTTTCGCCATTCTGTATTCGTAAGTACACGCACGCGCAGAATGTCTTTTCTGAGAATCCGTGAATTTGATAGGGCTTGTCGGGAGAGAATCCGATCCATCGAGGAACTTGTATGGAGGTTATGGTGGGAATACCTTCCAAAAGGTATTCCATTTGTGGAAGGCGAGGGGCTTGACGTGTTCGTTCCAATACGTTCCTTCCAGCCAGAGTTGTTGGAGAAGAATTTTCGCCGATATCATTATTGGCGCTAGTCATCCTGCCGGGTCGACCAGTTTCGCAATGGTCGACAGTATTTGCTGCTTAGAGTTTGATTTGGAGGCGGGGAGAAGATCATATTAGTATGAGAAAGAGTCGTAGAGAGGTTTCCATTTTATTGAGAAAAATCTGCATCGAGGAAGTCAGATTTTGGGATGGATTTGAGTAATTCCGGGTGATTGGCCGTTATTTTCTTCAGAGGGAAGCCGCCTGAGTTTAATGTTTCGATAAGTTGGTTCATAGAGTTGAGTGTGGACTGTATATCGTACCCGCCAGAGAGGATGTCGTCTACATAGGTCTGATGCAGAAGAACATCTTTGGCGTCTTCCGCTAGCTGGTGGAGGGTGCGAATCGCTAGATAGGGGGCACAGTTGACACCAAAGGTAACTGTTTTTAACTTAAAACCTTCGAGCAGTGAGGTTGGGTGTATGAGTATTTGGCGGTACATCTTTTCGATGTCGCCATTAAAAACGAACTTGTAGAGGCGCCATTGTAGGATAAGGAGCAGCAAGTCGTTTTGTAGAGTTTGGCCAGTGTGTAGTACGTCATTCAATGAACTACCTGAGTGGGAGTGTTTGGAGGCATTGAAGACCAATCGTACCTTGGTTGTTTTGTTGACTGGTTTTATAAAAGCGTGATGGGGTAAATAGAAGGAATAGTATTTACCTTCTTTTATAATTTCTAGGGGGGGAGGGGGTTCCATGTGATTCATGGTTAAATATTCTTCCAACACTTCAGAATATTTTTCTTTCAATTCGGGTTCCTTCTCCAGCGTTCTTTCAATGCTTATATACTGCTTTTGAGCAGCGGAGCATGAGTGGCCGACGGGTAGTTTTTCGGGAAAACTTTGTTTAAAGGGGAGCTTAACCATGTAGCGACCCTCTTCCCGTCTAATGCTGGTTTCTTTGAAGAGTTCTTCACAGAACATCTCTTCACCTGTAAGGGGTGTGGTGGATTGAACTTCTTCCTGCTCCCAAATATTTTTAAGGAGATCATTTAGGGAGTCATCGGGGGTTTCAGCTATGTGAGTGCAGAATATTGAAATTCGTTAAGTTATCGGTCCACTCCAAAGATAGTATTCTGAGCAATGAGGCTTCCAGCAATGTTGGTTTCGAGGCCTTGCAGTAGGATTTGTGGAAGTATATCGCTACCGATCACCATATCTATACGACCCGAGGAGAAATAGTTGGGATCCGCTAGTGTGAGTGAGAAGAACTTTTGAAGTTCTGTGATTTCCACTTTGGAAGAAGGGAGAAAGTGAGTGATTTTTGGAAGTATTATGGCCTGAGTAATGATTTGGATCTTTAATTCCCGAGAGCATACAATGAACATGTTTTGTTCGAATTTTGGACTATACGTCCGCCCATACCTAATATTTAGTAGCTTGTTTTCTTCGTTAGTAGAACTAGTAGTTTCTGAATTCGAAAAGAAACGAATGACTTTTGGGAATGCACGGACTCTGAAGGTTTCTCCTCTATGGGGAACCGGGACGATTGCTGTGGGCAATAACGTTCTTTCTTGGTTTGAGAAGTGCGACAGAATTGTACTGCCTGTATTTTGCTTGGGTGGAGGGACGGCGGCCGCCGTGGTGTGAAGGTAGTGTTGCCGGCCTACCACACCAAAGGTCCATGGTTCGAGCCCTGGTACAGGTAACATCAAAAGTGATTTGAAAAAAGTTTTTCAAAAACGGGGTCGCCCCTCGGCAGTGGTTTGGCAAACTCTCCGAGTGTATTTCTGCCATGACAGGCTTCTCAGCAAAAATTCGTCTCCTTTGTAGATGCCGTTCGGAGTCGGCAAAAAACTGTAGGTCCCACCAATTTGTAGGGAAAATTCAAATCCGCACACCACAATTTGGAAGAGAAGCTTGGCGCAAAAATCTCTTAGGAGGTTTATGATGATATACCTGTTGTATATCGCGCCATAAAGAGAAAAAAAGAGAGGGAGGGACTGCATTGCCTGTTTGTATCTCGAAGGTTTCTCTTGGTCACTGGTGATTTGATGAGTGACCTTCGATTTGTTTCTTCGCTGAGGTTGGCAGGAAGTGTTGGAGTTCGATGGCAGACGTGTTTGGTAATGTAGCAGGGAATGATGTCGGTTTTGGCAATAGACGCATTTGAAATTGCTACGACATTCAGATTCGAGGTAGGAAAATCCCAGACAATTTTTTCAGTATTTATTGTCTGTTAAAAATGTATTACATTCTGCTACCGCTAGTTGCTTGAATTTTGTTTAATTGTTTTAATAATAATTCCCAAACGGATTACCCACCATATCCCGCCCGACCGGCGCGAGGGGCGCATCCGCATAAGGCGCGGATTATTCGTTCGTGCCGAGTCGTTGAAAGGCTTTGGTTTGTTAATAGTCGAGATCTAAAACTGCTCAGCTACAGAGAAAACCTCATCAGCTAAGTAAAGTAGATATAAGATAGATTATATATTAATAACTAGTTACCAGAATAAAATTATTGTTAGAAGTTAATAAAGAAGTCAAAGAATAAGTAACAATTAGTAACTATGAATTTAGGATAGAAAGAATTGATTTTTTTATGCTGAAAAGCGAGTCTGAAATATCAAATCTACCAGAAAGAGAGTTATAATCTTGACAGAAACAGCGAAAAGGTTCGGCACTGTTTTAAGACTAGAGGTTTAAAATGCCTTGAAGGACGAGACGGTACATTGAAGTTCACTTCACTTGGAAGAAATGGGCTAGATAGTGAACCATTTAGCAATTTAATCATAAAAATAATTCCAAGCATTTCCCTCCGAAAGTGTGTGCAGATTAATGAGTTTTAACCGATTCGTATAGGGTGGCAGATTATACTACAAGGGATCCCAATGAAAATCTCTTAAGTCAAATAGTAAAAACTGTTTTTGAACTGATTCTAGGCGATCTACATGAACCTGGTAACGAGGGTTAAAAATTATAGAACCGTATTCAAGTATCGGTCTGACTAATGTAGTGAAGAGGGCTTTAGTTATAAAAGGGTCGCTAAATTCTTTAGACCATCGTTTAACGAATGCTAGGACACCTCTAGCCTTATTAACTGTTGTGTTAATATGGCGGTTGAAACTGAGTTTATAGTCCATAGTAACCCCCAGGTCAACAAAATCATACACTTGCTCAAGACTATAATTTTTAATTGTGTAGGAAGCTGGCTGAGAACTTCCACGCGAAAACCCCATGTGTTTACATTTTTTAAGGTTAAGTGGCATATAATTTAAATCGCACCAAGTAACTAGTGTATCTAGATCTGATTGTAGCTTATTTCTATCTTCAAATGACGCGAATGACATGAAAAGCTTTACGTCGTCAGCATACATTAACATTTTTGAAAATTTTATTATTGTAGAAATATCATTTATAAACAACAAGAACAGAATCGGGCCAAGATGGCTTCCTTGAGGAACCCCCGAAGAGACATAAATGACATCGGACCCTAAATTTTTAAACACTACTCTTTGTGTCCTGTCACCAAGGTAAGAAGAGATCCAGCGATTGAGACTCGGCTGGAAGCCCAACTGATCGAGTTTATGAATAAGTAATGAATGACACACTTTGTCCAAAGCTTTGCTGTAATCCGTATAAATAACGTCGGTGTGCAGATTTTTTCATTTCATTTCATTTCATTTCATTTTTCAGTCAATGGTTACAAAACCTTACAGACTAGAAATACAAATTTTCTTAAAGATAAAACTTAATATGACTTAAAAATACATTGATTGTAATTTAGCCAAAAATATGGATCTGGACTGAGCAAAATCTAGATCGAGAGTTGTAAAAATTCGATTGAATTCCATAAGCGACCTTGCAATGGGTGCAAACAATAAATAGTTAGATCTAAGCGTTTTTACATTAAACGGAAGTTGAGTACGTAGGACCCTTTGGGGTACATTAAAGCCAATTTGCTCGAAAAGGTTAGGACAATTTATCATGCCAGAAATTATATCATAAACAAACATGAGAGATTGCATTATGCGCCTTGACTTAAGCGATTTAAGGTTAATTAAAAGGCAACGGGCCTCATACGATGGGAACGGCTCATCAAAATGAAGAGGTTGTAGAGAAAACCGGGTAAATCGGCGTTGAATTCTTTCGATCCTGTCGGAATGTAAAGAGTAAATAGGGTTCCAGATTACTGAGGCATATTCTAACTTTGATCTTACTAGGCAATTGTAGAGTGATTTTCTAGTGTATGGGTCTTTAAAATCACGCGCATAACGACGCAAAAAGCCCAAGTTAGAATTTGCCTTAGGTAAAATATGATTGATGTGATTGACAAAGGTGAAGCCTGAGTCAAAGACCACACCTAAATCGAGATATTCATGTACATTAGATAGGTAGGTGTTAGAAATAGTGTAATTAGTGACAATTGGAATTACAATTTTAGCAAAAGTCATTTGGAAGCATTTCTTTATGTTGAGCGACAGTTTATTTCTCATACTCCAATCTGATAGCTTATTTAGATCGCCTTGCAATGATAATGTATCTGACAAACAGGTTATTACATTAAAAATTTTTAAATCATCCGCATAGAGTAAGAATTGTGAAGTACTAAAACAAGTTTTAATATCATTTATAAAAATTAGAAATAGCAATGGGCCAAGAATACTACCCTGAGGCACACCAGAAGTGGCAACGAAGGGGTACGATTTAGTATGACTAATTTCAACATATGACACTCGGTTAGACAGATAAGAGTTTAACCAAGAAAGAAGAGTTGAGTGGAAACCAAGCTCTTCTAACTTCAATAGCAAAGTGCTATGTACAACAGTATCGAAAGCTTTCGAAAAGTCTGTATAAACAACATCGACTTGATGACAAGATTTAAAGGCTGAGATGCAATATTGGGAAAATTCAGCAAGGTTTGTAACTGTGGAGCGACCACAGACAAACCCATGCTGATGCGGATCAATTATTTCTTTTACAAAGAAATACAATTTATCTTTCACCACCTTTTCAAAAAGTTTTGAGCAGGTGGTGAGTTTAGAAATAGGCCTATAGTTTCGTACATCATTTTTATTACCAGATTTGAACATCGGAGAAACTGATGCAACTTTCCACCGATCAATAAAATCACCTTTGGCGAGGGAAAGATTAAAAATATGCTTTAAAGGCACACTAAGAGAGGAACTGCACTTTTTTAGTAAAAATGGGGAAAAACCATCCAAATCTGTTTTTGTAGAGGACTGTAAAGAAGAAATGCTGTTCATAATGTCAAGCTTAGATACCGACAAAGTTCCAAGGTCAAGAGAACTTGGAGAACAACTGGTATTTGAGTCGCTTCCACTGTCATGGACAAAATTTGAGCTAAAAAAATCAGCAAATAAATTAGCGGTATCAGATAAACACTGAGAATGCTTATCATCAAAAGTCACACAAGTGGGAATGTTCGTGCAACCTTTTTTTGAACGTATGAAATTCCAGAAGGATTTCGGGTTAGATTTGAGTTCAACTTCAAACCGAGCGATGTATTGATTGTATAACTGTTTATCAAGAGCATTAAACTCTCTTGAAAGTCGACTATACTCATCCTTATAATTACAATTACCGGTAGATTTGTGCAGGTTAAAATATTTGTTTCGCTTATTTTTAAGCCTTTTTAGGTTTCTTGTATACCAGGGGAGTTTATGTATACGGGCGGGGCGTACAGGTACGATGCTACAAACTACTTTTAAAAGGTTATCAAGAAAAATATCAAAACATTCAGGGACTGATTTCGAGTTGAAGAGACCTTCCCAGTTTACACCCAAAAGCCCAGCATTCAATTCGTCAAAGTTAACTCTTCCAAAGTCATAACTGCGCGGTTCATTGAGAGAAACTGGGCTAAAATTTAGCACTTCAAGAGTTATTGAGAGAGGAACATGGTGCATGTCCGAGCTACAGAGTGGAAATTCACATTCATCTAAATTGAAACTAAGGTTCTCGTCAACAAAGACAAGATCTAAAATATTATTCAGTCTGTTAGGCAGATAATTGATTTGGATAAGATTGACACTAAAAAAGCTATCAAGAAAATTGATCTCATGAGAATAGTTAATATTAGTAGGAGTGAGTATATTTTTGTCTAAGAAGTTAGACCAAATAATTTTATTGAGGTTAAAATCACCAAGAATACAGAAATGGCTTTCTAAATTCCTTTCACAGATGTTAACAATATTATTTACATGTGAATTGTATAAAGATTCATCACTATTAGGTGGTATGTATGAAACACAGAAAAATACTTTACCAAAATCGCCAAAAATGCAAACACATAATTGATCGAGTAAGGAATCATTATTATAAAGTTGAATCATAGAAGAACGCAAGGTGCGTCTTATCGCTATTAAAACACCACCACCTCTGATTAAACCCGTCTTATCGGAATCACGATCCTTACGATAAGTCTCAAACAAAAGTGGATCAAAAAATTCACTATCAAAAAAATCATTATTAAGCCATGTTTCCACAAGTACAAAAACATCAAACTCACACCGTGACGTTGCTAGAAAAACGTCCTTACTTTTTGTACGCATGCCAGAGATATTTTGGAAATATATATTTAATTTATTCACCGCACGGGATGAAGAATTGTTATTTATCTTTATCACATTATCAGAATTAGTAGATTGACTATTCTTTTTGTCGTAAACGAAATCTCTCTCTATGGCGCGATATACAACAGGTATATCATCATAAACCTCCTAAGAGATTTTTTGCGCCAAGCTTCTCTTCCAATTTGTGGTGTGCCGATTTGAATTTTTCCCTACAAATTGGTGGGACCTACAGTTTTTTGCCGACTCCGAACGGCATCTACAAAGGAGACGAATTTTTGCTGAGAAGCCTGTCATGGCAGAAATACACTCGGAGAGTTTGCCAAACCACTGCCGAGGGGCGACCCCGTTTTGAAAAAACTTTTTTCAAATCACTTTTGATGTTACCTGTACCAGGGCTCGAACCATGGACCTTCGGTGTGGTAGGCCGGCAACACTACCTTCACACCACGGCGGCCGCCACCAAACGAAATCTACTAACATTAATTCCCGCCGGCCACAGACTCTCATCTAAGAGTTTACTCAGATAATCCTCAGAGACGCCTAACTTAAAATTAATGCTACGTAAATTCTCAAGAGAGACATTTTTTTTGACAAGCAACGAACAAGAGAGATGATATCTAGGAATCTCAAATTTATTTACTACAAAATCAATAATATTATCTACAGTAACTGAAGGTTTAAAGGCCGATAAATGCAGCCATTCCTTTTTACTTTTGATGACAACAGAAAGTTCAGTTGACGTGGAATTACTCCCAGTTAAAATATGCCTAGCTTTGACATGGTTCTTGTTATGTGATGTTTTTTGTCTTGAGTACTCAGCATCACGGCGACTAACACCATCAACAGCAGCAGAACAGTCGAAAAAAGCATCGGCTGCTTGAATATCGGCTTCAGAAGCAGAAGGAGAAACAACAGCTTGAACAGCAGCGAAAGAGCTCAACAAAGTAGCGCTCGAAAGAGTATCAGCGCCTACTTTGTTAGCGCCAACATTGTTCTCCGCAGTAGCAGAGCGCGAATTAATAGTTTGACTAGCCCCCATAGGTAATGAGATTTGATTGTTTGTGTTATCAGCCGACACAGTGGCCAACTCAGTACCATTTAATTTTATAGCAACACTTCTTTGAGAGCGTAGATTGTATGGATTGTTGGTAGACTTTTCAGGTTGATTGCACTGAGACGAATTAGTCACTGATTTGTTATTGTGCGTAAACTCTTCGAATTTACTCTTTAGAGAGTTAATTTCTTTAAATAGGTTTGATATCATAGCAAAGAGATTCACCGACATATTTAAACAGTTATTGCAGATGAAAAAAATGTTTTTGCAATTAATAAATATTTCAGAAGAATCGTCAAATTCCACTTTAGCACAATAATTATGAAACTTAGAGTCACATAATTTACAGGTAACACAGGTACCGACTTTAATACGATTAGAACAGTCCAAGCAAGTTATTGTTTTATGCGAAGACATAGTGAAAATTACTTAAGAAAGCAGAGCGAAAACAAATACGTGCGCGCACAACGATTTCACAACTCTGAACTCATGAGCTATTTGACACATGACTGGTAAACTCCAGTAAATTCGTAACTGTGGCCTTTCCCTTACTGAACTTGTGTTGGCAGTCAGCTATCAAAGTAGAGATCGGACCCGTAAGTTGATTTGTAACAATAGCTTCAAACAATTTTGGGATGGCAGAAAGCTTTGCTATGCCACGATAGTTCTCTATAGAAGACCTACTCCCGCTTTTATGCAGCGGTAGAAGAAACGATTCTTTCCACGCAGTTGGAAAAACACCACACTTTAGTGATAGATTGAACAAATTGGCAAGGGGTTGGTAAATATGGATCGTAGACTGGAATACAGTAAGTAATGTTTATTTAAACCAGATTTCTTATATAAATTAAATGATCGCGTTTTCCTATTTTTAAGAGCCTTAAGCTCTTTAGTAAACCAAGCCTGCGTAGGATGATCATAAGTTAATTTACGTTTGGGAATAAACTTCTCAGATAGGCAGTAATTAGTTTGATTGAAATGTGAGACGTTTAGATCGATATCACAACCAAATTCAGGCCAAGTTAATTTAGACAGTTCTTTATTTAATTTCTTGTAGTTGGCTTTGGAAAAGTTAAAATCACAGCTCCTACATGAGTAGCATTGAGTACCTTGGTCATTACTTATGGTTTCGTAGACTATTTCAATAGAAGGGTTGTAAAGGTCTTCTGGTAAAACCAACGGATCACAACGACTTACAGAAAATTATTTTATATCATCAACATACACTAAATCTAAGACTTTCCCAAACTTGTTAGCGGTAACATTTATTTAATTAAGGCAAAGATCGACAATTCCATCTAAACAGTCATTGTACCCCAGTTTGGACGGATTTGGAATAATGTTACCATCAGATATGTCCCACGATATATGAGGTATGTTAAAATCACCCAAAACAATAATTGAATCTGAAGCTTTAGTCATAAAGTTTACAGTTTTGAGCAGAGAGATATGTTGCATGTAGACTGAAAAATCGCTCGCTATGATACGAGTGAGACTTGTTTTTGAAGTTGTTCGAGGGATTTTGGGGTGTTGACGCTCGGTGGGTTAAGCTCGAGTTTGAAGCGGTTAGTCATGTTGGAAACTCACCTTGCGCTTTGTAATCTATTAACAGTAAAAACTGTAGCCCAACAAATAGTACATATGTATGTATACTAAAACGGTACTATGTTTATAGTATTGTATTAACTTTGCTGAAATATGAATTCCAATAAATAAGTTCAGTTCACTTACTTAACTCAAACGAAGCGGGTCGTGTGTTCTTTGCTTTGGTTACGCTGTATCGCGCATTAGGTTATGGGCCCGGCAAAGGCAAAATAGTGTAGCAGACTGTACATGTGTTAAAGCAATTTATTAAAACGTGAAAAAGAAATTTTTTTTTTCGCAGACGTTTTTGGTACCAATGTCGGCCTACAAAGCTGCAAATAAAAGAGTAAAACGAAATATGCAAAATAATAGAGAGATGCGTGTGCTGTTATAGGGCTAACATTTACGCGTAGCATATGGCAAAAATTCTAGCTGCAAAGAAAAAACGAAAAAAAACGTTACCGAATTATTATGTTAAAGCTAAACGAAAGAATTGAATATGATTAATCAAAAAAACTATTCCAGTGTAAACAAATTTACGAAACAAGAAAAAAAAACTTTTTTGGGGAAAAATATCAGAAAAGAAATCAAGAATCTGATTATTTCATAATAAGTTAACCTTTCCTAACGAAAAAGCATGAAGAATGAAAATAAAAATTTTAAATGTGTATATGAATATTTTTTCCTCAGGGGCTATATGTCGGTATGCATATGCCTGATCAAGTGTTGGCGGGACCGCCAAGTAGCATAAGGATGCCGGTAAAGGTAAAAAAGACATCTTAAAATTAAACTAGAATCTTAACTTAAACTTAACAAAAAAAAATTTGTAGTTGAAATTAAAATATTTAAAAAAAAAAGTTATATTGGTTGTACACCCTAATATTGATAAGATGTGTCGTGGTGAAGTGTTGAGTTGGTGACCGCTTACGCGAGTTAATAACTTGAGTCGAAGAATATAATTTTTGCTACGCTGAAATGCGTGCTCTTTATTGATATTGGATTTACATAAATCTTAGTGCTACTTATACTATTGAGATTCGACGGTTATTATCTTGTTTACAGAAAAGATGCGTCGTTTGTTATCTTGTTTGCTTATGAATGCGTCGGTTGCTATCGTAGCTATTTGGGGTTTTATTGTTTGTTGCAGCGGTAGTGCGGTTCTATTATTATAATGTTTGTTCGGTACAGTTCCTTACAAATCATGTTGAGTTAATTCTGTTGTTAGATGTTGTGTGTATTCTTATCATATAAGGTTATAGGTCTATCGGAATAATCGTTTGTCAACAACAATTAGGTATGTATGTATGGATGCAGTGTATATATGTATGTCGTGTATAAACTTACATACATATGTAAGTGTGTACAGCGTCGCTAACTCTCTTCCCTCTTAAAACGGAGCGTCCCCGCTACGCTGCTGCTACGAGTTGCTATTGAAGACCGTTAAATTCGATTTGGTACAACTCGTCCATTTGCCTTTGTCTGTTAAGCATTTTTCTATTTTCGTGGTATCGGCAGAGATTTACAATACCATAAATGATGACTGCTAAGGTAAGAAATCCCATTATGATCAAGAACGTAAACTGTACTGGGTTTTCTTCAATAGGTATCAAAAATGTTGAGAGTTTTTGGATATTACTGAATTTGTAGATTGAATTTGAGGAAAGGATACGGAGTACTTCATAGCTCATATTTTCCTTTTTGTTGTGTAAAAAGTATCGCGAATTTTGTGTTTTTTCAAAAATTATTTATTTTTTCATGAATATCTATTTTGTCCCCTTCAAAGTAGTCCCTATGAGATATTATACACTTGTGCCAACGGTTTTTCCAATCTTCGAAGCACTTCAAAAAATCATTTTTTTGTATCTTGTTCAGCTCCTCCTTCGATGCCGTATTTATCTCGTCAAGAGAAGCGTAACGTCGTCCTTTCATGGGCCTCTTCAGTTTAGGGAACAAGAAAAAGTCACAGGGGGCCAGATCTGGGGAATACGGTGGCTGCGGCATCATTAGTGTGTTGTTTTTGGCCAAAAAGTCGCGCACAAGCAACGATGCGTGAGCAGGGGCGTTATCGTGGTGCAAAAGCCAATTTTTGTTCTTCTTTGCACATCTTCTTGGTCTCCTGAGAACATTTTGTGCCACCGATAAACGTTGCTTCGGTACAAGGTAGCTTCTCCATATGCCACAGTCAACATTCGGAATGCATCCGCGCACTTAATTTCGTTTTTCACACAAAATTTGATAGAGGTTTTTTGATCCATTTTTTTGAATAGGTAAAAATCGAAGACGATCCAAAACACGTGCAAGCAAAGCAGCTGTCAACAATTAACTGAACATTCAAAATGGCCGAGCTTGTCGGCATAAGTGAGAGACATGAGTACCAACATAACGCCACAAAAAATTCGAAATTCGAATATACGTAACCAGCGAAAATTCAAAACTCGCGATACGTTTTGAACACACCTCGTTTGTCCGTTATCCCGTTTGCAAATATGTTGCCTCCGCCTTTATCCCGTACGTATGGTGTGATTTCTTCTTCGCTTTGTTTTTGCATTGCCCTCATTGTATCATTATTCGTTGCCTTAATTTTCTTCACTATGCCACAGTATATGTAGTGTAACCATACGTCTTGCTTTTCTATTGTCTTCATTATAGAATTTCTCGTTGCCTTAATTTTCTTGACTTCCACCTTAATATTTGTTTTTGTTGTATCACCATGCATCTTGCTTTCGTATTATCTTCATCTCTTTCACTATGCCACAGTAGTTTTTGTTTTTGTACCATGTTGCGTGTTTCACCTTAGCCAAATTCGCTTCCTTTATTTTTGATGTGTTGACCTTGGAAAGTATGGTAATTTTTTTCCCCGTCTCACCATGCAGAGTTTTTTAATAAACCTTTTCCTTTTGTTGTCCTCTTTGGTTTTTGCCTTCTTGTGTATTTTCATGCTCAATTTCTTGAAAATCGTTTTCTTTTTGTTCTTCTTCAGACTTTTGTGTATTTTCCATTTGGGGTGTTGTTTTTGCTGTTATACTAATCTCCCTCATAGAAAATGTTGAGTCTACGTCCATTGCTAGGTTCTGTTGGCTGGTTGCAATTTGTTTATATTTTCCCCATGCGTTTTTTTGCTCTATTCTATTTATGTTCACTCGTTCTCATGTTTGACTATTATGACATTTCGTTCAACCAGTTCTTCCTTCGCTTTTGTTTTGTGTATCGTGCAGAAATGTATCATCTGTTTCATTTCATTTACCGCTGTTGTTAGGGCAGCGAGTGGTGCCTTCAGGCTAGCGGGTTCCTCTGCGCTCATTTTGGAGTTTATATCCAACGATTCCAGTGGGATATCCGTTGATTTCTGTTTATATTTTTGCCGATTTTTGTTAAGCACTTTTTTCAGGCATTAGTGCTGGAAGTCCTACTTCCCGTAGAATTTTTTTATATATTTTTCTTTACATTAAAAAAATATATATGGCTGTTAATAACTTGAGTCGAAGAATATAATTTTTGCTACGCTGAAATGCGTCCTCTTTATTGATATTCTAAAAACTGTTGGATTTACATAAATCTTAGTGCTACTTATACTATTGAGATGCGACGGTTCTTATCTTGTTTACTGAAAGATGCGTCGCTTGTTATCTTGTTTGCTTATGAATGCGTCCGTTGCTATCGTAGCTATTTGGGGTTTTATTGTTTGTTGCAGCGATAGTGCGGTTCTATTCTTATAATGTTTGTTCGGTACAGTTCCTTACAAATCATGCTGAGATAAATTCTGTTGTTTAGATGTTGTGTGTATTCTTATCATATAAGGTTATAGGTCTATCGGAATAATCGTCCGTCAACAACAATTATGTATGTATGTACGGATGCAGTGTATATATGTATGTGGTGTATAAACTTACATACATATGTAAGTGTGTACAGCGTCGCTAACTCGCGGTGAGTCTCGCTTGGTCTTCTCTCATTCTCCTTTATGTTGATAAGATTGTGTGGGGTGTTTAAGTGTCGTGTATGTTGATGAACGATGTTGCTGAACTGTGATTAGGTTGCTTGTTGCGTGGGTGGTTGCGCTTATCAACAAATTTACCTGATACAATGTTGCGTGGCCTTTTGTGTTCTGTCTATTGGAAAAAATGTGAGATGTTTTTTTTTTATTTTTATTGTTAAAATCTCAATAACATAAGCACTATACTTTTGTTCAGACGTAATAGCTTTCCGACTGGACAGGATAAAAGTTTTGATCATCTGACGACATTTGCATCAACACAGGCTCGTAACTATACTTTGACGCGTTTTTACGTACTACCAATGCCTCCTTTATCTGTTGAAAAGATAATAGCTGATCATAACCAGCACTAAAAACTGACTCCTTACGCAATAAATTATAAAACGAATTCGCAAGTACAGTTTCCCACAAATCGCCTAATATAAGACGTCAACCCTAAAAATCGTTCAATCTCATTACTGTCGCTAGGAAATGGGTCGCTTTTGATTCCCTTGTTTTTTCTTCTTTAGAAGGCTCGAATATCCCAGCCTGAACTATATATCCAACAACATTTACTTTGCGTTGTAAAAAATACACTTTTTACACTTGAAACGTATACAATGTTTGCACTCTAACACTAAATTTGGTTTTATTTTTTCCCCAAATATGCTCCCTTCTTCTGCTGTTTTGGTGTTTATAATTGCGGTTGTTGTTGCCTTTTTTATACCTAGCAGTGCTACGCACATAAAGTATATTAACTTTAGTCGCCTAACGGCAGTACGTAACGGCATAAACCGATCGAGATAGATATTGACTTATACATATCAAAATGTTTAGGACGAAAAGAGAAATTGATAAAGCCATGTCAGTCCGTCCGTCCGTCCGTTTGTGAACACGATAACTTGAGCAAATTTTTAGATATCTTAATGAAATTTGGAATGCGGGTTTCTTGGCACTCATCTCCGATCGCTATTTAAAATGGAAGAAATCGGATGATAGCCACGCCCACTTTTTATATATAGAATATTTTCGAAAACACAAAAGTGATTACTCAGTACATAATACACCTATAAGGATAACAGTTGGTGAATACATTGAGATTGCGGCATAAAATAAATTTTTAAAGAAATTTTTGAAAATGGGCGTGGCCTCGCCCTTTTTATAGTGGAATATTCCACAACACTTTTTTTCCCATAACTTCGTCAAAAATTGATTTGTCGAAAGGAAATTTGGTGGTAATTTTCCATATGTAGAGGTAACTGTTTGTTGTAAAAATTGGCGAAATCGGTTAATGTCCACGCCCGGTTTTTTAACATAGTTATGAAATTGTTTTTTAATTTAAAAAGCGATATTTCTACCACTAAGCCAGTTAAATCAGTCAGAGTTTGCACACATAACAAGCTTTTTAACAAAAACTCGGCCACAAAAAAAATTTTTCAATTTTGAAGAAGTAGGCGTGGCACCGCCCACTTTTCAGCATAAAATTTCTGTTATTTTCAAAGGCAATCGCTTATTATGCAATCTTGATATTTCAATGAAAATTGGTCAGCTGCTTCTCAGTAGTATGTATTATACTCCTGCCAAAAGCAAACACACAAACAATATATTCCGGGACGTAGTTAATATACCACGGCAATAGCGAAGTTATATATTTTTCATAAACATTAAATGTATGTAAGTATAAAAAAAAGGAGAGAACACTTCACTAAAATGGTCAGCAGGATGAGCGGAGTCGATGTATTTGAACGCAAACTAGTATTTCAGTTTTACAAAAGAATGCTGAAATTCGTTGTTTGCTTTCGCCATTTTATAATATATACTAGCAAACCCGGTAGACGTTGTTTTGACATTTTGATACATAGAACACATCTAAATCTAAAATGTCATTACCTTAAACTAAATAAACTTATAACTATACCGAACAGCATCTTTATATAACCTGAGGGCTTTTCCAAAAGTTATATACAGACTGTGTCGTGTCCAACGAACTCCTGAACATATCGTGAAAGCTCAAGAGCAAAACAAAACACAAAATATGTGGGCGTGGCACCGCCCACTTTTCAAAATTATGTAGATATTGACTAAGTGACACATATATCCAAATTTCATTAATTTAGGCCAAAAAAGTTCGGAGTTATGACGAATTGAAACTTTATATAGCCTGGGGGCGTGGCTCTGCCTACTTTTCCAAAACTATATATTGTCTATGCTGTACCCAGTGAACCCAAGTATATGTTGTGAAAATTCCATAAAGATCAGTTGAGTTCTTTGGCGCCTATAAAAGACACTCATTTTTTATATCTATTTTTGTTACGCACAGAACGTATATTACTTCATTCGGCATAAAGGAATCGATATATATATTTATTAATGTATATCAAAACGTTCAGGATGAAAAATAAAATATCCGGGCAAGAAGTTAACACCCCACTGCAAAAGCGAAGTTGTATATCTTTTTTGATATTCATTCCTTTTATGAACATGAAATGTTTGTACGTATGCTCAAATGATCAGGAGGATGAGCTGAGTCGATGTAGCCATAGCGTCTCTCGATACGTCTATCTGTTTGTCCGTCTGTCTATTTGAACGCAATTACGAACTGAAAGTTTTAAAATAGACCTGCGTAAATTGGGATGACATAATAAATCACTACTAGGTATATAATGTTCGGTTCCACCCATGGGGCTAGATTACATTTTGACAACTTCAGTTAGATACACATACATTGACATATTCAAATTGACAACCGCGAATTTTTTCTTCAGCGAAAATAAATTAAATAAAATTAAATAAAAATGGCGGAAAAAAGACGCAGAACATCGTATGTAACATGTAAGTTGTTATGTTGTATGCATGTATATACATATGTATATATCTATTTTCTGTCTATTTAAAGGGAACCATGCAGAAAGGCTTCTATTAATTCAAAGGGGCATGGAGGAAGAGGCACTTTTCAGTGGCAAAAACGCCAATTCCAACGAACGCTGGAAGTAAGTACATGTATTGGTAATTGTTTCCTTTAGAAGACAACTGCTAAAACACGTCCGAAATTATCGGGAAAGGTATCAAAAGACTCGTCTTGACCTCGGTAACAATAATCCGGGAGTGGATTATCGAGTTTTGTTTCAGTGAAGAGATATTTGCAATCAAAGTTGAAACTTTTCTGTCATTTTCATGTGGTTGTTGTAATCACAGATTAGGGTGTACCCAAAAGTGCAAAAAGTGTGTTCTGCGCAGAAATACTGTGGACCGCGAAGCCGGTGTTGGACCAGCTAAGGTTTATTTTCTTGAAGCGCGGCCAAAGGTCGCCTACGCGGAAAAGTGTTATGCACATAAATACCTTGGATCAAGCCCCCTATTTGGGATCGGACCTAGGCCATTTTTTAGTGTTTTGCTAATAACTTTTCACTGAAACAAATTATTTAATTTCCGCTTTATTGATGCAGAGATTATTGATGCAGAGATCAAAACGCGTCGTTTGATACCTTTCCCGAGATTTTTGGATATTAGCAGTTACGTGCTGTCGTATAGAATTACCATTTTCCGCTTTCTGATTGTTGTTTGATACCCCTCCCGATATATTTGGACGTGTTTTAGCAGTTGTCTCCTAAAGGAAACCATTACCACTTATCTTACTCCCTCATCATTTCGTGTCGTTATACCTGCGTATGGCCTCCTTCTTCGGTTTAGACTGTACCCTAGGTGATCATGTCACCTGAACACCGTCTGCACAGTGAAGCAAAAATGCTCGCAGTTGAAGAGCAAGGTTTCTCGGACTTCCGTTAGAAGATTTTAATGACAATATTGGGTAAGATAGGTCACGACTAGGCAGGGCGATTTTCATCGTTAATACAACAACAACAGCAACAACAACAACCATATGTGTCTATACTAGCCTTATGTATATGGTTTTAAATATTTTTAATTGTTTATTCAGTGCTGATAATTAATTATAATTCATGTAATATTTAATGTTTGAAAAAATTTACAATGCGAATGTTGGGAAAATAAAAGAACCGAAATTTAAAATAAATATCGACAAGTAGTTGCCAGCAAAACTCAAACGACGGCGAAGTCAAAACGGCAATTGTGTCTACGTCCACGGCTATACTCCAACTGCCTCGCTGAGTTCGGTATCCTCTCACTACAATGGCTAAGCAATGGGTTTGAGTTATGTACTTCCAGTATATGTGCTCATTCCCACACTCGGCCATTCTGTACTACTCATCTGTACCAGATGAGCTAAAACTTCCGCTTTCCCCGTTGTCACCAAAGTCGGATAGTCCGTCTTCTTGCGCCCACACTTTCATTTTATCTGCACTTGTAGTAGTTGAGGCGGGTCCATCCCCATCTCCTACCTTTTCGACTTTATAGCGGTCAAAGCCCCTCTCCTCTACTACTCTGTATGGGCCCAAAAACTTGCGCTTAATTTTGAGACCAACTCCAAACTGGGTGCGTTCTATAGCTACGAGGTCATTAATTTTATAAGTCGTTGCGGACTTGCGTTTTCGATTAAATTGCTTTCGGTTTCCTTCTTGAATTTTCATTATTGCCTTCTTTGCGCTTTCTCGCGCTTCTTCTCTTCCTTGGTTGAAACTATCAATCCAATCCGCTGCAGCTGCATTATTTTCTCTTCGTTTTGAGTTCTCATCTTCACTCCTACTAACAACTCGAACGGCGTTGATTGAATGGATCGATGAAAAGTGTTATTTAATACCTTTTGTAATACAGGCACTTTCTGGAACCAAATATAACGGTACCCTTTCGTTGTTGTAGATAAGGGCCCTAGATGGTCAATGTGAAAGTTCTCTAGGAGTTTGTCACCCTTTGGTATAGGATTGAGAAGGGACTCGTTCTTACCTTGCTTCCTGTCTGCTAGGATGCATCTTATACAAGAAGCGATGCACGAGTCGATCCTTTTGGCTACGTCCGGTATAAAATACTCGCGTTCGATTTTTTTTTTTAGTTTTTTGGCGATGAAAATGACCATCTTCATGCGCGGTCCTCACAATGGCGTTTTTCATTTGCTCTGGAACGACATATAAATAGAACCATTTACATTTTTACATAAAATACCGTGTTGGACTATATAATCTTTATAAGGGCCATGTTTTAATGCTTCCCCTATAGCGAATATTTTTTCATCTTTCATTTGTGCTTGTCGTAAGCGCATTGATATGCCATCTGTTTGCGCGTAAAGAGCCACTGGATTCCGGCTGAGAGCGTTCGCATGCCTCATCCTAGTACCTGATCGATGTTCAATCTCGTATTGATAATCTTCCAATAAAAGTGCCCACCGTGCAATGCGAGTAACTAAATCCTTTTTTCTTAAGGTAAGAGCAAAAACTTTACAATCAGTTACCAACTTAAAAAACTGCCCGAGGAGATAAGTGCGAAATTTTTTTACTGCTTGTACTACAGCTAAGACTTCCAATTCATGGCTTGAGTACCGTGCTTCAGCGTCACTAGTTTTTTTGCTCATAAAGCACACCGGATGCAACTGATCGTCCTCGCTGCTTTTCTGCATCAGCACTGCACCATAACCGTGCTGACTAGCATCTGTGTGGAGTTCGGTGGGCCGACCGTACTCAAAGATTTTCAAAATCGGAGGATTAACTAATTTTAGTTTAAGTTCATTGAACGCGTTTAATTCGTCTTCCCCAAATTTAAATTTTACCCCGTTCCGTAAAAGTTGACTTAGATTCCTCGCTACTACCGCATAATCTGGGATAAACCCCGTAAGTCCAAGAAGACTCTGCACTTGCTTCGTGCTTCGTGGCTGTGGAAAATTCATAACGGCCTTGATTTTATGTGGCGAAGGCGAAATCTTACCTGCTTTAACTAGATGCCCCAAATACTCAACCTCAGGTCTTAAAAATTGACACTTCGACCATTTAATCCGCATACCATTTACTTCACCACATTTTAAAACCATCTTACCTGCTTTAACTAGATGCCCCAAATACTCAACCTCAGGTCTTAAAAATTGACACTTCGACCATTTAATCCGCATAACATTTACTTCAGCACATTTTTAAACCATCTTCAACCTTTCCAATCCTTCTTCTGAAAACGTAGTTTATGTAGCGCTGAAATACGCTGGGTGAGTTACACAATCCAAAGGGGACGCGTTGGAATTCGTACTGACCCTTTTGTGTAACAAAGGCAGTGTATTTTCTGCTCGCCGGTTCTATTTCCACGTGGAAAAATCCATTCTCCAGGTCGATCGTACTGAATATATATGCTCCTTGCAGTTTGTCCAATTGGTCTTCAATAATAGGAAGTGGGTAGTGGTCACGCCTGATTGTTTTATTAAGGTCGCGAAAATCTATGTACAAGCGATGTGACCCGTCTTTCTTTTTTACAAGAACCACTGGACTAGCGTAATCCGATGAACTCTCTGTTATTTCTTTTTGGAGCCACTCTCCTACTTGCTCATCGATGATCTTTTGTTCATAAGGGGGAAATCGTCGTGGTGAAAATAGGTACTTCATCCAATGGGATGATTTTCATTCGAACTGGCAATTGCTTAGGCACTGCTGGTGAATATTCTTTAACTAAATTACAAATATCGTTTACCACAGTTTTGTCGCATATATTAGAGAAATCAAGTTCGCCGTGTTCTACTTCAAGGTTAATGTCGGCTAAGAAACATGTACTATCTTCACTGCGAGTACACTTATCAGATTCACCTAACCTCTTTACCATCGTCAACTTTCCAGCATCTATTTTTACCACTGCTTGTCGAATTAAATTGGCTCTCATATATTATTTCATGCAGCTATCATTCACGATATGGGTTTCAACATCGGTATAAATTTCGCCGTTTATTTCCATACCGAGTTTACAAACACCTTTAGTGCATACCATGGAACCCAAACCAGATACCGATATTGATTTGCTTTTATTATGGGACTTCGGGTTGAGTAGTCTCACTATCGTTTCCTTGACTATGCAAATGTCACTTCCAGTGTCCAGCAAACCGTCGATGACAACCTTATTGACCTTCACCGGCACGCACATATTGTTTACCGAAGCGACATTTACAAGTGGTGACTTTGTTTCTTTTGGACAGTTGCTACGCTTATGTCCAAAGTCATTACATCCGAAGCATTTTGGACCTTTGTCTTTTTGAGGGCACATATGACATTCATGCTCACTCGAACCGCAATTAAAACAATAACGCGCCCTTGGTTTTGACTGCATGACTTTGCTTTTGTCTAAACTTCTATCGTAGGTAGACCGCGTTTTCTCTTTTTGTTCGTTCTCACCTTTCTTTAGCTTCCCATATATTATGAGTTTCTCTTTGAAATCGTTTATGGAATTTGCGCCGTATAAAACTACTTTACTGCTGCCTGTGTCGTGTATACCCTGTATAACATAACTTATTATAGAAGCAACATCCACTTCTGCTTGCGAAGCTATATCAGTCATTTTGTACATGTATTCACGACAGCTTTCGTTGTGACTCTTTTTTGTTGTTGCCATTTTGCTATGTACATCCGCTGCGTTAATTCTTGGTTTAAACTCCGTATATAGTGAAGATTTCAACTCAGAGTATGTGCGAGGTTTAGCTTCACATTCAATGTACAGTTTCGCAGTACCGCTAAGAGATCTCTTACAAAATATTTATCTTTGTAAATCAGTCCAATGAAAAGTTTCGGCGAAGCTCTCAAAATCTTGTAGCCATACCTTCACACTCATGGTTTCGTCACCGGTAAATTTTTTTATAATACCTTCGATGTCATTAAAATTGATTTTTGTCGCACTCGCACCTCCACCTTCCCTCTGCTCCAATCGCGTAAAGCTCGGCATAGTGAAATCGAAATACACTGTATGGTTGCTGCTTTGCTGGTTTCTCCTTCTGCGGCCGCTCATTTGAGTTTATTTAATACCAACAACACTTATGCTTCTTTCGCGATCCCGGTTGAGCCCCACGTTATGGTTTTAAATATTTTCAATTGTTTATTCAGTGTTGATAATTAATTATAATTCATGTAATATTTAATGTTTGAAAAAATTTACAATGCGAATGTTGGGAAAATAAAAGAAACGAAATTTTAAATAAATATCGACAAGTAGTTGTCAGCAAAACTCAAACGACGGCAAAGTCAAAACGGCAATTGCGTCTACGTCCACGGCTATACTCCAACTGCCTCGCTGAGTTCGGTATCCTCTCACTACAATGGCTAAGCAATGGGTTTGAGTTATGTACTTCCAGTATATGTGCTCATTCCCACATGTATGTATGTATGCTAGCCTTATATACGATCACTCTGGTTTCGATGACGATTCTCAGAGTGATCGTGGACGTTATACTACAATAACGACAACGTACTGAAAAAACTATGAGACCCATGGATGTCAGGTGTAAACTCTGAGCATCTTGATTTCTGAAGATATCATTTACACGTGAAACTATCTAAATTACAATATTTATTTCCAGAAAAGTTGCGCAATCATTTCCTGAGGCCAAGGATGGGCCGATTTGTAAGTCCCAATGGAATGGGCTGACCAAGAAATACAAAAGCTTCTTTCGATATACAACTGGTAAACACTGGAGAATTTAAAAGTAAAATATTTATTAATGCTAATTTCTCTTTTCTAGGCGAAGGAAATGGAGAAGAAGCCATGACAGAGGACGCTTTGGCAATTTCTTTTCTGACGAGCTCAAGTGTTTCTTTCATATAAAAAAATGGGTTAGTAAACTTGTATGGAGGAAGTCCCAAGAAAAAAAATTGCCAAAGATCAGCAAAATGTGTCACGAATCTAAGATTAACACCTTATTATACTAAAATTTAACAGCCTACAAAACTGCATACTCTAAAATGCTCTAAAATTTTATGAAATCAGTTGAAAATTTGCCTCAACTTTCTTGGAATTTTTGCGAATTTTGCGTTCATTTTTAAAACAAAATTGATAGTTTTTGTAATATACATTGACACATGTTTTTATATAGTATTTGTTAAAATAGTTTTATTAAGGCCAAAGTTTGTGAAAATTGCCGAAAACTACTGTGCAAATACTTATGTACACCACTGTACATCAATACCTGTGTCATTTTAAATGAAAATATTTGAATAAAATAAGTTATTGTTACAAATTTTCAGAGTTTTATTGTTGTTTAGCTTACATCGTTTAAATGTTGCATCGATGATCTTCTTTCATTTATCTTTAATCTTTAAATTAAAAAAAAAATGATTTTAAGTGCAATCCCAGTAGAAGTAGGCAATAAACCAATACTCGCATTATAATCCCTGGTTCTACTGGGGTATAATATTAAAATATAGAATTTTCATGTTCCAAAAGTGATGAAAAAATTTGAGATCTTTCTCTCAAACCATCAGCAGAATCGAAAAGCATAACTTCGTTTCGATCATGCACATAGCAAAAATTTTCCACTGAAATATTAGAAAGATCCAAATCTTCGTTCAGTACACAAATGTTATGCAGGACAAATGCACTAAACACCGTTTTGATACAATTTTTTATATCTAGCTCCAGATCTCGATTGAAAATATTTCTCCATCTAGTTTTCACCATCCCGAAAGTTTGTTCTATAATAATACGGCCTCTACTATGTGCAGTATTAAACCTAGCTTCATTTGCCGTCAAAGGTTCTTTAAACGGAGTTATTACCGGAACTCGTGTAACTTGACACGGATATCCCTTATCGCCAAATAAATAATATCCTCGTGGTGGATAAATGGATTTCGCATACAAAGGACTATTGAGGAAAACACGCGTATCATGAACGGAACCAGGAAACCCCACGAATACGTCAGTAACTTTTGAGTCGCTATCTGCAACTGCTTGCACTTGGATGGAGTAAAACTTTTCGTGGTTTATGTACTCATCATGCTTATTGACAGGGCATTTAATTCTTACATGAGTTCCATCTATAGCCCCAATAAACCTTGCGAAAGCTTTATTTTTTGCCTTGCGGCAAAATTTTTATCCAATTCGATCGTAGTCACTTGCAGAACCGTGGTTAACCAAATAACGCAATTTTACAAATTCCTCCAACATTTTGTGTACCACAGTCCTCACTGTGTACCTACTAAATCCCATAAAAGCACCTGCAATCCGGTAACTGCAACCACATGCCATCCAAAACAAAGAGCAAATCACTTCATACTCGCACGACCATCCATGATGTTTTTGGGGAATAGCTATAACAACTTTTCTTAACGTACTCGGAGATATCCTTAAATGCCCACGAGTTTTCCTTCTATCACCAGACATAATGTCGTTCAAATCTTCAGATATAACTCTCGGGTGAACGTAAACAATATTCTGGAAACATTTATTCAAAATCAAACAAAGATCTAGCTTCTCTTGAGGAAGATATTACCTGACGGCTTACACGTTCTCTAAGGATCTTAATTAAAGCCAAATCATCAAAGGAATGCATGGCTTCGGTTTCCATTAATATATAAATAAGCAAGGAAAAATATTAAAAAATTAAATTTTATTCGCAAAGTGTAACTTTTCGCACGAGCGTTTACATATGTCAAAATTTCAACTGTCAAAATTTACCATTTCATTTGGCACAGCAAAATGGAAAATATTTGTACACCACGGAAAATTTGTTCACCTCATTTTTCCTCTGAGTAAAATGTTACCGATTGGCACACGGCCTCTGTAAAAATGTGCCAACCTAAGCTACATGTGAACGTATGTGTGTACCTTCTCGCGCCTATATACATGTCTATAATATATACCCATATTCTTAAATTATTGGAGGATTGCTGTTGCCATTCTGTTCTCTTGAATTTAAATTTAACGAAAACAAAATAAATGTATACTCTACCACTATTTCATTCAAAATTGTAAATAAATATTTAAATTCAAGATATCTGGCATACATACCGATCTCTAAATCACTATATATATACGTATATATTTACATAGTGCATTAACCTTACCAAATATTTCTCTGCTACCGGACGAGATTTTCACTGCCCTGCTGTGGCGGTACCCTTTGTGAGGATTCCCAAGTATCAAGAGGATCACTATTTTTCTCTTTCGCACTGCACTTCAGACTGCGACTTTTCGATTTTTGATTGCGGTCGATAAACGAACCTATTTAGGCTTGCGGCACTTAAGTCACCGTAAGGCAGGAATAGCGTTCCTGCCTTGATCAAACCAATCCTCGTTCGACCCAAAAGCCAAGAACAACCAAGAAAGTTCTCGGTGCGTGGGCAAGCACCCTGTCGGAATATATAAGGTAGTGACCAAACAAGGCAGGGAATCAGTTTATTTTCAAAAGTTGAACAGTGAACTTCTGTGAAGTTACCAAGCTTTTAAATTTGTATTGCGTTTATTACTAGTAAATAAAACTAGCTATTAGCTACAACATCTGTGCGTGTGTTTATTTGACTTCATAGTGATCGAAACCAGGATTGAGAATCAGGGAATAATCGAAACGTTGCAGTCGCTTACACTGGTATGTATAAGCCCACAAAATTCTAGTTAATGAACTAGGATGTTTACTAACCAGTTTGACAGTTGACTGCAGCGACGCAAGCGAACTCAAAAGCTTTTCCAAGAACTGTAAACAATGAATGTAAGCAAAAAACAAAGATATGATAATTTGACGCGAGGTGTTTATGAGGAAAAAGAAGATACTATGGTACCTGGACGACCGAGTTTGTTGCCATACAATTTTTAGTTTGCTTTAGATACTCAGCAGTAAACCTTTTCAAAAAGAGATTTTAAAAATATATCTTGATGATAGAAAGATGTTTAATACTTTTTTTTAAATTTATTTTGTTGTGTTGATCTTCCGACAGGGTAGTAAGCTGAAACCGGTTTTGGCGTTCTGCCATTTTCAATGCCTAGTTTCGTTCTGGTCTGTGTCTATCCGTTGCGTTGTTTTTATAGTCCATGGGTGCTGTGGCAGGTAATGTCAATATATGTGTCCGTGGTAGGTAACGATAATATGCGTGTGTGTGTGCGCGGTATTGATACGTCCGAAATGTTATCTGTCCCAAGGGTTGTTTTTGTAGGTATGTAGACATAATGTTTGTTAGCTAAGCGTTAGGTTGAGGTAGATAGAAATCGGCGATTTGGTTCATATTTCGTTTTTGCTTGTTCATTGTTACGTGTTTGGTTGCTGTACCTGCTGGCTTGTGCTGTTTTTTGTAAATTAGTTTTAAGGGTTCAAATATTTCGTCAGAGATAGTGTTGATTTCTTCGTTTATGATCCTGCCGCCATGTTCTCAAGTACATTGAGCCACCGGCCTTGTCCTTGTACGTGAAGTAATCGAGCCGTGGTTTTTATGTTAGCTGGGGTGCAGTTATTCTCGAACATGTGGTTCGTGAAGTTAGATTCTGGTATTATGGTGGGTTTTCGTGGTTTTTTGTTGTAGTCCCTGATATGCTCTCGGAATCTTGTGCTTATTTTTCTTTCTGTTTGTCCTATGTAGCTGTATTGACATTCACAAGTAAGCCTATACACTCCGTGTCTCTTGAATGGGTCATCAGAATTAGTGTCGGTTCTTAGTTTTTGTTCTACATTGTTAGATGTTCTGAATGCTGTGTTAATGTTATATATTTTAAAGAAGTTTGCAAATTTGTACGAGGCTTTTCCAGCGTATGTCATTGCCGTCCAAACCTTTGGATTTTCATCTACGTTTACTCTTTTTTGTGTTCCATGGCTACTTCTGAGTTTATCCACAAGTGCTTTTTTGTATCCATTATTTGCCGCTATGTTATATATTGTATTAAGCTCTCTTTTGTAAGCTTCCTGTGTGAGCGGCGTTCTCTGAAACTTATCCACTAAGTGCCTCAATGCTGAATTTTTGTGCTGTTGCGGATGGTTTGATGTAGAGTGTATTATGGTGTCCGTGGCAGTCTGTTTTCTATAAATGCCGTAGTTGAACCTATTTGTTATTTTGTCAATCCCTATAGTTAGGTCCAGGTAGTTCATTATTCCAACTTTTTCTACTCCCATTGTAAACTCTATGTTGCTATGTTGCCTGTTGAGGAACTCTAGTATTTGCTCTTCGTTATCGTCATTTAGGATGCAGATGATGTCATCCACGTATCTAGCGTAGAATGCCACGCCTAACTTGGTTTTTAACTCCTGTACATATTTTCCTTCCAAATTTTGCATGAATGCTTCCATGAGAATGGCCGGTGTTGGGGTACCCATTCCTAGTCCGTTTGTCTGTCTATACATTTTGTTGTTGAACCGGAAATAGTTTTGCCGCAACGTTGTTCTTAGCGCTTTGGTAGTTTGCGCAGTTTTTACCTTCTACTTAGTTTTGTCCAGTAGTGTGTTGTTGACTATATCCATTGTCTCTATTAGTGGTATTGACGGGTATAAGTCCTTTATGTCAAAGGATACGAGTTTGCTGCTCTTTGTGAGTTTAACGGTCTCAAGTCTTTAGAGTAGCTCTATCGTATTTCTTGTTGTGTATTCGTGTCCTAGTTTCAAAGTGTCCTTTAAAATCGTTTTTAGATGTTTCGACAGTTTATAACCCGGCGCGGACTTAAAATTAATTATGGGTCTCACCGGCGTATCCTGCTTGTAGATTTTGGGTAACGCAATGAGTGGAGGAGCAGATGGATTCATTTGTGTTAGGGTATATGCCATCCTCTCGTCTATTATGTTGGTAGCATTTTTTATAACCTCTTTAACTTCGGTCTGGTATTTATCCGTGAGGTTATCCCTAATAATGCGGCATTTTATTTCCTCGTTAAGCTTCTCTGTCTTTGCTATATATTGATCCTTACTGATTAGCACCGTTGTGTTCCCTTTATCTGCCTTCGTTGTGACGATGTTGTTATCTTTTAGCTTTCGTTGTAGCCTTTTCAATATTTTCAGCTCCTTTTTTCCTTTTTGTGCTGCCTGGGCTCTTACTTCCTTGCTTCTGATTTCTCTGCACATGTGCCTTGCGTGCTCCTGTTCCTCATATGGAAGAAGCGATATTGCAACCTCTGCATCTACTATCGCTTGCTCAGTTCTTTTTGCTTTATTGCTATCCGCGATGTTGTGCTTCAGGCCCTTCACTAGAAGTTGCGCTTCTTCGTTGCTAATGGCCACTGTTGTTAGGTTTACGCACCTTTTGTTAAATTCGTGTGTTTGTTGACTGTTACTGTGATCGCATCGGCCCGTTAACTGGTCCAATTTTCGGTTCAGTTTTTCATACTTGCGTTGTAGTTCGCGTTTGATTCCCGTCTCTATGTGGTCGAAGCAGTCCATCAATGCAATCTTGGGCAAGAGTCCGGACAATTTCAGATGTATTCTTAGTAGTTCGGTGTTTACCTTGTCTTTCTTAGCCTAAACGCGAACTACAACGCAAGTATGAAAAACTGAACCGAAAATTGGACCAGTTAACGGGCCGATGCGATCACAGTAACAGTCAACAAACACACGAATTTAACAAAAGGTGCGTAAACCTAACAACAGTGGCCATTAGCAACGAAGAAGCGCAACTTCTAGTGAAGGGCCTGAAGCACAACATCGCGGATAGCAATAAAGCAAAAAGAACTGAGCAAGCGATAGTAGATGCAGAGGTTGCAATATCGCTTCTTCCATATGAGGAACAGGAGCACGCAAGGCACATGTGCAGAGAAATCAGAAGCAAGGAAGTAAGAGCCCAGGAAGCACAAAAAGGAAAAAAAGCAGCTGAAAATATTGAAAAGGCTACAACGAAAGCTAAAAGATAACAACATCGTCACAACGAAGGCAGATAAAGGAAACACAACGGTGCTAATCAGTAAGGATCAATATATAGCAAAGACAGAGAAGCTTAACGAGGAAATAAAATGCCGCATTATTAGGGATAACCTCACGGATAAATACCAGACCGAAGTTAAAGAGGTTATAAAAAATGCTACCAACATAATAGACGAGAGGATGGCATATACCCTAACACAAATGAATCCATCTGCTCCTCCACTCAATGCGTTACCCAAAATCTACAAGCAGGATACGCCGGTGAGACCCATAATTAATTTTAAGTCCGCGCCGGGTTATAAACTGTCGAAACATCTAAAAACGATTTTAAAGGACACTTTGAAACTAGGGCACGAATACACAATAAGCAATACGATAGAGCTACTCCAAAGCCTTGAGACCGTTAAGCTCACAAAGAGCAGCAAACTCGTATCCTTTGACATAAAGGACATATACCCGTCAATACCACTAACAGAGACAATGGATATAGTCAACAAAACACTACTGGACAAAACTAAAGATAAGGTAAAAGCTGCGCAAATTACCAACGCGCTACGAACAACGTTGCGGCAAAACTATTTCCGGTTCAACAAAAAAATATATAGACAGACAAACGGACTAGGAATGGGTAACCCAACATCGGCCATTCTCATGGAAGCATTCATGCAAAACTTGGAACGAAAATATATACAGGAGTTAAAAACCAAGTTAGGCCTGCCATTCTACGCTAGATACGTGGATGACATCATCTGCATCCTAAATGACGATAACGAAGAGCAAATACTAGAGTTCCTGAACAGGCAACATAGCAACATAGAGTTTACAATGGAAGTAGAAAAAGTTGGAATAATGAACTACCTGGACCTAACTATAGGGATTGACAAAATAACAAATAGGTTCAACTACGGCATTTATAGAAAACCGACTGCCACGGACACCATAATACACTCTACATCAAACCATCCGCAACAGCACAAAAATGCAGGATTGAGGCACTTAGGGGATAGGTTTCAGAGAACCCCGCTCACACAGGAAGCATACAAAATAGAGCTTAATCTATACTACTTATAAAATACAGTCGCTAAAAAGCTATGTACGGAATTGGCTTCGCACAGAATGCTCCGATTTGAAAGTGGGTTTTTGCATTTTAAAGCTTAGCTGTGTGAGATGGACTTTTTTTTTATATAATGTGAAGGAATATATAAAGGGGGCGTGGCAATCGGAGAAAATGTGGTAAAAAAACATAAATTTTTGGTTTACACAGCCATACATCATAACCCAATCAACCGATTAGAATGAATCTTAATTGAAGTTAAACTTTGAAATATTTACTTTCGTTCTGCATCAAAACAAATAGTTGATTTCTTTCTAATTTAACCAAAATTGTTTAAACAAAAGCAGCACTTTTTCCAAAAAAATATGTTTGTGTGTTTGTTCGCTGCCAACCGAATAAGTCAGCGTGCTTTAAGCGACAGCTGTGGTGAGCCATTCATTTGATGAATTCGCGAAAGAGCTCGGTAGCGTTACTTCACTTCGGACGTATGTATGTATGTATGTTACATAATTTCGCTTTTATTTACTCTTCACATACATATTTATGCATGGTGCCAGATTAATGCAACAAAAAAGAAAAAAAAGCATGCATATTTTTAAACATATATATATACTCCTAAAGTTGAAACAAAAGTGATATGTTTTCGTATGTTTGCATGTATATATGCATATATGTACTTATTTGTGTAGTAGGGAGATTGAATTCTACAACATTTTGTTTTATCCAAATTTGTATGATGATTTCCAAAGACTGAGTACCGATCCATTTTAATTTTTTTTGTTCGGCAACCATGAACATCTTTCTTCGAAAAAGAACCGTTGCTTTTCACGAATTATGCTATTAAAATTTGTATGTTAGTTGCGGGAGTACATTAAAAGGATCGCAGTTCATAAAGATTTATTTTGAAGTGATTTTTATTAATCAAAAGTGCAGATTTAATAAATAATTTGGCTTTTGAGTGGCAAGTACAATACAGTGCAATTTTTTATATTATTTAGTGTAATTTTACAACCAAATTTTCCTTAGGGCCATTTTCACAGTTGCGAGTTAACTTACATTCCACAGTTAACTATGAATTTTCGATTCAATTTTAGTAATTTAACTAAATATTCACTGCCCCATGTACGATAGACAACATTTTATTTCTCACAAGAGGTCAGCTCACCAATATTGGGCAGTTAAACTTGAGATAAGTCGACATGAAAATCGAAAATCGAGAGTTAACTGTGGAATGTAAGTTAACTCGCCACTGTGAAAATGACTATTAGAAAAATAAGTGATTTCTATGAAACATAGTTATTACTCAAAAGTTAAAATTTCTATAAAATTTATAAAAGTTCTCAAAATAATAAAAAATATTTGGTTTTTTTAAACGATATTTTAGTAAGTTCTTAAATATGCAATTGAAATAGATTAGAAATTACTAGCAAACCGGGCAGGTGTTTTTCTTTTCAACCATTTTCTTCTCAGCTATGACATTTGACTAACTTTCCAGAGAAAAAAATATATATGTACATTAGAGTGCTTCAAAAAAAATGTTTGTTCCTTTTTTTAAAACTTACCTTTGATGGAAAAAAATCCTCACCAAATATGGCGGCCGCCGTGGTATGATGGTAGCGCGCTCCGCCTACGACACCAAAGGTCCTGGGTTCAAGCCCCGTGCAAAGCATCATCAAAAATTTAGAAACAGCTTAATTCAATAAGAAAAAAATTTTCTAAGCGGGGTCACCCGTCGGCAGTGGTCTGGCAAACACTCCGAGATGCCGATCGGAGTTGTAGGAAAATTTAAAAGGAGCACGAGGCAAGAGAAGCTCGGCCTAAATCTACTCGGAGGTAAATCTTGCCAAGTATTTATTTTATTTCAAAGATGGGTCCTATAGCTGAACTCATAGGGGTCGCTATTTTTTTTTAGTTTCCCATGTAAAATTGGCTTTTTAATATGCAAACGGTATGGGGGAATACAAAATGAAAGATGTAAGATATGAAGTGTGAATTGCAAGGTGCGGTGTGACTACTCTCCAATTTTTTACAAATTTCACTCTTAATAAAATCTCCATATCGCCGCCCTTACCTATATAGCGCTTTTCAAAATTACTAACTGAATATGAATAATTAATATGTATGTACATAAATATATCTTCTAATTGGACTTTATTTATTTATGAAATTTTCTTTATTTACTAGGGTAATTTCTCCGAAATATTACAAAAAATTACTTTTGTTTCAATTATAAAGTTGTTTGAACGATATCAACCTGTGTGAAACAAGGTGCGGGTTGCTTGTACAATATATAACATAGCGGCAAATAATGGATTCAAGAAAGCACTTGTGGATAAACTCAGAAGTAGCCATGGAACACAAAAAAGAGTAAGCGTAGAGGAAAATCCAAAGGTTTGGACGGCAATGACATACACTGGAAAAGCGACGTACAAATTAACAAACTTCTTCAGAACATCTAACACTGTAGGACAAAAACAAAGAACCGACACTAATTCTGATGACCCATTCAACAGACACGGAGTGTATAGGCTTACTTGTGAATGTCAATACAGCTACATAGGACAAACAGAAAGAAAAATAAGCACAAGATTCCGAGAGCATATCAGGGACTACAACAAAAAACCACGAAAACCCACCATAATACCAGAATCTAACTTCGCGAACCACATGTTTGAGAATAGCTGCACCCCAGCTAACATAAAAACAACGGCCCGAATACTTCACGTACAAGGACAAGGCCGGTGGCTCAATGTACTTGAGAACATGGAGATATACAAGTAAAAAACATTTGACGGCAGGATCATAAACGAACAAATCAACACTATCTCTGACGAAATATTTGCACCCTTAAAACTCTCTCTCTATGGCGCGATATACAACAGGTATATCATCATAAACCTCCTAAGAGATTTTTGCGCCAAGCTTCTCTTCCAATTTGTGGTGTGCCGATTTGAATTTTCCCTACAAATTGGTGGGACCTACAGTTTTTTGCCGACTCCGAACGGCATCTACAAAGGAGACGAATTTTTGCTGAGAAGCCTGTCATGGCAGAAATACACTCGGAGAGTTTGCCAAACCACTGCCGAGGGGCGACCCCGTTTTGAAAAACTTTTTTCAAATCACTTTTGATGTTACCTGTACCAGGGCTCGAACCATGGACCTTCGGTGTGGTAGGCCGGCCACACTACCTTCACACCACGGCGGCCGTCCTTTAAACTAATTTACAAAAAACAGCACAAGCCAGCAGGTACAGCAACCAAACACATAACAATGAACAAGGAAAAACGAAACATGAACCAAACGGCAAAAATCGCCGATTTCTATCTACCTGAACCTAACGCTTAGCTAACAAGCGGTATGTCTACATACCTACAAAAACAACCCTTGGGACAGATAACAATTCGGACGTATCAATACCGCGTACACACACACGCATATTAACGTTACTACCACGAACACATGGATTGACATTACCTGCCACAGCACCCATGGACCATAAAAACAACGCAACGGATAGACACAGACCAGAACGAAACTAAGCATTGAAAATGGCAGAACGCCGAAACCGGTTTGTCACAAAACCAAACTTGACAAGGGATGACGGAAAATCCTTCCAACAAAAGTCAACTTTTCTTTTATTGGCAACAATCTTTGAAAACGTATATTTACTCCTTGGTGGCTACTCAAAAAAGTTTCATATGGTTAGAGGCTGTCGATTGTTATCAAATAAACGAGAAATAAAAAGGTCACATGGGTATATTTGTCGGTTAGTGCTCCATATAGCGCACAAAATTTTTTGATTTCTACTTTATTTTTCAAGATAGAATTATCCATAACTTTTTATACCTAATAGTGCTCCGCACGCAAGGTATATTAACGGTGGTAAGTAACGGCATAAACGGATCGAGATATATATTGACATATATATACCAAAACGTTCAAGAGGAAAAGAGAAATCGATTAAGCCATCTCCGTCCGTCTGTTAACACGATATCTTGAGTAAATTTTGAGATATCTAAATGGAATTTGGTATGCAAGTTCCTTGGCACTTATCTCCAAGCGCTCTTGAAAATGGGCGAAATCGGATAATAGCCACGCTCACTTTTTATATATAGAATATTTTCGAACATACAAAGAAAGTGAATATACAGTACATAATAAGAATAAACTTTGGTTTGTACATTCCCTGCAGTCAACTGCCAAACTGGTTAGGAACATTCTAGTTCATTAACTAGAATTTCGTGGGCGTATTCATACCAGTTTGAGCGACTGCAACGTTTCCGCTATCATATGCAGGGTTGTTCCCTCTAAAATTATCGACAAGTGCATACACGAGCGAAAGAGAAAACAATTCAGTATTCGGGCAGCCATCGCTCAGTTAACAACACCGTCCTACATTTTTTATTTTCTGTTTAACTAATACCAATATTGGGAGTTAAACTCGAGATAAGTCGACATGAAAATCGAGAGTTAACTGTGGAACAGGCAATGCTCATCTGCATCGTTATAGGCAAATGTGATGAACAAGCCCGCAAAAAGTGGAATCAGTCCCTAGATAACAAATCCCTTCCCAACTGGCCCCAATGTGCCGAAGTATTGGAACGTTACTGTCAATTTCTACATTCATCTGGCTCATCAGACAATCGGAAACCCGTAAAAACTAATTGTTTGAATTCCCATAATCATCACTCGTCTTTTGCAGTGACTAAATCGAACTGCGTCCTCTGCTCTAGCTCAAAACACAAGCTAACAGGTTGTCCACAATTTTTGGTTGGAAATATTTATTTATGCATTAATTGCTTGGGTAGAGGTCACAGGATGGCTCAGTGCCCTTCGAAACAGCCATACCCTACTGCATCACGACAACAATTTTCAACGTGCGATCACTCCACAATCATCATCGACAACTTCACAGGTACCTGCTACGCCTCAAACGCCAACTACTATAACCAATTAATTGCTTGATCCTCGAACTTCATGGCAACCACCGTCGTTTACCCCGAATTCGTCAAGCAGCCTCAAACAGTCAATCAGCAAGCAGCTACCCACTCACATATGGATGAATCAGATTATGGACAAGTTATTCTGGCTACAGCTGTTTTAGTGCAAGACTCCACAGGTATGTACAAACTTGGAAGAGCTCTACTTGATTCATGTTCTCAGGTCAACTTCATCACTGACGACTTTGCACAAAAGCTACACCTCCGTCGAGAAAGACGGTGAATCCCTCACGAATTTAAAGTCACGTACCACTACAACAATAAAATCGCGTACATCAGCGTTTTAATTGTCACTGCAGTTTGGAGCCACGTCTCACATTGCATACCAACCCGATACTAAGATTGATACTTCTGCTTGAAATTTGCCAGCCAATACGAAACTGGCCGACAAGACTTTCTTCACTCAAATCATCCAGACTTTATGGAGAGTGAAGCTGCAAAGGAATTTAACGTTACCGAAGATTTTGTTACCAGTACACTGGGGTTAACTTGGCATCAACGTACTGACGTGTGTTCGTTCACATTGCAACCCAAAATAGAAACAAATACAGTCACCTAGCGAACCATATTGTCTATTGCTTCATCTCTATTCGACCCAATCGCCATTGGTAATTACATCGAAAATAATTCTAAAAGGGTTATGGCTATTGAAACTCGACTGGAATGAGTCTGTACCCCAACATGTCCATAAAGCTTGGATCAACTGCTTATCAGCTTTGAAATCAATCTCATCACTTAAGGTATCACGTTATTGTTTGCAGCCCAACGCAGGTATTGTGCAAATTCTTGGATTTTGCGACGCATCAATTCAAGCGTATGGCTGCTCGTTCTATCTGCGCACTGAAGACCACGATGGTCATATCGAAGTTCAACTACTTACATCAAAGTCTAGAGTCGCGCCAGTTAAGAAGCAGTCCCTCCCCAAACTCGAGCTTTGCGGTGCTCATCTCTTAGCTTGTCTCTACGCCAAAATAAAACATATATTCTCGAACCAATTCATAACTACTTACTTTTGGACTGATTTGCAACTAGTCCTGCATTGGCTTAAACAACACTCTATTACGCTATCAACATTCGTCGGAAATAGAATATCGGACACACAAGAACTTACAGCGGTGCACATGTACCAACGAAAGACAATCCAGCGGACCTTGTCTCCCGAGGTTGTTCCACATCAGAACTTCTAGCGCCAAATTGGCTCCCCGGCCCAGAATTTCTGCTGCAAGATCAGATGAAATGGCCATCGAGTAAAGAAGCAGTAAACCTCGACATGGACATTGTTAACGCTAAAAACCCCAAAACAGTGTTAACAATCATAAGGGACCCAAATTATATTCCCGACATCATTAATTACATCAGCTCATACTCCCGTTGCCTACGTCTCGTCGCCTGGTTATTTAGATTTTACAATTCGTGCAGAAATCAACCAGTATATACCATTACTCCATTGCATTATTTGGAATTCGCAAGAGCAGTATTTCTCTGAAGATCCTTTACTTTTAAATAAAAATTAATCTTTAAAACGTAATCTCAGATTTTTAACTCCTTTTATCGACAGATCAACCGGATTCGATCTCATCAAAGTTGGTGGCCGCTTGGACTATGCAGATCTACCAGTGGCTCAGATCTGTGTACGCTACAAGCCTGTACTGGCTCAACAGATCATGGGACCACTGCCAGCCACACATCTGACTCCCGCTCATCCATTTCAACGCTGTGGAGTCGACTTTTGCGGCCCAATAAACACTTACTTGCAAATCCGGGGCAGGGCTCCTATGAAATCGTACTTGGGTGTATTTCTTTGCCTAGTTAGGAAAGCAGTACACATTGAGGTTGTATCCTATTTCTCGACACATTCGTGTCTCAACGCTCTCAAGCTAATGGGTGGTCGCAGAAAACTGCCTTGCGATATATTTTTCGATAACGCTACAAATTTCGTTGGAGCGTCTAATCAACTAAAAGAACTTAAACAAATTTTGTTCAAACCTAATACTCAGAAAGAAATTTAGAAATATTGCTCATCTGAATTTATAAATTTTCATTTTATTCCTCCCAGGGCTCCTCATTTTGGCGGGCTTTGGGAAGCCGCAGTCAAAAGCGCAAAGGGATTTTTAAATCGGGCGTTAATAAATACAAGATTGACATTCGAGGAACTCAGCACAGTAGCTGTCGAAGTGGAGGCTATACTCAACTCCTGTCCACTTTCGCCAATGTCATCAGATCCCAACGACTTTGAGCCACTTACTCCAGCACATTTTTTGGTGGGATCTTCCCTGCGCGCCTTACCCAAACGTTCATTCGAAGACAGACATCTCTCGCCTATGATATAATCACCGCCATCAAACAACGCTTTTGGCGCCGTTGGTCAGCAAATTATAGAAACGAAGGAACCTTGGTCATAGAAGGAACCTTGGTCCTCATACATGATGACAATTTGCCACCGCAACGTTGGAAGCTTGGCCGAGTAGAGTACACCGTACAAGGACGAGATGGTCAAGTCCGTGTTGTGCATCTTCGCACTGCCAATGGAAATTGCTGCCGACCTACACAGAAAATTGCAGTACTGCCAGTCTCTTGAAAGTGGATACTTTCAACGGGGCCGGGATGTTGGATCAAACATGCAAGTCCCTGTGTCCGTACAATTATGGGACACCCTGTACCACTATTTATCGCTACTCAATAACTTAAATCTAAGTACACTAACTACACAACAGAACACTACCTGCTCTTGTAATACAATCATACACACACACACACTACAATTACTTACCATTGTACTAAATCTCTTGCGCTCATCTTTTCTTAATGCTTTGTAAATACATAATTGACTTTGAATAAATCAGAATATTATTATCGCTCACATTAAGCTGACCGGTTTTGTCATTTTCGCTATTGCCTACCTTTTTACTTCCGGGCAAGTATACACCCAAAAAAAAATCAAAGTTATTTTTTCGTCAGCAAAAATAAAGCTTCTTGCTTCAACACTTAGTTTTCAAATATTAATTTATTTAAATTAAATATAAACCCTTCTTGTAAATAACAGTTCTGACCGTAAAATCATAATCCTTTTGAGAATTTCGTGTTCAAATAGTACATTTGAGTTGCAGGTCATGTACGTGTGCATGTCAACAAAATCACCCTTATTTTTTGCGATGTCGCTACTGCAATAGAGGTGCAGCAGCGGAGCAACAACGAGTAAGCAGTGCTCAAATGAAACCAATAAGAAAAGTGGAAACAAAACGATCATTTGTCAAAGCAATTGTGTAAGTAAATAACATTTGTTTTTGGAATAATCAAAGTAACCTTTTTCTAAAGAAAAAGTTTTCAACAAATGCATAAAAATAATATTAAATTGTTATTATTTTCAGGGTTGAACAATAAGTCAATTGTGATTGTGAAATGCAGTTTTCATATATACATAAAATAACAGTGAATCTCCAACGGAATCGTTTAGAAGCTGCAACAACGTAAATGGTGGCTAAAACAGCACTTTTTAAAAAATTTAGTTACTAAGAACTTGCACATTATGTACTAGAATAAGCGAGTTACCTGCATGGTTATTTGCAAAGACCTCTGAAACTTATAATTTTCACCATAAAAATTCCTTGAAATATATTTGAGAAGAATGAATTAGATTCTATCTGGAATTAATATGTAAATTTTAAAATTTTTCACAAAATCTTTCATTTAATTTCAAGAGGTATAACTTTGATGTGTGCGACTATATATATTTTTATAGAAATTTGTTCCCATTGTTCAATGTAGAGAAGTAATATTTATATTCATACATATTTTATATTTGATGACTGAATTTTCAATAAAGTGGTTTGTAATGTAATTTTAAAATTTGCGTGTATTTTTCAAACCAAAAAGAACTCACCTATTATGCAGTGGTACAGTAACTGGTTTGATACTGATGCATAGTCGTCATACTAACCGGTATGATACTGGTGTTTGTGCTAGTATGTCAACTGGTATGATGCGGGTGTATATACTGACTAGGATGTCAACTGGTATGGTCATGATGCAAAAGCGGACAATTGCCATCTCATAGGACATCGCCGAGTTAAAAATACCAGTTGGTAATATGGAAAAATTACAGAACTCCAACTAGTTTGGCTAACTAGTATTTGACTAGTATAAAACGACTAGAACGTTAAGGCATAAAATAAATTTTTCAAGAAATTTTTTTAAATGGGAGTGGCACTGCCTACGTTAGATTAAGTCACATTTAAAAATAATATTAATGATAAATCAAAAGCGGTTCTAGATTATGCACACATAGTTATATTAATCCAAGGTGTAAATTCGTGCGAGGTGCTAACTTGGAGCGGCGGTGGCTCAAAAGCACCGCGGTCGAATTTGTCCTCGGAAAAAGAAATAAACAAAACGAGATTTCTCGTTATAAATAATGTGGCCGTTTTTATTGGTTGTGAAAAAATATTTTAGCTTTTGTGAATATTGATGACGTTGGTTGAAAATCCTGGGGTGGCCGTGACGATGTTTGCTCTTCTGCAGTCGCTGTAAAAGTAGACGGTTGTCCAATCGAGGACAACCGTTAAACCCGAAAATTATCCTCCGGTTTTAAGGGGAGGCGTGTGCTGACAAAACACGAATATGCATGCATGCACATACAGGTGGGTGGCTTGGTGTGGGTAATTAGAAGGGCGCTAAAACTACATTAGGGTGGCACATTTTTTTGTAGTTTAGACATCTCGCTTAAACATGCCGGCCCCCTTGCGGTACGCAACATCTTAACCCGCCACAGGATTTTCCACCACGCATTTTCTTAAGCTACGGGCTTAAAAAACTAGGACGGTGAGTGCCGGATGGCGCTGTCACAGCCGTCTGCCTCCAGAAGTTTGAAGTTTATCACTCTGGTGGTCCCATCGTTTCGTACCTAGAGCTAAGAGAAGAGGAGGAAGAGACTTTGAGAATAAAAAATGTTGTATATTTCTTGCCAGGAAATTTTATCTTTGTTGAATGAAAAACAAGAAAACAAGAAAAAAATAAGCTATTTTACGCTGGCCCGCGGTCGATGACTGTGCGAGGGGAGCATGCATCGAGAAGCGCAGACCCTTCCGGGCGAAAGCGCTGAAACCCGTAATTGGGCCAGTCTAACGTCGAAGTGCGCGTTTGTGCGTAGCTGGCACGGCTGGGAGGCCAGTCATGGTTGCGCCGCTCGTGGGCTAACAGGGGTCGGAACGGCAGTGGGTCCGATACTCCCTGTGCTTGTCGGCGATTTCGTCACCCCCTTGCGTCCAAGCACGCATGGAGTGACAGCGTCTCCTCCTAAATCGTGTCCAGGGCGCGTGTTCCCCTCAGCCCAAGCTTCTTCCTGCTCCGCCTCCTCCACTTATTGGGCCCAGCTCTTGTAGGGCGTAAGCGCGTGTGGTGGGTCGTCCATTGGCAGATGGAGGGTGGTGTGATGTTTGCCACCATATTGACACCACCTGGCGTCGCTAATACTCTCCGTGGCGCAGTGGACCATCGACAAGCAATTGCCACAAAAGCCCGCCCGGATTACTTCCTAAGGTGCTGCAGGGGCGCCATCCCCTGGTGTTGGGCGCACGACCGTAACGGGTGGCTATCCTCACACAGCGGACATGGCTTCGTATATCGGCCCGTTTGCTACAGAAAAGAGAAGAGAAAGGAAACCAAAAAAAATCTCTTTGATTATTTGTATGGACGCCCGTATACGTGTGTGGCGAGCGATCTCTTTCCCTGGTTATAAATGCCATATAATGTGGCAGTATTATGATCTACGGTGAAATTTTATAATTACAATGCATATTATTAGTATATGGGAATTAGTTATTTTTCCTTGCACGGCACGGTAGCGACAAGTTGCTTGCGCTAAGAAAAACTTTCGTTTCGCCACTGGCCCTCATGCAGAGACTGATTTCTCATTCTCGCTTGCCTGGGTGTCGTCATAAGTGGCGTTAGTGCTGTGCACACAGCGACATTTTCGCACATATTTTTTCTTCCATATTTTTTTTGAAATTTTTATTCAGTCGTATTACTTTTACATTTTAATATAATCGGCATTTCGCCGCAGCACTAATATGGTGCTGTAATTATGCAAATATACATCTACTCGCAAATTGGTGAGTGAATGAGAGTGGTGGTTAATTATTTGCACACATACGTATATGTGTGTACTCACGATTTTGCCAAAGAAACGAAGAAAATTCATTGAATTGGGACAATTCATAATGTTCTTGTTTCGGGCACGCGTGGGTCAGCAGCAGTAGCAGAGGTAAGTAAAATGGTATATTTTTATTTTTTTAAATGTATTTAACCTAATTTTTTTCTTTTTCAGATGCAAATGGATAAATTGAGATGCTGCTGTGGAGGAAATTCTGTATCGTTTCGGTAGCAGCGCAATTTACTTAAAAAATGTGTGCTCAAACGCTGTGACGGCCGGCGCATGCTTTGAGACACATTTTTCTTGTATGTATGTGAATATCTAGAATAGTCGATGCACTTATTAATGGGTTTTTTCTTTTTCTTTTTGCAAGTGATCAATAGCAGCAGCCTTTGAATTGTGTATTTCTTGCCATCTTGTATTCGGTACTGGTG
Organism: Merzomyia westermanni; assembly: GCA_949987695.1. Lineage (NCBI taxonomy): Eukaryota > Metazoa > Arthropoda > Insecta > Diptera > Tephritidae > Merzomyia > Merzomyia westermanni. The sequence goes on along the minus strand of OX465292.1, from coordinate 2,158,574 downwards.
ATGGCGGAACTGTGTCTATTTGACATGGTACTAAAAGTATGTTTGTTACCCATTGCTTTAGCATTACTAGGAAAGTCGATAATAACAATATCTTGCAATTCGACTTCTATTTCGCCTGTTGGCATTGTTTGATTGTACGCCTATTACAGTTATCAATGTATTTTCCACATATTCTGCACTCGTGGCGCTACACGTGGATACTTATCTTCCAAAATAACCAACAGCGTTGCACCGCCATTACGATCACGTAATTCCACAAAACGTGACACTCTGTTTTTAAGCAAACGACCACTTATTATGTTATTTACCAGATGTGTTGTTGTTGCCTCGCCAATATTTTCTGCTAGTACAAATGCTAACGGTTTCACTGGCAATGGGTAGAATGCTGTTAAATTGTTTATATGTTTGATTTGTTGAGTACGGCACACACTCCTTATGAAAAAGTTTTCTGCAATTTTTACAGTTTTTTTTTCTTTGTATTTTAACTTCAACAACTTGTGCGAATTGTACTTAAACCCCTTTTAATTTTTCAATTAAAATGCGGCCAAATTATCAAGCAATAAAAATTGCACAGATAGACCAATTGACGAATACAAGATTTCAAAAACTGAAAACCTTCTGAAGTATTTCGAAAATCGTGATATCACCTGTAATGACTTACGGCGGGACCACATTGGCAAAGTGTTTACACTCGTCGGTTGAATACCTTCAACTAAAACCTCTAAATTTTTGCAATTGAAAGACGGCTATGGCCACCGACGCACTTGAGTGATTTGTGAATTGTGCTAAAGATTTTTGTTTTGTTTATTTGTTGTTTTATATAAATATTTTCCAATTATCCCTAATTTTTGGTATTTAATTTATATTGTGTTTTGGAAATCATACACAAACGTTTCACTGCCACCGCAGCGAGTGTGTGCGTACGCCGCTTACCTCTGCATCAGACATGCCTAGAGATATGAGAGCCACAATACCACTATCAACATCACAAAACGTTCGTACGTTGTCAGTTGCCATTTGGATTGCTAAGCTTAATGTTGTTGGTTGAGAACATGTTTTATAATATTTTTGTAATATGTGTCAATTCATGTGCAACAACAATACTTACCTGCTGGCTACTTCTGCTAAGCTCAATATTAAGTTTACAATTAAATGGAAATTTAAGCGTAACAATTAACTTAAACTACATTTTACGATGTAATAGATATTTTTGTGTGCCAGAAATAATAAGCAATTAAAAGCAGCACCGTAAAATACGAAAAAAACTTAAATTGTGCATACATGCAAACAGTTGTCTGAACAAACATACATACTTATACTATAAACAAATAACAATAATTATAAATTATTGCAATGCAGAAAGAAAAACAAGAAAAGATTCGCACAAACAAAAGCGTGTTTGCCATTAAAACGCTAATTAACTGCGGCACGTTATACCCAATGTGGCTGCTCCAGCTGTTCGTGGTGGCAGCACCTACTCATTTGAAAAGTGTCAACTTTATAGTGCCACAGTTGCAGACTTTTCGGGCAGTGATTCATCTATTTATCGTGAAAATTTACGTACCGAGCAATATGATTTGAAGCAGTTAAATCAACCAGATTTTGTTGGGGCTGTGGAACGTGATCGTTATGTAATGTTTTCTTTCGTGAAATATCAATGGATTAAATGAATTTCGGTAAGACGATTTAAACGCGCATTGGTTGCGTTTGCAAAAGTGGCGGTCCCTATACACTCTCCAAGAGTTGGACTTCATTTCTGAAAGCACGCCTTAATTGTTCAGTACCTGGCGAATTTCCATTTTCTTTTGATGAAATTCAATCTATAACGCCTGTCGTCGGAAGCGGTTTAAGCTCACTAATCTATGCTGTTTTTACAACATCTGTAAATGCCATGCCCGGCTCTGCAGTACACGCTTTCAATGTAGTTGATATTATGGGTACCTTTAAATCACAAAAGGATAGTCAATCACAATGCAATCCAGATCTGGGTTGACCTCCCCCCCGCCGTAATGGTGAGTTTTATGCAAATTTTGTAGTTCGTGGTATGAATATGTATTCCATAATTAATAAAGGGTGAGTGACTACTATTTATTCAACGTATCATTTCGATTACACAACGCTTGTTTTCAAACGTTTTGCCGACTACTAACGGCATTTGCAAAACCAAGTAAATGAATTTTTACTAAGAGCCCTTCCATGGCAGAAATACCCTCGGACTCCGTTTTCCTTTTCCAACTCCCTTTGGATGTTACCTGGACTCGAACCTTGGGCTATTCAACAATACCGCTGTGCCACGTTGGCCATATAATAAAGTTCATATAAATCAAGTAGGTAAATTATGTAGCCAAACTTCACCTCAAGTAAAGCCCCCAAAGATGGCATGCAATGATGAAAACATATGTGAATACATGAATTTTTTTTATTTTTATAAACACGGTTGGAAAAAGTTGGTTTCTACGTTTGGAAAATATTATTTATTTGGAATGTTTACGTATAAGTATGTATGATGGGGGTATGTATCAACTTGTCGTGGCAGGTGGGAAGGTTTTCATTGGTTCGCCTTTCTGCGTTACGCTTTCTGGTGTCCTCGTTAAGGGTAGGGAGTGAAGGGTGGAATTTTGGGGTAGGGGGCGGTCAAAACGGCTGGAAGGTGATGGAAGGATATGGTTAAGATGAGGCCGCGGCCCTCTAGCCAGCCATTCCCTCCATAGGCAGCAGAATCAGCTTGACCAACGGTCTTCTGATCCGACCCTTCTCGGTCATGAGTTCCACCACACGCACTCGGTTATCTTCGCCGGGGTGTACGTTGGTAACCCGGCCGAGCCTCCATTCATTGGGAGACAGGTGGTTTTCTTTGATGACAACGAAATCCCCCACCTTAATATTTTGTTTCGGATGCTTCCACTTCACTCGTTTTTGAAGTTCAGATAAGTATTCCCTTTTCCATCGCCTGCAGAAGGTTTTATGAAGAGCCTTGAGCTCCTGCCACCTGTTGATAATGGAGGCAGGGGTCTCATTCACCTTCCGGTTAGGAAGTGCCCAGGGGTCAGCGGCTCCAGGTACGCGGGCTCGTTGGAGGCTGGACTCAATGGTCGCGAGTTGAGGGATGCCTCAATCCGACACAATAGCGTGTGGAGTTCCTCATGCGTGAATTTATGAGGCGCGGCTAACTTCTTGAAGTAGGGTTTGAAGCTCTTCACTCCCGCCTCCGAGAGTCCCCCCATATGTGGAGCCCCGGCCGGAATAAAATGCCATGTGATGGCTTGATGGCTATATTTGGAAATAGTCGCATCTCGGGCTTCCGAGATAAATGCCTTAATTTCAGATCTTAAAAATCGGGAAGCTCCGACAATGGTACTAACTTTGTCGGAGTAAATGTTTCTCGGACATCCTAGTCCCACGATAAAACGCGAAAAGGTTGCTAGGAAGGATGGGGTACTAAGATCATTGGTCGCTTCCAGATGGATCGCTTTCCTGGTAAAACATACAAACAGGCAAACGTAGGCCTTTGAGAGTCGACATCCTCTACCGCGGTAACTTTTGGTGTCAAAAGGTCCGGCAAAGTCCACCCCGGTATTGGTAAACGCGCGGGTGAACGTAGTGCGTTCGCAAGGAAGGGTACCCATAAGTTGGGTTTGCGCCCTTTTTTTATAAATGGTGCAGACATTTGGTTCTTGACATTTGGAATCTAGTATTGGGTGCGGATGAGACGGAGCATTAGTTGGTTTCATTTGTACAGTCAGACGCGTCAACCTAGAATTGTACGGCAGTATGATTGGGTGGCGCTCGTTATAAGCGAGGTCTTGAGACGCTTGAAGACGACCACCTGCCCTCACAATATCATCTTTGTCGATGAACGGGTTGAGTGGCAATATCTCGCTTTTCCTATCGACTACCTGTCCCTTCTTCAAGTTTACATATTCCTCACCATAATGTTGCTGCTAATACAGTTTAATCAGGAGTTTCCGTGGTCTTGATCTCATCGGATGGGATTAGGCACGATTTTTCTTGAAAGGAAGCTATTGTCTTGGGATGAGTTCTTCAAAAGAATCTCATAACATATGATGGTACCCTCAAAGCCCTTGGTAAATTCGAAAACCGGTCGAGAATGTCGATTTCTTTTTGCGTTGATATTGCATAGGCCTGCGCTCTCTTTTCATCCACGAATGTATTATACTCTTTTTCTTGTACTGGCCATTGGGAATTGCCTTCTTGCAGCAAAGAAGGTCCCTGCTACTACAAAGAATTGTTGACCAAATCCGATGCCGGTAGTCCTCTGCTTCCTAAGTCTGCTGGATTTGTTTTCGAGTTGACATAAAGCCAGTACTTATTGCCGACTAGGTCGATGATTTTTGTTATCCTATGTGCGACGAATGTTGACCAGGAACAGGGTGGCTTCCTTATCCATGCCAAAACGATGGTGGAAACCGTCCATAGATATTGTTTCACTGGCCCCAGTTTGATGTTTTGGAATATTGATTCCATCATCTCCGCTAACAGTACTGCTCGGCAAAGTTCCAAACGCGGAAGTAAGATGGTGTTCACTGGTGCTACTCTGGTTTTGGCAAGGAGTAGATTCACGAAGATATCATCATTCCTTTTGACTCGCATGTAGACAGCTGCAGCGTATGCATTTTCCGAAGTATCGCAGAATCCATGTATTTCGACATCATCTTCTGGTGAAAAGTTTATCCATCATGGTATCTTTATTTTGTCGATTTCGTGGTATTGATGCCTGAAGTTTTTCCATCGTTCCAATGTATTGGACGAAACTCTCTCTCTCTCTATGGCACGATATACAACAGGCATATCATCATAAACCTCCTAAGAGATTTTTGCGCCAAGCTTCTCTTCCAATTTGTGGTGTGCCGATTTGAATTTTTCCCTACAAATTGGTGGGACCTACAGTTTTTTGCCGACTCCGAACGGCATCTACAAAGGAGACGAATTTTTGCTGAGAAGCCTGTCATGGCAGAAATACACTCGGAGAGTTTGCCAAACCACTGCCGAGGGGCGACCCCGTTTTGAAAAACTTTTTTTTTTTTTCAAATCACTTTTGATGTTACCTGTACCAGGGCTCGAACCATGGACCTTCGGTGTGGTAGGCCGGCAACACTACCTTCGCACCACGGCGGCCGACGAAACTGGCTCATCATAATCGGTGCCCTCTAACCAGATGTTCTGCATCAAAGTTTTGGCCACAATGGCCATTGGTGCAAGCCATCCTAAAGCTTGGAAGAGCCCGGCGATGGCGGATAGAATCGCTCGTTTTGTCAAAATTCACTTTCTTTCAATGACCCCGCTTTAAAGTAAAACAGGTCTGAATGGGCATTCCATCTTATGCCGAATGCCTTACCGGTGCTAGTATGTTCGAATGCCAGAAAATCTTCGGTTAGCCGATCCAATTTTGTGATGTCGTTGAGAGCTTCCTCAGCATTCGACGTTCATTTCCGTAGTGGAAAGCCAGTGGAGAATAAGACCTTGCGAATTTCATTCCTCGCACTAATGACCTATGCGAGTGTATTTCCCCCAGCTAGTACGTCATCTACGTACATGCATTCCCTCAGTATGCTAGATGCTGTAGGGTGAGAACTCTCTATTTCATCTGCTAGTTGCAAAAGGGTCCTAATTGCCAGATAAGACGCGCAATTGACCCCGAAAGTGACCGTTTTCAGCTCGTAAAGGGTTATTGGTTCTTGAGGCGATGTTCGGTAAACAATCCGTTGGATTTTGACGTGATCATCGCTCATCCAAATTTGTCTATACATCTTTTCGATGTCACTATTGAAAACGTACCCATACAGTCTCCATCGCAGTATAAGTACTGGAAGATCTGATTGTAGTACTGGGCCTGGCAGGAGAATGTCATTTAAACTTGTACCATTTGCAGTTGGGCTTGACGCATTAAAAACGGGGCGCACCTTAGTGGTGGTAATCTCCGCCTTTACTACGGCGTGATGGGGCAAAAAGTAGTTGTCCGCCGAATCGGCTGGTACAATGGTATCAAACTTTCGCATATGCCCTAATGTCTCGTATTCAGACAGGACTCTCATATATTCTTTCCCTAATTCCGGGTTCTTTGCTAAGCGCGTTTCATTCCGGAAGAATTGATATGGCAGGATGGCAGGTTCCCAGTTAGCTTGGCTAGAATTAGAACCGAAGTTGTTAAGCTGAGGCAAGGGTCCACTGGTGAACAGAGTTCAATATTGGATGCCTCCTTGAATTGAGCCGACACGGCGTTAGTGATGTCCGAAACTTGAGCATGCATCCTTTTTGCCGGTAAAGTGATTCTGCGTTTGAGTCGTTCTGTCATAAATGAGCACTATGAACCAGAATCAATCAGTGCTGTTGCTGCGAAGGCTGTACCATTATGATGAGTGGTTACTCGAGCTGTCCCTAGCAGCACACCTGCGCTTGACTGCAAATGGCAGGATTTAACATTTTTATTTGAAACCGAACTTGATTTCTCGCTTTGTGCACATTAATTTAGTGACATTTGCTTGGTATGTACCAAGTCTTTTTGCAGGGGTTTCGTTGGCATGCCGTGTACTTTACGGTTTTTGCACTTTCGAAGAACTCCCTATGAACCCAGACACTGTTTCGAGTGCCTGGAAGCGGTTGGACAAAAATTTGTCCATATCCTCTCACTTGGATATTTTCGTATTTAATACCCCACTACAATAGGGAAGTTATATATCTTTTTTGATTTTCATATCTTCCATGAATATGAAATATTTGTAAGTATGAGAAGAAGAAGAGATGGGCCCATCGTTAACTACACTGAAATTATTGGGACGAAGACCTGAATCGAATTAGCCACGTCTTTATAATACGAACAGAAAAGTATTAAAATAGACCTACATAAATTGGGATGTCATTATAGATCACTACTACAACTGTAAGCCAACACTTCTGATTTTCTTTCGGAAGCGTTACTTTTAATGTATTTGGTAGCTGAATTCTTGAAAACGAAAGATATAACATATCATGCATGAATATCGATGACTTTAGCTCCACTCCGACAAACTCAAAAGTTTGTCCCTTAGCTGTATGCGCAGTCATGCCAAATGTTGGCCTTACTAAAAATTGATGCTGTTCAATGGTACACCCTCGTGGCCACTTGGATGAGTGTGATGTACTTCTTTGCCGGATTTTTGTTGTCGAACGAAAGCGCAGGAAAATGAGTTTCGTTTGATACCCATATTGGCATATTTCATTTCATTTAAAAAAAAATCAGAAAGGTATCAACTCCGTAAGAACATCCTATGTGGCAGCACCTAGATACAAATTCTTAGAATGTGATACCATGCCAAATTTCATCTAAAGTGATTTATCAATTTTCGGGAAATACATAATATACAAGAATAGCTCGTTAGAAGTCGAAAGATATTATAAGCTCAGATGTCAACCATAAGTGGCAGCTCCACCTGGAAATGTTTTCTTTTAATACGCAGGAAAATACCTTTCGTTTGATACCCATATTGGCTCATCTAATTTCATTTAAAAAGATTCAGATAGGTAAAGATATCCCGTGTGGCTACACCTAGGTAAAATTTCTTGGAATGCAAATGTACATAGATTTTAATAATACATTTTCTACGATTTATTAAAAAAATTCATAGAGTTTTTATTAATATTGATATTTCAATGTTCATACAAAAACCGAAAACTATATCAACCAATTACTTCTTTTATACGTTCATATCTTTCGTTCATAAAAACCAACAAATTGTTGGAATAAAATCAATAATTTCATTATTTTATTGAACTAAAACCTGCCATATTATATTGTTGCTCAGTACGTCGATCAATAGATTTGTCCCGACCGAATTACCTTTCCATTTAAATTGTATGTTCCTACATCCGGCTGTCCTGACTTAGCATTTTACCGAGTTGAGTTAATTTTTTCTGCTGTTGTCCCTAGTTTGCTTCCCAAATTCATTTCGTTCATAATCCAAGTCATCTACAACTGCAGCTTTTATAAGTTCATTTGAATATGTCATGTTGTTTGTACGCATATCAATACCGACCAAAATTTCAACCGGTTAGTATTTTGTGCTACTTTTTCGAGTATTGTTAACAAACGGTTGAACCTGATGTTGTTGTTGTTGTTGTTGTTGTTGTTAACAGTGCTTCGCCCTGCCCAATGGGCTCGATCACTCTAAATTGTCATCAGGCTCTTCTAACGGAAGTCCGAGGAAATGCGCAGTTTCCACAGGGTTGGACCAGAGTGATGTGGGTGTTAGAAGAGTGGGTTCAACTGAACAGGAAAAGAGATGTATGGTATCATGAGGGGTCATACCACATGCAGGGCATGTATTAGGTATGTTGGGGTTCAGTCTGCATAAGTAAGAGTTTAACCTATTACAATATCCAGAGCGAAGTTGTGCTAGTATGACTCTAGTCTCCCTCGGAAGTACACGCTCCTCCTCAGCCAATTCAGGTGGTTGAGTATTAATAACGGGATTCACAGGCCGAGATCTGAGGGATCTGTCTACCGACTCAGTGTGGAGGTCATTTAGAGCCCGTCTATGGTTCCGCAGATCAAACGGCAAAGAGATATGATGCCGGATCTCATCGTAATGCTTACGGAGATGTCTCCTTATGTCTCTGGGGGGCGGTGCTACATCCAAAAGATGTCGGTTTGGATGACTAGGTTTGTGACAGTTCAGAAGGAACTGTCTACTCAAGAGTTCCGCGTGCTCTTGAACATAGAGCAATTTCGCCTATTGATGGAGGTGAGACTCAGATGACATAAGCAGGCATCCCGTGGCAGTTCTGATGGCGGTGTTTTGGCAGACTTGCAATTTCCTCCAATTGGTGTCAGAAAGGTTGGGCGACCATATAGGCGCAGCATAGTCAATAACCGGCCGGCCAATAGCCTTATATGTAGCAAGCAATGTTTCTTTGTCTTTTCCCCAAGTACTGCCGGCCAGTGACTTGAGGATCTTATTGCGGCTCTGTACCTTTGAGGCTATTGCGGTGGCATGACCAGCGAAGGTGAGGCCGTTGTCAAATGTCACGCCCAAGATTTTTGGATGGTTGACACTAGGTAGAGGTACTCCATCTACGTGGACATTTAACTCTTGCCCCATCTGCGCATTCCATGTGGTAAACAGGGTCGCCGTAGATTTAGTCGGAGACAGGGTCAGATTACGCTCGGTGAAGAAGCTGGAAAGGTCATGGAGGTAACTGTTGATTCTTATACAGAGTTCATCAATGGAGGGACCCTTGCCCGAGGCCATTATCGTGCAGTCGTCAGCGTAGGAAACAATGGAGACTCCCTCTGGTGGGGGGGGAAGTCTCGAAATATAGAAATTAAACAAGAGGGGAGAGAGAACACCACCTTGCGGCACCCCTTGTTTTATTCTTCATGGTCTAGATTTCTTGTCCTAAATTTGACTGTTGCCTGTCGACCATTGAGGTAATTAGCGGTCCACCTCTTAAGGCCGGCAGGGAGCGGTGTCTCATCCAGGTCTCGGAGGAGAGTGGCGTGATTGACCGTGTCGAATGCATTTGACAGATCAAGTGCCACGAGAACCGTCCTATGGTTTGGTGGATTTTGATTCAGTTGAACCTGATCAACATGTCTATACCCTATTCTGGATGATCTTGAGAAAGCTTTGCCAATTTGGGTGCTACAATGTGATGCATTATTTCGACGTGTTTCTTCGTGGAGCACGTGTTGTTATCAGGCAATCCTATATATTTTCTTTCTCGCAATAATCCGTAAACATATGAGAAGTAAAAGCCGAACCACTATCTGTAATAATCTTCTTAGGATTATTAAATATGCATGACTCTTCCTTAATTTCTCTACAACTGCTAATGCTCCTGTATCCTTCGTTGGATATAACCAAACAATTACTGAAAATCCATCCTCTGTAACCAGTATATAATTATAGTTTTTATTTGTCGACGTCATCGAGCCGAGGGATATCATCTTTACGCATTGTCTTTGCAAATGCATTTCAATCAGTTTTTATTTTGGATCTACATCCTAGTAGATATATCCTCCACTTTATAATACCTATAATATTGCTAAAATCTCAATAACGTAAGCACAATATTTTTTTTTTTATGATAGCTGATCAAAACCAGCATTAAAAACTGACTCCTTACGCAATAGCAAGCATAGTTTCCCACAAATCGCCTAATATAAGACGTCAACCCTAAAAATTGTAAAATCTCATTTATGTCTCTAGGAAATGGGTAACTTTTAATTCCACTCGTTTTTTCTTCTTCAGAAGGCTTCAATGCTCCAGCCTGAACCATATATTTACTTTGCCTTGTAAAAAATACACTTTTTTCACTTGAAACGTATACAATTTTGCACTCTAACACTAAATTTGGTTTTATTTTTTCGATTCCTTCATTTTCATGTCTAGAGGAAATAAATAGATCATCCATATAAATAGCTCCTGCACTTCCGCTTGTGTGAAGAGGCTGGAACGGACCGTACAAACTTGACTTAAAGTTTAAGCAATTTTATAAGTAGGCTTGGTTTTGGTTGTGCTTCAAAAGTGGACTTGGTCAGCTCCAAATCCATATTTCAAATCCAAAGTCGAAAAAACAGTTGCAATTTATTTAACTTGCTTTAATCACAGCACAATCGCTTACTTTCATCTTCTTTATATACTAAAACTATTGGTGACGCATAGTTCGATAACCTTGGTTGTATAGTACTTCATACAACCGAAACCTGTTTATCTACAGCACGCTGGCTATCATATAACATTCATATAGGCGTTTGAAAAACCGGAATATCATCAGTTAACACAATTAAGAAAGTCTAACTTCGGGTGGACCGAACCCTATATATCTAATAGTGATCTCACTGCCGTCAATTATACTAGTCTAATACTAGTTTGCCAAACCGGCTCAACTAGTTCAAGTTCTGTAATTTTTCCATATTAGCAACTGGTTGTTTTAACACGGCGATGTCCTACAAGATGGCACTTTTCCGAATCTGCATCAGCACCATACCAATTGGCTTACCAGTCAATCTCTGTCTCTGCAATATACCAGCATAATTTTCATAAAAATTTAAAAGTGAAAAACTATTTCATGAATACTTCAATACAAAAAAAATTTCAAACTACATTACAAACCAATTTATTGAAAATTCATTCATCAGATATAAAATATGTGTCTATCAAAATAAATATTACTTTACTATATTGAACAATTGGAACAAATTTGAATAAAAATATAGTGGCTATTCATAGCAATTTTACCCTTGGCAAACATTTATAAAAAGTAATTTTCTTCCTTTTTAATAATAGTAATTTTTTGGATGAATTTCGTAATTGATTTCATGGGAATAAATCTTGAAATTTTCTTAAAACATTTTGTGGAAAATTTTAATATGAAATAATAATAATCTTAGATAGAATCTAATCCATACTTGCAAAAATATCTTTGAAGGAAAGATTAGATTACAATAAGTTTCGGAGTTCTTTGCAAATAACTATTTCTAACCGCCTTGTTATATGCTCGCCATTTTTGTTTTTGCAGCTTCTAAACGATTTCGTCGGAGATTAACTGTCATTTTACTTATGTAAACTGCATTTCACAAGCACAGCAAGCCTACCTTTAAAAATAATAACAATAAAATATTTCTAATATGCATTTGTTGTAAGCTGTTTCTTCAAAAAAAGGTTAATTTGACTATTATAAAAAGAAAAGTTATTTACTTACACAATCATTTTGACAACTGATCGTTTTGCTTTCACTTTTCTTCGTAGTTTCTGTTGCGCAGCTGTTGCAGTAGTGACGTCGAAAAGAATAAGGGTAATTTTGTTGACATGCACGTACGTACATGTAATATTTGAAGCACAAAATTCTCAAAAGGATTAGGATTTCACTATTATTTACAAGAAAGTTTTATATTTAATTTAAAGAAATTAATATTTAAAAGCTCAGAATACTGAATTGTTGTCTTCCTCGCTCGTGTATATGTATTTGTCTATCGAGAGTTCTGGAGGGCTGTTGCTGCTTTAAATAGTGGAAACGTTGCAGTCGCTCAGACTGGTATGAATAAGCCCACGAAATTCTAGTCAATGAATTAGAATATTTACTTACTAGTTTGACTGTTGACTGCAGAGCTATTATGGCATATCAATGTAGGCAGGTCTATTTTAATACTTTTCAGTTCGTATTATAAAGCCAGTTGAAAAATATAAATGTATGGCACGATATACAACAGGTTGGTTGACCTTTTTAGGCTTTTCAGGGAAACTCGAAATGCGTTTTCTGAAATAGGTACAGAAATTTCTATAATAACAGATAATTTTAAACACCATGAAGACTTGTTCAAGTCTTTTAAATGTTTGGACGACTCATCTGCTAGCAGCGATTCCAACAAAGGCAATCTTTGTGGGGTTCGCCTAGTGCTTTAACCCTAAACAGTCCTGCACCTCAAGCGTTGGAGTTGATAAACTGGGCTTCACCGAATCCGGAAGCAGTGGTTCCATCCACTTCAAAGGCTCCGAAAAGAAACCTTGCAGCTCCGCCTCGTTCAATTTCGACTCAATCAAGAGTTAAGAAGCGGGTTGTGGTCCCCCGAAAAAATACATTTTTGTGTAAAGGTTTAAGAAGGACACTTCTGTTGACGATTTAAGCTGAAATTAAAGCTGATGGTATGGTAATAAATAAATTTATTTTTAACTCTGACAGAAATTTATAATAATTTAGGATTGATGTTTTGCAAAACGATTGTGATACAATTTTGGATAGCTCTTTCTGGCCGCCTGGGGCTTTGGTTCGCAAATTTTTGTTTAAAAAGAAGGTCCCAACTCCCTAGTCAAAATACCGATCCAAAAAACTTATTATGAATTCTGCCTTAAACATTTATTATCAGAATGTGAATCCTAAATTAACAGATTTCTATCTTAAAACGATCCATTGTAACTACAATGTTATTGCTTTCACCGAAACTTGGTTAAAACCGCACGACTTTGATTCCGAAATTTTTTGCGACGGATATCAAACGTATCGAAACGACCGCTTAAACAGAACAGGGGGCGCCGTCCTGTTGGCTGTAATTCATTACCATCTGAAGCTGTAGACATACCCTTTATTGATAACATTGAGTTTAAGTGCATCCGAGCCCTGTTAGAGGGGGGCCTTATTTACATAACTGTTTGGTACATTTCCCCTTCATCTGATCAATCCGTGTATATGCAGTAAAATTTGTCGCTAAATGCTGTTCATTCTTTGATAAAGCCCTTGGATTCCATGATTATTTTAGGTGACTTTAACTTGACATACATTTCGTGGAGCATAATAAATAATAGTATTGTGCCAGTTTCATCTTAGTTAAGTAACAATGAGCTTTTGGATGAAATAAACAACCTTTGTCTTAGCCAAATCAATGTTATTCCGAATAAGTTTGGTGAAGTTTTAGACTTGGTCTTCGTTGATGACTTATCTAAATTCTTTTTAAATCGGTGTGATACCCTAGTTTTGCTTGAAGATGTTTACCATCCCTCTCCTGAGATAGTTTACGAAACCATATGACTAATAAAATATTTAATTTTTCGAAAGCCAACTTCAAAAATTGAATAAAGAACTTTTTAAGTTTATCTGGCCTCGATACAAAGAGGCTATTGAGCATAGCGTTTTGTATTTTAACCCAGATATTTCAAACCTTTTCTTCTGAAGAAATGCAGGACCAACTTTCAATTACACGAACCTCGTCAGTGTTTGTGCGAAAACTATAACTCTTATTCAGGTAAATTTGATATTTCGAACTCGCTTTTTATTATAAAAAAACTGTTCTCTCCTCTCTTAACAAATGTTTTATGTGTGTTTATGTAACTTAATCTCTTATGCATGCACCTTGCTCAGCTGATGAAAATTTTTTTTTTAAAAACTGGGCGTGGGTGTTTGCCGATTTCGCCCATTTTTACCACAAATATTTACATTTATATTTTCAACATTTTCGCTAAGTATTGTTTCGATAAATCAATTTTTGCCGGAGTTATGGCATAAAAAGTTTTGTGGAATAATCCACTTTCTTAGTTCACGGACACTTTGAAAGTGAAATAGAAATGATAAAAAGCTTCGAAAATATTCTATACATAAAATGTGGGCGTGGCTATCATCCGTTTTCGCCAATTTTAAATAGCGCTCGGAGATGAGTGCCAAGGAACCTGCATACCAAATTTCATTGAGATATCTCAACATTTACTCAAGTTATCGTGTACAGACGGACGGCGGGACGGGCATGGCTTAATCAATTTATCTTTTCCTCCTGAACATTTTGATATGTATAAGTCAATATCTATCTCGATCCGTTTATGCCGTTACATGCAACCGCTAAGCGAATGAGGTTCATATACCTTGTGTGCGTCCTTTAAGCGTGAACTACTTTTAAATGAGATTCCTACCTCGTCTGTAGGTAATTTCTCCATCTGATACTCTGCACAAAGACAACTGAACTCATTTAATAAATCGGGGTCAACTAAACCGTCATACGCAATTGTACAAACTTCTCTGTCCTGCCTTTCTACTACTTCTGGTTTATTTATACTTTCCTTTATTTAATTCCATTTACTTTATTAAGTCTATAAATACAGATCCAAATCTTAAAATTCGTATTAATACTTTTCTTGAAAAAGGCGACTCTTTTCTGAGTAATTGTAATATCAACAAACTCTAGAATAGTGTTCCCTATAATGATTTGATAATCGATTGCATTCTCATCTACGACATTAAATTTCAATATTATTTCTTCTAATTGTTTTAAATTTCAGACCACAACCTTCACGTGTCATATTTCCACGTTCCTGCTTAAAATTTACCTCTTTTGTACACTTTAAAATTACCGAGGAGCTATTTCATTATATTTGAAGCTCTTATGTTGCCAATTTTTAGCGAAATGTATGGATTCCCACACTTTTTACTACTCTGTTCCATTTGCCTTTGTTTAACTGGCATTTTGTTTTTCAAGGAATTTGCATAAACTCGGTTTTATGCAAATTTTTCATATATTTTCATTTGATCTTTCAGCTTACTGATTGTCTTATCCAGGTACAAGGAAATTTTGTTCATTTTTGAATCCAGAATGCCTCCTATGAAATAACCAATAATAGATACCTTCTCATTTAAATGAAGGGCTTAGCAATTTCCATTAGCGTATATAGATATTCGCGCAAAGTCTCGCCATATCTTTTTTTTCCTTTTTCGCATCTCCTTATGTATATCAGATGAACAAATTTACGTATCAAACTCATCGACCAATGCTTCTTTTGATGATATATAATCTGTCAACCCATTCTTACTTCTAATATTAAATTTTTGCAGCGCCCTTTCGTAATTGTTTGTATATAAATTTCTGTATGTTATTTCACACAACCGCGAAAGCATTTTCTTCAAATTTGTTCATTAAATTAAATGCCTAATACCTACCTAATTTGTGCCATTAAATGGCGATAATCTCTCTCCAGCATCGGTCGACAAACACGCCCTCTTCTTTAACTTAGTTCTGAAAACTGGTTTTAAAAAATTTAAAAGCCGTTATGTCTGTAACTATGTAATTTATATAAATAAGATTTGGTACAAGTAATAAGCTTTCAGCAGCGTTACTTTTAACATATTTGACTAGCTAACTTATTTAGCACACAAACCTTTAACATACGGGCTTTTATTGAAAACGTTTAGATATTTACTTATTGATTATTTTGTCTATGTTGTTACAATAAAAAACTATTAGGAGAAAACAAATTTAAACCTTTAACATAAGGGACGTTTAGATAGATACATCCTGAAAATTATTAAGATAGACCTGCGTAAAGTGTGGTAAACGAGAATAGAACACTGCTAGGTATAAAACCGTCGCTAGATCAATTTCTACCAAATATTTATTGGTTATTTTATCTATGTTGTTCCAGTAAGGCGCTAAAAAATTATTAGGACAAAACAGATTTAAACCCCTTGCAGATGTTTCCATCAGTATTTCGAAATCTTTAAAGTATCAAAACGAATTGCGAGTGACTTGGTTCTGTTACATCACGTAGGTCTCTGATCATGAGGCATAAAGTATATACTTATGGTTTGCACATACATCTATGTGTTGCGTATTTATTTTTTACTGGTCTGAGGTCTTGCTTAATTTTTTGTTTGCTGACTGGCTAAATGATGAATTCAAAGCCTTTGATCTTTTAATTTGTAAATACATTTTATTTTACGCCATTGCGTTTTGTATATTAACTTTGTACATTTTACATCCCCTATACAAGCCTTACGTTTTGTGTGAAGCTGAAGAACTGTTGGGCTGCTAATACACATATAAGCTAATACCATTAACTTTTTTATTTCTAGTCCCTAATAACAGAAGTACAGTACAAGTTTTCATTGTATAGGAATGGTCTTTATCAGCTTCACTAATTGGATGTTTAGTATGATTAAGACGTGAAAACGTTTAAATTAACCTATCTATGTACATCTATGTATATATGAACCCTGCAGCTAAAACCAAAGCTCCAAAGCAGCGTAAAACTATCGCATTAAGAGGCGGTAATGGTTATCCGTCTATCCCCACGCAATACTTTCAACTGACACTTTTAACCTTGTGCTGTCCTACGAAGTGGCAATTACCCCCCTTTGCAGAACGTTAGAAAACGTTATGAACTCTCTCAATGGTAGCCGATTCAGAGATGGTTCGGAAATCAACAGTCCAGAGCTAGTTTAAGATCAACTACTTCAGACCATATTCAATGTGGATAGTTTAGACCTAGTCCAAATTTTTCTAGCTATGAAATAGTACCAAAAAGCCAAATTAAAATTGCAATCATTTTAAAAAAATAAACAAAACAATTTATTTTAAAAAGTTTTATTTTATTTTAAATTCACATGTTGTATGTTTTATATAAAAGAATTGTTTTTTGTGTAAAACCAACTCAATTGAATTGTTGCTTTTACGGTGTAGTATATCAGAAATACAAAGTGCGCCGAAAGTACGTTCAACTCATTTGGTAAAATATTCACATAAATATATTTGTACATGCGTCACAAATGCATTGAACCTATTTGAACACTAAATTAATAAAAAAGTAATAACGAAGAACTCAGCAACAACTAACTGAAGGCATTTTTATTGCTAGCGCCATAGTAAATCCATATAAAACATTTGTTAGAATTGGTAATACAACAGAAAAAAATTGCAATATTCAGGAATACAGAAAATCTAGATGACTACATAATAATCAAAGACAAAACTGAAACCGAAACTAATAGTAAAGGCAAATTAGAATGATTTAATAAAAATGTCCCACCATTTGCAACCCAACAGCTTAATACATTATGTGTAGAATACATTGACATATTTGAACTAGAAACAGAACTATTAACGGCTAACAATTTTTATAAACAAACACTTTATATAAGAGATGACAATCCAGTTTATGTAAAAAACTACAGAATACCAGAAGCACAGAAAAATTAAATAAATAAACAAGTATATAAACTAATCCAATATGACATAGAACCTTCGATGGCTGAATACAATAGCCCTATTTTATTAGCAGCTAAAAAATCACTCATTTGCAGGTCTATAACCGTCACAAGCACTTTTATATATGGATGATTTAGTAGTATTAGGTTATCCGAAAAACATATGATAAAAAATTTAAGAGACGTATTCGCTACCTGTAGAGAATACAATTTAAGAATACACTCAGATAAATGTCTATTATTTTAGTGAAGAAGCTACCCATCTTGGACATAAACGTGCAATCTAAGGAATTTTACCAGATCCAAGTAAATTCGAAACTGATCAAAGTTATCGAACTCCCAAGAATGCCGACGAAGCAAAAAGATTCGTCTCATTCTGCAATTATAGAAGATTTATACTAAACTTTGCAAAATACTCCAGAATACAAGCAAGACTTTGCAAAAAGAAAGTCGTTTGAAATTGAACAGAAGAATTTAGAAAATCATTTAACTATTTAAAAGAGGCATTAATTAGCCCAAATATCCTACAATATCCCGACTTTAGTAAAGAATTTTGCATCACGACAGATGCTAGTAGCCATGTCGGCGGCGCAGTACTAAGCCAAGAACATGAGTGAAAACAATTACCACTAGCCTCCTCAAGATCATTCACAAAAGGTGAAATAAATAAAGCAACAATTAAAAAAGAATTAGCTGCAGTACATTGGGCCATTACTTATTTTAGACCATACGTTTATGGCAGAAAATTCCTAGTTAAAACAGACCATCGCCCCTAACATGTAATATTCTCAATGAGTAACCCTTCTTCAAAATTAACCAGAATTAAATTAGATTTCGAATAATACGACTTTGGAGTAAAGTATATAGCTGGAAAAGAAAAGCACGTAGCAGACGCACTATCACGCATTGATGTTAAAGACCTAAAAAAAATGTCACTAGAAACGGGTAAAATAATGAAGGTAACAAAAAGATCAGAAACTAATATAAAATCCAGTAGTAATAATAAAAATGAAGAAAATAAATGTCACAATAAGAACCTTAAAATATATGAAGCGCTTAATAAATATGAAGTAAAAATACTAGTCCAGCTCGTTTTCGATGCTCCGAAATTATATTTCAAAAAAGGAGAGACACTTTTTAGCGAAATAGATACAGGCAACCTAGTTGTTGAGGCCAAGATTGACTTAGGACAGTTCTTTACCAGATTTGTGAAAGAAGCCGGCAATTTAGGACTTGTAAAAATACAGTTGTCCTTAGGAGACAAATTGTTTAATTATACTCGAGTAGATAAATTTAAAGAAATAGGTACCAAAGTTCAAAAACTTGACTATTGCATTAACTCCGGAGGTTATGCATTTGACAGACACTGCTAAAATTAAAAAGATTCTCCAAAAGTATGATGATGACCCTGTTAATGGTGGCCCAGGAATAAATTGTATGACTAAAAAAAGTATTACTGGAAAAACATGAATACTGACATAAAACATTATATCAAGAAATGCATTAATTGCAATAAAACTAAAACAAATTTGAACTTAAAAGAGCCAATGATAATAACAGAAACGCCCACGAAAGCGTTCCATACAGTACAAAGTGTCACAATTAGACCATTTCCAAAATCACTAAATGGAAATGAGTATGCTATTACCTAATATATGAATTAATGAAATATCTGATTGCAATCCCAATTCAGAGCAAGCATGCAATAAGAGTAGCTAAAGCCGTTATGTTAGATCATACATATCCATTGACAAAGACGACTGAGATGAGTACCTCAAATATTATTGTCCGTTTGAATAGGTTTTTGGAAAATCAGCCATGACGTTTATGACAAAGAAATTAAATATAGATTACAAAGAGCACAACAAACAGCTAATAGGTTAGTACAGCAGTATAAGGAAAAACCAAAAAATATATTATGATAAAACAAGTAAGAAAAGGGCTGTCTTCGACTGTGCCGAACACTTTATACCTTTCATGAATACGCATCACGGTTTTAAGTGTCCGATGCTTACTCACAATTAGTAAAAACTCTGCAAAACTGATCATTTAAAGATACATAGCCCAAACCCCATTTATCGGAACAATCGTTCGTATGGGAGCTATATTGACTTTAACAACCGCGTCGTAACTTCTGCTTACTCCAAATAAGAAAAAGAAGCGGAGAAAATGCGATTGGTGGTGAACGAGGGTAAAACGAAGTACCTTCTGTCATCATGCAAAGAGTCAGCGCATTCGCGCCTTGGCAACCACGCCGCTGTTGGCAGCAATAATTTCGAAATAGTAAAGGACTTCGTTTACCTGGGAACCAGCATTAACACCAAAAATAATGTTAGCCTAGAAGTTCGACGAAGAATTACTCTTGCAAACAAATGCTACTTCGGACTGAGTAGGCAATTGAAAAGTAAAGTCCTCTCTCGACGAACGAAAATAAAACTATAAGTCACTCATCGCACCCGTCCTGCTATATGGTGCAGAAGCGTGGACACTAACAACATCTGATGAGGCCGCTCTGGGAGTGTTCGAGAGAAAGGTTCTTCGAACGATCTGCGGACCTCTCCGCGTTGGCGACGGCGAGTACCGAAAAAGATTTAATGATGAGCTGTAAGAACTTAACGCAAACGCCGACATAGTTCAGCGAATTAAAACACAGCACCTTCGCTGGCTAGGCCACGTAGTACGAATGAGCGAAAATGCTCCAGTCCAGAAGGTATTCTTATCGGTACCCGCTGGTGGAAGCAGAGGAAGAGGGAGACCACCACTCCGATGGAAGGACCAAGTGGAGACCGATTTGCGATCCCGCGGTGTTTCCAATTGGCGCCAGTTGGTGCAACGAAGAAACGACTGGCGAGCTATGTTGGACGGTCAAAATCGCCCGGGAGGTTAGATGACCATTTAAAGAAGAAGAAGGACACACTCCTGAGGTGAAATATTTTTATTCTCTCACTCGTTGAGCATATTGAGTTTAAGTATACACCGGAGTTGGTGCGTTTGTCCAATTTAATTTGAACGAGAGTTGCCCTTTCATATACTGAACTGTACCAAAATCTTAAAAAAAAAATTCCTATTTGTTCTCAACATACCTCTCTCGTTTTATTGCAAGCAATAGTTCAAATTTAAAATTTCTAGGGAAAACACATTAAAAGCTTAATTTTTTTAATAGAACTCTATTATAAAAATGAGCTTCAAAAGCATTCAAAGTCGCTGCTGTTCACATAATTCAAAAATTAAAATTTTTTTTAAAAACACAACCATTTTTGAAAATGAGATTTAAAGGTATTTATGGCCACTATTTTCAGTCGGCTATATAGATGCATCGTAAAATATTTGTTTTCAACATATCTCGCACGTTTTATTGCAAACAAAAGTTCAAAATTAAAATTTTTACTCCATTATAGAAATGAGGTTCAAAAACACCCATAGGGCCCCTGCTTATATAATTCAAATCAAACTTCTACTTTTTTTTTGTAAAATTCCATAATTAAAATGAGATTAAAAGGTATTCATGGCCTCTAAAATCCTGAAAACCTAAAAGTCCTGTAAACCCTAAGTGTTTATAATATATGTAAATTTCTACTAGTCATAAAACTTCAATATTAAAACGGGATTCCAAACCAGCCATGGACGCCTTATAATTCAAAATTTCAGATCAAAAAGAGAGCAGAGTCAAAATAGGAAGGTGCGTCGGGAGTCGGAATTGCTAAATTGAGTTTGTAGTCCCAGTAAATGGATTACAAAAAGCACTGCCTAGATACTAATGACCAAAAAATTACAACGGTTAGTTGTCAAACTAATCGCCGTTCAGCGTTGAACCGACTTTTATGAAAGCGGCCCTAAATTACTCAACTACATATAATTAATTTCAGTAACAAAAATTTCTCAAATATTTCGGCCTCTAGACAGTGTTGGACAAAATATGAACAGAGGAATAATTAACTTAAACTAATTTAAGGTGGTCGACCACAGGATATACTAGTATATATTATAAGTCTAACTATGTTGTAGGTAAATGTCTATCAAATCCAAATTTTTTTTATTGAAATATGGACCGAATTTGAAAGAAGTTAGCAAATAAATGAGAAATAAAAGGGTCACGTGGGTATATTTGTCGGTTAGAGCGCTATAGCGCTCAACATTCTTTGATTTCTACTTTATTTTTCAAGATAGAATTATCCATTACTTTTTATACCTAGTAGTGCTCCGCACGCAAGGTATATTAACGGTGGTAAGTAACGGCATCAACGGATCGAGATAGATATTGTATTATATATACCAAAATGTTCAAGAGGAAAAGAGAAATCGATTAAGCCATGTCCGTCCGGCTGTTAACACGATATCTTGAGTAAATTTTGAGATATCTAAATGGAATTTAGTATGCAAGTTCCTTGGCACTTATCTCCAAGCGCTCTTTAAAATGGGCGAAATCGGATAATAGCCAGGCTCACTTTTTATATATAGAATATTTTCGAACATACAAAGAAAGTGATTATACAGAACACAATAAGAATAAACTTTGGTTTGTACATTCCCTGCAGTCAACTGCCAAACTGGTTAGGAACATTCTAGTTCATTAACTAGAATTTCGTGGGCCTATTCATACCAGTTTGAGCGACTGCAACGTTTTCGCTATCATAAGCAGGGTTGTTCCCTCTAAAATTATCGACAAGTGCATACACGAGCGAAAGAGAAAACAATTCAGTATTCGGGCAGCCATCGCTCAGTTAACAACACCGTCCTACATTTTTATTTTCTGTTTAACTAATATTCTTAGTGTTGGATCAAACATTCAAGTCACTGTGTCCGTACAATTATGGGACACCCTGTACCACTATTTATCGCTACTCAATAACTTAAATCTAAGTACACAACAGAACACTACCTGCTCTTGTAATAATAATAATAACTCCCAACGGATTACCCACCATATCCCACCCGACCGGCGCGTGGGGCGCATCCGCATGACGCGCGTTATTCGTTCGTGCAGAGTCGTTAAAAGGTTTTGGTTTGTTAATCGTCGAGATCTAAAACTGCTCAGCTACAGAGAAACCCTCATCAGCTAAGTAAAGTAGATATAGGATAGATTATACATTAAGAAATAACTAGTTAACAGAATAAAATTATTGTTAAAAGTTAAAATAGAAGTCAAAGAATAAAAAACAATTAGTAGCTATGCATTTAGGATAGAAAGAATTGATTTTTTTATGCTGAAAAGCGAGTCTGAAATATCAAATCTACCAGAAAGAGAGTTATAATCTTGACACAAACAGCGAAAAGGCTCATTTAACTGAAAATTGGTTCGGCACTCTTTTAAGACTAGAGGTTTAAAATGGCTTGAAGGACGAGACGGTACATTGAAGTCCACTTCACTTGGAAGAAATGGGCTGAATAGTGAACCATTTAGCAATTTAATCATAAAAATAATTCCAAGCATTGCCCTCCGACTAGAAAGTGTGTGCAGATTAATGAGTTTTAAACGATTCGTATAGGGTGGCAGATTGTACAAGGGATCCACAACAAACATACACACACGCACACACTACAATTACTTACCATTGTACTAAATCTCTTTCGCTCATCTTTTCTTTATGCTTTGTAAATACATAATTGACTTGGAATAAATCAGAATATTATTATCGCTCACATTAAGCGGACCGGTTTTGTCATTTTCACTATCGCCTACCTTTTTACTTTCGTGCAACTATACACCTCCAAAATATCAAAGTTATTTTTTCGTCAGCAAGAAAAAGCTTCTTGCTTCAACATTTTTGGCGTCCAACGTGGGGCACTGTATAATTGCAATTTGTAAAGTGTTTATTGCAAACTTAACAGCTTTAAAACATTAAATAAAATCGGTTTCGTTCCCAAAACATAAAAATTTTTCGCCTAACAACAATCAAACAGACATCATACATATTGGGAAAATTTGGACAACAAAGTATTGGCAATATTTCCAAAATTCGTGGATATCACATTGTTGCGGTAACTATCAAAGTCATCGGTTGGAAAAACAACAATTTGCTGATACATACTCGTATATACATATGGTACAACAAAGGTTCATCACTTGGTATGTATGCATGAAATTTCTCGAAAAAAAAAATACATTTCTCTGATTTCCCGTACAACGAAAAGTTCATTCCCCCTGTACCCAGTCATTGTTGTTGTCCCCTAAGTTTCCATGATCTGGTTTCTTCTCCCGTTAAGTCATATTCGTATTTTTTGCTAGCAGCCCACTGCGCTGCTTTCATTGGCCACTGTCACTGTCGTCGCTGCTAATCTGCCGTCGCTATTTTCGTTTATCGCCATTTATCTACCTTCGCTGCCAGCACCAGTTGCATTCAGCTGCTATTGCATTCGCTGCTCTCGCTAAGATTTCTCGGCCCGCGCATATTGCTTGTGCTGCTCACATTTTCGTTTTCGTTTTCGTTTCTGCTGTTGTTAGCGTCATTGGTTGACCGCCGGTAGCTTTTGTCATCAGTTTGAAGTTCGCTAAGCTAGCAGCAAAAAAGCGGAGCATACCCCCCAAAAAAGCATGTCATTAGAAGAGTGCCAGCCTAAGCGCTCTAATATTAAGCGAAATATTTCACGCATTAAATCAATAGTAGAAGCAAATAAGTATGCAGACGAAAAGCTGTCTAATGCTGAGTTACAGTGCCGATTAGGAATTTTAGAAACCTACTTCAAGCATGCCTTATCTGTTCAAGCCCAAATTAAAGATTTAGATGCCACCGACAATGGCCGCGCTGATTTGGAGGATACCTTCGTAGGAGTAAAAGTAAGCATTCAATCTCAGCTAGGATTTGATCCAAATAGCACCATGCAATTTCCGCAACCCCCTCCAGCAGCCCCCGTTGTTCAATCATCCCATCTACCGCGATTGGCATTGCCAAAATTTAATGACGATTATGCAGATTATCGAAATTTCATTACATCGTTTACCCAACTTATCGCTCGCGAGACCCGACTCTCGAATATTGAAAATTTTTATTATCTTCTCTCGTGTTTAAAAAGGCCAGCACTAGAAACTGTCAAGGGTTTTCAAGTCACTAGTGAAAATTACCCAAAAAGCTCTAGATAGACTTAAAGCACGGTTGGATAACCCAACTCTCATTTTCTTGGCGGGCATAGCTTCCCTATTCACATTGCAAACTGTCGACAAGCCAAACTCTCAACAATTGCGTAGTTTAGTAGACAAGGCGCAGCCATTTATAGCTCGTTGCAGTCTTTGGGTACAAGTACCAACATCGCACAGGCAATGCTCATCTGCATCGTTATAGGCAAGTGTGATCAACAAGCCCGCAAAAAGTGGAATAAGTCCCTAGATTACAAATCCCTTCCCAACTGGCCCCAATGTGTTGAAGTATTTGGAACGTTACTGTCAATTTCTACATTCATCTGGCTCATCAGACAATCGGAAACCCGTAAAAACTAATTATTTGAATTCCCATAATCATCACTCGTCTTTTGCAGTGACTAAATCGAACTGCGTCCTCTGCTCTAGCTCAAAACACAAGCTAACAGGTTGTCCACAATTTTTGGTTCGAAATATATAAGAAATACGATTTATGCATTAATTGCTTGGGTAGAGGTCACAGGATGGCTCAGTGCCCTTCGAAACATCGGTGACACACCTGTAATCGAACACACCATACCCTACTGCATCACGACAACAATTTTCAACGTGCGATCACTCCACAATCATCATCGACAAGTTCACAGGTACCTGCTATGCCTCAAACGCCAACTACTATAACCAATTAACTGCTTGATCCTCGAACTTCATGCCAACCACCGTCGTTTACACCGAATTCATCAAGCAGACCTCAAACAGGCCATCAGCAAGCAGCTACCCACTCACATATGGATGAATCAGATTATGGGCAAGTTATTCTGGCTACATCTGTTTTAGTGCAAGACTCCACAGGTTTGTACAAACTTGGAAGAGCTCTACTTGATTCATGTTCTCAGGTCAACTTCATCACTGACGGCTTTGCACAAAAACTTCACCTCCGTCGAGAAAGACATCACATCGGCATTCGCACCATTGGTGAATCCCTCACGAATTTAAAGTCACGTACCACTACAACAATAAAATCGCGTACATCTGCGTTTCAATTGTCACTGCAGTTTGGAGTCACGTCTCACATTGCATACCAACCCGATACTAAGATTGATACTTCTGCTTGGAATTTGCCAGCCAATACGAAACTGGCCGACAAGACTTTCTTCAAACCATGTCGTATCGACTTATTACTTGGGACGGAGGCATTCTTCGAAGCACTTGCTGTAGGCCAAATTCGTCTTGGTCCAAATCTACCTACTCTTCAAAAACCTTATTTGGTTGGGTCGTCTCCGGAATGTATCGTGGTGAGCATGACGTGGCAACATCAGCTTGTTTAATGTCAAGCGAAAATTTCATCGACGAGAATCTACAACGCCTATGGAAGTTGGAAACCATCGCCGCATCATCAAAACCGAGTCAACCGGATCACCGTAGTTGTGAGGATCACTTCGTAAAAACCACACAACGAGATAGCACTGGTCGGATAATCGTTAGCTTACCATTCAAAGGTGATCTCACCCGTCTCGGAGACTCGTTCGATATCGCTCGTCGAAGATTTCTCGCATTTGAAAAACGTCTTCAACATTCACCCGAAATTCACCCTCAAAACATTTCGTTTATGGAAGAATATGAAAGCCTTGGTCATATGTTCGTCGTAGAACATCCAAAAATTAATGAACCGCATTATTATATACCGCATCACTGCGTGCTCAAACCCAGCAGTACATCGACCAAACTTCAAGTGGTGTTGGACGCATCGTGTCGAACATCATCGCAAACATCACTGACCGACATTTTGTTGGTGGGACCAACTATTCAACAAGATTTATATTTTCTGTTACTTAGTTTCCGCTTATATCGATACGCTGTCACCGCAGATGTTACCAAATGTACAGGCAAGTACTTATGAATAAAAATGATTGTCAATATCAATATATACTTTGGCGAACTTCTCCCGACCTAGAGCTCAAGACATATCAGCTTAATACGGTCATATATGGCACACCCTCAGCCCCATATCTCGCCTTCATTACTTGGCAGATCAGTACACGACTGATTTTCCAATCGGCGCATCAGCAGTAAAATCATCATTTTATGTGGACGATTTCCTATGCAGAGCTGACGAGGTAGCTGCTTTGCATGAGCTTAAGTCCCAAGTCATCGAAGTACTTAAACCCGCACAATTTCCATTATCTAATTGGCACTCAAATCATCCAGACTTTATGGAGAATTTAACGTTACCGAAGATTTTGTTACCAGTACACTGGGGTTAACTTGCCATCAACGTACTGTGTTCGTTCACATTGCAACCCAAAATAGAAACAAATACAGTCACCTAGCGAACCATATTGTCTATTGCTTCATCTCTATTCGACCCAATCTCCATTGGTAATTACATCGAAAATAATTCTAAAAGAGTTATGGCTATTGAAACTCGACTGGGATGAGTCTGTACCCCAACATGTCCATCAAGCTTGGATCAACTGCTTATCAGCTTTGAAATCAATCTCATCACTTAAAGTATCACGTTATTGTTTGCAGCCCAACGCAGGTATTGTGCAAATTCATGGATTTTGCGACGCATCAATTCAAGCGTATGGCTGCTCGTTCTATCTACGCACTGAAGACCACGATGGTCATATCGAAGTTCAACTACTTACATCAAAGTCTAGAGTCGCGCTAGTTAAGAAGCAGTCCCTCCCCAAACTCGAGCTTTGCGGTGCTCATCTCTTAGCTTGTCTCTACGCCAAAATAAAACATATATTCTCGAACCAATTCGTAACTACTTACTTTTGGACTGATTTGCAACTAGTACTGCATTGGCTTAAACAACACTCTATTACGCTATCAACATTCGCCTTGTCTCCCGAGGTTGTTCCACATCAGAACTTCAGGCGTCAAATTGGTTCTCCGGCCCAGAATTTCTGTTGCAAGATCAGATCAAATGGCCATCGAGTAAGGAAGCAGTAAACCTCGACATGGACATTGTTAACGCTGAAAAACGCAAAACAGTGTTAACAATCATAAGGGACCCAAATTATATTCTCGACATCATTAATGACATCAGCTCATACTCCCGTTGCCTACGTCTCGTCGCCTGGTTATTTAGATTTTACAATTCGTGCAGAAATCAACCAGTATAAACCATTACTCCATCGCCCGAAGAATTACGACATGCATTACATTGCATTATTTGGAATTTGCAAGAGCAGTATTTCTCTGAAGATCCTTTACTTTTAACAAAAAATAATCTTTAAAAAGTAATCTCATATTTTTAACTCCTTTTATCGACAGATCAACCGGATTCGATCTCATCAAAGTTGGTGGCCGCTTGGACTATGCAGATCTACCAGTAGCTCAGATCTGTGTACGCTACAAGCCTGTACTGGCTCAACAGATCATGGGACCACTGCCAGCCACACGTCTGACTCCCGCTCATCCATTTCAACGCTGTGGAGTCGACTTTTGCGGCCCAATAAACACTTACTTGCGAATCCGGGGCAGGGCTCCTATGAAATGGTACTTGGGTGTATTTGTTTGCCTAATTACGAAAGCAGTACACATTGAGGTTGTATCCGATTTCTCGACACATTCGTGTCTCAACGCTCTCAAGCTAATGGGTGGTCGCAGAAAACTGCCTTGCGATATATTTTGCGATAACGCTACAAATTTCATTGGAGCGTCTAATCAACTAAAAGAACTTAAACAATTTTTGTTCAAATCTAGATTTATAAATATTGCTCATCTGAATTTATAAATTTTCATTTTATTCCTCCCAGGGCTCCCCATTTCGGCGGTCTTTGGGAAGCCGCAGTCAAAAGCGCAAAGGGATTTTTAAATCGGGCGTTATTAAATACAAGATTGACATTCGAGGAACTCAGCACAGTAGCTGTCGAAGTGGGGGCTATACTCAACTCTCGTCCACTTTCGCCAATGTCATCAGATCCCAACGACTTTGAGCCACTTACTCCAGCACATTTTTTGGTGGGATCTTCCCTGCGCGCCTTACCCGAACGGTCATTCGAAGACAGAAATCTCTCGCTATGATATAATCACCGCCATCAAACAACGCTTTTGGCGCCGTTGGTCAGCAGATTATAGAAACGAATTACGATCACGGGTCAAGTGGACCAAGCCTCTACCCAATGTCACAGAAGGAACCTTGGTCCTCATACATGATGATAATTTGCCACCGCAACGTTGGAAGCTTGGCCGAGTAGAGTACACCGTACAAGGACGAGATGGTCAAGTCCGTGTTGTGCATCTTCGCACTGCCAATGGAAATTGCTGCCGACCTATACACAAAATTGCAGTACTGCCAGTCTCTTGGAAGTGGATACTTTCAACGGGGCCGGGATGTTGGATCAAACATGCAAGTCACTGTGTCCGTACAATTATGGGACACCCTGTACCACTATTTATCGCTACTCAATAACCCAAATCTAAGTACACTAACTACACAACAGAACACTACCTGCTCTTGTAATACAATCATACACACACACACACTACAATTACTTACCATTGTACTAAATCTCTTTCGCACATCTTTCCTTTATGCTTTGTAAATACATAATTGACTTTGAATAAATCAGAATATTACTATCGCTCACATTAAGCTGACCGGTTTTGTCATTTTCGATATTGCCTACCTTTTTACTTCCGTGCAAGTATATCAAAGTTATTTTTTCGTCAGCAAAAAAAAAGTTCTTGCTTCAACACTTAGTTTTCAAATATTAATTTATTTAAATTAAATATAAAAACTTCTTGTAAATAACGTTTCTGACCGTAATATCATAATCCTTTTGAGAATTTCGTGTTCAAATAGTACATTTGGGTTGCAGGTCATGTACGTGTGCATGTCAACAAAATCACCCTTATTTTTTGCGATGTCGCTACTGCAATAGAGGTGCAGCAGCGGAGCAACAACGAGTAAGCAGTGCTCAAATGAAACCAATAAGAAAACTGGAATCAAAACGATCATTTGTCAAAGCAATTGTGTAAGTAAATAACATTTATCTTTGGAATAATCAAAGTAACCTTTTTCTAAAGAAAAAGTTTTCAACAAATGCATAAAAATAAGACTAAATTGTTATTATTTTCAGGGTTGAACAATAAGTCAATTGTGATTGTGAAATGCAGTTTTCGTATATACATAAAATAACAGTGAATCTCCAACGGAGTCGTTTAGAAGCTGCAACAACGAAAATGGCGAGCAGGGACACATGATAGCAAGGTGGCTAAAACAGCACTTTTTAAAAAATTTAGTTACTAAGAACTTGCACATTATGTACTAGAATAAGCGAGTTACCTGCATGGTTATTTGCAAAGACCTCTGAAACTTGTAATTTTCACCATAAAAAGCTAATGTTTCCTTGAAAGATATTTGATAAGCTGATTTTGATCCTGCCGTCAAATGTTTTTAACTTGTATATCTCCATGTTCTCAAGTACATTAAGCCGCCGGCCTTTTCCTTGTACGTGAAGTATTCGAGCCGTTGTTTTTATGTTAGCTGGGGTGCAGTTGTTCTCAAACATGTGGTTCGCGAAATTAGATTCTGGTATTATGGTGGGTTTTCGTGTTTTTTTGTTGTAGTCCCTGATATGCTCTCGGAATCTTGTGCTTATTTTTCTTCCTGTTTGTCCTATGTAGCTGTATTGACATTCACAAGTAAGCCTATACACTCCGTGTCTGTTGAATGGGTCATCAGAATTAGTGTCGGTTCTTAGTTTTTGTCCGACGTTGTTAGATGTTCTGAATGCTGTGTTGATGTTATATCTTTTAAAGAACTTTGCTAATTTGTACGTCGCTTTTCCAGTGTATGTCATTGCCGTCCAAACCATTGGATTTTCCTCTACGTTTACTCTTTTTTGTGTTCCATGGCTACTTCTGAGTTTATCCACAAGTGCTTTCTTGTATCCATTATTTGCCGCTATGTTATATATTGTATTAAGCTCTCTCCAGTATGCTTCCTGTGTGAGCGGCGTTCTCTGAAGCCTATCCACTAAGTGCCTCAATGCTGCATTTTTGTGCTGTTGCGGATGGTTTGATGTAGAGTGTATAATGGTGTCATTATTTTTATTTGTTATTTGCAAAGACCTCTGAAACTTGTAATTTTCACCATAAAAAGCTAATGTTTCCTTGAAAGATATTTGATAAGTATGAATTAGATTCTATCTGGGATTAATATGTAAATTTTAAAATTTTTCACAAAATCTTTCAATTAATTTCAAGAGGTATGACTTTGATGTGTGCGACTATATATATTTTTATAGAAATTTGTTCCCATTGTTCAATGTAGAGAAGTAATATTTATTTGATTTATTTTGTTGTGTTGATCTTCCGACAGGGTAGTAAGCTGATTTTTGTTGGAACGATTTTCCGTCATCCCTTGTCAAGTTTGGTTTTGTGACAAACCGGTTTGTCACAAAACCAAACTTGACAAGGGATGACGGAAAATCGTTCCAACAAAAATAATATTTATTTGTTTGTGTATGGTGATGATGCAAAAGCGGACAATTGCCATCTCATAGGACATCGCCGGTTAAAAATACCAGTTGGTAATATGGAAAAATTACAGAACTCCAACTAGTTGAGCCGCTTTGGCAAACTAGTATTTGACTAGTATAAAACAACTAGAACGTTAAGGCATAAAATAAATTTTTCAAGAAATTTTTTAAAATGCGAGTGGCACTGCCTACGTTAGATTAAGTCACATTTAAAAATAATATTAATGATAAATCAAAAGCGGTTCTAGATTATGCACACATAGTTATATTAATCCAAGGTGTAAATTAGTGCGAGGTGCTAACTTGGAGCGGCGGTGGCTCTAAAGCACCGCGGTCGAATTTGTGCTCGGAAAAGAAATAAACAAAACGAGATTTCTCGTTATTAATAATGTGGCCGTTTTTAATGAAAAATAAGAAAAAAAGATACTATTTTACGCTGGCCCGCGGTCGATGACTGTGCGAGGGGAGCATGCATCGAGAAGCGCAGACCCTTCCGGGCGAAAGCGCTGAAACCCGTAATTGGGCCAGCCTAACGTCGAAGTGCGCGTTTGTGCGTAGCTGGCACGGCTGGGAGGCCAGTCATGGTTGCGCCGCTCGTGGGCTAACAGGGGTCGGAACGGCAGTGGGTCCGATACTCCCTGTGCTGGGAGGCGATTTCGTCATCCCCTTGCGTCCAAGCGGTCTCCGACGCATGGAGTGACAGCGTCTCCTCCTAAATCGTGTCCAGGGTAGACGTGCGCGTGTTCCCCTCAGCCCAAGCTTCTTCCTGCTCCGCCTCCTCCACTTATTGGGCCCAGCTCTTGTAGGGCGTAAGCGCATGTGGTGGGTCGTCCATTGGCAGATGGAGGGTGGTGTGATGTTTGCCACCATATTGACACCACCTGGCGTCGCTAATACTCACCGTGGCGCAGTGGACCATCGACAAGCAATTGCCACAAAAGTCCGCCCGGATTACTTCCTAAGGCGCTGCAGGGGCGCCATCCCCTGGTGTTGGGCGCACGACCGTAACGGGTGGCTATCCTCACACAGTGGACATGGCTTCGTATACCGGGCGGCTAATCGTTCGGCGCGTTTGCTACAGAAAAGAGAAGAGAAAGGAAACAAAAAAAATCTCTTTGATTATTTGTATGGACGCCCGTATACGTGTGTGGCGAGCGATCTCTTTCCCTGGTTATAAATGCCATATAATTTGGCAGTATTATGATCTACGGTGAAATTTTATAATTACAATGCATATTATTAGTATATGGGAATTAGTTATTTTTTCCTACACGGCACGGTAGCGACAAGTTGCTTGCGCTAAGAAAAACTTTCGTTTCGCCACTGGCCCTCATGCAGAGACTGATTTCTCATTCTCGCTTGCCTGGCAATCGTCATAAGTGGCGTTAGTGCTGTGCACACAGCGAAATTTTCGCACAGTTTTTTCTTCCATATTTTTTTTTGAAATTTTTATTCAGTCGTATTACTTTTACATTTTAATATAATCGGCATTTCGCCGCAGCACTAACATGGTGCTGTAATTATGCAAATATACATATATACATCTACTCGCAAATTGGTGAGTGAATGAGAGTGGTGGTTAATTATTTGCACACATACGTATATATGTGTACTCACGATTTTGCCAAAGGAACGAAGAAAATTCATTGAATTGGGACAATTCATAATGTTCTTGTTTCGGGCACGCGAGTTACATATAAAGACAATGACCCTCCTTGTACATACATATCATTTTCTGATGATATAGATAAATTCATTAACTCAATAACAAAATCGAAACCAACTTCCGGTCCCATTTTAACATGATAATGCAGCATTGCATTATTCAGTAAATTCAAGCTAAACTTACCTAAAAATGTAGAATTGCAGAAATCAATTAATTGTAATTTG
Organism: Merzomyia westermanni; assembly: GCA_949987695.1. Classification (NCBI taxonomy): domain Eukaryota; kingdom Metazoa; phylum Arthropoda; class Insecta; order Diptera; family Tephritidae; genus Merzomyia; species Merzomyia westermanni. Next base: position 2,125,655 of record OX465292.1, on the reverse strand, counting down.
AATAAACAACTACAAAAAGCGAAAATATTAGTGCAGTGAACATAAACCCTTGTTATCACCACTAAAGAACAGAAGAATTTTAAAAAGCAAAAATATTGGTGCAGTGAACATAAATCCTTGTTATCACCACTAAAGAACAGAAGATTTTTAAAAAGCAAAAATATCAGTGCAGTGAACATAAATCTCTATTATCACCACTGAAGAACAGAAGATCAAAAATTTTGAAAGTGTAAAGGTCAGTGTAGTGGACACAAAACGTAGCTTACAGCACTGAATCGAAAACAAAAATAAAAACAAAAATCATCATTAAGCGAATCAACCGACAGCGAGCATTTGACGAAGTAAGGATGGCACAGACTCAAGAACAGTCAAATATGTATCCAGTAGAACTTGTAGAGGAACTAGCGAGAAGAGAACAACAAATCGAGCAACTTCGAAGTGCATACTTGGAACTACAACATCAACAACAACAAAGTCATGGTACCGACAGGGCTAATATATTCAAGGCGATAAATAATCTACCAACGTTCACGGGTACAGGTGATATAACCGTAAACAGTTTCTTCAGCAGCGTCGAATACTTTTTATCTACAATACACAATGAAGCATTAAAACGAGAATCGGTACGTACAATATTCTATAAGACTATCCAGGGACAGGCAAAAGATGTAGTCATAAATATATCCGAGCCAGACAATTGGCAACTAATTAAAGAAACGTTAAAATTGAGATATAGGCCAAATGTAGAACCCCGCCATATATATAGGATGATATCCAATCTAAAAGTAAATACAGTGAATGAGTTAATTGTTGAAATTCAAAACATTAAATACAAAGCAGACGAACTGACAGTTTATTATAGGGGCGAACATTACATAGACTTGACAAACGTGGACAGTCTATTAGTAAACACAGTAAAAGAAATTACTCAGGGAACGCTACTCGATAAAATTTATGAGGAAACAAATTTAAATCAAATTTTAAGACTTCTGACTAGGAGAAGATTTGAAGACGCATGTATTAGACCAGAATACAGAAAAATTGCCAGAGATGACAGGAAATATAATAGACAATACCCTAACAGATCAAATAATTAGATCATAGATATTATAAAAACAACTACAATCAACCTAATGTCAATGCAAATCAAGGGCAAGCTAATAAAGATAATTTGGGTCAAGTTAGACAAAATCCCCAAACATATGACCAGAAGAGATGGGTTAATAATTCGGGACAGTCTAAACATAATCCCCAATATATTCCTAAAAACAAGGAGTATAATGAAAATAATTCGTTTCAAAGAAGACAGGATAATCAGGTCAAAGGAAACAAAATATAGAACCAATGGAAGTAGATAACGTCGAAGTTAATTGCATAGGGACTCAAAGAGCAGGAAACCATAGTCCAAATTATAGCCAAGATCGCTTAAATGAGGATAGGCAAAGCAAAGGAGAACCTGAAGACAATTTTTGTGAAGAAGTAAATACAATTTTTTTTTATGAATCAGCCTCGGAATCCTTATCAAAAATAACGTTAACAATAAATACAAGAAAATATGTAGCGCTAATAGATACGGGAGCAACACTAAGCCTTATAAATAGCGGCATAAAAGATTTTCCAATAAAAAATTTAAAGAATCCAATCACATTTAGTACCTTAACGAATAAGGACACAATTAAATACGAAGCACATACAGAAGCACCCGAAGAATTTAATTTACCAAAAAATGCTAGAGTAAGATGGAAAATGACACCTTTAACAGAAAGAAAATATGACTTCATTATAGGGTTTGATATTTTAAACTATCTAAACGCAATCATAAATGTCGAAGAGGGAAAATTAATTCTTAATAACAAAGAATCGCTAATTTTAAATAAACCACACACATTTAATGAAATTTGCACACTAGAAACAAATGACGAAAGGATTGGAGGAATACAACTAAATCATTTAAACCCAGAAGAATATGAGGCAGTTATCAAAATTCTAAAACGTTTTAAAAAGTTATTATTTAAGGAGGGCGATAAGCTAACAAATACTACATCAGTGCAACATGAAATAAAAACAACTACAAATGAACAAATCAATTCAAAGTTATATAGATACCCACCACAACATGAAGAGGAAGTTAGGAGACAAATAAAAGAAATGTCAGAGCAGGGTATTATAAGAAAAAGTAAATAAAAATATTCAAGCCCCCTTATTGTAGTACCGAAAAAAATTGACAATTCTGGTAAAAAGAAATATCGGTTAGTAGGGGATTATAGAAAATTAAATGAGGTCACAATAGATGACAAATATCCATTACCAAATATTGATTCAATCCTAGATAAGTTAGGAAGAGCTCAATACTTTACTACAATAGACTTAGCGAAAGGGTACCATCAAATATTAGTAAAAGAAGAAGATAGAGAAAAAACAGCGTTTGTCACTCCACACGGATTTTATGAATTCATAAGGATGCCATTTGGTTTAAAAAATGCTCCAGCCACATTCCAAAGGCTTATGAATGAGATCCTAAGAGAATATATTAACAAAACTTGTGTCGTATATTTAGATGACATATTAATCTTTAGTACTTCCTTACAAGAACATGTCAAAGCAGTTACGGAAATCTTTAGTGAACTAGAGAAAAACAAGTTAAAAATTCAGGTAGATAAATGTAATTTTTTAAAAAAAGAGACAGAGTTTTTAGGACACATTTTAACCAATGAAGGAATGAAACCCAACCCCAATAAAATAAAAATTATAGAGGGATTAGAATTGCCACGAACAGAGAGGCAAATTAAAAGTTTTCGAGGAGTCACAGGATATTACAGAAAATTTATTAAAGACTATGCTAAAGTTGCACAACCAATTACTAAATACTTAAAAAAGGGTGTAAGGATTAACACCAAAGATCCTACATATATTGAAGCATCCGAAAAACTTAAAAATTTAATTAAATCTCATCCAATACTTCGATTTCCGAATTTCGAAAAGAAATTTACGTTAACGACCGACGCATCAAATTATGCGTTAGGGGCGGTACTATCCCAAGAAGGACACCCAGTTTGTTTTGCATCAAGAACACTTAATAATCATGAAAGAAATTACTCAGCAACGGATAAAGAATTTCTGGCAATCATCTGGAGTGTAGGATATTTCAGACCTTACCTTTACGGTAGAAAATTTAAAATTTTAACTGATCATCAACCGATAAAATATCTTCATTCAAAATACAAAGGGAAAGACATATCTCCTAGACATCAAAGATGGCTTTTAAAACTAGGAGAGTATGAAAGGAAAGGAAAATAAGGTAGCTGATTTTCTAAGTCGATTAGAAAATGAAAATGAAGTAAACGAAAAAGAGAAGTCGATTTCAGAATTTTTTTCCAAAAATACGGAAGATGATTGTTCCGATCTGAATATAATCGATACTATACATTCCGCAGAAGAAAATTTAGGTGACTATTTTCCTATCAAAGAAGAAATCGTAAATAAATATAAAATGCAAATAATCCTAACTAATAATAAAACTGAAGAATTGAAAATAATTCACGGAAAAAAGCAAATCTTTATAGCAGAAAATGATTTTGAAAATATGGGCGATATATTTAGAAGGTATATAAAGAAAGGAAATATAGGAATAATTTCTGAACTCAGCGATCACAAATATAATATAGTGCAGGAAAAACTAATTTCTATGTATTCAAATGATAACCGACTTAAATTTATTAAATGCACTCACAGAGCACAAGATATAGAGACAGAAGTTGAAGCTATTAAGCAAATATCCTTCTATCATGTAAAAGAAAGTATGCATTCGGGTATACAAGAGACATATAATCAAATAAAATATAAAATTTATTATCCAAAAATTATGGAATTAATTCAAATAGTAATTAATCAATGCGACATATGCAAAGAAGGGAAATACGACAGGAATCCGGTAAAAGCTAAATTCTATTATACTGAAACTCCATTAGATAAAAATCAAATTGTTCACGTAGACACTTATGTGATGAAAGGATTCCGGTTTTTAACTATAATAGATAAATTTTCTAAATTCGGGGCAGCATATCCATTAAATGATAGGAATCCCATTACAATAATCGAACAACTCGAAGACCATTTTGCAAAAATAGGGAAACCAAAGAAAATAATAGCAGACAACGAATTTAACGCATTAAGAATGAAAGAATTTTTAAGTAGTGAAAATGTTGATTTGCATCTTACTAAACCAAATAGTCACACGGGTAATGCTGATGTGGAGCGATTACATAACACAATAGCCGAAAAGTTTAGAATATTATATAAAGCAAATAAAGACACGCCTATTAAACAGTTAATCCAAAAAGCAATTAGGAATTATAATGATAGATACCATTCTACTATTAAATGTACTCCCAATGAGGTACACCTAGGTAAAGTAGACACACAAAAAATAAAAAATAATATAGAAAATACTAAAAGAAAAATAATAGATAAACTTAATAAAAACAGGATAAGTTATGAAGAAAGGAGAAAAGAGGGTTTTATTAAAAACTATAAAGCACTTAGACATAAGGAACAACCTAGATATAAGAAGGCGTATCTAAAGAATATTCATCCTTGTAATATAAAAAAACCTCTTAAATTTTCAGAAATTCCTAACGATAACGATGATACTACTGACATGGATATTTCTAGTTGAGGGATCACTTACAGCGACAAAATTAACGGACCAGGTAGGGTTTGTTGACATTCAAATAAAGACAGAAGATATAGTAAAAGATACAGACATAGTAATACATGTAATAAACTTAGAAGAAGTAGGCAATATAATAAAAGAAATGACCGAAAATATTAGCTTAATGAAAATTAAAAACAAAGACATATTACAAACAGAACTTGTAGACACTAGAAATAAATTACGAACATTAATACAAAAAAATAGAAGACTAAGAAGAGGACTAATAAATGCAGTAGGAAGCGTATCCAAATGGATATTCAGGACGATGGATGACGACGATAGAAAAACAATTCAAAACCATTTCCTACAGACGAACGAAAATTTAAATAACCAAATATATGTAAATGAACATTTTAACTTAGCATTAGAACAATTAAAAAATATTGTGAAGAGCGATAGAAGAATAATTGAAAAAGAATTTAATGAAATTAATAAATATGTAAATGAGGATCATGAACAAAATATGTACTTGGAACAAATTGCGAAAATTCAATTGTTAAAAAATAAAATCGAACAAATACAAGATAATGTGGTATCAGCTAAATATGGAATACTTCATCCAAACATTTTAACAAACCATGAAATAACAAAATACAATATAGATTTTAATAAACTCAAATATTTACAATTAGGGACAGCAACTTTAAATAATACTTTTCTTATATTAGGAATCAAAATACCAAAATCATTTATACAAGTAAATATAAGAAAAATCATTCCCATTCCTAATAAAGAACAAAAAGAAATAGAAGCGAAAATAGAGGAGATTTTTTCTTATGAAAATATGTCAATACAATACCAAGAAAATAAACACTTCAAACAACTAAAACCTAGCACCCATTGTGTAATAAAAAGTAATTGTAAACTTGTGACAAATAAAGAATTAGAAGTTATATCTCTTGATGAAAAAACAATAGTTGTAAAAAACGCAATTGATTTGATTGTAAATAACACATGCAAAAAAGATTACGTTACTCTTAATGGAAATTATATTTTGAAATTTAACAACTGCTCATTAAAAATAAATGATTATTATTTTTCCAACATTGTCGAAATTGTAGAAGAAAATATTGTAAGCATGAAACATGAAAATATAAAAAATTTTACACATAAAATTACATTTGAAGAAATAGATCAGCAAAATAAATTGTATAACAAAAGCATTTTTCAATTGAAATGGCATAGTCAAATAACATATGGATTAAATATTTTTCTTGCAATTATGATTTTGTTGGTTTTTGCAATTTTGATATCAAAGCACAAATACATTAAAATTAAATTAAATAGTAGAATTCAGGAGAATTCTAAGCTAAAAGGGGGAGTAGTTACATATAAAGACAATGACCCTCCTAGTACATACATATCATTTTCTGATGATATAGATAAATTCATTAACTCAATAACAAAATCGAAACAAACTTCCGGTCCCATTTTAACATGATAATGCAGCATTGCATTATTCAGTAAATTCAAGCTAAACTTACCTAAAAATGTTGAATTGCAGAAATCAATTAATTGTAATTTGAATAAACAAAACCAAGCATTTCCACTTAAAGATAAGTAAGCATTTTCTACAATAACAAATAAGCATAATTAATACAAATGTATAAGTTACATTTTAAGTAAAAGAAATCAATAAAGACAGTCTGATGTTACCACTTCAAGCGGCAGCTCGCTTTCAACAAAATAACTTATTTTTTTTTAAAAAGTTCGGACGTACTATAAAGTACGCAGTTCGCGTGGGTCAGCAGCAGTAGCAGAGGTAAGTAAAATGGTATATTTTTATTTTTTTAAATGTATTTAACCTAATTTTTTTCTTTTTCAGATGCAAATGGACAAATTGAGATGCTGCTGTGGAGGAAATTCTGTATCGTTTCGGTAGCAGCGCAATTTACTTAAAAAATGTGTGCTCAAACGCTGTGACGGCCGGCGCATGCTTTGAGACACATTTTTCTTGTATGTATGTGAATATCTAGAATAGTCGATGCACTCATTAATGGGTTTTTTCTTTTTCTTTTTGCAGGTGATCAATAGCAGCAGCCTTTGAATTGTGTATTTCTTGCCATCTTGTATTCGGTACTGGTGATGGCGGAACTGTGTCTATTTGACATGGTACTAAAAGTATGTTTGTTACCCATTGCTTTAGCATTACTAGGAAAGTCGATATTAACAATATCTTGCAATTCGACTTCTATTTCTCCTGTTGGCATTGTTTGATTGTACGCCTATTACAGTTATAAATGTATTTTCCACATATTCTGCACTCGTGGCGCTACACGTGGATACTTATCTTCCAAAATAACCAACAGCGTTGCACCGCCATTACGATCACGTAATTCCACAAAACGTGACACTCTGTTTTTAAGCAAACGACGACTTATTATGTTATTTACCAGATGTGTTGTTGTTGTCTGCTGAGCTATTCAAACACGGAGGCGAGGAGCTGGTAAGGCGCATGCATCAGCTTCTATGCAGAATATGGTCGGATGAATGCATGCCTGAAGATTGGAATCTAAGTGTTCTCTGCCCAATCCACAAGAAGGGCGATCCTGCAAACTGCGCCAACTATCGCGGAATCAGCCTTTTGAATATCGCATATAAGGTCCTATCAAGCGTATTGTGCGAAAGACTGAAGCCTGATGTGAACAGACTGATTGGACCTTATCAGTGTGGCTTCAGACCTGGTAAATCTACCATCGACCAAATTTTTACAATACGCCAAATCTTGGAAAAAACCCGTGAAAAGAGAATCGACACACATCACCTCTTTGTTGATTTTAAAGCCGCTTTCGATAGCACGAAAAGGAGCTGCCTATATGCCGCTATGTCTGAATTTGGTTTCCCCGCAAAACTTATACGGCTATGCAAAATGACCTTGACCAACACCGCCAGCTCGGTCAGAATTGGGAAGTACCTCTCCGAGCCGTTCGAAACTAAACGAGGTTTCAGACAGGGTGACCCCCTATCGTGCGATTTCTTTAATTTAATGCTGTAGAAAATAATACAAGCTGCAGAACTTAACCGCGCTGGAACAATATTTTATAAAAGCGTCCAACTGTTGGCATATGCTGACGATATTGATATCATTGGCCTTAACAACCGCGCCGTAACTTTTGCTTACTCCAAATTAGAAAAAGAAGGGGAGAAAATGGGATTGGTGGTGAACGAGGGCAAAACGAAGTACCTTCTGTCATCATGCAAAGAGTCAGCGCATTCGCGCCTTGGCAACCAAGCCACTGTTGGCAGCAATAATTTCGAAATAGTAAAGGACTTCGTTTACCTGGGAACCAGCATTAACACCAAAAATAATGTTAGCCTAGAAATCCGACGAAGAATTACTCTTGCAAACAAATGCTACTTCGGACTGAGGAGGCAATTGAAAAGTAAAGTCCTCTCTCGACGAACGAAAATAACACTCTACAAGTCACTCATCGCACCCGTCCTGCTATATGGTGCAGAAGCGTGGACACTAACAACATCCGATGAGGCGGCTCTGGGAGTATTCGAGAGAAAGGTTCTTCGAAAGATTTGTGGACCTCTACGCGTTGGCGACGGCGAGTACCGAAGAAGATTTAATGATGAGCTGTATGAACTTTACGCAGACGCCGACATAGTTCAGCGAATTAAAACACAGCGGCTTCGCTGGCTAGGCCACGTAGTGCGAATGAGCGAAGATGCTCCAGCCCAGAAGGTATTCTTATCGGCACCCGCCGGTGGAAGCAGAGGAAGAGGGAGACCACCACTCCGATGGAAGGACCAAGTGGAGACCGATTTGCGATCCCGCGGTGTTTCCAATTGGCGCCAGTTGGCGCAACGAAGAAACGACTGGCGAGCTATGTTGGACGGTCAAAATCGCCCAGGCGGTTAGATGACCATTTAAAGAAGAGAAAGTTGTTGTTGCCTCGCCAATATTTTCTGCTAGTACAAATGCTAACCGTTTCACTGGCAATGGGTAGAATGCTGTTAAATGGTTTATATGTTTGATTTGTTGAGTACGGCACACACTCCTTATGAAAAAGTTTTCTGCAATTTTTACAGTTTTTTTTTTCTTTGTATTTTAACTTTAACAACTTGTGCGAATTGTACTTAAACCCCTTTTAATTTTTCAATTAAAATGCGGCCAAATTATCAAGCAATAAAAATTGCACAGATAGACCAATTGACGAATACAAGATTTCAAAAACTGAAAACCTTCTGAAGTATTTCGAAAATCGTGATATCACCTGTAATGACTTACGGCGGGACCACATTGGCAAAGTGTTTACACTCGTCGGTTGAATACCTTCAACTAGAACCTCTAAATTTTTGCAATTGAAAGACGTCTATGCCCACCGACGCACTTGAGTGATTTGTGAATTGTGCTAAAGATTTTTGTTTTGTTTATTTGTTGTTTTATATAAATATTTTCCAATTATCCCTAATTTTTGGTATTTAATTTATATTGTGTTTTGGAATTCATACACAAACGCTTCACTGCCACCGCAGCGAGTGTGTGCGTACGCCGCTTACCTCTGCATCAGACATGCCTAGAGATATGAGAGCCACAATACCACTATCAACATCACAAAACGTTCGTACGTTGTCAGTTGCCATTTGGATTGCTAAGCTTAATGTTGTTGGTTGAGAACATGTTTTATAATATTTTTGTAATATGTGTCAATTCATGTGCAACAACAATACTTACCTGCTGGCTACTTCTGCTAAGCTCAATATTAAGTTTAAAATTAAATGGAAATTTAAGCGTAACAATTAACTTAAACTACATTTTACGATGTAATAGATATTTTTGTGTGCCAGAAATAATAAGCAATTAAAAGCAGCACCGTAAAATACCAAAAAAACTTAAATTGTGCATACATGCAAACAGTTGTCTGAACAAACATACATACTTATACTATAAACAAATAACAATAATTATAAATTATTGCAATGCAGAAAGAAAAACAAGAAAAGATTCGCACAAACAAAAGCGTGTTTGCCATTAAAACGCTAATTAACTGCGGCACGTTATACCCAATGTGGCTGCTCCAGCTGTTCGTGGTGGCAGCACCTACTCATTTGAAAAGGGTCAACTTTATAGTGCCACAGTTGCAGACTTTTCGGGCAGTGATTCATCGATTTATCGTGAAAATTTACGTACCGAGCAATATGATTTGAAGCAGTTAAATCAACCAGATTTTGTTGGGGCTGTGGAACGTGATCGTTATGTAATGTTTTCTTTCGTGAAATATCAATGGATTAAATGAATTTCGGTAAGACGATTTAAACGCGCATTGGTTGCGTTTGCAAAAGTGGCGGTCCCTATACACTCTCCAAGAGTTGGACTTCATTTTTGAAAGCACGCCTTAATTGTTCAGTACCTGGCGAATTTCCATTTTCTTTTGATGAAATTCAATCTATAACGCCTGTCGTCGGAAGCGGTTTAAGCTCACTAATCTATGCCGTTTTTACAACATCTGTAAATGCCATCCCCGGCTCTGCAGTACACGCTTTCAATGTAGTTGATATTATGGATGCCTTTGAGGGTACCTTTAAATCACAAAAGGATAGTCAATCACAATGCAATCCAGATCTAGGTTGACCCCCCCCCCCCCCCGTAATGGTGAGTTTTATGCAAATTTTGTAGTTCGTGGTATGAATATGTATTCCATAATTAATAATGGGTGAGTGACTACTATTTATTCAACGTATCATTTCCATTACACAACGCTTGTTTTCAAACGGTTTTGCCAACTACTAACGGCATTTGCAAAACCAAGTAAATGAATTTTTACTAAGAGGCCTTCCATGGCAGAAATACCCTCGGACTCCGTTTTCGTTTTCCAACTACCTTTTGATGTTACCTGGACTCGAACCTTGGGCTTTTCAACAATACCGCTGTGCCACGTTGGCCACATAATAAAGTTCATATAAATCAAGTAGGTAAATTATGTAGCCAAACTTCACCTCAAGTAAAGCCCCCAAAGCTGTCATGCAATGATGAAAACATATTTGAATTTTATTTTTTTTATAAACACGGTTGGAAAACGTTGGTTAAACGTTTGGAAAATATTATTTATTTGGAATGTTTACGTATAAGTATGTATGATGGGGGTATGTATCAGGGGTGGGACCATTTGCTACCAACTTGTCGTGGCAGGTGGGAAGGTTTTCATTGGCAAAATAGTTCGTCTTGCTGCGTAAGGCTTTCTGGTGTCCTCGTTAAGGGTAGGGAGTGAAGGGTGGAATTTTGGGGTAGGGGGGCGTCAAAACGGCTGGGAGGTGATGGAAGGATATGGTTAAGGTGAGGCCGCGGCCCTCTAGCCAGCCATTCCCTCCATAGGGAGCAGAATCAGCTTGACCAACGGTCTTCTGATCCGACCCTTCTCGGTCATGAGGTCTACTACACGCACTCGGTTATCTTCGCCGGGGTGTACGTTGGTAACTCGGCCGAGCCTCCATTCATTGGGAGACAGGTTGTCTTCTTTGATGACAACGAAATCCCCCACTTTAATATTTTGTTTCGGATGCTTCCACTTCACTCGTTTTTGAAGTTCGGATAAGTATTCCCTTTTCCATCGCCTGCAGAAGGTTTTATGAAGAGCCTTGAGCTTCTGCCACCTGTTGATAATGGAGGCAGGGCTCTCATTCACCTTCCGGTTAGGAAGTGCCAAGGGGTCAGCGGCTCCAGGTACGCGGGCTCGTTGGAGGCTGGACTCAATGGTCGCGAGTTGAGGCATGCCCCATATGTGGAGCCCCGGCCGGAATAAAATGCCATGTGATGGCTTGATGGCTATATTTGGAAATAGTCGCATCTCGGGCTTTCGAGATAAATGCCTTAATTTCAGATCTTAAAAATCGGGAAGCTTCGACAAAGTTAGTACCATTGTCGGAGTAAATGTTTCTCGGACATCCTAGTCCCACGATAAAACGCGAAAAGGCTGCTAGGAAGGATGGGGTACTAAGATCATTGGTCGCTTCCAGATGGATCGCTTTCCTGGTAAAACATACAAACAGGCAAACGTAGGCCTTTGAGAGTCGACATCCTCTACCGCGGTAACTTTTGGTGTCAAAAGGTCCGGCAAAGTCCACCCCGGTATTGGTAAACGCGCGGGTGAACGTAGTGCGTTCGCAACGAAGGGTACCCATAAGTTGGGTTTGCGCCCTTTTTTTATAAACGGTGCAGACATTTGGTTCTTGACATTTGGAATCTAGTATTGGGTGCGGATGAGACGGAGCATTAGTTGGTTTTCCACATGAAGGGAGATTTTATGTATCATTTGTACAGTCAGACGCGTCAACCTAGAATTGTACGGCAGTATGATTGGGTGGCGCTCGTTATAAGCGAGGTCTTGAGACGCTTCAAGACGACCACCTGCCCTCACAATATCATCTTTGTCGATGAACGGGTTGAGTGGCAATATCTCGCTTTTCCTATCGACTACCTGTCCCTTCTTCAAGTTTACATATTCCTCACCATAATGTTGCTGCTAATACAGTTTAATCAGGAGTTTCCGTGCTCTTGATCTCATCGGATGGGATTAGGCACGATTTTTCTTGAAAGGAAGCTATTGTCTTTGGATGAGTTCTTCAAAAGAATCTCATAACATATGATGGTACCCTCAAAGCCCTTGGTAAATTCGAAAACCGGTCGAGAATGTCGATTTCTTTTTGCGTTGATATTGCATAGGCCTGCGCTCTCTTTTCCTCCACGAATGTATTATACTCTTTTTCTTGTACTTACCATTGGGAATTGCCTTCTTGCAGCAAAGAAGGTCCCTGCTACTACAAAGAATTGTTGACCAAATCCGATGCCGGTAGTCCTCTGCTTCCTAAGTCTGCTGGATTTGTTTCCGAGTTGACATAAAGCCAGTACTTATTGCCGACTAGGTCGAAGATTTTTGTTATCCTATGTGCGACGAATGTTGACCAGGAACAGGGTGGCTTCCTTATCCATGCCAAAACGATGGTGGAAACCGTCCATAGATATTGTTTCACTGGCCCCAGTTTGATGTTTTGGAATATTGATTCCATCATCTCCGCTAACAGTACTGCTCGGCAAAGTTCCAAACGCGGAAGTAAGATGGTGTTCACTGGTGCTACTCTGGTTTTGGCAAGGAGTAGATTCACGAAGATATTTTGTCGATTTCGTGGTATTGATGCCTGAAGTTTTTCCATCGTTCCAATGTATTGGACGAAACTCTCTCTCTCTCTATGGCACGATATACAACAGGCATATCATCATAAACCTCCTAAGAGATTTTTGCGCCAAGCTTCTCTTCCAATTTGTGGTGTGCCGATTTGAATTTTTCCCTACAAATTGGTGGGACCTACAGTTTTTTGCTGACTCCGAACGGCATCTACAAAGGAGACGAATTTTTGCTGAGAAGCCTGTCAGGGCAGAAATACACTCGGAGAGTTTGCCAAACCACTGCCGAGGGGCGACCCCGTTTTGAAAAACTTTTTTTTTTTTTCAAATCACTTTTGATGTTACCTGTACCAGGGCTCGAACCATGGACCTTCGGTGTGGTAGGCCGGCAACACTACCTTCGCACCACGGCGGCCGACGAAACTGGCTCATCATAATCGGTGCCCTCTAACCAGATGTTCTGCATCAAAGTTTTGGCCACAATGGCCATTGGTGCAAGCCATCCTAAAGCTTGGAAGAGCCCGGCGATGGCGGATAGAATCGCTCGTTTTGTCGAAATTCACTTTCTTTCAATGACCCCGCTTTAAAGTAAAACAGGTCTGAATGGGCATTCCATCTTATGCCGAGTGCCTTACCGGTGCTGGTATGTTCGAATGCCAGAAAATCTTCGGTTAGCCGATCCAATTTTGTGATGTTGTTGAGAGCTTCCTCAGCATTCGACGTTCATTTCCGTAGTGGAAAGCCAGCGGAGATTAAGACCTTGCGAATTTCATTCCTCGCACTAATGACCTATGCGAGTGTATTTCCCCCAGCTAGTACGTCATCTACGTACATGCATTCCCTCAGTATGCTAGATGCTGTAGGGTGAGAACTCTCTATTTCATCTGCTAGTTGCAAAAGGGTCCTAATTGCCAGATAAGACGCGCAATTGACCCCGAAAGTGACCGTTTTCAGCTCGTAAAGGGTTATTGGTTCTTGAGGCGATGTTCGGTAAACAATCCGTTGGATTTTGACGTGATCATCGCTCATCCAAATTTGTCTATACATCTTTTCGATGTCACTATTGAAAACGTACCCATACAGTCTCCATCGCAGTATAAGTACTGGAAGATCTGATTGTAGTACTGGGCCTGGCAGGAGAATGTCATTTAAACTTGTACCATTTGCAGTTGGGCTTGACGCATTAAAAACGGGGCGCAACTTAGTGGTGGTAATCTCCGCCTTTACTACGGCGTGATGGGGCAAAAAGTAGTTGTCCGCCGAATCGGCTGGTACAATGGTATCAAACTTTCGCATATGCCCTAATGTCTCGTATTCAGACAGGACTCTCATATATTCTTTCCCTAATTCCGGGTTCTTTGCTAAGCGCGTTTCATTCCGGAAGAATTGCAAACACACCCGCCTAAGGGAGCTTGCTATATTTCTCCTATCTGGGTTGTCCTGTCTGAATTGAAGAGAGACGACATGTCTCCCATCCTCCGTACGACTCGTAGTTTCCCTATATAAATCTTCGCAGTAATTGCCATCTGCGTTTGGACTTTTCTTTCTGGGCAGATTTTCTAACTCCCAGAAAGCTGTAAGCTGCTTGTCCAAAGCAACTTCGCTGTAAAAGGACACTATATTTCTGGTTGGATTCGGTGCTTCGATGCGCCCGGTTAATATCCAACCGAACACTATTTCTTGGGCGATAAGTGTACTAAGTACATTCTTTTTCAGCCCACTCAGTATGATTTGCGGATATACATCTCCGCCTAGTATGATATTAAATCCTTTGTCTGCCAAAACTAAGTCTGAGAAAGCCTGCATAGTCGTAGCTTTGATTTGGCAGGATGGCAGGTTCCCAGTTAGTTTGGCTAGAATTAGCACTGATGTTGTTAAGCTGAAACAAGGGTCCACTGGTGAACGGAGTTCAATATTGGATGCCTCCTTGAACTGAGCGGACACGGCGTTAGTGATGTCCGAAACTTGACCATGCATCCTTTTTGCCGGTAAATTGATTCTGTATTTGAGTCGTTCTGTCATAAACGAGCACTCTGAGCCGGAATCAATCAGTGCTCTTGCTGCGAAGGCTGTACCATTATGATGAGTGGTTACTCGAGCAGTCCCTAGCGGCACACCTGCGCTTGCATGCACATGGCAGGATGTAACATTTTTATTTGAAACCGAACTTGATTTCTCAGCTTCCCGTCTCTCGTGTGCCTGTTATGAAGTTGAGGCAGTATTGTCAGCATGATACTGATTAGGGCTGGTGGTTGCCTGCGTCTGAAGGGACTCCGCATGCAGGAGCATATTATGTCGAGATTGGCACTTGTTGCAGTCGTAAGAACTGGTACACTTCGACACAGTATGGCCGGGAATAGGCAGTTCAAACAGCCCTTGGTTGATTTGGCAAAATTAATTCTCTCCACCCGAGTTCATTTAAGAAAACGGGGACGGTTTTGTAATCTGTGGGCGTTCGATTTGCACTTTGTGCACAGTAATTTAGTGACATTTGCTTGGTATGTACCAAGTCTTTTTGCAGGGGTTTCGTTGGCATACCGTGTACTTTGCGGTTTTTGCACTTTCGAAGAACTCCCTATGAACCCAGACACTGTTTCGAGTGTCTGGAAGCGGTTGGACAAAAATTTGTCCATATCGTCTCACTTGGATATTTTCACTTTGTGGTCTATGCTTTGCTCCCATAGACCAAGCGTACTTTCCGGCAATTTAGTCGAACACAAGTACGTGATAATTGCATCCCAGTTCGTAGTGTCAATTTTACGACTTCGCAGGGACGAAAGGTAATTATTTATTTCGCGCTGAAGGGTTTTAATCGCGCTACCACACTCACTCTCTACATTTTCAAGTTAAACAAAATTTGGAGTTGGGAGTTCACTAAGATACGTTTGTTTTCGTATCTCTCGCATAAGTTTCTCCAGGCCGTATCAAATCCCTCATTCGTGAGCGGACATTTTTAACAATATCTTTTGCCTCACCTTGTATCTTATTGTTCAGATGGAACAATTTCTCCACAGGTGTTAGGCGTTTATTCAAGATATATATGGCCGTGAACATGTCACGAAATGTTGGCCATGACAGAATATAACCCTTGAAAACTTCAGTATCATTGTCTGGTTTATTGTATGTCGCTTGGCGTGTAGCCATACTGACATGCAGCGCAAATATACTGTATATCCTCTCTTCAGAAACTATACCAGTGCATTCTAACTTATCTGAATGCAGCTAGTCGTCATAAGCCGTTCTGGTTTTCCTCCACATTGCTTTCAAGTCCTCTTGTTGAAGCCCAAGAGTGTACTTGCTGTGGACTGAATCCTCTAATTCATTGTGTCTGATTCGAATTCAAAAATGTAATCAGCCAGCCTAATGAAACTTTCCATATTTTGGACATAGAGGATATACAGAATCAAAACAAAACCGGAAAAAGATAGCTGAAGGTGAAATGATCAACCGATAAGGTATGCTTAATAGAAAGGGTAAAGGCAGTATTTTACCCAGGAAAATCAAAAACCCAACTCAATAGAATTTCAAATCAACCCAATTAATGTATTTTTAATTCAATTCAATTATATTTATTTATTGCAGACTTGGCCGCTTTGTCTGTCTACTATGTTTGTACAGCAATAACACTCTTTGGCTTACTCGCCACCCACACGTACAGGGTGGCGCAAAAGTAATCCTCCTATCAGAAAATGCTATAAATTTTGCGATTGGCCCCTAAAGTCAGTTCTGTTTTGACATTTGTGTAGTAAGCACATGCGAAATACACGTTCATAAACAATGTTACGCTACACTGCTCCAGAACGCGGAATATTGCTGACTATTTATTTGACCAATAATCGGTCGGTGAAAAACGGTTACTGCGCAAAAGTAATCCTCCTATCAGAAAATGCTATAAATTTTGCGATTGGCCCCTAAAGTCAGTTCTGTTTTGACATTTGTGTAGTAAACACATGCGAAATACACGTTAATAAACAATGTTACGCTAAACTGCTCCAGAACGCGGAATATTGCTGACTATTTATTTGACCAATAATCGGTCGGTGAAAAACGGTTACTGCGCAAAAGTAATCCTCCTATCAGAAAATGCTATACATTCTGCGATTGGCCCCTAAAGTCTGTTCTGTTTTGACATTTGTGTAGTAAACACATGCGAAATACACGTTAATAAACAATGTTACGCTACACTGCTCCAGAACGCGGAATATTGCCTACTATTTATTTGACCAATAATCGGTCGGGGCCAAACGGTTACTGTGAATGGTGAGCGCTACAGAGCAATGATCAACGAGTTCTTTTTGCCGCAACTTGATGAATTGGGATTGGAAAACATGTGGTTCCAACAAGACGGTGCAACAGCACACACTGCACGTGCCACAACCGATATGCTGAACACCGGAAGCTTACTTTTGCGCCACCTTGTATAAGGGAATATCTTCTATACTACTTATAAAATAAAGTCGCTAAAAAGCTATGTACGGAATTGGCTTCGCACAGAATGCTCCGATTTGAAACCGGTTTTTTGCATTTTAAAGCTTAGCTGTCTGAGATGGACTTTTTTTTATATAATGTGAAGGAATATATAAAGGGGGCGTGGCAATCGGACAAACTTTTTGGTTTACACAGCCATACATCATAACCTAATCAACCGATTAGAATGAATCTTCCTTGAAGTTAAACTTTGAAATATTTACTTTCGTTCTGCATCAAAAAAGAGTTGATTTCTTTCTAATTTAACCAAAATTGTTTAAACAAAAGCAGCACTTTTTCCAAAAAAATCTGTTTGTGTGTTTGTTCGCTGCCAACCGAATAAGTCAGCGTGCTTTAAGCGACAGCTGTGGTGAGCCATTCATTTGATGAATTCGCTTCGGACGTATGTATGTATGTATGTATGTAATGTTTATTATAAAGTTGTTTTAAACATTATCAACCTGTGTGAAACAAGGTGCGGGTTGCTAGTGTGTATATAAATAATTGTGTATATGTGTTTCCGCAACCAAGAGATTACAAAAAACAACCACAAATAAAGTGCGCGGTGTATCAAAACGAGCGATAAAGTGAATATTTAGTAAAAAAAATGTGCAAATAAATGAAAATTGTGTTAAATCGTAGTGACTTTACTAAACAAAATTAAAAACTAGCCTTCGATTGAAATGTGCTAAGAAAAGTGAAAATCAAAAACCAACTAAAGATCGGAAGACTCAGTGAATTTTTTGAAAGTGAGGTTATGTTTCCTGTTGCCTTGCGCTGTGTCCAGAAAACCTTACCACTGGTGGGGGGATAATCCAGATAGTCACAAGGGTTTTGCAAACGTTTAATTTAGTTTAAAAAATGAAAGGAAAAAAATTATTTAACTGAAACTAAAAATCACTCTTATTTCACTTAACGCACTTATGTTTTGAATACACTCGCGGGCGGCACTTTAAAACAAATTGGTTGCAACACGAAAAAAACTAAGTGGCAACAAATATACAACTTACGTGCTTTGATGTGGTGATCGTCAGAATTTGTTGATTGGTGTATATTGATATGTGTGGCAGCTGTTGTGTTAGTTGTTTGTTGTTGAGTGTAATATATAAACTATGGAAATTTTGGCAGCGGCTTGTGACAAATTCAAATATTGAGTATTTTTCCAATCTTATAGCAACATTTTGTTGATGCTGTGTATAATGCAGCAGCGGTAGTGACGAAAAATATTGTCCCATATAGCTTTGTTTTGATGGATTGATCCAAGTGATATCTTTATTATGTTGTTGTGGACTGTATTCTGGTTCCTCTCGACGGGGAGACCATGTAAATTCGTGCGAGGTGCTAACTTGGAGCGGCGGTGGCTCAAAAGCACCCCGGTCGAATTTGTGGTTGGAAAAAGAAATAAACAAAACGAGATTTCTCGTTATAAATAATTTGGCCTTTTTTATTGTATGTGAGAAAAGATATTTACAAATTATTTTACCTTTTGTGAATATTGATGAAGTTGGTTGAAAATCCTGGGGTGGCCGTGACGATGTGTGCTCTTCTTCAGTCGCTGTAAAAGTAGACGGTTGTCCAATCGAGGGCAACCGTTGAACCCGAAAATTATCCTCCGGTTTTAAGGAGAGGTGTGTGCTGACAAAACACGAATATGCATGCATGCACCCACAGGTGGGTGGCTTGGTGTGGGTGATTGGCAGGGCGATAAAACTACATTAGGGTGGCACATTTTGTAGTTTAGGGATCTCGCCTAAACACAAGGAATGTTCCCGAAAAGAATGGGCTAAATCGGTTAAGGCCCACATCTACTTTTATACGAAAGATTTTGAAAAGGATTATAGATATATTTAATATTATAATAATAATTTTTTGGATTATTTCACAAAA
Organism: Merzomyia westermanni; assembly: GCA_949987695.1. Classification (NCBI taxonomy): domain Eukaryota; kingdom Metazoa; phylum Arthropoda; class Insecta; order Diptera; family Tephritidae; genus Merzomyia; species Merzomyia westermanni. Next base: position 2,106,459 of record OX465292.1, on the reverse strand, counting down.
CTTCGTATACCATAACTCCGGCAAAAATTGATTTATCGAGACGATATTTGGCGAAAATATTGAATGTATAAAGGTAAATGTTTGTTGTAAAAATGGGCGAAATCGGTCAACGGTCAAGCCCAGTTTTTAACATAGTTCTGAAAATTTTATTTGTAAAATGTATGAGATATTTCTATAACGATGCAAGCTATGTAAAAAACATCTTGCACACATAATAAGCTTTTTAGACAAACCTTGACAGCAAAAAAACGTTTGTGGATTTTGGGTAAGTAGGCATGGCTCAGCCCACTTTTCAGCATACAAATTCTGCTATTTTCAAGGGAGATTGCTTGTAATTTCACCTAGATGTTTCAGTGAAAATTGGTTATCTGCTTCTCAATAGTAAGTAGTATACTCCTGCCAAAAGCTAGGTAAATCGGATGACACACAAGCAAAATATCCGGGAAGTATTTAATACCCCACTACAATAGGGAAGTTATATATCTTTTTTGATTTTCATATCTTCCATGAATATTAAATATTTGTAAGTATGAGAAGAAGAAGAGATGGCCCCATCGTTAACTATACTGAAATTATTGGGACGAAGACCTGAATCGAATTAGCCACGTCTTTATAATACGAACAGAAAAGTATTAAAATAGACCTACATAAATTGGGATGTCATTATAGATCACTACTACAACTGTAAGCCAACACTTCTAATTTTCTTTCGGAAGCGTTACTTTTAATGTATTTGGTAGCTGAATTCTTGAAAACGAAAGATATAACATACCATGCATGAATATCGATGACTTTAGCTCCACTCCGACAAACTCAAAAGTTTGTCCCTTAGCTGTATGCGCAGTCATGGCAAATGTTGGCCTTACTAGAAATTGATGCTGTTCAATGGTACACCCTCGTGGCCACTTGGATGAGTGTGATGTACTTCTTTGCCGGACTTTTGTTGTCGAACGAAAGCGCAGGAAAATGAGTTTCGTTTGATACCCATATTGGCATATTTCATTTCATTTAAAAAAAAATCAGAAAGGTATCAACTCCGTAAGAACATCCTATGTGGCAGCACCTAGATACAAATTCTTAGAATGTGATACCATGCCAAATTTCATCTAAAGTGATTTATCAATTTTCGGGAAATACATAATATACAAGAATAGCTCGTTAGAAGTCGAAAGATATTATAAGCTCAGATGTCAACCATAAGTGGCAGCTCCACCTGGAAATGTTTTCTTTTAATACGCAGGAAAATACCTTTCGTTTGATACCCATATTGGCTTATCTAATTTCATTTAAAAAGATTCAGATAGGTAAAGATATCCCGTGTGGCTACACCTAGGTAAAATTTCTTGGAATGCAAATTTACATAGATTTTAATAATATATTTTCTAACGATTTATTAAAAAAATTCAGAGAGTTTTTATTAATATTGATATTTCAATGTTCATACAAAAACCGAAAACTATATCAACCAATTACTTCTTTTATACGTTCATATCTTTCGTTCATAAAAACCAACAAATTGTTGGAATAAAAATCAATAATTTCATTATTTAATTGAACTAAAACCTGCCATATTATATTGTTGCTCAGTACGTCGATCAATAGATTTGTCCCGACCGAATTACCTTTCCATTTAAATTGTATGTTCCTACATCCGGCTGTCCTGACTTAGCATTTTACCGAGTTGAGTTAATTTTTTCTGCTGTTGTCCCTAGTTTGCTTCCCAAATTCATTTCGTTCATAATCCAAGTCATCTACAACTGCAGCTTTTATAAGTTCATTTGAATATGTCATGTTGTTTGTACGCATATCAATACCGACCAAAATTTCAACCGGTTAGTATTTTGTGCTACTTTTTCGAGTATTGTTAACAAACGGTTGAACCTGATCAACATGTCTATACCCTATTCTGGATGATCTTGAGAAAGCTTTGCCAATTTGGGTGCTACAATGTGATGCATTATTTCGACGTGTTCCTTCGTGGAGCACGTGTTGTTATCAGGCAATCTTATATAGTTTCTTTCTCGCAATAATCCGTAAACATATGAGAAGTAAAAGCCGAACCACTATCTGTAATAATCTTCTTAGGATTATTAAATATGCATGCCTCTTCCTTAATTTCTCTACAACTGCTAATGCTCCTGTATCCTTCGTTGGATATAACCAAACAATTACTGAAAATCCATCCTCTGTAACCAGTATATAATTATAGTTTTTATTTGTCGACGTCATCGAGCCGAGGGATATCATCTTTACGCATTGTCTTTGCAAATGCATTGCAATCAGTTTTTATTTTGGATCTACATCCTAGTAGATATATCCTCCACTTTATAGTGCCTATAATATTGCTAAAATCTCAATAACATAAGCACAATATATTTTTTTAGACGGAATAGTTTTCCGACTCAAAAACTGGACAGGCTAAAAGTTGTGCTCATCTGACGACATTTGCATCAACACAGCCTCGTAACTATACTTTGACGCGTCTTTATGTACTTCCATTTCAAGCCCATTCATCAATGCCTCCTTTATCTGTTGAAAAGATGATAGCTGATCAAAACCAGCATTAAAAACTGACTCCTTACGCAATAGCAAGCATAGTTTCCCACAAATCGCCTAATATAAGACGTCAACCCTAAAAATTGTAAAATCCCATTTCTGTCGCTAGGAAATGGGTAACTTTTAATTCCACTCTTTTTTCTTCTTCAGAAGGCTTCAATGCTCCAGCCTGAACCATATATTTACTTTGCCTTGTAAAAAATACACTTTTTTCACTTGAAACGTATACAACTTTGCACTCTAACACTAAAATTGGTTTTATTTTTTCGATTCCTTCATTTTCATGTCTAGAGGAAATAAATAGATCATCCATATAAATAGCGCCTGCACTTCCGCTTGTGTTATTGGCTGGAACGGACCGTACAAACTTGACTTAAAGTTTAAGCAATTTTATAAGTAGGCTTGGTTTTGGTTGTGCTTCAAAAGTGGACTTGGTCAGCTCCAAATCCATATTTCAAATCCAAAGTCGAAAAAACAGTTGCAATTTATTTAACTTGCTTTAATCACAGCACAATCGCTTACTTTCATCTTCTTTATATACTAAAACTATTGGTGACGCATAGTTCGATAACCTTGGTTGTATAGTACTTCATACAACCGAAACCTGTTTATCTACAGCACGCTGGCTATCATATTACATTCATATAGGCGTTTGAAAAACCGGAATATCATCAGTTAACACAATTAAGAAAGTCTAAGTTCGGGTGGACCGAACCCTATATATCTAATAGTGATCTCACTGCCGTCAATTATACTAGTCTAATACTAGTTTGCCAAACCGGCTCAACTAGTTCAAGTTCTGTAATTTTTCCATATTAGCAACTGGTTGTTTTAACACGGGGATGTCCTACAAGATGGCACTTTTCCGAATCTGCATCAGCACCATACCAATTGGCTTACCAGTCAATCTCTGTCTCTGCAATATACCAGCATAATTTTCATAAAAATTAAAAAGTGAAAAACTATTATTCTTGGCCTTGAGCTCGTTTCATGAATACTTCAATACAAAAAAAATTTCAAACTACATTACAAACCAATTTATGGAAAATTCATTCATCAGATATAAAATATGTGTCTATCAAAATAAATATTACTTTACTATATTGAACAATTGGAACAAATTTGAATAAAAATATAGTGGCTATTCATAGCAATTTTACCCTTGGCAAACATTTATAAAAAGTAATTTTCTTCCTTTTTAATAATAGTAATTTTTTGGATGAATTTCGTAATTGATTTCATGGGAATAAATCTTGAAATTTTCTTAAAACATTTTGTGGAAAATTTTAAAATGAAATAATAATAATCTTAGATAGAATCTAATCCATACTTGCAAAAATATCTTTGAAGGAAAGATTAGATTACAATAAGTTTCGGAGTTCTTTGCAAATAACTATTTCTAACCGCCTTGTTATATGCTCGCCATTTTTGTTGTTGCAGCTTCTAAACGATTTCGTCGAAAATTAACTGTCATTTTACTCATGTAAACTGCATTTCACAAGCACAGCAAGCCTACCTTTAAAAATAATAACAATAAAATATTTCTAATATGCATTTGTTGTAAACTATTTCTTCAAAAAAAGGTTAATTTGACTATTATAAAAAGAAAAGTTATTTACTTACACAATCGTTTTGCTTTCACTTTTCTTCGTAGTTTCTGTTGCGCAGCTGTTGCAGTAGTGACGTCGAAAAGAATAAGGGTAATTTTGTTGACATGCACGTACGTACATGTAATATTTGAAGCACAAAATTCTCAAAAGGATTAGGATTTTACTATTATTTACAAGAAAGTTTTATATTTAATTTAAAGAAATTAATATTTAAAAGCTCAGAATACTGAATTGTTGTCTTCCTCGCTCGTGTATGTATTTGTCTATCGACAGTTCTGGAGGGCTGTTGCTGCTTTAAATAGTGGAAACGTTGCAGTCGCTCAGACTGGTATGAATAAGCCCACGAAATTCTAGTCAATGAATTAGAATATTTACTTACTAGTTTAGCTGTTGACTGCAGAGCTATTATGGCATATCAATGTAGGCAGGTCTATTTTAATACTTTTCAGTTCGTATTATAAAGCCAGTTGAAAAATATAAATGTATGGCACGATATACAACAGGTTGGTTGACCTTTTTAGGCTTTTCAGGGAAACTCGAAACGCGTTTTCTGAAATAGGTACAGAAATTTCTATAATAACAGATAATTTTAAACACCATGAAGACTTGTTCAAGTCTTTTAAATGTTTGGACGACTCATCTGCTAGCAGCGATTCCAACAAAGGCAATCTTTGTGGGGTTCGCCTAGTGCTTTAACCCTAAACAGTCCTGCACCTCAAGCGTTGGAGTTGATAAACTGGGCTTCACCGAATCCGGAAGCAGTGGTTCCATCCCCTTCAAAGGCTCCGAAAAGAAACCTTGCAGCTCCGCCTCGTTCAATTTCGACTCAATCAAGAGTTAAGAAGCTGGTTGTGGTCCCCCGAAAAAATACATTTTTGTGTAAAGGTTTAAGAAGGACACTTCTGTTGACGATTTAAGCTGAAATTAAAGCTGATGGTATGGTAATAAATAAATTTATTTTTAACTCTGACAGAAATTTATAATAATTTAGGATTGATGTTTTGCAAAACGATTGTGATACAATTTTGGATAGCTCTCTCTGGCCGCCTGGGGCTTTGGTTCGCAAATTTTTGTTTAAAAAGAAGGTCCCAACTCCCTAGTCAAAATACCGATCCAAAAAACTTATTATGAATTCTGCCTTAAACATTTATTATCAGAATGTGAATCCTAAATTAACAGATTTCTATCTTAAAACGATCCATTGTAACTACAATGTTATTGCTTTCACCGAAACTTGGTTAAAACCGCACGACTTTGATTCCGAAATTTTTTGCGACGGATATCAAACGTATCGAAGCGACCGCTTAAACAGAACAGGGGGCGGCGTCCTGTTGGCTGTAAATTCTTCAATACCATCTGAAGCTGTAGACATACCCTTTATTGATAACATTGAGTTTAAGTGCATCCGAGCCCTGTTAGAGGGGGACCTTATTTACATAACTGTTTGGTACATTTCCCCTTCATCTGATCAATGTATATGCAGTAAAATTTGTCGCTAAATGCTGTTCATTTTATGATAAAGCCCTTGGATTCCATGATTATTTTAGGTGACTTTAACTTGACATACATTTCGTGGAGCATAATAAATAATAGTATTGTGCCAGTTTCATCTTAGTTAAGTAACAATGAGCTTTTGGATGAAATAAACAACCTTTGTCTTAGCCAAATCAATGTTATTCCGAATAAGTTTGGTGAAGTTTTAGACTTGGTCTTCGTTGATGACTTATCTAAATTCTTTTTAAATTGGTGTGATACCCTAGTTTTGCTTGAAGATGTTTACCATCCCTTTCCTGAGATAGTTTACGAAACCATATGACTAATAAAATATTTAATTTTTCGAAAGCCAACTTCAAAAATTGAATAAAGAACTTTTTAACTTAATCTCTTATGCATGCACCTTGCTCAGCTGATGAAAATTTTTTTTTTAAAAACTGGGCGTGGGTGTTTGCCGATTTCGGCCATTTTTACCACAAATATTTACATTTATATTTTCAACATTTTCGCTAAGTATTGTTTCGATAAATCAATTTTTGCCGGAGTTATGGCATAAAAAGTTTTGTGGAATAATCCACTTTCTTAGTTCACGGACACTTTGAAAGTGAAATAGAAATGATAAAAAGCTTTTAAAATATTCTATACATAAAATGTGGGCGTGGCTATCATCCGTTTTCGCCAATTTTAAATAGCGCTCGGAGATGAGTGCCAAGGAACCTGCATACCAAATTTCATTGAGATATCTCAACATTTACTCAAGTTGTCGTGTTAACAGACGGACGGCGGGACGGGCATGGCTTAATCAATTTATCTTTTCCTCCTGAACATTTTGATATGTATAAGTCAATATCTATCTCGATACGTTTATGCCGTTACATGCAACCGCTAGGCGAATGAGGTTCATATACCTTGTGTGCGTCCTTTAAGCGTGAACTACTTTTAAATGAGATTCCTACCTCGTCTGTAGGTAATTTCTCCATCTGATACTCTGCACAAAGACAACTGAACTCATTTAATAAATCGGGGTCAACTAAACCGTCATGCGCAATTGTAAAAACTTCTCTGTCCTGCCTTTCTACTACTTCTGGTTTATTTATACTTTCCTTTATTTAATTCCATTCACTTTATTAAGTCTATAAATACAGATCCAAATCTTAAAATTCGTATTAATACTTTTCTTGAAAAAAGCGACTCCTTTCTGAGTAATTGTGATATCAACAAACTCTAGAATAGTGTCCCCTATAATGATTTGATAATCGATTGCATTCTCATCTACGACATTAAATTTCAATATTATTTCTTCTAATTGTTTTAAATTTCAGACCACAACCTTCACGTGTCATATTTCCACGTTCCTGCTTAAAATTTACCTCTTTTGTACACTTTAAAATTACCGAGGAGCTATTTCATTATATTTGAAGCTCTTATGTTGCCAATTTTTAGCGAAATGTATGGATTCCCACACTTTTTACTACTCTGTTCCATTTGCCTTTGTTTAACTGGCATTTTGTTTTTCAAGGAATTTGCATAAACTCGGTTTTATGCAAATTTTTCATATATTTTCATTTGATCTTTCAGCTTACTGATTGTCTTATCCAGGTACAAGGAAATTTTGTTCATTTTTGAATCCAGAATGCCTCCTATGAAATAACCAATAATAGATACCTTCTCATTTAAATGAAGGGCTTAGCAATTTCCATTAGCGTATATAGATATTCGCGCAAAGTCTCGCCATATCTTTTTTTTCCTTTTTCGCATCTCCTTATGTAAAGGGTGTTTTTTTAGGGGTATAGAACTTCGAATTGAAATAAAACACAAAAAAATCGTTTTAAGGTCCATCAATTTGGCTTTATTGGAAGGATAATTTTATGCCATTAGTGTTTAAATATGATTTCGGGCATGTGGCCGCCGCGGCTGGCTCGAATAAAGCCAATTCTACAGGTCCAATTTTAAACCACTTTTTCGAGCATATGGGGCCGTATGTCGGCAATAACGCCACGAATGTTGGCTTCCAATTCCCCTAACGTTTCTGGTTTGTTGGTGTAGACGAGCGACTTCACATATCCCCAAAGAAAATAATCCAATGGTGTCAAATCACACGACCTTGATGGCCAATTGACAGGTCCATTCCGCGAAATTATGCGCTCATCGAATGTTTCCTTCAATAAATCGATTGTGACGTGCGCTGTGTGGCATGTAGCGCCGTCTTGTTGGAACCACAACTCATCCACATTCATGCCATCCAATTCGGGAACAAAATAGTCGGTTATCATGGCTCTATACCGGTCTCCATTAACGGTAGCTGCCTCTCCAGCATTATTGCGGAAGAAGTATGGCCCAATGACTCCACCAGCCCATAGAGCACACCAAACAGTCAGTTTTTGTGGATGTAATGGCGTTTCAAGGGTCTCATGTGGATTCTCTTCACTCCAAATGTGGCAATTTTGCTTGTTGACGTAGCCATTCAACCAAAAATGAGCCTCATCACTGAACAAAATTTTGCGATGAAAATCAGCATCGAAATCAATCTCATTTTCGGCCCATACACCAAAATCACGACGCATTGCATGGTCTCGCGGCTTTAATTCTTGCACAAGCTGGATCTTGTAAGGTCGCAAGCCAAGATCTTTGCGCAAAATCTTCCATAAAGTTAATGGACAAAGCTCCAATTGCTGTGCACGTGGCGAATCGATTCATTCGGGTCCTCTTCAACACTTTGCTCTACAGCGGCAATTGTTTCTTCGGTGCGCACTGTTCGACGTCTCTGCGGATGCGTATTATCACATAGAGTAAACGTAGTACGAAAACGATCCATGGTTAACCGAATTAATTGCTCTGATGGACGATTATGTCGACCATAAAATGGACGGAGCTCACGGTAAACTTCGCGAACTGAACCATTATTTTCGAAATAAATTTGCACGATCTGCAAGCGTTGTTCTTTTGTCAACCTGTTCACGATGAAATGGCAAACCAAACTGAACATAAATGACATTAGAGTTGCCAGATTTGACCACAAAATGCCAGTTTTATCTCTATTCGAAAAACGAACCTGTAAAAAAAACACCCTGTATATCAGATGAACAAATTTACGTATCAAACTCATCGACCAATGCTTCTTTTGATGATATATAATCTGTCAACCCATTCTTACTTCTAATATTAAATTTTTGCAGCGCCCTTTCGTAATTGTTTGTATATAAATTTCTGTATGTTATTTCACACAACCGCGAAAGCATTTTCTTCAAATTTGTTCATTAAATTAAATGCCTAATACCTACCTAATTTGTGCCATTAAATGGCGATAATCTCTCTCCAGCATCGGTCGACAAACACGCCCTCTTCTTTAACTTAGTTCTGAAAACTGGTTTTAAAAAATTTAAAAGCCGTTATGTCTGTAACTATGTAATTTATATAAATAAGATTTGGTACAAGTAATAAGCTTTCAGCAGCGTTACTTTTAACATATTTGACTAGCTAACTTATTTAGCACACAAACCTTTAACATACGGGCTTTTATTGAAAACGTTTAGATATTTATTTATTGATTATTTTGTCTATGTTGTTACAATAAAAAACTATTAGGAGAAAACAAATTTAAACCTTTAACATAAGGGACGTTTAGATAGATACATCCTGAAAATTATTAAGATAGACCTGCGTAAAGTGTGGTAAACGAGAATAGAACACTGCTAGGTATAAAACCGTCGCTAGACCAATTTCTACCAAATATTTATTGGTTATTTTATCTATGTTGTTCCAGTAAGGCGCTAAAAAATTATTAGGACAAAACAGATTTAAACCCCTTGCAGATGTTTCCATCAGTATTTCGAAATCTTTAAAGTATCAAAACGAATTGCGAGTGACTTGGTTCTGTTACATCACGTAGGTCTCTGATCATGAGGCATAAAGTATATACTTATGGTTTGCACATACATCTATGTGTTGCGTATTTATTTTTTACTGGTCTGAGGTCTTGCTTAATTTTTTGTTTGCTGACTGGCTAAATGATGAATTCAAAGCCTTTGATCTTTTAATTTGTAAATACATTTTATTTTACGCCATTGCGTTTTGTATATTAACTTTGTACATTTTACATCCCCTATACAAGCCTTACGTTTTGTGTGAAGCTGAAGAACTGTTGGGCTGCTAATACACATATAAGCTAATACCATTAACTTTTTTATTTCTAGTCCCTAATAACAGAAGTACAGTAATAGTTTTCATTGTATAGGAATGGTCTTTATCAGCTTCACTAATTGGATGTTTAGTATGATTAAGACCTGAAAACGTTTAATTTAACCTATCTATGTACATCTATGTATATATGAACCCTACAGCTAAAACCAAAGCTCCAAAGCAGCGTAAAACTATCGCATTAAGAGGCGGTAATGGTTATCCGTCTATCCCCACGCAATACTTTCAACTGACACTTTTAACCTTGTGCTGTCCTACGAAGTGGCAATTACCCCCCTTTGCAGAACGTTAGAAAACGTTATGAACTCTCTCAATGGTAGCCGATTCAGAGATGGTTCGGAAATCAACAGTCCAAAACTAGTTTAAGATCAACTACTTCAGACCATATTCAATGTGGATAGTTTAGACCTAGTCCAAATTTTTCTAGCTATGAAATAGTACCAAAAAGCCAAATTAAAATTGCAATCATTTTAAAAAAATAAACAAAACAATTTATTTTAAAAAGTTTTATTTTATTTTAAATTCACATTTTGTATGTTTTATATAAAAGAATTGTTTTTTGTGTAAAACTAACTCAATTGAATTGTTGCTTTTACGGTGTAGTATATCAGAAATACAAAGTGCGCCGAAAGTACGTTCAACTCATTTGGTAAAATATTCACATAAATATATTTGTACATGCGTCACAAATGCATTGAACCTATTTGAACACTAAATTAATAAAAAAGTAATAACGAAGAACTCAGCAACAACTAACTGAAGGCATTTTTATTGATAGCGCCATAGTAAATCCATATAAAACATTTGTTAGAATTGGTAATACAACAGAAAAAAATTGCAATATTCAGGAATACGAAATAAATACAGAAAATCTAGATAACTACATAATAGTCAAAGACAAAACTGAAACCGAAACTAATAGTAAAGGCAAATTAGAATGATTTAATAAAAATGTCCCACCATTTGCAACCCAACAGCTTAATACATTATGTGCAGAATACATTGACATATTTGAACTAGAAACAGAACTATTAACGGCTAACAATTTTTATAAACAAACACTTTATATAAGAGATGACAATCCAGTTTATGTAAAAAATTACAGAATACCAGAAGCACAGAAAAATTAAATAAATAAACAAGTATATAAACTAATCCAATATGACATAGAACCTTGGATGGCTGAATACAAAAGCCCTATTTTATTAGCAGCTAAAAAATCACTCATTTGCAGGTCTATAACCGTCACAAGCACTTTTATATATGGATGATTTAGTAGTATTAGGTTATCCGAAAAACATATGATAAAAAATTTAAGAGACGTATTCGCTACCTGTAGAGAATACAATTTAAAAATACACTCAGATAAATGTCTATTATTTTAGTGAAGAAGCTACCCATCTTGGACATAAACGTGCAATCTAAGGAATTTTACCAGATCCAAGTAAATTCGAAACTGATCAAAGTTATCGAACTCCCAAGAATGCCGACGAAGCAAAAAGATTCGTCTCATTCTGCAATTATAGAAGATTTATACTAAACTTTGCAAAATACTCCAGAATACAAGCAAGACTTTGCAAAAAGAAAGTCGTTTGAAATTGAACAGAAGAATTTAGAAAATCATTTAACTATTTAAAAGAGGCATTAATTAGCCAAAATATCCTACAATATCCCGACTTTAGTAAAGAATTTTGCATCACGACAGATGCTAGTAGCCATGTCGGCGGCGCAGTACTAAGCCAAGAACATTAGTGAAAACAATTACCACTAGCCTCCTCAAGATCATTCACAAAAGGTGAAATAAATAAAGCAACAATTAAAAAAGAATTAGCTGCAGTACATTGGGCCATTACTTATTTTAGACCATACGTTTATGGCAGAAAATTCCTAGTTAAAACAGACCATCGCCCCTAACATGTAATATTCTCAATGAGTAACCCTTCTTAAAAATTAACCAGAATTAAATTAGATTTCGAATAATACGACTTTGGAGTAAAGTATATAGCTGGAAAAGAAAAGCACGTAGCAGACGCACTATCACGCATTGATGTTAAAGACCTAAAAAAAATGTCACTAGAAACGGGTAAAATAATGAAGGTAACAAAAAGATCAGAAACTAATATAAAATCCAGTAGTAATAATAAAAATGAAGAAAATAAATGTCACAATAAGAACCTTAAAATATATGAAGCGCTTAATAAATATGAAGTAAAAATACTAGTCCAGCTCGTTTTCGATGCTCCGAAATTATATTTCAAAAAAGGAGAGACACTTTTTAGCGAAATAGATACAGGCAACCTAGTTGTTGAGGCCAAGATTGACTTAGGACAGTTCTTTACCAGGTTTGTGAAAGAAGCCGGCAATTTAGGACTTGTAAAAATACAGTTGTCCTTAGGAGACAAATTGTTTAATTATACTCGAGTAGATAAATTTAAAGAAATAGGTACCAAAGTTCAAAAACTTGACTATTGCATTAACTCCGGAGGTTATGCATTTGACAGACACTGCTAAAATTAAAAAGATTCTCCAAAAGTATGATGATGACTCTGTTAATGGTGGCCCAGGAATAAATTGTATGACTAAAAAAAGTATTACTGGAAAAACATGAATACTGACATAAAACATTATATCAAGAAATGCATTAATTGCAATAAAACTAAAACAAATTTGAACTTAAAAGAGCCAATGATAATAACAGAAACGCCCACGAAAGCGTTCCATACAGTACAAAGTGTCACAATTAGACCATTTCCAAAATCACTAAATGGAAATGAGTATGCTATTACCTAATATATGAATTAATGAAATATCTGATTGCAATCCCAATTCAGAGCAAGCATGCAATAAGAGTAGCTAAAGCCGTTATGTTAGATCATACATATCCATTGACAAAGACGACTGAGATGAGTACCTCAAATATTATTGTCCGTTTGAATAGGTTTTTGGAAAATCAGCATTGACTTACGAACTTTTACAAGAGCATACAGTTAGCCCATTGTACAACCATGACGTTTATGACAAAGAAATTAAATATAGATTACAAAGAGCACAACAAACAGCTAATAGGTTAGTACAGCAGTATAAGGAAAAACCAAAAAATATATTATGATAAAACAAGTAAGAAAAGGGCTGTCTTCGACTGTGCCGAACACTTTATACCTTTCATGAATACGCATCACGGTTTTAAGTGTCCGATGCTTACTCACAATTAGTAAAAACTCTTCAAAACTGATCATTTAAAGATACATAGCCCAAACCCAATTTATGGGAACAATCGTTCGTATGGGAGCTATATGTTATGCAGGTCCGATCTGGCTGATTTTCACTACACACATTACATCATTACATACATAATAAGTACCAAACCTGAAAAACATTACGTTCCTAGCTTTTTAACTGCAAAATTTATAGCTCAAACTCCACTTATCGAAACTATCGATTGTATGGGAACTATATGTTATGTTGGAGAAAATAATACACGCTGCAGAACTTAACCGCGCTGGAACAATATTTTATAAAAGCGTGCAACTGTTGGCGTATGCTGACGATATTGATACCATTGACTTTAAGAACCGCGTCGTAACTTCTGCTTACTCCAAATAAGAAAAAGAAGCGGAGAAAATGCGATTGGTGGTGAACGAGGGCAAAACGAAGTACCTTCTGTCATCATGCAAAGAGTCAGCGCATTCGCGCCTTGGCAACCACGCCGCTGTTGGCAGCAATAATTTCGAAATAGTAAAGGACTTCGTTTACCTGGGAACCAGCATTAACGCCAACAATAATGTTAGCCTAGAAATCCGAAGAAGAATTATTCTTGCAAACAAATGCTACTTCGGACTGAGTAGGCAATTGAAAAGTAAAGTCCTCTCTCGACGAACGAAAATAAAACTCTATAAGTCACTCATCGCACCCGTCCTGCTATATGGTGCAGAAGCGTGGACACTAACAACATCTGATGAGGCCGCTCTGGGAGTGTTCGAGAGAAAGGTTCTTCGAACGATCTGCGGACCTCTCCGCGTTGGCGACGGCGAGTACCGAAAAAGATTTAATGATGAGCTGTAAGAACTTAACGCAAACGCCGACATAGTTCAGCGAATTAAAACACAGCACCTTCGCTGGCTAGGCCACGTAGTGCGAATGAGCGAAAATGCTCCAGTCCAGAAGGTATTCTTATCGGTACCCGCTGGTGGAAGCAGAGGAAGAGGGAGACCACCACTCCGATGGAAGGACCAAGTGGAGACCGATTTGCGATCCCGCGGTGTTTCCAATTGGCGCCAGTTGGTGCAACGAAGAAACGACAGGCGAGCTATGTTGGACGGTCAAAATCGCCCGGGAGGTTAGATGACCATTTAAAGAAGAAGAAGGACACACTCCAAAGGTGAAATATTTTTATTCTCTCACTCGTTGAGCATATTGAGTTTAAGTACACACCGGCTTTGGTGCGTTTGTCCAATTTAATTTTGAACGAGAGTTGCCCTTTCATATACTGAACTGTACCAAAATCTTAAAAAAAAAATTCCTATTTGTTCTCAACATACCTCTCTCGTTTTATTGCAAGCAATAGTTCAAAATTAAAATTTCTAGGGAAAACACAATAAAAGCTTAATTTTTTTAATAGAACTCTATTATAAAAATGAGCTTCAAAAGCATTCAAAGTCGCTGCTGTTCACATAATTCAAAAATTAAAAATTTTTTTAAAAACACAACCATTTTTGAAAATGAGATTTAAAGGTATTTATGGCCACTATTTTCAGTCGGCTATTTAGATGCATCGTAAAATATTTATTTTCAACATATCTCGCACGTTTTATTGCAAACAAAAGTTCAAAATTAAAATTTTTACTCCATTATAGAAATGAGGTTCAAAAACACCCATAGTGGCCCCTGCTTATATAATTCAAATCAAACTTCTACTTTTTTTTTGTAAAATTCCATAATTAAAATGAGATTAAAAGGTATTCATGGCCTCTAAAATCCTGAAAACCTAAAAGTCCTGTAAACCCTAAGTGTTTATAATATATGTAAATTTCTACTAGTCATAAAACTTCAATATTAAAACGGGATTCCAAACCAGCCATGGACGCCTTATAATTCAAAACTTCGGATCAAAAAGAAAGCAGAGTCAAAATAGGAAGGTGCGTCGTGAGTCGGAATTGCTAAATTGAGTTTGTAGTCCCAGTAAATGGAATAAAAAAGGCACTGCCTAGATACTAATGACCAAAAAATGGCAACGGTTAGTTGTCAAACTACCCGCCGTTCAGCGTTGAACCGACTTTTATGAAAGCGGCCCTAAATTACTCAACTACATATAATTAATTTCAGTAACAAAAATTTCTCAAATATTTCGGCCTCTAGGCAGTGTTGGACAAAATATGAACAGAGGAATAATTAACTTAAACTAATTTAAGGTGGTCGACCACGGGATATACTAGTATATATTATAAGTCTAACTATGTTGTTGGTAAATGTCTATCAAATCCAAATTTTTTTATTGAAATATGGACCGAATCTGAAAGGAGTGGTAGCTCTGATGGTGGACTTTCAAACAGTCCTAAGGACTGTTTTTGCCATCCCAAATAATGATTACCGGTCTTTAATGGACTGATTTTTTTCGGTTAGTTGTCAAATTACCCGCCGTTTAGTGTTGAACCGACTTTTATGAAAGCGGCCTTAAATTACTCAACTAAGACGTGTTACACTTAAAACTGCAAATTAAAATACTTATTTTTTCGTATTTTATTTTTCAAAAACAAATATTTTCTCCATAATATATATGCATAAAGAACTTAATACTCGTATACTTGATTTATTTTGTTGTGTTGATCTTCCGACAGGGTGGTAAGCTGATTTTTGTTGGAACGTCGAAATCGTTCGGTTGACGCTGAAATATTCTTATTTTAATAGTGATTGTTGTTGGATCAGTGCTCGAATTTTTATGTTTGTTTGTTAATTGATATTAGAGGAATATGTAAATGAACAGACAGACGGACATGGCTAAATCGACTCAGCTCATCGCCCTGATCATTTCGGTATACTTACTGGTGGGTCCATCTCTTCTTCTTCTCATACTTACAAACATCGGACCAAAGTCATAATACCATTTCATGTTCATGAAAGGTATAAATATACTTACGAGATTAAGTTTAAGTCATAAATTAGAAAATAAATATAAAGGGCCCTATAAGACAGATAATATGGATAATAATAATAAGTAGTACGAGTATATCCCGTGGTCGAAATTCGACCACCTTAAATTACTTTAAGTTAATTACTCCTCTGTTAATATTTTTTCCAGCACTGACTAGAGGCCGAAATATTTGAAAAATTTTTGTTACTGAAATTAATTATATATAAGACGTCAAATATTTTCTGTACTAATCTGAGTGTTACGCTCAGATTTTCATATTTGAATTTAATATTGTATGAATTTTATTCACTGAGTGTTTCAGTTTTGTCCAGTTCGTATAGTTGAATATGTCGTCGTCACAAGAAAAAGTGGAAGTAAACATAATGAAAGTTTATTTGAATAATGGAGAAGCTTCCCACAAAACTATTGCAAGACAAGCAAAATGCAGTTACGCGACCGTCCGAAGAACCGTTATTCGCCTTTTGACAGAGAATTCCGTCTCCAGAAAAGAGGAAACGGGGAAAAGTACAAACAGGAAAGACGTGAATTTGGAGACCAAAGTGGTAAGGAGTTTGAAAAAAAAACCTTAGCCTAGCGCTACGGGATTTGGGAAGAAAGTATGGCACTAATGCCGTGCGGATTGTAAGAATCAAGAGAAGACATAAAACCAAGTCTTTTTTTTTAAATATATCCTGCCTCGAAGAGAATATAGAACAAAAAATAGCGATTGAGAAGTCGGAAATTGTATAAGCATATTTTGAATAACGAGGGCGTTTGCATTGTAATGGATGACGAAACGTACATTAAAAAGGATTTTCGATCCCTTCCGGGCAAAGAATTTTATTCTGCAGTTGAAAGGTCTAAAGTAGCAGAAAAATTTAAAACAATTAAAAGAGAAAAGTATGCTCAGAAATTTATGGTAATGCAAACGATTTGTCAATGTCGTAAGCGCAGTACGCCTTTAGTGACAACAGGTTCAGTAAACTCAGAAATTTACATAAACGAGTGCTTGAAAAAAAGACTTCTACCTTTTATGAAAAGTCACAGAGGTCCTACGATATTTTGGTCAGATTTAGCCACCTATCACTACTCGTCAGTTGTAAGAAGTTGGTACCAACGTCATGGGATCGAATTTATCGATAAAGACATGAATGCACCAAACTGTCCGGAATTAAGCTCACTCGAAAGGTATTGGGCTATAGTTAAATTAAAGTTACGGAAATATCTTCGGCCGGAAGTGATCCCTCCATATTCTGAGTGCTCTGAACATCGGCCACCAGGTCAGCCGCAAAAAATTGGTTTTAAGAAAATATTGCTTTAAAAACTTAACAATTTCAAGTCAAGGTAATAAATTGAATTTTATAAAAAAAAAACAAATTATGGTCCGAAACCTGGGCTCGAACCATGGAAAGCACGCGTCTCACCCGAGACGCTTATGCCTGCTTCAGAAAATATTTCCACCTTTAGGAGTGTACATACATATCCATATGGCTCTTGAAAATGAATGAAGCGTTCATTTGGAAGTTCCACAAATTTCTCAATATTAAAATGGTGCCGGTTTCCATATTGGCTCCTTTTTTTATATACAGGCAGTTTTCTAAATTTTTCCTTTACATCGGGCTTTTTTGAAGTCAATTTAGGTGGAGAAAATTACAATGAAATGATGGTTGTCTGGCTTTTTTTCATTAAACACAACATAGACTTATTTAAAACACACATGTTGATTTTTAATGAAGGTTTTTATCCTAACTGGTCAAATTAAGTAAATGTTCGGGTTATATGTCTGCCCTTTGACAAATTTAAATATTTGAAGAAAAAAATAGTTGATGTCTTCAGGAAAATTAACACGGAAGCGACAAACTGTGTTTTAGCCTTTTTGTATTTTAAATAGAGGGTCTACCAGCCATTCTGTCCAATCGGAAAACCCCAATAGAAATAATGAAAATTATCGAAATTCTCTACTGAGTTTCTCGTTCCGACGGAATTGGGTTGTGATATATAAAGTTATTATAATATTATTACATATGGGATACATATATGTTTACCTTAAGTCAAAGATTATTCAGAAAACAATTTTATTTCTTAAAAAATTCATGAAGCTATGCAGGTATTTTTTTAAGTATTTTGTTTTGATAAAGTGGAAGCATTTTCTGGCCTTTTTTTTGCGAAAATTGGATATTTTAACTCCAAGATAGACAGAAAATATTCGGTTAAAAATATAATAAATTAAGAAAAATCATGATGCATAGTTTTCATATACATATTTCAAAAAAAATTAAATTTAACAAAAAAAAAAAGTTGCCCGAAACCTGGGCTCAAATCTTGGAATGTATGTATGTATGAAAACAATATATAGATAATGGTTACTTTAACTCAATGTGCTCAGTGAGTGAAAATATTTCCACCGTGTAGACATGGTTGCCATATTGTAATTTTTTGGTTATTAGTATACAGGCAGTGCTTTTTGTAATCCATTTACCGAGAGAAAATTACAAATTCAATTTAGCAAATCCGACTCAACGACGCACCTTCCTACTATTTTGACTCTGCTTTCTTTTTGATCAGAAATTTTGAATTATAAGGCGGCCATGGCTGGTTTGGAATCCCGTTTTAATATTGGAGTTTTATGAGCAGTAAAAATTTACATTTTATTATAAACACTTTATTTTTCGGGATTTTAGGATGCATCTAAATACTCGACCGAAAATAGAGGCCATGAATACCTTTGAATCACATTTTAATTAAGGAATTTTACAAAAAAAAAAGTAGAAGTTTGATTGCGCATAAAGAAAATACATTTTTTTTTGGATTATATGAAGAGGGGGCGACTAGGGGTCTTTTTGAAAGTCATTTTTATAATGGAGTAAAAATTTTAATTTTGAACTATTGTTTGCAATAAAACGTGCGAGATATGTTGAAAACAAATATTTTACGATGCATCTAAATAGCCGACTGAAAATAGTGGCCATGAATAGCTTCGAATCTCATTTTCAAAAATGATTGCGTTTTTAAAAAAACTGAAATTTTGAATTATGTGAACAGCAGCGACTTTGGATGCTTTTGAATCTCATTTTTATAATAGAGTTCTATTAAAAAAATTTAGCTTTTATTGTGTTTTCCCTAGAAATTTCAATTTTGAACTATTGCTTGTAATAAAACGCGCGAGATATGTTGAAAACAAATTGGTATTTTTTTTTAAGATTTTGGTACAGTTCAGTATAGGGGAGGGCAACCCTCGCTCAAAATCAATATGGGCAAACTCACCGACGCCGGTGTATACTTTAACTCAATTTGCTTAATGAGTAAGAGAATGAAAATATTTCTACCTTTTGGAGAGCAAATGACATATGAGTTGGACGCACCGACGTCACTACTCTAACTCAATGTGCTCCATGAGTGAGAGAATGAAAATATTTCACCGTTAGCAGTGTGTTCACATATACATATTTTGATTGAAAATAAATTTAGCGTTTATTTTAAAGTTCCTTAAATTTCTCAATTTGAGCATGAAGCCGTTTCCATTTTGTTTTTTTGTTTTGAATATACAGACAGTGATGTCAATTTTCTTTTAGATCTGGCTTTTTGAAACCCATTTAGCGGGGGAAAATTACAACTTCAGTATATGGTTTTCTGGTTTTTTTTCCTTAACCACAATTTAGACATATATAAAGACATTTCATATTGTCTTTTATAGCATTTCAATAATATTTTGTGATATTATAGTTAGAACACTGATGTTCTACTGTATTCCCTTTTGCTACCCAGATAGCATTGAGTTGATTGTATGGTGATTTACGTACAGGGTGTTTTTTTTACAGGTTTGTTTTTCGAATAGAGATAAAACTGGCATTTTGTGGTCAAATCTGGCAACTCTAATGTCATTTATGTTCAGTTTGGTTTGCCATTTCATCATGAACAGGTTGACAAAAGAACAACGCTTGCAAATCGTGCAAATTTATTTCGAAAATAATGGTTCAGTTCGCGAAGTTTACCGTGAGCTCCGTCCATTTTATGGTCGACATAATCGTCCATCAGAGCAATTAATTCGGTTAACCATGGATCGTTTTCGCACTACGTTTACTCTATGTGATAATACGCATCCGCAGAGACGTCGAACAGTGCGCACCGAAGAAACAATTGCCGCTGTAGAGCAAAGTGTTGAAGAGGACCCGAATGCATCGATTCGCCACCGTGCACAGCAATTGGAGCTTTGTCCATCAACTTTATGGAAGATTTTGCGCAAAGATCTTGGCTTGCGACCTTACAAGATCCAGCTTGTGCAAGAATTAAAGCCGCGAGACCATGCAATGCGTCGTGATTTTGGTGTATGGGCCGAAAATGAGATTGATTTCGATGCTGATTTTCATCGCAAAATTTTGTTCAGTGATGAGGCTCATTTTTGGTTGAATGGCTACGTCAACAAGCAAAATTGCCGCATTTGGAGTGAAGAGAATCCACATGAGACCCTTGAAACGCCATTACATCCACAAAAACTGACTGTTTGGTGTGCTCTATGGGCTGGTGGAGTCATTGGGCCATACTTCTTCCGCAATAATGCTGGAGAGGCAGCTACCGTTAATGGAGACCGGTATAGAGCCATGATAACCGACTATTTTGTTCCCGAATTGGATGGCATGAATGTGGATGAGTTGTGGTTCCAACAAGACGGCGCTACATGCCACACAGCGCACGTCACAATCGATTTATTGAAGGAAACATTCGATGAGCGCATAATTTCGCGGAATGGACCTGTCAATTGGCCACCAAGGTCGTGTGATTTGACACCATTGGATTATTTTCTTTGGGGATATGTGAAGTCGCTCGTCTACACCAACAAACCAGAAACGTTAGGGGAATTGGAAGCCAACATTCGTGGCGTTATTGCCGACATACGGCCCCATATGCTCGAAAAAGTGGTTGAAACTTGGACCTGTAGAATTGGCTTTATTCGAGCCAGCCGCGGCGGCCACATGCCCGAAATCATATTTAAACATTAATGGCATAAAATTATCCTTCCAATAAAGCCAAATTGATGGACCTTAAAACGATTTTCTTGTGTTTTATTTCAATTCGAAGTTCTATACCCCTAAAAAAAACACCCTTTATCATTATTGATTGTTCTTGGTGATTGTTTTTTGATAAATTTGCAGTTTACAATAACAAAATGTACAAGTATCAAAAAACGGTCAACAAATTGAGTAAATATCAATCGTGTTGTTTCGTGATCCCGTTATGAGTTTACAGTTATTTCTTTTTGTGACAAAATAATGCATGCAATGGCAAATATACTCAGCATTTCTCACTTCCATTTAGTTCATCTGCAAAGCAACATCTCTCTCGTGCGTGAAATAAATAAAATAAAACATAATTTTAAAGTAATTTATTAAAATAACTTACTAATTCGCTATATTTATATTTGCTAATTAAAGTGATAAAAAATAACTAATTTTATAACGTCAGCAACTCAAATAAAAAGAAAAGCTAGAAAGGAAGCTAAAAAAATTATAAAAATCATTAATTACAATAATGGTCCACTTTTCACCGGTCTTGTCTTGAAATATGTAACACCTTACTTTTGCGAACCTATAAGTTCAGATAAATTTAACTTGTATTATGTGGCTGACATTCAGTACGATAGGGAAATAGCATTTACAAAAGAAAAAAAAGCTTCCAAGATTATATGTTTGAATGAATCTTCTAGACGTGGATTTTATTTCACACCATTAATTAACTCATTAGCATCATGAGATCTATTAATAATTATGGATATGAGCCAAACAGCAGCCAAATAATATGTAAGTCCAAAATAAAACACTTTCAATTTTCTTCATTTTTATTTAACTTTATGTTTTTCAGATCAAAATCTAGACGACACAGATCATCAGTCTCTTAAAAATTTAATAGCGGAGTTGACGATGGAATTTCGGGCTTTAAAGACAGAAGTGAAGGAGCTAAAGGAAGAAAACAAAATAAATTTTTTGAGCTAACAGAGGAAGTTATTGCGGTCAAATTGGAAAACAGGGGAAAACCCTCCGAAAGTCAAAGCCCTGAATTCGACCAACTCCCATTTTACCATAAGAAGGTTCTTGACAAATTCGAAGCACAGCTTTTACAAAAGCCGGAGTTGTTGGCGAAATTTGTATGTTTAATGCTTGTTATGTTGCTTTTACCACTTACAAATGTATAACAAAAAAAATCAAAAAACTATTTATAGAAACTGTATATTAAGAAGACTGGGGGTGAAGCGTCAACTCCTTTCCTAAGAGCGGCGATCAGGCGTATTTTTCAGACGAGTTGGCAATGTCTTTTTCGTGGAGAGGCACGGCAGATGAGCCAAGCGCGGCAAAGTGTTTCGTCACAACAATAATAAAAAGTAATATAGTTAATTCTTTTAACAATAATTACATTTCTTTCCTCTTTTTTTACATATTTGCCATGAAATGTTTCAAGTGGACGAAAAAGCCGTTAGATCAACGCTACAAAAACATTTCGTTTATGCAAACGAAAGAGTAAAAAAACGCCGTCTACCTTTGTCTGAAATTAATTGATTGTATTTAGCTTTAAGGAAAAAGCATATTAATGAATTAATTTGAAATAAAGTATAAACAAATTTAAATATAAAAAAAAAATGAATATTGATTAATAAGATGACTGAAAATTGACTGGAAAAAACAATCAAAATTGATAATAATATGACTGGAAATTGACTCAGTATTGACTGAAAATTGACTAGAAATTCATTGAGAACGAAAAAAACAATCAAAATTGATAATAATATGACTGGAAATTGACTGGAAATTGATACTGAAAATGACTCAATCAAAATAATTCAAATTTTTTCGACCATTTTCTCCCGAGAGAACAGGCAATTTACAATGAATATTGATATAGAAATGGAGGATGGGGCCGTGTGCAGAAGTCCACGCAAGTGGGGAAAGTTTCTGATCGCCATTCACCTGGGAATGGCCAGAGCGATTCTTTTGCATGCGGTTCAAGCAGCTGGGTAACCACCGAACACCCGTTTGGTGGTGAGCTAAACGCGAGAAGGCGACAACTTGGTAAGACCACTCCGACATAATCGGTTTAAGGGCTTGCTGGGGGGTTCAAACAGCAGCGTCTGATCACCATGTGGTGCGGCTGCAAGCGGGCGTCTAATAGAATTCAACCTCCCGTGAAACGGGTTGTGCGTTGGGTTTCGGACCCACCACATAAAATTACGTTCCAATGAAATTCAACAACAAAGCCTCGGATATGAGAACCCCTTCTTTAGATGACAACACCCGCAAACGAAATAAGGATTATGAGATAAGGGCATGTACCTGGAATGTCCGGTGCCTTAATGGGGAAGGTGCCGCTGCCCGGCTGGTTGAGGTCCTGAGGGAAGCAAAAGCTGGCATCACCGCCATACAAGAGATGCGATGGACGGGGCGAGGAAACACGATCAAACAGCTTGCAACATCTACTGGAGTGGGCATGAAGACAAGCGTAGATTCGGCGTGGGATTTGGGGTGGGAGAGAGATTCGTCACCGAGTACTGTCGTTCACACCCGTGAACGAGCGTCTCGCTGCAATCCGCATAAAAGTACGATTTTTCACCATATCGTTTATCTGCGGTCATGCACCGACGGAAGAGAAGGACGACGTGGAAAAGAATGCATTCTACGAGCGCCTGGAAGAAGCATACGAGCGCTGCCCCCGTCATGATATCAAAGTCGTGCTTGGCGACTTTAACGCCAGGGTGGGTAAGGAGGGTGTATTTCGCCCCACTGTCGGGAAGTTCAGTCTCCACGATCAGACTTCGCCAAATGGATTCAGGCTGATCGACTTCGCCGGTGCCCGAAACATGGTCATATCCAGCACTAGGTTTATGCACAAGAAGATCCATCAGGCTACATGGCTGTCCCCCGATCGAAAAACACGCAACCAGATCAACCACGTTGTGATCGACGGACGGCATGCTTCCAGCGTTTTAGATGTTCGTACAATACGAGGACCTAACATCGACTCTGATCACTACCTAGTAGCAGCCACGATTCGTACCCGCCTCTGTACGACAAAACAGGTGGAACAAAAAACGCAGGAAAATCTGGATGTCGAAAAGCTGCAATCGCAACAGACCGCCAATTATTTCGCAGATCGCCTCTCACACCTGCTCTCGAAAGCACAGTTCAACCTAGTGGAATGCATGAGCAGTGGGATCATATCTCAGGAGCACTCCGTACCGCAGCCGAAGAAGTAATTGGATTCCGGCGATCGCGAAGAAACAACTGGTATGATGATGAACAGTGCCGCGCTGCAACGAAAAGAAAGGACGAAGCCTACAAGGCAACGCTGAGATCGAATGCAACGAGGAGTGTGTGTGAACACTACCGCGAGTTGAAGAGGGAAGCGAGGCGGCTTTTCCGGGCGAAAAAGGGGAGGCAGAAATCGTGAAATAAAGGAGCTTGAGATGCTGGCCAACGGGAACAATGCCCGAAAATTCTATCAAAAAATTCGGCCAATGACAGAAGGTTTTAAACCCGGGGCAAACTCCTGTAAGAATGAGAACGGCAACCTGGTGGCCGATGTTCAGAGGGATCACTTCTCTGCACTTTTAAATGGAGAAACTGCGCAAGAAACCAGAGAAAATGCCGAATCCGAGCCCACAATCGAAGATGATGGAATTGACGTTCCACAACCAGAATACAATGAGGTGCGAATAGCAATATCGCGATTGAAAAACAATAAAGCAAGTGGCGCTGATGGTTTGCCTGCTGAGCTATTAAAACACGGAGGCGAGGAGCTGGTAAGGCGCATGCATCAGCTTCTATGCAGAATATGGTCGGATGAATGCATGCCTTAAGATTGGAATCTAAGTGTTCTCTGCCCAATCCACAAGAAGGGCGAACCTGCAAACTGCGCCAACTCTCGCGGAATCAGCCTTTTGAATATCGCATATAAGGTCCTATCAAGCGTAATGTGCGAAAGACTGAAGCCTGATGTGAACAGACTGATTGTACGTTATCAGTGTGGCTTCAGACCTGGTAAATCTACCATCGACCAGATTTTTACAATACGCCAAATCTTGGAAAAACCCCGTGAAAAAAGAATCGACGCACATCATCGCTTTGTTGATTTTAAAGCCGCTTTCGATAGCACGAAAAGGAGCTGCCTATATGCCGCTATGTCTGACCTTGACCTTGACCTTGAGCAACACCGCCAGCTCGGTCAGAATTGGGAAGTACCTCTCCGAGCCGTTCGAAACTAAACGAGGTTTCAGACAGGGTGACCCCCTATCGTGCGATTTCTTTACTTTAATGCTGGAGAAAATAATACAAGCTGCAGAAATTAACCGCGCTGGAACAATATTTTACAAAAGCGTGCAACTATTGGCATATGCTGACGATATTTATATCATTGGCCTTAACAACCGCGCCGTACCTTCTGCTTACTCCAAATTAGAAAAAGAAGCGGAGAAAATGGGCTTGGTGGTGAACGAGGGCAAAACGAAGTACCTTCTGTCATCATGCAAAGAGTCAGCGCATTCGCGCCTTGGCAACCAAGCCACTGTTAGCAGCAATAATTTCGAAATAGTAAAGGACTTCGTTTACCTGTAACCAGCATTAACGCCAACAATAATGTTAGCCTAGAAATCCGAAGAAGAATTATTCTTGCAAACAAATGCTACTTCGGACTGAGTAGGCAATTGAAAAGTAAAGTCCTCTCTCGACGAACGAAAATAAAACTCTATAAGTCACTCATCGCACCCGTCCTGCTATATGGTGCAGAAGCGTGGACACTAACAACATCTGATGAGGCCGCTCTGGGAGTGTTCGAGAGAAAGGTTCTTCGAACGATCTGCGGACCTCTCCGCGTTGGCGACGGCGAGTACCGAAAAAGATTTAATGATGAGCTGTAAGAACTTAACGCAAACGCCGACATAGTTCAGCGAATTAAAACACAGCACCTTCGCTGGCTAGGCCACGTAGTGCGAATGAGCGAAAATGCTCCAGTCCAGAAGGTATTCTTATCGGTACCCGCTGGTGGAAGCAGAGGAAGAGGGAGACCACCACTCCGATGGAAGGACCAAGTGGAGACCGATTTGCGATCCCGCGGTGTTTCCAATTGGCGCCAGTTGGTGCAACGAAGAAACGACAGGCGAGCTATGTTGGACGGTCAAAATCGCCCGGGAGGTTAGATGACCATTTAAAGAAGAAGAAGGACACACTCCAAAGGTGAAATATTTTTATTCTCTCACTCGTTGAGCATATTGAGTTTAAGTACACACCGGCTTTGGTGCGTTTGTCCAATTTAATTTTGAACGAGAGTTGCCCTTTCATATACTGAACTGTACCAAAATCTTAAAAAAAAAATTCCTATTTGTTCTCAACATACCTCTCTCGTTTTATTGCAAGCAATAGTTCAAAATTAAAATTTCTAGGGAAAACACAATAAAAGCTTAATTTTTTTAATAGAACTCTATTATAAAAATGAGCTTCAAAAGCATTCAAAGTCGCTGCTGTTCACATAATTCAAAAATTAAAAATTTTTTTAAAAACACAACCATTTTTGAAAATGAGATTTAAAGGTATTTATGGCCACTATTTTCAGTCGGCTATTTAGATGCATCGTAAAATATTTATTTTCAACATATCTCGCACGTTTTATTGCAAACAAAAGTTCAAAATTAAAATTTTTACTCCATTATAGAAATGAGGTTCAAAAACACCCATAGTGGCCCCTGCTTATATAATTCAAATCAAACTTCTACTTTTTTTTTGTAAAATTCCATAATTAAAATGAGATTAAAAGGTATTCATGGCCTCTAAAATCCTGAAAACCTAAAAGTCCTGTAAACCCTAAGTGTTTATAATATATGTAAATTTCTACTAGTCATAAAACTTCAATATTAAAACGGGATTCCAAACCAGCCATGGACGCCTTATAATTCAAAACTTCGGATCAAAAAGAAAGCAGAGTCAAAATAGGAAGGTGCGTCGTGAGTCGGAATTGCTAAATTGAGTTTGTAGTCCCAGTAAATGGAATAAAAAAGGCACTGCCTAGATACTAATGACCAAAAAATGGCAACGGTTAGTTGTCAAACTACCCGCCGTTCAGCGTTGAACCGACTTTTATGAAAGCGGCCCTAAATTACTCAACTACATATAATTAATTTCAGTAACAAAAATTTCTCAAATATTTCGGCCTCTAGGCAGTGTTGGACAAAATATGAACAGAGGAATAATTAACTTAAACTAATTTAAGGTGGTCGACCACGGGATATACTAGTATATATTATAAGTCTAACTATGTTGTTGGTAAATGTCTATCAAATCCAAATTTTTTTATTGAAATATGGACCGAATCTGAAAGGAGTGGTAGCTCTGATGGTGGACTTTCAAACAGTCCTAAGGACTGTTTTTGCCATCCCATATAATGATTACCGGTCTTTAATGGACTGATTTTTTTCGGTTAGTTGTCAAATTACCCGCCGTTTAGTGTTGAACCGACTTTTATGAAAGCGGCCTTAAATTACTCAACTAAGACGTGTTACACTTAAAACTGCAAATTAAAATACTTATTTTTTCGTATTTTATTTTTCAAAAACAAATATTTTCTCCATAATATATATGCATAAAGAACTTAATACTCGTATACTTGATTTATTTTGTTGTGTTGATCTTCCGACAGGGTGGTAAGCTGATTTTTGTTGGAACGTCGAAATCGTTCGGTTGACGCTGAAATATTCTTATTTTAATGGTGATTGTTGTTGGATCAGTGCTCGAATTTTTATGTTTGTTTGTTAATTGATATTAGAGGAATATGTAAATGAACAGACAGACGGACATGGCTAAATCGACTCAGCTCATCGCCCTGATCATTTCGGTATACTTACTGGTGGGTCCATCTCTTCTTCTTCTCATACTTACAAACATCGGACCAAAGTCATAATACCATTTCATGTTCATGAAAGGTATAAATATACTTACGAGATTAAGTTTAAGTCATAAATTAGAAAATAAATATAAAGGGCCCTATAAGACAGATAATATGGATAATAATAATAAGTAGTACGAGTATATCCCGTGGTCGAAATTCGACCACCTTAAATTACTTTAAGTTAATTACTCCTCTGTTAATATTTTTTCCAGCACTGACTAGAGGCCGAAATATTTGAAAAATTTTTGTTACTGAAATTAATTATATATAAGACGTCAAATATTTTCTGTACTAATCTGAGTGTTACGCTCAGATTTTCATATTTGAATTTAATATTGTATGAATTTTATTCACTGAGTGTTTCAGTTTTGTCCAGTTCGTATAGTTGAATATGTCGTCGTCACAAGAAAAAGTGGAAGTAAACATAATGAAAGTTTATTTGAATAATGGAGAAGCTTCCCACAAAACTATTGCAAGACAAGCAAAATGCAGTTACGCGACCGTCCGAAGAACCGTTATTCGCCTTTTGACAGAGAATTCCGTCTCCAGAAAAGAGGAAACGGGGAAAAGTACAAACAGGAAAGACGTGAATTTGGAGACCAAAGTGGTAAGGAGTTTGAAAAAAAAACCTTAGCCTAGCGCTACGGGATTTGGGAAGAAAGTATGGCACTAATGCCGTGCGGATTGTAAGAATCAAGAGAAGACATAAAACCAAGTCTTTTTTTTTAAATATATCCTGCCTCGAAGAGAATATAGAACAAAAAATAGCGATTGAGAAGTCGGAAATTGTATAAGCATATTTTGAATAACGAGGGCGTTTGCATTGTAATGGATGACGAAACGTACATTAAAAAGGATTTTCGATCCCTTCCGGGCAAAGAATTTTATTCTGCAGTTGAAAGGTCTAAAGTAGCAGAAAAATTTAAAACAATTAAAAGAGAAAAGTATGCTCAGAAATTTATGGTAATGCAAACGATTTGTCAATGTCGTAAGCGCAGTACGCCTTTTGTGACAACAGGTTCAGTAAACTCAGAAATTTACATAAACGAGTGCTTGAAAAAAAGACTTCTACCTTTTATGAAAAGTCACAGAGGTCCTACGATATTTTGGTCAGATTTAGCCACCTATCACTACTCGTCAGTTGTAAGAAGTTGGTACCAACGTCATGGGATCGAATTTATCGATAAAGACATGAATGCACCAAACTGTCCGGAATTAAGCTCACTCGAAAGGTATTGGGCTATAGTTAAATTAAAGTTACGGAAATATCTTCGGCCGGAAGTGATCCCTCCATATTCTGAGTGCTCTGAACATCGGCCACCAGGTCAGCCGCAAAAAATTGGTTTTAAGAAAATATTGCTTTAAAAACTTAACAATTTCAAGTCAAGGTAATAAATTGAATTTTATAAAAAAAAAACAAATTATGGTTCGAAACCTGGGCTCGAACCATGGAAAGCACGCGTCTCACCCGAGACGCTTATGCCTGCTTCAGAAAATATTTCCACCTTTAGGAGTGTACATACATATCCATATGGCTCTTGAAAATGAATGAAGCGTTCATTTGGAAGTTCCACAAATTTCTCAATATTAAAATGGTGCCGGTTTCCATATTGGCTCCTTTTTTTATATACAGGCAGTTTTCTAAATTTTTCCTTTACATCGGGCTTTTTTGAAGTCAATTTAGGTGGAGAAAATTACAATGAAATGATGGTTGTCTGGCTTTTTTTCATTAAACACAACATAGACTTATTTAAAACACACATGTTGATTTTTAATGAAGGTTTTTATCCTAACTGGTCAAATTAAGTAAATGTTCGGGTTATATGTCTGCCCTTTGACAAATTTAAATATTTGAAGAAAAAAATAGTTGATGTCTTCAGGAAAATTAACACGGAAGCGACAAACTGTGTTTTAGCCTTTTTGTATTTTAAATAGAGGGTCTACCAGCCATTCTGTCCAATCGGAAAACCCCAATAGAAATAATGAAAATTATCGAAATTCTCTACTGAGTTTCTCGTTCCGACGGAATTGGGTTGTGATATATAAAGTTATTATAATATTATTACATATGGGATACATATATGTTTACCTTAAGTCAAAGATTATTCAGAAAACAATTTTATTTCTTAAAAAATTCATGAAGCTATGCAGGTATTTTTTTAAGTATTTTGTTTTGATAAAGTGGAAGCATTTTCTGGCCTTTTTTTTGCGAAAATTGGATATTTTAACTCCAAGATAGACAGAAAATATTCGGTTAAAAATATAATAAATTAAGAAAAATCATGATGCATAGTTTTCATATACATATTTCAAAAAAAATTAAATTTAACAAAAAAAAAAAGTTGCCCGAAACCTGGGCTCAAATCTTGGAATGTATGTATGTATGAAAACAATATATAGATAATGGTTACTTTAACTCAATGTGCTCAGTGAGTGAAAATATTTCCACCGTGTAGACATGGTTGCCATATTGTAATTTTTTGGTTATTAGTATACAGGCAGTGCTTTT
Source organism: Merzomyia westermanni (assembly GCA_949987695.1). Taxonomy (NCBI): domain Eukaryota; kingdom Metazoa; phylum Arthropoda; class Insecta; order Diptera; family Tephritidae; genus Merzomyia; species Merzomyia westermanni. The sequence goes on along the minus strand of OX465292.1, from coordinate 2,076,047 downwards.
TGTAATCCATTTACCGAGAGAAAATTACAAATTCAATTTAGCAAATCCGACTCAACGACGCACCTTCCTACTATTTTGACTCTGCTTTCTTTTTGATCAGAAATTTTGAATTATAAGGCGGCCATGGCTGGTTTGGAATCCCGTTTTAATATTGGAGTTTTATGAGCAGTAAAAATTTACATTTTATTATAAACACTTTATTTTTCGGGATTTTAGGATGCATCTAAATACTCGACCGAAAATAGAGGCCATGAATACCTTTGAATCACATTTTAATTAAGGAATTTTACAAAAAAAAAAGTAGAAGTTTGATTGCGCATAAAGAAAATACATTTTTTTTGGATTATATGAAGAGGGGGCGACTAGGGGTCTTTTTGAAAGTCATTTTTATAATGGAGTAAAAATTTTAATTTTGAACTATTGTTTGCAATAAAACGTGCGAGATATGTTGAAAACAAATATTTTACGATGCATCTAAATAGCCGACTGAAAATAGTGGCCATGAATAGCTTCGAATCTCATTTTCAAAAATGATTGCGTTTTTAAAAAAACTGAAATTTTGAATTATGTGAACAGCAGCGACTTTGGATGCTTTTGAATCTCATTTTTATAATAGAGTTCTATTAAAAAAATTTAGCTTTTATTGTGTTTTCCCTAGAAATTTCAATTTTGAACTATTGCTTGTATAAAACGCGCGAGATATGTTGAAAACAAATTGGTATTTTTTTTTAAGATTTTGGTACAGTTCAGTATAGGGGAGGGCAACCCTCGCTCAAAATCAATATGGGCAAACTCACCGACGCCGGTGTATACTTTAACTCAATTTGCTTAATGAGTAAGAGAATGAAAATATTTCTACCTTTTGGAGAGCAAATGACATATGAGTTGGACGCACCGACGTCACTACTCTAACTCAATGTGCTCCATGAGTGAGAGAATGAAAATATTTCACCGTTAGCAGTGTGTCCACATATACATATTTTGATTGAAAATAAATTTAGCGTTTATTTTAAAGTTCCTTAAATTTCTCAATTTGAGCATGAAGCCGTTTCCATTTTGTTTTTTTGTTTTGAATATACAGACAGTGATGTCAATTTTCTTTTAGATCTGGCTTTTTGAAACCCATTTAGCGGGGGAAAATTACAACTTCAGTATATGGTTTTCTGGTTTTTTTTCCTTAACCACAATTTAGACATATATAAAGACATTTCATATTGTCTTTTATAGCATTTCAATAATATTTTGTGATATTATAGTTAGAACACTGATGTTCTACTGTATTCCCTTTTGCTACCCAGATAGCATTGAGTTGATTGTATGGTGATTTACGTACAGGGTGTTTTTTTTACAGGTTTGTTTTTCGAATAGAGATAAAACTGGCATTTTGTGGTCAAATCTGGCAACTCTAATGTCATTTATGTTCAGTTTGGTTTGCCATTTCATCATGAACAGGTTGACAAAAGAACAACGCTTGCAAATCGTGCAAATTTATTTCGAAAATAATGGTTCAGTTCGCGAAGTTTACCGTGAGCTCCGTCCATTTTATGGTCGACATAATCGTCCATCAGAGCAATTAATTCGGTTAACCATGGATCGTTTTCGCACTACGTTTACTCTATGTGATAATACGCATCCGCAGAGACGTCGAACAGTGCGCACCGAAGAAACAATTGCCGCTGTAGAGCAAAGTGTTGAAGAGGACCCGAATGCATCGATTCGCCACCGTGCACAGCAATTGGAGCTTTGTCCATCAACTTTATGGAAGATTTTGCGCAAAGATCTTGGCTTGCGACCTTACAAGATCCAGCTTGTGCAAGAATTAAAGCCGCGAGACCATGCAATGCGTCGTGATTTTGGTGTATGGGCCGAAAATGAGATTGATTTCGATGCTGATTTTCATCGCAAAATTTTGTTCAGTGATGAGGCTCATTTTTGGTTGAATGGCTACGTCAACAAGCAAAATTGCCGCATTTGGAGTGAAGAGAATCCACATGAGACCCTTGAAACGCCATTACATCCACAAAAACTGACTGTTTGGTGTGCTCTATGGGCTGGTGGAGTCATTGGGCCATACTTCTTCCGCAATAATGCTGGAGAGGCAGCTACCGTTAATGGAGACCGGTATAGAGCCATGATAACCGACTATTTTGTTCCCGAATTGGATGGCATGAATGTGGATGAGTTGTGGTTCCAACAAGACGGCGCTACATGCCACACAGCGCACGTCACAATCGATTTATTGAAGGAAACATTCGATGAGCGCATAATTTCGCGGAATGGACCTGTCAATTGGCCACCAAGGTCGTGTGATTTGACACCATTGGATTATTTTCTTTGGGGATATGTGAAGTCGCTCGTCTACACCAACAAACCAGAAACGTTAGGGGAATTGGAAGCCAACATTCGTGGCGTTATTGCCGACATACGGCCCCATATGCTCGAAAAAGTGGTTGAAACTTGGACCTGTAGAATTGGCTTTATTCGAGCCAGCCGCGGCGGCCACATGCCCGAAATCATATTTAAACATTAATGGCATAAAATTATCCTTCCAATAAAGCCAAATTGATGGACCTTAAAACGATTTTCTTGTGTTTTATTTCAATTCGAAGTTCTATACCCCTAAAAAAACACCCTTTACAACTCACTGTTCATGATGAAATGGCAAACCAAACTGAACATAAATGACATTAGAGTTGCCAGATTTGACCACAAAATGCCAGTTTTATCTCTATTCGAAAAACAAACCTGTAAAAAAAACACCCTGTAGTACGAGCACCAAATACATAAAGGATCACTTGTGACAAAATTATGACGACAAAGGGGCAAATGCAAAGGCGCATAAAGTCTAGACGTCCTAACAGGAACAGCAAAATTTAGTCGAAGTTTAAATGAGTCATCATCGAGAATCAGCTTATGAAGGAACATATACCAAAGTAATATTCTGCGATTTTCAAGGCAAATCAATAAGAAGAAGCCTGCTTCTATAAGGTAGCAGATGAAGATTGGTGTTCCATTAAGGGACCGTAGCGCAAATATTAAAAATTGTTTCTGAATTGACTCGATTCGGTGTATATGACTGTTATATCCTGGACACCAGACACACGAACAATACTCAAGTATTGGACGGACCAACAACGTGTATAAAACCTTGGTGAGATAAGGATCATTAAACTCTCTAGCGCAACGTTTGACGAAACTGAGAGTATCCATTGCTTTCCTTAAAATCGAGGAAATATGTGAATTAAAGCTCAGTTTCGAGTCGAACAGAACACCTAAGTCACAAACCGCGGAAATACGCGCCATATGGGTGCCATATAGTACGTAAGATGTCAAAACAGGTTTTACACGGTGAAATGTCATAAGCTTACATTTAGAACAGTTCAGGACAAGTGCATTCACTGTACACCAACATTGAAATGAATCCAAATCAACCTGAAAAAGATTTGCGCAGGACTGGTCCGAAGGAAAATACGTGAAATAGAGTTCTACGTCAGCCGCATACATTAGAGCGCGAGAATGAGACAAAATCAGTGGTAATTCACTTTTGGAAAGCGTAAAAAGCAATGGCCCCAAATGACTACCCTGAGGCACGCCAGAGGTAACAGTAATAGACTCGGAAATACTATTTTTGTACAGTACATTTTGAGCCCTACTAGCAAGATAGCTTGTGCTAATGTAAAATTCTTAGGAAACCCCAGTAAATACAGCTTTGAATCAAAATATCACGATTTACTGAATCAAAAGCTTTACTGAAATAAATCACGTCCGTTTGCTTATTAGACAAAAAACCATCCCAAAGTATGGAAAAAAACTTAAGTAGGATTGTGCTGGTAGATCTTCGACGCACAAAACCATACTGGTAAGGTGATAATAAAGAAATACACGGGTGCTGAAGTTGACAAGTAATGATATGTTCCAAAATTGTATTCCAGTTGGAAGGGGCCACGCCATACATATGTAAAAGATTAGGGTTTTTTAGTGTAAAAAAACTGCCCGCCTGCTTGTGGACAAGTATAAAAGAGTGGCAATTTCGCCAAGTAAAGAGAGAAATTAGGTAGGCATAGTAGCCAGCTGACGCGTTGTTCAGCGGTGAAAGAAGTTCCTGGAATTTGTTAGCTCAGTACTCTATATTTTGTATACAGGAGGGGTTTTCCTAACTCCACGGTTAGTGGTGGTTTTCTACCTCCGCGACCTTTAGTGGAGTAGGGTATCATTAAGACTTACGCGGTGGAGGGTTTTGTTTCCTAACTTCGCCGTTTTGGAAGTAGCTTAAATATAGTAGCATTGAATTAGCGAATCAAACATACTTATATGAAAATTAATTGAACAGGGTTTTCTCTTTAAATGGAGACGTTAGGGGTTTTTCTCTACCCACAGGAACTCTGGACGGACTGAGCTTAACCCCGGCGTCAACTGGCGGCGGAGCAGGGACTTGAAGCAGCATAGATAGAGTAACACGGGAAACGTCAAAAATACAGAAAAAACACAGAAGGAAGATACCGAGAAGACGCATGCAATGGGAAAGGTCGTGTGGGTGTATTATGTAAAAAGCGAGGAGCTGGTGAAATACACTACGGAGTTCGACCTGGAGAACACGGGAACGGTGAATGAGCTAAGGAAGCGCCTGGCGGGGTTCATACAAGCCAATGTACCGACTCAAGTCTGGAGGCTCGTTTTACCGAGCTAGCCCTCAAACATGCAAGACTAGCCATCACGATTAGCCCAGGGACTCTGAAGGATAGCGGTGGACAGACGTTACCAGCTACCAGCGGGCGGCTTCGACCAAAAGTACGACGGGCACGAGAACCACGACCACCACGGAGTAGCGCAAACACAGAAACACGTCGCGCAAAAACCATTATCACACGCCAACATCATGCACCGAGTGCGCAAGTGAAGCTTGAAGTACGACGGCGGGAAAGACCCGCTAGGATTTATTGAACGGGTGGAGGAGCTGGCCGACAGCTACGAAGTCAGCCGTAATTCCATCCCACGCGCTACCTGAGCTGCTGAAAGACAAAGCCTTGGTGTGGTATCACAACAACAACCGACAGTGGCAGGAGTGGAACCTCCTTAAGAAGGACTTCCTCAAATTCTTTCTGAGTTCACGCGACCAAGTGCATCGCAGTGAGTTGCTAGTCCTACCAGGGCTAGTTGACAAGGTGGTGATCGGGACAGACTATCTGGCAAAGGCTTAGTTGGAACTGAGGATTGGCAACGGAAACGATAACATTACAGGCGGGAGATCAGGAGGCGGTAACATGTACAACCATGGTGGTTGACTTGGATAGCACAGGTATTGAGGAAGACGTGAGAAGCGAACAAAGCAAGCCAGTGGAGACTACAGCAGATGTGGCGGTAAGAGCTTCCTAAAGTATGAGTTACAGATGTTCGAAGAGATGACCGGCGTGTCCAACGTTGCCACGCACAAGATAGTGGTGCGAGATGATCGACTGATCAAACAACGGTATTTTCCAAAGTACGCAAACATGCAAGATATCATAAATAAGGAGATCGACGAACTGATAGAGAAAGGTAGTTTCGAGCCATCCCACAGCTCACACAGCGCACCAATCGTTCTGGCCTGGAAGAAGAACGGCAAGGAGAGACTCTGCATCGACTATCGACAACTCAACGCTCGGTCAGTACCGGATACCTTTCCGCTAGCAATCTAGGCCTCAAGTATGGTTACTGGCAAATCGCGATGGAAGAAAATAGTAAGCAATTCACAGGACCACACGCCATTTCAACCACATGACATCATCATTACTAGTACCACATTGGAAGAGCACATAAGACATCTTAAAAAAGTTTTGCAGTGACTAAGGCAAGCAAATTTAAAAATTAACCCAGAGAAGTGCGAGTTTTCAGAAAAATTTTGAATTATTTAGGTCACGTCGTCAGTGAAGAGTGAATACATACGCACCCTGACAAAATTGCAGCTATCAAAGAGCTTAGCCCACCACATTACATACGAGAGTTACGACGGTTTGTGGGAGTAGTTCCGTGGTATCGGAGATTCGTACGCGATTTCCCGCGAATTGCTCATCCACTGCCGTCAATGCTGAAGAAGGGAAGTAAATGGAAATGGTCCTCAGAACAACAGGCATCATTTGATGTATTTAAGAATGCGGTCATACAGGCACCGTTCTTAGCCTGTCCAGATTTCACAAAGCGTTTTATACTACAGATGGATGCCAGCGACTTTGGCCTCGGTGCAGTTCTCACTCAGGGATTAGACAATGAGGAGCTAGTGATAACATGCGCGAGCCGCCGGCTAAATAAAGCCGACGGCGGCCGCCGTGGTGTGAGCCCTGGTACAGGTAACATCAAAAGTGATTTGAAAAAAGTTTTTTCAAAACGGGGTCGCCCCTCGGCAGTGGTTTGGCAAACTCTCCGAGTGTATTTCTGCCATGACAGGCTTCTCAGCAAAAAATTCGTCTGCTTTGTAGATGCCGTTCGGAGTCGGCAAAAAACTGTAGGTCCCACCAATTTGTAGGGAAAATTCAAATCGGCACACCACAAATTGGAAGAGAAGCTTGGCGCAAAAATCTCTTAGGAGGTTTATGATGATACACCTGTTGTATATCGCGCCATAGAGAGGGAAACTATTCACCGGTGGAGAAAGAGTACCTAGCCATAGTTTGGGCAATCAGAAAGATGCGACCATACTTGTAGGGATAGAGTTGAACGCTATCGAAAGTCCGTCAGGTAGGATAGCTAGATGGGCACTCGAGCGGCAGCAGTAACGTGGTGGCAGACGCGCTTTCGAAGTTAGGAAGTATTACGACACAGGAAGATGTTATTGCTTGCAAATGGTTTTCGTTTCAGAGCAAGGGCAAAGCAAGAGATAGAAAGCGGCACGGAAAAAATAGAGTGAGGAGGACGAGGGCGAGCCTCGTGGCGGTAACTCTCATAGCGGCAGGTGAGGGGAGATTGTTAGGACCCAAAACCACCAGTTCTGGAGCCCACACATTACGCACACATAACGTGCATATTTCAGTAAATACACATACACATTTATTTGTATTTTGAAATGATATTATATGCCAATTGAATTTTCACGGTATACATTTATGATTTGAGAACAATAAGCCTTTTAATTGTCCGTTTTAATTTCAATTTAGTAAGCACAAATATTTTGTTAGCACGATAGCTATATTTTTTGCTCACAATATTTAGTTTCGCTGTCTCTTTAGCACGAGAGATTAAAATTATGCTTTACAATATATGAAGCAATGCAGCACAATAAAATATTTTATTTAACTAGCACAACAAACGTAAATGGAAGTTTATCCATGTGCCTTGCACCATAACTTTGACGAGACTACTAAAACTAATTTCAATTATACTTTTTATGTCATACAAATTCTTAATATATGTAATTACTTATATTTAAAAGAAATGTAAAAAGCAACAATTTGCATTGGTACAGGAATATCACCTGATTTAACGGCAACGTACATAATATAAACAAGTTATTTTAGCAAATAAAATGCCAACAACTCGGTAAAAATGATATTTGGCCATTTTTACTGCGGCTTCCCATAAACCGCCGAAGTGAGGAGAGCGAGGGGGTATGAACTTCCATTCAATTCCATCGTTGGCACACTGCTCATGAATCGCTTTCGAATGCTCTTGACTGAAGAATAGTTTTTTCAGGTCCGATAGCTCATTTTTAGCTCCAACAAAATTAGTAGCGTTGTCCGACCATATGATTTGCGGTGTACCACGTGTACAAATAAATCTCTTTAGGGCTGCGAGGAATGATGAGGTTGCCAAATCTTTTACCAGCTCCATGTGAACGGCCTTGGTTGAAAAACAAATGAATATGGAAATGTAGCATTTTATTGGAGCTCGATTTCGTACATCAGATTTGTAGAAGAACGGTCCACAAAAGTCAACTCCAGTGATTAAAAATGCTCGATTGCATTGCACTCTTGCGGCTGGTAAACTTCCCATTATATGTTCCATAAGTTTAGGTTTAGTATGAAAACAACGAACGCATTTGTTAATAACTTGACTTACGGTTTTACGTCCGCCAATAGGCCAATACTGAAGACGAATAGATGCTAATAACGATTGTGGCCCAGCATGCAGTAGTTTTCTATGGAAGTTGTTGATGATTGCGTCAGTTACAGGATGCCGTTTCGGCAAGATAATTGGGTGTTTCGATGAAAAATCCAAAGTCGAATTTTGAAGCCTTCCGCCGACTCTAAGTAATCCATGATTGTCGAGAAAGGGATTCAGTGAACGAATTTCTGACGAAGTCTTTACTGCCTTTCCAGCCTCGATAGCTTTATATTCTTCTAGAAGATGCGTCCTCTGAATCATTCGAATAAGTAAAAAAGTGCCTTGTTGTAATTCCACTGTAGTGAGTAATCCAGTCGCTCTTGCTTTAGATGGCCTAGAAAACCGATAAATGTATGCATATACTCTCTGTAATTTTTCAAATGAGTTAGCAAATTTGCAATTTAATGAAATATCAGATGTAGTAGTAAATACAAACGCTTTCTTTCGAGATTCTGGTAAATTCTTCATTGGTAGAAACGGAGACTTTGGCCAATTTTGTTGACCATCACTAAGATACGATGGGCCGAACTTCCACAAGGGCATATCTAAAAGTTCCTTCGGGCTAGCACCTCTGGAGAGGATATCAGCTGGATTGGAGTGGGTCGGAACGTAATTCCAACTCATGCCTTTGGTTAGCGTTTGAATTGTATTAATACGGTTTGCGACGAAAACATTAAAGTTGGCGGGTTCATTTCGCAGCCACGATAGAACTATTGTTGAGTCAGACCAACAAAATAATTTTGTTCCATTGAAATGCGTTGCATCGACGACTTTCGATACCAATTCGGCTAACAATAAAGCACCAGAAAGCTCAAGCTTCGGTATAGTGAGCGTTTTAAGGGGCGCTACACGGGATTTAGAACAGAGAAGATTGGTTCGAATAATTCCATCTATTTCAGCTCGTATGTATATGCATGCACCATAAGCAGCAGCACTCGCATCGCAAAATCCATGTATTTGTATGTCAGCCTCTGGTATGAGTAGATATCTATCGAAACTAAAACGAGTAACTAGATTGTATTGATTGCATATTTCTATCCATTCTGTTTGTATTGCCTGAGATGGACTCTCGTCCCAATGCAACTTCTCTTTCCACAGATTTTGCAAGAATATTTTGGCTTTGGCCACGACAGGCCCAATCAAACCAAGTGGATCATAGAGTCTAGCAACAGCTGAAAGAATTGTACGTTTAGTTACTTTGCTTGGGGTCGCAAAAGGCGAAAAAGAAAAAATTAAAAAGTCCAAATTTGGATCCCATACCAAACCAAGTGTTTTTGTTATACTTGTACCATCGTCAAACGTAAGGAATTCTTGCCTGTCATTAGCAGCCACCTCAGCTAAAATAAAATTATTATTTGAGCACCATTTTCTCAAGTGAAAGTTTCCAAGCGACAGTAATTTTCTGGTTTGGTTTAGCATCTCTTTAGCATCATCCACGGAATTAGCGCCGGCAATCATATCATCTACATAAAACCCATTTTGTATTGTCTCTGCTCCAACTGGATAGATGCGAGCTTCATCACGAGCAAGCTGCTGCATTGAGCGAATGGCTAGAAAGGACGCTGGTTTGGTTCCGTATGTAACAGTATCTAATTTAAAAATACGAAAATTTTCATTAGGGTTATCTCTCCAAACTATACATTGAAGAAAATTATCAGGATACGACATTCTTACGCATCGATACATTTTACAAATGTCGGCAGTAAGAGCAAATTTAAAAGTTCGAAATCTAAGTAAAATATCGAAAAGTTGAGGTTGAATTGTTGGTCCTTTCATCAAAATTGAATTTAGGGATAGTCCATTACTAGTTGGAGCTGAGCCATCAAACACCACGCGTAATTTTGTTGTTGTGCTATCAGCCTTAAAAACACAGTGATGTGGTAAAAAATGCATTTGGATTTGATTTGGTTTATTTTCGACGACAGACATGTGATTCAAATCCAAGTACTCCTTTATAAATGATGAATATTGTTGCTTAAGTTCAGCATTATGCTGGAACCTTTTTTCCAGCGACTTGAAGCGATTTATGGCTTGCTCGTACGATTCTCCTAACTCGCATGAAGGGGATTTGGTTGGCAAGCTAACAGAAAACTCACCAGTTTCTAAACGCCTGTAATTTTCTGTGAAATGCCTTTCACATAAATCTTCCTCTATTGTAGTTGTTGGAGCAGATGGATTACAGTTATCTATGGTCCAAAACCTTTCCACTAAATTATTTAATTCTGTATCGGTGTCGTTTTCTGGACCCATATCGATGGCGGCCAAGCAAGATAAGTTTAAAGCATTGTATGTGGTGGCGCCTGATGCAACCCACCCTAACTTTGTTTTTTGCAGTAGTGGTAAATTTTCACCCAAGCGTATCTGACCGACGCAGAGTAAATCGAAAAAGAGACTAGCTCCAATGAGCATGTCAATGCGCTGTGGCTCAAAAAATAGTGGGTCAGCAAGGCGAATGTTTGAAGGTATCTTCCAATCAACATCTTTCAACGAGCGACTTGGTTGGATATCAGTTATGGTGGATGTAACGACAGCCGTCAACTTGGCTGTGTACTCTGTTATACGAGAATGCAGATCTAAATCAACTATATGATTAGCGACGAAATCATTTTGGCCTATACCAGAAATGAACTGTGAGGATTTTGTTTTCTTAATTTGCAACTGGTTAACTAGTCTATTAGTTACGAAGTTGAGTTGTGACGCAGAATCTAAAAGAGCTCGACACGGAATTAAAGAGCCAGATTTATTCTTTATGTATATAACGGCGGTTGCTAAGAGAACGAAATCTCTGTCCGCAACGCTAAGTTCAGCTGCAGAACTAACGAGTGCCGAAGCTGGAGGAACAAAAGTGGAGGATGAATAGTAGGCGCTATTAGCACTATTTGGTGCATTTACTAAATGTGATGATGATGATGGTTTAGAAAGCGCCTGAGCTTGGGACGAGTTTTGGACGGAAATGGTACCTTGGTGTAGCAAACTATGGTGCTTCGATGAGCAATGTCTACAGTGACCGGATTTGCATTCCTTAACGGAATGGCCTCCTCGAAGACAATTTAGGCAGAGTTGCAGCCTTTTCGCTTCTCTATAGCGCATTAATGGCGAAATTGTAAGAAATCGCTCACATTGTGGAATTTTATGTTCACTGGAACTGCATAATTTGCAGCCAGCCACTGCGGAAGTTAGTAGGACCTTTTTATTGTTATTATTATAGGACAATTTCTTTCCTACCTGTTTTTCCGTAGATACAAATGCGTTTTCGACATTCTCCAATCGTTGACAACGCTGCTCCAAAAATGTAGCCATTGAATTCCACGTTGGTATTTCATTCGCAGGTGCTTGTTCTTCCCATTTGGAACGAGATTTAATGTCCAGCTTATTTGACACGAGTTGAATAAGTAAGCAATCTGCGATTTGCTCCTTTGTACCCATTGTTTGTAGCGCGCGCAAGTGAGCATTTACTGCGTCGCTAAGTTCACGAAGTTTGGCAACCTTATCACCCTCTACCTTTTTGAGCTGAACGATGTCTCTGATATGAGCCTGGAAATTCAAACGTTTATTATCAAATCTAGATTTTAATAAGACAAGAGCTTTATCGTAATTTTGTTCCGATATTTCCAACGATCGAATCGTGTCCAACGCTGCGTCGCGTAGACTCGATCGAAGGTGCTGACATTTTTCGATCCTAGTCAAATCTACATCTTGATGAACAACGGTGTTGAACATCGAAAAGAAATCTGGCCAATCGACATAGTTACCGCTAAATTTGGGGATTTGTAGGATGGGTAGCTTTTGCTTCGGTTGAGTTACGATGAACGATGGTTGTTCTCCAGATGGCCGTGTTGTAGAGCTGTGCGCTTCTGAGCTTCGTAGAGTGTGCATCTGCCGAGTCAGCTTGGTTTTTACCTCAATGTAGTTATTGGTGAATTCTGCTAAAACGTCAATTTCGCCGTCATCAAGTTGTCTGTGCATACTATCGAACCGTTTTTCCAGGCGGTCCACTTGCTCGATGCGTACCTCCACTGCAGCCTCATCGAATGTTTGTATAGCCTCCATCGATGATGCGTCGTTAATTTTAACAATTTGTTGAACCATTGCCTCTAGCTTCTTCTTATGATCAGCTTGGTCTACCGTTTTAGGTGGTGCCATTTCAATGTAATTTAAGTTTTTACCGAAATAAACGAAACGAAAATTTATTTATTTATTTATTTTGACTACCGAAATAAACGAGGCGTTTAAATAGCAAGATGCTTATTTTATACGCGACTTTTTCAACTTAAACTTTTTACAAAAACTACCGATTCCGCGATCACGTCGGGGTCACCAATGATTTGAGAACAATAAGCCTTTTTATTGTCCGTTTTAATTTCAATTTAGTAAGCACAAATATTTTGTTAGCACGATAGCTATATTTTTTGCTCACAATATTTAGTTTCGTTGTCTCTTTAGCACGAGAGATTAAAATTATGCTTTACAATATATGAAGCAATGCAGCACAATAAAATATTTTATTTAACTAGCACAACAAACGTAAATGGAAGTTTATCCATGTGCCTTGCACCATAACTTTGACGAGACTACTAAAACTAAATTTAATTATACTTTTTATGTCATACAAATTCTTAATATATGTAATTACTTATATTTAAAAGAAATGTAAAAAGCAACAATTTGCATTGGTACAGGAATATCACCTGATTTAACGGCAACGTACATAATATAAACAAGTTATTTTAGCAAATATATGAAGTACAGCTACCGACAGACAGCAGTACTGCACGTCAGCTGCTTTAATGCTGCCATATGTACATATGTATGTGACTTTGTGTGTATAGTGAAGTTTCTCTGCATAGCTTGCAGTAAGCATTGGTGGGATGGCAGAATCAAAGCAAGCGACGGCTATGCATTTATGTATAGCAATATGTATATGCATATGTACGCTGAAACTTGCAAACGGCAAATGGTAAAATAGCATTGATGATAAATTAATACTGCGGTCAGTATTCGAACATATATAGTAAAAAGTAGTAATAAGAATTTAGTGCCATACTACTAAATATGTATAATGCGCTTATGACTAAACAATTTATATTAAAAAATATTTTCTCGGATGCCCTAATGTACACTTTAACATTTTAGGCGTAGTACATACATACATATTAATGCACTAGGCATACTATGTTGGTCGCTAACAATGCACAAACAACAATATTTTCGGCCTGTTACCAAAAGTTCATCAACTCCGATATGAAAACATACAAATTTGCATATAAGCATACAGCCGATCGTACACGCAATGCAAGCGGACATCGCACAAAGCAGAGGCGAAGAATGCATTGTTACAGAGAATGACAATGATATAGAGACCCAGCCAAAAATGCCTAACGCATTCACAAACACAAAAGCAAATTCTTCTGCTGTCACCCAACACTATTGAAGCAAAAATATAGTCTCGCTGCATGCCAAAATGAGATGGGAATATATTATTGTGGACATAGTTGTCAATTAGTATATTGTATGCGTTCCCACTCATTGTTGTTTCTTATATTGCCAACTTAAAGAAGAATTTTGTGCCACTGCTCATTGGCAGCATTGCCATATGTATTCGGTTATGTAACGAGTTGAATCTCGTGGTACTTCTTTAGACAATGTGTATTCGGTTATGTAACGAGTTGAAACTTGTGGTACTCCTTTACACAATACGTCAGCTTCTAAAAATGCATTTAAAGTTCGGGAGAGTTGTCAAAACACGAGTTGCGGTTCAAAAAAGTATAATCCACAGGCAGGAAAGTAGTATATGTATTTGCTCTTTTTAAATTTATAAAATTGTTCGGTGCAGAAATATTCTAGATTGTGTAACTTTAATCAAATTTTCAATAAAAAATAAGTAGCATTTTCGATAAAAAGTCTGATTTTGTTGCATGAGTTCGATAAAGAACAAATTAAATTATACTATACATACTTTAAATTAATCATTTGGTTAGTTTTTGACCTTTAAATTCGCATACGCAGATGTATAAGTACGGAAACGAATCTGCATTTTTCGACTCTTACCCGAAACTTGGTTATTCTATACGACCGCATCACCTGCTAATAACGAAAAATATCAGAAAAGGTATCAAGAGATGCGTTTTTAACTTGGTATCAATAATCCAAAGGCGAAAAAGGAATATTTTGTTTCAGTAAAAAATTATTTAGGAAATAAATATGCAATCGAATTTTCGAGTACGGATTATTGATGCAGAGATCAAAACGCGTCATCTGATAAAATTCCCGATATTTAAGGACATGTATTACCTTACCTATGGTCGAATGGATTTAACCAAATCCTTAACATTAGATTCACATCAAATCCGGTTACTTTTAAAGATCTTTAGGCTTACCCGTATTGAAGTTAAAAGTTGCGTCACTATTATTTATTGTGTATACGTGAAAATTTTTATGCGAATTGTGTGGACGGACAACATAAATCTGCAAAATTGTACGAAGCAACTATTAAAACAGTTAAAAAACTACAGAAGTGGAGAAAAACGGCAAGTATTTTTATAAATATTGTATTTGGTGTTATAAATTGTATTGTGTGTGCAAAAATGAGATCCTTTCGAAAGGACCTAATGAAAGAAAAAAAAAGTTTTGAGGTTAGTGCGGCAAAATATAAAAGAATAGGAGAATTCGCCAGTGTAGCTGATGAAAGTGTCGACTCAGTTGTGAATAATGAGGAAAGTGTTGAAGTGGTTTCGTTATTCCCAGAGGCGGATGTGGATAACGACAATCTGTTCAGTGATAGGGAAGTGCTAAGTGAAAGTGTAGATCCCAACATAAATGTTGCCGCTGTAGCGCTTAAAAAGTGGGCAATAAGGAACAGTGTTTCACAAAATACTGTGACTGACTTGTTGGTCACTTTAAGATCCGTTGCTGATGTTGGCGTTAAGAATTTGCCCTTATGTGCTAAAACGCTACTCGGAACAGAAAAAGAAAAAGTTGAGGTTTATTCAATTCCGAGTGGTGAATTCATTTATGTTGGGATACAAACGCATTTTAACAAAAAATACTTTAATTTCCTCGAAGTAGATGAAGAAGTTAAAATCGATGTTGGCATTGATGGACTAAGATTGTTTAAAAGTTCGAACAAAGTTTTGTGGCCAATTTTAGGCGCAATCGTTGACTATCCCAAAGAAAGCCCCTTTGTAATAGCATGCTTTGCTGGGACTGAAAAGCCGTGGAACATCAATGACTTCATGAAAGATTTTTGCGAGGAAGTTAAATTATTAAGTGAAGTTGGCCTTAAAGTTGGTAAAAATGAGAAAATAATAAGGTTCAAAGTGCGTTTGTTTACTTGCGATTCACCTGCTCGGTCCTTTGTAACTAGCACTCTTTCTCATAATAGTAAATGCGGTTGTCCTAAGTGTACACAAGTGGGTCGATACATTCAAAGGCGAATAAGTTTTTCTAAAAAAGTTGAAGAATTGCGAACAGATTCCTCTTTTAAAAACAGGCTGGATGTGGGGCATCACAGCTTACCTTTTAGAGAACAGCCAAATATATTAGAAAATCACGGTTTCATGATGGTGTCACAATTCCCTCTTGATCCCATGCACCTCGTTGACTTAGGTGTTATGAAAAAACTTTTAAATTTACTAGTCAAGAAGGGAAATGTGACTAAAATGAATGAAAAACTTCAATCTGTTTCCACTTTTCTTCCTTCAGAATTCGGTAGAGTTTGTAGAAGTTTAGACGAGAGAAGCAATTGGAAATCGACAGAATTCAGACAGTTTCTTTTATATTCGGGAATATTTGTTCTAAAGGATTGTATAGATGAAGATTCGTATTACCATTTCCTCCTTTTACACGCGGGAATACGGCTACTTTCATGTGAAAAATCATACAAAGTTGAGGGAAATGTTGCGCAACAAATATTAGAAGAATTTGTTGACTTATTTGGCACTTTATATGGCGAGCAACTAATAAGCTTTAATATTCATGGGCTGTTACATTTGGTGGAATGTGCGAATCAATACGGACCCCTGGAGAACTTCTCAGCATACAAATTTGAGAATTACATGCAATACTTCAAAAAAAAAATTATTAAGAAACCTAATAAAGTTCTGCAACAAGTATATCTAAGGACCAAAGAAAGATCAGATCTTCCTCTAAAAAAAAATTTAAAAATCGGTGCTTTTGAAATTAACTTTAAAAAAGAGAAAGACTCATTTTGCTACAGTGCTAAAACTGGCCCTTTTAAAGTTGTATCCATAAATACAGAAGCAGGACAGGAAGTTGTGCTTGGATATAGTTTTCAAGAAGTTAAGAATTATTTTCAAGAACCAATAGAATCTTTGTCCGGTTTGGGAATACTTACAGCATCTAAATTTAACAATGAGCTAACTAAAATTTTCAAAACCGATATTCAGTATAAATATTTCTGCATTCCTTATCAAAGTAACTTTCTTTTAGTTTCAATTTTGCACAATCTTTTTCATGAATTTTCTATTTAAAGGTTTCTTAATGTTTTTTTTTAAGTTCAAGAGTAGTTTGTAGTAATATAGTTAGAATATTTACTAGTGATAGAAAATAAAATCTGCACCAATGTCTTGTATTTTTTTATAGGAAAATGGAACACCAAAGCGCAGAAAGCAACATTTTCGACGATTTGATATATCGGAGCGATGAATCTTTGGATCGATGCGAAACACCCAGAAGTAAATAATCCACTACTAAATAATTCACTACTTAACCTATTTCAACTAACTTCCTTTCAGCTGAACCAACTACATCTCGAAAGAGGAAGGTATTCCAGTTGCAAACAAAGTTCAACGACAGCGAGGACACGGAAGAAGACTCCACTAAAGGTATACAAGATTTGTTACTGTCTTTTATTAGTTTTGTTAATATTGATTCCAATTTATAGCAAACAACGGCATCCTGCAGGAAATTCTTTCAAACCAAAGGACTATTCTGCAACGGCTCGACGTACTGGAAAAGGCTGCTAATGAAAATGTAGATAAGTATAATAACTTGGTCATATAAAAATATGGTATCAATTTAATTTTTAATCAATATAATAAATTGATTAAAAATTAAATTAATTAAATTGTAACTCACTTTTAATAATGTAATTACAATTTACCATTTTCTACAATTACCCGCGTAATAATACCTTTTTTAACCTTTTCCAAATCAAAGATACTTTTTATTAGTGATTCTGTTTTTTAAACACATCAAAGATATCTCTTCACTTAGAACTTGACTCGTGGGCTAAGTGGAGAAGCTAATGAATCAAATTACCAATAAAAAGTATTTCTGATTTGAAATCACTCAAACCGGTTTCATACAATACCGGCTGGTGTCATACAGTCAGTCTCATAAATAAGTATACACCCCTTTTTGGCAGCTCTCACAATTTTTGGCTGCAGCAACAAATTTATTTTAACTAATTTCTTTTAAGACAGTTTCACTTGATCTAACACATTAACTTTAAATTATAGTTTAAACGTATGTGAAAAATTTGCAACATTTTGACGAATTTTCATGGAAATTTTCAAATTTTTTCTCAGAATTTTCAGAATTTTTTTGAGTATACAGATTTGTAGCCCGTTTAATTGCAGTATCATAAGGTGTAAGTCATAAGTCCTTGAGAAATTCTGCTGATTTTTGGCAACTTTTTTTCGGAAGAGCTTCACTGTCTTTTACCATATAAAAAAATTACGTTCATTGGAGGAAAAAAAAATTGCTGAAAATCCACTTACATTTAAAATATAATTTAAAGTTAATGTGTTAGATCAAGTGAAACTGTCTTAAAAGAAATTAGTTGAAATAAAATTGTTGCTGCAGCCAAAAATTGTGAGAGCTGCCAAAAAGGGGTGTATACTTATTTATGTGACTGACTGTATATGTATATATATTTTTGTATTGCGTATTAGGTACTTGAAAGATCTGCGGTAATGGCTCAAAACCAGTCTTTGCGGGAGTGCAAAGTCATTTTGACAAAGCTACAGCACTCTGTTGGCCGTCTAGTAGGTGATGTTGGAAACAGCCTTCAAATTGAAATTGCGGCTCTATTACCCATCCCAAGTATAGACACAGTAATGCATTTCGAAGAAAAGTTAAAGTTAGAAGAGTTTTCCAATGAAACGGTAGCTTTTTTTTAGTCTACCTTTTATTTGATTTATATATTGACAATTTTGAAATTTACAGAAATTATTTTTGTATAAATTGAAAGGGAGCAATTCTTCGATCGACGGGGTGTTCCGAAAAATTTTATCTGACGACGTGATAATTTTATTTAATTTCGATGGCAGAAATACAAAAAAAGCGCTCAATAAGCTGGTTCTTGTGAACGAAATTCTTTTTGGTATTTTCAGTTATTGAAGTTCATGTCGTCGGCTTACAGTGCAAGGTTGCTGAGTCAGTATTAACTTTTTGTAGTAATTTTTGTTTTAATTTCAAGCCGTGACTTCTTTAAAATGTCTTTTGTCTGGTATATTAAACTTATTTCCATAACGCTGGCCGGTCTACACTCTAAGCCGATGATATGTTCCTTAAATCTAAAACTTTCGTTCAAAAAGCCATAAAATCTTCATATTTTAAATAATTATAATAATAATAAAAGTAATCTGTATACGAACTTTCCTAATTTTATTCTTTCTTATATTCCTGTAGATGTATTTCAATCGGAAGGACGACCTACCTTTGATGCAACGCTCCGGAAGTGTATTGACCTGAGTCACAACAGGTGGCGCCAGAAAAAATGTTGCCTTAGCCGCGCAGAAAGCAAACCGTGAGACGCACGTTCCTTAGTTATAGTTAGTTAGTGGCTAATAATAATAACTTAATTATTGAACGTTTAATTGCTATATTTTACTAGAAATACATAAATATGGCGGCCGCCGTGGTGTGAAGGTAGTGTTGCCGGCCTATCACACCGAAGGTCCATGGTTCGAGCCCTGGTACAGGTAACATCAAAAGTGATTTGAAAAAAGTTTTTCAAAACGGGGTCGCCCCTCGGCAGTGGTTTGGCAAACTCTCCGAGTGTATTTCTGCCATGACAGGCTTCTCAGCAAAAATTCGTCTCCTTTGTAGATGCCGTTCGGAGTCGGCAAAAAACTGTAGGTCCCACCAATTTGTAGGGAAAATTCAAATCGGCATACCACAAATTGGAAGAGAAGCTTGGCGCAAAAATCTCTTAGGAGGTTTATGATGATATACCTGTTGTATATCGCGCCATAGAGAGAGACATAAATAAATAAATTTAAAGTATAATTTTTTAACCATTTTAACTTTGAAAACTCTTTTAAAATAAAGTTTTGTTATCACTAGTACTTCTTTAAATTTTCATAACTTCAACATTGTTAATTAATTGTAATAATTATAAAAAAAATTTAAAAGATTTATTTTGCTTATGATAATTTATATAATTAACTGTTACTAATGCGCCTTGAATGTTTTCTTGAACTAACTTTCTTTTATTAAAGTAGAACTTACATTTAATGAACCCCGTGTAATAATGAATTACATTCTAAATTTTTAGTTTATCACTTATTACTAACCGCACCTAATTAAAATGTTCTTTAAATATTAAACTATAATAATAACTGTTTAATTATGAATATAATAAGATGCTGCCAATTTAATCTCCCCACTAATTAGTTTAATTAAATTATATGTTGTTTTTTAAGATCTTTTTCATTTGTACACATGCACAATTTTAAAACTAACCTAATTTACTTATGTTTAATACAGTGGCGGACATAAGTATGACTATAAATTTTGTTTATAAATTTTAGTATAATACTGTGTTAATCTTAAGGTCGTTACACACTTTTCTTTCATACAAAAAATTATTATTATATTATACCTTGGTACATATCTTATATGTATATATTTTGTTAAAACATGGAAAACCACTGTATGTACACTATGACCGCCGCTGTAGATAGTAAAACTTTAAAACTTAATGCTGTAATGTGTAAATAAATCTTTTCTTTAATTCACTTCCAAACTATAATGTAAATAATATTTTTTTATACTAATGCACCTACATTTATTTATTTTTCTCGTAATATTTTAATATAATTGTTATGTATACAGATAAATAGAAAATGTATACCAAATTAAGAATTGTTTTTCAATAAAATTCAGTGTTTTACTGATTTTTGAATTTAACTGTTTTGTATTTTATTATATATGCATTGGGAATATGCGATAAGTATAACAGCTATATAATACGTTATTTATGCCATAGCGATAACGCATAGTTGTACCGGATTTTTTTACGCTATATAACATGTTATTTATGCCATAGCGATAACACATATTTGTACCGGATTTTCTTTCGCTATATAATACGTTATTTGTGCAATAGCGATAACGCATAGCTTTACGTGATTTTTTTCCGTTATATAACATGTTATATATTCCATATTAATAGCAGATTGAAAAGAGAAAGCTATATGAAAACCTTATGGCAAATCAAACTGCGAATAAAAGAGAAGGCTTGTGCACACGTATAGTAAAGTATATGTGAGGATTTGTCACTCGGCTTGTACAAACTGATGGAAAGTTTTTGAATTCCTCACGCATACTTTTTGTAGTACTACGGGTGGTTTAATGCATTATATAACAGATAGTGTTCTAGCTGGGAGAAGGTCCTTGAACGAATTTCGTGTGAAGCAGTAGACCATCAATAGCAGAATTCTTGTGCTTACATAGAGAACTAGCACAAACAACAGAATTCTTGTGCTAACATAGGGGATGGTTACATTTTACAGACGGCGAAATTATGGTTCATTATGTATATTTTATTATAATTATATTTGAAAATTATGTCCTTTGATATATACAAATTGGCAATAAATATATGTGTAGGTACATTTATCGTATAAAACTTTAATTGGTTGAAAGTTTTTATTTGGGAAATATCTATCCACTTCTGTGTCTATATAGGAATGCTTCTACCATTGCATTGCATGCGTATAAATATATGGAATACTTCATAAAAGAGCTTTTATGTATTTACATAATTTAAAGGTAGCCAATTAATCCCACATTTAAAGCTTTTGGCAGCAGGATAATTTCTGCTAGCATTTGAGCAGTGAATGTCATTTCCTCGTACTTTTACTTTGTTTTAGTTCCTCAATAACCCTATATCTCTCCGATAAACCACAACATATTAGTTTTAGTTTGTATAGTAGATGCCAAATTTGGTAAATAACTCAACATATCGTACTACGCATGAATACTTAAAAAGTGCATTCATCCCACTGCAAGTGCATTATCCTAAAATACAAACTCCTCAAATACACACAAAAAAATTCAATAAGTGAAATAAATATTGTACAACCGATGAATAGGGTAACTGCACTAGTTTCCGGACAGCGCTAGTGTCCGGACACTATGTCAATGTTTTGGGATTAATAGACAAATAACTAACAAAGAGCCTCAAATAACAACAAAAAAGGGAATGTACATGTTTTTTGAGTGTACGTGGAAAGTTTAAGTTGAATCAAAAGCATAGTTGAAAAGTTACGTGTAATTTTAATGTTAGAAATCTGAGCATGCGTCAAAATTGAAGGTTTTGTAAAAAAAAAAAATAGTGAGAGCATTTTGAAAAGTAAGGGCCAAGTATTTATTAACATATTACAACAAAAGTTGATAGTATTTGTTTAAAATATAATAAACTTTCATTTTATAAATAAACAAGAAATTTACTTAAATTTTCAGCCTACATTATTACTGTCCGGATACCAGAATCATAATTTGAGATGATTTTCAGTTTCCGGACAGGCCGTCGACGAAAATTACGAATTACCATTTTAATGCTCCTAAATGATAGTTTATTATATTATAAATGCATTACAAAAAGAAAAACATATTTTTCTCCTATGTTTTCAGTCTTCGGACACGTTTTTTTCAAGTACAAATATAGCTGTCCGGATAGTGAGAAAATAAGTTTCAATGTCCGGACAGTTAGCATTTTGTACAAACTTTGTTGTTTTTATCGATATTATTATTTAAAGAATGAATGCACACTTTTACCTCAGCCCTTCGATGTTGCAATATAGCAACACAAATGAATTATTGGCGAGTTTACATTAAGTAAAGCCTAAAAGATACAAGGTGGCGCAAAAGTAAGCTTCCGATGTTCAGCATATCGGTTGTGGCACGTGCAGTGTGTGCTGTTGCACCGTCTTGTTGGAACCACATGTTTTCCAATCCCAATTCATCAAGTTGCGGCAAAAAGAACTCGTTGATCATTGCTCTGTAGCGCTCACCATTCACAGTAACCGTTTGGCCCCGACCGATTATTGGTCAAATAAATAGTCAGCAATATTCCGCGTTCTGGAGCAGTGTAGCGTAACATTGTTTATTAACGTGTATTTCGCATGTGTTTACTACACAAATGTCAAAACAGAACTGACTTTAGGGGCCAATCGCAAAATTTATAGCATTTTCTTATAGGAGGATTACTTTTGCGCAGTAACCGTTTTTCACCGACCGATTATTGGTCAAATAAATAGTCAGCAATATTCCGCGTTCTGGAGCAGTGTAGCGTAACATTGTTTATTAACGTGTATTTCGCATGTGTTTACTACACAAATGTCAAAACAGAACTGACTTTAGGGGCCAATCGCAAAATTTATAGCATTTTCTGATAGGAGGATTACTTTTGCGCCACCTTGTATATTCCAATTGGTAATAGATTTTTTGTAAATACTCCTAATCTATTTTTGCCTTGCAAAGAAACTACAAAACTTATCATGAATGGCCGTAGAAATATTTACATTCATACGAGCATTTACGCACGCTTATATGCATAAAATATTATCAACACAACCACAAAGTCACATTTCATATTTCTTTATTCAGTCTATGATTTACAGAAATCTTACCGACTAGAGTAAGCATCATTGCTTTAAAAGAGTGTAGGTTTTTCTAAACAAATTAACTTAAAACTATTTAGCTTGAAACCAATTAACTTAACA
The DNA here is from genome assembly GCA_949987695.1 of Merzomyia westermanni. NCBI lineage: Eukaryota > Metazoa > Arthropoda > Insecta > Diptera > Tephritidae > Merzomyia > Merzomyia westermanni. The sequence goes on along the minus strand of OX465292.1, from coordinate 2,052,999 downwards.
CAGAAATTAACAAATTTTTTAAATAAAAACGAGATACTGAGAAATCAATGCACGGATTATAACAACTAGAGCACGTGTTATTGGCCCATTCAACGCTTAGTTTCACTTAAACCGTTCAATAGCAAACATACTGTGCTGACGCAAGTTCCATTCTGGCACATAAAAGTTCAAAGACTCTAAAAGAACTGGACAATCGATATTTCCATTAACAATATCATAAATGAAAAGAATTGCCGAGATTACCCTTCTATTCTCTAACGTATCGAGATTAATTAACTTACACCTAGAGACATAAGAGGGAAGTGGCATGTCAAAATTTATTTCAGATAAAGAAAGTTTCATAAATATCCGTTGTACTCGTTCAACCCTCTTATTATGCAGCTCATAATATGGATTCCACATTATTGATCCATATTCAAGCCTTGAACGAACAAAGGTATTGTACAGTAATTTTTTGGTACATGGGTCCTTGAGTTCAGATCCATTTCTCTTAATTAAGGCCAATAACGCATATGCCTTGGGAATAATAAAATTGAGGTGTTCGGTGAAAGTAAAAGAGGACTCAAATACAATACCTAAATCCCGTATTTTATTGACTCTACCTAGAGGCTTACCTGAGACGTAATAAGTGGAAATCTGTTTATTACATAATTTTGAGTATGTAGCACAATAACATTTTTCAGCATTGAGCGTTAACTTATTTTTATAACACCACTCATTAAAATTATTTAATGAAGTATGAGAACATCTGTCTCACTCTTAATTTTATAAAAGATTTTCAAGTCATCAGCATACAGAAGATAACTGCATTGGCTAAAACAAGTACTTACATCATTAATAAAGAAGATAAAGAAAAGCGGATCAAGAATGCTACCTTGGGGCACACCAGAGGTTGCCACGTAGGGGAATGACCTTACATTGTCTAAAACAACAAAGTTAACTCTGTTGCACAAGTAGGATGTTATCCATTGTAAAAATTTGCATGAAAACCCCAGTTTTTGTAATTTAGCTAATAGAGCTCTGTGGGATACTCTATCAAAAGCTTTAGATATGTCGGCATAGACGCAGCCGACTTGGCAACCTTCCGTGAATGACGAGATGCAAAAATTAGAAAATACCACAAGGTTAGAAATAGTGGATCGTCCAGGAACGAGGCCATGCTGATTTGGACAAATAAAACGTTTTACCATGAATGATAATTTAGTCATTACTGCCTTCTCAAAAAGTTTAGAAATAACAGGAATCTTCGATATTGGACGGTAATTTGAAACATTATTTTTATTACCACTTTTATGAATAGGTTGAATAAAAGTGGTTTTCCATTCATTTAAAAAAATTCCCGACGCTAAGGATAAGTTGAATATATGCAGCAGAGGTTCGGAAACAGAATTTATACATTGCTTTAGAAAATAAGATGAAAACTGTTGATAATCACATATTTTTGAGTTTTTTATAGACTGAATACTTAACATTATGTCATCAATGTCAAGGAGCAACGAAGACAAGTTAAAGCAAGACGGGATATTGTTTAACATATCTCGTTCCAAGAATCATCAGAAGAAAAGTTTGCTTTAAAAAATTCAGCGAAAAAGTTAGCGGACTCCCTGGTTGATGATGAATTCTTGTCTTGGTATGACACAGATGACGGAATAGTTGAGGCCGATTGCTTGGAACGAATGAAGTTCAAAAATGATTTAGGATTCGATTTAATATTGTTTTCAAAAGCTAAGGATATATCGACTATATAGGAACTTATCCAGGCAGTTGAATTCCTTGACATATCTCAGATATTCTAATTTGAGTTGAGGGCATCCCGACTTCTTGAAAAGCTTATGATATTTATTGCGTAAATTCTTAAGTCTTTTTAGACCTCTAGTATACCAAGGCAACTTGTACACCCTTGTTGAGAAACGAGGGATGTTACTATTTGCAATTTCAATAATATTGCAGTAATGTAATTTATGAAATACAGTGCAAAGGAAATGACAAAGAAAACTGCAACAAAGTCTGCATAGGGACAACAAAGCGTTCATTAGGTACGAGAATAGCTGAACACGAAGCCGACATCAAAAAGGAAAAACAAAGCACAGCATTGTCACACCACGCAATAGAAAACAATCACACAGCTGACTTTGCAAACACAAAAATAATAGACAACGAAAGAAGAGAAAGAACACGTTACACTTTAGAGAACCTAAGAATATTACAAAAAGGGCCAAATACAATAAACAAAAAAGAAGATACTGACAATATTGCCGCTTCTTATCTATTATGCTTATAGCTTATCTTTAGTATGACAAGTTTACCGCACACAAACGGTATCGAATTTTAAATTTTAAATGTTTTTTAAAGTTTTTTGTATTTATAGTATAGTTTAGTTTACCGGTTTTAGTACATAATTTCCATTTTTATGTAAGTAATTAATTACGCAATCCATGTTCACGTCGCAATATTTTCAAAGTGTTAAAATTTATATCTACTTTTGTTCTTTGTTTAAATAAAAATAGCGTCACTCCCCTGAAGATGCCAAGGAAAATTGGCGAAACGTCGGGATGTAAGGTGGAATAAAACTTTGTTTTATTTGCACTAAAAAATTGCAGATCTGCTCAGCTTAAAATGTATACATAAAAGTAATCAAAGAGATCGGAAGAAAATCTTATATTCATTTCTTACGGAAAGCCCACCGGAAACCATTTTTATAATAAATACTTAATTCTAAAACAACAACACCTCACCATGAAGAACTACTACAATCACATGAAATATAAATACGGTGAACATATTTGCATGAATTTGAAACACTTCAGTAAACAGAAAATTTAATTGTCCAAACAAACAGAACAACTAAAATTTTTGTTGGAATGCAAAAGATATGCGATAATACCGAACCATTTATCCAACCGTATAAAAAGCACAATAGTCGACACAACATCGGATAAAGTAAAACAACAAATAGAAAAAACCAAATACAATTTCTTTTTAAAAATACTTAACATTGAAATAACACAAACAAATAGAAACATAAAAACCACCAAAGATTCGATATACCACGCACAACAACAAATTCGTAACTCTCTAAGTGAAGAAGAATTGAATGCAACCATAATGAAACAAAACTGTCTTAGCAAAAAGATCGCACAAGAGAAAGCCACCGTACAGCCCTCTAAGTTAGAGAAGCTCAAAAACGAGCAAATACGAAAATTGGGAATCAACACTAACAACGAATGGTTTGTCAACACAACAGACATAGAATTTCCCGAAGACGTGAAGTGGTTGTTGTCCTGTTCAAACGCAACATCAAGCACAATTCCGTAGAAAAGTATGTATTACAAACATACAAAAACGCAAAAAACTTCTTGAGAAACCACAGAGACGACATAATCGTGGCAGATGCTGACAAGGGTAATCAAACAGTTGTTCTATACAAAGAGGAATACAACATGAAAATTGACCAGCTACTAGGAGACAAGAACACTTACAAAGCAATAAGAGCCGATCCAACAACCACACTACAAAGAAAAAACAACAACATGATACTTGAGCTTTACAAAGGGAAATACATAAGTCTAATAGAGAAACTGCAATTAACCAACACATCAGCAACAGCACCTCGTTTATATGGTCTCCCCAAAATCCACAAGCCCGAACGTCCTTTACGTCCTATCGTCTCGTCCATCAATGTTCCATGTTACCACTTGTCCAAATTCATAGGAAATATTCTGAACTCCGTAATTTCTTCAGAATACAACATAAAAAACTCATTTGACTTAAAAGAAAGATTTCAAAATGTAAATATATGTAATGATGAATTGTTAGTGTCGTTTGATGTCATCTCCCTCTTCACCAACATACCAACAAATGTAGCTTCCAAAATTATAATGCAAAAATGGGATGAAATAAAAGAAAACACAAATATACCGAAAAGCAAATTTCACAACATTCTACAATTCTGCCTTAAGGACAACAACTACTTCATCCACAACAACAAAGTGTATACCCAAACCTATGGAATGCCCATGGGCAACCCCCTTTCCCCAACTATCGCCGATATAGTCATGGATGACGTACTTAATCACATCTTTATGGAACTAGAACAACAACATAACATACACATTAAATTCCTTGCAAAATATGTAGATGATATTTTTGCCATTATTGCCCGAAAAGATGCAAATATAATACTAGATGTTTTTAACAGCTATCATAATCGACTCAAGTTCACCATCGAAAAAGAAGAAAACAGCAATATCCCCTTTTTGGACACTCGCATACACAGATCCGACGAAAAACTAATATTGGACTGGTACTCAACACCAACTGCTTCTGGGCGCCTCATAAACTTCTTTTCTTCACAACCGTTTAAATACAAAATAAATACTGCCAAGAACTTTATACACAAAGTATTATCGATCAGCCACCCACAATTTCATGACGCCAATGTTAGAAAAATAAAAACGACGCTTAAAAAGAATAATTTTCCGGACCATTTGATAGCAAGTTTGATCGCACAAAAACAAAATAACACAAATAATAAACATACCCAAAAAACACAAAATAACCAAACAAAGCGATATTTCAGTGTCACATACGTTCCCAGGCTCACAGAAAACTTTGCACACGAATTTACCAAAACACACAACACTACACTAGCATACAAATCAAATTGCACCCTGGCAACGTGCTTTACAAAAACAAAAACTCCAATAGATCCCCAACAATGCAGTAATGTAATTTATGAAATACAGTGCAAAGGAAATGACAAAGAAAACTGCAACAAAGGGTTCATTAGGTACGAGAATAGCTGAACACGAAGCCGACATCAAAAAGCAAAAACAAAGCACATCATTGTCACAGCACGCAATAGAAAACAATCACACAGCTGACTTTGCAAACACAAAAATAATAGACAACGAAAGAAGAGAAAGAACACGTTACACTTTAGAGAGCCTAAGAATATTACAAAAAAGGCCAAATACAATAAACAAAAAAGAAGATACTGACAATATTGCCGCTTCTTATCTATTATGCTTATAGCTTATCTTTAGTATGACAAGTTTACCGCACACAGACGGTATCGAATTCTAAATTTTAAATTTTAAATGGTTTTTAAAGTTTTTTGTATTTATAGTATAGTTTAGTTTACCGTTTTTAGTACATAATTTCCATTTTTATGTAAGTAATTAATTACGCAATCCATGTTCACGTCGCAATATTTTCAAAGTGTTAAAATTTATATCTACTTTTGTTCTTTGTTTAAATAAAAATAGCGTCACTCCCCTGAAGATGCCAAGGAAAATTGGCGAAACGTCGGGATGTAAGGTGGAATAAAACTTTGTTTTATTTGCACTAAAAAATTGCAGATCTGCTCAGCTTAAAATGTATACATAAAAGTAATCAAAGAGATCGGAAGAAAATCTTATATTCATTTCTTACGGAAAGCCCACCGGAAACCATTTTTATAATAAATACTTAATTCTAAAACAACAACACCTCACCATGAAGAACTACTACAATCACATGAAATATAAATACGGTGAACATATTTGCATGAATTTGAAACACTTCAGTAAACAGAAAATTTAATTGTCCAAACAAACAGAACAACTAAAATTTTTGTTGGAATGCAAAAGATATGCGATAATACCGAACCATTTATCCAACCGTATAAAAAGCACAATAGTCGACACAACATCGGATAAAGTAAAACAACAAATAGAAAAAACCAAATACAATTTCTTTTTAAAAATACTTAACATTGAAATAACACAAACAAATAGAAACATAAAAACCACCAAAGATTCGATATACCACGCACAACAACAAATTCGTAACTCTCTAAGTGAAGAAGAATTGAATGCAACCATAATGAAACAAAACTGTCTTAGCAAAAAGATCGCACAAGAGAAAGCCACCGTACAGCCCTCTAAGTTAGAGAAGCTCAAAAACGAGCAAATACGAAAATTGGGAATCAACACTAACAACGAATGGTTTGTCAACACAACAGACATAGAATTTCCCGAAGACGTGAAGTGGTTGTTGTCCTGTTCAAACGCAACATCAAGCACAATTCCGTAGAAAAGTATGTATTACAAACATACAAAAACGCAAAAAACTTCTTGAGAAACCACAGAGACGACATAATCGTGGCAGATGCTGACAAGGGTAATCAAACAGTTGTTCTATACAAAGAGGAATACAACATGAAAATTGACCAGCTACTAGGAGACAAGAACACTTACAAAGCAATAAGAGCCGATCCAACAACCACACTACAAAGAAAAAACAACAACATGATACTTGAGCTTTACAAAGGGAAATACATAAGTCTAATAGAGAAACTGCAATTAACCAGCACATCAGCAACAGCACCTCGTTTATATGGTCTCCCCAAAATCCACAAGCCCGAACGTCCTTTACGTCCTATCGTCTCGTCCATCAATGTTCCATGTTACCACTTGTCCAAATTCATAGGAAATATTCTGAACTCCGTAATTTCTTCAGAATACAACATAAAAAACTCATTTGACTTAAAAGAAAGATTTCAAAATGTAAATATATGTAATGATGAATTGTTAGTGTCGTTTGATGTCATCTCCCTCTTCACCAACATACCAACAAATGTAGCTTCCAAAATTATAATGCAAAAATGGGATGAAATAAAAGAAAACACAAATATACCGAAAAGCAAATTTCACAACATTCTACAATTCTGCCTTAAGGACAACAACTACTTCATCCACAACAACAAAGTGTATACCCAAACCTATGGAATGCCCATGGGCAACCCCCTTTCCCCAACTATCGCCGATATAGTCATGGATGACGTACTTAATCACATCTTTATGGAACTAGAACAACAACATAACATACACATTAAATTCCTTGCAAAATATGTAGATGATATTTTTGCCATTATTGCCCGAAAAGATGCAAATATAATACTAGATGTTTTTAACAGCTATCATAATCGACTCAAGTTCACCATCGAAAAAGAAGAAAACAGCAATATCCCCTTTTTGGACACTCGCATACACAGATCCGACGAAAAACTAATATTGGACTGGTACTCAACACCAACTGCTTCTGGGCGCCTCATAAACTTCTTTTCTTCACAACCGTTTAAATACAAAATAAATACTGCCAAGAACTTTATACACAAAGTATTATCGATCAGCCACCCACAATTTCATGACGCCAATGTTAGAAAAATAAAAACGACGCTTAAAAAGAATAATTTTCCGGACCATTTGATAGCAAGTTTGATCGCACAAAAACAAAATAACACAAATAATAAACATACCCAAAAAACACAAAATAACCAAACAAAGCGATATTTCAGTGTCACATACGTTCCCAGGCTCACAGAAAACTTTGCACACGAATTTACCAAAACACACAACACTACACTAGCATACAAATCAAATTGCACCCTGGCAACGTGCTTTACAAAAACAAAAACTCCAATAGATCCCCAACAATGCAGTAATGTAATTTATGAAATACAGTGCAAAGGAAATGACAAAGAAAACTGCAACAAAGGGTTCATTAGGTACGAGAATAGCTGAACACGAAGCCGACATCAAAAAGCAAAAACAAAGCACATCATTGTCACAGCACGCAATAGAAAACAATCACACAGCTGACTTTGCAAACACAAAAATAATAGACAACGAAAGAAGAGAAAGAACACGTTACACTTTAGAGAGCCTAAGAATATTACAAAAAAGGCCAAATACAATAAACAAAAAAGAAGATACTGACAATATTGCCGCTTCTTATCTATTATGCTTATAGCTTATCTTTAGTATGACAAGTTTACCGCACACAGACGGTATCGAATTCTAAATTTTAAATTTTAAATGGTTTTTAAAGTTTTTTGTATTTATAGTATAGTTTAGTTTACCGTTTTTAGTACATAATTTCCATTTTTATGTAAGTAATTAATTACGCAATCCATGTTCACGTCGCAATATTTTCAAAGTGTTAAAATTTATATCTACTTTTGTTCTTTGTTTAAATAAAAATAGCGTCACTCCCCTGAAGATGCCAAGGAAAATTGGCGAAACGTCGGGATGTAAGGTGGAATAAAACTTTGTTTTATTTGCACTAAAAAATTGCAGATCTGCTCAGCTTAAAATGTATACATAAAAGTAATCAAAGAGATCGGAAGAAAATCTTATATTCATTTCTTACGGAAAGCCCACCGGAAACCATTTTTATAATAAATACTTAATTCTAAAACAACAACACCTCACCATGAAGAACTACTACAATCACATGAAATATAAATACGGTGAACATATTTGCATGAATTTGAAACACTTCAGTAAACAGAAAATTTAATTGTCCAAACAAACAGAACAACTAAAATTTTTGTTGGAATGCAAAAGATATGCGATAATACCGAACCATTTATCCAACCGTATAAAAAGCACAATAGTCGACACAACATCGGATAAAGTAAAACAACAAATAGAAAAAACCAAATACAATTTCTTTTTAAAAATACTTAACATTGAAATAACACAAACAAATAGAAACATAAAAACCACCAAAGATTCGATATACCACGCACAACAACAAATTCGTAACTCTCTAAGTGAAGAAGAATTGAATGCAACCATAATGAAACAAAACTGTCTTAGCAAAAAGATCGCACAAGAGAAAGCCACCGTACAGCCCTCTAAGTTAGAGAAGCTCAAAAACGAGCAAATACGAAAATTGGGAATCAACACTAACAACGAATGGTTTGTCAACACAACAGACATAGAATTTCCCGAAGACGTGAAGTGGTTGTTGTCCTGTTCAAACGCAACATCAAGCACAATTCCGTAGAAAAGTATGTATTACAAACATACAAAAACGCAAAAAACTTCTTGAGAAACCACAGAGACGACATAATCGTGGCAGATGCTGACAAGGGTAATCAAACAGTTGTTCTATACAAAGAGGAATACAACATGAAAATTGACCAGCTACTAGGAGACAAGAACACTTACAAAGCAATAAGAGCCGATCCAACAACCACACTACAAAGAAAAAACAACAACATGATACTTGAGCTTTACAAAGGGAAATACATAAGTCTAATAGAGAAACTGCAATTAACCAACACATCAGCAACAGCACCTCGTTTATATGGTCTCCCCAAAATCCACAAGCCCGAACGTCCTTTACGTCCTATCGTCTCGTCCATCAATGTTCCATGTTACCACTTGTCCAAATTCATAGGAAATATTCTGAACTCCGTAATTTCTTCAGAATACAACATAAAAAACTCATTTGACTTAAAAGAAAGATTTCAAAATGTAAATATATGTAATGATGAATTGTTAGTGTCGTTTGATGTCATCTCCCTCTTCACCAACATACCAACAAATGTAGCTTCCAAAATTATAATGCAAAAATGGGATGAAATAAAAGAAAACACAAATATACCGAAAAGCAAATTTCACAACATTCTACAATTCTGCCTTAAGGACAACAACTACTTCATCCACAACAACAAAGTGTATACCCAAACCTATGGAATGCCCATGGGCAACCCCCTTTCCCCAACTATCGCCGATATAGTCATGGATGACGTACTTAATCACATCTTTATGGAACTAGAACAACAACATAACATACACATTAAATTCCTTGCAAAATATGTAGATGATATTTTTGCCATTATTGCCCGAAAAGATGCAAATATAATACTAGATGTTTTTAACAGCTATCATAATCGACTCAAGTTCACCATCGAAAAAGAAGAAAACAGCAATATCCCCTTTTTGGACACTCGCATACACAGATCCGACGAAAAACTAATATTGGACTGGTACTCAACACCAACTGCTTCTGGGCGCCTCATAAACTTCTTTTCTTCACAACCGTTTAAATACAAAATAAATACTGCCAAGAACTTTATACACAAAGTATTATCGATCAGCCACCCACAATTTCATGACGCCAATGTTAGAAAAATAAAAACGACGCTTAAAAAGAATAATTTTCCGGACCATTTGATAGCAAGTTTGATCGCACAAAAACAAAATAACACAAATAATAAACATACCCAAAAAACACAAAATAACCAAACAAAGCGATATTTCAGTGTCACATACGTTCCCAGGCTCACAGAAAACTTTGCACACGAATTTACCAAAACACACAACACTACACTAGCATACAAATCAAATTGCACCCTGGCAACGTGCTTTACAAAAACAAAAACTCCAATAGATCCCCAACAATGCAGTAATGTAATTTATGAAATACAGTGCAAAGGAAATGACAAAGAAAACTGCAACAAAGGGTTCATTAGGTACGAGAATAGCTGAACACGAAGCCGACATCAAAAAGCAAAAACAAAGCACATCATTGTCACAGCACGCAATAGAAAACAATCACACAGCTGACTTTGCAAACACAAAAATAATAGACAACGAAAGAAGAGAAAGAACACGTTACACTTTAGAGAGCCTAAGAATATTACAAAAAAGGCCAAATACAATAAACAAAAAAGAAGATACTGACAATATTGCCGCTTCTTATCTATTATGCTTATAGCTTATCTTTAGTATGACAAGTTTACCGCACACAGACGGTATCGAATTCTAAATTTTAAATTTTAAATGGTTTTTAAAGTTTTTTGTATTTATAGTATAGTTTAGTTTACCGTTTTTAGTACATAATTTCCATTTTTATGTAAGTAATTAATTACGCAATCCATGTTCACGTTGCAATATTTTCAAAGTGTTAAAATTTATATCTACTTTTGTTCTTTATTTAAATAAATAAATAGCGTCACTCCCCTGAAGATGCCAAGGAAAATTGGCGAAACGTCGGGATGTAAGGTGGAATAAAACTTTGTTTTATTTGCACTAAAAAATTGCAGATCTGCTCAGCTTAAAATGTATACATAAAAATATTGCTTTTAAACAATTCAAAGCAGTCCACGAGATTGCGGCCACGGAAAAGAGATTGCCAATCAATGTTTGATATAAAACTATTTATCCGGGCAAAATCACAACGACTATACTCATAAAATTCAAGTTCCAATATCAGTGGTACATGATGCTTATCAGTATTGGATAACGGACAGCAAGAGCGACTCAAATTACAATTAAGATTATTACTTACAAATATAAGGTCTAGGATTTTATCCAACGTATTTACAAAATTATTTATTTGGATTAATTGTAAACTATAGAAACTAACTACTAGGTACATTTCATTAGCATAGTTGACATTTGTTGGAATGAGAGTTTTCTCGCCTGGGAGATAACTCCAAATTATTTTATTTAAATTAAAGTCGCCCAATACGCATAGGTGAGAATTTGAACTAGTCTTCGAAACATGCATTATGTTGTCAAGATGATCTTGGTACAGTTTGTCAGCACTATTAGGTGGTATGTAGGACACGCTAACATATAGACTATCTGATTTACCTTTAACACAGACGATTAATTGGTCAAGAATACTATCAGCAGTATGAAGTGGAATCATGGAAGTTTCCAACTCTTTCCTTACAGCTATAAGAACACCTCCTCCTCGCGAGAGTTCAGTACTGAAACCATCACGATCTTTGCGGAAAACGTTGTAGAGAATTTGATCGAAAAACTCATTATCGAAGAAATCCGCAGTTAGCCACGTTTCAACAAGAACAATCAAGTCAAAGTCCTCACTTGAAGTGGCAGCGTAAACTGCAGATGCAGTTCTCATACCTGATATGTTTTGAAAATCAGTACCATATCCAACGTGAACAAATAAATCTGCTTTATCAATCCAAATACCAAATATCCAGCCTACAAAGAAGTAAACATAAATATACACACATAAATATGAACATAAATATGCAAACATAACGACATACCCCCTGCGGGTTAGGGGTTTAGAATATGCCCGAGGTAGTCATACCGGTCGTAAGAGGCGACTAATATGCACAAAGGTAATGACGTGCAACTCGATGGTTGATCTACGGATATGATACCTCCCACCTCTCATTACCCATCTTTTCCTTCCTTACGGAAGGAAGGGTGACATGACACTGGTCATAAATCGCTACCACGCAGGTCGGGCAGCACTGCAAGGGAGTACCGGAGCGTACCGGGTTCAAATCCGGCCAAGGACTGTTAATTCGCCAACACTCTCCAAAACCTTCGGGGAGTGTTTTTGTCGTTACTACAACAACAACAACAACATACATATGTATATGTTTGCCTGCTTGCATACGAATCAATGACCTACAACAACAAAATCTATTCCATGAATTTCCTCACATCCCCGCGCTTACCCCTCTACATGCATATGCTGTCTGACCAAAACTTATAACCAACAACAAAAACTATTTCTACACTCAAACCTCAGAATCCAACAACAAAATCATTTATTCATAAAAACGTTAAACTTTGTCGAGGAAGCTATGATGAAATGTTGCAACAAAGCCTTTTAACAAAATCATAAATGAGGAGGTCCATAACAAAACGCAATAATTCCACTTTTCAAATATTTTGGTTTTTTAACTAAATCCAATTCTACGCATTAAAACCTATGTAACCATTGCTATAAAACATACCAAAGGTCAATAATTTTACTGTTATTCAACACCAAAAATATTAGTTCAGACCAAAATGAATCATTTCCATATCTATCCAATTAAGTTAATTTTATTTTTATGGTTGTTAGAAATATTCTTTGATTAAACTACCTTTATGAATAACTGCTTTGCATTTAATATTGTAAACACATTTGCCAATTCTTTCTATGCTAAATATTTTGAGAAAACTTTGGGTCATCAAAACGCAACATTTCCATACATGTTCAGAACAAAATGAAATAAATACAATTCGCGATATACAACAGGCATATCATCATAAACCTCCTAAGAGATTTTTGCGCCAAGCTTCTCTTCCAATTTGTGGTGTGCCGATTTGAATTTTTCCCTACAAATTGGTGGGACCTACAGTTTTTTGCCGACTCCGAACGGCATCTACAAAGGAGACGAATTTTTGCTGAGAAGCCTGTCATGGCAGAAATACACTCGGAGAGTTTGCCAAACCACTGCCGAGGGGCGACCCCGTTTTGAAAAACTTTTTTCAAATCACTTTTGATGTTACCTGTACCAGGGCTCGAACCATGGACCTTCGGTGTGGTAGGCCGGCAACACTACCTTCACACCACGGCGGCCGCCATAAATACTATTGGACGGACCAAAACGCAACATTTCCATTTTTTTAATCTAAATAACTTAAAAACTAATTGCCAGATAAAATTTTTTTTTTATCATTTGTATTGTTTTTAGATAACTATTAAACTGTCATTTGATGAATTTTTGGAAATATTTTTATAAGAGTATAAAAAATATTACCTGGAAATTTATAAAGAGACCTACAAAATACATTATTAACGTTTGTTACATAAATTTGTTCATTTTGTAAAATTGAATCGATTTTCTACAACACATGCAAAATTCCTTTTGTATATTATCATATGATTACATCGACTTCAAAAAACTAAAATTTAGGAAACTAAAAGACTTCAGCCAAAACATCGAAATCATTTATTTGCTCATATACCCACAAATGTTGGATTTTAACAACTTCCATTTAAGTTTTGTTAAAATTATTAAAAATTGTTTGTGATTTGGATGAACATGAAACGAATGGAATTCAAGGGAAATACTTTTTTTTCTTTATAGTATAAATATATGAGATACGATAAGAATTTTTTTGTTATTGAACTGCATTATTGCTTTCTTGAAATGTAAACTCAGAGCCATCAGAAATTAACAGTGCTGAATTTATACTACATAAATGTATTCATGCTAAGAAACATTAACTCATGTTAATCAACATTGATCACATTAAATTCTGTTATATTAACATGCCTAACCAGCCAGCCGGTGGTGAATTCCCTAGGCGTGAATTGACGAGTTTTGACAATTCACACTGAAATTCGTTCATGGACCTTTTCTATATCATTGACATTCCCTGATTGTTATCACAGCAAAAGGGCATAGACGATGGGAATACAGCAAAGCTACCGCATCAAAGAACGTAGAGCATACGTCACATATAATTATATATACGAGTATATGGCCAGCTGATCGAAGCAGCGATATCAGATGATAGCAGGCGAAGGGGGCATTCCAGGTGGATACATAAGGGCTACGGTAAATAATGTTAAAAAAACGTAGCATTATTATTTTTAGTGTAAAAAAACTGTCCGCTTGCTTGTGGACAAGTATAAAAGAGTGGCAATTTCGGCAAGTAAAGACAGAAATTAGGTAGGCATAGTAGCCAGCTGACGCATTGTTCAGCGGTGAAAGAAGTTCCTGGGATTTGTTAGCTCACGTACTCTATATTTTGTATACAGAAGCGGTTTTCCTAACTCCACTGTTAGTGGTGGTTCTCTACCTCCGCGAACTTTAAGAGATTATATACAGCGGGGGGTTTTTTAACTCCGCTGTCTGGAAGGTTAGTGGTGGTTCTCAACCTCCGCGACCTTTAGTGGAGCAGGGTATCGTTAAGACATACGCAGTGGAGGGTTTTCTTTCCTAACCTCGCCGTTTTGGAAATAACTTAAATATAGTAGCATTGAATTAGCGAATAAAACATACTTATAAGAAAAGTAATTGAACAGGGGTTTCTCTTTAAAAGGAGACGTTAGGGATTTTGTCTCTACCCCACAGGAACCCTGGACGGACTGAGTTTAGCCTTAGCTTCAAGGAAAGTTCGTCACAATTTCATGTGCTTAATTTGTACCCAGTTGTTGTGTCATCGCTTCAATCTCAACCAACATTAGGTAGCCAAAGCAACCATGCCTAACATTTTGGTGACCCCGACGTGATTTGACCTTGAACTGATCCTGCAACAATGAACCTCTTGTGCAACACCGTCAACAGCGGCTGCAGAAAGTACCACGATCCTTAGGAAATCCTCCAAGTCCTGTCACAGAAACCTCGGACCCCTCACTAGACGCACCATTGTCGTCAAAAATTATAACAAAAATAACAACAATCATTTAAAACCCGGGCAATAATTCTTTACATAGGCTCAATTCAATTTCGGTACGACTCACAACAAAGAAATGGCGAAAGTTACCCTAATGCAGAAATTGCCAGCATTCCAACGTACAACGGGAGAGCTGATCGAATCCATAATACGCAACTTTAAAAAATATTCGCCATCGAGGAAAACGATTGAATATTATAAAGAGCGCGTCGAACGTTTGAACGTAGTCTGGGCCGAGTTTGATCCGGTGCCTCGAAGATATAGATCCGAAAACCTATACTTCACCGAAGGATATTACATCAAAATGTCACAGCTAACCTCAAAGTATAAAGGAATAACTGAGACCGAGATGACGGAGCCTTCCATTTCCCATACAGGGGCATAGAAGGTAGTGATATTCCTGATAAACCCCCTGAAGCAGTCTAGAAGTGGCAGATTATTCAAAATAACTTCAAACGCGTGAGAGCCAGGAGGGGAAGCGGTGGGGAACAAAACACTTCAACTTCCTATAATCACAATTCCTAAATTTAATGGTCTTTCTTTGACCTTTTCTCAAAACTGGTGGATAAGCAAGGGACTCCAACGATTCAAAAAATGTGGAACTTGAAATTCAACCTTAGCGTGGAAACCGAACAATTAATAAACCACCTGTGAGCCATAGCAGAAAACTATGAAACTGCGTGGAAGTTTCTACGAGACTACGAGACCGGTACAACAACAAACAGGTTATTTTGCCATCCATCATCAATCAATTACTGGAACAACCATCAATCACATCTAACTTCACAGGAATAAAGAAGCTGCATGACGTTACGAATGCCTGCATGCATTACAAAACATGGGGATCGCTACATCTTCTTGGGATCCCATCTTAGGGCACATGCTTATCAAAAAGTTAGACCGGAGAACGCATATCCTATATGAGCGTACAATTTCAAACCCGAAAGAAGTTCAGGGGCACGCTTTCAGTCAATGGAGGCAATGGAAAGAAAAAATTACTTCAAGAATATGTGCTTCAGCCGCCTCACCAAAAGAAGGAGAAAACACATGCTAACTGTGCGGCAATGGCACTCAACCTTTATTCCGGTGCCAAGGCACAAACTATGCATAAACTGGGTAAGAACCGGTCATTCCGCTAAGGTCTGCAAGTCAAGAAGAAGAAACACCATTCACTATTGCACTTTAAAACTAGCAGAAAGTCATCAAATGCAAGACTGAGCCGCGAGTATAAGGCCAAAAACAGGATACCTTCAGCGGCCACAACGGAAGTGGTTAGGGAAAAGACCCCAGAAGCTGCCTCAGCGGCATCTACGGCATCATTGAAATCAGAAGCAGACTCACTCACTGTTGTGGACAAACACTGATGAATGGTCGCTGTCTAAGAATCCCGCGATAGCGGATCCAAATTTCAACCGCCCTGACAAGGTGGATCTTCTACTGCGAGCAGAGCACTATCACCAACTTCTAACCATTGGGCAAATCAAATTATCCTCACACCTACCAATAATGCAAAACACCGTACTCGGATGGATTGTGTCGGGGAAGTTAAAAGAACGCATTCCAAGGGATGCATCTTGTGGAGTATGGACAGCAGACGAATCCCTAGAGACATCAATTACGAAACTCTGGGAACTCGAAGAAATAAAGACAACAAAAATCGCTATCTCTGGGTGAAGGAAAGTGCGAGGAGCACTTCATAAGACACATACCAAAAAGTGAAGAAAATCGGTTCATAGCAAAAATACCATTCCATCAAGACCCCAAAATCCTAGGTGAGTCTCATTCAATAGCGCTCAACAAGCTCAAGATTTCAACGGGTGCGATTAATCCACCAAACTATTTCAATTCATCATTGCATATTGAAACTTGAAAGCACAACCACAAAACTTTGGGTGGTATTTGACGCGTCCACGAAACATCCACACGTCATTCCTTAAATTCGTTTTCACCACTGATGTCGAAAAAATGTATCGAAAAATTTTAATAGCTCTGGAAGATCGGCGGTTTCAACTTATAATTTGACTAAAGGATGCCAACATGCCAATAACATATTTTCAACTAAATACTGTCACATTGCTGCACCTTATCTGGCCACTAGATGTCTATAATAGATTGCCTAAGAAAACGCCATATCGACTAGCTTCAAAATTTCTCAAGAAAAGTTTTTATGTCGATGAAGGACTAGGCAAAGCAGATAACATAACCACTGCAAAGATCATACAAGAACAATTAATGAATGTCATGAAAGACAATGGTTTTAATTTACACAAGTGGTGCGCTAACCATCCCCAATTACTACTGATATCTCACAAGGAGATTTAGAAGTAAATTTGGACTTTTAGAGCACAAAGGTCGACTTCGTCAAAACGTTGGGGCTTGCTTGGCCTCCGAAAATTTACCTACTAGCACTTAAGGTAAACATCAACAAAAGGATAACAAAACGCTCAGACCTCGCAAGGCTCTTCGACCCACTGGTAATACTGTCGCTGATTGTCGTGACAGCCAAAATCTTAATTCAAGAATTGTGGGAGCTAAAACTGGATTGGGACCAGTCTCTACCGCCAGAGTTACACACAAGGTAGCTAACATTTAGATTGGACCTTGAACAACTAAAAACGCATATTTAAAGGAAGACTGCCAGAATCTACGCAATTGCACATTTTTGCACAATTGCTATGTGCAAAATCGAAGGTGGCCCCTTTCAAAAGACAGACAATACCCTGATTGGAGTTATGCGCTGCTGCATTAGGAGCCCAGTTGTCAGAAAGAATAGCAGTGGAGACTCAATTCAAAGGTCCAATATATTTCTGGACTGATTCCGAAATAGTATTCTTCTTCTTTAAATGGTCATCTAACCGCCTGGGCGATTTTGACCGTCCAACATAGCTCGCCAAAAGGCTTTGTTGTTGAATTTCATTGGAACGTTGTTTTATGTGGTGGGTCCCAAACCCAACGCACAACCCGTTTCACGGGAGGTTGAATTCTATTACACGTTTGTATAGCGAGCCGCTTGATCCAAGACAGACGCCCGCTTGCAGCCGCACCACATGGTGATCAGACGCTGCTGTTTGAACCCCCCAGCAAGCCCTTAAACCGATTATGTCGGAGTGGCCTTACCAGGTTGTCGCCTTCTCACGTTTAGCTCACCACCAAACGGGTGTTCGGTGGTTACCCAGAGGATACTTGGGCGCAAAGCCCGGAAGTAGTGAGCTGCTTGAACCGCATGCAAAAGAATCGCTCTGGCCATTCCCAGGTGAATGGCGATCAGAAACTTTCCCCACTTGCGTGGACTTCTGCACACGGCCCCACGTGCGTGGACTTCTGCACGAAATAGTATTGGTATAGGTAAATTCAGATTCGGCACACAACACATTTGTAGCAAATCTAATCGCAATAATCAAGGAAACAACGAGAATGGACATGTTCGCTCAAAAGAAAATGCAGCCGGCATTATTTCTCGAGGAATGTCACCAAAAGCACTACGGTTTTGTTGACCGTCATTTTTGCATGGCAAGGAATCACTCTGGCCGCAAAGTTTCAAACCCGCATCCAACACTCAAAATGAGTTAGAATTGAAAACAAGCCACTCTAAGTCACGTGTCGCAGCAGTCGAAGAAGCTGATTTTATATACAAGGTGAATCACAAAAACTCATTTCACCTTCTACAACGGATAATCGGTTACGTGCTGCGTTTCATTGCCCAAACGATAAACAAGACAGCAGTACATCCTTAATCGAGAAGTCTAACAGCAGAGCTTGAATTAGCACTAGTTCACATTGTCAAACAAATGCAATCTGCAGATTTCAAGGAAGAGATACAACAATTGCGGCAACTTAATGAGCTCCAGCGGCCAAGCAACATTTCAAACCTCACACCGTTTTTGGATGATAAGGGATTACTCCGGGTTGGAGGTCGGCTTGAGGCGTCATCACTACCATAAGACCGAAAACATCAGCTTCTTCTACCATACAATGACCTTGTCACAAAATTAATATTCGAAATCCTGCACAAGGCAAGAAAACATTGCGTAGCGAAAACACTATTGGGAATTGTGCGACAAAGGTTTTGGCCAATAAAAGGAAAAATCATGGCAGGAGCCACAGTGCATCGGTGCATAACATGTAGAAAAGCGAGGCCAAAGTTACTCAATCAAATAATGGAATCACACCAGCACGGCCATTTATCAACAGTGGAGTAGATTAGTGTGGTCCCATAACAGTTCATTACAAACTTCGTGGGAAAGGGCCACACAGGGCCTATATCTCTGTCTTGTGTGCTTTATTACAAAGGCCGTTCATTTAGAATTAGTGAGTGATCTAACAACTGATCCATCGGCATTGTACTGTGACAATGCCACCAATTTTGTGGGAGCCAAGAACAAGCAGAATTAACACCAGTAATACACTCAGCAGACGCGCAGGAGGCCATCAGAAATGAATATGGCAAAAAGGAAATCCAATTCAACTTCATCCCCCCACACTTTGGTCGGTTTTGGAAGGCCGCAGTCAAACTGGAAACCCTCATTATAGAAGTCGAGGCAATTTTGAACTCTCACTCCAGGGCATTTCCTAATAGGAGAATCATTGACAGCGCAAATTGACGCACAATCCAAGGCTCAATCCATATCCGATTCCAAGTATACTAAACAACTCCATGGTTACCATTAAGCCATGCAATGATCTCATAAGAGTAAACGCGCATCGAGATCAATATGTAACGTTGACGAAATTTCAGAGGAGATCATGCGTTACAATAAAGGAAAACGAGGTGGTATGCTTGAAAGTACAATTAAAATTTAACGCAGACTCTGGCGACTGTCACTGCGAAATAAATTTATATTGTGTTTTTCGTAAAGATCGCGATGCATTCCAAAGCCCATAAATACTTTTCCTGAAACATACCTGATTGACGGGTTCTTAAAATGTGATCTTAGTCAAATCAACAGCTTTAATAACACTCTTAATAAAATATTAGATCTCATTTTTATTAGCGATAGCATGAATTTTTCTCTCCAGGAATGTCTGGATCCTTTGTCAACCCCAGGTCCGCATCATATTCCGCTTGTTTTACGGTTAGAATTTTAGCGGTTTTCTACTCATGTGGAAGATAATCTTTCTAGTTTTAGCTTTAAAAACTATGATACTGCTGCCGTTAATACGGCAATTGGGTCTGTTGACTGCGACACGCTTTTTACTGCGGTTAAAGTCGACATTTGTTTTAATATATTTAGGAGTAATTTAAACGTAATTTGTAGTGAGCACATTCCCAGAGTTAAAAAACAAATCTATAAAATTCCATGGTTCACTAAGGAGCTGAAAAAACTGAAGAATTTAAGAAACAGGTTTTTCAAAAAATTTAAAAAATCAAACTCTCTTTTTCACAAAGAGAAATATTTGAACTACTTGAAAGAGTTTAAATCTCTGAGCAAAGTCTTAAAAATGAATTATGTTTGTAAGTTTGAGGCCGATATTAAACTAAACGCCAAAGCTTTTTGGCGTTATGTAAAATCTAAAAAGTCCTGTTCTAGTATTCCCTCTGCCATGTTTTATAATGGTACACAAGCAGATTCCTCTATAGATGCTGCGAATCTCTTTCCGGATTTTTTTAGTTCGAATTTTGAGTCTGACTTTGACATGAGTTGTGATGGCTTTTTACCTGCCGACACCTCAATTAACTTTGGTGCCCTTGAGCTTTCCTTAGACGATGTTGAAATGGGTATTCGTCAAATCAAATTTTCATCACAGACTGATGTTGATGGTTTGTCGTCTCACCTTTTAAAAAATTGTTCTTCTATTTCCTACCCTTTATGGCTTCTCTTCAACCAATCCCTTCAGCAAGGCGAGTTTATTAAAGCATGAAAGGTAAGTTTTATTACGCCTGTTTTCAAATCTGGCAATAAAAAGGATATTGCCAATTATCGACCAATCTCTAAGATTTCCACAGTCTCCAAACTCTTTGAATTTATCGTAAAAAATAAAATTTGTTTTTCCATACAACGTCTCATTTCTTTAAATCAGCATGGTTTTATGTCTGCGAGATCAAACACCTCTAATTTGTCAGTTTTTTTCGAGTACTGCATTGCAGCTTTTAGCAGTCGGGCTCAAGTTGGCACCATTTATACAGATTTTTCCAAAGCGTTTGACAAAGTTAATCATAGCATTTTATTGTCGAGGTTGAGAGCTTTTGGCTTCCACTCAATTTTTTTAAGATGGATTAGATCGTATCTGTCTAACCGATCTTGTACAGTTATAGTTGATGGCGTGTCCTTGTACTCATTCATTGCATCTTCAGGTGTTTCTCAGTGAAGTATTTTGGGTCCGATTCTTTTTGCGATTTTTATCAACGACTTTTCAAGTTGTTTTGAATCTTCGCAATTTCTTTTGTATGCTGATATGAGGACTTTCAGTAAAATTATGATTCCGTTGGACTCGCTTAATCTTCAAAATGATTTAGAGAGGGTGGCAACCTGGTGTAGGAAAAGTATGCTTCCTTAGAATATTAAAAAATGTTTCCATGACTCCTATTCCAAATCCCGTTTTCTTATCCCTAGTTCCTATCGTATTGGAGGCTTCCAACTTAGCACTGTCTCCGAAATTACTGATCCAGGGGTGGTCTTTGATTCCAAATTCTTATTTCAAAACCATTTACATATCCGTATTCTCTGAAAACGCTCTATATTTCATTTGTCCGATCAAAATTAGAATATGCAGCTATAATTTGGCATCCTTATTATGCCTGCCATATAACTCGCCTTGAAAAAGTTCAAAAAGTCTTTAGTAAGTTTGCTCTACGCCCACTTCATTTTTACATCCCAATCCCCAGTTACGAATCAGATGTATGCTTATTGATCTTAAGCCGTTAAGATAATAATCCAGGGACCGACTGCAAGGTAGCCCCGGTAGCGACCAACACACCAATAAAGCAGCTGACACACAATAATCTATATAAATATATACACGATGCTGCATCCCACTCGAATCAATAAACTTTGCAGAACCAATCATTCTCAGCTCACATTAAAGGGCTCGGGCATCATAAAAATTTACCCCGACTGTACACTCAGGCACAAGTCAGTCATCATTCAGGGGCATCGAATATATACTTCGGAAATTCAGTCATCATACGGCTACAACCAACCTTAGCGACATCACATATCCGGATGATACATTATTGAAAACCATTCACATCCAACCCTACGTTGATCAGATCAAAAATATATCGAACATCCAACAAAACTTAATCCATCAGATAAAGACGGAGCTGCCATCACGAATTACAAAGATCAAATACCATAATTATCGCCTATTCAGCTCGCATCGAGGCCTCATTACGATCAGTATGATTTGCACGTATAAGAAATCCCGAGCTCACAAGGCATAAGTCACGTCCAGCAGAGCGTCAATCGTCATCGTTTGCAATAAAAGTAACATGAAGAGCCTCATATTTCATTGCTTGCTGACAGCAATGCCAAACATAAGTCAGCACTTTAAGTAGAATAAAATTTACCTTACACAGCGTTATAGAATTAGGTATGTAAACAGTAAATTAACTATGTCAAATATTGTAACTATTTAGGTTATATAAGTTATTCTTCTATCAAATTGAATTGATAAAAATGTTTTTTTCGGACCGGATTACGTTCTTTATTAGACAAAACTTAAAAGCTAATGGAATACAAATGAGTTTTTATACTTAATTTTGTAACTGCATTTCTTCAAGTCACGTTGCACCTACAGGTGACGGGAAAGTCGCTAATTTGCATTCCGGCGATGTCATCATATTTTGGTTGCGCGTGTGGTGTCGTTTAACCGTGCGACCAAAATAATTGCAGAGTTCTTAGACGATACTATTTGATATGCTTTGCGTATTTTCATAAATTTGAGCAAGCATTGTATTAACTATACCCCTCTTAAAAATGGGCGTCCCCTGACATTAAAACTATAATAGGTCGTTAAACTTGATGCAGGTCGGGGTTATTTTTATGTTACTGCCTGTATCAGGTGGAGAGATTGCTTTTGGTACTGACTGTTTTTTTCCCACGTATTCCACTGTAATTGATTTGCGTGAACGCATCGCCAAAGCTATGAGTATTGCAATTCTGAGCGTTCCAATAGGAAATGTGATTTTCCTCAAATACTCAATTCAATTCAATTCAATTCACTTTATTAAGTCTATGATTGCATACATCTTACAGACTAGCAGTTACAAATTGAAATCTTAAACTTAAGTTAGTTCAGAATACATAAATATATATAATTAACAATAATACAACGTAAGTTTATTATTAAAACATGATCTCGGGAGTGCGAAATCCAGATCAAGACTACAAAAAATTTTATTAAATTCAACGAGAGCCCTCGTGATAGGGTCATAATTGTAATAATTAGCTCGGGTTACTTTGACATGAAACGGATATTGCGCACGGAGTGATCTACACGGAACATTGAAGCTTATTTGTGCTAGAAGTTCCGGGCAGTTTACCAAGCCACATATTAAATCGTATATAAACATCAAATTTTGAATAGATCGTCTAGATGCCAACGTCTTCATGCTTATAAGGGCACAACGTGCACTGTAAGGCGGTATTGGATCAGAGAAGTGAAGGGGTTGCAGAGCAAATCGACTGAAACTCTTCTGTACTCTTTCAATTCTCTGAGAATAAACAGCATAAATCGGGTTCCAGATTATAGAGGCATATTCTAATTTTGAACGTACTAAACAGGTATATAAAGTTTTTCTGGTGTACGGATCCTTAAAGTCTTTGGCATAGCGGCGCAAGAAAGCCAGATTGGAATAGGCCTTGGGTAAAATGAAGCTTATGTGATTTGCAAAAGTAAAACCTGAATCAAACATTACTCCAAGATCAACAAATTCACTAATAGTAGAGAGGTTATCATTAAAAAGAGTATATGTAGACTTATGCGTATTTAGATTTTTCGATAGTGTCATATGAAAACATTTCTTAATGTTCAGGTGTAAGTTGTTTAAAACGCTCCAGTTAGCTAAACTATTAAGATCATCCTGCAGCAGGCCTGCATCTGATATGCTTGCAACGGTTCGGAAAACTTTTAGATCATCAGCATAGAGCAGATACTGCGTATTCCTAAAACAGGATCCTATATCGTTGATAAAAAGAAGAAATAGAATTGGTCCAAGGATGCTTCCCTGTGGCACCCCATATGTGGCTTCGAATGCATAAGATTTTACGCATTCAACTTCCACAAAGGAGATTCTATTGGAAAGATATGAACCAATCCAACGTAAAAATGTCGAATGGAAACCCATGCTTTCAAGCTTGTGTAGTAATATGCTGTGGGTGACAGTATCAAAAGCCTTTGCGAAGTCTGTATAGACAACGTCTACTTGTTGACCAGTCTTAAAAGTGGAAATGCAAAATTGTGAAAAAGACGCAAGGTTCGTAACTGTGGATCGACCGCTGAGAAAACCATGTTGGCACTCATCGATGGACCCCTTTACTGCAAACAACAACTTCTCTTTAACTACCTTTTCGAAAAGCTTCGAACAAGTAGAAAGCTTAGAGATTGGTCTATAATTAGCTACATTGTTTTTGTTGCCTGATTTAAAGACTGGGGTGATAGAAGCTATTTTCAAGCGATCAATAAATTCTCCACACGACAGTGAAAAATTATAAATGTGACTTATAGGCACGCTAAATGACGAACAGCATTTCTTTAGTATAAATGAGCAGAGGCCATCAAGATCACATTTTAAGGACATTTGAAGAGCACCGATGCCATTTATTACGTCAATTTCCGAAATTGACAGTGAACCTAGATCGACCGTTTGCGCGCCGAATCATTAGTAACAAAATTAGATTTAAAAAAATCTGCAAAGAGGTTTACGGAGTCTGAAAGACAATCTGAAACTACTCCGCCATACGACATGCATGTTGGGATGTTTGAGCAACCTTTCTTAGAGCGAATATAATTCCAGAAGGCTTTAGGGTTTTCCCTCAGTTCTTCCTCATATCTAGAAATAAATTGCTTGTATAAAAATTTATCCAATACATTAAATTGTTTACTAAAATATGAATATTTTTCCTTATGGAAGATATTTAAAGAGGCTTTATACAATTTATAATGTTTGTTTCTAAGCTTCTTAAGTCTCTTTAAACGTTTTTTATACCATGGGAGTTTATGCTTACGTGTGGGAAGTAAAGGAATGTTATTAGAAAAGATTTCACATATACACTGCAAGAGCACATCGTAGCATTCTGATACACTTTTCAAATCGAAAACTGATACCCAATCTACTTCAAGGATTTTAGCATTTAGGGAGTCAAAATCCGCCTCTCGAAAATTAAAGGTGGTATTTGA
This sequence comes from Merzomyia westermanni, assembly GCA_949987695.1. NCBI lineage: Eukaryota > Metazoa > Arthropoda > Insecta > Diptera > Tephritidae > Merzomyia > Merzomyia westermanni. The sequence continues at coordinate 2,027,662 of OX465292.1, read as the reverse complement.
GGTTCCATCTGAACTTGATACAAAACTAACGAATTCGAATGAGAGAGAAAGCGGGACGTGGTGCATATCTGATTTGCAGATCGGGAAGGTAGATTCAGATACTTCATAGATTAAATTTTCATCAACAAAAACAAGATCTAAGATGTTATGAAGCTGCATGAAAAACGAATTAATTTGTGTGAGATTAATACCAAAGAGGCTCTCAATGAAATTTATGTATTTCGCAAGAACTATTCACATTGGTAGGCGTTAAGATACCATTATTAAAAAAGTTAGACCAGGTAATTTTATTTAGATTGAAATCCCCTAAGACACAAAAATGGCAGTCTTCGTTATTTTCATACAGATTCATAAAATTGTCTATATGAGCGGCGTATAAGGAATCAGGGCTAGTAGGGGGTATGTAAGAAACACAAACAAACAACTTGCCAGTATTTCCAAAAATACATACGCATAGCTGATCAAGCAGAGAATCACCATTTTCCAACTGGATAAAAGATGTGCGATACTTTCGATTGACCGCAATTAGAACCCCTCCACCTCTATAGCAATTGGTTTTAATTGCATCTCTATCTTTGCGATACAAATGAAAAATATTAGGATCGAAAAATTCCCCATCAGCAAAGTTGCAATTTAGCCAAGTTTCTACAATTACATAAACATCAAATTCGCACCGAGAGGTAGATAAAAATACATCACTAGCTTTTGTGCGCAATCCCGAGATGTTTTGATAGTAAACTTTCAAAATTTTTTTAGTATTATTTTCAGCACTAGTATTAGAGCAATTTAGAAGATAATTATTTACTAAACTACACTTATTAAAGTTTGCGAAATGCTCGAATAATAATACCCAACGGCCACAAATTTGCGTCAAAGAGACGATCGTAGTAAGCGGGAGAAACGCCAAGTTTAAAAGACACCCTCTCTAGGTGATCAAGAGGTGTACCATTTTTTATTAGTAGAATACAAGTAATATAGTGGCTATCAATCCCGAAATGCTTTGCTACATAATCGGTGACGTCAGCTGCAGTTACTGAGGGTTTGAACGAAGAGATATGAATCCACCTCTTTTTTGCAATAACTTCGAGATCTGTTGACTTACTTCGCCCAACAACCACACTCCTATTATTTTTTGGTGCCACAGACATATTATTATTATCAACAGCATCCTCAGTGTGGTCGAAGATGTATGATTGAGCAGCAACTGCAGAGAACGAAGGCGTGGGTGTAGTGCAATTTTCGTGCTCAGCAGGGTTTCCGTGTGAGATGGCAGAAGAACTAGCAGTAGCAGCTGATGAAACATCAAGTGCATTTGCACTAGCATTTGAAGCCTGAGATTTTTGAGAACGCAGATAATAAGCAGCATTAACCGGTTTTGAGTTTGATGACCGCTTATTTTCGTGAGAGCACGTATTAGGTGATGCTTTATTAGTAGGGCACAATTGTGGACTGGTGTTGTCATGCGGCTGTTCATGTAATTGGCATTGCAAAGTGTGAGACTGTTTGTTGTGTTTCAATTTATTAGCATCACTGTATTGTTGTTTGTTGGTATTATTTCTCAACAGATCAGCTAGTTGGAATTTTAAAATATTAATCTCTTTGGACAACAGAGAAAACATTGCGAAAAAGTTTGACGAGAAACTGAGGCAATTGTTACACACAAAAACAATGTTCATATGATTAGTTAGGATGTTTGTTAAATCATTTAAATTAATTTTTGCACACGATTTATGAAAATAGTTTTCACAAATTTTACACTTAATGTCAGACTCAATATTGATGGAGCCATTACAGTCGGAACACAATGTAGCTTTTTGCATAATTATAGCAATTAACGAAACTAGCAGCACTTTTAGATAACAATTTGCACGGAGCAAAAGAAAACACGTCAGCACACCACGAAGATAATTCTAAACTGTGTTGTCGATATGCAATTCCTGAAGGACCCCTAGGGATAGGATATCTATGTGCTTATTATTGTTTGGAGCCAACTGATGGTTGAGGACGGAAGGTATTACTTCGAATGGTTGCGACACAAAGTTCTTATATGATCGATTATTGACCTCTAGTGTTGCGTTAAAAAATTTGATAGTGTGAGTTCCCTTGATATCCTGTGAAGAATCGTTGATCTCTATCATATAGACTATAATCACTTCGTCACAAACAAAGTTTATTTTTGAAAATTCTAGTGCTTCCTCTGCGTTACTGAGTAGAAAATGTTCCTCTTCTCTTCTCTCGGCAATTTTTACTTTATTATTATCTAATATAACCGTATTTAGAATATTTTCTTTAGCCCATCGTATGGCATTTTGAGGGTACTTTAGTCAAACCGTATATTTATTTAAAACTTAAATAACAAAAACTTCAAGATATGTATTAGGAATTAAACATGAATTTTAAACTTCGATTAAGATTGAATGTTCGCGTTTATATTTTGATGTCACCGGTGTGTGTTGTTCGCTTTGCTCGAGTAAGAAGGTTGTGTGGAAATTGTATGCTGTTAAGTGCATTTGCCTTGCACTTTGTAATTCGTTTTGTTATGTTCATTAGTGCGTGGAGTTGCCCTCTAGTTATCCTTAGGCCGGGCGCACCATTGCTACCCTCAGACTTTTACGTCTGGAATCGAGCGGGGAGTATAATCCTGCGTTCAGTGCGATTTTTTTGCGTACAAACACATGCATGGAGTCCGCAAGTTTGTTAAATACAAATGGTTTCGATGAATTGTGATTTGAAGTTTGCGTTGCACGAACTTTCTGCATTGCTTCGGGGAGTTCTTTGACGAATTCGGATTGGTAACCTTAATGTGGTACCGTAGACAAGTTGTGCGGCTGTTGTTCCGATATCAGGCTTGAATGTGCGTAGCATTAGTAATATCAATGGCAGACGGTTTGTCCAATCTTGGAGTTCGTGACAAGGTGTCGCTGTTTTCAGGGAGCGGTGGCAACGGTCGATGATAACATTTGCCTGTGGAAGGTGTGCTGTTGGGCGCAGATGTATTATGCGCAGCTAGCGTGACAGTTCGAAGAGTTGCGAGCCGAACTGTCTTCCTTGATCGGTTGTTATGCGTGCTGGTAAACCGAACCTTGCGAACGAAACTAAGATTAGCTTTTTTGCGACTGTTTCTGCTGATATGTCTCTCAATGGCACTGTTTCTGGCCAATATTGATATTTATTGATGGTGGAAGTGGTCCGATTAGGTCGATATTTATGTGTTCGAATCTACATGACGGCAATGCATATTGTTGTAGCGGTGAGCGCACATGTCTGCTGACCTACGCTTTTTGGCAGTTAACACAGCGTTGTACTTCTTTAGCGATGATTGGACCCATATTCGGCCATACCAAGCGAGTCTTGATGAGTTTGGTGGTTGCGCGTATACCGCCATGTGCGAGGTTATGTATTTTTTGTGTTATGATTTTTCGATGCGGTTGCGCTATAAATGGACGGACTTCTGATGTTGACACGTCACAGTAGATTGTGCGATTCGTATTAGGTATACGAACTCTTTTGATCTGCAGAGAAGTTTTTTTTAGCTCAGGGCAATTCGTTTTATCTTCGGCGATTCGGTCGTAGTCGATAATGGTTGATTCGAGCGCTTCGATGCGTGAAAGGGTATCAGCTCTGAGGTTTTCTACACCAGCGATGTGTACAATGCTGGTTGTTATATGGCTGATGAAGTCCAGCTATCGGAGTTGTCGTGCGTGTAGGCGTGTAAGGCGTCATTATCCTGGTTTTGCTTAAAAAAGTATATTAGCGGCTTGTGGTCTGTGCGTACCTCGAATGGTCTTCCTTATAGCATGCCCCGAAAATATTTGATAGCGAGATATACTGCAAGTTGTTTACTGTGTGTCCGTGAGTTTGAGACTGGAAAATGCTAGAGGCTGCGGCTCTGATTTCATGTAGGGTTGCGCCGACGGCTATGTCACTTGCGTCAGTGCTGAGCGATATTTGTGCGTTAGGTGCTGGGTGAACGAGAAGCGTTGCATTTGCCAGCGCCTGCTTACAATTGTTGAAATAGCTAATTGTATCGTCGGTCTATGCTATACGAGTCGTGTCATTTTTCTTGTTGCCCGGAATAAGTTTTACCTGCGGAATTTGGTGGTGAGCGGAGTTTGACATAAAACTACGATACAAGTTTATAATTGCCAGAAACCGACACATTTCTTTGGCGATTTCGGCCAAGGGAAAGTTGGCGATAGCCTGTACTTTGTCGCGCAGTGCCTTGCGTTGTGACAACATGTCCGAGAAACTCAATCTGTGTTTGTGCAAACTTACATTTTGAGAGGTTTGTGGTAAGGTGGTGTTGTTGTAGGCGTTCGAATACCTGCCTCAAATGTTGCTGTTGTTCAGGCTCTTCTAACGGAAGTCCCAGAAACCTCGCGGCTTCAACAGGGGTGGACCAGTGTGAAATTGCTCTTAGAAGAGTAGGCTCGGTTGTGCAGATGAACAGATGGTTAGTATCGTGGGGAGACACGCCACATGCCGGACATACATTTGCCATATCAGGGTTCAGTCTGGATAGGTAAGAGTCTAGTCAGTTACAGTATCCAGAAGTTGGACCAGCATGACCCTTGTCTCCCTAGGCAGTTCGCGTTAATCATCGGCAACAAATGGAGCTTGTGCCTTTAGGACGGCATTCACCGGACGAGAGCTGACAAAGGAGTTTACCCACTCCGTGTAGATGAGAATGAGGGCCCGCCGATGCACCTTTGGATCAAACTGCGAGAAAATGTGTGGTGCCGGATCTCGCCATAGGGATTACGAAAATGACTCGTTATTCTCCTGGGAGGCGGATTTTCGTTGAGTAGGTTTTTGCTCGGATGCTGCGGTTTACAGCAGCTGAACAGAAGTCGCCTGTTCAACATCTCGCTATGTTCCATGTTCACCTGCGCTGCCCACCTGCCGAGGACTTGGTCGGTGGTAGTGTCAGATTTCGTCCGGCGAAAAACCCCGATAGGGAGGGGAGGTATGAGTTACCTCTTCAGCTGATGTTATCTAGAGAGGGGCCCGCTCGTGCAGTCATCGGCGTAGGAGACGATCGGGACACCCTCTGGTGAGGAAGGGACCTTGATATGTAGTAGTTAAACAAACGCGGAGGTCAGACACCACCTTGTGGCACCCCTTGTTTAATTATACGTGTTTTTGATCTTGGAGGTCTAACACTTTAGACCGGGGGGGGTTGCGCATGATTGACCATGTCGAAGGCTATCGACATGTGTTACACACTACTTGCTGGGCAGTATTAGTGCTGTTAGTCGTAAAGACTGTATCTGAAACTTTTTGCGGTGCGACACTGGATCGACTTTGGCCACGAGACGCCCTGGGGCGTGAACAGCAAGGGGCCGCTAAAGTTTTGTAGAAACTAGGAGGCCTATGTGTGGAGGCATTTAGCCCAGAGCACCTAGTTTTGTGCTACCATCTTTTACATGTATTACATTGGGCGGAGTGTGAACGTTTGACGTAAATCTTCTTCCAGCAAATGCAGCAGATCCATTGTCTTGGTCCCGGGTTGGATTCAACACCAGGACGGAGTAGAAAAGTTTTGAGCAGCACGGTGTGGTAATTGCCGTTTTGTGGATGTCTCTGGCTGATAGGTATTTGGTGGTAAGGTCGATTGAAATAGATTTTCTTAAATACATTTTTTTTTATAAAGAAAGTGTTTGAAGTCCTGTATATGCGGTAGAGGGTATCGACCTTGTACCGTTTGTGCATTTAAAGTACGACAACCGCCGCATTGGTGCCACTCTCCACTAGCTTTCCTTACCAGGTGAAACGGAGAGCTTTTCGAAGGACGGAAAATACCTAGTCGAGTGAGGTACTCAAACGCCTCTTTGACTGCTTTGAGCCTTTCTGGTCCGAGAAGTCTAGGTCGGGCAAACACAGGTGGACCTTTAGTTTCAATTCAGTGGGTCACCCCAGTCTACATAGGCGACGACGCTATGGCGTTCGGATCGGTTATTTTGCTAAATTCCTTAAGCAGATTGCCTACTTCGCTGGCGTCGTTTTGTTGATTGATGGTCGTCGGTATTTCAAAGCTACAGATGCCCGATCGATACTGATACTAAGTCAACACCAACGATTGCGTATTTTGTATTGGCAATAATGAAATTCCAAGTGAGAGCTAAGTCAAATGTGCGCCGCGTCAGACCGTAAGTTTTGATGACAGTACCATTTGCAGCATAAAGTGGATTGCCCTCGGTGTTTGACAAACGGCGGGCACGCGCAAGAGGAATTACTGACACCTCCGCTCCCGTGTCGATTAAAAACTGTTTTTTTTTAGATTTTATCTAGGATGGATGGAAAAACGTTTAGATTTGGTGAATTCGAAAAACTTTACCTAATTGCTCGATGATGTTTTACTTTCGGAAGTGTCGAGCATTATCGTTACGGCGGTCGTCAGTTTTTTGTCTTATCTGCTTTTTTGGTCGGAAAATCACACGGACTTCTGCATTTATGTGCTTGGGTTCCATATTCCCGGTGATACCAGCATGTCGGAGATTGATCTACATTGGCGCTGCAATACGGTTGAGCATTTGACTTTGCTTTGCGAACGTTCTCGCTGGCGGCGGCGGTTTTGAGCCATTAGCTGGTTTAATTTTTCGTTAGTTTTTTCAAGAACGGATACTTGCTTTTTGATCCGTTTTTCCAAAACGGTGACGTGACTGGTAGGTGATGCAATAGGTCGCGGCTCAGTGCGTCGAGTACAGCATCAGCAGTAATGGCGAGCTGGTGCAGAGGTGTACTCGGTTGAGCCTGCAGCATGCCAGCAATAACAGCACGAGCAGATTCGGGTAACTGTTTAAGCCGGTACTGCGGTATTACGGACTCATCCTTCGTAGCGTTTGTGCGCTGTGGGGGTACTTTATTTGGCTGAATCGCTGAATTTTTCGATGATGGCCTTTTTTAGCGTAGTACAGGGTGGCTGATAAATTTTGCTACATTAAGAAACTCAAATAATTTTTTTTTTCAGTGTATGGGGCTGATAAATTTTGCTACATTAAGAAACTCAAATAATTTTTTTTTTCAGTGTATGGAATTCATTTTTCTTTTATTCATGTTAAAGCTCATTAAATTTTATTAAATATAGCTTAATTAGTTTTAAAAATAATGGAATTTAAATGCCCCCCCTGCTCGTCGATGCATGTGCGGCATCTTACCAAAAAGTTGTTCATTACTGCTTGGAGAGTTGAGACAGGAATAGCCGCAATTGTTTCTCGAATGGATTGCCTTAGTTCATTCAAATTTGTTGGTTTTGCTTTGAAGACTTCCTGTTTGCAATAACCCCACAAGAAAAAGTCAGGTGCAGTAAGGTCAGGCGACCTGGGTGGCCAATGGAATGTGGAGTTTCTGGATATCAGCTTATTGGGAAATTTTCGTCGCAATTCTGTCATAACAGGTTGGGCTATATGAGGAGCTGCACCATCTTGCTGAAACCATACAGAGTTGAAAGAAATTCTCATTCGGCGTAATTCTGGATAGAAAAACTCTCTCAACATGCTCAAGTAACGGTCTCCAGTAACCGTAACGGTGTGACCGTTTTCTTCGAAGAAGTAGGGCCCGACAATGCAGCGTGATGAAACTGCACACCACACTGTGACACGAAGTGGATGCAATTCCGTCTCATGGAGTATCTGTGGGTTGAAAGCACTCCATATTCGACAATTTTGTTTGTTTATGTTGCCGTTTAAATCGAAATGGGCCTCGTCAGACATGAAAAGACAGTTCAACATGTTTCCATCCTCTTCCACCATTTGAAGCATCTTCTGGCAAAATTCCAAGCGAATCGGCAAGTCTGCAGCGTTCAGTTTGTTGGCCATTTGAATTTTATATGGGAATAAGTCCAAATCTTTGTGCATAATTGACTGTAATGACTGTCTGCTTACACCCATTTGAGCAGATAAGCTTCTTGTCGAAACACGTGGATTGTTTTGTATGGCAACAGCTACAGCAGCGATTTTTTCCTCCGTTCGAACTGAAGGGTTTCGATGTTAAGGTCTTCTGTTGACTGTCCCATGCTCGGCAAAATTGTTTACAAGTCTTATTGTGGTCCATCTGCTCGGAGGATTGCCGCCAAACGTGCGCCTATACTCTCTTTGAACCGAAACTACGGACTCCAGTGCGTGATAGCGGCGGACAATCCAAATTCTTGTTTCAGTGTCCCAGTTATCCATTTTTGTTAAATGCAAAAGTCAATCTGCAAAATAAAAAAAAAATTAACCAGATTCATTAAATAAAAAAAAAGTTATTTAATTTTTTTTTGGTAGCGGCTTTCATCAGCCACCCTGTATACGGTGCTGTGTTTGGAGAATTACGGACCAGATCAAAAACTTTGTCGAGGATCTAGTCGCCGGCGTGTGCGATGATGGCGGTGTATTTATCTTTCTCTTTTCGATTGCTGAAGCCAGGCAATTCGAACCACGCGTCTACTTTTATGAACCGCGATTCGATATTGTACGTCGAGTTGAGTTTACGAAGCGGTAGTTTTCCAAAAACTACAGTGATTTGCGGTATTCCGCTGCCGGTGCCTGCACCTGCGTTGGGGTTGGCGTTTGCGTTGTCAGCGGCGTTGCTGTCGTTGTTAGCGGACTCCTCGGCGCTCACATTCTCGTTGCTGCACATAATTTCCCGTTATTTCATCCGCCGTTATTGAAGGCAATTTTTTTTTAGCGGAAAAAACATTTTTGGTGGCGTGAGACCTGTACCGTACTTGATTGACGTGTTTATGTCGATGTGAAATTAGCTAAATCGCGTATTTATTGTAATTTTTTGGTTATATATCGACTACAACAGCGTTTTGCTTTGACTTGAAAGTTAAAAGTATTTTCTGCCGCGAGATTTGACACAGTACTCCGTTTTTCTCGGGGCACCAATGTGGGGGTACTTTATTTATTTATTTATTTATTTGCTTATGTCTAAATACAACAGACACTTAAAAATAGTTAAATTAATTATAACTTAAGAAGTATTTAAGTTTTTAATCTAAATTGCAAGAGTGATTTACTATAAGTTAGATCTAACTCCAGAAAATTTGAGAAAAAGTTGTATTCTAAAAGAGTTCTACTCAATGGGGCATGGTGCTAACCATAGACTGTTCTATGAACTCCAACACGAAAGACTTCAAAATTTCTACAAGGCACATTAAAATGTATTCGTTGAAGAAGACATGGGCAATCTATCTTTCCAGAGATGAGATCAAAGATAAACGAGATTCATAAGAGCGCTCTCCGATCTAATAATAATGGCAAACATATTAAACGACATCGTGCTATGTAAGATGTAAGATGGAATCGGTTCAGAAAAGTTTAAGGAACGCAGAGCAAAACGAATAAAGTACTTTTGGACTTTTTCTAAACGATTTATATGCACTGCATGGTATGGTCTCCATATACGAGTATAAGTTGCGTATTCAAGCTTGGATCGTACAAAAGCAGAATAAAGAACTTTATAAGTGTATGGGTCTGAGAAGTGTGAAGAGTGACGTTTAACGAAAGCAAGTGTACCAAGGGAACTAGTAATAATATAATTAAAATGCGTAGCAAAGCTAAATTTGCAGTCAAAAAACACTCATAAATCTTTGATTTCGTTAACTTCAGAAATGCACGAGTGTGCTAAGAAGTAACGAGTCTCAAAAGGCTTGATCATCTTAGAATAAGTCACTTTACGGCACTTATCAATATTAAGATAAAGCCTATTGGTAACGCAGTAATTAGAAAAATTATTAAGTTCACCTTGCAGCACAGAAGAGTCATATGGCCCGTTTATCACCGAATATATTTATCTTAAGATCGTCTGCGTATAAAAGAAAATTAGCCGATTTGAAACACGATGAAATGTCATTAATAAACAGCACAAATAATAAGGGACCTAAAAGGCTAACTTGTGGTACCCCAGAGCTGGAAACAAATGGCTTCGAAAACTCTCCATCTATAGCAACCATGCAGCTCCTGTTAAACAAGTACGATTTGATCCACTGAAGAAAACTGGAATGGAGCCCCATGCAAGAAAGTTTGAAAATAAGAATTTTGTGAGAAATTTTGTCAAAGGCCTTGGAAAAGTCTATATAAATCGTATCCATTTGTAGGCCACTACGAAAGCATGAATAGCAGTCCTCAGTAAACATAGAAAGGTTAGAAACCGTCGATGTTGCAGGCACAAAACCATGCTGATTTGGGCAAATAAGATGCTTTACATTAAAGTAAAGTTTCTCCTGTACAATACATTCAAACAGTTTCGCAATCGATGATAGCTTAGCAATTGGACTGTAGTTAGATACATCACATTTGTTGCCATTTTCAAAAACAGGGGTGATAGATGTTATTTTCCATTCATCAATAAACAGTCCTGATGATAAGGGCATGTTAAAGATTAGCGTGAGAGTCTCATGCATAGGCCATCAACATCAGTCCGAGAGGAATCCTTGACTTTTATCAAACCCTCTATAACATCATTTTTAGAAAGTCCCAAAGATCCCAGGGAAAAAGAAGAGCTTGCTATATCGTTGAGACTAAGACGTAAGGTAGCAAAATCATTGGCAGACAAATCCTCATCCAACTCAAAATTGGATGAAAAAAAGTCCGCAAATAAATCAGCAGCCTCACCAACAGAAGATACGGACATATCATGATAAAAACCAGTTTTTGGAATACTCGATACATTCTTTTTTGACTTAATATAGGTCCAGAACTTTTAAGGATTCGATTTTATATTTCTCTCGAAATTATTAATATATTTTACATATAGACTCTTATTCAAGTCGTTGAATTTTGTCCTGTAGGATATGAATAACTGGTAAAAATCAAATCTGTTAGTAATTTTAAACTTCTTCAAAAACTTATTTCTCAAATTTTTTAGATGTTTAAGCTCAGATGTATACCAAGGAAGCTTATATGCTTTTTTCTTAAAAGTAGGAACAAGTTTATTACAAATATCAGACAATGAATTTTTAAATATATTAAAGCAAGTTGCAACTTCATTATTTATAAAAAGAGAATCCCAGTCGATCTCACTTAACCCTACATCCAAAGCATAAAAATCGCACCGTATATTTGAAACTTAAATTACAAAAACTTCAATATATGTTTTAGGAACTGAACACGAATTTCAACCTTCGATTAAGATTGAATGTTCGCGTTTATAGTTTGCTGTCACTGGGGTGTGTTGTTCGCTTTGCTCGATTAAAAAGACTGTGTGGAATTTGTATGCCGTTAAGTGCATTTGCCTTGCACTTTGTAATTCGTGCGTGGGCGCCACAGGTATATTTAATATTGATTATTTCATCCTGAATTAATCTAATTTTAACTTGCAAGTCTATTACAACTTCATTCACTAAATTATTGATTTCCTTTATTGAATTTAGAATTATATTTGTCATAGTGGTAATATTATTTAACCTATTATCGAAAAACTCGTTTATTATTGTTTTGGTTAAGATTCATGAAATTATTGTGGATGATTTCTAGGTCATCGTGGTCAGGTGATCCTGCCAAATATTTCCACGCTGTACCTAGATTATTAATTGCTCTTAGGGTTTCGAGGATTTCTAAGGTTTGGTTTATTTCGTGCTTGAGGATTGGGTAGAGGAAGCTGTCCTTCGGCATTTTTTTAGTTTCGTGGTTGCGAATATCCGTCAGAAGCGTTTCGTATTTCTCTAGGTCAATTATGTGGATAAGTCTAAAAGTACCGTCCTGAATTTTGGCAATTCCATTCTTTATGATTACCAAGTATGAGTTCGTGTAGTCCCGAATTTCTACGTCTCCGGTAATAGGTAGAAGGAGATAAAGTCTGTAAATGAGGCCATTAATTAATTTTTAATATTTCCCTCTCTAACTATTTCCTTTTTATGTTTCGGGGATATTTTTTATCCTAATCATTTGCTAATTTTTATAAATACAATATCTCCTGGGTGTGCGCTTTTTATTGTGTTGGTTGAGGTCCTTATTCTGTTTTTCCCTAAGTTTTTCAGTGATTTCCTTCCTAGCTTGTTCGAATTGTCCAGGGTCTGTACTAACGTTTCGTCGAAGAAAAAAAAAATAAAAACAATAATAATTTTCATAAAAATTCAAAAAGTGAAAAATTATTATTTTTTGCCTTGAGCTCGTTTTATGAATACTTGAAAATGTACAGGCCGTAAATCAGCAAAAATTGTTTGTATAAAAGCAATAAAGAAAACCAAGAGCACGCGGTAAGGCAGTTCTGCTGATGATTATAAAACAGATCTGTCAAAAAATCCATCATAAACACCCCCAACTGTCGAATGGCGAAAGCGGTTCATGCATTTGGTAAAGAAGAATAGAACTAGGAGTTTAGATGACATCAACGCGATCAACGCGATGACATGACGCGTATTGTTAGCCATGCGTGCCAAAATTTCTCTGATAAAGAAGCTTAGCAGCTTTCGAAATGGATCTATAAGAAAGTTGTCTCTAAACATTTTCCTCCTCTATTCAATCAAAAAACTTTTAATAATTAATTAAAAATGATTATTAAGAAAAAAAATAAAAACAATAATAATTTTCATAAAAATTCAAAAAGTGAAAAATTATTATTCTTGGCCTTGAGCTCGTTTCATGAATACTTGAAAATGTAAAGGCCGTAAATCAACAAAAATTGTTGGTATAAAAAAACAATATTTCTTTTGGTTTTCGTTTAGTTGTTGAATGTACCGTGCAGTTATATTCATAGATTGCTGTGTCTAGTAGTTCTGGGAATGATGAGAAATTTCGTTCAGCCTTTAGACGACGTATTATTTCTGTAAGGGTGGCATGAAAGCGTTCGATTTGTCCATTAACAGAACTTTTATATGGAAGAGTTTTATATGTTCGAATGCCGAGGGTATCTTCGATCATGAAGGTAATGGGTTAGGAATTGAGGCTAGTCTCATTGTCGATGACTATGGCTTCGGGAAAGCCAAATTGGAATAAGAGCTAGCGAAGGGGTTGTTTTATAAATATGTTCTACTGCTCTAGATTTTATTATTTTAGTCTGAACATATTTTGAAAATTTATCGATGGCAGTTAGTAGTTAGCCGATGTGAAGAATGTGTCCTGGGTACTGAGTCTTTCTTAGTTCGGGGTTATTGGGATGGCGGTCGTATTTATTCTATTTACATACTTACTCGTAACAGTCCTTGATGGTATTTTTTATTCTTTTAGACATTTTTGGCAAAAAGTAGTTTTCTAAAATTTGAATTTTATTTTCTGATTGATTTCGCTGTGCTCTTCGATGGTTTTTATGACCATTTCCTTTTGCTCTGGTTCGCTTATAATGTCATGTACCTGTTTTTGGGTGAATCTTGTTTTGTAGGATCTAAAATGCATCGGATAAATTAGTGGATTTTTCCCATTACTGATTCCTCGGATTTTATACACTTAATAACTACAGGTTTTAATATCACTTCAACAGATTTATTAGCTTGGGAATATCGTGATGTGGTTCCTCTATAATGTGTCTATGGTAGGTCGTAAAAATAATTTGGAACTTGTATGTTGACGTTGGGGCTATTTTCAGGAGGATTTGATTTTTAAACACATTAATTGGTGTTTCTACGTTGGGTATTAGGCCATGTGAAGAACTATCGCTTCTATGACAGATGGCAGTTGAGAAGCTATTATTTTCTGTTTTAGGGGTCCCAGAAAGTGCATATCCGACTACATTGGTTCTTTCTGGTTTATATTTTATCTCGTAATTGTATTCTTCCAGGATAAACTTCCATCTTTTCAGTTTACCATTTTAATTTTTATTACTCAATGCGAAGGTCAAGGCTTGGTGATCCGTAAAGATTACTACTTTAGGTGAACCATATAAATAATTTCTGAAGCTATTGAGGGCCCATATTATCGCCAGCCTTTCTTTTTCGTTGGCGGCGTAAGCTTCTTCGGCTTTCATAAGTGAGCGAGATATATAAGCTGTGGGCTTACCTGACTGTTCGAGAACCGCTCCAACAACCTAATTGGATGCGTCAGTGGTGAGATGAAAGTCTTGACTAAAGGCTGGATATGCCAAGACTACTTCTTTAGTTCGATTCTGGTGTGATGGTGGGTTTCCGTGCTTTCTTGCTGTAGTCCCTGATGTGGTCTCGAAAACGTGTACTTATTTTCCGCCCTGTTTGTCCTATGTAGCTGTGCTGGCATTCGCAGGTAAGCTTGTATACCCCATGTTCGCTAAACGGCTCCTCTGAGTGAGTGTTGGTTCTTAGTGTTTGTCCTAAGTTGTTCGATGTCCTGAACGCTGTGTTGATGCTGTATTTCTTGAAAAAGTTTGCCAACTTGTACGTCGTGTTGCCAGTGCATGTCATCGTCGTCCAAATTTTGGATTTTTCCTCTGCCTTCCTTCGGAGTTTATCCACAAGGGCTTTTTTGTATTCGTTGCTCGTAGCTTTGCTGTGTATGGTGGTGAGCTCTTTCTTGTACGATTCCTGAGTGAGAGGCGCTCTTTGGAGTCTGCCTACTAGGTGGCTTTATGCTGCATTCTTGTGCTGTTGCGGATGGTTTGATGTAGAATGAATTATGGTATGCGTGGTTATTGGTTTATATAGATGTCGTAGTTAAACTTGTTTGGGAGTTTGTCAATTCTTATCGTTAGGTCCAGGTAATTCAGTTCTCCATCTTTCTCAGTTTCCATAGTCAATTTTATGTTCTCATGCTGCTTGTTTAGGAATTCTAGTATTCGTTCTTCTTTGTTGGTATTCAAAACGCAGATGATGTCGTCGACGTATCTTGCGTACAAAGTCACTCCCAGCTTGCTTTTTAGTTCTTGCATATATTTTATTTCCGAGGTTTGCATGAATGCCTCCATGAGAATGAATGATGTCGGGCTACCCGTTCCCAGTCCGTTTGTTTGTCTATATATTTTATTGTTGAACTTGAAGTATTTTGCTGTAGAGTTGTTCTTAGTGCATTTGTAATTTGTGCTGTTCTGACCGTATCCTTTGTTTTGTTAGGTAGTGTTTTGTTTATTATGTCCAATGTCTCTGGAAGCGGTATAGAAGGTACAAGTCCTTTATGTCAAAGGATATGATTGTGCTATTATCTGCGAGTTTAACGCAGTGGTATTCCTTATTGTATGTTCATGGTCTAGTTCAAGTGTGTCCATCAGTATAGTCTTCAGATGTTTGGACCGTTTATAACCCGGCGCTGACTTGAAATTAATTATAGGCGGCATTAGTATATCGGGCTTATGTATTTTTAGTAGAGCTATTAGTGGGGGAGGAGATGGGTCCATTTGTGTCAGAGTGTATCCAGTCCTGTCGTCTATTATTTTTGTAGCATTTTTAATAGCCCCTTTGAGTTCTCACAAATTACGCGGCATTTCATTTCCTTGATTAGTCTTTCGGCCTTTGTTATTTATTCGTCCTTGTCCATTAGCACTGTTGTGTTTCCTTTGTCCGCCTTTGTTGTCATAACGTTGTTCCTTTTGAGCTTTCGTCTTAGCTCTTTCATTATCTCTTCCTCCTTATTCGTGTTCCGCTGCTCTTGATTTTTTATGTCTTTGATAATGATCTCCCTGCACATGTGTCTGGCGTGCTCTTGTTCTTCGTACCATATTGTGCTTTAGTCCCTTCTCAAGAAGTTGCGATTCTTCGTAGCTGTGTCCACCGTGGTCAGGTTCACGAACAAAACAAAATTGACAAGGGATGACGAAAAATCATTCCAATATACAACTAATATGCACCCTGTCGAAAAAACAGAAAATCAAATCAACTATTTGATCGTACTTTTTTACGAGATTCTACATGTGAAATTTTTGAGAGGATGTCATGTGTTCGGTCCTAACTTAAATTTTGTTCACCGTTGGGGAAAGCATTTGTTTAGTTTTAATTAGATTGCATGGAGATCTTTGGGACTATCATTGCCGATAATCCCTTCAAAGGATTTTAATGCTGGTAAAAACAAAACTTTAAATTTGCGTTGTCTGTTCCACATAGGTTGATTATGGTATGAAGGTTGATCTTGATTTGGCCAGCTATTGAGTTTGCGAAGAAGGGTTTTTCGTTGGCGATTGGGTTTGATACAAATTGTGGTTGTATATAATTTTTACTTGATCCGGTGTCTATAAGAATTTTAAAAAATTGTTCAGTTCATCGTTTTAAATTCAATGTATGGCAACGAAGAACTCTTCATCCCAAAAAATGCACTTCAATGTAGTCTGCTAGGCTATATTCAGGGTGTTCCTCCAGTGGTTCTTCGTTTACTGCATTGACAACGTATGTCTCGTATTCTTGTTCGATTGGAGTCAAACCTTCTTGGTACTGTTGATCTTCCTGGAGATGTGAATCTTTCTGTTTGTGCCAATAAAATTGTTCATCCTTTGAACTGGTGTTTATGTGCAAATTTCGTTGCTGTTTGAATGGAACCTGGTTTGATAAATTTGATGTCCTTTTTTCGGCCAGTTTGTTGAAATTCTGTCTGTTCATACAGTTTACCGCTCTCCATTGAGTATAGCGATCAATGTCCATGGGTTCTGGGCGAGGTTGTGGTTTTGGAGCCATTGGTCTTGATGGCTGAGCTTGGCGATAGTTTTGCCAAGGTTGTTGTAGATATTGGCTTAGTTGAACAAATTGCTGGTGAGGCAGAGGAGCTTACAAATTCTTCTTCTTTAAATGGTCATCTAACCGCCTGGCCGATTTTGACCGTCCAACATAGCTCGCCAGTCGTTTCTTCGTTGCGCCAACTGGCGCCAATTGGAAACACCGCGGGATCGCAAGTCGGTCTCCACTTGGTCCTTCCATCGGAGTGGTGGTCTCCCTCTTCCTCTGCTTCCACCGGCGGGTGCCGATAACAATACCTTCTGGGCTGGAGCATCTTCGCTCATTCGCACTACGTGGCCTAGCCAGCGAAGCCGCTGTGTTTTAATTCGCTGAACTATGTCGGCGTCTGCGTAAAGTTCATACAGCTCATGATTAAATCTTCTTCGGTACTCGCCGTCGCCAACGCGTAGAGGTCCACAAATCTTTCGAAGAACCTTTCTCTCGAATACTCCCAATTCGGACCGAGCTAGATAATGTCCAATCAGTCTGTTCACATCAGGCTTCAGTCTTTCGCACAATACGCTTGATAGGACCTTATATGCGATATTCAAAAGGCTGATTCCGCGAGAGTTGGCGCAGTTTGCAGGATCGCCCTTCTTGTGGATTGGGCAGAGAACACTTAGATTCCAATCTTCAGGCATGCATTCATCCGACCATATTCTGCATAGGAGCTGATGCATGCGCCTTACCAGCTCCTCGCCTCCGTGTTTGAATAGCTCAGCAGGCAAACCATCAACGCCAGCTGCTTTATTGTTTTTCAATCGGGATATTGCTTTTCGCACCTCATTATAGTCGGGTTGTGGAACGTCAATTCCATCATCTTCGATTGTGGGCTCGGGTTCGGCATCTTCTCTGGTTTCTTGCTCAGTTTCTCCATTTAAAAGGGCAGAGAAGTGATCCCTCTGAACATCGGCCACCAGGTTGCCGTTCTCATTCTTACAGGAGTTTGCCCCGGGTTTAAAACCTTCTGTCATTGGCCGAATTTTTTGATAGAATTTTCGGGCATTATTCCCGTTGGCCAGCATCTCAAGCTCCTTTATTTCACGATTTCTGCCTCCCCTTTTTCGCCCGGAAAAGCCGCCTCGCTTCCCTCTTCAACTCGCGGTAGTGTTCACACACACTCCTCGTTGCATTCGATCTCAGCGTTGCCTTGTAGGCTTCGGCCTTTCTTTTCGTTGCAGCGCGGCACTCTTCATCATACCAGTTGTTTCTTCGCGTTCGCCGGAATCCAATTACTTCTTCGGCTGCGGTACGGAGTGCTCCTGAGATATGATCCCACTGCTCATGCATTCCACTAGGTTGAATTGTGCTCTCGGAGAGCAGGTGTGAGAGGCGATCTGCGAAATAATTGGCGGTCTGTTGCGATTGCAGCTTTTTGACATCCAGCTTTCCCTGCGTTTTTGGTTGCACCTGTTTTGTCGTACAGAGGCGGGTACGAATCTTGGCTGCTACTAGGTAGTGATCAGAGTCGATGTTAGGTCCTCGTATTGTGCGAACATCTAAACCGCTGGAAGCATGCCGTCCGTCTATTACAACATGGTCGATCTGGTTGCGTGTTTTTCGATCGGGGGACAGCCATGTAGCCTGATGGATCTTCTTGTGCATAAACCTAGTGCTGGATATGACCATGTTTCGGGCACCGGCGAAGTCGATCAGCCTGAATCCATTTGGCGAAGTCTGATCGTGGAGACTGAACTTCCCGACAGTGGGGCCAAATACACCCTCCTAACCCACCCTGGCGTTAAAGTCGCCAAGCACGACTTTGATATCATGACGGGGGCAGCGCTCGTATGCTTCTTCCAGGCGCTCGATAAACGATATGGTGAAAAATCGTAGTTTAATGCGGATTGCAGCGAGACGCTCGTTCACGGGTGTGAACGACAGTACTCGGTGACGGAGTCTCTCTCCCACCACAAATCCCACGCCGAATCTGCGCTTGTCTTCATGCCCACTCCAGTAGATGTTGCAAGGTGTTTTGATCGTGTTTCCTCGCCCCGTCCATCGCATCTCTTGTATGGCGGTGATGTCAGCTTTTGCTTTCCTCAGGACCTCAACCAGCCGGGCATCGGCACCCTCCCCATTAAGGGACCGTACATTCCAGGTACATGCCCTTATCTCATAATCTTTATTTCGTTTGCGGGTGTTGTCCTCTAAGAAAGGGGTTCTCATATCCGAGGCTTTGTTGTTGAATTTCCTTGGAACGTTGTTTTATGTGGTGGGTACCAAACCCAACGCACAACCCGTTTCACGGGAGGTTGAATTCTATTACACGTTTGTATAGCGAGCCGCTTGATCCAAGACAGACGCCCGCTTGCAGCCGCACCACCTGGTGATCAGACGCTGCTGTTTGAACCCCCCAGCAAGCCCTTAAACCGATTATGTCGGAGTGGCCTTACCAGGTTCTCGCCTTCTCACGTTTAGCTCACCACCAAACGGGTGTTCGGTGGTTACTCAGAGGATACTTGAGCGCAAAGCCCGGAAGTAGTGAGCTGCTTGAACCGCATGCAAAAGAATCGCTCTGGCCACTCTCAGGTGAATGGCAATCAGAAACTTTCCCCACTTGCGTGGACTTCTGCACACGGCCCCACCCACGGAGCTTACAAGTGGGTTTGTGGAAATGGTTGATAACTAGGCTGCATATAGGGATATATGCGAGTTGAGGATAAAGTGGCTGTTACCTATATTGATTTCTGCGAGGAGCCTTAAGTGAAAACATAATTACTTCGGGCAACTTGATTTTCAAGTTTAACGCACAAATGTAGCGCATGTGGAAGGTCTTCGGGATCCTTCATGCCTAAAAGGCGGGGTAGATCACCCTTCAGACCAATTATAAAGGTGTCCAAGGCTTTACGTCTGTATGTCTGCGTAAGCAGTGAAGGAGATTCAAGGCTAGTCAGTTTGTTTAGAATCAAGGGCAGGTGGGTGTAAACGTTTTGATAGAATTATGGGATCGTAGAATTGACTTGGACCAAAGAGGTTAATTGACATTCGAGAGTCGTTATGTCCCTCTTGTCAGCGTAGTGTAGAGATAGACATCTTGAAATCGCTTTCCAACCAAGCGGTGTGCTGTACGATTCTAGTGCTATGTCGGGATTGCCGAATATTTTGTTTCTAACCACCTTCCTTATGCTCGGAAGGGTCTCCCCGTAGGTGGTGAATCGCAGAGCTGAGCTTTAAGTTATATGAACCGGAGGGTATCCCCATAGGTGGTGAATGGCGGCTCGTTTCATTTATTGTACAACCTTTATTTTATTGCTAGTCCTGATTCGTTACTAAGTTGCAAAAAGGAATATTCTATCTCCTTTACTTAATTAAAGGTATTTTATATTTGTTCTAAAAATTCAGATAATATTCACTTCACTTAAAATTGTTTTAGTTTGTTGATTAAAAAAAAACATTTCTCACTTCATTATATTTTTATAGTTATCTTTACATATAATAAAATTGTAACAGGTCGATGTCTGTACATTGAAGATATTCAAGAAAGACTGATAGGAGAGGTCGTTATTGGACCATCGGAATCCAAATCTACAGTTTTTAGAATTTTTGTCTGTCTGTCTGTCTGTCTGTCTGTCTGTCCGTCTGTATGATTGTGCGCGCATCACGCAAAAACTACTGAGTAGAATTGCATGGAACTTTCACCATTCTATCACCTAACGTGTAACTTAAAATTTAGGACAACTTTCATTTGGATATCTTATCCAGTTCCCGAGTTATTGACCAAAATGTGGGAAAATTGTGACCAAAAATGTGGTTTTTTACCATAACGAAAGCGTCACACAAAAACGACTGCATAGAAATGAATGAAACTTTCAATAATCATTTTCTAGACGTCTCTCCTAAAATTTAAGATATCTTTCACCGCGATATCTAACCTGGTTCCCAAATGTGGACCCAGGGTGACAGTATGATTTGTGCGTATCACTCATAAACTACTGAATAGAAGTGCATGAACCTTTCACCATTCTATCACTTAGCGTCTAACTTAAATTTTAGGACAACTTTCATTTGGATATCTCATCCAGTTCCCGAGTTATTGACCAAAATGTGGGGAATATGTGACCAAAAATGTGGTTTTTTACCATAACGCCAGCGTCACACAAAAACGACTGCATAGAAAGAAATGAATGAAACTTTCAATAATCATTTTCTAGACGTCTCTCCTAAAATTTAAGATATCTTTCACCGCGATATCTTACCTGGTTTCCAATTTATTGACCTAAATGTGGACCCAGGGTGACAGTATGATTTGTGCGTATCACTCATAAACTACTGAATAGAAGTGCATGAACCTTTCACCATTCTATCACTTAGCGTCTAACTTAAATTTTAGGACAACTTTCATTTGGATATCTCATCCAGTTCCCGAGTTATTGACCAAAATGTGGGAAAAATGTGACCAAAATATGGTTTTTCACCATAACGCCAGCGTCACACAAAAACGACTGCATAGAAATGAATTAAACTTTCAATAATAATTTTCTAGACGCCTCTCCTAATATTTAAGATATCTTTCACCGCGATATCTTACCTGGTTCCCAATTTATTGACCTAAATGTGGACCCAGGGTGACTGTATGATTTGTGCGTATCACTCATAAACTACTGAATAGAATTGCATGAAACTTTCACCATTCTATCACTTAACGTCTAACTTAAATTTTAGGACCACTTTCATTTGGATATCTCATCCAGTTCCCGAGTTATTGACCAAAATGTGGGGAAAATGTGACCAAAAATGTGGTTTTTTACCATAACGCCAGCGTCACACAAAAACGACTGCATAGAAAGAAATGAATGAAACTTTCAATAATCATTTTCTAGACGTCTCTCCTAAAATTTAAGATATCTTTCACCGCGATATCTTACCTGGTTTCCAATTTATTGACCTAAATGTGGACCCAGGGTGACAGTATGATTTGTGCGTATCACTCATAAACTACTGAATAGAATTGCATAAACCTTTTACCATTCTATCACTTGACGTCTAACTTAAATTTTAGGACAACTTTCATTTGGATATCTCATCCAGTTCCCGAGTTATTGACCAAAATGTCACTTGACGTCTAACTTAAATTTTGGGACAACTTTCATTTGGATATCTCATCCAGTTCCCGAGTTATTGACCAAAATGTGGGAAAAATTTGACCAAAAATGTGGTTTTTTACCATAACGCCAGCGTTACACAAAAACGACTGCATAGAAATGAATGAAACTTTCAATAATCATTTTCTAGACGTCTCTCCTAAAATGTAAGATATCTTTCACCGCGATATCTTACCTGGTTCCCAATTTATTGACCTAAATGTGGACCCAGGTTGACTGTATGATTTGTGCGTATCACTCATAAACTACTGAATAGAATTGCATGAAACTTTTTTACCGGAGACAAAGAACCAATAAATAAAAAACACATTTGGAAATTACTATAAAAAGTATCCGGACGAAAAACAACATATTTGGATGACGATAAAGGTGCATTATTCTTTTTGTGCTGAACTAACCAGTGGTGTTTTATTTCGACACTCCCAAAAAAATTATTAAGCTGTTGCTTTATTGTAATTTTTACGCATACGAAGTCGCGGGCATCAGCTAGTCTCTTATATAAATATCAGGATCCCCTTTGGCTTTTTTCTCCTTCGGTCCTGAGGTTCGGGAAGGCGGCTTGCATCTAAGTACTTCCTGCTTTCACTTATAGGCGTTACTAAGGGACCTTTTTTTCCAACGAGATTTTGTCCGGTGTGTCGGCAGTCTTGTGTAAATATCATGAAATCTCCTCCTATTCGCTTGTTGTTCTTATCTTGTCAACTTGCACGAGCAAGCATTCGACACTGTGTACAACTTTTATACTCCCTCACTTATACCGGACCCATTGCTCGGGTGCCAGTTATTCTTCTATCAAATTGAATGGATACAAAAATTATTTTCGAACCGGAGTCCGTTTTTTATTAGTCAAAACTTAAAAGCGAGTTTTTTTCTTAATTTTATAACTGCACTTCTTCAAGTCACGCTGCACCTACAGTAACATTCGTATGAATTAGAGACACTGGCTGTTTTTAATTCAATAAAACATTTTCGGCATTATTTACATTTATTTAAATATATAGTGTTTACAGATTGCAATCCTTAAAAGCTTCACGTGGACTTACTCACAGCCTTTTGATTTTGATGTTTCATATAGGGAGGGGAAAACGTATGGCACATGCAGACTTTTTTTCTAGAAACCCACTTCCACTAACGTCGCTGAAAAACGTGTGAATTTAGCCGAGATTTCTGATAATTGGCTTCTCGCGGAGCAGCAGCGTGATAAACAGACATCCACTCTAGTTTAAAAGTTACGTAACAAAGAGCTCCCAGAAGATATTGTAAGATGATACGAATTGCGGGCCGGAACTCTTTATCGTAAAATACAAAGGAATGGAAAAACAAAATGTTTACCTGTCATTCCAAGATCTTTTATG
Source organism: Merzomyia westermanni (assembly GCA_949987695.1). Classification (NCBI taxonomy): domain Eukaryota; kingdom Metazoa; phylum Arthropoda; class Insecta; order Diptera; family Tephritidae; genus Merzomyia; species Merzomyia westermanni. The sequence goes on along the minus strand of OX465292.1, from coordinate 2,004,677 downwards.
TGGTTTGTAGTCAATCATGTTCATGAATAAATTATGCATCTTGGTTGGATAAAGGCTCTCGATAAGGTATACGATTTCTACTGGTTTGAAAACATGTCCAAACTTGCACGAAAATTTGGGGACAATTGTATTACTGGAGCAAAATCACCTTCCGGTAGAGTTCAGGGAGAACTTCATCCCATTCCTAAGGTTAATATACCATTGCATACTGTTCACATTTAAATTACGGGAAAATTGAGTGGTAAGCGAAAGTAAACATCTGATTTTGTGATAAATTGTTTTGCTAACAAACTTTGCTTGTAATAGAATTTAGAAATGTGATAAAACCCATATAAAGAAATATCACAATCGAAATTTGTACGACAAAATGGTTAATTTAAAATTACTAGAGTTCGCCCAGTGGTTGAAATTCAACCAATAAACTTTATTTTATTTTATTTTATTTTATTTTATTTTTTTGCTGTAGGTATGTTTTATCCGCCTTTTTTTCTTCCTTTCTATGTCCTTCCTTTCCTCTAACATATTTTTATTTTCCTTGATTTCTTTTTTTACTCTCTTATTTTATTTTTTACTTTCCTCAAACTTCTTTTCCCTTCCCTTCCCTTCCTTTTATTTACTTTCTTTCCCCTTCGTTTTCTTACCTATCCTTTAATTCCCTTTCCCTTCCCTTCCTTTCTTTCCTTTAATTTTCCTTCCTTTCCTATCCTTTCCATTCCCTTTCCTTCCTTTCCTTTCCTTTTCCTTTTCTTTCCTTTCTTTCCTTTAATTTTCCTTCCTTTCAATTCTTTTCCTTTCCTCTATTTTCCTTTAATTTTCTTCGGTGTTTAATACTCTTTATGAGTAATCATTTATTTAATTTTTGTAAACCCTGTTTGTAGGTATCAGCAATGAATTTTACATATTTGCTCATATTTTACATTGCTTGTTTAATGTATCCAACAAAGCAACTTTTCGTGCTCTCAGGAGAGCAGCTGACACTGGGCATCGTAGCCAGTAATCAATACAATAACAACAACTAAAGCAAAAATGCATGACACAACAGAGTATCTATAGTGCGAATACTTATTTTTCATTGGTCCACTACCAACTCTTCGCACTCACAGTGAGAGCCGACCACACGAATAACACAAAAACATGCATGGCAAGTCTACTCACACTACTACGGCTCTTAATTTTTTCCTACAAAGCAACTCCTCGCCCATGCTCACGATTCAGCATAGTACACAAAAAGCAAGTACACACACACACAGCGTGTCTATAGTGTGAATAAGTAAATGTGTAGTGGTGTGACTTTTCTGTTAAATTTTTTATATTAAAATGATTTTTTTTATTCACGGATAAAAGTACACCTCAAAATTTCCTATCTATACATATATAATTTGTATACCTTAGAATTATAGTTTAGCAGAAAACGGTTCTACATTGCATTCATCTTGTCTATTTATATATAAGATACACAAGAGCAGCTGTCACTTTTGTACTTCACAATGCAACTTTTGTGAATTTTTCCAAAAACCGTTCACACGGAAGTTTTAGACGGGGACAGGTATGCGTTAAAATCATTACCAAGCAAGAGAGCATATAAGTATGCACATGAGTATTTGAAAAAGAAGCAGAAGGGCAGGTTCCAAAGGAAAGACAGTACTAATATTGAGGATGAGACTGAAGATGAATGCGTTGAAAAAGACGTTGTAGATCGTATCACTTTGATTATAATACAAGCACAAGTGCAACCAGATATCTAGCTGTGCGATGCTGGCACCCCTTTGGTTGATGTTTGAATCAAATTTTATGCCAAATAACACGGTATTACAGTCAAAAAGTACTTTTTGCGTGACATACCTCATTTTGTAGGTCTAGTCAGACTGAATAAAACTGCATACTCAGAACTTCCAATAAACCCCCAAAATCTGAAGTTAGGGGACAAAAACCCCTTTTCCATAGGTGAAGGCATATATTGGCCTATAACTTTATTTTTGGTCGCCCTATGTAAAAGCTTTTGGTATTATTGGAAAGATACATTTTATCGATTTATAAAAGTCTTATTTTTCTGACAGAAAATTCAGAGAAAAAATAAGAAACACACAAAAAATTTCAATTTTGGGAAAAAAATTCCATCTTGAGTCACAGTTTTTTCCACTATTTTGTTCACCAGTGTATATAGCTGGATTTACGTGTAGAGTCTCCCGTCAATTTTGTTTCCAACGAGTTATAGTTTTTTAAGATCCGTTGAGGTTTTTCTAATGTAATTCGTTTCTTTATTGAAAAACTAAAAAAAAAACCTTTTTATGGGCATACAAATACATTTAGGTCAATTAAAAATGTTTACAAACTCTTTTTCTTTTATTCAAACTATCATCTGTATCCCGTTTAAGAGACCAGCAATACTCCGAGAGCATATTAACAATATTTTTTCCAGAAAACCTTCTCTCTATAGCTTCCATCTCCTGATGCATGCGCTCCCCTGGTTCATCACTGAGCTGACCAAAATTCTCTGGAAAAACGTCCAGTAAGTGAGTAAGTGAATTTTGATGGGCATTTTACATCCCATTGCTGAATACGCATTCAGAAACTCATGAACGACGTCTTTGTAGTCCTCACGCCTTTTGTTGCCTAGAAATTTGTACATAAAGATTGGAACCTATTCCAAGCTCTTTGTTCAACCGGACTTAGTTTGAATGAAAATTCAGTATTTTTCTTTAGCTTGCGAATCAGAGGCCCAATAAAAACGCCTTAAAATTATAAAAACCAATAAATGAAGCATGAGTCATAACATACAGAAATAATATCAGAACTACCTTCTTTTATGAAGGTGAAATGAAGATTTTATATGGAGAAATGCTTCACTGTCTACATTAAGCCTTTTAACAAATTGCTTCATGTAGCCCAGTTTTAGGTTCAGTGGTGGCAGAATTATATTTTCAGGATCCACAAGTGGAGCTCTCAACATATTTTTCTCTCCAATTTGAAAGGTACTTCGCTCTGGCCACTTATCTCTTTCGTACTTAAGCGAAGAACGGCTCTCCCACTCGCAAAAATAGCAGGGATACTTTGTGTAACCTCCCTACATGCCCATCAGTATTGTTAAAACTTTAAGGTCACTAACAATTTGCCATTTGTACATTGCATAGTTTATAAAGTGTTATGTGTTGCCCTATGCAATCATACCCTTATGTTTATCTATACCTATTAACAAACATATGCCTATACCTAGTGACTTATCTTTATATATCCATTGACTTATATTCGTGTGGAGTCCATCTCATGAAATAAAATCAGTTGGAGAAACTTGAGATCCACTTTTGCGAAATTAATTGCTCAGACGACAATATAAGAAAAGCCATATTGCTAAAATCCATTGGCGCTGCACCGTATGCAGTATTGCATAGTTTGTGTAGTCCAGAATCTCCGGTGAGCAAAACATTTAGAGCATTATGTGAAATGCTACACACATACTACACTCCACCATTGATAATTTTTCGCGAGCGAAAGCTATTTTATAGTGCAAAGAAAGAAGATAGTGAAACCGTCTCTGAGTGGTATGCAAGAACAAAAAAGCTTGCTCTCAACTGCAAATTTGGCACGCATCTTGAGGCTTTCCTACTTGATCGCTTTATAATGGGTTTGCCTGACAAAATATTTGAGAAATTATGCGAAGAAGACGAAAATCTCAAGCTAGATGAAGCGCTCCGCAAAGCTTTAATTATGGAAATGAAACTCTCTAATAAATCAGAAAACAACACTAGCGTAAATTACATCAACAAATCCAAAGCAGGCAACAAGAAAATGCAAAATTCGAAGTCATCAAGCAACAATAGCAAGAGCGACAACAACAACAACAACAACAACAGCAATAAGAATAAGCAGCAGAATAAAGGCAATGCATGCAAACATTGCGGCTGGCGCAATCACCAGTCAAATGAATGCAGATATAAAGAAAGCAGATGTAATATTTGCAAGAAAGTTGGTCACTTAGCGAGTACATGCAGAGATAAAAATAAAAGTGTAAATTATGTATCAGATAATATCAATCAGAATAATAACAATGAAAATTCTAATAATCAAAACTTTTGTATTTACAGCATTTCAAGTGGAAATTCAGCGGATTATTATTATCTCTCAGTAAAATTGGATGGCCGACAAATGAAAGTAGCTTGCGACTCTGGCTCACCCTGCAGCTTAATATCAATAACGTTATTTGAAAAATTAAACAAAAATGTAAGTCTAACTAAGTGCTCATTACCTTACGTCGATTATGGCGGAAATCCAATACAAGTCATGGGTGAATATTTAGCAACTATTGAATACCATGGTACCATTAGAAAATTGAATGTCGTAGTTACGGACACAAACAATATGCCCTTGCTTGGTTGTGATTTTTTAAGATTATTTAATTTTGATTTAGTGCAAACCGTGAAAGCTATTGATTTAAAGTGTAACATTGAGGATATAACAAGTAGTTTAAAGAGCGATTATAGCGAAGTTTTTAAAAATGAGCTTGGTACATACAACTTAGGTAAGGTCTCCTTACAAATTTCTAAACAAGCAAACCCTATATTTTTTAAACCGAGATCGGTTCCTTTAGCGTGGAAGAAAAAAGTTGAAGTCAACTTACGAGAAGTAATAAAAATGGATGTTTTAGAGCCGGTAGATAATGCTGATTGGGGAACAACTTTGGTGCCAATACTTAAACCCAATGGTGATTTACGAATTTGTGGGGATTATAAAGTTACCATCAACAAACATCTCATTGATTTTCATTATCCTTTACCGCTGATTGAGGACATTTTCGCATCTTTACAAGGGGGTCAATTGTTCACAAAACTTGATCTTTCCAATGCTTACAACCAACTTTTATTAGACGAGGACTCGCAACGATTATGTACCTGGTCTACTCATATAGGTTGTTTTAAAATGAAACGTTTGCCGTTCGGGGTTAAGCCGGCAGCAGCAATTTTCCAGAAAACTATGGAAAATTTGTTGCGAAATGTACCCTTTGTAGTAGTATACCAAGACGACATGACAGTTTCAGGCAGAACCGGGCATTGATATTGAGTTGCCGGATGAGGAACCCAGAAGACCTGAAGTAGATGAATCGGCGGTTGCTGAGGAAAATAACGTATCTTATGAATCTCTGCATGGAGCTGAATGTAATGGTAATGAAAATAATTTGGACAATATATCCAGTGGTAATGAAAATACTCATGAACCTAGGTCATTACGTCCACGAAACAATGATGTTAGATATAAGTTTTAGACTGTACAAGTTGTGAGTTAACAATGAATTAGTAATCACAAAATCACAATTAAAAAAAAAAAAAAATTTATTTGAATTAATAATTACAAAACTATGTACATATGTATGTAAATATTATTACACTTCAAAGTATGTTTGTATTTAAATATGAAAATAACGCAAATTTTTTTGGAGAGGCGTGTTATGTGTTGCCCTATGCAATCATAACCTTATGTTTATCTATACCTATTAACAAACATATGCCTATACCTAGTGACTTATCTTTATATATCCATTGACTTATATTCGTGTGGAGTCCATCTCATGAAATAAAATCAGTTGCTAATTAAGCTTCTAATGAAGAGCACGTCTTTTGCTTTACTCCGGTATACAACATAAAGTGAAGAATTTTTTCAATGGAATCGTATGTTTCTTTCATACCAGTGGCGTAGGCTAATGGGTCCGAAGGCATCTCGTTTTGGTTATGTAGCAATACAGTTTTAAGGCCTAAAGAGAACTCACATAATATTATTAAAAAAATTTTTTTTGTTAGTTACTTCTTATACTTCTACAAGATCCATCGATGAAAAGGCGCCAATCTTTTGGTTCGTAGTTGTATCCTAATCGGACGAAGAGTTCAGACACATCCGCACAATAAGCCAAGTTTACTTCGTCTTTATTAATTTGTTTGTTGTTTTTGATCTTTTGCTGTTTTGTTTTTGTCTGTTCGTTTATTATTCTACCGTCGAATGTTTTTTGTTTGTAGATTTCCATGTTTTCGATTACGTTCAGACGTCGGCCTTTTGCTTGTACATGTAGGACCTTGGCTGTTTTTTTGATGTTTTCGGGCGGGGCATTTATTCTCCGCCATGTGATTCGCAAAGTTGGACTCTGGTATGATGGTTGGATTCCTTTGTTGTAATCTCTAATGTGTTCTGTTTTGTTGTAATCTCTAATGTGTTCTCTGAACCTCGTTCTTACTTGTCGTCCTGTTTGTCCTATGTAAGCATTCACAAGTGACCTTGTACGAGGTGTGTTCAAAAGTATCGCGAATTTTGTGTTTTTCCAAAAATTATTTATTTATTCATGAATATCTATTTTGTCCCCTTCAAAGTAATCCCCATGAGATATTATACACTTGTGCCAACGGTTTTTCCAATCTTCGAAGCACTTCAAAAAATCATTTTTTTGTATCTTGTTCAGCTCCTCCTTCGATGCCGTCTTTATCTCGTCAAGAGAAGCGTAACGTCGTCCTTTCATGGGCCTCTTCAGTTTAGGGAGCAAGAAAAAGTCACAGGGGGCCAGATCTGGGGAATACGGTGGCTGCGGCATCATTAGTGTGTTAGTTTTGGCCAAAAAGTCGCGCACAAGCAACGATGCGTGAGCAGGGGCGTTATCGTGGTGCAAAAGCCAATTTTTGTTCTTCTTTGCACATCTTCTCGGCCTTCTGAGAACATTTTGTACCACCGATAAACGTTGCTTCGGTCCAAGGTAGCTTCTCCGTATGCCACAATCAACATTCGGAATGCATCCGCGCACTTAATTTCGTTTTTCACACAAAATTTGATACAGGTTCTTTGATCCATTTTTTTGAATAGGTAAAAATCGAAGACGATCCAAAACACGTGCAAGCAAAGCAGCTGTCAACAATTAACTGAACATTCAAAATGGCCGAGCTTGTCGGCATAAGTGAGAGACATGAGTACCAACATAACGCCACAAAAAATTCGAAATTCGAATATACGTAACCAGCGAAAATTCAAAATTCGCGATACGTTTTGAACACACCTCGTATACACCATGGCTGCTAAACGGATCTTCTGAGTTAGTCTAACTCAGAGTCGGAGAATAAATGCCCCCCCGGAAACATCAAAGAAAAGTCAAGGTTTTACATGTACAAGCAAAAGGCCGACGTCTGAACGTTCTCGAAAACATGGAAATCTACAAACAAAAAAGATTCGACGGTAGAATAATAAACGAACTGTTTCCGACGCAATATTCGAACCTTTAAAATTGGTTTACAAAAAACAAAGCAACCACTCAGGTACAAAAAACACACGCACGGACAAATAAAAACAAAACAGCAAAAGATCAAAAACAATAAACAAACAAAAAAGCTCAAACAACAAAAATCACCAACTTTTACCTGCCTCAGTCAACCACACAAAATCCGATTGATGCAAACCACCCCCGTTTCTGAATGTACACACACACACATGCACACACGTACACAAACAGACACCCATGCTGAAGTTACCTGCTACCTACTATAAATACCAGACAAACGACAACAACAGATCAGAACGAAAATCGACACTGATGATGGCACATCGTCGAAACCAGTTTGTCTCAAAACCAAATTTGACAAGGGATGACGAAAAATCGTTCCAATATCTCTCTCTCTATGGCGCGATATACAACAGGTATATCATCATAAACCTCCTAAGAGATTTTTGCGCCAAGCTTCTCTTCCAATTTGTGGTGTGCCGATTTGAATTTTCCCTACAAATTGGTGGGACCTACAGTTTTTTGCCGACTCCGAACGGCATCTACAAAGGAGACGAATTTTTGCTGAAAAGCCTGTCATGGCAGAAATACACTCGGAGAGTTTGCCAAACCACTGCCGAGGGGCGACCCCGTTTTGAAAAACTTTTTTCAAATCACTTTTGATATTACCTGTACCAGGGCTCGAACCATGGACCTTCGGTGTGGTAGGCGGGCAACACTACCTTCACACCACGGCGGCCGCCGTGCAATATTTGTCTTAACCTATGAAAAAGGGCTTTTTGGCCTCTAACCTCAGCTTTTGTGGTGTATTGTCCCACCGTGTAATTGGTCACTAATTGGTCATAATGGGAAAGAAGGTTTCACTAATTGGTCAGAATCAGGAAAGATTTCATTGAAATTTAAAATTTTTCAAGGTCGGCCTTGAGATGCTGGCACCCCATTGGTCGATAATTGGTCACTAATTGGTCAGCAGGTTTCACTAATTGGTCAGAAATAGAAAATTTCATATGACGTTTTAAAGTTTTCTAAGGAAAAACTATTTCACCTATTTAGGCACCCTATATACTAAGATTTTCCACAAAAGAGCTTGCCAAATAATTGGTCATAATTGGTCAGCAGGATTAATTAATTGATCGTTGATAGAAACTTTTTAATTAATTTATAACATTTTTTTTAGTTAGCGAATTTGTTATCGACTGAGATGCTGGCACCCCATTGATCGATTTTTAAATCAAATGTTATGCCAAATAATTGGTCACTAACTGTCCACCCCCTCGGCAGTGGTTTGGCAAACTCTCCGAGTGTATTTCTGCCATGACAGGCTTCTCAGCAAAAATTCGTCTCCTTTGTAGATGCCGTTCGGAGTCGGCAAAAAACTGTAGGTCCCACCAATTTGTAGGGAAAAATCAAATCGGCACACCACAAATTGGAAGAGAAGCTTGGCGCAAAAATCTCTTAGGAGGTTTATGATAATATACCTGTTGTATATCGCGCCATAGAGAGAGAACTGTCCATAATTGGTAAGTAGGTTTCACTAATTGTTCAGTCATAGAAAATTTTTTATGACGTTTTAAAGTTTACAAGAAAAGTCTAATTTACCTATTTAGGCACCCTATATACTGAGATTTTCCAAAAAAACAAATTTGCCAAATAATTGGTCATAATTGGTGAACAGGTTCTATTAATTTATCGTTGATAGAATATTTTTAATTAAATTTTTAAGTTTTTGAGTTAGCACTTTCTATATGTACATAATTCTCATGAAACACAACAGGGATACTACTGCTGCAGTGGAAAATTTTAGTAAATAAAATGTAAAGTAAAATGTATAATTCTGTAGCCAATTTTTTAATAGTGAATGTGTTTTTGCAGAAAAAGACAAAAAGATATAATTTTCTATCTAAAATGTAAAGGCGATAAAACATAATCAGCTATTACGTTGTTGCTAATTTATCCTGGTATCTGTTGGTACAGGTAAAATGAAGTTTTAAAAAATTTGGAAAAATTAAAAACAAACTTAACTTAAAATATTTACATATCTTAAAAATAAAATTGAATTTAATAAAAAATAAAAATAATTCAGATCTTGGGCTCGAACATGCAACTTACAATCTTGTAATCGACATTCCTATCACATGCGCTACTGCGACATGTACAGCGTCATTGTCGGAGACGGTAGTTATGATGTAGTACTCCTAAGTATTATGAACTGATCCCGTTTTCAAAACGCTTAATGGCAAGGTAACATCTTACTATAAGGTGGTATAACGCTGCGCGGCTTTGCGTTGATACCGCAGTTTTTGCTAATGACGCTGATACTTTAATGTAAGAGACTGCATGTAATGGCGGCAGTGACACTAATTGATGAGAATTATAGTCCCTTACCTCTGGTGGGGAGAAACTAAAATCTTCAATAAAAAGAACAGCTTGATGGTGTTGCTGATTGAGAATTTATTATAGTTCTGGTTCTTCAACTATTTTACAGTTGCTTATATACTAAATCTTAAAATTATGTTCCTTAATCTACTATACAAGTGCGTGTGTTTATGTAAAAGGGACTGATTTTAATGTTAGCCTAAGTACAACTTATCTATTGTTTTGCTGTGTCTTAATCACCGATCGTCTGGGTTTAACGATCGATTGTCTAGACTGTTTCAAAGGGATTGCTTAAATATTAGGACCAGATAAGAAACCATATGTTTTGTATGCTTATCTTTCCTTCTAGTGGACTGTATGTGTGTACCTATGTGTGTGTGTGTGATAGGTTTAGGTACCTTATCCTGTTTGTTTTGTAAGTATGTATGTATGACAATACTATCATAAAATTCTAGTGGACTGTATAAATATACCTATTTTAGAGTGGCAGAGTTGTGTGTTCATATTTTTGTATGAACATTCTGCCAAAGGGCAATACTAAATATGTTCTCTAATAATTTGTTTAATTAACATTATTTCTAGCTGGAAGTTCGAATGAAACAGCTACAGCTGTTTTTGTTTTACATTTCGATCTTAAATATAATACAATGATAATAAGTCCTATTATTACGATCAAAGACAGTGAAGTATGACCACTTATCTGGTGGAAATTGATACCTTTTAATTTGATGTTTTCTTTTTTGAGATCTTCTATTTGCCCTTTAAGTTTAAGGATGTCTTTAGTGTTGTTAATTAAGGTGGAATCAAAAGGTTTAATTCGCAGTTCTGGAATGTTCTCAATGTCCTTTATCCAAGGCGAGGATAGTACTTCTTCCTTGATTGTAGATTGTATCTGATGAGATGCGGTTAGAGTTACTCCTTCATGTCGAACTGTACATCCTTCTCTTATTGTGATAACGCCTTGTTTAGGGATTTCCATTCTCATGTGTTGATTGGTATCACATTCTAGATGTATTATTGCGTTACTAAATATCTTGTAAAGCCAGCGATTTTGAGAGGATAGTTTAATCCAAATGTTTTCATCTGTAGCGGGCTTGAATCCACATACTTCATTTTCATACTGTTTTAATGCTGCTACTTCGCATGAATTGTCCGTTGCTGACTTCCAAGCCCAATTCCCTGGACATTGGTAATGATCTCCTGAGTTAATTGAACACGTATTTAGATCAACTTGGTTTATTAACACATATTGATTTGAATCAAACTTGTATATTAAATATTCTGCTTTTATATCAGGGATGATCATGTTGCCTTTGTATTTTATTGGCAGCGGATTTAATTTGTACGCGTCTGATGGCTCAAATGACATTAAGGGAATTTCTATGTTAATTACGAGCCGAGAATCCATAATTAATCCTTTAGCAGTCATAGACTCATAGATTTCCTTTAATTCGTTACCATGCTGTTTTCCAGGTAGTACTAATTTGTGTGGTAGTTGACTTTTAATCAAGGATATTTCATTAGTAAGCTGTGATGGTTTTAATAGTTTTGGATTTATTCGACCATGATTTATGTCAATTAATAAATTAATTATCGAAGTTTGAATTTCTTCACATTCGTCCATAATTATTCTTATTTGAATGGTTAATATTTGAAACATTAAAGTCATTCGTTCGGCGTTTTGATTTTGAACTAATTCATGATAAAATTTATTGAGCTGTTGATTCATCTTTTGAAAATTCTTGTTCACTTCATCGGTTGTCTTTTTTAATATATTTATTGTAGAATCAACTATGGATGTCTGTTTCTTAAATAACTTTGCAATATCCTTTTGATTTTCAAAAATGTTTTTAATATTTGATTCCATGCTTTTGCGGTCGTCAGCATCCATGATTCCAAATAAAATATGGTAAAGTGAGCCAACGAATTCGAATGGTGCACGTCTTTTTCTATTTCCTTGCTTCATGAACAGCTCGTTATTTGACTTGAGGTTACTATATTTATGCTTCAAAGTTGTGGTAATCATTACACAAGCCTCTTCATAATCGGTCAATATTTGGCATTGATGTTCAAGTCTGTTAATAAATTCGTTTATTTTATCCATTCGTTCGTAATAGGAGCCTAACTCGTAATAAACGATTAAGTTCCATTTTGAATTTATTACGTCTATTTTGCCAATTGGATCCAAGTATATTGTCGTATTGTTTCTTAGTTCAGCTACTGAAGCACCTGTTCTCGCTGTATCCTTTATGGTTAATGCTTTAACTTGCACTGCTAGCATCAGAAATGTAAAGAACCACATCATCATTGTTTTTGTTATTGTCTGGCCCCCTGTAGTTGCTGTCTTTTTTGATGTTCTTGCTGTCAACAGACTAGTAGCTTGATTTCGCTCTTCTGTATTGCTGTTGTCTGTTGTTTCTAGCGGGCATAGTTTATGAATGGGTCGTTTGATTATCCCATTTTGTAATTTTAGAGTTACAACTCTGGTTTTTCCATCGCTTCCAGGATGAGTTTTTAAAACTTTGCCTAATGGCCATTTTGCCGGATGGGTTTCCTCATTTTTAATAATGACTATTTGACCTTCTACTAGGTTGTCGGATTTTGTTTTCCATTTCATTCTTTGTTGCAACATTGTGACATATTCGCTTTCCCACCGTTTCCAAAAATCTCTTTTCATTTTTTGGATCAATTTCCATCTGTCTAATGAATCTCTCGTTGTGTCATCATCTGCTTCAGGACAGTCTATTAGTGGGCATCCTATTAAAAAATGCCCAGGGGTTAAAACATCTATATCGCTTTCGCTATCAATAGCACAAAGAGGTCGCGAATTTAGCACTGCTTCAATCTGTGATAGTAACGTAGTCATCTCTTCGAATGTCAATTTACTTTCGCCTATCACTCTTTTTAAGTGATATTTTACAGACTTGACGCCAGCTTCCCAAATTCCTCCGAAGTGAGGAGCTGCCGGCGGCCCGAAATGCCATTGAATTTTGTCTGCTTCTAATATGGGGGCTATCGTTGAATTATTTTTTACTGTATTTTTGAAGTCCAAGTCTAATTTTCTGCATGCTCCGACAAAATTTGTTCCATTGTCTGAGTATATATGCTGACTTTTACCTCTTCTAGCAAAAAATCGTTTCAAGGCAGCTAGAAAAGCTTCAGTTGTTAAATCACTCACTGCCTCTAAATGAATGGCTTTTGTTGCCATACATACAAATACAGCTATATAGCCTTTAAATGCTTTTTGCCCTCTTCCTTTCGAACATCTCATATACATTGGACCTGCATAGTCTATACCAACGTGTGTGAATGGGATCGACAGCGATACTCGAAATTCTGGAAGATTGCCCATTATTTGTTTAGCTGTTTCCTTGCGGTAACGTATGCACCGATTACAAGCTCTTATAGTTTTCTTTATTGAATTTTTTAATCCAATTATCCAATAATTCCTTCTGATCATGGATTCCATTAACTTGTTTCCTCCATGTAAGGTTGTTTTGTGACTGTTTTCAATAATTAATGTTGATAAATGTGATTTATTTAATATTATCGGGTGCTTCTGATTAAATTGAAATTTTGTATTCTCCAATCTACCACCTACTCGAAGAATTCCATTGTTGTCTAGGATTGGGTTTAAGCTTGCGATATGACTTTTATTACTAACTTCTTTTTTAGTCTCCAAGCTCTGAATTTCCTCTCTAAATTGTAACCTTTGTTGATGTTTTATTATTATCTGTTCAGCTTCTTTAAGTTCTGATTTTATCAAGTATGAAGGATATTTTTGGCCTCGTATTCGTTTTATAAATCGCAATATATAAGCAACAACCCTTGTTAATTTCGTTAAACTAGAATACTTCAGTGTTACCTCATCCAAAAAATTTGATCCTTTTGAAGTTGAGACATATAAGGCATCAATTTTGAATATACTCTGCATTGGCCACTGATTTTCCTCTCCTTGTAACCATTTGGGGCCTTTCCACCATAGTTCGTGCTCTACAAGTTTGTTTGCAAATATTCCTCTGGATGCAACATCAGCTGGATTGTCCTTGGTTCCGACGTGTCGCCATATCGCTGTGGGAGCATATAATTCGATTTGTTCTACTCTGGTTTTAATGAACTTGTCTTTATTTCGGGAATTATTTATCCATGCTAAGGTTATAGTCGAATCACTCCAAGCAAATATTTTACTTTCTCTATTGATAATTGTCTTTATCCTTTGCAGTAATATAGCAAGAAGGTGCGCCGCACATAATTCCAGCTTTGGTAGCGTCTTTTTGTTTTTAATTGGATTTACTTTAGTTTTACCAGCAATTATCGTTATAACTGATCCAACTTTAGCATATACAACTGCTGCGTAAGCTTTTTCAGATGCATCTGCAAACCCATGAAGTTCAATTTCAACGTCATTTTTTGTTTTAAACCATCTAGGAATTTTTACTCTTTTTATATCTGGTACGTGTTGCATAAACTCTTGCCATTCTTTTGCCAAATTCTCGTCAAGTAACTCATCCCAGTTGAGTTTCATCAACCAAAGTTTTTGTATAAACAACTTTGCTAAAACGGTCATAGGTGACAGCCAACCCATCGGATCGAAAATTCTCGCCAAATCAGATAAGGCTTGTCTTTTTGTTACTAGCTTTTTCGGTGACAAATTTATATTGAATCCAAACGTATCTTTGGTCGGGTCCCATTGTATACCCAAAGTTTTAATTGTTTCGTCTTCTGCTATTTGTATTACCTCCTTTTCGCTGTTTGGGGAAATTGCTGCTATAATTTCACTATTATTCGACATCCATTTTCTTAAGTGAAATCCATATTTTTGTAGATGTTTTGATATTTCGACTTGAATGGCTTTACATTCTTTTATTGAGTCTGCTCCTGTCATTAAATCGTCCATGTAGAAATCGTTTTTGATGATGTTTGAAAGCAAGCTATTGCAGGGCTCGCAGAGTTTGGCGATTTCTTGTAATGTTCTTGTTGCAAGAAAAGGAGCGGATGCTGTTCCGTATGTAACTGTTTGCAATTTGTACTCTTTTATCGGCTTTTCTCTCGTGTCTCTCCACAATATGCGCTGATAATCTTGGTCAGCTTCTGCTACTTTAATTTGCCTATACATCTTTTCTATATCGCTTATTACCACAAATTGCCAAAGCCTCCATTTAATAATGATATCGAATATATCTTTTTGGAGCCTTGGCCCTATGAACAGGATGTCATTTAAGCTGGTACCGTTTGTAGTTTTCGCAGATGCATCAAAAACTACTCGTAGCTTAGTTGTGAGACTGTCTTCTCGAATTACGGCTTGATGTGGCAAATAGTATTTCCCGCAATTATTTTCACTTGCTTTTTTCATGTGTCCCATTTCTAAATACTCTTTCATAAATTGAGTATATTGCTTTCTCAGTTCGTCATTTGAAGCAAATCTTTTCTCAAGATTCAGAAATCTCGCTATTGCTTGTTTGCGAGAGTCACCTAATTCCTTTCCTTTTTTGAAGGGCAGACTGACGACAAATCTATTATTTTCATCTCTTGTTGTCGTTTTGTCAAAAATATCTAGACATTCATCTTCATCTGTTTTATTTTCTGGAGATGTGGTGTCTTCGATCTCCCAAAACCTCTCCAATGTTGTAGTCACCGCTGCTATGATTCTACCACTCTTTCTTGGTTGCTGTAGAACTCCGGACAATATCCACCCTAATTTCGTGGCTTGGCCTAGTATTCTATCCTTCTTGAATATGCCTTCCTCTAATATATCAGCATATAAGTCTCCTCCAATAACGACGTCGATCCGATCTGATTTATTGAAGTAGGGATCAGCTAAGGTATAGTTCCTCCATTGTTCTATATCCCATTTAAACGTTTTATCTGGTTGTGCACTTGCTAATCTTGGTAAAATTAGTGCTTCGACATCGTATATTTCATTGCTTAGGAATCTCGGTTTAATTTGAATATTTACTCTAAATTTGGAGACTCCTACCGTAGTATTCCCTAGCCCTTGCAGCTCAGTTACTTCTCTTCTTTTTGGTAACCGTAGTATCTGAGCCGCTTCCTCGGAAATGGTAGTCTTTTGTGATCCTTGATCAATAAGTGCTCGCATAATCACGTACTCTCCATTTGCTGCTTTTACTCGTATTTGTGCTGTTGCTAAGAGTATTGATGTTTCGGAGTTTTGTGTCATCATAGCTGATGATTTTTTTATTTTTTCTTCACCTGCTCCTTTCTCCTTTTGGAACTCATTGTAATGCAGTAAATTATGATGATTTCTTCCACACTTACTGCATTTCCTTTTGTTCTTACAATTGTCATCATATACGTGATCGAGGCAAATGTTGCATAGCTTATTGTTTACTATGAAATTCCTACGACTCATGGTAGTCAATGCCTGGAATTTTCTGCATTCCACAATTTGATGCCCAGAAAATTTGCAATATATACAGGTCTTTTGCGCAGCCGTATAGAATGTGGGTGTTCGTTGTGGTGGCTTTTGATTGCTCCATTTAGTTGTCTTTTTGTCTCTTATCGCTTCTAGAGCTTGATATTGTTGCTCCAAAAAACCAAACACATCATCTAGGCTTTGTATGTCTCTAGTTTTCTTGACATTCTGCTCATATAACCGGAGACTTTCTTTGTCCAGTTTGCGAACAATTATTCGAGCTATAATAGCTTGTTCATCGCCTAAATTCAAATTAAGCCCTTTTAGAGCATAAATGCATTCTTTGGTGGTATCCAAGAGCTGCTTCATACTGGCCGCACTTTCCCCATTTGCTGTTGGTTGATCCAGAAGTCGGTCCACTTGTGTTGTGAATTGCAACCTTCTGTTTTCGTATCTTTCGTGGAGTATTTTCCACGCGGCTTCGTAGTTGCATTCGGTTACTGGTAAATGCTGAATTAATCTTCCAGCTTCCCCTGCTAATGCTGATTTCAATCTAAACATTTTTTCTACTTCAGTGAAGTGCTTTGAATTGTGCACCAAACCTTGGAAAAGATCCCGAAATGATGACCATTGTTTCATGTCGCCATAAAATATTGGAATCTTAATTTCCTGCAACTTCATTGTGGCAGACACAGTCTGTGTTGACATGGTTCCTTTTAACGTATTAGTCAATTATTCAATATAAATACTATAGTTTTCTTGGAGGTCTTCCATGTATTCTTCTATTGTGTCTTTATTTATATTTTCTAACTTGATGCTACGAGTTTCAGAAAACGCTTCTTCTACATATTCGAATTGTATTTGAAGCTTCGTCTTGAGCTCTCTTACTTCTTCGACCGAAAGCAAACTATTCTTTTGTATTTCTTTGATGGTCTTTCTTAGTTTTTCTCCTCGACGTTTAAATCTCATTTGTACCTCCGCACTATTATCTGGTTGCATGTACTGAGGTGTAAATTGTTTATGGCCTGTTGTCAATAAGCCACCTGATGCTGCTGATGCTGCGCCATCTGCTGCTGCTGATGTCGAGCCACCTGATGCTGTAGATTCTTCTGCTTCACTTTGTATTCTTAACTGCTGAATGCACTGTTCCAGAAGCTTAAGAATATGTTCGTAATACTCTTTGCTAAAGTATTCGGCCGCTTCTGGACTATTTTTGGCCACAATTTTGGCATGGTTAGCATTAAATTCCGTTATAATTGTTTGGACGTGTCTAATATGTTCAGGACATGCGGCTTTTCTTATTTTTCCGCCTTCTATTTTTTGTTGTTCGTCTTCAGCAAGTGCGCCCAACTGGCGCTGTCTTTGTAGTAGAGTTTCCATGATGATTGCTTAAAAATTGATTTTTGTTTTCAGTCTTCTTTTTAACATTTCTCGCTGTTCCAGCCACGAGAAACGCTTATTAGAGTTCTTCTTTTTTAGCACACTTCACGCTGTTCCAGCCTCGTGAAACGCTTGTACACTTAGAGTTCTCTTCCGATTTTCTTTAAACGCACGTTTTTACCACTTCTCGCTGTTGTAGCCACGAGAAACGCTTGCACATTTGATATCTATATATATTTTTTAAAAAACCCACACGCACTTCTCGCTGTTTAGCCACGAGAACGCTTTTTTTTTTTACACTTTTCGCTGTTTAGCCACGAAAACGCTTTTTTAATGCGGACAGTCTTTGCTAGTCCGGCTTACAAAAATAAACCTTTTTTTTTTTAACGCGGACAATCTTTGCTGCTCCGGCTCACATAAATAGGTTTTGATACTGCTAAGTAACGCTCTTTTTTCTTTGAAACTTACAGTACTTACGCTTGAGCTCTTTTATCCGGCTCGATTGACCAAATGATGAGAATTATAGTCCCTTACCTCTGGTGGGGGGAAACTAAAATCTTCAATAAAAAGAACAGCTTGATGGTGTTGCTGATTGAGAATTTATTATAGTTCTGGTTCTTCAACTATTTTACAGTTGCTTATATACTAAATCTTAAAATTATGTTCCTTAATCTACTATACAAGTGCGTGTGTTTATGTAAAAGGGACTGATTTTAATGTTAGCCTAAGTACAATTTATCTATTGTTTTGCTGTGTCTTAATCACCGATCGTCTGGGTTTAACGATCGATTGTCTAGACTGTTTCAAGGGGATTGCTTAAATATTAGGACCAGATAAGAAACCATATGTTTTGTATGCTTATCTTTCCTTCTAGTGGACTGTATGTGTGTACCTATGTGTGTGTGTGTGATAGGTTTAGGTACCTTATCCTGTTTGTTTTGTAAGTATGTATGTATGACAATACTATCATAAAATTCTAGTGGACTGTATAAATATACTTATTTTAGAGTGGCAGAGTTGTGTGTTCATATTTTTGTATGAACACTAATACTAACACTAAAATGGTATATCTTTACAGACCACAACCGAGATTCCTATCCAAGTAAATTTGTTTTTGTTTATTACTTTTAAAAGGGTTTAAAAGTTAAGCTCCGACTTAGGATTATTTATCTTGGCAGGAATACGGGTACTTAGATACCTTACTCGACCATTTTCTGTAAGTTAGCGACTAATTTGTCAAGCGAAATACAGTTACGTCAAAGAGCATGTATGAATAAGAGGCGTCAGTTCGCTCTTTTGAAAATCGGCAGAATTTTTGCTCGTATGTTCGATGCTACTCGATGTTTTCTATTAGGGTTTCAGCGCTTCCTCTTTGTGCTTTGTCCTTAATATTTCCAAATTATCTGAGTTAAAGTTTGTACTGTACGAGCGGGAATTGAGTAAACCCAAAAGGTAAACAAACGGAATGAGTTGAATAAGCGACTCATTTTAATGCGATAGCCGTGGATTTTGACGTTCGTTTGCCAAAAAATGCAAGTATTTTACAGGAATATATTTTTGATGCAAAAATTTAATTAAATGCTGAAAAGTACTTTGTACTATTATTTAGAAATTTCCGATCTCAAATCTATGTATGTATATGGCTCCCGCCCTTGATTAAAACATTTTTCCTTTCTATTATTTCCATTTCCAATAGGTATGAGGAGGATGGAGCCGTGTGCAGAAGTCCACGCAAGTGGGGAAAGTTTCTGATCGCCATTCACCTGGGAATGGCAGAGCGATTATTTTGCATGCGGTTCAAGCAGCTCACTACTTCCGGGCTTTGCGCCCAAGTATCCTCTGGGTAACCACCGAACACCCGTTTGGTGGTGAGCTAAACGTACGAAGACGACAACCTGGTAAGGCCACTCCGACATAATCGGTTTAAGGGCTTGCTGGGGGGTTCAAACAGCAGCGTCTGATCACAATGTGGTGCGGCTAGAAGCGGGCGTCTGTCTTGGATCAAGCGGCTCGCTATACAAACGTGTAATAGAATTCAACCTACCGTGAAACGGGTTGTGCGTTGGGTTTGGGACCCTCCACATAAAACAACGTTCCAAGGAAATTCAACAACAAAGCCTCGGATATGAGAACCCCTTTCTTAGAGGACAACGCCCGCAAACGAGATAAGGATTATGAGATAAGGGTATGTACCTGGAATGTCCGGTCCCTTAATGAGGAAGATGCCGCTGCCCGGCTGGTTGGGGTCCTGAGGAAAGCAAAAGCTGACATCACCGCCATACATGAGATGCGATGGACGGGGCGAGGAAACACGATCAAACACCTTGCAACATCTACTGGAGTGGGCATGAAGACAAGCGCAGATTCGGCGTGGGATTTGTGGTGGGAGAGAGACTCCGTCACCGAGTACTGTCGTTCACACCCGTGAACGAGCGTCGCGCTGCAATCCGCATAAAAGTACGATTTTTCACCATATCGTTTATCTGCGCTCATGCACCGACAGAAGAGAAGGACGACGTGGAAAAGGATGCATTCTACGAGCGCCTGGAAGAAGCATACGAGCGCTGCTCCCGTCATGATATCAAAGTCGTGCTTGGCGACTTTAAAGCCAGGGTGGGTAAGGAGGGTGTATTTGGCCCCACTGTCGGGAAGTTCAGTCTCCACGATCAGACTTCGCCAAATGGATTCAGGCTGATCGACTTCGCCGGTGCCCGAAACATGGTCATATCCAGCACTAGGTTTATGCACAAGAAGATCCATCAGGCTACATGGCTGTCCCCCGATCGAAAAACACGCAACCAGATCGACCACGTTGTGATAAACGGACGTCATGCTTCCAGCGTTTTAGATGTTCGCACAATACCAGGACCTAACATCGACTCTGATCACTACCTAGTAGCAGCCAAGATTCGTACCCGCCTCTGTACGACAAAACCGGTGGAAGAAAAAACGCAGGGAAAGCTGGATGTCGAAAAGCTGCAATCGCAACAGACCGCCAATTATTTCGCAGATCGCCATTCCCACCTGCTCTCCGAAAGCACAGTTCAACCTAGTGGAATGCATGAGCAGTGGGATCATATCTCAGGAGCACTCCGTACCGCAGCCGAAGAAGTAATTGGATTCCGGCGAACGCGAAGAAACAACTGGTATGATGATGAAGAGTGCCGCGCTGCAACGAAAAGAAAGGTAGAAACCTACAAGGCAACGCTGAGACCGAATGCAACGAGGAGTGTGTGTGAACACTACCGCGAGTTGAAGAGGGAAGCTAGGCGGCTTTTCCGGGCGAAAGAAGGAGAGGCAGAAATCGTGAAATATAGGAGCTTGAGATGCTGGGCAACGGGAATAATACCCGAAAATTCTATCAAAAAATTCGGCCAATGACAGAAGGTTTTAAACCCGGGGCAAACTCCTGTAAGAATGAGAACGGCAACCTGGTGGCCGATGTTCAGAGGGATCACTTCTCTGCCCTTTTAAATGGAGAAACTGAGCAAGAAACCAGAGAAGATGCCGAACCCGAGCCCACAATCGAAGATGATGGAATTGACGTTCCACAACCCGACTATAATGAGGTGCGAAAAGCAATATCCCGATTGAAAAACAATAAAGCAGCTGGCGCTGATGGTTTGCCTGCTGAGCTATTCAAACACGGAGGCGAGGAGCTGGTAAGGCGCATGCATCAGCTTCTATGCAGAATATGGTCGGATGAATGCATGCCTGAAGATTGGAATCTAAGTGTTCTCTGCCCAATCCACAAGAAGGGCGATCCTGCAAACTGCGCCAACTCTCGCGGAATCATATCGCATATAAGGTCCTATCAAACGTATTGTGCGAAAGACTGAAGCCGGATGTGAACAGACTGATTGGACCTTATCAGTGTGGCTTCAGACCTGGTAAATCTACCATCGACCAGATTTTTACAATACGCCAAATCTTGGAAAAAACCCGTGAAAAAAGAATCGACACACATCATCTCTTTGTTGATTTAAAGCCGCTTTCGATAGCACGAAAAGTAGCTGCCTATATTCCGCTATGTCTGAATGTGGTTTCCACGCAAAACTTATACGGCTTTGCAAAATGACCTTGAGCAACACCGCCAGCTCGGTCAGAATTGGGAAGTACCTCTCCGAGCCGTTCGAAACTTAACGAGGTTTCAGACAGGGTGACCCCCTATCGTGCAATTTCTTTAATTTAATGCTGGAGAAAATAATACAAGCTGCAGAACTTAGCCGCGCTGGAACAATATTTTATAAAAGCGTGCAACTGTTGGCATACGAGGTGTTGAATTTTCGCTGGTTACGTATATTCGAATTTCGTGGCGTTATGTTGGTACTCATGTCTCTGTCTGACTTATGCCGACAAGCTCGGCCATTTTGAATGTTCAGTTAATTGTTGACAGCTGCTTTGCTTGCAAGTGTTTTGGATCGTCTTCGATTTTTACCTATTTTTTTACCAAAATTGCTCAATTGTGACCAAAAACAGCATCGCATGAACATTGCTAATGAGATGTTAAACTCTGTCCGCGACGACCCAAATTTGCTCCAGAGGGTCATAACTGGTGACGAATCGTGGGTTTATGGTTATGACGTGGAAACCAAAGCTCAATCATCTCAATGGAAGCTGCCGCACGAACCAAGACCGAAAAAAGCGCGCCAAGTTCGGTCGAATGTGAAAGTTTTGCTGACAGTTTTCTTCGATTGCAGGGGCGTGGTGCATCATGAGTTCTTGCCACAGGGAAGAACGGTCAATAAGGAATATTACCTGCAAGTTATGCGCAATTTGCGCGAAGCAATCCGCCAGAAACGCCCGGATTTGTGGAAGAACAAAAATTGGCTTTTGCACCACGATAACGCCCCTGCTCACGCATCGTTGCTTGTGCGCGACTTTTTGGCCAAAACTAACACACTAATGATGCCGCAGCCACCGTATTCCCCAGGTCTGGCCCCCTGTGACTTTTTCTTGTTCCCTAAACTGAAGAGGCCCATGAAAGGACGACGTTACGCTTCTCTTGACGAGAGAAAGACGGCATCGAAGGAGGAGCTGAACAAGATACAAAAAAATGATTTTTTGAAGTGCTTCGAAGATTGGAAAAACCGTTGGCACAAGTGTATAATATCTCATGGGGATTACTTTGAAGGGGACAAAATAGATATTCATGAAGAAATAAATAATTTTTGAAAAAACACAAAATTCGCGATACTTTTTGAACACACCTCGTATGCTGACGATATTTATACCATTGACTTTAACAACCGCGTCGAAACTTCTGCTTACTCCAAATAAGAAAAAGAAGCGGAGAAAATGGGATTGGTGGTGAACGAGGGCAAAACGAAGTACCTTCTGTCATCATGCATTCGCGCCTTGGCAACCACGCCGCTGTTGGCAGCAATAATTTCGAAATAGCAAAGGACTTCGTTTGCCTGGGAACCAGCATTAACACCAACAACAATGTTAGCCTAGAAATCCGTCTAAGAATTACTCTTGCAAACAAATGCTACTTCGGACGGAGTAGGCAATTGAAAAGTAAAGTCATCTCTCGACGAGAGAAAATAACACTCTACAAGTCACTCATCGCACCCGTCCTGCTATATGGTGCAGAAGCATGGACACTTACAACATCTGATGAGGCGGCTCTGGGAGTATTCTAGAGAAAGGTTCTTCGAAAGATTTGTGGACCTCTACGCGTTGGCGACGGCGAGTACCGAAGAAGATTTAATGATGAGCTGTATGAACTTTACGCAGACGCCGACATAGTTCAGCGAATTAAAACACAGCGGCTTCGCTGCCTAGGCCACGTAGTGCGAATGAGCGAAGATGCTCCAGCCCAGAAGGCTGGCACCCGCCGGTGGAAGCAGAGGAAGACCACCACTCCGATGGAAGGACCAAGTGGAGACCGATTTGCGATCCCGCGGTGTTTCCAATTGGCGCCAGTTGGCGCAACGAAGAAACGACTGGCGAGCTATGTTGGACGGTCAAAATCGCCCAGGCGGCTAGATGACCATTTAAAGAAGAAGAATAGGTATTTTATGACTTCAGCATTTAGTTTAATCATTTTATTATTTTTTTTAAATAGGATATTTTAAATTTAAAGTCTTAGATACACTTTTTTAGTAGGTAGGTATGCAATTGCTTTCAATTTATATTAAATTGGTTAAAAGTAAAAAAAAACCTAAAATACCTTTTATCGTTATCAGATTATCTGATCTAAAATTTAAATTATTTTGCAAAACGCAAACGAAGCTGATTTTGTTCATTGAATATCCTTTAAAAAATTATTAAATGATTCCTAATAAACAATACCATTTCTTCTTATAAAAATTTCTACAAAGAAATAGTAAAAACTCGTGATTTTCGAGCGTTTTGGAATTCAACCTAAAACATGAAATTTATAGCATTCCATTTTAAATTAATATATATATGTTATAATAAACCTGAAAATAAATATAAATAGTAGGTAAGGATAAATAAAAATGTAGATATGGATATAAATATCATGTCAGGAACGAATGAATATGGGACGAATGCATTTTGCCGTCCGCAAATCACACATTCGTATTCCCATATCAGCCACCAAAAAGTGTACATGCATAAAGCTACCGAGCACGCACATATTTGTGTACATACTCGTACATATGTCCAAAAAAAACAAACAAACATATGCGCACAATCACACATAAATAACTTCACATGTCCTCATATCACCCCTATAATACCATACCAGCTACCACCATGCAAAAACAAAAACCATTCCTACGCACAGTCGCAGCAGCGAAATCTGTCCTAAAAATCTGTCGTCATAAATACAACAATAACAATTTCATTCATAAATCAAATATTATTTCCTGATGAAGTTGAGATGCAATGTGGCAACACTGATCTTTCACAAATCGACAAATTTAAAATCTGACAAAAATCTTAATTTCCAAATTCAATTCATATTGGGGGTATTCAGTGACGGGGTAAACTTAAATTCAACGGGGCATATTTGCTACAAATTTTTAATTTAGGAACTTCATAGGTACTTTGCTAAGCAACCAGCATTGTATATTGGATAAAATTTTGAGCCACCATACAGAAAGTCCCAGGTACAAGTACGGGTAACATGAAGAACTTGAAAGTAAAACACGAGATATACTCGTATACGAGTGTATGCAATAGGAGTATGTTGATATTCTAACTATTATATAAAAATAAGTCGCGTTTTCCTCCCTGACACTATAACTCCAGAACGGCTGGACCGAATTAAATCAAAATTTGCAGGTAGTTTTCGATTGAGCCCGACATGGTTTATGGGCAAAAAAAGTTTAAGAATCCGGGAAGGGTTTGGAGATATTCCACAAATGTGGACCAGGGTAACCCTATAACGGGTTCGTACGATATGGGTATCAAATGAAAGGTGTTGACGAGTGCTTGAACATGGTGTAGTTATTGGCCCCATATAAAACCCGTATTCGAGGTATTTCCCGAAATATTAACCAGGTGTAACCCCAGACGGGTTTTCTACAAAATGGGTATCAAATAAAAGGTGTTGGTGAGTATTTAAAAAAGAGGTAATTTTCAAGACCCTATTCGACCCGTTTTCCGAGATATCGACCAAAATGTGGAACAGGGGTGACCCTAGAAGGTGTTTATACGATATGGGTATCGAATAAAAGGTGTCGATGAGTTTTTAAAAAAGAGGTAATTTTCAGGACCCTATGCTACCCCGTTTACGAGATATCGCCCAAAATTTGGACCAGGGGTGACCCTGGTATAATACAAAAATAAGTCGGGTTTTCCTTCCTGACGCTATATCTCAAGAACGCAGGAACCGATTTCAATAATTTTGCATTCGTTGGAAAGGTCTCGGGCACCGTGGGGTATATAGCAAACAAAATTCAGGAAAATTTTCAAAAGAAAAGCAGCAAAATAGGGGAAATCATTTTTTAATTTTGTGTGCCAATTTTTATTATACGCACGTTCTTTCAAACGCAAAATTAAAACCGGTATTGTGTTCACTGTGAAATTGAGGTTGAAGTTATTCGTTTCCTAACAGATCAATTGGAAACCATCAAAACAATCACGCGTATTGTGCAAGTTAACACAGCAGTAGAGGTATACCAGCATTAGGTGTAAATATTGTATGTATGCCTGTGTGTTATCCCAATAACAAACAGACAAACCTACATAAATACTCCAATAAAAAGTATTTAAGCAAAGTGTTGGATTATCACAGCAGCAGTTGATTGATTAGTGCGGGCGGTACAAACGTACATAAATGTAAATTTGTATGCCAATAATATTAAAAAAAAAAATCAAAAATTATGTATCTTTGGAAGTGGCATAAAAAAACTTGCAAATTTTTGTTTAAGATGGTAAGTTGAATTGTGTAAATTATATGGATAGTGCATTTGAGGCGAAATTCACCAGTTTGTCCAAACTTGCAAATTTTTAGTCAAAAATTGTCGTATTTTGCAAAGAGATCAAAAATTAAATATATTTGGAAGTGGCATAAATAAACCTGCAAATTTTTGTTTAAGGTTGAATTGTGTAAATTATATGGATAGTGCATTTGAGGTTAAATTCACCAGTCTGTCTAAACTTGCAAATTTTTAGTCAAAAATTATCGTATTTTGCAAAGAGATCAAAAATTAAATATCTTTGGAAGTAGCATAAAAAAAACTTGCTAATTTTTGTTTAAGGTGGTAAGTTGAATGCAATGCGTTAAAGTTCAAAAGAGAAACGGATGGATTGTGCTGAGGAAGTGGAAAAGTCAAACTGGAGCCATTACTTACACCACCACAGCCACTGAAAGCATTGTTCGTTCATGGTTCAATGGTGCCAACACCAGATGAACCGCATCAATTTCTGCAAATATATTTCATTTCGTCGACGGCGGATCAGCTGAATGTGCGGTGCAATATACAGAGAACACAACAGTTAATCAGACGAATTATTGAACAGTTGCAATCATTTTTCCACGATAATAACGCTGTGGTTAATATGTTCAAAACAGCATTGGAACGAATGCCCCAACAGGTGAACATGTGCGAAGATCCAATGCACCCACCGTTGATCATATTGCTGCAATTATTGTTGGCGATCAAACTAAATCACGAGACATTGTCGTTCAGCGAAGAAGCAATATCATGCATCGTGTAAACGAGACACGTCGTTTGTATTTACGATGCGTTACAATATCCAATCCTTTATTGGCAATGGCAAGACGGATACGACATCACGTTGAAGATGGTGGATCCAATTACAGGTACAATATTAACACACTAATTATTGCTATTATTGGGTTCCATTAACAATCCATTTAATTTTGCATATTCAGGCGTATCAACGAACAAAAATCTAAGCGCAATGAATTACTATGCCTATCGTACTATTATGATTCGTACACATGAGGACTGAACAATTACGATAGTGGTGCTTCGCTGGAGCCGCCGTGGCTCAAAGCATAGCGGTCGAATTGTGATTTTGAATATAAAAGAAAGAAATAAGAAGACGAGAATCCTCGTTATAATAAAGTGGCCGTATATCTGTGTAAAATATAAGTAGAAACAATTAGTTTTTAAGAATAGTTGGCTGCTGTGGAAAATCCTGGGGTGGCCGTGATGATGTTACTGCATCGAGTGGCGCTGAAGAAGTAGACGGTTTTGCAATCGAGGACTACCGTTGAACCTGAAAATTATCCTCCGGTTTTAAGGGGAGGTGAGCCCACACATGCACACCCCCATGCATGTATATGTGTGCTGATAAAACACGAATATGCATGCATGCCCACACAGGTGGGTGGGTTGGTGTTAGTGATTGGAAGGGCGCTAAAGTTACATTAGGGTGGCACATTTTTTAAGACTTTAGGCATCTCGCCTAAACATGCCGGCCTTCTTGCGATACGCAACATCTTACCCCGCCACAGGATTTCCCACCACGCATCCTATTAAGTTACGGACTTAAACTAGGATGGTGAGTGCCGGCTGGCGCTGTCACAGCCGTATGCCTCCGAACTGCCTCCTGACGTTTGAAGGTTGGTCTCTGGTGGCTCCAACGTTTCGCACCTAGAGCTAAGAGATAGGAGGAAGAGACTTTAAAAAATAAACCGCTGTATATTTCTTGCCAGGAAATGATTTCTATTATTTATTTTTTTTTTATTTTGTAACGAGAAAAAAAAATTTATTTTTAACCTTAAACCTAACCTTACATACTACATGTCCCGGATAGGACAAAGCCAAAGATAGTACTTTGGGCAAGCAGTGGCCCAAACGACGGTGGAAGAGTGCCCGCTGTTATGACGTCGGCATAGACGTCCCCACCTAGTACGAGGTGGATCCGCGCTGAGGTGAAAAACTGCGGATCAGCCAGCCGAATATGCTCATAAGGAGCGGCCACGCGGGCGTCGACGTTCTGGGCTGGGCTGATCCGCTGCAAAATTGTGCACGCATAATGCGCCGTTATACTTTCGGGTTTCCATGTTTCCCGCAGACTCGGAGGAAGCCGGAAACCCGTGGTAGCGCGGCTGAAGTGCCATTCTACCGTCGAACTGCGCGTTGATGCGTAGCTGGCGCGGCTGGGAGGCCATTCTACGCTCGTCCGTAGGTGTGCGGCGATTGTGGGTGGGACGTCGCTGGCGCGGCAGAGTGGCCAGTCGACGTTTGCCGCTATTTCGGTGGGCACTGTAGCGTTCGCAGTTGCGCCGCTCGTGGGCTAGCAGGGGTCGGAACGGTAGTGGGTCCTATACTCCCTGCGCCGGTCGGAACGGCCGTGGTTCCGATCTCGGCTCGGCGATTTCGTTGTACTCTGACGTCCAAGCGGTCTCCGACGCAGAGAAAAGAAAAGAAACAAAAAAAATCCCCTTGAATATTTGTATGGACGCCCGTAGTCCTATGTGGCGAGCGATCTCTTTCCGTGGTTATAAATGCAATATAATGTGGCATTATTATGATCTACGGTGAAATTTTATAATTACAATGCATATTATTCGTACATGGGAATTAGTTATTTTTTCCCGCACGGCACGGTAGCGACAAGTTGATTGCGTTGATCACCTTGTATTTCGTTTCGCCACTGACCCTCATGCAGAGATTTATTTTTTTATTCTTACTTGCATGATCGCCGTCATAAGTGGCGTTAGTGCCGTGCACACAGCGGCATTTTCGCTTTTTCGGTACTTGGTTTCTGGGAGCTGGGTAGAGAGTGAGAATGTGGTGAGTATTCGGGTTTATTTTTGTTGTTTTGTGGGCAAAACAGTCCTGCCCCTCCCGAGAAAAAGGAACAACAAAAACAAAAAAAAAATTTTCTCAACGTGAACCAAAAAGTTTTTTTTTTTTCCAAATTTTTTTGAAAACTTATCCAGCCGCTTTAGGTTAGCATTTTAATATAATCGGCATCTTCGCCGATGGGGTACGAACGTCGATTTCGTTACCCTATTAATCCCGCAGTGAATGGTACCGATTTTGGCATATCGGGATTTCGGTACCCGCTGACTAAAATATAGCATCACTAGCGTGGTGGTAAAATTATGCACATATACATACATACATATACTCGCAAATTTTTGCGAGTAAATGAGAGTAGCATGGAGTGGTGGTTAATGATTTGCAACCACACATATATGTGCGTACTCACGATTTTGCAAAATCGTGAAAAAGAAACAAAGAAAATTCATTGCATTGGAACAATTCATAATTTTCTTGTTTTCGGCACGCGTGGGTCAGCAGCAGAGGTAAGTGAAAATTGTAAATTTTATTTTTAAAATGTATTTAACCTAATTTTTTTCTTTTATTTTCAGGTGCACATGGACAAATGGAGATGCGGCTGTGGAAGATCGCCTGGTTGGCGCATGGGCATAAGTGCAACATAGCTGGTAAGTATTTGTTAGCGCTGCCCGAAACTCTGTATCATTTCGGTAGCAGCGCAAATTACTTAGGAACCAAAAAAATTGTGTCTCACACGCGGCCGGCGCATGCTTTGAGACACATTTTGTATGTATATGCAAGTTATCTCCCGTGTCGAGGGAGATGTAAAAAAATTAAAGGTGCGGAGGAACCAAGTGTCCTCCGATACTATGAAATGAAACAAGGAAACGATTTCAACAAACGTTACAACTTCTTTATTCGTGCCGCTTGCACGATAATTAACAACTAACTCTAAACATACGTTGCAACTTACTTAAATAACTTCTTAGCCTAACTAAAATGTTTATGTTGCAGTTCCCATGCTTTACCCATAACTGCTCGCGCGTGTAGACAGCAATTGCTTACCGTGCAATTCCCATAACTAACGTAAGGTGACCTGATCGATGGTTGCGCGTGTGCCGCGTCAGCGATTCCCTCTTATTGAACTAAATAAGTCACACGCTTAGCAACGTGATCACAGGGTGCGCCGTTGAGTGGTATTATGGTACCTGCTCGTGTAACTCCTCCCCCTTTAAAGATCTGCGTCTCGTAGATCAAATGTCGAAAAGCGTGAGGGGGAGAAATTTTGTAGGGAGTGATTGCAACCTTCTGGTAATAAATTGGTACTGACGATTGTGACTGGCAGGCTAGGATCTGAGCGATAAAATTCAGGTGCAGATTTGCCTTTGGGGATCCGATTTATGTCAATGTTTCCTGTCCAATGCGTAGGAATTTGAACCGGTGGAAGGTCTAATTTCTTTGTGTAACATCTCCACGAGGACGATGTTGTGAAGTGCGCTTTGCTCGAATTCGATTCCTTCTGTTTCTTTTACCACGTAGTTGGTGCGGTTCACCACTTCTTCAATTCGATTCAATACTTCTTGGGTGGTGGTGAATAGCTTTTTATTGACCTTATATTGGTGGTTGTTGTTCGCGATTATCTGGTTTTGGCTGTGGAGGATATTGTTCCAATCTGTTGCGTCAGGGGATCCTGCCAGCCATTTCCATGCTGACCCTATCCAGTCAATAGATCGGGTGACTCTAGTATTGCTTGTGCTCCCCATCAACTCTTCGAGTCGTTCGAGTGTTTGGTTGATGTAGTGCTGGGCTAAGAGTTGCTCGTCGGTTCGTTTGGTTAGATGGCCTGCCAGTTTGTCCATTTGAGTCACCATCGTGGTATATTTTTGTAGGTCGATGACGTGGATGAGTTTGAATGAGCCCCCAATGATCCACCCATCTCCGCTCTGGATGGTTACTATTGGAGCCTTGTAGTTGAATATATGTAGTGCGCTGATGGCTGATGCCAGCAGTGGGAATCTGCAACGCAAGATGTTAATTCTAATTTAATGTTGTTAGTAAGTTAGTAGTTGCTAGGTTCTAAGAAAGTGAGTTAAGGTTATCTAATTAGTAA
Source organism: Merzomyia westermanni (assembly GCA_949987695.1). Classification (NCBI taxonomy): domain Eukaryota; kingdom Metazoa; phylum Arthropoda; class Insecta; order Diptera; family Tephritidae; genus Merzomyia; species Merzomyia westermanni. The sequence goes on along the minus strand of OX465292.1, from coordinate 1,974,015 downwards.
AAAGGTAAAATGTTGTTGATAGTAGGAAGGTATTATTAGTAAGCGGAATTCTTACGATTACATTGATTATCATTAAACTAGTGTTACTATCTTAGTTTAGGATCATCGCTTTTCCTGCGATATTATTTTGTTAGTGGTTTACAAGTTATGTTTTGCTAAATTTCTTATTATGATTAGTAGGGAAGATTAAAATAAAATTTAAAGAATTTACTTTATATTGTTATTACAGAAAATTTTTAAAAATAAAAAGGAACAAAAATTTAGGAAAAATAAAAAGGTTAAAAAGATTTTAATAAATTTTTTTTTTTTTAATTTTATTTTTTTTTTTTTTTTAATTTGCCTAGCGGATTAGGCGCATAAACTTAGGTTTGTTTTTTCTTTCTTTTTTTTTTTTTCTTTTTCATCTACGGATTAGGCGCAGAGAATTAAATAAATATTTGCTTAGCGGATTAGGCGCATAAGCTTAAATTTTTCTTTTTTTCTTTTTCATCTACGGATTAGGCGCAGAGAGTTAAATAAATATTTGCTTAGCGGATTAGGCGCATAAGCTTAAATTTTTCTTTTTTTCTTTTTCATCTACGGATTAGGCGCAGAGAGTTAAATAAATATTTGCTTAGCGGATTAGGCGCATAAGCTTAAACTTTCCTTTTTTCTTTTTCATCTACGGATTAGGCGCAGATAATTAAATAAATATTTGCTTAGCGGATTAGGCGCATAAGCTTAAATTTTTCTTTTTTTCTTTTTCATCTACGGATTAGGCGCAGAGAGTTAAATAAATATTTGCTTAGCGGATTAGGCGCATACGCTTAAATTTTCCTTTTTTCTTTTTCATCTGGACCAGAGGTGTTAACATTTCTCGAACCAGCTATGGGGGATCGTGTTATCCGTTTTGGGAGCAACGTAGCCATTTGTCATATTCGATGGCGCCGCAACCTACTAAGGCACGATTTGTCCCACTTACAAGCCCGCTCTTGTTCGATAAACTCCCCCTTGGTGCCAGATGTTTTATAATTTATTTTCATATCTTTTGTTTGTTTGTTTTATTGTGTGGGAGTAGTTTGTCTCCTTCTTTTTGTATTTTTAATGTGGAGTTTGTGAATCTTTTTTCCACTAAGTGTGGTGACTGAAACTTTATTGTCTTTTGAAACGATTTCTTTTTTATATAAAGGTTTTTGCTTCCCCTTTATTTGCTTATCCTTCACGTATATGACGTCATTTTCGTCATAACGCTCCGGTAGCATTCTTTTTTTATTATGTTTTTTTATCTGGGCCAATTGCTTTTCCCTCAACAGTGTTTTAATTTGGATGTTCATCTTTCTGCTCTGGTCAAGGTGTTCCTGGAAATTGGAAGCTTGTGAGCGGTTAAAAAAAATGTCTGTTGGTCTTTGGTTCGTTACCGAGTGAACTGAATTATTATAGCGATCTACAGCTATGATAACAAGTTCCTTAGTCCTGAGGGCTTCATTCTCCGCCTTTAGGCATCTAAAAATTTCTAGTAACGTAGAGTGAAATCTCTCGATTTGGCCATTCACCTCACTCCTCTGAGTTGGAGTGCGGTAAAGCTGAATTCCTAGAGATTCTAACAAGCTTTGTATAACTGGGATAATCAATCCTCGTTCGTTATCGGTGACTAAAATTCTAGGGGTAGTAAAATAGTGCAGAAGTTTTACTATTTTTTGCCTAAGGTGCAGGGTTCCTTTGTTTCTGATGTGGAAAGGCTTTGCAAATTTCGAAAATTTATCAATACAACTCAAAAATTTTTCCCCCTGAATTTCGAATATGTCTAAGTGAAGGATCTCGCACGGTCGCGACGGGATTGGTGTAGCCTGTAATTCTGGCCTATGGGGGTGCCTGTCGTACTTACTGAGTTTGCACGTCTCACAAGCCAGTACATATTTCCTAATTTGACTGCTCATCTTGGGAAAATAGCAACGCTCAAGAAGTTGTTTCCTATTCTCCGTGGCATTACGGTGAGCCCTCTTGTGCTCTTTCTTTATTTCCTCACACACACTATCTGGGTTTCTCAAGTCCTCCACAAGGGTTTGCGCTATTCGCACCTTATAGTTAATGAAATGTTCTAAATAGACTCTCTGCAATAGGCCCAACTGATCTTCCGGTATTTTGATACCGTTAATGACATTTGGGTTCAGTTTTGCTTTCAAAATGCTAACTAATTCGTTTTCACTAATATTTTCTATCCCTACGTAGTGGCGTGAGTGTCCAGGGTGCGGTTCTTCGTAAATTTGAAGTCTGCCCCCGAACTCGATTTGGTTTCTGAAAACATTTAGTGGCACTTCCACGAAGGGGATCAGGTCCGAGTTATCTTGTTCTGCGCTATGGACCGTATCGGAATCTGATCCCATGGTTGCATTCTGACTACCCACCTCGGATGTGGACGACATCGAATCAGTCAGTTGATTTACTTGTGTTTTAAGGCGAGAAAGAGCATCAGCCACGACGTTAGATTTTGCTGGTTTATAGATGAGTTCGTAATTGTATTCCTCGATCCGGGCTTTCCATCGCTTCAGTTTGGCATTGTAGTTGCGATTGCTGAGGGAGAAAGTTAGTGGTTGGTGATCGGTAAATATACGTATTTTCTTGGCACCATACAGGTAATTTCTTAGATTGTCTAATGCCCAAACGATGGCGAGCATCTCTTTTTCGTTTGTAGCATACCCTTCCTCTGTGGTTGGTAAACTTCTTGATATAAACGCAATTGGCTTGTCTTTACCATCGTAGTCCTGAGACAATACCGCGCCAATAGCGTAGTCTGAGGCGTCTGTTGTTAAGTTAAAGGTCTTTTCAAAGTTGGGAAGTGTTAAGACTTCTGAGGTTGTTAACATTCCCTTAAGGTCATCGAATGCCCTAAGCGCGTCCTTATTTAATGATATTGGCACTTTTTTGGACTGCGTAGCCTTAACCTGTGCGTGTTCGCCCCTTGTGAGGTTAGTGAGTGGTTTCGCGATTTTGGCGTAGTCACGAATAAATTTTCTGTAGTAAGAAGTTAAACCTAAAAAGCTTTTGAGCTCTTTTAGATTTGAGGGTGGCAAAAGGTTTCTTATTGAATTTATTTTCTTAGGATCTGGCAGGATTCCTTCGGAGGTTACAATATAACCCAGAAATTCGACGCTTCTTTTTAAAAACTGTGTTTTTTGGAGGTTGACTTTGAGTCCCGCTGTTAGTAGTCTAGAAAGAATTGTTTCGATGTCCTTCAAATGGGTGGCCTCTTCCTTGCTGAAGATAATTATATCGTCGATATATACAAAACAAATTCGACCTATGAATTCTTTGAGGACGTCGTCTATCATTCTTTGGAAGATAGATGGCGCATTTTTTAGTCCGAAAGGAAGTCGCAAGAATTCATATTTTCCATTCATTGTGGAAAAGGCCGTTTTGGGAATGTCACGCTTCTTCATTGGGATTTGGTGGAATCCTGACGTTAAGTCCAGCGTGGTAAAATATTTGGCTTCGCTAAGGCTGGCAATAGTCCCGTTGATGTCCGGGATGGGATATGTATCGGAAATGGTTACGGCGTTTAGCCTTTTAAAATCAATGACCATCCGGTATTTCTTTTCTTCATCCGAGCCGGATTTTTTTGGGACAACCCATATGGGGGAGTTATAAGGACTCTTTGACGGACGGATAATGCCTTGTGAAAGCAGTTCCTGAATTTGTCTTTCGACTTCTATACGCATATTGACGGGGTAGGGATAGCTTTTGGTGTAAATGGGGGTTTCGGTTATTGTTCTTATCTCAGCCTGGAGGTTGGTTTGAATTTCCATGGTTTGGTCGACTGGGCCGAATAAAGTTTCGTATTTTTCCAGTATCCCATATAGCTTGCTTTTCGTACGTTCGGTGACATAATTGTCAAGAGGGATGTCTAAATTAATGGAGTTAACCTGTTGTGCTGTCTTTCGTTTAAGAGGCAGAAGGATGTCTGGTTTAAGGATGAGGGTATTGAGCTCCCTATCTAACACTGCTTTAATTTCTGAGAGAGTATCATCCCCTATTATCCCGTCAAATGATTCTAGACCAGGGAGAACAAAGAATGTAGTCGGCAGATTCCTACCAACAAACTGAAAAAAATTTCGGCAAACTTTCTTGTCGATTTTGATTTTTCCCCCCGCCGAGATTACGTGGAATGGTTTTTCCACTGGGGTAGTGTTCAAAGCTACTCGCTCGCTAATGTAATTTTTGTTTGCGCCGGTATCAACTCGGATATCTAAAATACCTTGACCCTGAGTAACGTATTCTAAATATGGTACGCCGGACACGAGGCTCCCATTGTAAAATTTAGTTGGTCGGTTGTTGACTCTTTTTGTTCACTGGAGGCATCCTCTCCCTCCTCTTCGTCTACGGCCACTAGATGAAACAATTTCTGTTTCTTGTTTGCTTCGTTGTTTGAGAATTTTGTTGGAACTTGACTTTTCCTTGGCCCGTCGTACCTAGAGAACCTGGAATTTCCCGTCTGGCGGGTTTGAGAGGATGCACCGGCATCCACTCTTAAAGCCGTTGGGGGGTCACTGTTGTTGCGCCAGCTTTGCGCAGATTGGTGGCTACTCCTGGTTTGCCCTGACCTAGCGTATGGGGAGTTGAATCCCCTCTGATTTTGATGTCGGTCTGCAAAGCTCCCATTGGAGTGGGCTGCATAATTGTACCTAGAATGGGTCGGGGCTGGATTCTGCGGTGTGCCAGAGTAGTCTGTGCTGCCGCGCGAAAAATATCGCCTTGTTGGAGATTGGTACGTATCGCCGAACATTCGGCCACTTCTATTTAGTGCCTGTGGGGGGCGATAAATAGCGTTTCGCCGATCCACGTTCATGAACGTGAGGCATGACGAATAAGCCTCAGGCAGGGATTTCGGCTTCTGCATAAGAAGCAAAGTCGGCAAGTCGCCGTTTAGCCACCTGATAAAGACATCCAAGGCTCTTCGTCTATGTGCCTCGGCCAATGCCTTCACCGTTTCTGTGTGCACATATTTATCTGTGCTTATCGTATTTATCATAAGTGACAATTGCTTGTTGATTTGGGCATAGAATTCGGACAACTTTTGTCGCCCCTGGGTCATAAGGGTAAGTTGCTGATCAAGGGTTTCAATATCCCTGACGTCCGCATAATGCAACGAGAGAATCTCCTTGATTTTCTTCCAATCGGAGTCTAGAATATTATGGGACACCAGAGCAGCATCTGCCGCTCCCCTAATTTTGCATCTTATGTGCCTCAAAATTGCCCTATATATTGGCTTTTGCCGTACGGGTTTATAATCACTTAGGACCTGTTCTACACTATGGATCCAGGAGGTATAGTGCTCCCGGGATCCATCAAACACTTGAAGCTCTTTCACACAATCCGGTAACCTCGCTATTTCCTTAAGATCCTCCTCCGTCTGAGGAGTCACAAGTGGCTCTTCTACTGGTGTTGCCTCACTATCGACAGATTGCCGACGAACCTCTTCTACCCTACTTTCTAGTCGCTCTATAGTTTGGCTAAGTCCTTGTATGGACTCATCAGCGTTTGTGGATTCTACGCTTTTGAGGCGCTCCTCGAATTTCTTCAGCTGGGCGAGCATGGCGTTCATGGCGCCATTCATTTCCGTCAATGATCTTTTCATTTCGTCGGCGTTCATGATTAGGTATACTGAAAAGATAAGAACTGTAAGGAAATATACGTATGACTTACACGATCCAATGTCTCATTGGAGGATTTTTCTCACTGTTAAAATAGGAGATTTTTCACTTTCCTCTCTCTCTTTTATTGTTAAATTAGGAGATTTTTCACTTTCCTCTCTCTCTTTTTTGTTAAATTAGGATATTTTTCACTTTTCTCTCTCTCTTTTTTGTTAAATTAGGATATTTTTCACTTTTCTCTCTCTCTTTTTTGTTAAATTAGGATATTTTTCACTTATCACACACGGACCCTGCAATAAACTCCGAAGCTCGGGCGCCAGTTATCTCCCGTGTCGAGGGAGATGTAAAAAAATTAAAGGTGCGGAGGAACCAAGTGTCCTCCGATACTATGAAATGAAACAAGGAAACGATTTCAACAAACGTTACAACTTCTTTATTCGTGCCGCTTGCACGCTAATTAACAACTAACTCTAAACATACGTTGCAACTTACTTAAATAACTTCTTAGCCTAACTAAAATGTTTATGTTGCAGTTCCCATGCTTTACCCATAACTGCTCGCGCGTGTAGACAGCAATTGCTTACCGTGCAATTCCCATAACTAACGTAAGGTGACCTGATCGATGGTTGCGCGTGTGCCGCGTCAGCGATTCCCTCTTATTGAACTAAATAAGTCACACGCTTAGCAACGTGATCACAGGGTGCGCCGTTGAGTGGTATTATGGTACCTGCTCGTGTAACTTGCATATATGTTCATATTAATTGTATGCATATATTAATGATTTTCTTTCTTTTCGTTGCAGGTGTATATGGCAAAGGCTTCTAATACGTTGAAGTTTATATATTAAGCAAACTAGGAAATGGGCACATCGTTTTTCAATAGTACCTTTGGAAATTTTAGTGGGGATAGAAGGAGCATGGAAAAAGGATGTTTTTTCAGGACCCAAAACCAGTATTTTGTGCTGGTTGAGTGGCATATAGAATGTATGCCCGCGCAAGTGCATTAGCCCTATTACGAAGACAAGTATGACACAAACACTTAGCACTGCATATGAAGCGATCTGCAATGTTGTATAAGGTTCTGCGCTCGCGCAACATGTACCATCGCTATAATTCATATAATCATTACAGTACATATTTATCTATATCGGTATAGAGTAGACCATTTGAAATATGCCATGCTGCGTTCCAAACGACAGCGGCATCTGTGTGGCGAAAGGCTGTCCATGCAGCTTCATTTAAACAATCAATGTCATCATTTATCAACGCTTTCCATGGTGTGTCTGCTATACGCTCCTCATCAATGCGATCTTGCCATTTCCATAGGACCTTTGCTTTATGCGCCACCACCAAATGGTGCAGTGGTATAAATAATCGTGTTAAATTTTCTTCATACTGTTGTACTAACTCTTCGGTGACATTGCCGGCAAGGAAGTTGGGATATGCAAATCCAAATATGAATAGCACTGGTAATTCTTTTTCATTTTCGAATTGATTTAAAGTATTTAATAAAGCATCGCTTACACCATCGGCCTGTATATAGCCTGCCCGCATATTTAATTGTGTTTCTATAAAGTCCATATTCATTTGTTGCTGTGCGGTGCTGAATGAAGCTCCTAAAGACTCGTTATCGTTGAATGTCGCCGAATGTACATGATTTATGAAGGCATGATAAAGCGCCTTTATGCTCTCATCGCCAATGAATGCAAAGTAGTTTCGATTTCCCCAAAAGGCCAAATAACGCAGGCATCGACGCGTATCTGTTTCAGTGTATTTATGCCTCATACATCCATAATGCCAGTTTAGTACCCCATGAAATGCCAGACATCCAAGGACCATTAAAAGCGCCACCTTTTTGGCATTAGTCGCATTTAATTGTTGCATAAAAATTTCCTGCTTGGACAGTTGCGGCGCAGCTTGACCATGACAGGTGAGTTGATTCAATTCCATCTTAAAGACTTGAACCTATTAGGTTCGCTAATGGTGCGTGTACTAAGGACAATAAAACTCATATCCTGGAAGGAAAAAAGTGATGGTCGTGTGCTTACCAACAATTTCACTTTGCTCAATCTTGTTTTGGTTGTTTTTGGGCCAGTGCACGAGAAGGTTGTTACGCAATTTCAAAGAAATACCCCTTAGTCGGTCCAAGACCGGCTACGCGGTCCACAGTATTCCTGCGCAGAACACACCTTTTGCACCTTTCGGTACACCCTCGAGTGCAATTGCGTTTTCTGTGGCAGAATGGGTCGCCCTTCTGCGGTAGGCTTTCTGGTGTCCTCGTTAAGGGTAGCGAGTGAAGGGTGGAAAATTTTGGGATAGGGGCGGTTGAAAGGGCTGGGAGGTGATGGAAGGGGATGGTTAAGATGAGGGCCCGGGCCTCTCGCCAGCCATTCCCTCCATAGGCAGCAGAATCAGCTTGACCAACGGTCTTCTGATCCGACCCTTCTCGGTCATGAGTTCCACCACACGCACTCGGTTATCTTCGCCGGGGTGTACGTTGGTAACCCGGCCGAGCCTCCATTCATTGGGAGACAGGTTGTTTTCTTTGATGACAACGAAATCCCCCACCTTAATATTTTGTTTCGGATGCTTCCACTTCACTCGTTTTTGAAGTTCAGATAAGTATTCCCTTTTCCATCGCCTGCAGAAGGTTTTATGAAGAGCCTTGAGCTCCTGCCACCTGTTGATAATGGAGGCAGGGCTCTCATTCACCTTCCGGTTAGGAAGTGCCCAGGGGTCAGCGGCTCCAGGTACGCGGGCTCGTTGGAGGCTGGACTCAATGGTCGCGAGTTGAGGGATGCCTCAATCCGACACAATAGCGTGTGGAGTTCCTCATGCGTGAATTTATGAGGCGCGGCTAACTTCTTGAAATGGCTTTTGAAGCTCTTCACTCCCACCTCCCAGAGTCCCCCCATATGTGGAGCCCCGGCCGGAATAAGATGCCATGTCATGGCTTGATGGCTATATTTGGAAATAGTCGTATCTCGGGCTTCCGAGATAAATGCTTTAAATTCAGATCTCAAAGATCGTGAAGCGCCGACAAAGTTAGTACCATTGTCGGAGTAAATGTTTCTCGGACATCCTCGTCTAGCGATAAAACGGGAAAAAGCTGCTAGGAAGGATGGGGTAGTAAGATCACTGGTCGCTTCCAGATGCATCGCTTTAGTCGTGAAACAAACAAAGAGGCAAACGTAGCCCTTTGATAATCGACACCCTCTACCGCGGTAACTTTTAATGTCGAAAGGCCCGGCAAAGTCCACGCCGGTATTGGTGAACGCGCGGGTGAACGTAGTGCGTTCGCAAGGAAGGGTACCCATAAGTTGGGTTTGCGCTCTTTTTTTATAAATGGTGCAGACCTTACAGTTATGGATGGTGTCCCTAATCATGTTCTTAACATTCGGAATCCAATATTGGGTGCGCATGAGACGGAGCATTAGCTGGTTTTCCCTATGGAGGGAGATTTGATGTATCATTTGTACGGTCAGACGCGTCAACCTACAATTGTACGGCAGTATGATTGGGTGGCGCTCGTTATAAGCGAGGTCTTGAGACGCTCCAAGACGACCACCCGCCCTAATAATATCATCTTTGTCGATGAATGGGTTGAGTGGCAATATCTCGCTTTTCCTATAGATTACCTGTCCCTTCTTCAAGTTTACATATTCCTCATTATAATGTTGCTTCTGATATAGTTTAGTCAAGAGTTGCGTCGTGGTCTTGATCTCACCGGATGAGATTAGGCACGATTTTTCCTGAAAGGAAGCTTTTGTCTTGGGATGAGTTCTTCGAAAGAATCTCATAATATATGATAGTACCCTCAAAGCCTTCGGTAAATTCGAAAACCGGTCAAGAATCTCGATCTCCTTTTGCGCTGATATTGCCTAGGCCTGCGCTATCTTTTCCTCCACGGATGTATTATACTCCTTTTCTTGTACTGGCTATTGGGAATTGTCTTCTTGTAGCCAAGAAGGTCCCTGCCACCACAAAGAATTGTTGACCAAATCCGATGCCGGTAGTCCTCTGCTTCCTAAGTCTGCTGGTTGACATGAAGCCAGTCCTTGCTACCGACTAGGTCGATAATTTTTGTAATCCTGTGTGCCACGAATGTTGACCAGGAACAGGGTGGTCTCCGTATCCATGCCAAAACGATGGTGGAGTCCGTCCATAGATATTGTTTCACTGGTCCCAGTTTGATGTTTCGGAATATTGATTCCATCATCTCCGCTAACAGTACTGCTCCGCAAAGTTCCAAACGCGGAAGTGAGATGGTCTTCACTGGTGCTACTCTGGTTTTGGCAAGAAGTAGATTTACGAAGATATCATCATTCCTTTTGACTCGCATGTAGACAGCTGCAGCGTATGCCCTCTAACCAGATGTACTGCATCAAAATTTTGGCCACAATGACCATTGGTGCAAGCCATCCTAAAGGGTCGAAGAGTCTGGCGATGGCGGATAGAATCGGTCGTTTTGTCAACTTTTCACTTTCTTCTAGTGACCCTGCTTTAAAGTAAAACAGGTCTGAATGGGCATTCCATCTTATGCCCAATGCTTTAACGGTGCTGGTATCTTCGAATGCCAGAAAGCCCTCGATCAGCCGATCCGATATTGGGATGTCGTTGAGAATTTCCTCAGCATTCGAAGTCTATTTTCGTAGTGGGAAGCCCGCGGAGAGTAAGACTTGTCGAATCTCATTCCTCGCGTTAATGGCCGATGCGAGTGTGTGTCCCCCCGCTAGTACGTCATCTACGTACATGCCTTCCCTAAGTATGCTAGATGCTGTAGGGTGAGAACTCTCTACTTCATCTGCTAGTTGCAAAAGGGTTCTAATTGCCAGATAAGGCGCACAATTAACCCCGATAGTTACCGTTTTCAACTCGTAAAGGATTATGGGTTCCTGAAGCGATGTTCGATAAATAATCCGTTGGAATTTTACGTGATCATCGTTCATCCAAATTTGTCTATACATCTTTTCGATGTCACTATTGAAAACGAAGCGATATAGTCTCCATCGCAGTATAAGTACTGGAAGATCTGATTGAAGTACTGGGCCTGGCAGGAGAATGTCATTTAAACTTGTACCATTTGCCGTTGGGCTCGACGCATTAAATACGACGCGTACTTTAGTGGTGGTACTCTCCGCCTTTACTACGGCGTGATGGGGCAAAAAGTAATTGTCCGCCGAATCGGCTGGTACAATGGCATTAACTTTTCGCATATGCCCTAATGTCTCGTATTCAGACAGGACCCTCATATATTCTTTCCCTAATTCCGGGTTCTTTGCTAAACGCGTTTCATTTCTAAAAAATTTGAACACGCCCGCCTAAGAGACCCTACTATGTTTATCTGATCTGGGTAGTCCTGTCTGAATGGAAGAGAGACGACATATCTCCCATCCTCTCTACGACTCGTAGTTTCTCTATATAAATCTTCGCAGTACTTGTCATCTGCGTTTGGCCTTTTATTCCTTGGAAGATTTTCCAGCTCCCAGAATGCTGTAAGCTGTTTGTCCAAAGCAACTTCGCTGTAAAAGGACACTATATTTCTGGTTGGATTCGGTGCTTCTATGCGCCCAGTTAAAATCCAAGCGAACACCGTTTCTTGGGACAAAAGTGTACTAAGTACATTCTTTTTCAGCCCACTCAGTATAATTTGCGGATATACGTCTTCGCCAAGTATGATATCAACTTCGTTGTTGATGTAAAATCGCTTGTCTGCCAAAACCAAGTCTGGGAAAGCCTGCATAGTCGTAGCATCGATATGGCAGCATGGTAGATTCCCAGTTAGTTTGGCTAGAATTAGCACTGATGTTGTTAAGCTGAAACAAGGGCCCACTGGTGAACGGAGTTCAATATTGGATGCCTCCTTGACTTGAGCGGACACGGCATTAGTGATGCCCGAAACTTGAGCATGCATCCTTTTTGCCGGTAAATTGATTCTGCGTTTGAGTTGTTGTAAACGAGCACTTTGAACCAGAATCAATCAGTGCTCTTGCTGGGAAGTCTGTACCATTATGATGAATGGTTACTCGAGCTGTCCCTAGCAGCACACCTGCACTTGAATGCACATGGCAGGATTTAACATTTCGGTTTACGGCCGACACAGATTTTTCAGCTTCCCGTCTCTCTTGTGCCTGTTTTGAAGTTGAGGCAGCATTATCAGCATGATACTGATTAGGGCTCATGGTTGCCTGCGTCTGAAGAGACTCCGCATGCAAGAGCGTATTATGTCGAGAGTGGCACTTGTTGCAGTCATAAGAACTGGTGCACTTCGACACAGTATGTCCTAGGGATAGGCAGTTCAGTTTGGTGGATTTGACAAAGTTAATTCTCTCCACCGGAGTTAATTTCAGAAAACGGGGACAGTTTCGCAATCTGTGGGCATTCGATTTGCACTTTGTGCACAGTAGTTTAGTCACGTTTGCTTGGTATGTACCAAGTCTTTTTGCAGGGGTTTCGTTGGCAATCCGCGTACTTTGCGGCTTTTGCACTTTCGAAGAACTCCCTAGGAACCCAGACACTGTTTCGAGTGTCTGGAAGCGGTTGGACAAACATTTGTCCATATCCTCCCACTTGGATATTTGCACTTTGTGGTCTATGCTTTGCTCCCATAGACCAAGCGTACTCTCCGGCAATTTCGTCGAACACAAATACGTTATAATTGCATCCCAGTTCGAAGTGTCAATTTTATGACTTCGCAGGGACGAAAGGCAATTATTTATTTCGCGCTGAAGTGTTTTAATCGCGCTACCACATTCACTCTCTACCTTTTTCAAGTTGAATAAAATTTGGAGTTGCGAGTTTACTATGATACGTTTGTTTTCGTATCTCTCGCATCAATTTCTCCAGGCCGTATCAAATCCCTCATTCGTGAGCGGACATTTTTTCACAATATCTTTTGCCTCACCTTGTGTCTTATTGTTCAGATGGAACAGTTTCTCCACTGGTGTTAGGCGTTTATTTAAGATATATATGGCCGTGAACATGTCACGAAATGTTGGCCATGACAGATAATCGCCCTTGAAAACTTCAGTATCACATGGAGGCAGGCGGATACTGTGTTCAAATTCGGGCTTTTCTTCAGATTTGTTTTCTGGTTTGTTGTATGTCGCTTGGCGTGTAGCCATGTCTGACATGCAGCGTAAATATACTGCATATGCTCTTTTATACTTCTGTTTAACAGAAACTATACCAGTGGCTTCTAACTTATCTGAATTAAGTAAGTCGTCATAAGCCGTTCAGGTTTTTCTCCACATCGCTTTCAAGTCCTCTTGTTGAAGCCCAAGAGTGTACTTGCTGTGGACTGAATCCTCTAATTCATTGTAGTCTGATTCGAATTCAAAAATCGAATCAGCCAGGCTAATGAAACTTTCCATATTTTGGACTTAGAGGATCTGTGGAATCAAAACAAAACCGAAAAAATATAGCTGAAGGTACGATGAAATGCTCAACCGTACAAGATAAATGCTGAATAGAAAAGGTAAAGGCAGTTTTTTACCCAGGAAATCAAAACACCCAAACAACCCACCTCAATAAAATTGCAATCAACTCAATTATATTTATTTATAGTTTATTTTTGAATCATAATGCAGACTTGGCCGATTTGTCTGACGAATATTTGTTTGCTACAGAAGCAAAAATTTAAACAAAATCTTTGTGACTTACTCGCCACCCACACGTATAAGGGGAATATGTATATATAAATATGTGTATGTGTTGCCGCAATAAAGAAATACACAACAACACACAGATAAAGTGCGCGGTGTATCAAACGAGCGAAAGTGAATATTAAATGGAAAAATGTGAAAACAAAAGAAAAGTGCTATAAAAATAGTGAATTTTATAAGAAAATGATAAACCAGCCTTCGATTAAAATTCTGTTAGTGTCCAAAAAAACTTACCACTGGTGGGGGGATAATCGGGATAGTCACAGGATTTTTAAGCGTTTAATTTAATTTAAAATTTAAAGAAAAGTATAGCAGTTAACTGTTCAAAAAAATCACTATTATTAAATATTCACTAAACGCACTTAGGTTTGATTACACTCGCGGGTGGCACTTTTATACAATTGTTTGCAACACAAAAAAAAACTAAGTGCCAAAAAATATACAACTTACGTGCTTTGATGTGGTGATCGGCCGAATTTGTTGTATATAGTTTGTGTTGTTGGTTGTGGTATGTGGCAGAGTTGTTTGTTGTTTGTAATTGCGGCCGTGCGTGAACAATATTGAGTTTTTTCTACTTTTATTGTGTGGCAGCTTCTGGTTAATGTGATCCAAATAAAGTGAATATATGTTTGTTTTGTGGACTGTATAGGCAGGCTGGCTTCTTTTCTTCATCCTGAAGTGCTGTCGCCTATTCCAGCAATTCGCTGTCGATATGTATGTCAAAGCCGATACCGAACGTTTAGCATTCATCCGATTCAATCAGCCAAAGCTACGATCTGAGGACTATATACACTTGCTTGACGCTATTCCTTCAGATGGTAATGTTCAGAATATTGGACGTCTGACGATTCTCCCATCATCTTATATCGGAAGCCCACGCCACGTGCACGAATACGCTTAAGACGCTATGACGTACGTGCGAAATTATGGAACTCCGGATTTATTTATTACGTTCACATGCAATCCGAAGTGGACGGAAATTGAACGTGAGTTGGACCCGGACAACCGCAAGATAGCCATGACATAATCGCCAGAGTTGTTCAGCAAAAACTTAGGGTTATGATTGCTGTGCTTACTAAGTATCGAACTTTTGGTGACACACGTTGTTATATGTACTCTGTGGAATGGCAGAAGCGTGGACTACCGCATGCTCATATCCTAATTTGGTTGCTGAACAAATTACATTCAAATGAAGTGGATGAAATCATATCAGCTGAAATTCCTGATCCAGTCAATGATCCCCATCTACACGACATTGTGACGACACAGATAGTGCATGGACCGTGCGGTGCACTAAATCCATTATCGCCTTGCATGGCTGATGGAAAGTGCACAAAACGATATCCGCGACCGTTAGTTGCTGAAACACACACAAGGAACGATGGATATCCAATTTATCGTCGGCGTTCAAAAGAAGATAATGGTCGAACTATCAAAGTTAAAGTTCAAAATCAAGAGATCGAAATCGGAAATGAATTCATTGTACCATATTGCCCGTTGCTATCACGAATTTTCAAAGCACATGTGAACGTTGAAAGTTGTCATTCGGCCAAATCAGTCAAATATTTGTGCAAGGACGTCACAAAAGGCAGCGACATGGCGGTGTTTGGTATTGCGTCGAAAAATGCGAATGACGAAATTAGCAACTTCCAAATGGGCAGATACGTCAGTACTAATGAAGCAATGTGGCGATTATTGTCATTTCAAATTCATGAAATATATCCCACAGTGGTACATTTAGCGGTGCATTTGGAAAATGGACAAATAGTTTATTTCACTGAGGCTAATGCGGCACAACGAACTGAGAGACCACCATCGACAACATTGACTAGCTTCTTTGCAATGTGTGAAGCAGATCCATTCGCAGCGACGGTGATGTACATTGAAATGCCCAAGTATTACACTTGGAATCAATCAGGAAAGAAATTTCAACGTCGCAAAAAAGGAACCCCAGTTTCAGGTTGGCCACAGGTGTTTTCCACTGATGCGATAGGTCGCATGTATACTGTTCATCCTACAAATTATGAATGTTTTTATTTGCGACTGCTGTTGGTAAATGTATGTGAACCAAAATCATTTGCGCATTTGAAAACTGTGACTAGCCACCAATGCCAAACATATCGAGAAGCATGTCAACTATTGGGTTTGCTGGAGAACGATTCTTATTGGGATTTAACACTTGCGGATTCAGTTGTTTCATCAAATGCGTACCAGATACGAACGCTGTTCGCAATAATCATCCCCACATGTTTCCCTTCACAACCAATTCAGTTATGGAAGAAATACAAAGACGACCTATGTGAAGATAGCTTGAATCGCTTGCACATTCAAACGAAAAATCCCGACATGCAAATATCCGATGAAATCTACAATGAAGGATTGATTCTGATTGAGGATCAATGCTTGAATATTGCACACAAGCTACTGGTTGAAGTAGGAATGATTGCGCCAAATCTATCGATGCACGATGGATTCAACCTAGAATTCAATCGAGAGCAGCAATATAATGTTGATACATTACAGGAATTCGTTCGAAATAAGGTGCCGTTGCTGAATGAACAGCAAAAACAAGTATACGAAACATTAATGCAAGCGTTGGACAATAATACTGGTGGTCTAGTCTTCCTGGACGCACCCGGAGGAACAGGGAAAATATTTGTACTTTCATTGATTTTGGCCACTGTTCGATCAAGATGTTACATAGTTTTGACGTTAGCATCATCTGGAATTGCGGTGACTCTCCTAGACGGCGGTCGTACTGCACATTCTGCGCTTAAGTTGCCACTCAATTTAAACATAGTTGATACTCCAGCATGCAATATTTCCCGCTCCAGTGCAATGGGAAAATTGTTGATGCAATGCAAGCTCATTGTTTGGGATGAGTGCACAATGGCAAATAAGAAATCACTTGAAGCACTTAACTTTACACTGAAGGATCTTCGGCGAAATAACAACATCTTTGGTGGCTTGATGATATTGTTGGCAGGCGATTTCAGGCAAACGTTGCCAGTAATTCCTCGTGGACTTCAAAACATTATCGTTAATTCCTAATATGAGAGTTCAACTTCAAAATGATCAAAGTGCTGCACAATTTTCAAAACAATTCTTAGCTGTTGGAAATGGAAAAGTCCCACTTGATGCAACAACTGGATTAATTACTCTTACCAACGACGTTTGCCGATTTGTAGACTCTCAATGAGCTCTTATTGAAAATGTTTTTCCAAACATTAGTGAGAATTATCAGAATTATGCTTGGTTAAGTCAACGAGCAATTCTGTCCGCAAAGAATACTGATGTACACGCACTGAATTTCACCATTCAATCAAAAATCGCTGGCAATTTGGTGACATACAAATCCGTTAATTCCATAAGAAATCCCGATGATGTAGTAAATTATCCAACGGAGTTTTTTAACTCCCTGGTGTTACCAGGCTTTCCACCACATAACTTGCAACTCAAACTTGGTTCAGTTCTTATGATATTGCGTAATTTGAATCCACCGCGACTTTGGAACGGTACTCGACTTGCGGTGAAAAAACGTATGCCAAATTTGATTGAGGCAACCATTATTAACGGAAAGTATGTATTACTCGAATACCAATGATTCCGACTGATCTTCCTTTTGACTTCGAACGATTGCAATTTCCGGTTAACCTTGCGCTCGCAATGACAATCAACAAGTCGCAAAGCCAATCGCTTAGTGTTTTCGGGATAAATTTAGAAAATCATTGTTTTACACATGGTCAGCTATACGTTGCGTGTTCACAAGTTGGGAAGCCATCCGCTTTGTTTGTGTTAACGTCAGACAAAAAAAAACAAAAAATGTGGCTTACCAAAGAGCACTTCAATGAGACGGATAATTTGCGGACACGTATAACGCTTCGATTCAGTATTTACTTTGGACTCACTTTAATTTTTTTACTTATAGAAATTCAACTAAAACTTCAAAGTGTAATAAAATATAAAACAAAAAAAAATTGTCTTCATCTTTTAATCCCCAATCGAAATATTAAAAAAAACGAACCCATATGATGGCAAAACGAAGTTCGCCGGGTTTGCTAGTTATTACTATATATACCAATATATTGGAAATCTTTTCAAAATTTTAAACAAAAAAATACATATATTGACCAGCAATTGGTATAAATCTATACTAAAACACGAAAAAATTATTATTCAAAATTTTCTATATATTTCATACAAATTTGGCATTTTTATTTCAAACGTGCCAAAGTACGCAGTATATGTCGTTTCTTAAATTTTCTCGCTTTGTGATGAGAACCCTTAAAAAGTAGATCGCAGTAGCAGAGCCACTGATTTGCTCGACAATGTTGTGCTAATTAGCAATTTTAGCCTTTCCGGCACCAACTTCATTTGTGACTGCCTTTTGCAAATTTTGATATTTTCGAGACTTCTATGCTATTGCCATTTCTGAAATGTAGAATAAAAGCGTAGTCAACCGACAAGCTATAGTCTTACCAAGTTACACAACATAATACACGAAAATGGTAAGGATTTTGCGTTTTCACTAGTAATTTATTTAGTCCCTCTTTTCTTGAATTTTACTAGAAGCCGCAACGAAATTTAAATGTTTGCACATATATCCTTCATCCCTTCAATGATGCCATCAGCCTTGGACATACACAAATATCTACATACATATACTAGATCGCATGACGTTTGTACGTACAAAATTATGTGATAGTAAACATTTTCTTATCAAATCTGATTGTGAATGAATACTTTTTTGGATAAAATTATTATATTAGTGTTATTATAAAAAATAATAGGTTATGGCTAGGTATATAGAATTAGGTATGAATTTTTTCAAAAAATAGGTATGACAAAATAGATTACCTATTTTAGAAGTAGGTATGACTTTTTTGAAAACTATGGACTTGTGAACTTTTTTTTTGAAAATTTAATTCAAATTCGGTGAAAAGATATAAAAGTTTTAAATTAAATAAATATAATAATTTTACCATAACTATAGCCTGTATATGTTTGTTGCTTTCAATTTTTCCTCTAATCAAAAATAATAATCATTAACTAAGAATTATTATCAACTGGTCTTGAGCTCGTTATACTTACAAAAATATGTAAAATGAACAAACCATAAAACCAACAACAAAATAAATATAATAATATTATTGAAATAGTCTGTATGTTTGAGCTATTTGATATCTATTTCTACTTTGCATATTAAGGTTTTGTATAGCGGAACACTTTGCAATCAAATATTTCATACTTGTAAGAATGCCTTGCATATCTTGAAGCATGGTTTTCATATCAAGTTGAAAATTTTATTTTGTTTTATTTTCAATCTAAAATCCGTTTTCCAGTTAAAAAAAAATATTAATAAAAAAAGGAAACAAATTTTTTTGTTCCTTGTGATGAGACTTGAACCTGGGTCTGGTAAGCCAAACCACCATATCAAATGGAAGCTTGCATGCCTATTTTATGGAAATAAAAATAAAAATAGCTTCAAATATCTATTGGAAAACATTTGCAATTAATAAAATGAAAATATTCCAATCCGTTTGGGAATTATTAATTGAAAAAAATATTTTATTTTTATTTAGTTGAACAATTTGAACAAACATAATAGGCAAATATCCTCAACTTCATTAAAACGCTATGTCCGGAAAGACTCAACTTCATCAAAAACTCAATGAAGTAAGCTACTCAAAATAAAAATTTGCTACTCATTGTTAGCTTAATGGTTAGCAATGCGTGCCAAAATTTCTCTGATGAGTGAAGTCTAGCAGCTTCCGAAATGGATCTATAAGAAAAGCTATGGCAGTTGTCGCTAAACATTTTTCCTACTCTATTCAATCAAAAAACTTTTAATAATTAATTAAAATGATTATTCATAAATAAAAACAATAATAATTTTCATAAAAATTCAAAAAGTGAAAAATTATTATTCTTGGCCTTCAGCTCGTTTCATGAATACTTGAAAATGTACAGGCCGTAAATCAACAAAAATTGTTGGTATAAAAAAGCAATTATTAAATTTATTTAATTTAAAACTTTTATATTTTTTCACCGAATTTGAATTAAATTTTCAAAAAAAAATTCACAAGTCCATAGTTTTCAAAAAAGTCATACCTACTTCTCAATTAGGTAATCTATTTTGTCATACCAATTTTTTTGAAAAAATTCATACCTAATTCTATATACCTAGTCATAACCTATTATTTTTTATAATAACACTAATATAATAATTTTATCCAAAAAAGTATTCATTCACAATCAGATTTGATAAGAAAATGTTTACTATCACATAATTTTGTACGTACAAACGTCAATACGTATTATGCGATCTAGTATATGTATGTAGATATTTGTGTATGTCCAAGGCTGCTGGCATCATTGAAGGGATGAAGGATATATGTGCAAACATTTAAATTTCGTTGCAGCTTCTAGTAAAATTCAAGAAAAGAGGGACTAAATAAATTACTAGTGAAAACGCAAAATCCTTACCATTTTCGTGTATTATGTTGTGTAACTTGGCAAGACTATAGCTTGTCGGTTGACTACGCTTTTATTCTACATTTCAGAAATGGCAATAGCATAGAAGTCTCGAAAATATCAAAATTTGCAAAAGGCAGTCACAAATGAAGTTGGTGCCGGAAATGCTAAAATTGCTAATTAGCACAACATTGTCGAGCAAATCAGTGGCTCTGCTACTGCGATCTACTTTTTAAGGGTTCTCATCACAAAGCGAGAAAATTTAAGAAACGACATATACTGCGTACTTTGGCACGTTTGAAATAAAAATGCCAATTTTGTATGAAATATATAGAAAATTTTGAATAATAATGTTTTCGTGTTTTAGTATAGATTTATACCAATTGCTGGTCAATATATGTATTTTTTTGTTTAAAATTTTGTAAAGATTTCCAATATATTGGTATATATAGTAATAACTAGCAAACCCGGCGAACTTCGTTTTGCCATCATATGGGTTCGTTTTTTTTTTAATATTTCGATTGGGGATTAAAAGATGAAGACAATTTTTTTTTGTTTTATATTTCAAAGTGTAATTTAGTTGAATTTCTATAAGTAAAAAAATTAAAGTGAGTCCAAAGTAAATACTGAATCGAAGCGTTATACGTGTCCGCAAATTATCCGTCTCATTGAAGTGCTCTTTGGTAAGCCACATTTTTTGTTTTTTTTTTGTCTGACGTTAACACAAACAAAGCGGATGGCTTCCCAACTCGTGAACACGCAACGTATAGCTGACCATGTGTAAAACAATGATTTTCTAAATTTATCCCGAAAACACTAAGCGATTGGCTTTGCGACTTGTTGATTGTCATTGCGAGCGCAAGGTTAACCGGAAATTGCAATCGTTCGAAGTCAAAAGGAAGATCAGTCGGAATCATTGGTATTCGAGTAATACATACTTTCCGTTAATAATGGTTGCCTCAATCAAATTTGGCATACGTTTTTTCACCGCAAGTCGAGTACCGTTCCAAAGTCGCGGTGGATTCAAATTACGCAATATCATAAGAACTGAACCAAGTTTGAGTTGCAAGTTATGTGGTGGAAAGCCTGGTAACACCAGGGAGTTAAAAAACTCCGTTGGATAATTTACTACATCATCGGGATTTCTTATGGAATTAACGGATTTGTATGTCACCAAATTGCCAGCGATTTTTGATTGAATGGTGAAATTCAGTGCGTGTACATCAGTATTCTTTGCGGACAGAATTGCTCGTTGACTTAACCAAGCATAATTCTGATAATTCTCACTAATGTTTGGAAAAACATTTTCAATAAGAGCTCATTGAGAGTCTACAAATCGGCAAACGTCGTCGGTAAGAGTAATTAATCCAGTTGTTGCATCAAGTGGGACTTTTCCATTTCCAACAGCTAAGAATTGTTTTGAAAATTGTGCAGCACTTTGATCATTTTGAAGTTGAACTCTCATATTAGGAATTAACGATAATGTTTTGAAGTCCACGAGGAATTACTGGCAACGTTTGCCTGAAATCGCCTGCCAACAATATCATCAAGCCACCAAAGATGTTGTTATTTCGCCGAAGATCCTTCAGTGTAAAGTTAAGTGCTTCAAGTGATTTCTTATTTGCCATTGTGCACTCATCCCAAACAATGAGCTTGCATTGCATCAACAATTTTCCCATTGCACTGGAGCGGGAAATATTGCATGCTGGAGTATCAACTATGTTTAAATTGAGTGGCAACTTAAGCGCAGAATGTGCAGTACGACCGCCGTCTAGGAGAGTCACCGCAATTCCAGATGATGCTAACGTCAAAACTATGTAACATCTTGATCGAACAGTGGCCAAAATCAATGAAAGTACAAATATTTTCCCTGTTCCTCCGGGTGCGTCCAGGAAGACTAGACCACCAGTATTATTGTCCAACGCTTGCATTAATGTTTCATATACAGGGTGTTTTTTTTACAGGTTTGTTTTTCGAATAGAGATAAAACTGGCATTTTGTGGTCAAATCTGGCAACTCTAATGTCATTTATGTTCAGTTTGGTTTGCCATTTCATCATGAACAGGTTGACAAAAGAACAACGCTTGCAAATCGTGCAAATTTATTTCGAAAATAATGGTTCAGTTCGCGAAGTTTACCGTGAGCTCCGTCCATTTTATGGTCGACATAATCGTCCATCAGAGCAATTAATTCGGTTAACCATGGATCGTTTTCGCACTACGTTTACTCTATGTGATAATACGCATCCGCAGAGACGTCGAACAGTGCGCACCGAAGAAACAATTGCCGCTGTAGAGCAAAGTGTTGAAGAGGACCCGAATGAATCGATTCGCCACCGTGCACAGCAATTGGAGCTTTGTCCATCAACTTTATGGAAGATTTTGCGCAAAGATCTTGGCTTGCGACCTTACAAGATCCAGCTTGTGCAAGAATTAAAGCCGCGAGACCATGCAATGCGTCGTGATTTTGGTGTATAGGCCGAAAATGAGATTGATTTCGATGCTGATTTTCATCGCAAAATTTTGTTCAGTGATGAGGCTCATTTTTGGTTGAATGGCTACGTCAACAAGCAAAATTGCCGCATTTGGAGTGAAGAGAATCCACATGAGACCCTTGAAACGCCATTACATCCACAAAAACTGACTGTTTGGTGTGCTCTATGGGCTGGTGGAATCATTGGGCCATACTTCTTCCGCAATAATGCTGGAGAGGCAGCTACCGTTAATGGAGACCGGTATAGAGCCATGATAACCGACTATTTTGTTCCCGAATTGGATGGTATGAATGTGGATGAGTTGTGGTTCCAACAAGACGGCGCTACATGCCACACAGCGCACGTCACAATCGATTTATTGAAGGAAACATTCGATGAGCGCATAATTTCGCGGAATGGACCTGTCAATTGGCCACCAAGGTCGTGTGATTTGACACCATTGGATTATTTTCTTTGGGGATATGTGAAGTCGCTCGTCTACACCAACAAACCAGAAACGTTAGGGGAATTGGAAGCCAACATTCGTGGCGTTATTGCCGACATACGGCCCCATATGCTCGAAAAAGTGGTTGAAAATTGGACCTGTAGAATTGGCTTTATTCGAGCCAGCCGCGGCGGCCACATGCCCGAAATCATATTTAAACATTAATGGCATAAAATTATCCTTCCAATAAAGCCAAATTGATGGACCTTAAAACGATTTTCTTGTGTTTTATTTCAATTTGAAGTTCTATACCCCTAAAAAAAACACCCTTTACTTGTTTTTGCTGTTCATTCAGCAACGGCACCTTATTTCGAACGAATTCCTGCAATGTATCAACATTATATTGCTGCTCTCGATTGAATTCTAGGTTGAATCCATCGTGCATCGATAGATTTGGCGCAATCATTCCTACTTCAATCAGTAGCTTGTTTGCAATATTCAAGCATTGATCCTCAATCAGAATCAATCCTTCATTGTAGATTTCATCGGATATTTGCATGTCGGGATTTTTCGTTTGAATGTGCAAGCGATTCAAGCTATCTTCACATAGGTCGTCTTTGTATTTCTTCCATAACTGAATTGGTTGTGAAGGGAAACATGTGGGGATGATTATTGCGAACAGCGTTCGTATCTGGTACGCATTTGATGAAACAACTGAATCCGCAAGTGTTAAATCCCAATAAGAATCGTTCTCCAGCAAACCCAATAGTTGACATGCTTCTCGATATGTTTGGCATTGGTGGCTAGTCACAGTTTTCAAATGCGCAAATGATTTTGGTTCACATACATTTACCAACAGCAGTCGCAAATAAAAACATTCATAATTTGTAGGATGAACAGTATACATGCGACCCATCGCATCAGTGGAAAACACCTGTGGCCAACCTGAAACTGGGGTTCCTTTTTTGCGACGTTGAAATTTCTTTCCTGATTGATTCCAAGTGTAATACTTGGGCATTTCAATGTACATCACCGTCGCTGCGAATGGATCTGCTTCACACATTGCAAAGAAGCTAGTCAATGTTGTCGATGGTGGTCTCTCAGTTCGTTGTGCCGCATTAGCCTCAGTGAAATAAACTATTTGTCCATTTTCCAAATGCACTGCTAAATGTACCACTGTGGGATATATTTCATGAATTTGAAATGACAATAATCGCCACATTGCTTCATTAGTACTGACGTATCTGCCCATTTGGAAGTTGCTAATTTCGTCATTCGCATTTTTCGACGCAATACCAAACACAGCCATGTCGCTGCCTTTTGTGACGTCCTTGCACAAATATTTGACTGATTTGGCCGAATGACAACTTTCAACGTTCACATGTGCTTTGAAAATTCGTGATAGCAACGGGCAATATGGTACAATGAATTCATTTCCGATTTCGATCTCTTGATTTTGAACTTTAACTTTGATAGTTCGACCATTATCTTCTTTTGAACGCCGACGATAAATTGGATATCCATCGTTCCTTGTGTGTGTTTCAGCAACTAACGGTCGCGGATATCGTTTTGTGCACTTTCCATCAGCCATGCAAGGCGATAATGGATTTAGTGCACCGCACGGTCCATGCACTATCTGTGTCGTCACAATGTCGTGTAGATGGGGATCACTGACTGGATCAGGAATTTCAGCTTATATGATTTCATCCACTTCATTTGAATGTAATTTGTTCAGCAACCAAATTAGGATATGAGCATGCGGTAGTCCACGCTTCTGCCATTCCACAGAGTACATATAACAACGTGTGTCACCAAAAGTTCGATACTTAGTAAGCACAGCAATCATAACCCTAAGTTTTTGCTTAACAACTCTGGCGATTATGTCATGGCTATCTTGCGGTTGTCCGGGTCCAACTCACGTTCAATTTCCGTCCACTTCGGATTGCATGTGAACGTAATAAATAAATCCGGAGTTCCATAATTTCGCACGTACGTCATAGCGTCTTGAGCGTATTCGTGCATGTGGCGTGGGCTTCCGATATAAGATGATGGGAGAATCGTCAGACGTCCAATATTCTGAACATTACCATCTGAATGAATAGCGTCAAGCAAGTGTATATAGTCCTCAGATCGTAGCTTTGGCTGATTGAATCGGATGAACGCTAAACGTTCGGTATCGACTTTGACATACATATCGACAGCGAATTGCTGAAATAGGCGACAGCACTTCAGGATGAGATTGTCCTCATGTGTACGAATCATAGTACGATAGGCATAGTAATTCATTGCGCTTAGATTTTTGTTCGTTGATACACCTGAATATGCAAAATTAAATGGATTGTTAATGGAACCCAATAATAGCAATAACTAGTGTGTTAATATTGTACCTGTAATTGTATCGACCATCTTCAACGTGATGTCGTATCCGTCTTGCCCTTGCCAATAAAGGATTGCATATTGTAACGCATCGTACAAACGATGTGTCTCGTTTACACGATGCATGATATTGCTTCTTCGCTGAACGACAATGTCTCGTGATTTAGTTTGATCGCCAACAATAATTGCAGCAATATCATCAACGGTGGGTGCATTGGATCTTCGCACATGTTCACCTGTTGGGGTACGATCCGCTCTTATGACAAATTTGTGCGTATCCGATGGCATTCGTTCCAATGCTGTTTTGAACATATTAACCACAGCGTTACTATCGTGGAAAAACGCTTGCAACTGTTCAATAATTCGTCTCTTTAACAGATGATCCGCCCTCGACGAAATGAAATATATTTGCAGAAAATGATGCGGTTCATCTGGTGTTGCCACCATTGAACCATGCAAATGATATATTTGTCCTTGTATCTGCAAACAATCATTTGTTGAAGAATACGGTGTGACTTCTGATCGTGTGATGGTGTAGTGTATGTGTAGTTGTTATTTATTGCAATTGATTGTGTTGGTGTGATTGACTGGTGTGAGTGATTGGTTGTGTGTATTGTATCTTTTACCTTGCAAGTCGGCATGAAGCCCCTTCTCGAATGATATTAGCTCCAAAAGAAGTCATGCGAAAGCAGTTATTGTATTCAAGGATGTGTTGAAGAAAATGTTTGGAATCAGGATCACTTCCATCGAACAATGCTTTCAGTGGCTGTGGTGGTGTAAGTAATCGCTCCAGTTTGACTTTTTCCCTTGCGCAGCACAATCCATCCGTTTCTCTTTTGAACTTAAACGCATTGCAATGTCGGCATACAGTCGTCATTGGTCCAATATCTAAATTTTTATCATCACTGTAGTTCGTAGTGGGATCATATTGGAATGCCAAGCGATTGTATGATGCCAATGATCTTTGTGTGCTCACGCGTTGTCTCAATCGGTAATTTTCTCTTATTATATTTTGTCTTTCTTCACTTAAGTTCCGGGAATATACGTCTTCCTCTGGGCATTTTGGACTATGGGCAGATGGTGAATTTACAATTCAACTTACCACCTTAAAAAAAAAAATGCTAGTTTTTTTTATGCCACTTCCAAAGATATATAATTTTTTATCTTTTTGTAAAATTCGATCATTTTTTGATCTTAAATAAAAATTTGCAAGTTTTTTTATGCCACTTCCATAGATATTTAATTTTTGATCTCTTGGCAAAATACGACAATTTTTGATCTTTTTGACTAAAAATTTGCAAGTTTGGGCAGACTGGTGAATTTAACCTCAAATGCACTATCCATGTAATTTACACAATTCAACTTACCACCTTAAACAAAAATTTTCAAGTTTTTCTTATGCCACTTCCAAAGATACATAAGTTTTGATCTTTTTTTTTAATATTATTGGCATACAAATTTACATTTATGTACGTTTGTACCGCCCGCACTAATCAATCAACTGCTGCTGTGTTAATCCAACACTTTGCTTAAATACTTTTTATCCACATTTATTAAATCATTATTCACGTGTCTCACCTTAAAATTATGCGTGCTTAAGTACTTTTTTAGCGACGAACCTTTCAGGTACATCGAGCGCACGATTTTACTTCGGCTAACTCGAAGCGTCGGCGTGGAGAAAAAGTATTTAAGCAAAGTGTTGGATTATAACAGCAGCAGTTGATTGATTAGTGCGGGCGGTCAGCCACCACCGTACAAACGTACTTACATGTAAATTTGTATGCCAATAAAATGCAATGCCTGCTTACTACAACCACTGATGAGTATTTATGTAGGTTTGTCTGTTAGTTATTGCGATAACACACAGGCCTACATACAATATTTACACCTAATGCTGGTATACCTCTACTGCTGTGTTAACTTGCACAATACGCGTGATTGTTTTGATGGTTTCTAATTGATCTGTTAGGAAACGAATAACTTCAACCTCAATTTCGCAGTGAACACAATACCGGTTTTAATTTTGCGTTTGAAAGAACGTCCGTATAATAAAAAATGTCACATAAAATTAATGCCGCTGTATGTAAAAAATGATTTCCCCTATTTTCCTGCATTTCTTTCGAAATGTTTCCTGAATTTTGTTTGCTATAAACCTCACGGCGCCCGACTTTTCCAACGAATGCGAAATCATTGAAATCGGTTCGTGCGGTCTTGAGATATAGCGTCAGGAAGGAAAACCCGACGTATTTTTATATTATACCAGGGTCACCCCCGGTCCAAATTTTTGCGATATCTCGTAAACGGGGTAGCATAGGGTCCTGAAAATCACTTCTTTTTTAAACACTCATCAACACCTTTTATTCGATACCCATATCGTATAAACACCTTCTAGGGTCACCCCTGGTCCACATTTTGGCGATATCTCGGAAAACGAGTCGCATAGGGTCCTGAAAATCACCTCTTTTTTAAATATTCACCAACACCTTTTTTTTTGATACCCATTTTGTAGAAAACCCGTCTGGGGTCACAACAAGTTCATATTTCCGGAAATACCGCGAATACGGGGTCTTATATAGGACCAATAACTACACCATGTTCAAGCACTCGTCAACACCTTTCATTTGATACCCATATCGTACGAACCCGTTATAGGGTTACCCTGGTCCACATTTTGTGGAATATCTCGAAAACCTTCCCGGATTCTTTTATTTTTTCTGGCCATAAACCCTGTCGGGCTCAATCAAAAACTACGTGCAAATTTTGATTTAATTCGGTCCAGCCGTTCTGGAGTTATAGTGTCAGGGAGGAAAACGAGACTTATTTTTATATAATAGATTTTTTACCATGTCTCAGCACACTCCTCTTTCATTCTTTAAAAAAATGTAAGTTCAAAAAAATGCAACCCTGTCTTGTAGACTTTACTGCTATGATAAGTATTTTTTATTACATTTTTCATATTTAAAGTGAATATTATTTATCTTTATATTTCAGATTTGCTGGAGATAATCAGGATACATTTCTACAAATTTATATTAAACTTTTAATCGACTTTTCTTTTCATTTCAGATTTTTCACGGGGAATTGCTGCAAAAGCCTTCATTTTTATTTGTATGATTATTTTAATAAACTTCTCTCTTTTTTCCAGGTTTTACTTAAAGTGACAAACAATAACAAGGAGCGAAGGAAAGTTTAATTAAGATTTGTAAGTATATATTGAACTTTAAATCTTCAAATTACTTATTATTGGTTTAATTTCAGCAAATATGCCCAACAGAAAATGTATCCGAGGGTGCCCTTTGGGAGTCCCCCTTCACAATTTTCCCGCGAAAGGAGAAATGTCCAGGAGAGTACTACTTTTATGTAGATGTACATATTGTGTGCGGTAATTGTTTCCTTTAGGAGACAACTGCTAAAACAAGCCCGAAATTATCGGCAAAGGTATCATTGTCCTCGGTTTTGACCTCGGTAACAAGAATCCGGAAGCGAATTTTTGAGTTTTTGTTCAGTGAAGAAATATTTGCAATTAAAGTTGACAATTTTCTGATTACCTTGCGTGCTTGTGCGAAGCTTTTCCACACGACCAAAAATGGTAATGATTTAAGACCGCTACCGAGTGCTAAAACACGCACAAAATTGTCGAGAGAGGTATCAGAAGACGTGTATCGGCTTCAGAAATCATAATCCGAATCCGGGGAACAATAATTTTTCGTAGTTTGCTAGCAAAATTAACACTTTTCTCATACCTCTTCCAAAATTCTTTGCTTAAATACCCAGCTGTGTAAAAGTGGTCATGGTAAATTGGCAAATTATTGTGGAGTTATGACCTATAGAGGTTTCAAACTTTTTCTACTACCATGTGGGCAATCTCATAAATAGAAATGAATGTGTGTCTGCCGTCCCAAGTACTTAACCGATCTTTATGAATTTTTCACAGTAGATTCTTGGGTTTAGTGGTTACTGTACAGGCTATATATAGTTTTGAAAAAAGTGCGGTGCAACGCCCCGAGCTATTTAATCTTGTATAGGCGTCCAAGGTACTCAACCGATCTTTAGAAAATTTTTACAGTAGATTCCTGATTTACTGGTTCCAGCATAGATTATGTATAGTTTTGATAGTATACCTCGTATCATGTTTCGTAATTTTATTTAACGCGGTTCTCAAGCTAATAATAGCTGAAATTTGACATTTTGTTCATTTATATGGGGGCGGTGCCACGCTGGGTATAAAAATAGTATGTACGGCAATTCAAATCGATGGGATTGTAATCCAAATAGAAAACAATTTCTCACAGCATATATACCAGATGCTGTTTTTAGATGTATGGTATTTGCATTTATGTATTTGTTTCCTTGTGTGGAAAAGCAATATCAAAAATAAACCTTATTTATTTTTCCAAAACAGGGAGACAGGTCTTCACCCACCGGTCTGGAAGAATACGCCATGGTTGAGCGGCACTTAGATATTGAAATCAGATCTGAATAACAACATAATTGATTTAGCATAACAACATTATTGTGTAATAAATGCTCCACTAAATAAACAAATTAAAAGTTTCCAAATAAAAAAATCTCTGCTTTCCACAACTTTGTTTACGTATTAGGAAACAACGACATAGCAAATACGAATATCAACAAAACGCAATGCCAAAAGGTGTATGCACATGGTTGTATTTAAATACACTAAAAAAAAGGACTTAAACTTTAATTTAAAGTTAAAAAAATTACAAAAAACTTAATTAGATATAAAAATTTCTTCTTGTAACAAGAAATAAGATGTTATAAAGGCTATTTACTAAAAAATATGCTAGGTTTATGCCTTTTTAATATTTTGCTTGAAAAATCTTAAAGTTTTCTTCCAATAATGTGTCGAGAACTGTGCGTGTGTTTATATGCGTTTTTAGCAATCAGCTGTTAGTTGCGCTGCTAGTAGAGATATACTATGATATGCAGTTCGGCACTTGTTCATACGAACCAACTTCAATAACCCAACACACCATTTTGGTTCAGTCCTACGTGGCGTTCAAAATTACACCATTGATGAATGTTAAGATAAATATTCAATATAAATAGCAAAAAATACTACTTTAAAATCGCTTTACATTTATTTTCAAGAAATCTCTTGGGATTGCCAGATGTGCTGTTTGTTTTTTCAACTCATCAAGTTTCAAGTTTAATAAATCTCTCTCTCCCTTCAAGTCATCTCCATAACATAAAAAATTATCTCAAAAGAAATTTTAAAGGTGATATATCTGTCCCTACGCGACTTGATTTCACATCATATTATCATCCAACCTCTATTGCAGAAAGCCAAGATCGTACACACATACAAACATCGTTATATACTTATTGTAATTTAATTGATTTAACAAGTCTGACACGTTTGTAAAACTTTGTGCGGGTGGGGTTAATTGTAACGTGCTGCCGACGTCAGCTGATATATTTGTGCACATATTAAGGTGCAGTTCACTGAGAAAAATTATACGTAGGATTATTCACCGTAGAACTTTCAGGTAAAACATAAAACGTGTATATTGGTTTATTAAGCTAGAGTTTTCTTCACATTTACAAGCCATAGCAGTTTTTAATTTTAAAAGAATCCGCGCAGCGAAAACACTCCTTTTTAAGATATTATCGGCTTCAATATCACCCTCCCACATCCGTTTCAATAAGCTTCGCCACCATGGCTCTCTCAACGGCAATCATGTCCAAATTGATCTTCGATTCGAACAATATAATAAAGCTTTGCTTTTGAAAAGGAAGAGCCCGCGGACCAAACTGACACCCTGTTAGATATCAAATTACAAGATCTTAACAGCCGCTGGGACATAACAATAATAATAATAATAATTCCCAACGGATTACCCACCATATCCCGCCCGACCGGCGCGAGGGGCGCATCAGCATAACGCGAGGATTATTCCGTGCCGAGTCGTTGAAAGGCTTTGGTTTGTTAATCGTCGAGATCTAAAACTGCTCAGCTACAGAGAAAACCTCATCAGCTAAGTAAAGAAGATATAGGATAGATTATAAATTAAGAAATAACTAGTTAACAGAATAAAATTATTGTTAGAAGTTAATATAGAAGTCAAAGAACAAGAAACAAGTAGTAGCTATGAATTTAGGATAGAAAGAATTGATTTTTTTATGTTGAGAAGCGGGTCTGAAATATCAAATCTACCAGAAAGAGAGTTATAATCTTGACACAAACAGCGAAAAGGCTCATTTAACTGAAAATTGGTTCGGCACTGTTTTAAGACTAGAGGTTTAAAATGCCTTGAAGGACGAGACGGTACATTGAAGTTCACTTCACTTAGAAGGAATGGGCTAGATAGTGAACCATTAAGCAATTTCATCATAAAAATAATTCCAAGCATTACCCTCCGACTAGAAAGGGTGTGCAGATTAATGAGTTTTAAACGATTCGTATAGGGTGGCAGATTGTACAAGGGATCCCAATGAAAATCTCTTAAGGCAAATAGTAAAAATTGTTTTTGAACTGATTCAAGGCGATCTACATGAACCTGGTAACGCGGGTTCCAAATTATAGAACCGTATTCAAGTATCGGTCTGACTAATGTAGTGAAGAGGGCTTTAGTTACGTAAGGGTCGCTAAATTCTTTAGACCATCGTTTAACGAATGCTAGCCTTATTGACTGTTGTGTTAATATGGCGGTTGAAACTGAGTTTATAGTCCATAGCAACCCCCAGGTCAACAAAATCATACACTTGCTCAAGACTATAATTTTTAATTGTATAGGAAGCCGGCTGAGAAATTCCACGCGAAAAATCCATGTGTTTACATTTTTTAAGGTTTAGTGGCATATAATTTAAATCGCACCAAGTAACAAGTGTATATAGATCTGATTGTTTATTTATTTATTTATTTATTTATTAAAAAGTAGCCTACGGCTAATTCAATTTATTTCTATACAATTACTATTTCTTATAATGTTTAACAGCCAGCTGTAAACAAAACTAAAAGTTATTTATAATTATAATTAAAAATAAAAATTTTTTTAAAAACTAAAATAAACAGATTTACTAAATATTATTTTGTTAAATTTATTAAATATTATTTTATATCACAATCTTAATCAGCCATTGCATTAGAATCTAACCAGAGACCTATCCTTTCCCTAAACAATCCAACGGTTCTTACATTTTTAATTTGATCTGGGACGGCATTATACATTGCTAATCCATTATTAAATACTGATTTTAAGCCCCTACTTGTGCGTACAGGCTCTAAGTGAAAGTGATTTGCCTGTCTGGTTAGGTGCTGATGTACATCAGAGTTTCTTCTAATTAAAGATTCTAAATATTCCGGTAACAGGCCACTTTCAACTCTATAGATCAAAGTTAGTACATCTCTTTTCACTTCATTTTCTATTGATAAATATCCTAAATCTCTTAACATATTTTGAACACGCTCAGTATGCCTTTTGTTTAGTACTGCCCTCATCCCTTTATTAAAATTTTTTTGCAACTTGGATATTTCTTGTCTACTTGCCATTAATAGTATTGTCGAACAATACTTTATATGAGGCACCAAAATCATTCTAAATAACGTAATTTTCCCTGCTTTCGAGATAGTTTTTCTCATTCTACGCAGCAAGTTAACTTTCTTTGCTATTTTGCCATTTATATATTCGACGTGTTCTTTGAAACTCAAATTATTATCTATAATTACCCCTAGATACTTATATCTTTGGACCCATTCCAGTTGTGACCCCGCAAGTATAACTGATCTCAATTCAGCTTCCTCCCTAAATCTCGGCTTTCCTAATACCATACATTTAGTTTTCTGCACATTAACACACAATTGGTTCATACACAACCATTCGTATACCGTAAGTAAATCTTCATTGATCTTTCCAACCCCAACTTGCACATCCTTTTCACTTAAATAAATCAGTGTATCATCCGCAAACATATGTATTTTGCAATGATGTAATACTCCTGGCAAATCATTAATATACATTATGAACAACAATGGACCTAATTTACTTCCTTGTGGAACACCATGCTTCACTCCTATCTCCTGAGAAACTTTATAGCCAAATTTTACAGTTTGGTATCTATTACTTAGATAATCTTCTATCCATTCATACACTCTTCCAGTAATGTTATATAATTTTCTTAACTTTTTTAACAACAGATTCCTATTAATAGTCTCAAATGCTCTTTTGTAGTCTAGAAAAACTGCTAATACGCCTTCACCCCTATCCATGGTTCTTAGCCAGTCTTCGATAACTAGTTGCAAAGCCGATTCAGTACTATGTTTCTCTCTAAAACCTGACTGGTGTTTTGTGAGTAATCTATTTTCAGATATATGCTTAAGTAATGATTCTTGTACAATGGTTTCGATGACTTTTTCTATCACTGGAAGTGTATTAATTGGCCTCAGGTCGTTACAATGCACACTTCCCTTGATTTTGGCAATGGGCACAATCACTGACGTTTTTAGTGCATGCGGCATACTTCTTTGTGTAAGTGACTGTTGTACAATACCAGTTACTTCATCACCCACTACTTCCCACAGTTTTTTAATTGTATCACAACTTATTCCATCAGGGCCATTAGTATTTTTTAAATTTTTTACTATTTTTGTAACAGATTCCTTATCTACTTCTGGGAATTCACATAATGGAGCATATTCAGCTCTCTCTTCCATTTCATAGCTATTTTCATTAGGTATATTTTGAACTATTTCCTCGACACTACCGACAAAAAACTGATTTAATCTATTTGCTATTTCAGAAGCATCGAACACTTGTTCGTTTTCAATTATCATACTATTCATTGGCTTAGACTCAACTTTATATAACGTTTTAAGATATTTCCAAAGTTTCTTCGGATCTTTCTTTAGGTTTTCAAAGCTATCTTCATGATACTTCATTTTTGCATTTCTCCAGACGCTAATAAATGTATTTCTTTTTCGTTTATATTGCTCCCACGCTTCAAATTGCCCATACCCCGCTTCTCTCAACAGAAGAAACCTGTTATAAGCAATATCCCTTTCCACCGTATGCTGTTTAATTTCTGCTGAATACCATGGACACGGTTTACTTTTAACCCATATATTTGGTTTTCTTCCCTGCTGCATACTCTCAGCTAGTATTTGTTTTAATACCTGATACATACTCCCACAATCAGTGTTCGACCTTTCATTATTTCTCAACTTATCCTGTACTACTCTGGACACCACCTGGTAATCAATCCTTCCCTTCATAAGAAACTTTGTTTGGTTATCTTATAATAGTTATATAACCCTCCAATATTAATATCCAGTATGTAATGATCTGATATCCTTGGCGTTTGCACTACTGTACATTTTAAGTTACTATTATCAGTTATGACCAGGTCAATCAGTGTTTCACTGTCCCTGGTCACTCTGGTAGCATTTGACACAATTTGTTTCATACCTATTCCCCTAACACATGATTTTAACTTTCTGGTATAGTAATCATCTTTCAACCAATCGATATTAAAATCTCCTCCAAAAATACAATCCTTTCTACTATTATCTAACAGTGCTTCCATTATCAAGCAAAACTCATCAATAAATTCACCTTTACTATAAATTGGTGATTTATAAACACCCGCAAATGTACCTATTTCGTCTCCTTTAAAACTAATTTTAATGGCCAATATCCACCATTCTTTCTGTTTGCTTTGACTTTTTACTACTTCATACGACATTTCTTGACTGATATATATTACTATTCCTCCTGTATGCACTGAATCTGAATCGCATCTTATACCAGTATATCCATTAATATCTACTAACGCATCATCATCGAGCTCAGTTACATGAGATTCAACAATTATTGCAATGATTGGCCGACTTTCATAAAGAAATACCGATACAATTTCTCTTTTAGCAATCAAACCGTTAAAATTTACAACTATTAAACGCCTATCAAATTCATCTACATTATGCCTGATTTGCCTAATTTGCTATATGCAATCATATCTAACCGCCCTTCTTTTAATTCTTATTTTTCTTTGATATACAGGACAATCACTGCTAAGTACACTATGATTATAATCCAAACTTAAATTAAGCTTACTATTTGCCTTCATACAGTTCATGCATTTTATTACTGTTGCTTTGCACTCCTTTGCCAGATGTTCTCCGCCACACTTAACGCAAATTTTTTCGCACTTGCATACATCACTTCCATGGTCATACGCATAACATTTCATACACCGTGATATTGCCAAATACTCCTGCACCTTACACCTTTGCCATTTGATTTTTAATTTTCCTTCCTCCATCATTCTTCGAAAAGTCAGCTGATCACTTTCCAGTACAATTATGTTTCCATTCCTTGTTTTCTTATTTATTTTTACTTCGATTTCCGACTCGGCAGTGATTATTTCTGGATTCTGATTTTTTATTGCCTTTAACAATTCGCCATCTTCCAATGCATCTTCAACGCCGTATATTCTTAATTTTGGTTTCTTCCATTCTGGTATCCTAGCTTCATATTCTTTTCCCATCTTCTTTACAACTTCAGTATTTATCTTCTGAATTTCATCTTTGGTCTTGCAAGTTATTGCAATGCCACCATGTTTTATTTTTCTCACATTCTCAATTCCAACTTTCATATCTGTTGGATTCAATTTTTCTTTACATGCCTTTTTAGTCACTTCACTTGTTTGACTCTGTTTTTTTGGTTGTATAAGAATGACTTCTTCCTTTCTCTCCGCAACCTTTTTTGCATAAGTTGGCATGTTTTCCTTGTTGTTGTCAGTGTTTTTGGTTTTCTTCATTATCTCTATTAACTTGCTTGTAACCATTTTTTCCATAGCTACCTTCATGGTTTCCATCATATCACTCATAATTTTCTTCACGGAAGTATCTACCATATTTACATACTGGCCATTGCAGTCATTGCACATCCACTTAGGTTTTTATTCTTTGATATCATCCTCATTTCCGCAGCTGTTATGTTCACGCAATTAGCATGAAACCACTTTTGGCATACCCCTTCACAACCAATACATTCGTCGTTTGTAAATTTCTTTTTGCATTTCCCGCAAGTTTCCCCTCCGCCACCGTCCATACTGTATAGGCACAAATTGAAGATTCTTGATAATTTAATTGAAATTCATAGAATTCCTTCTTATTTTGGTTTACTTATTTGTAATTTAATGTTTATACAAATATTACACTTTCTATTGCAATAATTTTTATATATTTTGGCTGTTAAACATAAGCGCGAAAAATTTTCCAAACAATTGCTTTCAGTGTTGCCAATTACGATTGTAGCTTATTTATATCTTCAAATGACGCGAATGACATGAAAAGCTTTACGTCGTCGGCATACATTAACATTTTTGAAAATTTTATTATTGTAGAAATATCATTTATAAACAACAAGAACAGAATCGGGCCAAGATGGCTTCCTTGAGGAACCCCCGAAGAGACATAAATGACACCGGATACTAAATTTTTAAACATTACTCTTTGTGTCCTGTCACTAAGGTAAGAAGAGATCCAGCGATTGAGACCCGGCTGGAAGCCCAACTGATCGAGTTTATGAATAAGTAATGAGTGACACACTTTGTCAAAAGCTTTGCTGAAATCCGTATAAATAACGTCGGTGTGCAAATTTTTTCTAAAGCCATTTGAGACATGACTGGTAAACTGAAGTAAATTCGTAACTGTGGACTTCCCCTTCCTGAACCCGTGTTGGCAGTCAGCTATCAAAGTAGAGAGCGGACCCGTAAGTTGATTTGTAACAATAGCTTCAAACAATTTTGGGATGGCAGAAAGCTTTGCGATGCCACGATAGTTCTCTATAGAAGACCTACTCCCGCTTTTATGCAGCGGTAGAAGAAACGATTCTTTCCACGCAGTTGGAAAAACACCACAGTTAAGTGATAGATTGAACAAATTGGTAAGGGGTTGGTAAATACGGTTCGAACAATTTTTCAAGAAACATGTAGGAATCCTATCAGGACCATATTTAAAAGATTATTTTAAGGTTTTAAAGTAAATTAGAACATCTTTGGCGCATATAATTGGTGAATTAATTGAATTTGTCCCGTGTAGCTTATAGGGATAGTTTTGAAAGTTTGAATTGGTGACAGCAGAATAGTTAGAAGTGAAAAATTGGACAAAAAAATTTGCGATATATTGATTATCCCTATATATAATGTCTAGATATTTCATGGCTGAGGGAAACCCTGATAGAAACCCTTTACGTTTCGAATTTACGAAACCATAAAATGACTTCGGATTGAGAATAATGTCTCTTTTGGTTTCAGAGATATAAGCTTTATAGCACTTTTTATTTAAATCTATGTACTTCTGACATAGAATGGAATACGGTAAGTAATGTTTGTTTAATCCGGATTTCTTATATAAATTAAATGATCGCGTTTTCCTATTTTTAAGAGCCTTAAGCTCTTTAGTAAATCAAGCTTGCGTAGGATGATCATAAGTTACTTTACGTTTAGGAATAAACTTCTCAAATAGACAGTACACAGTTTGATTGAAATGTGAGACGTTTAGATCGATATCACAACCAAATTCAGGCCAAGTTAATCTAGACAGTTCTTTATTTAATTTCTTGTAGTTTGCTTTGGAAAAGTTAAAATCAAAGCTACTACATGAGTAGCATTGAGTGCCTTGGCCATTACTTATGGTTTCGTAGACTATTTCCATAGAAGGGTGGTAAAGGTCTTCTGGTAAAACCAACGGATCACAACGATTTACAGAAAATTGGTTTATATCATTAACATACACTAAATCTAAGACTTTCCCAAACTTGTTAGCGGTAACATTTATTTGATTAAGGCAAAGATCGGAAATTCCATCTAAAACTCATTGTACCCCAGTTTGGACGGATTTGGAATAATGTTACCATCAGATATGTTCCACGATATATGAGGTAAGTTAAAATCACCCAAAACAATAATTGAATCTGAAGCTTTAGTCATAAACAGTTTTGAGCAGAGAGACATGTTGCATGTAGACTGAAAAATCTGATGCTGAAGGGATGTAGCAAACATATAAGTACATAGAGACGTTGTCTAGCTGAAGGCGGATGCATTTCAACTCCATGAAATCGATGTTAGGAATATTAACCTCTTCTGAAGGAATGGAGGAATGAACGGCAAGTAGAACACCACCCCCGACTCTGTTCAAGCGATCATTTCTATATACTTGATATTCATTATATAAAAACTCTGAATTGAAAACATGAGGTTTCAGCCAAGTTTCGGTAAAAGCAATTATGTTATATTTACA
Organism: Merzomyia westermanni; assembly: GCA_949987695.1. Taxonomy (NCBI): domain Eukaryota; kingdom Metazoa; phylum Arthropoda; class Insecta; order Diptera; family Tephritidae; genus Merzomyia; species Merzomyia westermanni. The sequence goes on along the minus strand of OX465292.1, from coordinate 1,935,693 downwards.
ATGAACGGATTTTCAAGAAGAAGCTAATAACTGTGTTCCAACTGTTCTCTGATTCATTTATATATCTGCATGGCACACATATTAGACCAACTTAAAATTATCCAAAACACTTAAGTCGAAACCAATATTATTTCCCGCCAATCTCTGTCCACCTCTTTTCTCCCAACTTCGATGGCATGCATCAAGGTACACCCCTGCGATACTGGTATATTTTACGGTAGCTACGAAAACTGGCCCTGTGTATTTTGTATTTTAACCATCCCAGACTGACTCCAGTCTTTGTGATGGGAACTTCTCTTTAGCCTGGGAAGCGATTAGAAATCGATTTGAGAACAGACGTATTCTCATCGATAAGCAGCCGAAAACGCTTTTTAATATCGCACACGTTACCAGAGAAAGTAGCGAGGGCGTTCAAAAGTTCAAAATACCATTAACGACTGTCCAGTAGTTCTGAGAGCTCAAGGAGTATCTGTCTCGGACTGGGACCCCATTCTCTTTCATTTATGTTACAGCAAGCTTCCAGAGGAAACACTCTCCCGTTGGGAGCAGTCCTTGGAATCACGAAAAGAGCTATCCAACTGGTCCCCAATGAACCTGGTCCTAACCAGTCGACATAAGGATAATCGACCGTCTGCAGGGATACAAAGGCGCAACACCGCGCACTCCGGTTACACCCAAATCCACTCCCAAAGTTCAAGCTTATCACTCCCATAACATCAATCCCGCAGTAAAATCCAATTTATGCCCTGATTTTCAAAATCTTAGTGTCCCTGAACGCACTTACTTTGTAGAGCGAAACCGATACTGCCGCAACTGTCTCGCCTACAGTCACACTCTCCCCAATTGCACAAGTTTATTCCGATGTCTACATTGTAGGAAAAACCACCACACCATGCTATATCCATCAGCAAACCCCAGGCCCGTATCAAAGCCACCAGCTAGGACCTCCTCTAGCACATGCTCCGGCATCCGGTTTTCCATATAACAGAGGGCAATGTTGAAGACTCTCTATCCTCCGCGAAGAATTTACCAGGTAGCAATCAACAAATTCAAGCAAATTTTTCAAACAGGGGAAACCCCCTCTTGTCAACCGCCCAAGTTCACATCGAACACATGGGTTTTCTTTATCTGCTGCGAACGTTAATCAATCAAGGTTCCCAAAAAAATGTTATCTACCAAAAGGTTCAAAGCCTTCTCCAACTACCGACATACAAGGAAAACTTCGCAGTGACCGGAATGGGCGGCAAAATCGTCGAAAATGCTAACCGCGTTTGCCAACTCACACTTATATCCAAACTATATAACATTCGCATAAACACCAACGCGATCGTCCTCAAACAACTAACTAGTTTTCTCCCCTCGTTGGTACCTGAGTGGACCAGTAATTTCAACACCATGCTCCACTTTTCATACCTACGCCACCGAAACAGCCGACGATAACCTGAACTCACAACTTAAGAGTTGCTGGGAATTATAAGAAGTGCAGGAAGCGCTTCCACCATCAGATGACGACATGGTTTGTGAACCATTTTAGAAGAAAACTACTTACCGACGAGATGACGGACGGTATGTTGTGCGGTTGCCCCTTAAGTCTGATTTTCCGTCCCACCTCTTCCCGGGTCCATCTCGGTCACAAGCTTTGAAGCAAGCCATTCGGATAGAACATATGGTCCCAAAAACCCCAGACCTTAACGATGAGTACATTCGGGTACTAGAAGAATATTTCTCTCTAGATCATATGAGACCGACCAATCCCGACGAAATCCATGAAAACGGAACATATTTTTCTTATATATAGGCTAGCGCCTATATTTATTCAATCCAAGATATTGTTGCAACAGATTTTGATAGAGCGCACTGAATGGGATGAATGTGTTAAGTCACACTTACTACAAAAATGGCAGCCGTTTGTATCCGAGCTCCCCTTCGTAGAACGAATCCGAATACCAAGATGGGCTGAGTTTTCGCCCAACAACAAAATACAAATGCACGGATTTTTCGAAGAAGCATATATATCACCCAGCAAAGTCTCCTCCTATCTACTTTTCGCTACAACCGAAGTTGCCCCACTACAAACGGTTAGTCTACCGCGTTTAGAGCTGTGCGGTGCAGTTCTACTTTCCATATGTATCAAGAATATCACCAGTCAACGTCCCGTAGGAGAAATCGAAATATTTTTAAGGTCTGATTCATCGATAGTTCTGTCATGGCTTGAAAAACCGCCATGCCCTTGGAAAGTTTACGTGGTCAATCGGACATCACAAATTATTCAAAATGTAGGAAACATCAAATGGCGCCACGTACCCACTCAATGCAACCCAGCAGATCTCGGGACCCGTGGATATAGGCCTCAGGATTTAACTGAACAACAACTATGGTGGTCCGGCTGAGATGGGCCATCAAAATCTCCTGACCAATGGCCTATGTCGGCTCGTAAAAATATTACACCGCGAGAGGAAAGTCGTTGCTCTACATACTCTGGAAAATAAAATAGATCTTTTAGACCGCTTCTCATATTGGCCAAAAGCTCTTCGAGGGATAGCTTACTTGTTCTGTTTTATTCATGGAACCAAACCTTTACAGTCCATTCAGTCAACAAATTATCAATCTATTGTTATTAAGCGAATATGCATTTTGTGAAGGCAGGCCTGATCAAACTCACGCAGGAAAGATACTACCCTAGTGAGTACGTTAAATTCTCCAGCAACGAAGCGGTCTCCAGAAAGAGCACACTTTTGCCATTGAACCCCTTTCTCGATAAAAATAAAATTCTTAGAGTAAATGGTCGCTTAGCCAATTCGGATCTCACATACAACGAAAAACACCCTGCTATAATCCCCGAGAATTCGCGATTTTGCTACCTTTATCTTCAATTCATACACAATCTACTGCTGCAGGCAGAACATCAACTCATGGTCAGGACGGTTAGGCAGGAGTACTTCATACCTCGACTAAAATCTAAAATTAAATTTTTTATTCGCAGTTGTAAAACATGCACCCCTTTCAAGAAGAGTACCCAATCTCAAATCATGGCAGCTTTAACACCAGAACGGTCCCACTTCTCCCTCCCATTCACCTTTACCGGGTTGGACTTCGCAAGCCTCTTCGACCTTAAGTCATCACCGTCAATGGTAAAAGGCTATGTCTGTGTTTTCGTATGCTTTTCGACCAAAGCAATTCATCTCGAGCCTTGTTCCGACCTATGCAGTAAGGCCTTCCAACCAGCCTTCGCCTGTTTCGTTGGGCAACGAGGACTACCAAAACGGATATATTCGGATAATGGGAAAAATTTAGTCGGAGCACAGGGAACACTACAAAAGGACTTCGACCGTTTCATCAAAGAGACTTCAAAGGATCTTCAGGCAAAATACTCCCTTCACGGCTTCGAGTGACAATTCTAACCCCCAATGCTCCTCACATGGGTGGTCTCTGGGAAGCAGCAGTAAAAAGCTTAAAAGTACACTTCAAACGCGCTGTTGAAAGTCATCACTTTACCTATTAAGAACTTGCTACACTTCTTGCTCGCATCGAAGCAGTCCTGAACTCCAGACCTCTTTCACCTATGTCCGACAACCCTGATGACCTGCTAGCCCTAACTGGCCCTTCCTGAACCACATATAGACAATCCCTCAATCCAAAATCGTTGGGAAAATCTTAAAATTCTTCATCAGCAATTCGCTCAGCGATGGAAAGATGAATTCTTGAAGGAGGTCCAACAACGATACAACCAACAATTAGTGACTTCGTAGTTATCAAAAATTACCTACTACCCCCCAGGAGCAGCGTTTTGGTCGCATAGTGAAGGTTCACAACGAATCCGACAACCGCGTCCGAGTTACGGACGTTAAGGCTCAAGCTGATCTTTTTACCAGACCAATCGTCAAGCTATGCCCCCTCCCCATATCTCCTGATTTGAATAGTCCCACTAATCACTAAACACCACACCTCTCACTCACTCACACACTTACTTATATATTCAATATATTTGTCAACATTGTACTAAAGTCCTATTTCTTCACAGGCGTTCCCCCCAATTGCCGTCACCAATACGAGCACCCCGCAATCCACTTCTTCATATGTGTCAACTGTGCCAGTGGCATCACTCATTGCGTCTATGTCCGCGATTTTCGAACATGAACATCAGCGAGCGGATTCGGTGTGTAGTGAAACATAACTACTGCCCAAATTGCTTAGCGCGGAACCACGACATTGCAAGTCGCCGGAGACCTGCCCATAAGCGGCCCCACACGTTGCTTCACCGCTCAGTATGAGGCGAGGATCCGGATGATGCTGCCGCACCGCGTGGGGAAGCAAACGAGGCCCGTGCGCCGTTCAACAGACTTATCGGCGAAATGACGAAACTAAGGGATACGAGGTGTGTTCAAAAAGTATCGCGAATTTTGTGTTTTTTCAAAAATTATTTATTTATTCATGAATATCTATTTTGTCCCCTACAAAGTAATCCCCATGAGATATTATACACTTGTGCCAACGGTTTTTCCAATCTTCGAAGCACTTCAAAAAATCATTTTTTTGTATCTTGTTCAGCTCCACCTTCGATGCTGCCTTTATCTCGTCAAGAGAAGCGTAACATCGTCCTTTCATGGGCCTCTTCAGTTTAGGGAACAAGAAAAAATCACAGGGGGCCAGATCTGGGGAATACGGTGGCTGCGGCATCATTAGTGTGTTGTTTTTGGCCAAAAAGTCGGGCACAAGCAACGATGCGTGAGCAGGGGCGTTATCGTGGTGCAAAAGCCAATTTTTGTTCTTCTTTGCACATCTTCTCGGCCTTCTGAGAACATTTTGTACCACCGATAAACGTTGCTTCGGTCCAAGGTAGCTTCTCCGTATGCCACAGTCAACATTCGGAATGCATCCGCGCACTTAATTTCGTTTTTCACACAAAATTTTATACAGGTTCTTTGATCCATTTTTTTGAATAGGTAAAAATCGAAGACGATCCAAAACACGTGCAAGCAAAGCAGCTGTCAACAATTAACTGAACATTCAAAATGGCCGAGCTTGTCGGCATAAGTGAGAGACATGAGTACCAACACCCCAAAAAATTCGGAATTCGAATACACGTAACCAGAGAAAATTCAAAATTCGCGATACGTTTTGAACACACCTTCGTCACTTTAATCACTGTGGCACTTAAGTGACATCCACGTACTTAAGTTCACCAAGTACCTCACTTACAACCCTACATTTTTCTTTTGTCATTGCTTATGACTGCATTCATGGCACTAGCCACGGAAATTTACTGCGCACTGGAACTAACTTCCAGTCTGGCCTATATAAGCGCTTTTGCTCGTCCTCTTTTGCACAGCCGGAAACCAGCGAAGCAGTCAAACTACACCATCAACAATCAAAGTATTCAGCACCAGTTGCAGTCATCAGCATAAGTATCTCTCTCTCTCGTTTAAACATAATTTTTCATTATTAAAGATCTCAGTAAATAAGGAAATATTTGAAATTGCATTAAATTTAAACAATCGTTATTCTGTACTAAGGCCAGAAATCTTAAATTTAACATTTGACATAGTGTTTGAATAAATATTGTTGTTATTGAATTGAAAGAAAAGCTGTCTACCTTTTTCCTTTGGAAACTTGAAATTCCCATTCACGTGAGTTATCAAACCTTTCTCCCATTCTCTAACATTAAAATCCCATCTGGAATTAACAGTATAGTTTGAAATGTGTTATGGTTTACCTTCAATTGTTAGTCATTTTTATTTGGTTCAATCGGTTATGACTCACTGCGGTTGGTTAGGTAACAGTTTTGATTCACCTTCCGGTTTAACATTTAGCTAGTGGCAGCACCAAATATTGACCAAATATTTCCATAAAATGGATAACGGAAGTTTTGACTTCCAGACAAACAAGTGGGTTGTGTGTTCTCGGTGTGGCCAGAGTTAATTTGTGGGTAAACCAGATTGCCTGAAAAATCGTATTGAAGGATATGGGCAATTGGCATCAACTAGGTGTTTCCCTTTTGTGACCGAATTTAACGTATGTAAATTGGTAAAAAGAGCACAAGTACATAGTATGTACGAAATAATGTGCTACAGAACTCAGTGCATTTATCTATTAATGTACGATCTCAATAGCAATAACCAACAAAAATGCCAAAAACACCAAAATGGAAGAGACACTTCCTAAATGCCAAACTAACTAGTTCAAGGAACCCATGGAACTCCTCAATGACTCTTGACTTTGACATTGCCAGCAATGAATTAAGTATCAAGTCTTTAACTGAGCATAACATTTTTGACGTGTTGTAGTCTCTTGCGTCTCCTGTCCCAAATCCAGTAACATGGGGTCCCGCGAGCCACTAAGGGAACACACCTAACACATGGTCTACAACCTTCCTATTTTTGCGCGCCAACGGAAGCGTACCCTCAGGGTGGGGACTTGATCAAAATTGCAGTAATTTTAATAGCTACTGCACTTTACCCAAATCTACTACGCTTTATGCTCTCTTAGAATAGTGCCATCATCTGATTTATTTTGATAAGTGATGATTTTTTCTTAACTATAAAGTCATTAATCAGTATAAATATTCTTGCATTTTACTTTGTTTCATATGGGAAAAAATTACCTTTAATAAAAATAGCCACTAAGCGAAATAGTATTAAAAGTAAAAGTACTAAAATCCTTTTCATGTATGCCTCAAACAAAAGCGTAATTAGAGTAATTTGTGTTACAGGTAAAGTCAAGAGTTCAGTGCTCATATAATTTACTACGCAAAAGCAAGCTAACATTTTTCTTTTCTTTTTATCTTTTGATGGCAACCACCAACCCGAGTTGTCACAATCACGCCAAGTCAGACTGGGTAACGGAACTTTTCCATTGCGCAGTCGCCGTTGATTGACGATTTCCACCCTAGCGATGTCGCCGGCACTCAAGTGAAGTCAAAGTAAAATTGATTTTGATATGAACGGTCGCGTGCGCGTGAATAAAACCAAATACAAAAGTTAAACCTATTTTACTTTGCATAGTCACAGGCGGCCGCCGTGGTGTGAAGGTAGTGTTGCCGGCCTACCACATCGAAGGTCCATGGTTCGAGCCCTGGTACAGGTAACATCAAAAGTGATTTGAAAAAAGTTTTTCAAAACGGGGTCACCCCTCGGCAGTGGTTTCGCAAACTCTCCGAGTGTATTTCTGCCATGACAGGCTTCTCAGCAAAAATTCGTCTCCTTTGTAGATGCCGTTCGGAGTCGGCAAAAAACTGTAGGTCCCACCAATTTGTAGGGAAAATTCAAATCGGCACACCACAAATTGGAAGAGAAGCTTGGCGCAAAAATCTCTTAGGAGGTTTATGATGATATACCTGTTGTATATCGCGCCATAGAGAGAGAGTCACTAAAATGAGATTAAGTTAAATTAGGGTTTTTTTAGGCTAAGTTTAATTAGATAGCTCCTGCACTATTTTAAGGGAAAATTAATTGTAAATAAATTTTGTAATAAAATGGGAATGCTGATGTTCATTTTCATTTAGAAGGCATATATGATTTTAGGAAAGGGACTATCGAGATTAGGTGCGTCGATGGCCATGGATGAGGGTGGGCCAAGCACGGGGTATCGCACAACACCCGTGGCACCCCTTAAATTGTCGGGCCTTATTTTGTCGCATGTTTGTTTTCTTCTATTTTCAGCGGTGGTAACCGGTCATTTCCGGTTCGGTCCAATTTCACCCCCTTCGTTAATTTAAAATGTCAGTTTTTTTTTTGCTTTAATAATCGGTTATTTTCGAATTTGCCCGTTTCTTTGAATTTTAATTTGATTTTCTGTTTTGTTTTAAGTTTTGAAATTTGAATGTCAACGGTCTGTCCGTGGCATCCGGGTTTAGCCGGATGTTGTTTTTATAGTTGCTTTGCGCGGTTTTTTGCATGATTTGACCTTTTTCTGATTATGGCGCAGGACGGTAAGGTTGGAAAGAACCCGCCCCAGCCGACAATAACTAGCCATAGTGCACCATTGATATCATGCCGACCGCCTTCTTTACTGCTCCTTTTTGACGCGTTACCATAACAAATGCCGAATTCTTTTTTGCATATACCAACACAAAGTAGTTGTTAACTTCATTTAGAGCAGTCACCAAATTTAACACACGAGATGAGAGGCTGTCAAGTTAAACAAATATTTTAATGTTATTTGTTGGCAATTTGCATTTCGAAGAGAATTACCACTATGCTTCGTAGATTCGACGGGCTTTGGTGTCAGGGAATTCTGAGCGTTGGAAGAAGAACCAGTTGCAAAGAGCAACTATGAACAAGTCACTTTCTTAATAGGATCAAATAATTAATAGAAAAAAAAGAGAAAACAAAAACCTCCAGAACAATACGATGGAACTTTACCTTTTATTTGGTTTTGCGCGGATAGCTGATATAAACACTTAATATGTTTCTAATTTGAACCCCACCATGTTTATTTACGCCAAATCACTTGGCAATAACAATACCTTTGGTTTAGTTGCAGTTACAGCAAGTAGTAATTGCTGATATCTATAAAGATATAAACAAAGTATGGTATTGCACTTTCACTGCAACTTGGTTTTTTTATTCACCATTTCTCTAACATTTTTAATTTTTTCATATGCACTTTAAGCAAAGGCTAACACTCTAAAGTAGTTATAACTACCCCTTAGCGTAGTCATAGATGTATCCAATAACCTAAAACGTAGTTATATATAACTAATGCTCACAATAGTAGTGGAGCACTTCAAGTAGTTTATGAGGTGGGTTTTGTCGAAGGCTGAGGTAAAGCTCAGTCTGTCCAAGGTCCCACTAACCCCTACTAAGAAATAACACGATATATGTGTATTCATATTTCTTATTCATATTTCATATTTCTTTATTCAGTCTATGATTTACAGAAATCTTACAGACTAGAGTAAGCATCATTGATGTATATTGGAACGATTTTTCGTCATCCCTTGTCAAATTTGGTTTTGAGACAAACCGGTTTCGGCGTTGTGCCATCATCAGTGTCGAAAATCGACACAACGCCGAAACCGGTTTGTCTCAAAACCAAATTTGACAAGGGATGACGAAAAATCGTTCCAATATACATCAATCATTCACCCTGTCGGAAAAACAACAAAACAAAATATAAGCATCATTGCTTTAAAAGAGTGTAGTTTTTCTAAACAAATTAACTTAAAACTATTTAGCTTGAAACCAATTAACTTAACACAGAAATTAACAAATTTTTGAAATAAAAACGAGCTACTGAGAAATCAATGCAGTGATTATTATTGATTGTATTGATAACAACTAGAGCACGTGTGATTTGCCCATTTAACGCGTAGTTGGACTTAAACCGTTCAATAGCAAACATACTATGCTGACGCAAGTTCCGTGCTGGCACATAAAAGTTCAAAGACTCTAAAAGAACTGGACATCGATATTTCCATTAACAATATCATAAATGAAAAGAATTGCCGAGATTACCCTTCTAATCTCTAACGTATCGAGATTAATTAACTTACACCTAGAGACATAAGAGGGAAGTGGCATTTCAAAATTTTTTTCAGATAAAGAAAATTTAATAAATATCCATTGTACTCGTTCAACCCTCTTATTATGCACCTCATAATACGGATTCCATGTTATTGATCCATATTCAAGACTTGAACGAACAAAGGTGTTGTACAGTAATTTTGTGGTATATGGGCCCTTGAATTCAGATCCATTTCTCTTAATAAAGGCCAATAATGCATATGCCTTGGGAATAATAAAATTGGGGTGTTCGATGAAAGTAAAAGAGAATCAAATACAATACCTAAGTCCCGTATTGTATTGACTCTACCTAGAGGCTTACCTGAGACGTAATAAGTGGAAGTCTGATTATTACATAATTTTGAGTATGTAGCACAATAACGCTTTTCAGCATTGAGCGTTAACTTATTTTTATAACACCACTCATTAAAATTATTTAATTCAGATTGAAGTATGAAAACATCTGTCTCAGACTTAATTTTATAACAGATTTTCAAGTCATCAGCATACAGAAGATAACTGCATTAGCTAAAACAAGTAAAGGGTGTTTTTTTAGGGGTATAGAACTTTGAATTGAAATAAAACACAAGAAAATCGTTTTAAGGTCCATCAATTTGGCTTTATTGGAAGGATAATTTTATGCCATTAATGTTTAAATATGATTTCGGGCATGTGGCCGCCGCGGCTGGCTCGAATAAAGCCAATTCTACAGGTCCAATTTCCAACCACTTTTTCGAGCATATGGGGCCGTATGTCGGCAATAACGCCACGAATGTTGGCTTCCAATTCCCCTAACGTTTCTGGTTTGTTGGTGTAGACGAGCGACTTCACATATCCCCAAAGAAAATAATCCAATGGTGTCAAATCACACGACCTTGGTGGCCAATTGACAGGTCCATTCCGCGAAATTATGCGCTCATCGAATGTTTCCTTCAATAAATCGATTGTGACGTGCGCTGTGTGGCATGTAGTGCCGTCTTGTTGGAACCACAACTCATCCACATTCATGCCATCCAATTCGGGAACAAAATAGTCGGTTATCATGGCTCTATACCGGTCTCCATTAACGGTAGCTGCCTCTCCAGCATTATTGCGGAAGAAGTATGGCCCAATGACTCCACCAGCCCATAGAGCACACTAAACAGTCAGTTTTTGTGGATGTAATGGCGTTTCAAGGGTCTCATGTGGATTCTCTTCACTCCAAATGCGGCAATTTTGCTTGTTGACGTAGCCATTCAACCAAAAATGAGCCTCATCACTGAACAAAATTTTGCGATGAAAATCAGCATCGAAATCAATCTCATTTTCGGCCCATACACCAAAATCACGACGCATTGCATGGTCTCGCGGCTTTAATTCTTGCACAAGCTGGATCTTGTAAGGTCGCAAGCCAAGATCTTTGCGCAAAATCTTCCATAAAGTTGATGGACAAAGCTCCAATTGCTGTGCACGGTGGCGAATCGATTCATTCGGGTCCTCTTCAACACTTTGCTCTACAGCGGCAATTGTTTCTTCGGTGCGCACTGTTCGACGTCTCTGCGGATGCGTATTATCACATAGAGTAAACTTAGTGCGAAAACGATCCATGGTTAACCGAATTAATTGCTCTGATGGACGATTATGTCGACCATAAAATGGACGGAGCTCACGGTAAACTTCGCGAACTGAACCATTATTTTCGAAATAAATTTGCACGATTTGCAAGCGTTGTTCTTTTGTCGACCTGTTCATGATGAAATGACAAACCAAACTGAACATTATTGACATTAGAGTTGCCAGATTTGACCACAAAATGCCAGTTTTATCTCTATTCGAAAAACAAACCTGTAAAAAAAACACCCTGTACTTACATCATTAATAAAGAGGATAAAGAAAAGCGGACCAAGAATACTACCTTGGGGTACACCAGAGGTTGCCGCATAGGGGAATGACCTTAAATTGTCTAAAACAACTAAGTTAACTCTGTTGGACAAGTAGGATCTTATCCATTGTAAAACGGGGGTTTTGGTAATTTAGCTAAGAGAGCTCTGTGGGATACTCAATCAAAAGCTTTAGATATGTCGGTATAGACGCAGTCGACTTGGCAACCTTCCGTGAATGACGAGATGCAAAAATTAGAAAATACCACAAGGTTAGAAATAGTGGATCGTCCAGGAACAAAGCCATGCTGATTTGGACAAATAAAACGATTTACCATGAATGATAATTTAGTCACGTGTTAGCTAAGACTTTTTGTGTGGATAAAAGTTAGTGAATATGGAAAAGCGTTAAAAGTGGTGTTAAGCGAAGTTAACGCTAACACCTGGCGTTAAACTAGGTACAGAGTCGGCCTACTGGAGTGAATGATTCAAAAGTTGTGAAATCATTCCTTTATATGGGGACGGTTATGAAATGGTGGAGAATTTCACCGCTTGCCATGGTGTGTTATTTGCCTGGGTATGAATTTGTGCTGTCTTCCGGTGATCACCATGCCGTTATTGCTGTGGATCAGCTGTGTTTGTGTCGAGCAGTTATTGCATGCTTTTAGGCGTAAGTGAAGTTACAGTGGGGGTCGTATTATTGTAACGTTACAAGTTTTTATAATATAACCTGTACAGCAGTTATAAATAACGAATAAACACAAAAGTAGCAGTAGCACTTTCGGGGGACACTAACCTATAAAGTAGTTATAACTAACCCTTAAAGTAGTCATCAAATGTAATTTTGAAAACACACTTGTATACATTTTGAGTACAGCACTTGACAGCGCCTGTAAAAATATCGCAGTAGCGCAGGTAGTTAGTGCCTCGGCGATTCTTCTCAAGCATGTACCATCGCTAACTCAATAACACTCCCACCACTAGTTAAATACATATGTGGCGATTATTCTCAAGCATGTACCATCCCTAACTCAATAACACTCCCACCACTAGTTAACACAACCGAGATAACGATGGCTACGCTTATGCATGCAAGCGTTCAACTAGGAAGAGTAAGAGAGATGGCGCGAGTGTTTGCGAATACGATGCAAAGAGGAGATGCCAATAAATAACACCGACCCTTCCAGAACACGAAAAGCGAACAACCAAGAAAGTTCTCGATGCGTAGGCAAGCACCCTGTCGGACTATATAAGGCAGTGACCAAGCAAGGCAAACTGATCAGTTTATTTTCAAGCGTTCAATAGTGAACTACTGTAAAGTTATCAAACTCTTAAAATTGTTTTGCGTTTATTACTAGCAAATAAAACTAGCTATTACTTACATTATCTGTGCGTGTGTTTATTCGACTTTATAGCGATCGAACCCAGGATTGATAATCAAGGAATCATCGAATTCGTCACAATTGGTGTCAGAAGTGATATTGTTAAATAAATACCGAGAGTTTTCAAGGATAGCAAAGGCATGGCAAAGTTGAATGAGCTGAAGATCCAGCAACTCAAAAATGAGCTGCAACAGCGTGGCTTGAATACCACAGGCAATAAATCAGAGCTACAGTCACGATTGCGAGAGGCTATGGAAGCAGAAGGAATCAACGTTGATGATCATGTTTTTCATCTTGTGGAGGAGGCACCGACAAAAATAGAAGAAAAAAAGGAGTCTCCGAATCCAGTAGCAACCGTGGACACAAACATGATACTGGCTGTATTAACCCAGATGTCGACTAAAATGGAAGAACAGAAAACTTGTATAGTATCTCAGCTGGAAGAACAGGATACACGTATTACATCCCAGATTTCAGCTCAACTAGATGAAACGAAGGCATACATGAGATCTCAAATGGAAGAACAGGAAGCAAAGGTGTCAGCGAAACTAGAAGTGCAAGATGCAAAAATTCCACAATTTCAAGCTAAAATAGAGGCCGAGGTAGATGCGTTAAGGGGCCGTATCCAGGAGTTGCGACTGAACCGTCCATCTGCTTTAGCGAATACTCCCAAGGTAAAATCCCCGTCATTTGATGGTTCTGTTCCTTTCCATTTAAGCTACAGTTTGAGAAGACGGCAGCTGTGAATAATTGGGGCATGGAAGACAAAGTTGCTGCATTATTCGTGGCATTGAAGGGACCTGCAGCCGAAATTTTGCAGACTATTCCTGACGGAGAACGGAACAATTATGAAGCATTAATGGGTGCAGTTGAGAGACGCTATGGTAGCGAGCATCGGAAGCAGATATACCAAATAGAGCTACAGAATCGCTCCCAGAAACCTAATGAGACTTTGCAGGAATTTGCATCGGACATCGAGAGGTTGGCCCATCTAGCAAACGCAGATGCACCCGTAGAATACACAGAAAGGGTAAAAATCCAAAGCTTTATAAATGGAATACGTGACGTGGAGACGAAGCGAGCCACATATGCAAATCCCAAAAGATCATTTGCTGAGACGGTATCTCATGCTCTAGCGCAGGAAACAGCTTCGCTATTAAGTAAGCCGACGTACAAGGCTCACCGCGTGGAGGTAGAACGGCCAGACTGGGTAGACACAATTCTGGAAGCGTTGAACGGAGTACAGAAAAATAGTAATGGTGCCATTAAATGCTTTAAGTGCGGAAAATCAGGTCACATAGCACGTTATTGCGGCACTGGCTCCAGTAACCCCAGCAATTCAGGTGGACGAAAACGCAAAGCTGAAGGAGGTGAGCCAATTTCCCAGCCAAATCAGTCGTTAAACTAAATCGAGCCAGCCGAAAGGGGCGTGGGCTGGCTCCCGCAACTGAATGCCCCATAATCTCTGTCTCACAGATCGGAAGGAAAGCTAGTAATGTTACTGTTGTTGCATATGTGGATGGAAAAGAGCACTTACTAACTGTGGATACAGGCGCATCACATTCCATAATTCGATCTGATTTAGTCAACAAGGAGGTGAGACCAATGCATGGAGCAAAGTTACGTACGGCCACGGGTGAGGACACCCATGTCCTAGGAGAAGTAACATGTGAAATCGCATTTGGGAACGTGGCCGTTCTACACAATTTTATAGTAGCAGATATTGTTGACGAAATCATAGTTGGTGTGGACTTCTTAAGCGAGCAAGGCATCAAGATCGACATGCAAAACAGGATTATGAATTACCAGAACATGGATGTGCCATTAAATTTTGGTTACGAAAACAAATACGTTAGTAAGCGAGTGCTTGTGGAGGAGAGCCAACAAATTCCACCGAAGTCGGAAGCAATCATATGGGCAAAGATTGATGGAGATTATGGGACAAACAAGTTGTGGGTTGTCGAGGCAGCAAACAAATCAAGGACGAACATATTAGTAGGAAAAATCCTGGCCATGACAAAACAAGATGGACGTGTACCGGTAAGAGTACTTAATGAGTTCAAATCGCCGATTAAACTTTCCAAAGGAGCAATATTGGGACAATGCCAAGAGGTCGAGGTAGTTATCAATTGTGAACAGCTTCAGGAAAATGATTCCACCATCAAGATTAATCTTTCAGATGATATCATGTCGTGGACGGCAGGCCTCGAAAAAGATCATCAGAAAAAGGCAAAGGAACTTCTATCAAAGTACTCGAGCATATTTGACAAGGATGGTTCCAAACCAGGTCGGACCAAAGTTGTGAAGCATCAAATTGATACTGGTGATGCAAGACCAATCCGCCAAGCTCCTCGTAGTATTCCATTGGCCAAACGACAAGTGGTAAGAGAAATTATACAGGAAATGAGTGACAGCGGCGTGATCGAACCATCAGCTAGTCCATGGAGCTCACCGGTAGTACTAGTGAAAAAGAAGGATAGAAAAATGAGGTTCTGTGTGGATTACCGAAAATTGAACGACGTAACGAAGAAGGATAGTTCTGGCACGAAATGGTTTTCCACACTGGACTTGTAAAGCGGCTACTGGCAAGTGGAGGTGAAGGATGAAGATAAAGAAAAGACGGCATTCAGCGTTGGAGAAGGGCTTTGGCAATTTACGGTAATGCCCTTCGGGCTATGCAATGCTCCAGCTGCTTTTGAGAGACTCATGGACCAGATACTAAAAGGATTGCACTGGCAAACATGTTTGGTTGTTGAGGAACACCTAAAGAACTTGGAGGAAGTTTTCCAAAGAATAGCTGGTGCTGGTCTGAAACTAAGTCCTAAGAAGTGTTCCTTGTTTAAAAAGGAAGTAAGTTATTTGGGTCACAAGGTAACTACGGAGGGAATCTGCACTGCTAAGGAAAAGATCGAAGCCGTAAAGGATTGGCCAAGACCGAGAAATTTGCATGAGTTACGGAGCTTCCTTGGGCTGTGCACGTATTATCGCCGATTTGTACCGAATTTTGCCAGCGTAGCTAGTAGTCTCCATGACCTTACGAGAAAGAATATGAGTTTTGAATGGAAGAAGGAGCAGGAGGTGGCTTTTTAAACATTGAAGGAACGACTATGCACTGCCCGATGTTAGCATATCCAATTCCAGGTTCAAAGTTTATTCTGGATACAGATGCGAGTGGTTATGCTATAGGAGGTGTTTTGTCTCAGATTGTTGATGGACAGGAGAAGGTAGTTGCATATTACAGCCGAACAATTGGGAAGCCTGAAAGGAACTATTGTGTAACCCGGAGAGAACTGTTGGCATTGGTAGAGTGCGTTAAGCATTTCCACAAGTATCTCCATGGACAGCGATTCCACGTCAGGACAGACCACGCAGCGTTGAAATGGCTCTTACAGTTCCGTAATCCGGAAGGTCAATTGGCACGGTGGATAGAGCGACTGCAAAGTTATAACTTTTCCATAGAGCATCGCAAAGGTAGCACCCACGGAAATGCTGATGCAATGTCACGAAGATCATGTAACTTGGAATGCAAGCATTGTTCCAAAGCTGAGGCCAAGGAAGACATTATAGATGTGCGGCTCATGACTATAACATCTACGGACGAATGGGACATGGATCAATTAAGGAGGTTTCAGCATGAAGATCCAGATCTTACACGTGTAATGCAAGGAATCGAACGAAACGAGCGACCATCAAGAGAGAAGATGTCAGCAGAAAGTCCTGTTGCCAAGTCATATTGGGCACAGTGGAATAGTTTGCAATTAGAATCCGGTTGTTTGCATCGAATATGGGAGAGTGAGGATGGGCAATGTGTTCGAAAGCTGATAGTCGTCCCAAGGAAGAAAATCCCTGATGTACTAAATGAATTACATAACGGTCCAAGCGGAGGTCATCTTGGAGTCACCAAGACCTTGGAGAAAGTCAAGCAAAGATTCTATTGGGTTGGTTGCCGTCAATCGGTTGCGGAGTGGATTGCCAACTGTGAAGTATGCATCAAAGCTAAAGGACCGAAATCAAGGAGCCATGGCCAAATGAAACAGTACAACTCAGGTGCGTCATTTGAGAGGATAGCCATGGATGTAGCTGGTCCATTTCCTACTAGCAAACTCGGAAACAAATATGTACTGGTAGTTATGGACTATTTCAGCAAATGGCCAGAAGTGTACCCTATTCCAAATCAAGAGGCAGAAACCATAGCAGAAGTGTTTACTAACAATTGGGTAGCTCGGTTTGGTGCACCGATGGAGATACATTCTGACCAAGGCGGAAATTTCGAATCAGCTGTGTTCCAGGAAATGTGCAAGACATTGGGCATTCGGAAAACTCGAACAACTGCACTACATCCTCAGTCAGATGGCATGGTGGAACGATTCAATAGAACATTGGAAGAGCACCTGAGGAAAGTAGTGGATAAATTGCAGAAGGATTGGGATACTCACATCTGCTTATGCCTAATGGCATATCGCTCTGCAGTACATGAAACAACTGGTCAGACTCCTGCAAAGGTAATTTTCGGGAATGATTTTCGATTGCCAGCTGACTTAAAGTTTGGGATAAACGCTGATGCAGGAGTGAATGCTCGGAAATCTACTAGCGTATTGGAAGAAGAAATGAGAGAAATTCACGACCTTGTGAGAAAACGGACTAAGATCATGAGCGATAAAATGAAGGCCAGGTACGACAAAGCAATGAATTCGGAAGGTTTTATAGAAGGAGATTTAGTGCTGCTATACAATCCACAGCGTAGGAAAGGTTTGTCCCCGAAACTACAATGTAACTGGGAAGGCCCATACAAAGTCATAAAACGGATCAACGATGTGGTATATCGCATACAAACTATGGGAAGGCCAAGGAATAAGATGAAACTGGTCCATTTAGAAAGGCTAGCTGCGTTTGGTTCCGGCAATGTGTCTGATCGGGACGATCAGACTTAGGTGGAGGGCAGTGTGGCGATTATTCTCAAGCATGTACCATCCCTAACTCAATAACACTCCCACCACTAGTTAACACAACCGAGATAACGATGGCTACGCTTATGCATGCAAGCGTGTAACTAGGAAGAGGAAGGGAGATGGCGCGAGTGTTTGCGAATACGATGCAAAGAGGAGATGCCAATAAATAACACCGACCCTTCCAGAACACGAAAAGCGAACAACCAAGAAAGTTCTCGGTGCGTAGGCAAGCACCCTGTCGGACTATATAAGGCAGTGACCTAGCAAGGCAGACTGATCAGTTTATTTTCAAGCGTTCAATAGTGAACTACTGTAAAGTTATCAAACTCTTAAAATTGTTTTGCGTTTATTACTAGTAAATAAAACTAGTTAATACTTACATTATCTGTGCGTGTGTTTATTCGACTTTATAGCGATCGAACCCAGGATTGATAATCAAGGAATCATCGAATTCGTCACACATACAACAGAGATAATGATGAAATTGTATTGCGTTTATTACTATTTAATAAAACTAGCTTTATAGTGATCGAACTCAGGATTATTAATCGAGGGATCTTCGAGTTCGTCATAATTGATGTCAGAAGTATTGTTAAATAAATGCCAGTCACTTCAAGGATATGGCGCAGCTGAATTAATTAAAGATTCAGCAACTGCAAAATGAGTTGTAAGAAGGCGGATTAAACACTACAGGCAATAAATCAGAGTTACAGTCACGATTTCGAGAGGCAATAGAAGCGGAAGGAATCAACGTTGATAATTATGTTTTCCATCTTGTGGAGGAGTCATCGACGAAAATGGAAGAAAAAAGGAGCATCCGGATCCAGTGGTAAGTGTGGACGTAAGCATGTTGTTGGCTGTATTGCCTCAGATGTCGTCAAGCATTTCAAGACAGCTGGAAGAACACAAGACATGCATGGCAGCTCAGTTGGAAGAACAGAAGGCACACATGGCATCTCAGCTTGAAGAATAGGATACACGTATAACAAAAAACTTGCACGGTGTCTCAGATTTCAGTTCAACTAGAGGAATAGAAGGCATATATGAGATCTCAAATGGAAGACCAGAAGGGATATACCTCTTCGCAGTTGGAAGCACAGGAGGCGAGTGTGTCAGCGAAACTAGAAGTTCAAGATTAAAAAATTATTCAATTTCCGGATAAAATTGAGGCTGAGGTGGAAGCTTTGGGAGGTCGTATTCATGAATTGCAACTGAATCGTCCAACTGTTTAAACGAGCATTCCCAAGGTAAAACCCCATATTTTCATGGCTCTGTTCCTTTGGAGGTATTGAAGTTGCAGTTTGAGAAGACGGCAGCGGTGAACAACTGGGCCACTGAGGACAAAGTTGCTGCACTGTTCGTGGTATTGAAGGTACCTGCAGCTAAAATCTTACAAATTATTCCTGAAGGAGAACGGAACCATTATTAAGCATTATTGGGTGTAGTTGAGAAACGATATGTTAGCGAACATCGGAAGCAGATATACCAAATAGAGCTGCAGAATCGCTTCCAGAAGGCTTGTGAGATAAAGAAAATTTCATAAATATCCGTTGTACTCGTTCAACCCTCTTATTATGCACCTCATAAGACGGATTCCATGTTATTGATCCATATTCAAGACTTGAACGAACAAAGGTATTGTACAGTAATTTTTTGGTATATGGGTCCTTGAATTCAGATCCATTTCTCGTAATAAAGGCCAATAATGCATATGCCTTGGGAATAATAAAATTGGGGTGTTCGATGAAAGTAAAAGAGAATCAAATACAATACCTAAGTCCCGTATTGTATTGACTCTACCGAGAGGCTTACCTGAGACGTAATAAGTGGAAATCTGATTATTACATAATTTTGAGTATGTAGCACAATAACGCTTTTCAGCATTGAGCGTTAACTTATTTTTATACCACCACTCATTAAAATTATTTAATTCAGACTGAAGAATGAAAACATCTGTCTCAGTCTTAATTTTATAAAAGATTTTCAAGTCATCAGCATACAGAAGATAACTGCATTGGCTAAAACAAGTACTTACATCATTAATAAAGAGGATAAAGAAAAGCGGGCCAAGAATACTACCTTGGGGTACACCAGAGGTTGACACATAGGGGAATGACCTTACATTGTCTAAAACAACTAAGTTAACTCTGTTGGACAAGTAGGATCTTATCCATTGTAAAAATTTGCATGAAACCCCCGTTTTTGTAATTTAGCTAATAGAGCTCTGTGGGATACTCTATCAAAAGCTTTAGATATGTCGGTAAAGACGTAGTCGACTTGGCAACCTTCCGTGAATGACGAGATGCAAAAATTTGAAAATACCACAAGGTTAGAAATAGTGGATCGTCCAGGAACAAAGCCATGCTGATTTGGACAAATAAAACGATTTACCATGAATGATAATTTAGTCACTGAACGACGCCAAGTGAAGCCATTTGAAGCGTACGCTAACAACCAAATTAGCATTAGGGTTACTACCAATAACTAGTGCACGGGATTTATTATTTATCTTCCCACCACTCTGAGAATTTATTTCGCGTTGCTTATTGGGATATGTCACACCAGAAGTAGCAGAGCTGAAGGAAGCAACTGACTCAGCAATCTCCGCAGCAGCGGCTGCGACGCCAGCACAGGTGACAACGTTTATGCTATTAGCGCCAGAAGTAGCTTCATCAACACCTGTACGACACGGGATCGGCTCAACAGCATTATTCGCGATCGGCAATTGCAATGCGAGAGAATCTATTTGACACTGCACTTCACTTTGTTCTTGATCTGCCAACAGTTCACTGACTTTTTGTTATGGTTTACTTTCAATCGATACTCATTTTTTATTTGGTTCAATGCGGTTGGTTGGGTGACAGTTTTGATTCACCTTCCGGTTTGACGTTTAGCTACGGGAAAGTGCGTGATTTTGTTGAAGTGGCAGCACAAATATTCCCATAGAATGGAAAAGGCACCAATAACGGAACTTTTAATTTCCAGACAAACAAGTGTTTGGTGTGTTCTTGGTGTGCCCAGAGTTAAATTGCGGGTAACCCAGGGCGCCCGAAAGTGTCAGAAAAAAGGGAAATGGGAAATTGTCATCAAAAAGGGGTTGTCCTTTGGAGGGTAATTATGTTGGTAAAAGTGCACGAGTACAAAGTATGCACGGAATAAACAATGCCGTTTTTGTAATGCAATATCTCGAAAAACAAAAACCAATACATATCCAAAACCACCAAAGTGAAGGATACGCCCCCAAAATGCCATATTGTCCAGGGTGGGAGACACATGGAATCCCGTCCTGATCCCTGACCTTAGTACAGCTGACATCAAATTTTCAAACGAACGCGAGTAAAACTAGGAATATTGCCAGAATACATTTTAGCAGCAAATGGCAATCCATTATTAGTCAACTTGTAAAGTATGGTATAATTAGACTCAGATGAGTTTAAAGCGGCAGTGATTTTTGGCTATGTGCTTTATTCACGAAACCTGTAGACCGGAATATTATCGTCAATGGCTAGGTCGGATGGGGAGCTCCAGGTGTCTCCTATTCCCAACCCAGTAACGTGGGATCCCGCGGGTCACCAAGGGAACACACCAAACGCATGATCTAGAACCTTCCTATTTTTGCGCGCCAACGAAACCGTGTGTTCAGGGTTCGAACTAGATCAAAATCACAGTAATTTCAATACCTACTGCACTTTACCCAAATCTACTACGCTTTATGCTCCCTTAGAATAGTCCCAAACTCTGATTTAGTTTGATAAGTGATGCTTTTCTTAACTACAAACTCTCCTATAAAGTCATTAATCCGTATAAATATTCTTGCATTTTATTTTGTTCCATATGAAAAAAAGAAAATTACCTTTAATAAAAAAATAGTGTGAAATAGTATTAAAAGTACTAAAGTCATTTTCATTTATGCCTTAAATAAAAGCGTAATATGAGTACTTTGAGTTTTAAGTAATTTCTACAATGCAATCCTCATTAAATCTACTATGAGAAAGCAAACTCATATTTTCAACATTGATCTCAAGAATATATTATCCTTTTTTTTGTTCGGTAGTATTAAAAAGGTATTTAAAATAAAAATAAAAGTCCGGGCCATGAGTGGAAAAAGTGTTGTGGGGTTCGCCTTTTTTTTTAAATGCAGCAATTATACAAAAATACCACAATTGTGTGGAACGAAAATAAGAAAAAATTAATAATTCATAACAGAGCAAAAGTGTAAAAAGCTATACATACGTTAGTATGAACTTTAAATAACAAATAAAAAGTGGATTCAAACTTTGCGGATTGGCATCTTCGGAGACCTATAGCCATTTGTGTACTCGTATGTGCGTACGTCGTAGAAACGCTTCTGGTTTTAAGCTTTGAATTAGTAAGGATAAATCATTGCAGTCCTAGACACGCTAGCAGATGGAACGATAAAACGATTTCTAATATTATCCGAGCCTACGACGGCACGTGGCTGCTAGTTTGCGTCCGGGGATCGCGGGGGGGGTGTGAAGCGACGCGTTTTGATCTCTATATCGATGGTCCGAGGGCGGAAGTTAAATGATTTGTTTCGGTGAAAAGTTATTAGTAAAAAACCCAAAAAAAGGTCCAGGTCCGATCCCAAATAAGGGGCTTGATCCAAGGTAATTATTTGCAGAACACTTTTCTGCGTAGGCGGCCTTCTGCCGCGCCTCAAAAAAATAGCCCTTAGCGGCCCAACACTGGCTACGCGGTCCACAATATTTCTGCGCAGAACACACTTTTTGCACTTTTCGGTACACCCTGATTTGACGTTACAACAACCACGTGAAAATGACAAAAAACAACCTTAATTGTTAATATCTCTGAACAGACAACGGATATCGAATTTCCGCTTTCGGATTGTTGATGCGGAGGTTGGGACCCGTCGTTTGATGCCTTTCCCGGGAAATTTGGACGTGTATTGGCGGTTGCATGCTGTCGTATAAAATTACCAAATTTCCGTTCGACGGTTCTAAATATATACAGTGTGCGACAAAGCTTAAGCACCAAAATTCTTTTTTTTTAAGCATTTTACGTAAAAAAATTCACAAGTGTGAACTGGTATTGCTATATACATAATCAAAGATTAAGCTGTATAACATAAATGTGAAGCGCGTTATTGTTAAAAAGAGACTAATTGTCCATCCATCTACGATGTTCAAAAACATCACAACGAACGTGATAACGTCAATGATATACTGCAACAATACCGTTAACAAAACCGGCAACAAATAATCCGGCAGTAACACCGCCGGCAACAATAATCCGGCAGTAACACCGCCGGTAACAAAACAACCGGTAACAACAAAACCGGCAAGACACCCAGCATTGACATCAGCAGGGGCCGCCCTCTTCTAGGCCCACTGCAAAACCACCCGGATTGACAACAACAACACAGCAGTAACATCAGCGAGGGCCGCCGTAATATAGGCCCGCCGCACTAGCATCAGCAGCAACAACCGGTAACAACGAAACCGGCAAGACAACCAGCATTGACATCAGCAGGGGCCGCCCTCTTCTAGGCCCACTGCACAATGGCCCGGATCGACCACAACACCAGCAGTGACATCAGCGGGGGCCGCCAGGATATAGGCCGCCCTACTAGCAACGACAACAACAACAGCAGCAGTGAGAACAGCAGGGGCCGCCGTAATGTAGGCCCGCTGCACTATTACCAACAACAACAACAGTAGCGCCCGACCAACGGCCTACGGCAACAACCGGGTGAGACCTATCTAATATAGACGTAGTTTTTTTTATGATTTAAAAAAAAATAGGGAAAATTAAATGTAAAGTTTATTTTCAAAACTAGAAGAAAAGAAAAACACCTAAGAGAAGAAAGTAATATAAATTTAAATGAAATATGATTACAACTTAGATACGAAAATAAACTTAGATTAGAGAACTTATTAGATAATACTTAGGTTAGCTATAACTAAACGAGTTAGAACAAAACAAAAAAAAAAGGGAACCAAAGAAAAATTTATTTATTAAAATAAGTAAAAGTAATAATAACATATAAATCACAACCAAAATATGCATAAAATTGTAATAACATAGCTTAATAAACCTAATAATAACGAATAAAATGGCCACTTAATAATATATAAATAAATAACTAACAACAGCTAAATATAACATTTCAAAACTAAACAAACAAAAAAAAAAAAAAAAACCAATACTTTCTTTGGATTAGTTTGCTGTATTTCTCTCCTACCATAGTGATATAAAATGCTTAATTTCAGACCAGTAATTCGAATGTGCTTATATTGGTTCTTAATGCGTTCGTTTCCTTGTTATAAGGTATCAAGCAAACAATAGGTAACCTTAAGATTTACTTTTAAATGAATTATAAATAAATTTGTTGTAAAAATGGGAATGCTGACGTCCACTTTTATTTAGAAGGCGTATAGGAGGTTAGGTAAGGGGCCATCGGGACTAGGTTTGGTGCACCGATGGCCATGGATGAGGGTGGGTCAGCACCAGGGCGTCGCAACACCACCCGCGGCGCCCACTTATATTGTTCGGCCTCGTTTTTTTTGCTTGTATCTTTTTACTTTTCAGCATGGTAACCGGTCATTTCCGGTTCGTTTAAAATTTCAGGGTTTTTTTTTCGTTAGTGTAAATTTATCAGTTTTTTTTCGGTCGTTTATTTCAGTTGTAATTTTCGTTTGCATTTTCAGTTATTTTTGAATTTTAAGTTTCCTTTTTTTTTGAAAATTTTTACGCCCGTTTCTTTATTTCTTTTTAATTCGATTTTTCGTTTTTTTTTATTTGAGTTTGAAATTTTGAATGTCAACGGTCTGTCCGTGGCATCCGGGTTTAACCGGATGTTGTTTTTTTTGTTGTTTGCGCGGTTTTGCGCATTTCCCCGCGTATTCAAGGCATGATTAGAATTTTTCTGATTATGGCGCAGGACGGTAAGGTTGGCAAGAGCCCACCCCAGCCGACAATGACTAGCCACTGTGCACCATTGAGATCATGCCGACCGCCTTCCTTACCGATCCAATTTGATGCGTTACCATAACATTTTTCTAATTGCTTCTTTGAACGCGTTACCATAACATTGTTAGTGACAAGAGAACCAGTTTTAGCTTTTTTTGTTTTCTTAACAGCAGTAACATCATTGCTTATTGTTTTAAGATAATTATTAATAGCACTTAGACTTTTTTGAGCCTCAGCAAACTTGGACTGCATAACTGCAGGCAGCCCAACAACACAATTATCACATCTGTAAATCAGATTACTATTGTTATTTAAAATGTTTATTACATAAGCACCAAAACTTGTACATTTTATATGCAGTTTTGCATTACAGAACGCACATATTAGGTAATTATTACCTCCACAAAGCTGGCGCACTTAAAACAGCTTTGCATTTTAACACAAGCCTTAGAAAATTAATTGATTAGCAGAGCGAAAGGAAACACGTCTAATCGCGCAGACGAGTATTATCCTTTTGTATTAAGATCGAACACACACACACACACGGCCTGAAGGCGTTGGGGGGTTGGGGGGGGCAACGGCAACGGTTTGGCGGCGACTCACCGGGAGCAGAAGTAGCGCGGCGCAGGGCGTACCAGTGGCGGAGCAGCGAGCATAGGGTCGGAAGACTATTGAGGCGGGGATAGCGGAGCGGGTCAATAGGCAGGTGATTTACCTGACGATGTCTCTCGGTACCGATATTCCAGTGGCGGTGAGGGCGGTACTCTGCGGCTGTCCCTCCGTGCCGGTATTCCAGGGGCGGCGGTTTCGTGGACGGTACTCTGAAACGAGACTGGAGCGAATCCGGTAAGGGTGCTGGCTCTGTGGCTGAACACCACTGGCTCCATCAGCGCACGCTATATGGGTGGCTGAATAGGGGGCAGAGTTGTTCCAGCTAGGATTTCGTAGGTCGATCGAAGGGCTGAGGGGAGGTGCATCCTAAAGGCACAGCGCTATTACCCCTTGACCACCCATCGGTGTACCCCGGAGCCAGAGCTAAGTGGAAATCAGTTCGCCGCCGGAGCGGCACGGTCTTTCCACTCAGCTAGTCGGCGGAGCGAAAAGCCGAAAGGCAACAACTCCACCGACTCACCCAACCAAAAAGGAGTGACTCTCCCAGAGTGCTCGCTCCTCGCTGGATACCTCCGTCCCCCGCTCGTATTCGCACACTAGCTTTGTAGGTGTCGTGCCGCCGAAGCAGCACGACCGTTCCACTTAGCCAGTCAGCGGAGCGATAAGCCAAAAGCGACTACTGCCGCTGACTCACCTGTAGCCCGATTCTGTAACTTTTAACCACGCGCCGAGCGTTAAGCTTATCGCCAAATTTTGGCGTTTGTTCTTAACGAAAATGCGATTCTGTAACTCTCCTTTAACGCCGCTAAACAGCTGACTCTTGATGGTGATAAAATATGGCAATACTTCTCTTTTCGCCGTATTTTGCACTAAATTACATGCAAAAAACTCAAAACTAATTTTGTTACTTTTTCTAAACGCTAAAACACTTTCAAATATATTAACGCTATTGTTAACACCTCGAAAATAATTCGCGACAGCTAACCACACGAGAAGTGTTAGCTAACACTTTTCGTGTGGATAAAAGTTAGTGAAGGGAAAAGCGTTAAAAATGGTGTTAAGCGAAGTTAACGCTAACACCTGGCGTTAAAATAGGTACAGAGTCGACCTACTGGAGTGAATGATTCCAAAGTTGTGAAATCATTCCTTTATATGGGGACGGTTATGAAATGGTGGAGAATTTCACCTCTTGCCATGGGGTGTTATTTGCCTGGGTATGAATTTGTGCTGTCTTCCGGTGATCACCATGCCGTTGTTGCTGTGGATCAGCTGTGTTTGTGTTGGGCAGTTATTGCATGCTTTTAGGCTTAAGTGAAGTTACAGTGGGGGTCGTATTATTGTAACGCTACGTTACAAGTTTTTATAATATAACCTGTACAGTAGTTATAAATAACGAATAAACACAAAAGTAGTAGTAGCACTTTTGGGGGACACTAGCCTATAAAGTAGTTATAACTAACCCTTAAAGTAGTCATCAAATGTAATTTTGAAAACACACTTGTATACATTTTGAGTACAGCACTTGACAGCGCCTGTAAAAATATCGCAGTAGCGAAGGTAGTTACTGCCTCGAGTACAACGTGGGCGACGCAGGTTCGAACCAAGGATCGCTAACAAATTATTATTTATTTTTTGTTTGTTTCTTAATTTAGTATTATTTTTTATAAATATATAAATGTTTCTAAACTTAAAATTTATTTTTTTTATTTATGAAATTTGTAACCCAATATTTTTCTGTTTGTGACTTGCCTACAACCAGCTGAAAATTTAGCGACTATTTTTTTAAGACTAGAGATGTGAGATAGCTTACGGAAAAAAATAAATATTGTGGCGATTCTTCTCAAGCATGTACCATCGCTAACTCAATAACACTCCCACCACTAGTTAAATACAACAGAGATAATGATGAAATTGTATTGCGTTTATTACTAGTTAATAAAACTAGCTTTATAGTGATCGAACTCAGGATTATTAATCGAGGGATCTTCGAGTTCGTCATAATTGATGTCAGAAGTATTGTTAAATAAATGCCAGTCACTTCAAGGATATGGCGCAGCTGAATTAATTAAAGATTCAGCAACTGCAAAATGAGTTGTAAGAAGGCGGATTAAACACTACAGGCAATAAATCAGAGTTACAGTCACGATTTCGAGAGGCAATAGAAGCGGAAGGAATCAACGTTGATAATTATGTTTTCCATCTTGTGAAGGAGGCATCGACGAAAATGGAAGAAAAAAGGAGCATCCGGATCCAGTGGTAAGTGTGGACGCAAGCACGTTGTTGGCTGTATTGACTCAGATGTCGTCAAGCATTTCAAGACAGCTGGAAGAACAGAAGACATACATGGCAGCTCAGTTGGAAGAACAGAAGGCACACATGGCATCTCAGCTTGAAGAATGGGATACACGTGGAACAAGAAACTTGCACGGTGTCTCAGATTTAAGTTCAACTAGAGGAATAGAAGGCACATATGAGATCTCAAATGGAAGACCAGAAGGGATATACCTCTTCGCAGTTGGAAGCACAGGAGGCGAGAGTGTCAGCGAAACTAGAAGTTCAAGATTAAAAAATTGCTCAATTTCCGGATAAAATTGAGGCTGAGGTGGAAGCTTTGGGAGGTCGTATTCATGAATTGCAACTGAATCGTCCAACTGTTTAAACGAGCATTCCCAAGGTAAACCCCCATATTTTCATGGATCTGTTCCTTTGGAGGTATTGAAGTTGCAGTTTGAGAAGACGGCAGCGGTGAACAACTGGGCCACTGAGGACAAAGTTGATGCACTGTTCGTGGTATTGAAGGTACCTGCAGCTAAAATCTTACAAATTATTCCTGAAGGAGAACGGAACCATTATTAAGCATTAATGGGTGTAGTTGAGAAACGATATGTTAGCGAACATCGGAAGCAGATATACCAAATAGAGCTGCAGAATCGCTTCCAGAAGGCTTATGAAATTTTTCTGGAGTTCGCATCGGACATCGAGAGGTTGACTCACGATGTGTTGAGACGAAGCGAGCCACATAAGCAAATCCAAAGAGATAATAGCGGTTTTGAATAAACCTGCATACAAGGCTCTTCGAGTAGAAGTGGAGACTCCTGCTTGGGTAGACAAAATTTTTAAAGCGTTGCACGGACTTCAGGGGAGAAGTGATAGTGCTATTAAATTGCTTAAAGTGTGGAAACCATGTCACATGGCACGTTATTGCGACACTGACTCCAGTAACCCCAGCAATTCAGGTGGTCGGAAACGCAAAGCTGAAGCAGATGGGCAAAGCCCCCAACCAAGTGAATCGTTAAACTAAATAGAGCTAGCCGAAAGGAACGTGGACTGGCTCCCACAATTAATAATCTTACTGTTGGAGGATATGTGGACCGAAAGGAGTGCATACTGACTGGGCATACGGAGGCATCTGATTCCATTAGGATTATGTTCCGTTCTCTTCTCTAGGGCCTTACACATGTGGCCCGCTTCGGCTCCACATCACGTATTCCATTTATGAAACATTGGACTTTCACCCTCTCCGTGTACTCTACAGGTGCATCTGCATTTGCTAGATGGACGAACCTCTAGATGTCCTATGGAAATTCCTGCGAAGTCTTATTAGATTCCTGGAAGCGATTCTGTAGCTCTATTTGGTATATCTGTTTTCGATGTTCGCTACCACAGCGTCTCTCAGCTGCACCCGTCATTGCTGCATAATTGTTTCGCTCGCAATCGTCTGTAAGATTTCAGCTACAGGTCTCTTTAATGCCACGAATAGTGCAGCAATTTTGTCCTCAGTCATCAGACGCTTCAAGTGTGGGAAACCAGGCCACATAGTACGAAATTGCGGCGCTGGCTCCAGTAATCCCGCCAACTCAGGTGGACGAAAACGCAAAGCAGAAAGAGATGAGCAAGTCTCCCAATCCAATCAACCGGTAAACTAAAAAGAGTCAGCCGCAAGGGGTGAAGGCTGGCTCCCGGAATTGAATGCTCCATAATCTCTGTATCACAAATCGGACGGAAAGGGAGCAATGTTACTATTGGAGGATTTGTGGATGGAAAAGAGCGCTCACTGACCCTAGATATTGGCGCATCTCATTCCATCATTCGATCCAATTTAGTCAACAATGAGTTGAGACCATTGCATGGAGCAAAGTTGCGTACGGCGACTGGTGAGGACACCAGTCCTGGGCAAGGTAGCATGCGAAATTGCAATTGCAACGTCACCGTACAGCACAAATTCATAGTGGCGGTCATTGTTGATGAAATCATAATTGGCGTGGATTTCTTAAAGGGTCTTTTACACGATTTGGTTGTCATGTGTAGGTGTCACAGTTTACGGCTGAAAACCAACATAACGTGTACAGGAAAATTTAATTTTCCTTTTGTACAAGTTAGAAAAATTAACATACGAAATAGAAATGTTTCTATTTTTGTATGACTTACATTTAGAATCAGCTGTCTCTAGATTGGTGATTTTATTTTTTTTGGAGTTATTTATTTACTCTGTAAAAGGAATCAGATAAATTTAACTGTTGGAAGTGTTGCAAGTCATACGACCTTACGTGAGTGTAGAAAAAGTGGGAGGTCATATAAAAAAACATATCGTATAAAAGGCCCTTAAGCGAGCAAGGCATCAAGATTGACATGAAAAACAAGATCATGAGCTATAAGAATATGGATGCGCCACTAAATTTTGGCGAGTACTTGTGGAGGAGAGGTAATTATATGGGCAAAGATTGACGAAGATTGTCGAAGGAACAAATTATGTGCTGTCGAGGCCACAAACAAATCAAAGACGAATATGCTAGTTGGAAAACCCCTGGCTATGACACAACAAGATATACGTATACCGGCAAGAGTATTTAATGAGTTCAAATCACCAAACTTTCCAAAGGAGCTATATTGGGGCAATGTCGAGAGGTCGAGGTAGTTATTAATGGCGACCAGCTTCAAGATGTTTCTAGCAGCAAGATTAATCTTTCAGATGATACCACGGCGTGGACGGAAGGGCTCGAAAAAGATAATCAGAACAAGGCAATACCACTTCTAGTAAAATACTTGAGTAGGTCGAACCAACGTTATGAAGCGTCAAATAGATACTGGTGATGCAAGGCCAATCCGGGAAACTCCTCGTAGTGTTCCTTTAACCAAACGCCAAGTAGTAAGAAAAATTATACCATAAATGAGTGATAGCGGTTTGAAGGAACCATCAGCTAGTCCATAAAGCTCACCGGTAGTACTAGTGAAAAAGAAGGACGGAAAGATGAGATTTTGTGCGGATTATCGGAAGTGAAACGACGTAACGAAGAAGCCCAGTTATCCATTGCCAAGGGTCGACGATACTCTGGACTCGCCTTCTGGTACTAGATGGTGGAGGTGAAGGATGAAGAT
The DNA here is from genome assembly GCA_949987695.1 of Merzomyia westermanni. NCBI lineage: Eukaryota > Metazoa > Arthropoda > Insecta > Diptera > Tephritidae > Merzomyia > Merzomyia westermanni. The sequence continues at coordinate 1,905,061 of OX465292.1, read as the reverse complement.
AAAGAAAGGACAGCATGCAGCATTGGAGAAGGGCTTTGGCAATTTACAGTAATGCCCTTTGGACTATGCAATGCTCCAGCTAGTTTTAAGAGACTCATGGATCAGGTACTAAAATGGATTACATTGGTAAACATGTTTGGTGTACCTGGACGACATCATCGTGCTGGGACAAAGTTTTGGGGAGCACCTAAAAAACTTGGAGGATATCTTGGATATCCCGTGCTGGTCTAAAATTGAGTCCCAAAAAGTGTTCCTTGCTTAAAAGGTCAGTCAGTTTTTTTTTATTTATTTATTACTGCTAAGGAAAAGATCGAACCCGTAAATGAGGAATATGCATGAGGTACGAAGTTTCCTTATTCTGAGCACGTGTTATCGCCGATTTGTATCGGATTTCGCCAGCGTAACTAGAAGTCTCTATGAGCTTACCAGGAAAAATACGTGCTTTGAATGGGAGAAGGATCATGAAGTAGCTTTCCAAACCTTGAAGTCGCGACTATGCACTGCCCCAATGTCAGCATATGCACCACCAGGTTCAACGTTTATTCTGGATACGGATGCCAGTGGGTATGCTATAAGAGGTGTTTTGTTGGAGATTGTCGATGGACATGAAAACGTAGTTGAGTACTATAGTCGAACAATCGGAAAGCCTGAAAGGAACTATTGCCTAATACGGAGAGAGCTGTTGGCATTAGTACAGTGTGTTAAACATTTCCACAAGTATCTCTATTGGCAGCGATTCCATATCAGGACAGACTATGCAGCATTGAAATGGAAGGTCAACTTACACGGTGGATAGACCGACTGCAAAAGTTATGACTTTTTCATAGAGCATTGGAAAGGTAGTACTCACGGAAATGCTGATGCAATGTCAAGACGACCATGTAACTTGGAATGCAAGCATTGTTTCAAAGCTAAGGCCGAGGAAGACAATATAGATGGGCGGCTGATGACTATAAGATCTACGGACGAATGGACAATTGATCAATTAGGAAAGTGTCAGCACGAAGATCCAGATGCCAGGAATCAAACGAAACGAGCTACCATCAAGAGAGATGTCAGCAGAAAGTCCTGTTGCCAAGTCATATTGGGCACAGTGGAACAGTTTACAATTGGAATCCGGTTGTTTGTATCTAATATCAGAGAATGGATTGCCATGCATGTAGCTGGCCCATTCGTACTAGCAAACTAGGAAACAAATATGTACTGGTAGTTATAGACTATTTCAGCAAGTGACCAGAAGTGTTCACTAACAATTGGGTGGCTAGGTCAGCTGTGCAAGGCATTCTTCTTATTTAAATGCTCATCTAACCGCCCGGGTGATTTTGACCGTGCAAGGCATTGGGCATTCGGAAAACTCGAACTACTGCACTGCATCCTCAGTCAGATGGCATGGTGGAAAGATTCCATAGAACACTGAAAGAACACCTAAGAAAAGTAGTGAATAAGTTCCAGAAGGATTGAGATAGACGCATCTTCTTGTTCCTGATGGCATATCGCTCTGCAGTACACGAGACAACAGGTCATACTCCTGCAAGGGTAATTTTTGGAAATGATCTTCGGTGGCCTGCTGACTTGAAGTTTGGGATAAATGCTGATGCGTCTTTAAAGAGGAAATGAGGGAAATACACGACATGGTAAGACAACGAACTAAGATCATGAGTGATAAGATGAAAGCCAGGTATACCAAAGCAATAAACTCGGAAGGTTTTGCGGAAGGAGATTTAGTGTTGACATGTAACCGACAACGTAAGAAAATAGCTGCAATGGAGCTGGAAAGGCCCACACAGAGTCATGAAATCGCATACAAACTATTGGAAAGCCAAGGAGTAAGTTAAACGTGCTCCATTTGGAAAGGCTAGCTGCATTTGATTCGGGCAATAAGTCTGATCCAGGGGTTTAAACTCAAGTTACGTAATCAATGAAAAAAGATAAGAAATGTATTTTCGGAGTACGGAAATTCTATTGTCAAAACTCATATTTAGCTACAATTATTTAATAAATCAACTCTTCGAGGTACTGAAAAACCTCTTTCAAAATTATTTGCGGATCTATTTTGACATCGCGATGCACATTGAGTGAGGCTAAGCTGTTCAGACGATCTTCAGATATTGTTGATCTCAAATACGTTTTTAGTATTCGCAAAGTTGAGAAGGATCGTTCATTCGTCGTTGTTGTCACAGGCAAAACTGTCATAACGCGAAGCATTTGGTTAACATTTGAAAACGCATCTTCATTACAAATATCGAGTGCTTCAAGTGAGTACGGTATGTAGATTGTTATACGGAAATAATCTTCAACTGAATCCGTTTGTACGTTGGAACAGTGGGTCTGTTTCGACGCAATTATTGGCTTTCCCAATTCAATTTCGTATTGCTCGCTGATTTCGCTCACGTTTTTGAAAATTTGTCTGAACTCCCCCTTAGCGTTTTCTCTTCTTTGCATCAAAATTTGTTTCGCAGCATTAGTCAATTTGATGGCCTCTCCCAGATCTTGATTTTCTCCTTGAAGTACTCGGCTCAGAGACAATGTGAGAGAATGCATCGAGCTAAAAATATGCATGGATATCTGGAAATGTGCGGTTTTTATAGCTGGAAGCAGTTGGAAAGCTCCAGACGAAGTCGTTGGGTCTTTCCAGTTGGTGGAAAACATTCAAGAGCGCGAATTACTGCTGGTTGCAAATGGTGATATGTTGGGACGGACTCATGCTGTTCTACCCATATGGTTTTACAAAATTTTTTAAATTTCTTCACTCGAGTTTCCGATAGATGCTCATTTTCATCTATCGCATCCTGAAAGGCATTTTGGCGTTTCGGATAAATGAAGAAGGAATGGATATTCTCTAGATTTCCCAGACAATTTTTGATTACCGTTATAGTAGATAAGTTTTTCTGACAACAGCTTGAGCCCCTTGGAACTCTCCGCTAATCGATCTCGCATCGTCATATCCTTGTCCGAAGAAATACCTGCAATCCAGTCCGGAATATTTTAGAAAATCAAGGTAAGCAGTTCCTATTCCCTTTCCAGTGAAATCGGTGCTAGGAATAAAACACAAAAAATCTTCCTGCATGATGAACTTTTCACCGCATTTATCCAAGTAGTGAATGCAAATTGAACTTTGTTCTACTCCTGCAATGTCTGGCGTGTCATCCCCGAGAAAAGAAAAGCCCTTCGATTTGTTCACTCGATCGATGTTGTAACTCATGATGAGGTGGTGACAATTGCTGATTATTTCATTCTGGGCAGGGTTGCTTATGTACAAAGCATTCTTTGGTGAATCACTCAGGTGTTTTTTCAACTGCTCATCAGTTTTGTCTCGATATCTTAAGATAGCTCTAAAGTTTCCATCATTTGTCAACGGTTCGTCTTCAGAAAGCAAATCCTTGTCGGCCACACAGGATAACTCTTTCCATAATTGGAATAATGCGTAATTTGATTTCATTCAGAAAGTCTAATTTTTGCTTCGACAGTTGCAAATCAATGGGTAAAGCATTTTCTTCTTCGATTCACATTCTCAAAGACCATTGCAACAGACATTTTTCTGGTATTCCAAAGAATTTTGCTTCTCGAAAGTTTCCAGTGCTTTTTTCCAGTTTTTCAATGGGGTGTTAACTAACTGGCCCAGAGTTTGATTACCGACTCCTCTCAATGTAGCACAAAATAAGACACAGTATTTGCAATATGCACTGTCTTCTATTGCCGAATACGCTAGCGATTGATGTTTTTGGAGCCAAGAGCGTTGAAACTTCAAACTTCTAGGGCCCGAAAACTGTAGCCGTCAGGGGGACTCCAAATTTTTTTTGTAATCCGCGAATTGAGTTTATTCCAATTCCTGATTTTTGAACAAACAATCGAATATCATAGTGTGAGGACCCAAAACCACAGGTTTTGGAACCCACACATTACACACAACACGGTATAACTGAATTACTTATTAATCACACGATATGAATTTTTAATAAAAATATACATTTTAAAATCACGAGTTTCTAAATTTTTGGAAGCCCCTAGTGTAAATAGTTACATGAATTGGTACAAATACACATCTTTTTCTGCATGCTCTAATATGCACTTTTTCCGAACCCCCTAATACACATTTTAATAATTAGGCAAAATATGAGCAGCTAACCAAGCGACAATTCTAGTTTGCAATAAACAATTATTGCACAAACAAAGTAACCGGCATTCCAGCAAGCAAAAGGGTCAGCCAACTCAAGCAGCGGTGCTTTGTTTACATTCACGTGCACGCCTACATATTTGGGCAACCCAATGCAAGCGGGCATAGCATAAAAAAATACGGGAAAAAGCATTGTTAGCACACGATGGGAATCAAGCAAATTTAGCAGCATCACACATAGTGAGGAGTATATGGCCAGCTGATCTGAGCAGCGCTAGCACCAATATGCGCGAACATATGATAGCGGGCGAAAGGGGGCATTCCAGGTGGAAAGGGCGCACACATAAAAAGTTAGAAAGTAAATTATGTTGTATATATATATCGATCTACGGTAAATAATGTAATAACCTTGGATTAGGATTTTTTATTGTAAAATAACTGTCCGCCTGCGCGCGGACAAGTATAAAAGGGCGACAATTTCCCTAAGTCAGGGAGAAGCTAGATACGCATGGTAGCCTGCTGACGCATTGCTCAGCGGTGAAAGAAGTTCCTGGGATTTCCTAACTCACGAACTTTATATTTTATATACAGAAGGGGTTTTTCTAACTCTACTGTTTGGAAGGCTAGTGGTGGTTTCCTACATCCGCAACCTTTAGAAGATTTATACACAGTGGGGGTTTTTCTATCTCCGCTGTAGGGAAGGTTAGTGGTGGTTTGCTACCTCCGCGACCTTTAGTAGAGCAGGCTATTATTAAGGCCTCCGCGGTGGGTTTTCCTAGCCTCGCCGTATTAGAAGTAGTTTTGAATAAAGTAGCATTGAATTACGTAATAAAACATATATCTGTATAAAATTTATTAAACAGGGGGGTTTCCCTTTAAAAGGAGACGTTAGGAACTTGTTCTCTACCCCACAGGAACCCCGGACGGACTGAGCTTAACCCCGGCATAAAGGAAAAGTCCGTCACAAATGGCGCCCGAGCAGGGACTATAAAATAGGGTCACATGTTAGATAGCTAAAAAAAGAGGATAATCCCAAAGGATACAGCGGAGAATACACAGAGGAAACCTAGAATTATGTGAACAAACAGTTTTGCAGAAATCGGCAAGAAACACATAAAGACATAATGGCGAGAGTTACGTGGGTATACTACCTCAACCGCGAGGAGCTGGTAAAATATGCTGCAGAATTTAAAATAGAGGCTAGTGGAACAGTGGAGGAGCTACGAAAGCGCTTGGCGAGCTTCATCCAGTCACAAGGTAGCGAGTCAAACCTCGAGGCTCGTTTCAGCGAATTAGAGACTCAGCATCCACGACCAATAACTACAAGGCTTGGCGACCAAATAGTGTTACCAGGCAACAGCGGCGAGTAAGAATCCGGTCGACACACACGGGCACGAGGAAGCCACACAGCAGCAACCATACGTGATGTACCAGCCCGTATCCCACATGGATCGAGTACGTAAGTGGGGTCTTAAATACGACGACGGCAAGGACCCGCTAGGTTTTATTGAACGGGTGGAGGAGCCGGCCAACAGCTACGAAGTTGGTCGCAACTCAATCCCACGAGCGTTACCGGAGCTTTTGAAAGATAAGGCTTTTAAAGATTACGTGCTATCGTTACAGGGATTAATGCGACACGGCGATTATACCGACGACAAGAAGCTGGACAGGATATATAGGAACTCGCGGCGAGAGTACCAGCTGTACGTAAAAAGAAGCGAGTTCAATAGCCTGGAGGGATTGGTCAGCCTGGTTGAGGATTATGAAAACATCACGCCAGAGAAGGACACACTAAAACCAACAGCGAGACCATTCGTACCACGAAGACCAGAGGAGAGGTACCAGTACATGCAAGCGGGCGAGAGAGAGAAGGAACACCCGAGACAGGAGGCCGCAGGAGCACAGAGCAATGCGAACGGACAGCAGCAAGGGACTATATATACACGAAGCGCGTGCAGACGATGCGGGGACGGCACACACTTCGCCTATGGGTGGCGCAACGAGCGACGCGACTTTTGCTGGCACTGTGGCCAACCAGGCGTGTTGACGCGTGACTGCTGTCGAAGACAGCCGGGAATTGGCCAGAGACCGCATTAATAGCGAGGGGTGGTGTTTCCAACAACGAATCCTCGTGCACGACAAAAACAGCTTTGTTAACGAGAAGGTAGCCGCGAAGTTGGACAAGCGCAGATCCAAGCAGGTAGAGACAAGAGTGATAATGGGTGATGGCAGAGTTCAAGCGGTAGAGGCGGAAATCAAGTTGGTCGAACAAAGGCATGCGAGTGAGTTGCTAGTTTTACCGGGGCTAGTCGACAGCGTCGTGATCGGAACATACTATCTGGAAAAGGCTAAGCTGGAGTTGAAGTGTGGCAATGAGACGTTGGTATTGCAAGTGGATGATCAGAAGCAGTCAGCGGCAACATGTACGACGATGATAGACCAAGAAGAGAGCAAAGGTGCCGAGGAGACCGCGAGGCGTGAACACGAGGCCCCACTAGCGGAGAACAGTACAGACGATTCGGTGAGTAACTTTCTCAAACATAAGTTACAGGTTTTTGAAGGATGTCCGGCGTGTCGAACAAAACCACCCACAAGATAGTAATGCGAGATGACTGGCCAATAAAACAAAGGTATTTTCCAAAGAACCCAAAGATGCAAGAGATAATAAACAAGGAGATAGACGAGCTAATAGAGAAATGTTGTATCGAGCCATCCCATAGCCCACACTGCGTCGACTATCGGCAACTCAACGCGCCTTCGGTACCAGATGCCTACCCATTACCCCGAATACAACATATTTTGGATAGACTACGAAGCGCGCGTTTTATAAGCAGCCTGTATCTTAAAAATGGTTATTGCCAAATCCGGATGGAAGAAAGTAGTAAGCAATTCACAGCATTTACGGTACCCCGACGAGGATTGTACCAGTGGAAAGTGATGCCGTTTGGATTACACTCTGCCCCTGCCACATTTCAGAGAGCACTCGATCGAGTCAACGGCCCAGAGCTGGAACCACACGCGTTCGCCTACCTAGGCGACATCATATTTACTAGCACGACATTGGAAGAGCATATCACCCACCTGAAAAAAGTTTTTGACAGATTACGACGAGCCAACTTGAAGATCAATCCGGAGAAATGTGAGTTTTTTAAGAAAAGTTTAAAATATCTAGGCCACGTGGTCAGTGAAGAGGGTATCCATACGGACCCTGACAAAATCGCCGCCATCAAGGAACTGACGACACCACAGAACATACCGAAAGTTCGTACCTGATTTTTCACGAGTTGCACACGCGCTAACGTCAATGTTGAAGAAAGGAAGGAAGTGGAAAAGGTGCGAGAAACAGCAGGTGGCATTCGAGGCGTTGAAGAACGCGCTCATACAAGCACCAGCATTGGCGTGCCTAAAGGTTCCAGTTACAGACTGATGCGAGCGATTACGGCCTTGGTGCAGTCCTTACCCAGGGATTAGACGACGAGGAACGAGTAATAGCATATGCGAGCCGTCGGCTGAATAAGGCCGAAACAAACTACTCGGCAACGGAGAAGGAGTGTCTAGCCATCGTTTGGGCTACCAGGAAGATGAGGCCATATTTGGAGGGATACAATTTTACGGTAATCACTTGGCTTTGAAATGGTTGAACGCGATCGAGAGTCCATCGGGCCGGATCGCTAGATGGGCGCTTGATTTGCAGCAGTACTCGTTCGACGTACAATACCGGAAAGGCAAAATGAATGTGGTCGCCGGCGCACTCTCGACGCAGCCGCTTGAAGAACAATTGGGACGTATGAAGGAGGATGCTGTTACCTGCAAATGGTACACAACCAAAATGGCCGAAGTAGCCAACGATCCGGAGAAATTCCCCGATTACGTGATGGAGGGAGGACGATTGTATCGACGAATAGGGAGTCAAATCGAGTTCGGTCGCGCGTGCAATGATGAGGTACTACTGGCCTGGAATGTTTAGAGACGTACGGAAGTACGTGCAACAATGCCACGCATGGCAAGTCTACAAGCCTAGCCAACAACAAGCTGCAGGTAAGATGCTCACTCAGATTCCTGATTTGCAGATTTCGTTGGACCACTCCCTCGCTCGAAGCATGGAAATACGATGGCATTAGTTTTTGTGGATAAATTCTCAAAATGGCTAGAAATCATGGCAATGCGGAAGGCGACGACGGAGAATCTGATCAGAGGAATGAGGGAGAGAATTTTGGCCCGATTTGGCGCTCAAAAAATTCTAATCACATACAATGGACCACAATTCACGAGCCGGCATTTTAAGAAGTTTTTACAAGAAGCTGACATAAAGTACTAGCTAACGGCACCATACACACGGCAAGAGAATCCGACGGAGAGAGCGAATCGTAACATAAAGAGGATGGTAGCACAATTCACTGGAAAGGAGCATAAGATATGGGATGAGTTGTTGCCAGAGATGTCACTTGCACTCAATACGAGCGTAGGCGAGTCAACAGGCTACAGTCCAGCATTCGTAGTACAGGGTAGTAAACCGAGGATCCCCAACGCCCTCTACGATGAGCAAACTTTTGGCACAGGCTAGGAGAAGGTGACTCTCAGTGAAAAGATGGCGAAAATGAAGGAGGTGTATCAGATGGTACGACGTAGACAACAACAAGCATCAGCGGAGCGGGCAAGACATTACAATTTACGTAGGAGACAGTGGCAACAGGCTGTGGGCGATCTGGTATAAGTAAAAGAGCACCAGCTGTCCAAGGCAGTGGACAATTTCGCAGCAAAGTTGGCACCAAGATACAGTGGGCCTCACCGTGTCACGAACTTCGTATCACAGGTGATCGTCGAGCTAGGCAACGTGTATAACGGCAAAAGGAGAACGGCACATGTTAGCGAGTTGAAAGCGTACCATCAGGCGACAGTCGAAGAAGAAGCAAGTCCGGCAGCAGAAAGACAAACACGTTCATCCCGTGCGCGTGGTAAGTCGAAGGCGTCTCGCCAAGCCCCGAATGGAGGCTTCACCGAAGTTCCCATCGGGGAACAAACCAGACGGTTGACGACGATAGCAACAGCACAACATGAGCCATCACCAGCATCGTGTACTAGAACCCCGAACGGACATTTCACCGAGGTCTCAGTCGGGGAGCACACAGAACAACTGGCCGTAGTGAGAGCAACACCACGAGCGTCAACATCTCAAGAAGCCCAAGTCACAGAGCAAGGTCAAGCCGATTGTAGCACGATGGCGATATGTGGGTCACTAGCACTCAAGTCAAAATGGCTTAAGAACCGAACGCGCAAGGGTAAGCAACGATCAACAGGTGGTAGACGGTAACCGGAGTGGGTGGCACGCAGCACAAGTAGTAGGACAAGCCCCAGCGATGGATAACGGGATACAGATGGCGATGAGCTACGCCAACAACATAGTCACCGAATTTTGTATAACATTTCATTTTAGAACAAGGCTCAGATCGCGAGAGATTACCCCATAGAGAAAAGAAACATCGAATTGAACGTCAGGCGCGAACCCCTTCAGCGAACATTCATCAGGTACCACAATACAACTACCAAGCACCACAAAAGATACACACGTTGACACAAATAAGCAGCAGAAATTGGTACACGCTACCCCAATGGAGCTTCAGCAGAATCACACAAACAAAGCATATGAGGAAGCAGAATTATCCTGCAAGAACAAAACACCCAACAAAGAAGATCGCGAAGACAATGCTGCCCGGAAAACCACTGTTAGAAGAACGGCGAGGACGAGTATAAATATGACGCGCCAACGTGCAAATAAATCAAAAAGTGGTTTATCATGGACAATCGCGCAGTAACCAAGTACACTACCGAAAACGCCAAAGACGGTTCCCTCCGCTTGTGGATCAGGCGACAAGGCGGCCCGACAGGGTCAGTGCACAGCGAAGACGAGCACGATATTGAAACAACTGCTAGCGAAGAAGAGGTGAGCGACAACGACCTGGCAGATGCAGAGTCAGACGAGGAGGGCTATACCGGCGCCGAGAACAATGCCGACAGTCAAGACACAGAGGAGTTTTGGTATCTTAGGGCGAGTACAGCCGGATCCCTGAATATGAAGCGGTGTCAGAGTTGGGCTCTGAGCCCAAGCTGCAGTGAAGACAAGTCATATGACCGTGGACCATTGGTGCAAGAGGGGAGACCAACCTCGGCATCCTCAGAGAGTGAGGCAAGTTGTAGCGAGGCCCCCCTGAGGCAAGGCGAGATGTCGATTCGCCAAGAGGACGAGGAAATTCCAGGCCGTGGGTACATGGAGTACACGAGGTGCATAAGGATGAGGATACGGGTGTACAACAAGAATGCCACGCCCGGGGAGGCAGACCCCCCACCGACCAAGCGCTATATATGCGAGGGTATCGAGGGTAGAGATGTGTTGAGCCTAGCGGCAAGCAACGACACACTGGGCACGCGGAGCGAAAGCGGCGACACGACCAACAACGTCGCAGGGGTATCGCAGGACGTAGTCGGGGAGATTGAGCGATGGCTCCAAGGAGTCGACCCCCTCCCAAGTACTTTGGTGGCTGACATAGAGGCGCACGTCGAAGAGGCACGAGCAAGCCGAATGAAGATGACGTTCCACCGGAACGTAGATGCCAAGAGGTACAGGGTGAAGATAACGAGGACGGGCCTCGTAACGGTAACCCTTGTTGTGGCAGGTGAGGGGAGAGTGGGAGGACCGGTGGTTTTGGAACCCACACATTACACACAACACGGTATAACTGAATTACTTATTATTCACACGATATGAATTTTAACAAAAATATACATTTTGAAATCACGAGTTTCTAAATTTTTGGAACACCCTAGGGTAAATAGTGGTATAAATTGGTACAAATACACATATTTTTCTGGATGCTCTAAGATGCACTTTTTCCGAACCCCCTAATACACATGTGGTGCCTTCGCACCACTGGGACAACTTTAACATTCTCTATTCACTATTATCATTCTTTACTTTTTCTCTTTATTTTAAGCTCTTCTTTGGCCATTGTAAGAATAAGATCTTGTGTTTTGTTTTACTTTTTATTCCAGTTACATAAATAAACGAAGATGAGAGTGTTTTGCATAGTAGATTAGCAGCAAAAAACACTTCTCATCCGATCACGCAGTAGAAAACACGCCTTAGGACCCCGAATGATGCAAGACTTTTTAGCCACGGCAGGCCAAATCCCTGACCAAGGAAAATACGAATACATAAAAACACGACTAATAACATTCTGTGCCGATAGCCAACAAAAGCGGCTGAACCAGATGCTAAATGAAACCCAGCTAGGGGACCAAAAGCCGAGTCAATTATTTTCCGAAATGATGAGGTTAGCAGGCGACACCATGCATAAGACTGCAGTCAGGAACATTTGGGCAAAACGTTTACCGATCTATGCTCAAGCAGCAGTCGCCGCGTGCACAGGCCCACCGGAAGAATATCTCAAAATCGCCGACGCTATTATGGATACCATAAGTCTCCAAATCAATAGCACAACGGCGCTACAAAGCCCTTCTGGTAACCAACATACGACATCGCCAGCTCCAGCAAAGGATCCGAAAGGGGAATACGAGGATCTGCGCAGTGCCATAAATCAACTATCAAAGAGATTCGACCGCATGTACAGCGCACGTGACAGACAACTCGACCGATCCCGCCAAAGATCTCGGCAACGATCCACCGAGCGAACTCGGAGCAATACACCCGCCTATCCCGACGAATGTTGGTACCACAGGAAATTCGGCTCTGAAAGCAGAAAATGCCGAGAACCATGTAAGTACCACAAACCCAATAACAACGACCATGAAAAAAAATGAATATGCGTGGTCACTGGCGCAAAGTACATGGCGGTCGCCAGTGTTAACCGCCTAACGATTAACGACAAAAAATCCGCCATCTCCTTTTTGATCGACACAGGAGCAGATGTATCAGTACTGTCTCGGAAATATTCAACGGCAAGCACCAAATCAACCATACAATTATACGCAGCAAACGGCACCCCAATCGCCACGTATGGCCAACGAAACCTTAGTCTCGATCTTGGCCTACGACGAACTTTCGATTGGCCTTTTACTCCAATAATAGGCGCCGACTTCATACGCCACCATGGTCTTCTCATCGACCTGAAAAACAATAACTTAATTGACAACTTAACGAAGATTAAAACTAAGTGCTTTCCGAAACAGGTAACCGAATCAATAATCCGCACATTCGACAGCACCGACATTTTCGCAGAAATATTGAATGAGTTCAAAGATATCACAACCCTAGCATCAGCACGTCCGCCCATAAGTCTTTTGACGCAAACGTCAAGCTGTGTAGTTGTTTATATTTTTCTCTGTGATCTTTTATATTCTAAAGTTAAAATTTAAGTTAATAGAGATAAATATCTAATTGTGCTTCACTACTTGGTGTGAATAGTGTTAAAAAGTTTTGATAGTGATTCATTATTATAAATTCATTTTGTTGAATTTGTGTGTGCCGAGTTCTTTGCATATTTTATTTGTTGCTATTGAAAGGCTTTATTTCATATTGCAATTGTTGTTGTGCTCTGACTTGCTTTTCTTATTTCTTTTTCGTTACAGCTGTTTTGCGTGGTTTGTTGAACGTCAGATACAGTGTGTTTAAAACTGTTCGCTCAGTACTGTGTCATTTAAACTGTCAGGGTTGCTTTTCTTTAATCCGCTAAACTTTTTTTTCTTAACTTATAATTTTTATTATAAATTTATATAAGTATTTATATGAAAATGTCGTGCATGATAGCAAACTGCCAGTTAAAAAGCGAGTCCGAACGCTTTGTAGCTTGCTGGTTGTGTGATGGACTTGTCCACGCCAAGTGCACTGGGTTAACCGGTAGAATAGCTGACCTGCTTAACGAAGGAAAAGACCTGCGCTGGTCTTGTTCCAAATGCCGGTCGACGGAAGTTGATCTGTGTAAAATCTTTAGGCATATCAGAAACGGTTTTTCTGAAATAAGCAAAGATTTTTCATTGCTGACTGAAAAGTTCCAAAAATATGAAAATATTTTCAAAACCTTGGAAACTTTGGAGAATTCGCCTCATTTGGAATGCCCTGATCATCGCGAAAACAAGCGCAGGCGTACGGATGATCGGCCTACTACCTCAACAGTCCCGAACTTGCCTCAACCCCTTGAACTTATAGATTTGGCTTCTCCAGTTCCTAGTACGGTTGTCCGAGCAACGTCGAAGAACGCCCCTTCAAAAATGTCCACTAGGAAAAACCAGGAAATTCCAACTATTGCAATGGAGTTGGTAAGCTGGTTGTGGTTCCTCGCAAAAAATCTATTTTTGTGTCTAGGTTCCATCCAGACACTACCGAGGATGATTTGTTGTACCATATTTCTTCTAAAGTTAAAGATCAAAGCGTAACTGTTAGAAAATTTTATTTCACATATCAAAGAAGTATGTCTTCGTTTAAGATTGATGTATCTGGGAAAGATTTCGATACTCTTTTGGACAGCTCTTTTTGGCCTCCCGGGGCTCTTGTGCGGGAGTTTGAATACAGACCGAATAGGAATGTTCAAAATGTAGCGAAAATTTCTCGTAATAACGTTGAGTCAAAAAACTGAGCACTAAATCCGTGAATATCTTTTATCAAAATGTCAGAGGTCTAAATACCAAATTAACTGATCTCTTTTTGAAATCTTTTCATTGTAATTATAACGTAATTGCTTTTACCGAAACTTGGCTAAAACCTTATGTTTTCAATTCAGAGTTTTTATGTAATGAATATCAAGTATATAGAAATGATCGCTTGAACAGAGTCGGGGGTGGTGTTCTACTTGCCGTTCATTCCTCCATCCCTTCAGAAGAGGTTAATATTCCTAACATCGATTTCATTGAGTTCAAATGCATCCGCCTTCAACTAGACAACGTCTCTATGTACTTATATGTTTGCTACATCCCTCCAGCATCAGATTTTTCAGTCTACATGCAACATGTCTCTCTGCTTAAAACTGTTAACCTTATGACTAAATTTTCAGATTCAATTATTGTTTTGGGTGATTTTAACTTACCTCATATATCGTGGAACATATCTGATGGTAACATTATTCCAAATCCGTCCAAACTGGCGTTCAATGACTTTTTAGATGGAATTTCCGATCTTTGCCTTAATCAAATAAATGTTACCGCTAACAAGTTTGGGAAAGTCTTAGATTTAGTGTATGTTAATGATATAAACCAATTTTCTGTAAATCGTTGTGATCCGTTGGTTTTACCAGAAGACCTTTACCACCCTTCTATGGAAATAGTCTACGAAACCATAAGTAATGGCCAAGGCACTCAATGCTACTCATGTAGTAGCTTTGATTATAACTTTTCCAAAGCAAACTACAAGAAATTAAATAAAGAACTGTCTAAATTAACTTGGCCTGAATTTGGTTGTGATATCGATCTAAACGTCTCCCATTTCAATCACACTATTTACTGCCTATTTGAGAAGTTTATTCCTAAACGTAAAGTAACTTATGATCATGATAACTATTCTGCTGTCACCAATTCAAACTTTCAAAACTATCCCTATAAGCTACACGGGACAAATTCTATTAATTCACCAATTATATGCGCCAACGATGTTCTAATTTACCTTAAAACCTTAAAAGAATCTTTTAAATATGGTCCCGATAGGATTCCTACATTTTTTTGAAAAAGTGTGCGAACCATATTTACCAACCCCTTACCAATTTGTTCAATCTATCACTAAAGTGTGGTGTTTTTCCAACTGCGTGGAAAGAATCGTTTCTTCTACCGCTGCATAAAAGCGGGAGTAGGTCTTCTATAGAGAACTATCGTGGCATCGCAAAGCTTTCTGCCATCCCAAAATTGTTTGAAGCTATTGTTACAAATCTCTACTTTGATAGCTGACTGCCAACACGGGTTCAGTAAGGGAAAGTCCACAGTTACGAATTTACTTGAGTTTACCAGTCATGTCTCAAATGGCTTTAGAAAAAATCTGCAAACCGACGTTATTTATACGGATTTCAGCAAAGCTTTTGACAAAGTGTGTCACTCATTACTTATTCATAAACTCGATCAGTTGGGCTTCCAGCCGGGTCTCAATCGCTGGATCTCTTCTTACCTTAGTGACAGGACACAAAGAGTAATGTTTAAAAATTTAGTATCCGGTGTCATTTATGTCTCTTCGGGGGTTCCTCAAGGAAGCCATCTTGGCCCGATTCTGTTCTTGTTGTTTATAAATGATATTTCTACAATAATAAAATTTTCAAAAATGTTAATGTATGCCGACGACGTAAAGCTTTTCATGTCATTCGCGTCATTTGAAGATAGAAATAAGCTACAATCAGATCTAGATGCACTAGTTACTTGGTGCGATTTAAATTATATGCCACTTAACCTTAAAAAATGTAAACACATGGGTTTTTCGCGTGGAATTTCTCAGCCGGCTTCCTATACAATTAAAAATTATAGTCTTGAGCAAGTGTATGATTTTGTTGACCTGGAGGTTACTATGGACTATAAACTCAGTTTCAACCGCCATATTAATACAACAGTCAATAAGGCTAGAGGGGTCCTAGCATTCGTTAAACGATGGTCTAAAGAATTTAGCGACCCTTATGTAACTAAAGCCCTCTTCACTACATTAGTCAGACCGATACTTGAATATGGTTCTATAATTTGGAACCCGCGTTACCAGGTTCATGTAGATCGCCTTGAATCAGTTCAAAAACAATTTTTACTATTTGCCTTAAGAGATTTTCATTGGGATCCCTCGTACAATCTGCCACCCTATACGAATCGATTAAAACTCATTAATCTACACACACTTTCTAGTCGGAGGGATATGCTTGGAATTATTTTTATGATTAAATTGCTAAATGGTTCACTATCCAGCCCATTTCTTCTAAGTGAAGTGAACTTCAATGTACCGTCTCGTCCTTCAAGGCATTTTAAACCTCTAGTCTTAAAACAGTGCCGAACCAATTTTCAGTTAAATGAGCCTTTTCGCTGTTTGTGTCAAGATTATAACTCTTTTTCTGGTAGATTTGATATTTCAGACTCGCTTTTCAGCATAAAAAAATCAATTCTTTCTGTCCTAAATTCATAGCTACTAATTGTTTTTTATTCTTTGACTTCTATTTTAACGTTTAACAATAATTTTATTCTGTTAACTAGTTATTTCTTAATGTATAATCTATCCTATATCTACTTTACTTAGCTGATGAGGTTTTCTCTGTAGCTGAGCAGTTTTAGATCTCGACGATTAACAAACCAAAGCCTTTGAACGACTCGGCACGAACGAATAATCCGCGCGTTATGCGGATGCGCCCCTCGCGCCGGTCGGGCGGAATATGGTGGGTAGTCCGTTGGGAATTATTATTATTAACACCGAATCGAGACGACGGGACAACCAGTTTTTGCTCGAGTGCAACGTTTGGAGCCCAACAAACTGAGTATAGCAAAAGCCGAATTCGAGCTCCTAATGCGCCAAAGTATCATACGGCCATCCAACAGCAACTATGCCAGTCCGTTACACATGGTTAAAAAATCAGATGGATCATGGCGACCGTGCGGCGATTACCTCAGGCTTAACGCACAGACAACACCCGATAGGTATCCAATACCGTACTTGCAGGATTTCACAGCGATATTAGCCGGAAAAACTATATTTAGCAAAATTGACCTACAAAAGGCGTATCACCAACTCCCGATACATCCCGATGACGTCCACAAAACAGCTATAACGACACCATTCGGCCTTTATGAATATTTGTATATGCCGTTTGGGCTGCGAAACGCGTAGAAGCTGTAAGAAAATTCGAAAAACCCCTACAGGCACATCAACTAAAAAAGTTTATTGCAACAATTAACTTCTACCGTAAATTCCTACCCAAAGCTGCAGAATACCAGCGCATCCTAACAGAAATGATACCAGGCAACAAGCGAAACGATGAGACAAAACTGTCATGGACCGACGAACAAACAAGCGCTTTCGAAAAATGTAAACACGAACTTGCATCGGCAGCAATACTCGCACATCCACGCGCGGAAGCCATGTTGTTCCTAACCACCGACGCATCTGATGTCGCGATGGGCGCCGCCCTCAACCAAATGACCGCAGATGGGCCGCAACCCCTTGGATATTTTTCTAAAAAATTTACCAACACAGAGAGGAAGTACAGCACATACGACCGTGAGTTACTGGCCGTATACAAAGCGATAAAGCACTTCAGATATATGCTGGAAGGTCGACAATTTTATATATTGACCGACCACAAACCACTTACGTACGCCTTTCAACAAAGTAACGAAAAAGCAACACCACGACAACAACGTCACCTGGACTACATAGGCCAGTTTTCAACAGATCTGCGCCATATACAGGGCTTCACCAACAACATGGCGGATTTATTATCAAGGATCCTAGCTATCGAATCACAGATTGATTTCACCGAAATTGCGAAAGAACAACTGACCGAATGCGAACTAGGGAAACTGCGGAAAAGCGAAACTACTTCGCTAAACCTAAAACAAATTAAAATGGCTTGCGATGAAGAGCTTTGGTGCGATCGGTTCACTCGGTGGCCAGAAGCCATTCCGATCCCCGACATGACAGCCGATACTGTTGCTCGCGCATTCGTAACAACATGGGTTGCTAGATATGGTTGCCCACAGTACGTAACAACCGATCAAGGACGACAGTTCGAATCTCACCTCATGAAAGAACTATATAAGATGTTGGGAACCAAGCGCATTAGGACCACGCCATACCACCCGCAGGCAAATGGTATGGTCGAACGTTGGCATAGGACCTTCAAAGCATCAATTTTGGCTACCGGGAAAGGTCAATGGACAGACAACTTACCTCTTATACTTTAGGGTCTAAGGACTTCATACAAGAAGGAATTGAAAGCTTCACCTGCAGAACTGTTATATGGGTCAACCATTAAAATACCAGGCGAATTTATCGAATATTCCGACTACGAAATAACACCATACGAATTTCTGCAAAACTTACGATACCAGATGAATAAATTACGACCGACGAAAACCGAATTGCATGCTTCAGCCACACGCTTTATCCACCCAGATTTATCTAAATGCTCCCATGTCATGGTCCGCACTGACAGCATTCATCCTTCACTTACGGCCCCGTACGAGGGCCCATTCGAGGTACTGCAGCGCCAAACAAAATTTTTTACAGTATTAATTCGAAGAAAACAAGCTAACATTAGCATCGACCGTTTAAAACCGGCATACATTTGGCTCGAGGATGTACCGGCCAATTCACCAGTGGAGACAACGAAAAACTGCCAACCGCAATCAGAACCCAACCAACAAACAGAAACAACAAACGGCAGGCCAACACGCAATATACGCAAACCTGCACGTTTTTTCTAAACGCGGAGTACTGTGGTGCCTTCGCACCACTGGGACAACTTTAACATTCTCTATTCACTATTATCATTCTTTACTTTTTCTCTTTATTTTAAGCTCTTCTTTGGCCATTGTAAGAATGAGATCTTGTGTTTTGTTTTACTTTTAATTCCAGTTACATAAACAAACGAAGATGAGAGTGTTTTGCAGTTACCGGTTAACTTCGCAAATAACGCGAGTTATAGGTAGAGTAGCATAGTAGATTAGCAGCAAAAAACACTTCTCATCAGATCACGCAGTAGAAAACACGCGTTTTATTAAACATTAACTCTACACACATTTTAATAACTAGGCAAAATATGAGCAGATAACCAAGCGACAATTCTATTTTGCAATAAACAAATATTGCACAAACAAAGTAACCGGCATTCCAGCAAGCAAAAGGGTCAGCCAACTCAAGCAGCGGTGCCGTAAGGGGACATTCCACGTGGAAAGGGCGCACACATAAAAAGTTAGAAAGTAAATTATATTGTATATATATATCGAACTACGGTAAATAATGTAATAACCTAGGATTAGGACTTTTTATTGTAAAATAACTGTCCGCCTGCGCGCGGACAAGTAAATATAAAAGGGCGACAATTTCGCTAAGTCAGGGAGAAGCTAGATACGCATAGTAGCCTGCTGACGCATTGCTCAGCGGTGAAAGAAGTTCCTGGGATTTCCTAACTCACGAACTTTATATTTTATATACAGAAGTGGTTTTTCTAACTCTACTGTTTGGAAGGATAGTGGTGGTTTCCTACCTCCGCAACCTTTAGAAGGTTTATACACAGTGGGGGTTTTTCTATCTCCGCTGTCGGGAAGGTTAGTGGAGGTTTGCTACCTCCGCGTCCTTTAGTAGAGCAGGCTATTATTAAGGCATACGCGGTGGGTTTTCCTATCCTCGCCGTATCAGAAGTAGTTTTGAATAAAGTAGCATTGAATTAAGTAACAAAACATATATCTGTATAGAATTTATTAAACAGGGGGTTTTCTCTTTAAAAGGAGACGTTATGGATTTGTTCTCTACCCCACAAGAACCCCGGGCGGACTGAGCTTAACCCCGGCATAAAGGAAAAGTCCGTCACAATAGGAACTGAGATCATTTTTCAAAGAGCAAACTGGCAAATACGAGCTTTTCGGTACCTCTAAATTAGAATCCACTTCTGTAGTAGTCAGTGCTTACATGCGTACTTTTCAGCCACTACATTCGCCAACGTCCTAGCATGAACCAAATAATATTATGCTTTTAGTACAAATCTAAATTTATGCTCTATTTAATACTATGTTAAACTTACCCGTTCTCGATTCGCCTCGATTCGCCATTTTTCACACAGAAAACAACGAATATCCATGGCAAAAAATATTAGGATAGGACTTATACAAACTATTTAATAATAATGCAAATTATTTAATAATAATATAAATAATTTAATTATATTCAGCTTACCGTGCCTCACCAGTTTTCTCTGGTCAACGAGTGACAATGAAGTGTGCGGCAAAGAATTGTCAAACATTTTAATAACATGATAGAATACGCGCAACAACGAACCGGTTAAATACGCATTGCGGGAACAACAACAAACAGAAAGGAGTATTTCTTCTTCTTTAAATGATCATCTAACCGCCTGGGCGATTTTGACCGTCCAACATAGCTCGCCAGTCGTTTCTTCGTTGCGCCAACTGGCGCCAATTGGAAACACCGCGGGATCGCAAATCGGTCTCCACTTGGTCCTTCCATCGGAGTGGTGGTCTCCCTCTTTCTCTGCTTCCACCGGCGGGTGCTGATAAGAATACCTTCTGGGCTGGAGCATCTTCGCTCATTCGCACTACGTGGCCTAGCCAGCAAAGCTGCTGTGTTTTAATTCGCTGAACTATGTCGGCGTCTGCGTAAAGTTCATACAGCTCATCATTAAATCTTCTTCGGTACTCGCCGTCGCCAACGCGTAGAGGTCCACAAATCTTTCGAAGAACCTTTCTCTCGAATACTCCCAGAGCCGCCTCATCAGATGTTGTTAGTGTCCACGCTTCTGCACCATATAGCAGGACGGGTGCGATGAGTGACTTGTAGAGTGTTATTTTCGTTCGTCGAGAGAGGACTTTACTTTTCAATTGCCTACTCAGTCCGAAGTAGCATTTGTTTGCAAGAGTAATTCTTCGTCGGATTTCTAGGCTAACATTATTGTTGGTGTTAATGCTGGTTCCCAGGTAAACGAATTCCTTTACTATTTCGAAATTATTGCTGCCAACAGTAGCTTGGTTGCCAAGGCGCGAATGCGCTGACTCTTTGCATGATGACAGAAGGTACTTCGTTTTGCCCTCGTTCACCCCCAATCCCATTTTCTCCGCTTCTTTTTCTAATTTGGAGTAAGCAGAAGTTACGGCGCGGTTGTTAAGGCCAATGATATCAATATCGAAAGGAGTATTTACATATGTATTAAATAAGTATAGCTATTATGTAGTAATTACAAGCTTTTAATTCTTTTTTTATGTGTGCGAAAGGGAGAGAAAATGCCGCCTTGCGCTTTACACATACAAATGAATGCACGAACGTAAATGACAATTTGAATGTACACACCCACCAAAAACGCCCCCTGCGTACCGGTTACACTTCAGTGGAGGGCTATGTGGCGAATATTCTCGAGCATGTACCATCCCTAACTCAATAACGCTCCCACCACTAGTTAAACACAACCGAGATCACGATGGCTAGTAGAGTTGGCAGATCCCGTGATTTTTGCAGAATAGTGTGATGTGTGACAGCTCTTTTGGTATGTGGCCCTGACTGCCCATTGGGAAGAAGAGCCACCAGCGGTGATTGTTATTATCGTTTGTTTTGGTTATAAATCTTCGCTTGTAGTACAAAATTTTAGGGCATAGTCCCAAATAAATGAAAGTTTCAGTAAATGAAAGGATTAATTGGGAACATTTTTCGAAGTACCCTCCGACTAGAGAATTTTTCCCGCAGTTAGAGTGATTAAGCCCTCGGGACTCATTATTTTCAGAAAGTCAACAGTTTATTAATAATTTCTTAAAAGGTTCAGCGTGATTCGTTTGCGAAGAAGCTCCATTCATAGACATCAAAAAGAGAAGGAATAAAAAATCAAGCACAATTTATTGTTCGTAGCGATTTTCGCGGCCAAATATTATTTGTACAATAAATTCAGCGAATTGAATAAAGTTTAATTAATAAAGGTTCCAAAATCAAAGTTCGTTTTTTCATTGGATTCGTGTAGCTTTCAAAAGGCTTTTATAGTGGCAATAAGGTTTGCCGCTCAACAGGTGCATTTTATAATTTGGATTTTTATAGCTGCTAAAAAGCTTGTAGCTCAACATTTTTTGGTGACCCCGACGTGATAGCGGGAGTGTGGTACTGCAAAAACAAAGTTTTAGGCAATTCGTTTTTTGCTTTTCAACAATAACTGTGCTAAAGTTCTTTAATTTTTGGTCTGACGCATTTTCTCGTGCACACATACATATTGGAGTTTTTGTAGCATGGCATTAAACTGTTAGAACTGTAACTTCCAGTGAATAATCGGCCTGTGTCGTACCTAACTACAAATCGCATTTCATATATACACGCTTTCTTCGAAAACCATATACATACTTGAATAGTACTGCTACCAAAAACAACTTCGTCTTAAATTTTTTTTCAATCGCTTTGATTTTGCGCAAGTCTTTTTTCAATTGATTTAAAAGTCTAAAAATGGCTGAAGATTCTTCCAATGGGGGAGATGCTGCAGCGGTATCTCCTGATCGAGTTACTTTCTTAAAATTAAAAGCTATGGCCATATTTGGTCGCCTCGCGCGTATAGCGGCAGATATTGATGGTGATAAGCTGCAAAACATGGATAAGTATGCACTGTCGGCAATGATCGAATCATTGGACAAATTGAAGTCAACATCCTCAGCAGCGCACAATAGTCTTGAGGAACTAGATGTCGAAAGCTTGAACAGTGATTTACCATATAAGTTTGATGATAAGCTAGTAAGCCTCGAAGCAACTTTGCAACGAGAAATTAGTAAGCGTGGTGTATCTCAACATTGTTCAACGTTCAAGATGAATACCAACGACACGCCGTCAATTATCGTAAGTGCAAATGGCTATAGGTTGCCTTTGCTTACATGGCCAAAATTCAGTGGGGTCTACACCGAGTGGACCAATTTTTTTTCTATGTTCACTTCCGTTATCGACAAGGATGCTGACCTCCAACAAGTCGACAAGCTGCAGCATTTGCGTTCCTGTCTGAGTGGTGCAGCGTTAGACACCATCAGATCACTGGAAATAAACGAAGCTAATTACAAAACTGCATTAAATTTACTTCATAAACGTTTTGATAATAAGAGACTTATATTTCAGGCACACATCAGAGAGATATTCGGGCTGGACAAGGTAGAGGTAAATAAGTTGCATGAGTTAACGGACAAGGTCACATCGCATATTCGAGCGTTGCCAACACTCGGATCACGGGAGCAAATAGCAGATTGCGTCATTGTACATCTAATATTACAGAGATTAGGCAAGGTAACTCAAGCCAAATGGGAAGAACATTCATCAAGCAACGAGCTGCCTTCGTGGGACCAGCTGGCTACATTTTTAGAAAAACCGTGTCGAACTTTAGAGAATGTGGAGCATGCGATGCAAATGCACAAGGGTCAAGCTAACCGAGCCGAAAAACCTGTAAGTACAAATCAAAGAAAATCATTTGTAGTTTCGAATGTTCGAAGTTCAGCACTGTCAACGTTTTACAAATTTATCACCAAATCTTCGGCAAAAAGAGGTTAAAAAGCTTGCACTTTCAATCAATTGTCTTAGGAAAGGCCACCAACTGAAGGATTGTAAATCTGGTTCTTGTAGAACCTGCCAATCGAGGCACCATACCCTTCTGCATTTTGATCACATACCCACATCTACATCTACCATTCAATTGCCAGCTTCGCAATCTATCAGCTCGCAGTCAAACGCGATGGTGGCAACTTCCTCTGTCCTTGTCCATGCCCTTCCAACAAGGTCTCGTTCTGATGCTGTGCTTCTCGCTACTGCCATCATACTCGTAAAAAATCGTGCTGGAACCTTCGTGCCCTGCCGTGCTCTTTTGGACTCGGGCTCGCAACTTAATTTTGTTACTAATCGCCTTGCCAATCAGCTTCAGCTTCGTAGAATGAAATGCTCGGCAGCAGTTTCTGGCATTGGAGATGCAAACTTTTTGGCAGAAGGATGTTCTGTTGATATTGACCTGAAGTCGCGGACTTCAAAATTCGTAACGCAAATCACTGCTGTTGTAGTGCAAAATTACAGATAATCAACCTAGTTTTTCTTTGAATACCGCTGACTGGAACGTCCCATCCAATATCCCACTGGCTGATCCTAATTTCAACATACCGCAGCGTATTGACTTGCTCATCGGAGCCAATCTATTTTTTGAATTGCTTTGCGTGGGACAAATCCATTTAGCTTCGGGATTGCCGGTGCTTCGAAAGACTCTCTTCGGATGGGTTTTGGCAGGGGGTGCGCAGCACAACTCAAAACTTTCGTCTTTCGTCGTAAATCAAAAATCAGTTAGTGATATCGAACCAAATAATCGATTGGATGATTTGGTACGTCATTTTTGGGAAGTAGAACACATTGCTGAACCCATATCTAAGACCACAAAGGAGGAGCTCGATTGCAAGTCCCATTTTGCACAACACTTTTCGCGCTTGCCTTCGGGCGAATATTTGGTTCGCTTACCAACAAAGCTTGATCCGCAGTCGTTAGGCGACTCATACATGCAGGCTAAACGGCGATTTGTAACTCTTGAGCGCAAACTACTTCGGAACCCTGATGTTATGGAAAGCTATCGCGCCTTCATAAAAGAATACCTCGTTTTTAAGCACATGTCATTAGTTCCCACGGCAGCTATGGATGAGTGTTAATACTTTCTTCCACATCACTGCGTCTTCAAGGAAGATAGTTCTACAACGAAGCTTAGAGTTGTATTTGAAGGCTCACCTGCTACAACCTCGGGCTTATCATTGAATGATATCCTTATGACAGGACCAACAATTCAGCCCAAATTATTCAACATCCTTATTAGATTTCGTTCGTTTCCTGTAGCGCTTACTGGCGATATGTGTAAAATGTATGGCTGTGTCAAGGTATCGCCTCCTGATAACCGGCTCCAATGCATTTTGTGGCGTGACTCTCCAGGGGGTGATCTTAGCGTTTATGGACTAGACACAGTTACTTATGGAACCAAGCCAGCAGCCTTTCTTGCCATTCGGGCAATGCATTAGCTTGCTGAGGACGAGTCCTCATCATTTCCTTTAGGCGCCAAAATCGTTATGCGGGACTTCTACGTTGATAACCTGATATCTGGTGGGAACACTGTAGAAGAAGCTATCGAAATCAGGAAGCAAACAACAAATTTCCTCTCTCGAGGCAACTTTCGCTTGCGTAAGTGGTGTTCCAATGATCCGAACGTTTTGCATGGTATTCCTGATGTGGACCGTGAAAGTTTTTTGAAATTCGATAACAGCAGCAACATTACTAAGGCATTGGGCCTTATATGGGATCCGCTCAAGGATACTTTTTTATTTGCTTTCACTCCCCTAATCACGCCTGGAAAAAATTCGAAGCGTTCCGTATTGTCTCGCTGTTACCACCCGCTTGGGCTCATTGGCCCGACCTTGACTAAAGCGCAAATTATATTGCAGCGAATGTGGCGGGACAAACTTGATGTGGATGAGACCCTACCACAATCTCTAGACACAGCGTGGTCTGCATTCTGCACAGCCTTTTCAGACATTCATTATTTGTCATTCCTACGTTACTTCGGATCTGCACACGAAATTCACGCATTTTGCGACGCCAGCCTTGAGGCATATGGCGCTTGCATTTACGTACGCTCAGTCATAGATGATAATTTTCATGTTCAAAAGCTCGCGTTGCACCATTGAAGACGCTCACTGTACCAAAACTTGAGCTCTGTGCTGCTGATTTACTAGCTCAGCTAGTGACCGAAATCACTAAAATTAAGCTTTTCGATTGTTCTTATTACTGTTGGTCCGATTCAACTGTGGTTTTATCATGGCTACGTGAAGAGCCCTCCAAATTCAACGTATTCGTAGCTAACCGTATTTGTACAATACAGCCGCGTACAAAGGGAATGCAATGGCGTTACGTCCCTACGTCCGTTAACCCAGCTGATATTTTGTCAAAGGGAGCTTCACCAGCTGAGCTGTCCCGATCAACGCTTTGGATTCATGGTCCCCCTTTCTTGCAAGCAGAGGAGCATGATTGGCCGCACGCATGTTCACAAGTTTCTAAACATACGAAAATTCAGAGGAACATCGCAACTAACATATCAAAACATTCATCAAGGAACTCAAATATTAATTCGCATGGTTCAAAGGACCATGGCCGCCGTGGTGTGAAGGTAGTGTTGCCGGCCTACCACACCGAAGGTCCATGGTTCGAGCCCTGGTACAGGTAACATCAAAAGTGATTTGAAAAAAGTTTTTCAAAACGGGGTCGCCCCTCGGCAGTGGTTTGGCAAACTCTCCGAGTGTATTTCTGCCATGACAGGCTTCTCAGCAAAAAATTCGTCTCCTTTGTAGATGCCGTTCGGAGTCGGCAAAAAACTGTAGGTCCCACCAATTTGTAGGGAAAAATTCAAATCGGCACACCACAAATTGGAAGAGAAGCTTGGCGCAAAAATCTCTTAGGAGGGTTATGATGATATACCTGTTGTATATCGCGCCATAGATAGATAGATAGATAGGTTCAAAGGACACAACTTTGGCCTGAGTATGCTGTGCTCAAGAATAGGGAAAATGTTCACCCTTCGAGCAGCATTGCTTCATTAGCACCATTTTTGGATGATTTGGGAATAATAATGGTTGGTGGCAGACCCCGGAATTCAACTCTCGGCTTCGAAGCACAACACCCAAGCATTCTACCAAAAGATCATCCACTAACGTTTGCTATAATTATGCATTTTATTTATTTATTTCAGTCTACCGATTTATAAATCTTACAGACTAGACAGCTTATCACATTCATATACATAAATAAATAAAGCAAATTTAATCGTAAATATCATCATGCAGGTCCCCAATCACTTCTAGCTACGATTCGCATGCAGTATTGGCCCATAGGTGGAAGAAAGACTGTAGCCCGTGCCCTACGATCATCTGCTGCAGATCAAAACAACCACTCGTCGAGCATATTATGGCAGATTTACCCAAGGAGCGCATTGAAGCCTCGCACCCCTTTACAATTTTTGGAATTGACTACTACGGGCCTTTTTATTATAAGCCCGAAGCGCGCAATAAATCGCCTCAAAAATGTTACACCCGTCTCTTCATTTATTTTGCGACAAAAGCTGTTTGGATGGAGTTAGTGAAGGATCTTTCAACAAGTGCCTTTCTCGACTCTTTAAAACGATTTGTTGCTACACGCGGTACACCAAGCTGCATTTGGTCTGACAATGCGACTAATTTTGTAGGTGATAATAACGACCTGAAGGACTTACGTCGGCTATTCCTCAGTGAACGGCATCACAAAGATGTTCACGCGCACTGCCTTAATAATGGAATCGATTGGCGATTCATACAACCACGTTCGTCGCACTTTGGTGGGTTATGGGAGGCCGCAGTGAAGATGGCCAAACAGCATTTGTATCGCACAATAGGATCTGCACTTCTTGGCTTCGATGAATTACGCAGTGAACAACTCTCGTCCTCTAGTACCAATTTCCGAAAATCCGGACGATCTCGACGTATTGACGCCAGGCCATTTTCTTATCGGTGGTCCCTTCACAGCCCTCCCAGTGCTAACCTCACGCCGCTAAACTACAATCGACTTGATCGTTGGCAACGCGTTACCTATCTGCAACAAATATTTTGGAAGAAGTGGAGTGAAGAATATCTGAGTCTTCTCCAGCAGCGCGCCAAGTGGCGCACTCTACATACCAACATTCAAATAAACGATATTGTTTGCTTGATGTATATTGGAACGATTTTTCGTCATCCCTTGTCAAATTTGGTTTTGAGACAAACCGGTTTCGGCGTTGTGCCATCATCAGTGCCGATTTTTGTTCTGATCTGTTGTGGTCGTTTGTCTTGTATTTATAGTAGGTAGCAGGTAACGTCAGCATGGGTGTCTGTTTGTGTACGTGTGTGCATGTGTTGTGTGTGTACATTCAATAACGGGGGTGGTTTGCATCGATCGGTTTTTTTGTGGTTGACTGAGGCAGGTAAAAGTTGGTGATTTTTGTTGTTTGACCTTTTTTGCTTGTTTGTTGTTTTTGATCTTTTGCTGTTTTGTGCTTATTTGTCGGTGCGTGTGTGTTTGTTGTGCCTGAGTGGTTGCTTTGTTTTTTGTAAACCAATTTTAAAGGTTCAAATATTGTGTCGGAAACAGTGTTTGTCTGTTCGTTTATTATTCTACCGTCGAATGTTTTTTGTTTGTAGATTTCCATGTTTTCGAGTACGTTCAGACGTCTGCCTTTTGCTTGTACATGTAGGACCTTGACTGTTTTTTGATGTTTCCGGGGGGGGTATTTATTCTCAGCCATGTGATTCGCAACGTTGGACTCTGGTATGAAGGTTGGATTCCGTATCTTTTTGTTGTAATCTCTAATGTGTTCTCTGAACCTCGTTCTTACTTGTCGTCCGGTTTGTCCTATGTAACTTTGCTGGCATTCACAAGTGAGCTTGTATACACCATGGCTGCTAAATGGATCTTCTGAGTTAGTTTTGGTTCTTAGCTTCCGTCCTAAATTGTTTGATGTTTTGAACGCTGTGTTGATGTTGTATTTTCTAAGGAAATATGCTAATTTATATGTTGCCCTTCCAGTATATGTCATTGTCGTCCAGGTTTGTGTACTTTCTTCTCCATTGTTTCTTTTTTGTTCTCTGAGGTATCTCCTGAGTTTATCTACTAGTGCTTTTTTATATCCGTTGTTTGTAGCGATGTTATATATTATTCCAAGCTCTCTTCTATATGCTTCTTGTGTAAGAGGTGTTCTTTCCAATCTTTGTACTAAGTGCCTTAGCGCTGCATTTTTATGTTGTTGTGGGTGGTTCGAGGTATTATGTATTATTGTGTCGGTGGCCGTTGGTTTCCTATATATGTCGTAGTTGAATTTATTGCTAGCTTTATCAATACTTATTGTGAGGTCCAGATAATTGATTCCTCCGTCTTTTTCGGTTTCCATTGTGAATTTTATGTTCCCGTGCTGCTTGTTGAGGTACTCCAGTACTTGCTCTTCGTTGTTGGTAGTTAAAACGCATATGATATCATCCACGTACCTTGCGTAAAATAACACTCCTAATTTGGAACTTAATTCCTGTATATACTCTTTTTCCAGGTTTTGCATAAACGCTTCCATAAGAATAGCCGATGTTGGGTTTCCCATCGCAAGTCCGTTTGTTTTTCTGTATATTTTATTGTTGAATTGAAAATAGTTTTGACGTAGTGTGGTTCTTACCGTGTTCGTGATTTGCGTACTTTTTACTTTATCTCTTGTTTTACGTAGTATTATAGAGTTTACTATGTTCAATGTCTCTGCTAGTGGTATTGATGTGTATAGATCTTTTATGTCGAAAGATACCAATTTGCTGTCCTTTGTCACTTCAACGGTCCTAAGTTTGTTTATTAGTTCAGATGTATTAGTTATGGTGTGTTCGTTGCTAAGTTCCAGTGTGTCCTTCAATACTGTTTTTAAATATTTAGATAGCTTATAGCATGGTGCCGATTTAAAATTAATGATTGGTCTCATTGGATTGCCTGGCTTGTGGATTTTTGGTAGCGCAATCAGTGGTGGAGTTGACGGGTTCATTTGGACTAATGTATATGCCGAGTTTTTATCTATTATATTTGTTGCAGTTTTTATAGCCACTTTGATTTCTTTCTGGTATTCATCCGTGGGGTTCACTCTTATTCTACGACATTCCATATCCTCGATGAGTTTTTCGGTTTTTGTTATATACTAATCTTTTGCAATTAGCACAGTTGTGTTGCCTTTGTCCGCCTTCGTTGCGACAATGTTGTTTATCCTGAGTATATGTATTATTGTATTATTTATATTTAAAAACAGTATTGAAGGACACACTGGAACTTAGCAACGAACACACCATAACTAATACATCTGAACTAATAAACAAACTTAGGACCGTTGAAGTGACAAAGGACAGCAAATTGGTATCTTTCGACATAAAAGATCTATACACATCAATACCACTAGCAGAGACATTGAACATAGTAAACTCTATAATACTACGTAAAACAAGAGATAAAGTAAAAAGTACGCAAATCACGAACACGGTAAGAACCACACTACGTCGAAACTATTTTCAATTCAACAATAAAATATACAGACAAACAAACGGACTTGCGATGGGAAACCCAACATCGGCTATTCTTATGGAAGCGTTTATGCAAAACCTGGAAAAAGAGTATATACAGGAATTAAGTTCCAAATTAGGAGTGTTATTTTACGCAAGGTACGTGGATGATATCATATGCGTTTTAACTACCAACAAGGAAGAGCAAGTACTGGAGTACCTCAACAAGCAGCACGGGAACATAAAATTCACAATGGAAACCGAAAAAGACGGAGGAATTAATTATCTGGACCTCACAATAAGTATTGATAAAGCTAGCAATAAATTCAACTACGACATATATAGGAAACCAACGGCCACCGACACAATAATACATAATACCTCGAACCACCCACAACAACATAAAAATGCAGCGCTAAGGCACTTAGTACAAAGATTGGAAAGAACACCTCTTACACAAGAAGCATATAGAAGAGAGCTTGGAATAATATATAACATCGCTACAAACAACGGATATAAAAAAGCACTAGTAGATAAACTCAGGAGATACCTCAGAGAACAAAAAAGAAACAATGGAGAAGAAAGTACACAAACCTGGACGACAATGACATATACTGGAAGGGCAACATATAAATTAGCATATTTCCTTAGAAAATACAACATCAACACAGCGTTCAAAACATCAAACAATTTAGGACGGAAGCTAAGAACCAAAACTAACTCAGAAGATCCATTTAGCAGCCATGGTGTATACAAGCTCACTTGTGAATGCCAGCAAAGTTACATAGGACAAACCGGACGACAAGTAAGAACGAGGTTCAGAGAACACATTAGAGATTACAACAAAAAGATACGGAATCCAACCTTCATACCAGAGTCCAACGTTGCGAATCACATGGCTGAGAATAAATACCCCCCCCGGAAACATCAAAAAACAGTCAAGGTCCTACATGTACAAGCAAAAGGCAGACGTCTGAACGTACTCGAAAACATGGAAATCTACAAACAAAAAACATTCGACGGTAGAATAATAAACGAACAGACAAACACTGTTTCCGACACAATATTTGAACCTTTAAAATTGGTTTACAAAAAACAAAGCAACCACTCAGGCACAACAAACACACACGCACCGACAAATAAGCACAAAACAGCAAAAGATCAAAAACAACAAACAAGCAAAAAAGGTCAAACAACAAAAATCACCAACTTTTACCTGCCTCAGTCAACCACAAAAAAACCGATCGATGCAAACCACCCCCGTTATTGAATGTACACACACAACACATGCACACACGTACACAAACAGACACCCATGCTGACGTTACCTGCTACCTACTTTAAATACAAGACAAACGACCACAACAGATCAGAATGAAAATCGACGCTGATGATGGCACAACGCCGAAACCGGTTTGTCTCAAAACCAAATTTGACAAGGGATGACGAAAATCGTTCCAATATACATCAATCATTCACCCTGTCGGAAAAACAACAAAACAAAATAAACAGATATTGTTTGCATCCCTTAAAATGGCCTTTGGGCCGTGTAACTGAGGTAATCACTGGGAAGGATTTTGCTGCGAGAGTTGCCATTCTACGTACCGCTGCAGGTATCCTGCGTCGAGCAGTAAATAAGCTGTGCGTCCTTCCAGTCAAAGATTGTGTTGAATGCACTAACGCATCAACGGGGGGAGGATGTTCGGAGCAGCAGCTGACACCTAACTAACGTGCATTTATTTTCAGCGCTCTTATATCGACTGCCCTGTGTGGTAGTTGAAAACTAGCTATTTAATATTTATATCTTCGCGCTACGTAATTATGATCATATGGTCACCATAATTTATGAATTTGATCTCAATCTATTACATAAATTACTCCTGCATTACATAAATTACTCTATTGTCATCACTCCTCCGTCACGCATACCTACACATGCATGCAAACATATGGGTCATCGTGCGCAACTCGTTTTGGTTTTTGACACTTGCTGCTAGACATCAAAAAGAGAAGGAATAAAAAATCAAGCACAATTTATTGTTCGTAGCCATTTTCGCGGCCAAATATTATTTGTACAATAAATTCAGCAAATTTAATAAAGTTTAATTAATATTACAAACCACAAGGTTCCAAAATCAAAGTGCGTTTTTTCTTTGGATTCGTGTAGCTTTTAAAAGGGTTTGCAGCGTACATTCTTTCATTTGGGCTTTTA
The DNA here is from genome assembly GCA_949987695.1 of Merzomyia westermanni. NCBI lineage: Eukaryota > Metazoa > Arthropoda > Insecta > Diptera > Tephritidae > Merzomyia > Merzomyia westermanni. The sequence goes on along the minus strand of OX465292.1, from coordinate 1,873,007 downwards.
TAGTGGCAATAAGGTTTGCCGCTCAACAGGTGTATTTTATAATTTGGATTTTTATAGCTGCAAAAAAGCTTGTAGCTCAACAACGTATTTGTATCTACCAGTAATATTTCACATATATTCGCAATTGCTCTTACATTGGGTCTGTGCCATCTACTGATAATTAGTCGCAGCTCAAATCATGGATTTATATGTGACCAGCCATTTGTTGCTATGATTGCGTTTATTGGCAACCTTGATTGGGAACGGTTGCAGGCAGCAGATGCTGTCGCAGTCACAGTATTTGATTCGAAGTTGTCGCTCTGATTTACTGTGACCTTCCAGTCGCTGTGACAAAATAACAGGTACACGAATATTTGCCAATTCTAATGGCTACGCTTATGCGCCAAATACATCACACAAAAGCCTTGCACAAGTCCACAAGTTATAAATTGGCTCAAATCGGTATTTTGACATACACAACACAAAAAAATTGCACAAAATGTATTTATGAGTTAGCGCAGGTAAAGAAACATGTGCTCTAATTGCATTAAAAAAGTAAGTGCGGCTTTACTTTTCGCTTCTTTTTATACAAGAGATGATACCGCTTCCCCTACACAAAAAATTATGGTACCGAAAGCAATGTTTCATTCTAAATAAACACAGTTGAACTGAGTAATAATCACCACACACGAAGAAAAAGCATGCGCAATGTTTGTGGGCATGCGTAAAAATCTAATTTCTTTTGACTTTTGCACAGTGCTCTGCGCAAATAGCACAACCACGAAATACACCACGCAAATCCTTGTGCAAGTCAGTCTTTGGCGCAAGTAAATTTGTACAATGTATTTGGCGGCTTATGCATGTACCAAGGAAGAGGCAGAGAGATGGGGCGAAACTTTGCCAGTGAAAAGCCAAGAGGAGATGTTAATAAATAACACCGACCCTTCCTAAACACGAAGAGGGAATAACCAAAAAAGTTCTGGATGTGTCGGGTAGCACCCTGTTGGACTATAAAAAGTGACCAAGCAAGGCATATTGTTCATTTGATATTCCAGTCTTATACAGTAAACTTACTGCGAAGTTAGCATACTTGTGAAATTGTATTACGTTTATTACTAGTTAATAAAACTAGCTATTTGTTACATTATTTGTGCATGTGTTTATTTGACTTTATAGTGATCGAACTCAGAATTCTTAATCGAAGAATGTTGTTTTGTTGTTAACAGTGCTTCGCCGTGTCTAATGGGCCATCAGGTTCTTCTAACGGAAGTCCGAGAAAATCCTCAGTTTCCACAGGGTTGGACCAGAGCGATGATGGTGTCAGAAGAATAGGTAAGTAAGAGCTTAACCTGTTACAATATCCAGAACGAAGTTATGCTAGCATCACTCTAGTCTCCCTCGGAAGTACACGCTCCTCTTCAGCTAATTCAGGTGGTTACGGGATTCACAGGCCAAGATCTGAGGGATCTGTCTACCGACTCAGTGTGGAGGTCATTTAGAGCGCTTCTATCATTTCGCAGATCAAACGGCAAAGAAATATGGTGCCAGATCTCATCGTAGTGCTTGCGGAGATGTCTCCTTATACCTCTGGGGGGCGGAGCTTCATCCAATAGATGTCAAGAGTTCTGCGTGCGGCTCTGTACCTTTGAAGCTATGGCAGGAGCATGACCAGCGAAGGTGAGGCCGTTGTCAAACGTCACACCCAAGATTTTGGTATGACTGACAGTAGGTAGAGGTACTCCATCTATGTACGTGGACATTTAACTCTTGCCCCCATCTGCGCATTCCATGTGGTAAACAGGGTCGCCGTCGATTTAGTGGGAGATAGGGTCAGATTTCGCTCGGTGAAGAAGCTGGAAAGGTCTCGAAGGTAACAGTTAATTCTAGTACAGAGTTTGTTAATGGAGGGACCCTAGCCCGAGGCCATTATCGTACAGTCGTCAGCCTAGGAAACAATGAAAACTCCGTCTGGTGGGGGGGGGGGGGGGGGGGGGGAATATAGAAATTAAACAAAAGTGGGGAGAGAACACCATCCTGTAGCACCCCTTGTTTTATTCTTTGTGGCCTAGATTTCTTGCTCTAGAATTTGACCCCTCTACCATTGAGGGAATTAGCGGTCCACCTTTTAAGGCCGGTTGACCGTATCGAATGCATTAGATAGGTCAAGTGCCACGGGAACCGTCCTATAGTTTGGTGCGTCTTGATTCAAACCATGATTTATTTGCGTTGTAATGGCATTCAAAGCAGATATAGTGCTGTGAGATTTGCGGAAACCATGCTGATGATCGAGGAATCATTAAACTCGTCACATGTAATGTACCTTTTCATTGATGGTATCCCTCGAGACGAGGGGGGCTTGCGATATATTTTGGTTAAGAAAGATAAAGTCGGGTGGGACCCTTTACAAAACTAGCAACCAGCCGGCCGGGGGAGTTCTTGACCTTCTTTCTAGCAATCCCCATTACAAAATTATTATTAGAGTCTCTAAATCTCCCTTTACAAAAAAATAACAACAAGGTAGTATTTACAACGACACTAGAAGGATGGAATTACATGGAAATCTGAAATATACTCAGTTGTCATTGGAAAATCGAAAATTTTGGTATCTTCAGGTGGGGTTGAGATACCAGGTGCCATAATCATAACCCTCCCTACCTATGATTTTGGGGCACCGTCTCTACCCATAATCCCGAACAAGCTTGATGATCCGGCTGACCACATTAGCTCCGGGAATAATAACCAATTTACAATTTCATGTTGTAAATGTCTTTAGTTCATTTAAAATGCATGTATTCCTTAACATAAGTAATAAGTATAATAATTATGAGACATGGCAGTTGGATAATTTGTACCAAGGTTCAACCTTAATTTGCTTTACATTTATATATAATATTTACCTATTATGTCTATGACGACTGAATTATGGAGATCAGTGATCAAAAGTGGAAAATTGTATCAAGGCGAGACTTATTTATCGCATGCTGGTTTTATTACATTCAGGCATGTTGTAATAGTACACAAAAGAAATTTTAAAAAGTTAAATCAGCCTAGTCAACTACAACTTGCATCGATCCGGCGAATTCTCTCACAAAAGGCAATGCAAAAAATATTTTTGTATATATGTATGTTAAGGCGCTACCTTACCAAACCGCCGGTGGCTTTTCAACAAAAATCACCAAGCTAATTATGTTTGGTCATTGGTAGAATGGTAAACCAAATCGACAAAACGATTACACCGCGTTACACACATTCTGTCGTATGAACCAAATATACTTTTTCGGAAAGGGGAGAAAAAATAAAAATACACGTGTATCGGCGATTTTCATGTACACGTCAGAATTTTGTTTTTTTTATTGTACTTACCGCATATCCGGAATCGTTGAAAGGCCTTTCCTCGAGTCTTAACGCGGTTGGTGTAAAATTCTGTATGTGGGTATTGTATGATTCTGCTTACTTTGCCATCTATTTTATTATTTTTACGAATTATTAAGTTGTGGTTGGTTGTTTCTTTTGGTTTTTTTTTATTTATTTTTTATTATAGGGACCGTTAGGAATTTCTCCCGAACTCCTTTTAGATGTATGTTTTGGTTTATCGAATGCCCAGAAACTGGTATATATGTTGTTGAGTACTGGACGTTAATGAACGAGCACTACATTGGTAATGTACGTATAGTGACAACGCATTTCGTGCATCTCTAGGTAGATGCTATTTTTGACAGGTGATATTGTGACGAATTCGATGATTCCTTGATTATCAATCCTGGGTTCGATATCTATAAAGTCAAATAAACACACGCACAGATATTTTAACTAATAGCTAGTTTTATTTACTAGTAATAAACGCAAAACAATTTTAAGAATTTGGTAACTTTACAGCAGTTCACTGAACAACGCTTGAAAATAAACTGATCACCATGCCTTGCTTGGTCACCGCCTTATATAGTCCAATAGGGTGCTTGCCTACGCACCGAGAACTTTCTTGTTTGCTCGCTTTTCGTGTTCTGGAAGGGTCGGTGTTATTTATTGGCATCTCCCCTTCGCATCGTATTCGCAAACACTCGCGCCATCTCTCTTCCTCTTCCTAGTTACACGCTTGCATGCATAAGCGTAGCCATTGTTATCTCACCTGTGTTTAACTAGTGCTGGGAGTGTTATTGAGTTAGGGATGGTACATGCTTGAGAATAATCGCCACACTGCCCTCCACCTAAGTCTGATCGTCCCGATCAGACACATTGCCGGAACCAAACGCCGCTAGCCTTTCTAAATGGACCACTTTCATCTTATTCCTTGGCCTTCCCATAGTTTGTATGCGATATACCACATCGTTGATTCGTTTTATGACTTTGTATGGGCCTTCCCAGTTACATTGTAGTTTGGGGACAAACCTTTCCTACGCTGTGGGTTGTATAGCAGCACTAAATCTCCGTCTATAAAACCTTCCGAATTTATTGCTTTGTCGTACCTGGCCTTCATTTTATCGCTCATGATCTTAATCCGTTTTCTCACAAGGTCGTGAATTTCTCTCATTTCTTCTTCCAATACGCTAGTAGATTTCCGAGCATTCACTCCTGCATCAGCGTTTATCCCAAACTTTAAGTCAGCTGGCAATCGAAGATCATTCCCGAAAATGACCTTTGCAGGAGTCTGACCAGTTGTTTCATATACCGCAGAGCGATATGCCATTAGGAATAAGGAGATGTGAGTATCCCAATCCTTCTGGAACTTATCCACCACTTTCCTCAGGTGCTCTTCCAAGGCCCTATTGAATCGTTCCACCATGCCATCTGACTGAGGATGCAGTGCAGTTGTTCGAGTTTTCCGAATGCCCAATGTCTTGCACATTTCCTGGAACACAGCTGATTCGAAATTTCGGCCTTGGTCAGAATGTATCTCCATCGGTGCACCAAACCTAGCTACCCAATTGTTAGTAAGCACCTCTGCTATTGTTTCTGCCTCCTGATTTGGACTAGGGTACACTTCTGGCCATTTGCTGTAATAGTCCATAACTACCAGTACATATTTGTTTCCGAGTTTGCTAGTAGGAAATTGACCAGCTACATCCATGGCTATCCTCTCAAATGGCGCACCTGGGTTATACTGTTTCATTTGGCCATGGCTCCTTGATTTCGGTCCTTTAGCTTTGATGCATACTTCATAGTTGGCAATCCACTCCGCGACCGATTGCCGGCAACCAACCCGATAGAATCTTTGTTTGACTTTTTTCAAGGTCTTGGTGACTCCATGACCTTCACTTGGACCGCTGTGCAATTCATTTAGAACATCAGGGATTTTCTTCCTTGAGACGACTATCAGTTTACTAACACATTGGCAATCCTCGCTTTCCCGTATTCGATGCAAATAACCTGATTCCAATTGTAAACTGTTCCACTGTGCTCAATATGACTTGGCAACAGCACCTTCTGCTGACATCTCCTCTCTTGATGCTCGCTCGTTTCGATCCATTCCTTACATCACACGTGTAAGATATGGATCTTCGTGCTGACACTTCCTTAATTGATCCATGTCCCATTCCTCCGTAGATGTTATAGTCGTCAGCCTCACATCTATAATATCTTCCTTGGTCTCAGTTTTGAAACAATGCTTGAATTCCTCGTTACATGGTTGTCGTGACATTGCATCAGCATTTCCGTGAGTACTACCTTTGCGATGCTCTATGGAAAAGTCATAACTTTGCAGTCGCTCTATCCACCATGCCAGTTGACCTTCCGGATTACGGAGCTGCAAGAGCCATTTTAATGCTGCATGGTCTGTGCTGACATGGAATCTCTGCTCGTAGAGGTAGTTGTGGAAATGTTTAGCGCACTCTTCCAATACCAACAGCTCTCTCGGTCTTACGCAATAGTTCCTTTTAGCTTTCCGATTGTTCGGCTATACAAGGTGGCGCAAAAGTAAGCTTCCGATGTTCAGCATATCGGTTGTGGCACGTGCAGTGTGTGCTGTTGCACCGTCTTGTTGGAACCACATGTTTTCCAATCCCAATTCATCAAGTTGCGGCAAAAAGAATTCGTTGATCATTGCTCTGTAGCGCTCACCATTCACAGTAACCCTTTGGCCCCGACCGATTATTGGTCAAATAAATAGTCAGCAATATTCCGCGTTCTGGAGCAGTGTAGCGTAACATTGTTTATTAACGTGTATTTCGCATGTGTTTACTACACAAACGTCAAAACAGAACTGACTTTAGGGGCCAATCGCAAAATTTATAGCATTTTCTTTTCAAGTCCATCGACAATCTGGAACAAAACACCTCCTATTGCATAGCCAGTAGCATCCGTATCCAGAATAAACGTTGAATCTGGAATTGGATATGCTAACATTGGGGCAGTGAATAGTCTCTCCTTCAAGGTTTGGAAAGCCACTTCATGTTCCTTCGTCCATTCAAAGCACGTTTTTTTCCTGACAAGCTCATGGAGACTACTAGCTACGCTGGCAAAATTCAGTACAAATCGGCGATAATACGTGCACAGCCCAAGGAATCTCCGTAACTTATGCAAATTTCTCGGTCTTGGCCAATCCTTTACGGCTTCGATCTTTTCCTTAGCAGTTCAGATTCCCTCCGTAGTTACCTTGTGACCCAAATAACTTACTTCCTTTTTGAACAAGGAACACTTTTTAGTACCAGCTATTCTTTGGAAAACTTCCTCCAAGTTCTTTAGGCGTTCCTGAAAGCTTTTTCCCAGCACGATGATGTCGTAGAGGTACACCAAACATGTTTGCCAGTGCAATCCTTTTAGTATCTGGTCCATTAGTCACTCAAAAGTAGCTGAAGCATTGCAAAGCCCGAAGGGCATTACCGTAAATTGCCAAAGCCCTACTCCAACGCTGAAGGCCGTCTTCTCTTTATCTTCATCCTTTACCTCCACTTGCCAGTAGCCGCTTTTCAAGTCCAGTGTGGAAACCCATTTCGTGCCAGATAACGGGTCCAGAGTATCGTCGATTCTTGGCAATGGATAACTGTCGTTCTTCGTTACGTCGTTCAATTTCCGGTAATCCACACAGAACCTCATTTTTCCATCTTTCTTTTTCACTTGTACTACCGGTGAGCTTCATGGACTAGCTGATGGTTCGATCACGCCGCTGTCACTCATTTCCTGTATAATTTCTCTTACTACTTTGAGTTTGGCCAATGTAATACTACGAGGAGCTTGGCGGATTGGCCTTGCATCACCAGTATCAATTTGATGCTTTACAACTTTGGCCCGACCTGGTTTAGAATCATCCTCGTCAAATATGCTCGAGTACTTTGATAGAAGTTCCTTTGCCTTTTTCTGATGACCTTTTTCGAGGCCTGCCGTCCACGACGTGATATCATCTGAAAGATTAATCTTGATGGTAGAATCATTTTCCTGAAGCTGTTCAGAATTGATAACTACCTCGACCTCTTGGCATTGTCCCAATATTGCTCCTTTGGGAAGTTTAGTCGCTGATTTGAACTCATTAAGTACTCTTACCGGTACACGTCCATCTTTTTTTGTCATGGCCAGGTTTTTCCTACTAATATGTTCTTCCTTGATTTGTTTGCTGCCTCGACAACCCACAATTTGTTTGTCCCATAATCTCCATCAATCTTTGCCCATATGATTGTTTCCGACTTCGGTGGAATTTGTTGGCTCTCCTCCACAAGCACTCGCTTGCTAACGTATTTGTTTTCGTAACCAAAATTTAATGGCACATCCATGTTCCATGTTACTTCTCCTAGGACATGGGTGTCCTCACCAGTGGCCGTACGTAACTTTGCTCCATGCAATGGTCTCACCTCCTTGTTGACTAAATCAGATCGAATTATGGAATGCGATGCGCCTGTATCCACAGTTAGTAAGTGCTCTTTTCCATCCACATATGCAACAACAGTAACATTACTAGCTTTCCTTCCGATCTGTGAGACAGAGATGACGGGGCATTCAGTTGCGGGAGCCAGTCCACGCCCCTTTCGGCTGGCTCGATTTAGTTTAACGACTGATTTGGTTGGGAGGTTTGCTCATCTACTTCAGCTTTGCGTTTTAGTCCACTTGAATTGTTGGGGTTACTGGAGCCAGTGCCGCAATGACGTGCTATGTGACCTGGTTTTCCGCACTTAAAGCATTTAATGGCACCATCACTTTTTTTCTGTACTCCGTTCAACGCTTCCAAAATTTGTCTACCCAAGCCGAAGTGTCCACTTCTACGCGATGAGCTTTGTATGCAGGTTTACTCAAAAGCGAGGCTGTTTCCGTCAGAACATGCGATGCCGTTTCAGAGAATGTCTGTTTGGGGTTTGCATATGTGGCCCGCTTCGTTTCTATATCGCGTATTCCATTTATAAAAGTGTGGATTTTTACCCTCTCAGTGTCCTCCACGGGTGCGTCCGCATTTGATAGATGGGCCAACCTCTCGATGTCGGATGCAAATTCCTGCAAAGTCTCATTCGGTTTCTGGGATCGATTCTGTAGCTCTATTTGGTATATCTGCTTTCGATGTTCGCTTCCATAGCGTCTCTCAACCGCACCCATCAATGCATCATAACTGTTCCTTTCCGACTCGGGAATAGTCTGTAAGATTTCTGCTACAGTTCCCTTCAATGCCACGAATAGTGCTGCAACTTTATCTTCAGTGCACCAATTATTCACCGCAGCCGTCTTCTCAAATTACAGCTTAAATACCTGGAATGGGACAGAACCATCAAAGGAAGGTGATTTTACCTTTGGAGTATTTGCTGAGCCAGCTGGACGGTTCAGTTGCACCTCCTGGATACAGCCCTTCAAAGCATCTACTTCGGCCTCAATCTTGTCCTGCCGTTCTCTGAATACCTCTTGCACTTGTGTTATCTTTGCATCTTGCACTTCTAGTTTCGATGACACCTTTGCTTCCTGCTCTTCCAACTGCGATGAGATATATGCCTTCTGTTCCTCCATTTGAGAACTCATGTATGCCTTCGTTCCATCTAGTTGAGCTGAAATCTGCGATGTCATGTGTGTCTTCTGTTCCTCCAGCTGAGATGCTATTCGAGATGTGATACGTATCTCTTGTTCTTCCATTTTCGTCGACATCTGAGTTAATACAGCCAATATCATGTTTGTGTCCACGCTTTCTACTGGAATCGAAGACTCCTTTTTTTCCTCCATTTTCGTGAATGCCTCCTCCACAAGATGGAAAACATAATCATCAACGTTGATTCCTTCCGCTTCCATTGCCTCCCGTAATCGTGACTGTAACTCTGATTTATTGCCTGTAGTGTTTGTCCCCGTTGTTCCAACTCATTTCTGAGTTGCTGAGTCTTTAATTCATTTAGCTTCGCGATGTCCTTGTTATCCTTAAATTCACTGGTATTTATTCAACAATACCGCTTGTGACACCAATTGTGACGACTTCGATGATTCCTTGATTATCAATCCTGGGTTCGATCACTATAAAGTCAAATAAACACACGCACAGATATTGTAAGTAATAGCTAGTTTTATTTACTAGTAATAAACGCAAAACAATTTTAAGAGTTTGGTAACTTGACAGTAGTTCACTGAACGCTTGAAAATAAACTGATCAACCTGCCTTGCTTGGTCACCGCCTTATATAGTCCAACAGGGTGCTTGCCTACGCACCGAGAACTTTCTTGGTTGTTCGCTTTTCGTGTTCTGGAAGGGTCGGTGTTATTTATTGGCATCTTCTCTTTGCATCGTATTCGCAAACATTCGCGCCATCTCTCTTCCTCTTCCTAGTGACACGCTTGCATGCATAAGCGTAGCCATCGTTATCTCAGTTGTATTTAACTAGTGGTGGGAGTGTTATTGAATTAGGGATGGTACATGTTTGAGAATTATCGCCACAATATTGTATAAAGAAGAGGAACAGGGACAGTCCCGATGACTGACATTGAATTGATTATTGTTTGTATAAATTGAAGTGAATCAAATAAATTGAAGATTTTGTAGTATACTCATTAAATACAGAATATTTAATGCTGGCGACGAGGATGGGATTATCTCCATCATATTAAAATTCATTTCAACAAACAACATTCGCATAAACGTCTGTAGTAGTCCAATTACCCACCGACGCACGTACGTAGTACGTGTCAGCTGACACGACCTGTCTTATGAGAGTGCCATGTAAACGAACACTCACCGACGTTCAATTTTTCCGTATACGTAGTAAGTAGCGCAGAAATCAAAGAAATTTTGATTTTTTCCGTGAGAACGTGTCAGCTCATTGCTCTCTTATATGCAGTGTTGCCTATTCATACGTGTGTATGCTGGTTATGGATCGTTTGCAGTTGCTTTACAAAAATACCTCAAAATACCTTTTAAATTTTCGTAATAATGTTGAAATAACCTGAAATGACGATATTAAGTTGTTGCTTTTAAATAAATTGACGGGCTATATTTATTTAATATTAATTTCGGGCACTCATAAAATGAAAAATATTTGTTTCAAAATTACACGTTTGAGTTAGCATGCATGAAAACTGATCAATGGCAACATTGTATTGAATGTAAACAACAGAAATGGCTGATTTCTCCGTTGGCGCCACGGGCATAAGATTCCCTCAAACGTACGTACGTACGGGATACGTAAACGTACGTTACACACGTCGGTGGGTAATTGGACTATAAGAAATCGAAACACGCCATAATGCAGTTATGCCTCATACATGTACATACTAGTGAATTCAAGAATTTTGTACTGACTTCGGCAACAAAATTGTAACATTCGATAGTGCAGTTAGTACACAATTCTACCGTTAGTAGGTGCACATGCGGTTAACCTGAACGCCAATGTCACTTAAAAAAGAGTCCGAGTTAGCGGAGCGTTTGCCAAGCCACGACACATCATCTACTTCGAGGAAAGTAATTACAGCAACAACAACATACGCAATGACATCGTTAGGAACGTTGGAGCCATTCGACATCAACCATCCGCAGAACTGGAAAACTTATTATGCGAGATTCGAGCTGTTCCTTCAGGCCAATGACGTACAGGTAGCCGAACGACAAAAGGCAATTTTTTTGGCGCCACGCTTTACGACCTCCTGGCGTCATTGGCATCTCCCAAAAAGGTGGGTGATCTTAAAACTTCTGAAATAGAGGTCATTCTAACTAAGCATTTTGGCCCCGACCATCGGGATCAAATGCCGATCAAATGCCAAACGAGTCCTTTGCGGAGTACGTAGCTGTACTGAGAAGATTGGCAATTGACTGTAATTTCGGTAATGCCGCAGCCTTCTTGCGGAAAGTGACCAGCAACTACAGAAGGTAATCGAAAAGGCTTCAACCGCAGAAGCTGCATCTAAAAACGTGTTGGTAATTCGGCAACCGGAACATGTCAATCAAACAACTAAACGGAATCAACAGCATTACTAGTACAGTAAAACCATGTAATGGATGTGGAGGCACACATCCGCGATCACAGTGCACCCACAAAGAATCAACATGTTAAGCGTGTGGTCTCAAAGGTCATTTACAACGCGTTTTTCGCTCGACCAATCAAAACCAGGCAGCGGACCGCCCCACAGGCTTCTCTAAGAATCGGAACCAACGAAACAAATCGAAACCACACGCGATAAATCAAATATCGTGCTCAACAACTGGGAAAAAATCAACAACGTTAGCTATCAATGGGAAGCCGTGTGTATGTGAAGTGGACTCAGGTTCGGACTAGACTACAGTGTCATCTAACACATTCGATAATTTGTGGCCTACGGGTAAGCCAGTTCTATACGAGTGCGTCTCAATATGAGGGACTATCAGCATAATGGCGTTCCTATCAAAGGCACTGTAGATGTCGAAGTTGTATACGACAAACGTAGAATAAAACATGATTGATGTATATTGGAACGATTTTTCGTCATCCCTTGTCAAATTTGGTTTTGAGACAAACCGGTTTCGGCAAAAAAGGTCAAACAACAAAAATCACCAACTTTTACCTGCCTCAGTCAACCACAAAAAAACCAATCGATGCAAACCACCCCCGTTTCTGAATGTACACGCACAACACATGCACACACGTACACAAACAGACACCCATGCTGACGTTACCTGCTACCTACTATAAATACAAGACAAACGACCACAACAGATCAGAACGAAAATCGACACTGATGATGGCACAACGCCGAAACCGGTTTGTCTCAAAACCAAATTTGACAAGGGATGACGAAAAATCGTTCCAATATACATCAATCATTCACCCTGTCGGAAAAACAACAAAACAAAATAAAACAGTAGAATAAAACACTTACCGCTTTTAGTGGTAAATGGGAATCAAACTAATGTGTTAGGGTGTAACTGGTTTGATGTTTTGGGCATAAGTATTCAGCGGGTCCTAAATATCGATGAGTCACGCAACATAAAAACGGTGTTAAAGAAATTCGACCCTCTTTTTTCAGCGGAACTAGGGAAATTCACGGGGAAATCAGTTTCGTTACTTGTCAAAGATTGTGTTGAGCCAATCAGACTTCCGGTACGGCGAATTCCCATTGCTATACGAAGTCTTGTGGAAGCTGAGCTTAACAAATTGTGCTCACAAAAAATTCTCGAATCTGTTGAATGTTCTGACTGCGCAACACCTATAGTACCAGTTACCAAAAGCGATGGGTCGATCAGAATTTGTGGCGACTACAAGTCGACATTAAATAAAGCACTCCTGCCGCACAATTTCCGAATTCCTTCCGTAAGCTCGCTTCTTTCTTCAATTGAAGGAGGCAACATTTTTCAAAACTAGACCTAGCCCAGGCCTACCAATAGCTTGTCGTGGACGAAAAATCTGCTATGATGCAAACTATTATCACTCATAAGTGGGCATTTAAAGTAAATAGACTCCAATTTGGCGTTTCGTCAGCACCAGGAATTTTTCAAAATTTTATTGAAACCCTTCTTCGCAACATACCTGGCGTCCTACCATATTTTGACGACGTAGTCATAATGGGATCAGCCGAATCAGAACTGTCCGATCGTTTGGGCGAACTTTTAAGGCGTTTTGATGAGTCGGGCTTACGTCTTCGGGGAGACAAATGTAAATTTGGCGTCCCTACTGTTAATTTTTTGGGGTACAAAACCGATAGTTTTGGCATTAGATCATGCCCAGAAAAAATTAAATCTATATAAAATGCTCCTGCACCAACAGACAAGAAGAAGCTTCAGGCATTCCTCGGTCTGTTAAACTTTTATCATACTTTTCTTCCAAATAAAGCTACAATTGCGGAACCCTTACATCGTCTTCTAGAAAAAAATAGAAGTTTCATTTGGAAGAATGAGCATCAATTAGCTTTCAGTAAACTAAATCATTTAGTCACCTCTGATAGTGTCCAGGTCGCAGCCAGCGCCTGTCCATACATCTTCGACAACAAGTAATTTTCATAATTTGAATGATGCGTTTTCATCAAACTCGCCGAATTTATCGATGCCGCCGCCCGTATCAAGCACCCATATGTACCCAATGCAAACCGCAGCTCATCATTAAATCTTCTTCGGTACTCGCTGTCGCCAACGCGTAGAGGTCCACAAATCTTTCGAAGAAATTTTCTCTCGAATACTCCCAGAGCCGCCTCATCAGATGTTGTTAGTGTCCACGCTTCTGCACCATATAGCAGGACGGGTGCGATGAGTGACTTGTAGAGTGTTATTTTCGTTCGTCGAGAGAGGAAGTAGCATTTGTTTGCAAGAGTAATTCTTCGTCGGATTTCTAGGCTAACATTATTGTTGGTGCTAATGCTGGTTCCCAGGTAAACGAAGTCCTTTAATATTTCAAAATTATTGCTGCCAACAGTGGCTTGGTTGCCAAGGCGCGAATGCGCTGTGTTGAGAATTAAAGTCCCTTACCTCTGGTGGGGGGAAACTAAAATCTTCAATAAAAAGAACAGCTTGATGGTGTTGCTGATTGAGAATTTATTATAGTTCTGGTTCTTCAACTATTTTACAGTTGCTTATATACTAAATCTTAAAATTATGTTCCTTAATCTACTATACAAGTGCGTGTGTTTATGTAAAAGGGACTGATTTTAATGTTAGCCTAAGTACAATTTATCTATTGTTTTGCTGTGTCTTAATCACCGATCGTCTGGGTTTAACGATCGATTGTCTATACTGTTTCAAGGGGATTGCTTAAATATTAGGACCAGATAAGAAACCATATGTTTTGTATGCTTATCTTTCCTTCTAGTGGACTGTATGTGTGTACCTATGTGTGTGTGTGTGATAGGTTTAGGTACCTTATCCTGTTTGTTTTGTAAGTATGTATGTATGACAATACTATCATAAAATTCTAGTGGACTGTATAAATATACTTATTTTAGAGTGGCAGAGTTGTGTGTTCATATTTTTGTATGAACACGCTGACTCTTTGCATGATGACAGAAGCTACTTCGTTTTGCCCTCGGTCACCACCAAACCCATTTTTTCCGCTTCTTTTTCTAATTTGGAGTAAGCGGAAGTTACGGCGCGGTTGTTAAGGCCAATGATATCAATATCGTCAGCATATGCCAACAGTTGGACGCTTCTATAAAATGTTGTTCCAGCGCGGTTAAGTTCTGCAGCTTGTATTATTTTCTCCAGCATTAAATTAAAGAAATCGCACGATAGGGGGTCGCCCTGCCTGAAACCTCGTTTAGTTTCGAACGGCTCGGAGAGGTACTTCCCAATTCTGACCGATCTGGCGGTGTTGCTCAAGGTCATTTTGCATAGCCGTATAAATTTTGCGGGGAAACCAAATTCAGACATAGCGGCATATAGGCAGCTCCTTTTCGTACTATCGAAAGCGGCTTTAAAATCAACAAAGAGATGATGTGTGTCGATTCTTTTCTCACGGGGTTTTTCCCAGATTTGGCGTATTGTACAAATCTGGTCGATGGTAGGTTTACCAGGTCTGAAGCCACACTGATAAGGTCCAATCAGTCTGTTCACATCAGGCTTCAGTCTTTCGCACAATACGCTTGATAGGACCTTATATGCGATATTCAAAAGGCTGATTCCGCGATAGTTGGCGCAGTTTGCAGGATCGCCCTTCTTGTGGATTGGGCAGAGAACACTTAGATTTCAATCTTCAGGCATGCATTCATCCAACCATATTCTGCATAGAAGCTGGTGCATGCGCCTTACCAGCTCCTCGCCTCCGTGTTTGAATAGCTCAGCAGGCATACCATCAACGCCAGCTGCTTTATTGTTCTTCAATCGGGATATTGCTATTCGCACCTCATTATAGTCGGGTTGTGGAACGTCAATTCCATCATCGTCGATTGTGGGCTCGGGTTCGGCATCTTCTCTGGTGTCTTGCTCAGTTTCTCCATTTAAAAGGGCAGAGAAGTGATCCCTCCATATTCTGAGTGCTCTCTGAACATCGGTCACCAGGTCGCCGTTCTCATTCTTACAGGAGTCTGCCCCGGGTTTGAAACCTTCTGTCATTCGCCGAATTTTTTGATAGAATTTTCGGGCATTATTCCCGTTGGCCAGCATCTCAGGCTCCTTTATTTCACGCTTTTCTGCCTCTCTTTTTTTCGCCCGGAAAAGCCGCCTCGCTTCCCTCTTCAACTCGCGGTAGTGTTCACACACACTCCTCGTTGCATTCGATCTCAGCGTTGCCTTGTAGGCTTCGTCCTTTCTTTTCGTTGCAGCGCGGCACTGTTCATCATCATACCAGTTGTTTCTTCGCGATCGCCGGAATCCAATTACTTCTTCGGCTGCGGTACGGAGTGCTCCTGAGATATGATCCCACTGCTCACGCATTCCACTAGGTTGAATTGTGCTCTCGGAGAGCAGGTGTGAGAGGCGATCTGCGAAATAATTGGCGGTCTGTTGCGATTGCAGCTTTTCGACGTCCAGCTTTCCCTGCGTTTTTTGTTGCGCCTGTTTTGTCGTACAGAGGCGGATACGAATCTTGGCTGCTACTAGGTAGTGATCAGAGTCGATGTTAGGTCCTCGTATTGTGCGAACATCTAAAACGCTGGAAGCATGCCGTCCGCCTATCACAACGTGGCCGATCTGGTTGCGTGTTTTTCGAACGGGGGACAGCCATGTAGCCTCCTGGATCTTCTTGTGCATAAACCTAGTGCTGGATATGACCATGTTTCGGGCACCGGCGAAGTCGATCAGCCTGAATCCATTTGGCGAAGTCTGATCGTGTAGACTGAACTTCCCGACAGTGGGGCCGAGTACACCCTCCTTACCCACCCTGGCGTTAAAGTCGCCAAGCACGACTTTGATATCATGACGGGGGCAGCGCTCGTGTGCTTTCCTTTTTCTCGTCGTCCTTCTCTTCCGTCGGTGCATGAGCGCAGATAAACGATATGGTGAAAACTCGTACTTTTATGCGGATTGCAGCGAGACGCTCGTTCACGGGTGTGAACGACAGTACTCGGTGACGGAGTCTCTCTCCCACCCCAAATCCCACGCCGAATCTGCGCTTGTCTTCATGCCCACTCCAGTAGATGTTGCAAGGTGTTTTGGTCGTGTTTCCTCGTCCCGCCCATCATGTCCATGATGTCAGCTTTTGCTTTCCTAAGGACCCCAACCAGCCGGGCAGCGGCATCTTCCCCATTAAGGGACCGGACATTCCAGGTACATGCCCTTATCTCGTAATCCTTATTTCGGTTGCGGGTGTTGTCATCTAAAAAGGGGTTCTCACATCCGAGGCTTTGTTGTTGAATTTCATTGGAACGTTGTTTTATGTGTTGGGTCTCAAACCCAACGCACAACCCGTTTAACGGGAGGTTGAATTCTATTACACGTTTGTATAGCGAGCCGCTTGATCCAAGACAGACGTCCGCTTGCAGCCGCACCACATGGTGATCAGACGCTGCTATTTGAACCCCGCAGCAAGCCCTTAAACCGATTATGTCGGGGTGGCCTTACCAGGTTGTCGCCTTCTCACGTTTAGCTCACCACCAAACGGGTGTTCGGTGATTACCCATAGGATACTTGGGCGCAAAGCAAGGAAGTAGTGAGCTGCTTGAACCGCATGCAAAAATAACGCTCTGGCCATTCCCAGGTGAATGGCGATCAGAAACTTTCCCCACTTGAGTGGACTTCTGCACACGGCTTCATCCTCCCAAGAAAATTAACTAGGGTTTGCAAAAAGAATGTTTCCTTCGATTGGACAGAAGAATGTCAAAAATCTTTTGTCGACTTAAAGGAAGCATTAATTAGTCCAAAACTTTTGCAATACCCAGATTTCGATAAAGAATTCTGCATAACAACAGACGCTTGTGGAGCAGTCCTTAGCCAAGAACACGATGGCAAACAGTTACCAATTGCTTACGCGTCTAGGTCATTCACAAAAGGTGAAACCAACAAAGCCACAATAGAAAAAGAATTGGCCGCAATCCATTGGGACATAACCTTCTTCAGACCATATGTGTATCTCGCATAATAATTACAAACCTAAAAGATATGTCAGTGGAAGCAAGTAAAATACTAAAAATAACAACAATATCAGCAGCAAAAAATACCAGCAGTAATATTGAAAATAAAGAAAGTCACAAAGAGAACCCCAAAATATACGAAGCGCTAAATAAATTTGAAGTAAAAAGACATGTCGAGCTCGTTTTCAATCCTCCGAAAGTATATTTCAAAAAAGAAAAGAAAATTTGTAGCGATTTGAATACAAGCAACCTAATTGTTGAGCATAAGATTGACTTAGGACAATTCTTTACCAGGCTTGAAAAAGAAGCCGGCAATTTAGGACTGGTACAAATACAGTTGTCCTTAGGGGACAAATTGTTTAAAAGAAATTATACTGCAGTAAGCAAATTTATAGAAATGGGTACCAAAGTTCTCAAAAATTTAACAATCGCACTAACCCCAGAGGTTATATATGTGACAAATCCCGGGAAAATTAAAGAAATTCTGCAAAAATATCATGACGATCCTATTAGTGGTGGCCACCCAGGAATAAATCGCATGACAGATAAAATCAAGCAGAAATATAGCTGGCTAAATATGAAAAATGACGTAAGAAAATACGCAAAGAGCTGCATCCACTGTAAGAAAAATAAAACCAATAAGCATATAAAAGAGCCAATGACAATAACGGAGACACCTCCTAAGGCATTCGATATTGTACAAATCGATACAGTCGGACCTCTGGGTACAGAGTATAAAAATAAATTTAAAGAACTGTGTAAACTGTTAAAAATTGAACATAAAACTTCAACACCGTATCATCATCAAACTTTGGGTACTGCAGAACGCAGTCACAGGACATTCAATGAATATGTACGTTCATGCATATCCAGTGACAAAGATGATTGGGATGAATACCTCAGGTATTTCGTGTATTGTTACAATACAACGCCATCAACCACACATAAATATGGTCCTTTTGAACTTATATTTGCAAAAAACCCACCAAATTACGAATTTCTAAAAGAAAATAAAATCAGCCCATTGTACAACCATGAATAAGAATAAACTTGAAACAGTATAAAACCTTTAGAAATAACAAAAAAAAACAACCAAACAATAAGCACTCCAGGTTACTCATAATAATAAATAGGCACACGAGCCAAAGAAAACAAAAACGGCATAATATGCTCAAAAAAAAAAAACAGAAAACCAAATGTAAACAGATAAAAAACCACATGAATAAACTCTTTATGCAATGATTGCAATAGAATACGAAAAGCAATTAAAATTTTGTAAACTCAAGCAAACCATAAGTGGTTTTTCTAGTAGTCGAATACAATTGTCTGCAATTATATACGGCTATTCTTAAGGCGGATGGTGTAGTATTACACTGAATACGCTTCACTTGCAATGCATTTTATGCATATACAAATATTGTCCACACACAGCCAAGCCATCACGACCCAAATAAATTATGTTGAACCCAGCGGGTCCAGTCGTATGCACGCCGACACACAAGGCATACTCGTATATCTGATTACATTTATCAACCCTATTACTCAAGCCGTCGCATTGATCGACAGTATCGGTTTGTCAATGTGACCTGCCAAAATATCAATGAAATAATATGCCGACTTTGCATACAAACATTAGTAATGTAAATACTTTTAGCTTGTAAGTATTAGTGTAAGAAATTTGGTATAAAAGAGAAAGTATTTTCTAATAAAGAACAATTCATTTGGAAACACACTTCACTCTGCTGAAAATGTTTTGTTGATTTCTTCGATTTAACTTCTTGTATTGAACTTCTATTCTAAAAATCTCACTTTTATAAATTTTGTGTTATTAATTATAGAAACAAATTGAAGTTGTCTAATACTACTTTCGATTACCGCACATTGCACTATTTGAAGTGAAAGGGGTGAGTGAGCTCTTAAGAAAGGATACAGTCTTTAATTTTTTTTTTGCAATTGGTATGACAGAACTATATTTTTACGATTGCATTGTGGAAAAACTATTACTTTTTTCTCGTTTAGCAATTTTTTCCGAACTGTTTTATTATATTTTTTGCTTGTTATTTTTTATTTTCACCGCTGTCGTTTTTTTCTTTCTTTTACTGCACGCTCCCGTGCAGCCGGAAACTGCACTGCGTCTTTTAGAGTTGATTTATATCATGTATACCTTACATTCCAGCACGGCCGATAACAGTGTAGCGGTGTCCTGCGCTCCCAGCAACAGTGCGTGCTTGACGTCGCTGTACCTCTATGTTTTATCCCTGCCTATCCCTGAATGATCACGTTTCCCCCGTATTTGTTTAAGGGCTTAATTCCCCGATTTCCTATGGCCCAATTAAAATAAGTTCGATACACGCACATATCCACATATCATAAAATCTAAAAAGCTTATAACTTTTCCATTAAAATTTCGTATGGAAATGTAATTTGAAAAAGCTATTCTACCCTTTATGAAAGGAGATAAAGGAGGCTAAAAAATCTCTATTAAATATTTAACTTGCCCATGCTCATATTGGTAATGCTCGTCTGGTCGATATGAGTTCCAATGGCGAAAAGAAGTAATGCTAGTTATTCCGGCATTATTTATACCCTCTGACACCTGAGCTGCATTACCACACCACTTTTGGATTTCCGGTGAATGACAGTTGGTTGCGATATTCACAATATAATTCGCTGAGCTCAGGGGCTTACCAGCTGGGTAGTTAAACTATATTCTTACGACTAGCTACGCATATGAGTATTAAAAGACTCGCTTAAACGACCGCTACAAAACCCGAGAACTTGGCAACTTTGTTTGAAAAGTCTTTTGCACTAAAAGTTCCTATGAAATTTCCCTGCAAACTGGTCCTAATTTGGCATTAAAGTTTTTTTTTTCAAATCGGCTTTGTGCAAAATTTCTTCGGAAGACTTCTTGGCCTACTTTATAGGATACCGGTCGTGTGCGAAGATTGTACTGTGCAACATTCCTATCGTATGCCTTTGCTGCATTTTCCTGTATGCCGGCACGCATTAATATCCTTTGATCTGTTCGGGCTAAAGGACAGTTAGGCTCGTCCAAAAAATCTAAGCTTCGTAGGAGTTTGTACCTTAATCCATGCGTCATCATGTCTAAACCAAAAAGCGCATGAAATGGGGAGCAGCCTATCGATTGGTGAATCGAATTCCTCAATGAGCAACTAATACTGCTGAGGTTCTCGTCCCAAAGTGTTTGATCTCTTTGCAAGTGTGCTCTAAACGCGGCGACTAATGAACGATTTACGCTTTCGGATACACTGGCCTGAGGGGAATATAACGCGGTATGAACATGTTTAATACCTAAGGTAGTCAAGAAGCCATTAAACTCGTTCGCCTTGAATTGTGCCCCGTTGCCACTTATGATAACCTCGGGTACACCGAACCCATGAAAAATAGTTGTCAAAAGGAAATCTTGTATGGGTTTAGAGGAAAATTTTTTCAATGGAAAAAGCCAGTGGTATTTAGAAAAATAATCCAGGACAATAAATAAACCAATATTGCCCTTTCTGATTCTGGGCTATGGTCCTAAAATGTCGGCATATAGTTTTTGGAACGGCCGACACCATTCAGACTTTCGTCCCATCGGTGATTTTGAAATATTATAACATACTCACGAACATCTTTCGTCAATCCTGACCAGTAAAAATTTCTTTTAACATAAGTTAATGTTTTAAATATGCCTCCACGTGGTGATATAACAGAATCATGTGCTAGGGATCCAAAGTTTCCAGGACCTGTTTTCCTGCTCATGTTCTCCTAACGCATGTTCAGTTCGACGATATACGAGTCCTTCAATACCCTTAATATCTGGCAACTTGCCTTGCTTCTTAGTCACTCTTTCTTTTAATTCTTCATATACTGGGTCTGAAAAATGTACGGATGAGAGATCAACTTCAGGCCCAATTTCTAGAATATTGCACACCTCAGAATACATTCGGGAAAGTGCATCCGGAACAACATTTTCCTTCCCTCGGCGATGACTTACCGTAAACTTATACGCTTCAAGTTTCAAGGCCCAACGAGCAAGTCGGCCACTTAAATTAGGCAGCCGCATTAACTATACTTTAAAGCTTTTAGCTTATCGAAGGCAGCTTGAGCCTCCTCCGTCCACACAAACTTTTTTTTTGGTTAATAGAACCTGTGTTACGGGAAATGCTACATCTGCAAAGTTGACAATAAATCTCCTATACCATCCAGCTAGACCTAAAAATCCTCGGACTTGTTTCAAGTTTTTTGGAATATGCCATGCCCATCTACACAAAATTTTTTTAGGGTTAGTGGATATTCCTCCGTTTCCGATAACAAATCCTAAGTAATTTGTTTCAGTTACGGAAAAATTACTTTTGGCAACATTAAGCGTTAAATTAGCCTTTCTGAATTGATTTGCGATTCTGACTATAACTTCAATATGCGTATCCACGCAAAGATCGTCAAGATAACGGAAACACAGTGTTTTAAATCTGCCGGTATTATTTCGTCCATCAACCTGCACATCGTGGATGGAGCGTTGTATACCAAACGGCATTACCCTAAATTGATACAACGGCCTCCCGGATTTAGGATTTAGATTTCTCAGGTAATGCGATTTGCCAGCATGCATCCTTAAGGTCCAACTTTGAAATAATGTTTGCTTTTGGTAATCCCGCAAAAATGCCTTGAATATTATGAAGGGGATAGGCGTCTTTTTTGGTAACCGCATTTAACTTTTTGGCATCTAAGCACAACCTGACCTTGCCTGGTTTTATCACAAGGTGCATGGGGGAACTCCACGCACTATTTGAAGGCTCAATAACACCTAGGCTGAGCATCCTATCTACTTCCGTAAACATCAAATTTTCCACCGCAGGCGAAACCGTTGCTTAATAGGCTTGGTGTTAATAATATATATACCATGTTCTATCAAGCTAGTACGTCAAGTCCCTGGGTTTCAAAATTTGGAAAAAACGATTTAACCGTGCATAGTTGTTGCTTCTGAGTAGACGTAAGAGGCTATACCTTTTCACCTGGATTTTCGGATGGTGTCTTTTGGAGTGAAATGGATGATATGATTTGAGGAGCGAGTGCGAAAGATCTCCAAAAGTCGATACCTAATATGAGTCTGCTATCTAGCAAGGGTATAATATAAAATTGAATGGGTTTAAATTTGTCGTTATACGAGATTTCCACCTTCACGGTGATATCTTATGAAATTGAGGTAAAACGGATACGTCTTTGGCCAGGGAAACCCCCACACAGCTAATACTTTCCCCGTATCTAATAACCCAAGCTCTACAAAATTTAAAAATTTTACTTTTGCATAGCATAAGGAATTGCTTTGATTACACAATATTGCTGAATTCAGAACTTTTTTCGTCATCCTTACCGCTTTCCAGAATCGTTTCATTTTCTCCCTTTTATTTAGCAACTCAGGGCATTTTGAAAAAATCCTATCTCTGACCTTGTTATAGTTGGCTAACCTAACATGGTATGAAAGGAATGGGTAAGGTTGATTCTTAAATTTAGGACCTTCAAATTTTAATTCTTCAATGTTATTGCTTGAGGTGATTTCATCAGTTTGGGACCCCGACTAACATTTATGTTTTAACCCCTCCTGCATGTAAGCCCCATCTTGGGTTTATCGTTAACGGAAATTTTTCCTGCAAGTGGATTTATTATGCTAGATGGTTTGTATTGGGTTTAATCTGAATTTTCCAGATCTTCAGTTACAAAGGTTGCGTCCGGGTGGAGTTTTCCTTCCGCCCTTTGCATGAGTCACAATTATTTTTGTACATATTTGCTGCACCGTATCCGTAACAAAATACCTTGCGTTCGCTAAGACAGTCCTCCCAGTGATGACCTTCTTTTAGGCAATTCCAACATTTAGCTATGGACTAGCTGAGCTAATGACCTGATAGGAATATACAATAGTTCATGACGAATGTCGTAAGTTTCTAGTTATGATTTCTATGAGTTCTTCTTCGGAAAGTTCTTGAGACATTTTATCCATTTTTCCCAAGATTGCATGGTAAAAAGATTCAAACGATTCGAAAATACCCTGCTTACGATTTCGGATTTCTTCTCGTATATTATAATCTGACCGGTAATTCTTAAATTCGCGACGCAACGCGTTTCAAAAATCCTCCCAATCAATAAATCTAACTATTTTATGATAACGCCAATAAAAATCTCGAGCTTAACCCAATAATAACACGGGGTAATTCCTACACACTGCTTGAAAATCCCCATTAAGGCATTCAGTGGCTAGTGAACTAACCCTGTATAAAAATTCTTCTACTTTGAGACCAGATGACGATCCATCAAAATGCACTTGCCAATTTTTGATTGGCAGAGTTATTTTTTCAGGACTTAATGTACTTACATTTTGAGCTGGCCGGTTGTTTCCAGGCTCCTGGTTATTCACTATTGGTGCCGAAACACCAAAACTTGGCTGCATGGATATTGGTATACCTCTTAGATTTAAGTTTGACATAACCTGGCTAACGGAATCGTTAATAATTTCTTCTATACGGTCATAATTTATATTTTGTTGGATGCGTCTATTATTACGTGGACGCGGTCCCGTACCTCTAAACGTATTTGGCACATTTTGTAGTGGTGAATTTACTTGGAGCAAGGGCATTAACATATTCCCCCGGGTTTGTAGATCAGGCTGAGTGCGGTCCTTTACAGGACGTTGGTAGCCTGTACCTTCTTCTCCATATAATCTCTTGTTGCCCTGTCGTTCCGGTTTTGTAAGATTTGGTTGCTTTTTGGAGTTTTTATTTGTGCGTTGTTCGAGGCTGACGGGTTGTGATTCTCTATGCAATGTTTATGGAACTCATGATTGCATGTAGTAATCTAGCAATCGGCTCCGTTCGGCATATCCTGTAGACAGACGGCACAGGAAATGCTGATACTTCAGCTGTTAACGCTGCTAAATTCTCTGAACTATGAACCACAGCCATATTAGTGGTTTATTTAGTACTTTTCTAGTCATATTTGTATGTAATGTTCATTTATTTAATATATATATATTTTTTTTAATATAATGGTATTTGCTTTCGAGGTAATGGGTTTTCGGATCAATTACTTTCGACTTTCAAAAAAGAACTGTAATGTCTTCTTAGTACTTGTTATCCAAAAATAAAGAGGTCAACTTAAGATATATATATATATTATTTTTTCTACTACTATTGATATTTGATCTTCGCAAAGGAACTAATAAAATTATGTAAACAAACGGTTGGTCCTTTGGACTGAACGCCTAAGTGTCAATTAGGGCAGGTCACTTCAATGAATTTTTGTCTTATAAAGGAAAATTGTTTTAATTGTCGCGTCTTGAATCGGATATAAAAGATTGTTGTGCACACGGTCCTATTTCAAGTCGGAATCGCCTAAACCGAACTCCTGAATGCACTTTTCTTTACCGATAACGTATTTGTTAAACCACGAATCGTGCATAAGTTTCGCTTGTACATAATGCTGTCAGAAGGTCAAGATTATTTAACACCTGTGATCAAGAAATAATATTTACTTCTCGACTCTACAATTTAAGAGCATACCTAGTGAGTTTGAGATACACGTGCGGGTGCGTTTTCAATCATAAAATCAAACTATTTACCTTTTTTTCAATCTAACCCAGTAAGCAAGCCCCACGTTGGGCGCCATTTATTTGTAATGTATCTTTTCATTGATGGTATCCCTCGAGACGAGGGAGGCTTGCGATATACTTTGGTTAAAAAAGATAAAGTCGAGTGGGACCCTTTACAAAACTAGCAATCAGCCTGCGAGGGAGTTCTTGACCTTCTTTCTACCAATCCCCATTACAAAATTATTATTAGAATCTCTAAATCTCCCTTTACAAAAAAATAACAACAAGGAAGTTATTACAACGACACTAGAAGGATGGAATTAAATGGAAAATTAAAATATACTCAGTTGTATTTGGAAAATCGAAAATTTTGGTATGCCCAGGTGGGGTTGAGATACCAGGTGATATAATCATAACACTTTCTACCTATGATTTTGGGGCACCATCTCTACCAAAAATCCCTAACAAGCTCGATGATCCGACTTACCACATTGCCTCCGGGAATAATAACCAACTTACAATATCATGTTGTAAATGTCTTTAATTCATTTAAAATGCATGTATTCCTTAACATAAGTAATAAGTATAATAATTTTGAGACATGGCAGTTAGCTAATTTGTATTAAGGTTCAACTTTACTTTGTTTTACATTTATATATACTATTTACCTATTATGTCTATGACGACTGAATTACGCAGATCAGTGATCAAAAGTGGAAAATTGTATCAAGGCGAGATTTGTTTATCGCGTGCTAGTTTTATTGCATGCTAGTTTTATTACATAAGCCAATCGACAAAACGATTATGGGCGCCTGGTAGCCCCTTAACACAGACACCGACGCAAAGTTTTAACATATATATAACAAAGGAAACAGATATAAAGATGTGTGGTAACATCCGGAATCGTTGAAAGGGCTTTCCTCGAGTCTTGAAGCGGTTGGTATAAAATGCTGTATGTTGATATTATATGATTCTGCCTACTTTGCCATCTATTTTATTATTTTAACGTATTATTAAGTTGTGGTTGGTTGTTTCTTTTGGTTTTTATTTATTTATTTTATTTTTTTCTTTTCTTTACATTTGTACAACCGATAGGGACCGTTAGGAATTTATCCCGCATTCCTTTTATAAGTATGTTTTGATCTATCGAATGCCCAGAAACTGGTATATATGTATATACAGTGTCACGTGCACGTATCAGTGCATCCGCCCCTTTTTGTGCTACGAACGCGGGCCCCAGCTAGCTCAGTTAGCGCGGGCTTGATCCTTAACCCTTGGCCGCATTGATAGCAGGGCGAATGTCACAATTATCATTGATCGATACTTACTTCACTTTCGACATCTCCTCAAGAAGCCCACCCTACCTTGGACCGCTCGTTTTATTTCCGGTTCGGCAGGTCCCCATTGCTCTGTTTTACTCCAAGTCTCCCACCCTACCTACCCTTATGTCATCTTCCTCCTTCCCAACAATTCAAATTAGCACGCCATGTTTAATATTTTATAATTTCAAGATAACATTTTAATCAATAAAAGTAAAATTTCAAAAAATTTATAAAATTCAAAAATATGCGAATTCAGTACATTGACAACGGTAACAATGCAATGCGAAACAAAGTATCATTAAAGACTTTGAACTAAGTTTCAAAAACAAACCGCAAACTATCATCGGTATTTGGACTTAACTGCTAGGAAATATATTTACGTGATACATTAATGCAAAAAGATTATTTAAAATAAACATGTGTAAAAATACAAAAAAATATACATGTACAGTCGAGCTTCTCTATAACGAACTCCTATATAACGAAGTGTTCTCTATTGCGAAGCAACTATAAAAACACTGTGTTTTGGGTCTACTTTGTATGTATTGTAATCTCCATATAACGAATTACGAATTTCCCTATAGCGAATATTTCCTTATAACGATGCATTTTTGCGACCGTAACTTAAAGATTGAAGCGTTTTCAATCTCCATATAACGAATTTATTCAAATAATTTTTCGTTATTACATATTTACATTCATCATTGGTAGACAAAACCGAACGCACTCACACAAATAATCAGTTTACTTCTCTAAATGTATTAGAAAATTATATTGAAGAAGAAAAGTGGAAAAATGTACTTCAATCCAATATAGCTGACTACTACAAATAAAAAATGTTAAAAGGGACAAAATTGGTTTTCTTTTTTCTTTATACGCGATGGTGAATGTTACAAATGTGGTGGTGAATATGATCATCGATGAGAATTTAAAGGTATGGTGATTATGATCATCGATGGGAATTTAATGGTATGGTGATTATGATGATCGATGGGAATTTAAAGGTATGGTGAATAATTTCACTGGCGGCCGCCGTGGTGTGAAGGTAGTGTTGCCGGCCTACCACACCGAAGGTCCATGGTTCGAGCCCTGGTACAGGTAACATCAAAAGTGATTTGAAAAAACTTTTTTAAACGGGGTCGCCCCTCGGCAGTGGTTTGGCAAACTCTCCGAGTGTATTTCTGCCATGACAGGCTTCTCAGCAAAAATTCGTCTCCTTTGTAGATGCCGTTCGGAGTCGGCAAAAAACTATAGGTCCCACCAATTTGTAGGGAAAATTCAAATCGGCACACCACAAATTGGAAGAGCTTGGCGCAAAAATCTCTTAGGAGGTTTATGATGATATACCTGTTGTATATCGCGCCATAGAGATAGAGAGAGAATAATTTCATCGATGGAATTTAAAGGTATGGTGATTAATTTCATCGATGGGAATTTAAAGGTATGGTGATTAATTTCCCTGCCACTCCACCAAAAGCTGGCTTGTATTAGGATGGGTCTCCCGCTACAGAAAAAATTTTGGCATTAGGAAATTTCGAAAATCTCTGGTACTTCCGCGCCATTTTGGCGTCCGCACACCTTTAGCCCCATGAATATACAAATTAGGTATCCCGAAAATTGCAAAAAAAACTATATCCCAAAAAAATTATCTACCAACGAGAAAAACAGAGTTATGACTATTGTAACTAACATTAACAAAAATTACAAAAATTATTATTTAGATTCCTTTTCAGTCTCAGAAAATTATTACGTTTGAATATAAATTTCTCATAGTTGTGGGAGGAAGTTTAAAATTTTTGGAACAAAACTACCAGAAATTGGCAATTTTTATTTTAAAAGTTTTTTGAAAAACTTCTACTTCAAAGATCTCAAGATAATATTATTGTTTTGCTAAAAAAAAATTACTTTCTTTTACCCTCGCTGATATTTTTGAAAATCAAAAGAAAAAAAATCAATTAAAATCAAATTATTCTTCTAGAGGCCAAAAAAAGAAGTTTTAATTAAATGAAATTTTAAATAAATGGATAAAGAATTGAGTGGGGATTTTCACTAGTGGAGAATTTTATGACCGGAGTCGAAAATTAGGTTGGCGGGAACGCCAAAAGGCGCGAAGCAAAGAGACAGACATGGGCAACAACAAAATTTTAAAATCAGATCACTTACCAGGTTAGAACGTATGACGCACTTTCTTCTTAATATCTGAACGCTTGGGTTGTTGGGGCGATCTTTCTTCTAGCCCTGGTCATAGATCCCTCATCCTTTTATCGCTAGTAGGCGAAGCTTCGTGATGGCTTAATAATGTGGGGTAATTATCGGTAATTGCCCCTTAGGGTGTATAAAACAGGATATGTTTTTTTTTTGTTGTGCGCTTCACAACGTTGGATATTAATGATTCACTTTTTGTTCCGCGATAATTATTTAATTAAACACAGGAAATTCGATTTAAAAAAATTGAAGTTTTTGCGCTCACAATAACCCGACCAGCACACACTCGATGTGTCTATCTTCACAGTTTATACGGTTGGTTGGCTATGAACTGCAAGACACCCCATATATAGTACAGATAGAACAATGACACCGGTTTCCTGTGCCGGTTTGCTATTGTCTATTTCCAGCCAACAACGAAAACATACCCTAGTATCCGTCCTTTTCCCTGAGTCCCCACCTCAAAGTAGAAATTACATGTGGGAACATAATAACCAAAAGCTTTTAATATTTCCCTGTGGTGGATAAGCATAAATGTCATTGGTTTTGACATTTCTCGGCAACCATAAAGCACGAAAAGCCCGGAAAAAAACTTAAACTTAATAAAAATTACCGGCCAAAGAAAATTATTTATTTTACTGCACCAAATGTGCGAGATGCCGGTCCCGAAGAAATAATTTTATTAAAAATGCAACGCCAAAGTGGTTGCGAGGCGATGTGCTCGTGGTGGTAGTGTCAAAAAAAAATTGTTTACCCTGCAGAACACCGTGCCGGTCCACAGTCCCATGTGTTTGTTTATATTACGCATTCAGATAATCCTACCCCAGGACTTATAGAGGATTTCAGCGCAACTTACGGGAAGTATTATAACCTTATATAACCAAAAGAAAATGTTTTCCTTATGTAACCATTTTCAGGTACACTTGATTGCAGTTACTCCACGCCGACTTGACCCTCATCGACGGAGAGTTCCCTAGCCGATACTCCGTGAAACCAAAATGCTCCATCACTGGACTATTGCTATCTTTGGGTTTTCGTAAGTACATAAGCGCCCGTCTCTCTGCTAAACAAATGCTCCACATCCTTTTCGAGCGGTCCACGGTTGCGTCGCCTTCGTACAGCCCAACGTGGGGAACCCCCAGACCCTGACAGCAGATACTCTTATATGCTCATATAAACACTACTTCGACCGAAATTTATATGATATTTTGATATATGTATATAAATATGGATACATATGTATTGCTATACATTTTTAAACAGGCGCATATACGAGTATATAGCCTTTAGTACTTTAACTTTTCCTTTCTAAATTTTCTTTTGTTATAATAATTATTTTCAACTAAGCCGTTTCTTTTAACCTTTTCCACTAATCATCACTGCCTAATACTAGATTTACCAATTTGAAATTTACTCAATTTCTTTATATTTATATTTGTGGGTTTTTTTTTTCTGAACAGCCTTTTCATCATTTCACTGTCTAACGTTTGTTTTCCATCTTAATTTGATTTCTTCGATTTAACTTCTTGCATTGAACTTCTTTTCTAAAAATCTCACTTTTATAAATTTTGTGTTATTAATTATAGAAACACATTGATTACATTCCAACACGACCGATAACAGTGTAGCGGTGTCCTGCGCTCCCAGCAACAGTGCGTGCTTGACGTCGCTGTACCTCTATGTTTTATCCCTGCCTATCCCTGAATGATCACGCCTCCCCCGTATTTCTTTAAGGGCTTAATTCCCCGATTCCCTGTGGCCCAATTAAAAAATAAGTGCAATACACGTACATATCCACTTTTTCATTAAAATTCCGTATGGAAATGTAATTTGATAAAGCTATTCTACCCTTTATGAAAGAAGATAAAGAAGGCAAAACAAATCTCTATTAAATATTTAACTTACCCATGCTGATATTGGTAATGCTCGTCTGGTCGATATGAGTTTCAATGGCGAAAAGAAGTAATGCTAGTTATTCCGGCATTATTTATACCCTCTGACACCTGAACTGCATTACCATACCACTTTTGGATTTCCGGTGAATGACATTTGGTTGCGATATTCACAATATAATTCGCTGAGCTCAGTTAGTAGTTAAACTATATTCTTACGACTAGCTACTCAAATGAGTATTATAAGACTCGCTTAATGGACCGCTACACACAGTAAGCATGCGCGTTCCACTACTTCATACACAAATTTCTGACATTTTAGGAGCAGTGCTGGCAAATAGTTTTATGAATTATGTGTGTTGGATTTGAATTACTTCACGTCTTTATTATTCAACAGCGCCGCCTATCGGCTTATATACGCACTGCAATTTTCTTTTCATTGTAAACATTCTGTTCTCAATATACCACACAAGTGTAACAACGCGCTTTTCTTTTTCTCATTAAATTATATTAAAACTATTTTATTGTTTTATTCGAATCACTGAAATCAAATAGGTTATGGGCCCAGTGGCTGTATTTATCGAGTAAACTTGAAGAACACTTAAAAGTTGGAAAATCTAAGTAATTCTACTGCATAAGCCATATTCATCGTAGTGAAGGTTTGTTCGCGCTTTGCTGTTGTACGAGTATATGAATGTATATGGATGTACATATATGCGGTTATAAAAGTGAAACACTCGTGTCGCCGTACCGTAGTATTTGCTTATTGTTTATTGCACAAAATGGATTTAGCAGACGAAAAACCCGGCAATGGTGTAGCCGTCACTCATCACAAATTAAATGGTATGAATTACAAGTTTGGGAAGTTCCAAATTGATGCTGTGATGAAATCCAGAGGCCTGTAGGACGTCATGGCTGGCAAGTTTCCTGGTGAAAAAGCAAGTGCCGCTGAGAAAAGTCAATACGACAGAAATGATGGCAAAGCAATGGCGATTTTAATTTCATCGGTGGAGAATGAACAAGCGAATCATATTCTTATGTGTAAGTCTGCGAAAGAGATTGCAGATAAGTTGTCTAATCTGCATGAGAAACGTAGCGAGGTACGTAGTATCAATCTATATGAGGAATATTTTTCGTTGAAAATGACTGAGGGTGAATCAGTTGCGGCGTATGCGTCGAATACCTTGGTGGAAAACTATCTGAGAACATTAAAATGGTGCGGATCGTTAGCAGTTTGGCACCCAAATTTCATAATTTCAAGTCAGTTTGGTACAACATAAGAGAAGCAAGACCGTTGGATAGTTTGATGGCTCGTTTGCAGCTGGAGGAGGATCAAATGAACAAAGTGGATGATACACCATCAGTAGCCCGATTCTGTAACTTTTACAGCTTATCGCCAAATTTCGGCGTTTGTTCTTAACGAAAGTGCGATTCTGTAATTCTCCTTTAACGCCGCTAAGCAGCTGACTCTTGATAGTGATAAAACATGGCAATACTGGTATTCAGAGTGTCAAAAACACGAAAAACACAAAGAGGAATAAGAAAAAAACATTAAAATTATTTGGCAGCAACAAGTTGAGTGCACAAATTTTACTAAAAGGGAAGTATTTGCATAATTTTATTAAAATTAATTTTAATGGCGACTACCATTGCAGCAGCAAAGAGACAGCGGGCTTCAGTGGACCAGTTGAATGCAATGGTCGACCTGTTGAAGGAGAACCCGGTAATGGCGTCCGAGAAATTTCAACGGATGCACGGGAAGGTGGTGTTGCATAAAACCTCAGCGTACATAAAATCTGCAAACGACAGCCATGTAATTAATATGTGCATATTGAATTCAATATTTAGTCTTACCTGGTTTTGAGTTGATATGCATATTATTCTCTGCCCCTTTAAAGTAGTTTGCAACCGGTCCACGATTCCTGAGACGGTATCGGGGCCCACGTGATATAATTTCCGGAACTGGGAGGACGGCAGGTCAAATGGGTCATCCACTCCTCTTAGCATACGTCTATTCCCAATCGGCACTTCTCTTGTTGACGTATTTTGCACTAAATTACATACAAAAAACTCAAAACTAATTTTTTCACTTTTTCCACACACTAAAACACTTGCAAATATATTAACGCTATTATTAACACCTCGAAAATAATGTGGTTTAAAGTTAGTGAATAGGGAAAAGCGTTAAAAATGGTGTTAAGCGAAGTTAACGCTGACACCTGGCGTTAAAATAGTTACAAAATCGACGTACAGATCAAAACAACAGCGGACTAACAAAACAACGTCAATATCGATTGATGAGCTGAAAAAGAAAACAAAGTGTAACAAATGTCATGAAATTGGACATGGGAAGCGGGAATGTCCGAAGCGCGGTGAAAAGTTTGCCGAACGCAAGAAGGATGGCAGTTATGTTGCATTTTGTGGCCAAGGTGGTGATGGGTTTACTCCGGATTTTGAGAATGTTTGGATTGCTGATTCAGGTGCAACAGAGCACATGACAGGTCGCATTAAATGGTTTACCGATTATAAGAAGTATGATGGTGAGCGATTTTTACAAATAGCAAATAATGGTCGTTTGTTGATTCGTGGCACGAGTACAATTTTAATTGAGGCAAAGGTTAAAGTCAAATGGCTGCAGAGACAGCTTAGGAATGTGCAGCATGTTCCTGAACTGAAGCAGAATTTGTTCTCAACGGCATCCGCCACCTCTAAGGGATTTCAAATGGTGATTTCTCATGATGGCTGCAAGCTGACGGATGTTGATGGTGAAACATATGCTGTGGGTATGAAAGATGATAGTAAGTAATTGAGAATGGTATTTCGAGAGAGAATTATTGAAAGAGCGGGCGCTGCAACCGTCACGCTTGAGCAGTTGCATCATCGATTTGGGCATCGGAATGTAGATGCAATAAAACGTATGGGCGCTGCAACCAGAATTTGATTGAAGGTATCAAATTGTTGAGTGAAACAAAGTTTTTCTGCGAAGACTGCCATCTTGGTAGAATGCAACGAGTGGCCGCAAAAGGCGAATATTTGCATGCCGACCTGTGTGGGCCGATTGAAGATGCAGGTATTGGAGGGATGTCTTACTTTCTTCTGGTTAAAGATGAGGCAACGAGTTTTAAATATTTATACAATATGGCTAATAAATATGAGGTGTATGAAAAACTTAAAGCTTTGTTGTCACTTGTTCGGAGCACAACAGGTAATTCTGTGAAACACATACATTTTGATAATGCCACAGAGTTTGTCAATCAGGAATGTATGCGAATTCTGAGTAATGATGGGTGATATTTGAACGGATTGTAGTAGAATGTAGTGGTTTGCAAAAGCAATTTTGGCCAAAAGAGGTGCGAGCAGCTGTGTACATTCTAAATTGATCGTCGAACAAAAAGTGTCTTAATTCAACGCCATATGAAAAATGGTTTGGGACAAAATCTGAAATGGGACATGTGCGAGTTTTTGGCAGTAAAAGCTTCGCGCAGATACCAAAACAAAATGGACGTAAGAAATGGGATGCCAAGGCAAAAAAGGTATTTCTGGTTGGGTACGAGTCCACATCAAAGAATTTTCGGCTCTATGATCCGGGTACACGAAAAATAATTGTAAGCTGCGACGTAAAAATAAACGAGAAATTTGTGAATCACACTCATTTGTGCGATATAGCTGGCGATGATAATAATGATCCAAGCAAACATCGTATGAAGAGTTTTCAACTATTAAGCAGTCTCCAGAAAGTCGTGGAATAGATGAAAATGAGCATATAAGTTCAGACTTGTCGAACGACGGTGGCGAAGAAGAGGAAGAAAGGGCACGTAATACTGAACGCTATGGTTTACGTCAGAGGTTGAAGAAACCAAGCCGTCTAATTGAAAGCGGGTATTCAGCTGTAGTTCTGGAGCCATGCACATACGCAGATGCGGTTAATTCAAAAGAATCCATTAACTGAAGAGACGCAATTAAAGATGAGTTGCGTTCACTGAAGAAAAATTCGACATGGGATTTGGAGAGGCGTCCAATTTTCAAGGCACGCCTAGCTATTTACAAAAGGAGGGCGTTGATTATGGGGAAACATTTTTCCCAGTGGAGCGCTACGATTCTATTCGAACTGTCCTTGCGATCGCCGCAGCAGAAGATTTAGGAATGGGGAAGTTCGACGGGAAGACAGTGTTCTTAAATGGAGACCTCGAAGAGAAAATATTCATGAAGGTTCCAGAAGGACTTCAAGTTGACGATAAAAACCTAGTTTGCCGCCTCAAGAAGAGTTTGTATGGACTAAAACAAGCATCCAGAGTGTGGAACAAGAAATTCACAAAAATTCCTGAAAGATTATATCATGATCCAATCGAAGGCAGATCCATGTGTGTTCGTCGGTAGTGTAAATGGCAATAAGATTATCCTAATGTTGTATGTGGATAACGGATTGATTTTGTCAAAATGCAAACACACACTGGAAGTAGTGATGGCTCATTTTAATGACAATTTTGAGATGACCCGAGGAGGAGACGGTAACTACATTGGCACTAAAATACACCGAGATCGAGAGAAGAAGAAAATTTTCATTGATAGAAGTGCATATACGAGAAAGTTATAGAGAAGTTCAATATGCAACATTCGAAGCACATATCCAGTCCCGTTTATTTATTTAAAGTCGACAATCAAAAAGCTCGACTAATAAATCATACAAAGTAATGCAACTTAGAATTAAGTATTAAATAAATTTAGCTACAAGGTAACATGAGTATTTAACATTTAAGATTGAAAAAGAAAATTTCAAAACCTTCAAGTAAGTATTACATGAAAGTATTGCGCTATGTGGCGAAGCAAACGAACATTCAATACTAATGCATTTATACAAGTCGTTGTAGTACGAGCACCAAATACGTAAAGGATCACTATTGACAAAATTTCCTAACAGGAATAGAAAAGTTTAGACGGCTTAGGCCCGTTTTTTCAGTACAAGTTTAACTCAATTTGTCAGTTCAACTAAGCTTAAACTTGTTACGCAGTTTTTCAGTCAACTTTAAACGAAGTTTAAACGTAGTTTAAGCGGTCAATTCGGCAGGGTTAAACTCTAGTTAACCTGTCAGCTGTTTTGCATGTTTGATGGTTTTGGTTGTGAAACATTAAGCTGAACGCAATTAAGAAAGGACGATATTTTTATATTTAATTAAATACTGGATATATCATCTGACGAAAGTGATTATAGTGATGCAGAAATTGGCGAAATGCTAACTATTACAATACTGAGGAGAAGCAATGGCGTTGAATATGTATACAAATATTATCTGTTGCCGTATCTAGATAAAGAAAAAGCCAATGTTGCCGTATAAAAAGCAAATATTAAAAGTGGGCTTAAACTCACACTGAAAAACCGCTCTGCAGTTTAACTGGAGTTTAAATTTATGCCGAGTTTAAGCAAACTTAGTTTAAACTGAGCTTAACCAAGGACTGAAAAACCGGGCCTTAGAAGTTTAGAAGAATCAATCCCGCCAAGAATCAACTTGCGGAGGAACATTACCCCAAGTAATATTCTGCGATTTTCAAGGATTGGCAAATCGATAAGAAGAAGCCTGTTCATATAAGGTGGAAGATTCAGATTAGTGTTCCAATTAAGAGCCCGTAGAGCAAAAATTAAAAACTGTTTCTGCACTGACTCGATTCTCATTATGCGACTGTTATATATTGGACTCCAGACATAGGAACACTACTCAGGTATTGGACGAACCAACGAGGTAAAAAGGACCTTGGTGGGATAAGGATCATTAAACTCTCTAGCCCAGCGTTTAACGAAACCGAGAGTACGCATTGCTTTATTTATAATCGCGGTTATACGCTCCATATGAGTCCAATATAGTACGTAAGATTTCAAAAAAGGCTTTACACGGTGAAATGTCATAAGCTGACATTTAGAACAGTCCAGGACAAGAGCATTTGTCGTGCACCAACTTTGAAATGAATCGAAATCAACTTGAAGAAGATTAGCACAGGATGTGTCCGAAGGCAAATACGTGAAACAGAGTTTTACGTCATCTGCTTACATTAGAGGATGAGACAAAGTCAGTGGTAAGCCATTTATGCAAAACGTAAAAAGCAATGGACCCAAATGAAAACCCTGAATGCCTTGGAAATACCATTTTTGTACAATACGTTTTGAGTCCTATTAGCAAGATAGCTCATCAGCCATAATGTTAATTTCTCAGGGAACCCCAAAAATCGAGCTTTTGAATAAGAAGATCATGATTTACTGAATCAAAAGCTTTACTAAAATCAGTATAAATCACATCCGTCTTCTTACTAGCCATAAAACCCTCCCGAACTATAGAAGTAAACTCTAATAGGTTGGTGGTGGTTGATCTTCGACGCACGAAACCGTGCTGTTAAGGTGATAATAAAGAAGTTGACAAGTAATGATCTGTTAAAAAATTTTAGGAATAGCTGAGAGCTTAGCTATCCTCCTCAATATAAGGTAGTAAATCCTTTTTTGTAGAGAGTATTATATATAAAAAATTGTTTCCAAGTTGATGGAAATGACGATGATTGCAACGATATTGTAAATAACTTTAAGATTGGTTCGGATAAGTTTACGGCACAGTACCTGAGCACACAACCAGAAATACCATCAGAACCAGGCGAAAACCCCAGTTTTGAAGCTAGCAAACTCTGAAGAACAATACCACTATCGATGAATGGATTAAGAATACCGTTAGAACTTACTATTATTGAAATTACCCATTGTCCAAACAAAGATGGCAACCCTTTCTTTTCTGTATTCTATTTTCTTTATTACCTTTTGCAATCACAGTTCGAATGTGACATTTATAGAAGAAGCATTTCAATAAATTTCTTTCCATAAAAGCGAATTGTTCAACTAAAATAAAACGTTTTTCCTTTTGTGCATGTTTTTTTTTTATTCACTTAAATTATTCACTAATGTTATGGGTCCAGAGAGCCTTAGTAAATAAATTAAAAGATATTAAGACAACTGAGTCAAGTCGTCGTACTGTATAAAGTTCAGCGCACATTTAGAAAGAAGTCGTCTCGTCGTAGCGTTAATAAAATAGGATTCCCGTAATCACGTTTGCGCATACAATATTGTACATGTATTCGTTCCCAGACTAGCAGGCACTAACTACAACACAACATTCAATTGTCACCATCGAATTTCACAACAATAAGTTTTATGTAAAGTTGCTTTGTCGTCGCACGACAACTGAAGTTCGGTTAAAATGGATGGAAATAAAGATGAAAACAATTTTAGTGGCCACGTATTAAATGATTCAAACTATCGCTTATGGAAATTCCAGATAATGGCTTTCTTAAAATCGCGTAATTTGACCAAGAATATAGAAGGGGTAGTACCGACAGAAAATGCACCAGAGAATGAGAGAAATATTTTTGAAAGAAATGAAGGTAAAGCCATGAATGCTATATTTCAATCGCTTGATAGAGAACGCGCAAATCTTGTTCTAACATGCAAAACCGCTAAAGCAATGATGGACAAATTGGAAAGTGTGTACGAAAAAAAATCGGAAATTCGTGCCATGACTTTGTATGAAGAATATTTTTCACTTAAGATGAAGGATGATGAAACTGTCGCTTCGTACGTAGCCAAAGCAAATCAATTAGCATTCGAGATTGAGCAACAGGGTGAAAAATTGTCTGACAAATTGAAGATGGTGCGTATTATCAGTAGTTTGCCTGTAAAGTTCAACAACTATAAAACTGTTTGGTATAATACAAAACAAACTCGTACAATTGATACGCTTATGGTATCTTTGCAAATAGAGGAGGATAATTTGAATCGAATGAACAATGAGCGGAATGATTCATCAGATGCGGCATTTGCTGCTAGGTTTGAACACAAAGACTCCAAAAAATATTTCAAGCCAAAGTCAAATGTTGATGAATTGAAGAAGAGAACAAATGCAATTCTTGTGGTCAAATAGGCCATTGGGCAAAAGATAAAGGTTTTCAAGTTTTATTTGAAAGTGGTGGTTGCAAAGTACTTGATCAAGAGCGTAAAATCGTTGCACTGGGTAAGCGTGATAAAATGAAACAAATACGCATGGAATGATTTCACGCAAAGTGATTCAGAATCATGCGTCTTCATTCGGCGAAAGGATAAGACAATAACGATCATCGCGATTTACGTAGATGATGGGTTGATGGTAACAAATAATATTACTGAAATTGATTCGATAATTTCACACTTGCAAGACAATTTTGAAGTAAAAGTGATCGAGGCAAAGGTCAGGATGGTTCAATACGCATACATCAGCAGGCTTATGCTAAAAAGATATTGAATCGGTTTGGTATGATTGAAAGCAAAGCTGTATTAACTCCAATGGATAACAATCAGAACCTTGGTGACTTCGAAAGAGATGAGTATGATGCTGTATATCCATATCGTGAAGCGGTCGGTAGCCTAATTTACCTGGCTTGGTGTGGTAAGTCGATATTTGGAACAGCCTAGCTCCGCACACGTAACTGCGGTGAAACGCATATTCAAGTACATGTGGGTTTTATTTCCACAATAAATTAATATACTAAAACTTTATTCAAAAAGTTATACATCTCTACCTCTTGAGAAAAACGGAAGCATAATATACATACATATATGTAAAAAATGTATTTAGCTAGCTGCGTTTCTTTTATCCCCAAGGTTGCCACAGGATTCTATTTTTTAGCTGTTCTTCATATTTTTAGATTTGGTATCAGGTATGGTATACATTTCAAATTCTTGTGTGTGCATGTCACAGTACTCCGCCACCAGGGACTGAGCTGCGTACGATGTCACTATGGAACAAACGAAAGCATATTTTTTTGGAAAACGGACGATTCTTCCGCTCCTTGTCGTTTTCGAGTTTCTGTTGTGTTCGTTTTCGCCAGTCTGGGGGTTGCTTTCAGATGTTTTGTCTGAACCTTCAGATGAGCAATATTGCCTTTCTTGTTGCTGCAGTTGATTATGTGGTTGCAGCTGATATTGTTGTTCTTGCAATCTCTCGTGGGGTTCATTAACGACAGGTAAATAGGCTGGTTTCAGGCGATCTATATTCACATGTACTGCTCGATTCTTCAGTTGTATCTTAAACGTTTTATCATTACGGTTTATGACTTGATACGGTCCGTCGTAGGGTGCCTTTAGTGGTGGCCGCACAGCATCATCGCGCAAAAATACATGTGTGCAAGCCTTCAAATCTCATTGTATCATTATTCGTTGCCTTAATTTTCTTCACTATGCCACAGTATATGTAGTGTAACCATACGTCTTGCTTTTGTATTGTCTTCATTATAGAATTTTTCGTTGCCTTAATTTTCTTGTTTATGCCACCATAATATTTGTTTTTGTTGTATAACCATGCATTTTGCTTTCGTATTATCTTCATCTCTTTCACTGTGCCAGAGTAGTTTTTGTTTTTGTACCATGTTGCGTGTTTCACCTTAGCCGAATTTGCTTCCTTTATTTTTGATGTGTTTACCTTGGAAAGTATGGTCACTTTTTTATCCGTCACCCCATGCTTAGTTTTTTGATAAACTTTTCCCTTTGTTGTCCTCTTTGGTTTTTGACTTCTTGTGTATTTTCCTTGTCCTCCTCTTGAGAATCTTTTTCTTTTAACTCTTCTTCTTGCTTTTTGACATCTTGTGTATTTTC
Source organism: Merzomyia westermanni (assembly GCA_949987695.1). NCBI lineage: Eukaryota > Metazoa > Arthropoda > Insecta > Diptera > Tephritidae > Merzomyia > Merzomyia westermanni. The sequence continues at coordinate 1,833,027 of OX465292.1, read as the reverse complement.
ATGCTCTATTTCTTGGAAATCGTTTTCTTTTTGTTCTTCTTCAGACTTTTGTGTATTTTCCATTTGGGGTGTTGTTTTTGCTGTTATACTAATCTCCTTCATAGAAAATGTTGAGTCTACGTCCATTGGTATATTCACTGTGATCTGCTGGATCTCGTTCTCATGTTTGGCTTTTATGACATTTAGTTCAACTAGTTCTTCCTTCGCTTTTGTTTTGTGTATCGTGCAGAAATGTATCATCTGTTTCATTTCATTTACCGCTGTTGTTAGGGCAGCGAGTGGTGCCTTCAGGCTAGCGAGTTCCTCTGCGCTCATTTTGGAGTTTATATCCAACGATTCCAGTGGGATATCCGTTGATTTCTGTTTATATTTTTGGCGATTTTTGTTAAGCACTTTTTCAGGCATTACTGCTGGAAGTCCTACTTCCCGTGGAAGTTTTTTTATATATTTCTCTTTACATTGAAAAAATAAATAATTGCGGTTGAGCCCCCAGTTAATAACTTGAGACGAAGAATATAATTTTTGCTACGCTGAAATGCGTGCACTTTATTGATTTTCTAAAAACTGTTTGATTTACAAAAATCTTAGTGCTGCTTGTACTATTGAGATGCGACGGTTCTTATCTTGTTTACTGAAAGGTGCGTCGCTTTTTATCTTGTTTGCTTATGAATGCGTCGGTTGCTATCGTAGCTATTTGGGGTTTTATTGTATGTTGCAGCGATAGTGCGGTTCTATTCTTATAATTTTTGTTCGGTACAGTTCAAGGCGAATATCTAGATGGTGATGGCAAAGCGAATTCAAGCATATTCGCCTCAGATTTTTGTACCCGAGAATGTCAAAGTGAAGAAGAATAATAAATGACAATCAAACGGACGAGCAATGTCTGTTTACGTTGCAGAAAACCGAAAATGCATATAGTTGTGTTTTAAAAGTGTTAAATAAGTTTTATTTTAATAGTGATAATGTGAAGTGCTTTCATATTGAAGAAAATGTAGGGCAATATTGTACATCCAACGTCAACTGTAAAAACTGCACTAGAAATGTCGATATTGGTACCCAGAGACGCGTTTCGGTCCCAGGAACCTTAATCCACGTCAACTGTAAAAACTGCACTAGAAATGTCGATATTGGTACCCAGAGACGCGTTTCGGTCCCAGGAACCTTAATTGGTAATTGTTTTCTTTAGGAGACAACTGCTAAAAAACGTCCGAAACTATCGGGACCTCGGTAACAATAATCAGGAAGCGGATTTTCGAGTTTTTGTTTCAGTGAAGAGATATTTGCAATTAAAGTGGAAAATTTTCTGTAATTTTTATGTCGTTGTTGTAATCACAGATTAAGGTGTACCGAAAAGTGCAAAAAGTGTGTTCTGCGCAGAACTACTGTGGACTGCGCAGCCGGTGTTGGACCGGCTAAGGGTTATTTTTTTGAAGCGCGGCAGAAGGCCGCCTACGCAGAAAGCTGTTCTGCACATAAATACCTTGGATCAAGCCCCCTATTTGGAATCGGACATGGGTAATTTTTGGGGTTTTTGCTAATAACTTTTCACTGAAACAAAAAATTTAAAAGCCGCTTTCGGATTATTGTTACCGAGGTCAAAATGCGTTGTTTGATACCTCTCCCGATATTTTCGGACGTGTTTTAGCAGGTGTCTCCTAAAGGAAACAATTACCAATATTTTTAGTATTTTGCTATTAAAATATAAAATTGGATACACATCACATTTGTACTAGTAGCCGTTTCATCATCATGGATAATGGTAATACTCGTATGTACATGCACATATTTGTCATTAGTAACATTTTACAAGTTGGTTCAATGCCTACTTTTACTCAAAAATTGTCGATAAGGATATCAGAAGACGTGTCTTGACGCCGCTGTCAATAATCTGAAAGCGGAAAATAAAAATAGTTATCGGCAAAAAACTCTCCTAAATTTTTGATGAAAACTAGGCATTGTAAAATGGTAACTTGACAATTGACACACATATATATTCGTTCTTATATATATTTTTTATGCAGGTGGGCAGTCTTGAATCTCCTGTAGTTGTTGTTGTAGCAATGCTTCACTCTATCTAGTCCTCATTTTCTGTTGAGCAGATGAATAGATGGTTGGATTCATTTGGACACACACCACCGGCTGGGCAAACATTTGGCATACCAAGGTTCAGTCTGGAAAGGTAAGACTTTAATATCTTACAGTATCCAGAACAAAGATGAGAACTCTTGTCCCTCTAGGCAGATCACGTTCTTCTTCAGCAACAGGTGGAGTTTGTGTCTGAATGAGGGCCTTCACTGGGCGACAGTTGACAAAGGAGTTTACCGACGGATGTTGTTGAGCGCTTGTCGATGTACGGAGATGTTTCCTTTTTTCCTTGGAGGCGGATTATCTTGTAACCCTGTCTAACTCTATATGTTACATCTAGCATTACTTTCTATGGTCGTATAGCAAGATGAGTACCCCAAATAAATGTAAAGCAACGGGATCAGACGGTTTCTGTGTGTATTTAAATTTTATTTGAATTTTATTTCTTTACAACGAAATTTAAAATTTTTCTCAAAGGTTTCTTCTGTTAATAAAACACAAAACACAGTGAAAAAAATTTAAAATGTAGTACTACAAAAATATAGCCACACAATACTCCTTCAATAACTTTTGCTTGCATCTTACAATGACTTTCGGTAATTGTTTCCTTTAGGAGACAACTGCTAAAACACGTCCGAAGTTATGGAGAAAGGTATCAAAAGACGAGTTTTGATCTCTGTATCAATAATCCGAAAGCGGAAATTAAATAATTTGTTTCGGTGAAAAGTTTTTACCAAAAAACCCAAAAATGGCCCAGGTCCGATCACAAATAGGAGGCTTGATCCAAGGTATTTATGTGCAAAACACTTTACTGCGTATGCGGCCTTGGGTCGCGCTTCAAAAAAAAATTACCCTTAGCCGGTCCAACACCGGCTACGCGGTCCACAATATTTCTGCGCAGAACACATTTCTGCACTTTTCGGTACACCCTAATCTGTGATTACAACAACCACATGAAAATTTTCAACTTTAATTGCAAATATCTCTGAACAGACATAAAATATCGAATTTCCGCTTTCGGATTGTTGATACCGAAGTCAAAACGCGTTGTTTGATACCTCTCCCGATATTTTTGGACGTGTTTTAGCAGTTGTCTCCTAAAGGAAACAATTACCCGATTTTCGTATGTCTTGCATGAAATTTAAGTCACAAACACACAATTTATTCATTTCTTTTATAAATTTATTAGATTTTTATGTGTATAATATGAGAAACTCCTAGCATTTTCAATGTAAACAAATTGTTTCAGATTTACCTTACTGACATTCGCAAGTACCACTGCACGGGAAGAACAAGCAATCAGCTGTTGCTATGCCATCACCAGGTATATGAATTCGCCTTGGTACAGTTCCTTACAAATCATGTTGAGATAAATTCTGTTGTTTAGATGTTGTGTGTATTCTTATCATATAAGGCTATAGGTCTATCGGAATAATCGTTCGTCAACAACAATTATGTATGTATGTATGGGTGCAGTGTATATATGTATGTAGGAGAGTAGGCAGTGTTTAGTTCGCCTAAGTTGTCGGTGAGGTAAGTCGTTAATTTCGTGTGCGCGCATTTGCTAAACTAAAGTCGTTCTTTTTCAGTTGTTTAACAAACGTGCCGTACCAAACCGTGGTTTACTCGACCTTTTAATTACCTATATATTTCACTTACATATTTCAATTATAACACTGAATTCCGGAAATAAAGAACTAAATATATTATCTTACATTTGGGGGCTCAACCGTCGCGAAAAAAAAAATAATAAATTAAGTTGACAAAGATTTGGTTAATAAGTTGAAAAAACCGTGCAGTTTTCATCTTTAATAAAGACGACCTAATTGTGTTTTGAACTTGAACAAACACTTTCCGGGAAAGTTAATTTGAAGTTGCTTAATAATCATAAAAGTTCTTAAAAGTATTAAATGATATAAAATATAAACGGTAAAAGTTATGTCTATGCAAAAAGGCGAATCCAATTTGCAAGTGACAAAACCAACTAGCCGAGAGCAGCGCGCAAAAGCAAGGGCAAAAAGGTCAGTGACAGGAGAGATCGATTTACTGGAAGAAAATATAAAAGAGAAGTTTGAAGTCGACGACGAAGTTTTTCTCGACGCAACCAACGTCGAAACATCAGAAAATAAAATAAAAGCAGAAATGGCTGAAATTGGCGACCTAATAAAACTCCTAACGTTGAAGTTTCAGAAGGAAGAAGAGCAGCAAAAAGCAAAGCAAGCAGCAATTTCAACAGAAAACGTTGATAGTGTAATCGGAGATTTCGATGGTCAGTCACCGGTTCGGGTGGAGCGCTGGTTTGAGAATTTTGAGAAATGTGCAGCAGCTCTGAAATGGAGCGATAATCAAAAATATGTTTTCGCTCGCAAAAAAATGACAAAGACGGCTAAACTGCTCGTGGATTCAATCTGTGTTTTTGATTATGATACTCTTAGAAAAGAGGTTGAACGAGAATTTCGCCATGACTTTGTAAGTGCCGACATACACAAACAATTGCAGGAGAGACGCAAAAAGAGTACAGAAAGTATGCATGAGTATATGTTACACATGCGACGGTTAGGAACGTTTGGCACAGTAGATGCCCCTTCGATCATTAGGTACATTATTGATGGAATAAATGAAAAAGCAGAGAACAAAACTTTTGTACATGATGCCAAGAGCTTTGACGACTTGAAAGAAATGCTGGAAGCTTATAAAAACAAATAGAAACGAAAAGAGAACAAAAAGCAAATAATGGTAGAAATTTTAGTGCAACGGAAAGTAATAAAAACAAAAAGAGCAAACGTGAACATTGCTATAATTGCGGGTCTACTGACCATAAAAGAAGCGAATGCAAAGAACAAACCAAATGTTTTGGGTGCAATAAAACGGGGCACATATCCAAAAATTTCCCATCAAGCACGCAAAAAAATAATGACGTAAACTTGGTCCATACAGTTGAGCAGCACCAAAACATGCAAAAGACAATACAGATTAGCAACATAAAAGTTCGTTGCCTAATCGACAGCGGTGCAGAAATTTCTATAATTGAACAAACGGTTGCAAAAAAATTAAATTGTTCTCTAAGGAAATTTAATGACAGTCTTTCGGGTTATGGCAATAAAAAGGTGATCGCTATCGGCAGGTGTGAAGCGAATATTACAGTCGATAACCTTGTTTGTGCGCATAGCTTCTTGGTTGTACCAGACAATTTGTCTAAGTATGAAGTAATCTTAGGTTTTGATTTTATCGGGAAATGCGAATACATTTATGATAGAAGTGGTTATAGATTTACAAAATTTCTTTTGGAAAGTGAAAATTGGATTCACAATATTTCGATTGAAAATAAAGAGTTAGAAGTGCCAAAAAAATAAATGAATCAAATTGAAAATATTGTCTTTTACCTAAAACTGAAGTGACAAGCCCAATGAGTATGAAAATTGTGTTGTCAGAAGATAAAGTTATTCGACATTTACCAAAGAGACTACCATTGCCAGAACAAAAAGTAGTAAGCGAGCAAGTTGAAGACTGGCTACAAAAGAAAATAATACGTCCGTCGAGTTCCGAATATTGTAGTCGAGTTGTCATAGTCGTTAAAAAAGATGGTAAAAAACGTTTGTGTGTAGACTTCCGAGATTTTAATAAAATAGTGCAAAAAGATCGTTTCCCAGTTCCACTCATGGAAGAGGTAATTGAAGCGTTAGAAGGCGCAAGCACATTTACAACTTTGGACCTTGAAAATGCATTTTTTCATGTACCAATAGAGGAGAGTTCGAAGAAGTACACCGCTTTTGTGACCCGAGATGGTATTTATGAATTCAACAGAGCACCGTTTGGGTTCTGTAATTCACCGGCTATGTTTTTACGTTTCGTCAACCACATCTTTCGTAATCTGATTAGAGAAAATGTTATGCAAATGTACATGGATGACGTTATAGTGCTTCGAAGAATGAAGAAGAAGGTATAGAGAAGTTGAAGAAAGTATTAAGTTTGGCGGAACAATACGGTCTCCATATTAAATGGCAAAAATGCAAGTTTTTAAAGCACGATGTAGTTTATTTGGGCTTATTAATAAAAAAGGATGTGTTTCACCTGATGCAGAGAAATGTCTTGCCATACGAAAGTTCGCAGTGCCTAAAAACGTGAAACAGCTGCAACAAAAGTTAGGACTGTTTGGATACTTTAGGAAATTCGTTGAAAACGTGCTGTTATCACCAAACCACTCACAGACCTGTTGAAAAAGGATGCCAAATTCGTAGTGGGCACCGCAGAAATGACAGCCATTGAAAAAGTAAAAGACATACTAACTAGTCAACCAGTTTTGCGTATCTTTTGCCCGTCAGCACCAACGGAACTTCATACCGATGCGTCGAAGGATGGTCTTGGAGCAATTCTTTTGCAATTATTCGATGGAAAACTGTATCCTATATACTATTGGAGTAGGAAAAATACTGCTGAAGAAAGTAAGTTACATAGCTTTTACCTTGAAATAAAAGCTGCATATTATGCTCTCCAGAAATTCCGTCACTATCTTCTGGGACGAGAGTTTAAATTAGTTTCAGATTGCCAAGCATTTAAGATACTACTGTATCTTGAAGATTATAAATATATTATAGAGCACCGTAAAGGAACTTTGATGAAGCACGTGGATGCGTTGAGTAGAGCACCAGCGAGTGTTTTAATCATTGACGAAATAAGTGCTGGACTTCGCATAGCCCAAACGGCGGATGAACATTTTAAAGCCGTGAAGAAAATCTTACAAACGCAAGAGTATGAGGATTACGTTGTTAAAAATGATATTTTGTTCAAAAGTCAAAATGGTTTACTACTACTTGCTGTACCACGTTCAATGGAGCAACAAATTATTAGAGAAGAACACGAAAAAGGGCACTTTGCGGTGGATAAAACAGTTAATGCGGTTCAACAAAGGTATTTTGTTCAACAAGAAGCTTGGGAAACAAGAAGGAGAAATGCATATCATTGATAAGGGAGATGCACTACTGCTGACATCGGTCATCTTGGACCTTTAGATTGTTATGGTTTACCTGCGACTGAAAGTCATTTTAGCTGATTTAATTGCTGGACTTGTGCGGTTGGATAGGTAGTTGACAGGTTAGATTCACCCTCCGGTTCGACACTTTATCGATAGTTACGGGAAAGTGCGTGATTTTTGCTGAAGTGGCAGCACCAAATGGTTCAATCCGTTCATAGCAATCATCCGAGAGTAACGACCAATCAGAATGTTCCACCTGGCAATAATCTCGCCACGTCAACGGGCCAACGGAACTTTTCCATTGCGCAGTCGCGTTAAGTGAATAAAATTTTGGTACTCTGAGAAAAATTCATTAAAGCTGAGTCAAAATTGTTTGCAACGCGGTTAACGCTGATCTTCAGCGTTAAACAAAAAATTTGCTTAAAGTGTACCAAATATCATTTGGTAATTATTACAGAGTAAAATCTCAAGGCAATGACGAGTCGGTGCGTTCAAATTAAATCATAAATCAGAGGATTGCGTGTATTTTACAAATTTCAAGTGCTTAAATATTCATTTATTTCACAACCTTGCCTGGTGTTGAAAATTTACGTTATACGCCCTGAACAAAGGTGGTGTATTCGTCCAGTAAAGTGATTTGTCAAATTTTCTTCGAAGCTGACTGAAACTATTTCAACAATTAAAGCAGTGTTTTGCTGAATTTGCTGTGCATCAAGGTAAAAAAAATTTGAAGGCTTTTCGTGATAATTTCCATGAATTGTTGCTAATGCATTTACATTTGACATTACATTTTCTAGGTATTGCCCAGTGTTTGTTGTAATTAAACTAATTGTGTGTGCTAGCAAAATCGTTTAATCATAAAAATAACTATATTTGGATTATTTTACGTAAGATAAGTCTTAGTTCGTGTGCTTTCAACATCAAATTTTAATAAATCGGTCGCCATTCTGGTTAGACGGACGCAAATGTGTAGGGCTATTGTGCTACACAAGCGCGAATGAACGGGCCCAATCACTTCTCCATTGCCGCACCTATCACCGCACACCCTAGAGCGCGGCACCAAGCGCCTGAGGCGCCACCCACACCGACGCTCAACAAAGCGCGCAGCAACAACAACAATACCAGTAGTGACATCAGCGAAGGCCGTTCTAATATAGGCCCACCGCACTAGCAGCAACCACAACAATACCAGCAGCAGTAATTACAGCGGGGCCGCCCTCATATAGGCCCACCGCACGACGACATCCAGCATTGACAACAGCGAGGACCGCCGTAATATAGGCCCGCCGCACTAGCAGTAGCAACAACCAAAGGTAACAACACAACCAGCAGTGAAATTAGCGGGGGCCGACGTATTATAGGCCCACCGCAGTAAACCACCGGCAACAACAACAGTAACCAGCGGTAACATCATCGAGGGCCGCCGTAATATAGGCCCGTCGCACTAGCCTCAGCAGCAGCGGCAACAACAACAGTAACCAGCAGTGACAACAGCAGGGGCCGCCGTAATGTAGGCCCGCTGCACTATTACCTACAACAACAACAGTAGCGCCCGAGCAACAGCCTACTGCAACAATGGGTGAGATCAACCTGATGTAGTTAGTTTTGTTTTTTTTTGCAAATAATATAGAATTAAATTAAACAAACTAAATTTAGCTTAAGCTAACTTAGTTTAAACTGAGCTTGAAGAACGCATAAAACCCCAGGCCGTAGTATTCAAAAACAAAAAAAATGTTTATGTGAAATCAAAATTGATTTACTTTGACGCATTCCTCAAAAAAAAAAAAATTTGACTTCATATTAGAGCAATGCGTTTAAGTGTTTGTTTTCTTTATTATAAAATCTAGTATTCAAATGGCCAAATTATCAAGTACTTCAATTCTTTAAAATTACAAGAATGTGAGTTACTTAATACTTTTGCTGCAATTTTACGAAAACAAAAATGTTTGCTTATAATGCAAAATTCTTTATTGCTATTTGAGCGTTTATTAATAAGTGTTTAATGTACAACTTTTTTTTTGATTAGCATACGTATACATGAAAAACAATACAAAAAGGTTTAAACAAGTAAATTAAATTTCAACTGCTTTACTGCTTTTTTTTTATTTAGAAATATAATTAAATTTATAGCTATGGGTTTTTTTTAAACCATCAGTTTTCCATTTACATTGAAAATTAGCAAAAGAATTAAAAACTATATGATATAAAATAATTTTAATATCGATTTCCATTTAAATGATAGTCCGTGGACCGTTAGGGTCATTTATTAAATTTAGTTACACTTTTGGAAAGTTAAGACAAAGTATGGGCGAAAAAAAAAATTAATTAAGAGTTTTAAGATATAATGTCCCTTCGATTCCAATTAAACTTCTAAATACATCAATATTGATACCAAAATTTGTAGCCTAGCAGTAATTTTCAATAATATAATATTGCGAAATAGGTATAAGCGTAGATCTATTATTTCATAAAGCGGTTATAAATAAAACTTAAACAAAAATTTATTTATTAAAATAAATGAACATAACAATAATAATATGTGACTTAAAAATAAAATAAAATTCGAAAACCCTAACTTAATATATCTAATCAAAAAAAAAAAAGTAAAACGGGCAAACCCAGACAAAATAAAATAAAATAAAATGAATAACATATCTATCTAATAAGACCAAAAACCAAAATTTTTTTTTTTTTTGAGAAAACTCGGTACAACCAAATAATTTTTTTTTTCTTTTTGGCGTTTGCTATAAAATAGTTATGCTAGCGTAAGTCGATTTAATTAGTTGTAAATGAATTTTGAATAAATTTGTTAAGAATGGGAATGCTGACGTTCGTCGTTATTTAGAAGGCAAATAGGAGGTTAGGTAAGGGGCCATCGGGATTAGTTTGGTGCACCGATGGCCATGGATGAGGGTGGGCCAAGCACCGGGCGTCGCAACAACACCCGCGGCGCCCCCTTATAATGTTCGGCCTCTTTTTTTAGTTTTTTTTCAGCATGGTAACCGGCCATTTCCGGTTCGTTTTTTTTTATTTTTTTTTCAGGGTTTCTTTTCCGGTTAATTTAAATTTGTCTTTGTTTCCTTTTTCCGTTCGTTATTTCAGTTTTAATTTCGTTTTCATTTTCGGTTATTTTTGAATTTATATTTGAGTTAGTTTCGCTTTTGGTTATTTTTGAATTTTGATTTTCATTTTAAATATTTTGGTTGCCCGTTTCTTTTGAATTTATTTGATTCTTCGGTTTCTTTTTTTATTTGAGTTTGAAATTTGAATGTCAACGGTCTGTCCGTGGCATCCGGTGTTTTAACCGGATGTTGTTTTAAAAGTTGTTTTGCGCGGTTTTGCATTTCCCCGCGTATTTAAAGGCACGATCTGACCTTTTCTCTGATTATGGCGCAGGACGGTAAGGTTGGCAAGAACCCACCCCAGCCGACAATGACTAGCCACAGTGCGACCTCATATCGTGCCGACCGCCTTCCTTACTGCTCCATTTAGTTGCGATACCATAACAGATGGCGCCCAACGTGGGGCCCTGAAGCACTGACCTCGGTGACTTTTTGGGTCAGCTTGTGAGGTTTCACCATTCCGTAAGTCCCAGGTAGGCAGGCCCAGGAGCCGCCACCTGCGTTGCGACGGGATGGTGCGACTGATCAAGTTGTCCGGATTGGTCATCGTGTTCACTAGCTATGGGCGCCCGCGAAACCATAACAGATGGCGCCCAACGTGGGCCCCGAGGCGCTGACCGCGATGACTTTCTGGTCAGCTTGTGAGGTTTCACTATGCCGTAAGTCCCAGGTAGGCAGGCCCAGGAGCCGCCACCTGCGTTGCGACGGGATGGTGGGACTGATCAAGTTGTCCGGATGGGTCTTCGTGTTCAGTAGCTAAGGGCTCCACGAGACTGAACGTCATGTCCACCGGAAGTTTTCATTTCACCCGGTGAGGTAGTGCTAAACGCACTTAGTTTTTTTTGAAGTTTCAATTTATTTTTTTTTGTCCCGGGTCTGTTGTCCGATGTCGGCTTCGGGAAAAATATATATGTCCGCTAAGTGGGGTTTAGTTTTCTTTTGGGATTATTAATATTTATTTTTTTGCCGAACGTGATGTTTTGTCTTGTCTTCGTTTTTTTGTATGCATTTTTTTTGTAGGATCCTTACTTCTCCAACCAGTCTCAGGGAGGCAGCCCTTAGCAGCCCTGCATTGCGGGAGCAGGAGTAGGGACCCCATATCCACCCCTTTCTTACTGCGGAAGTCTGGGGAAAAGCGGTACCCAACCGCATCCTTTCATTGCGGCGTGGTTGAGGAGGGGTGTTTCAAAAAAAAATATAAATAAAGTTTTGACGTTTTCATCGCTGGTGTCCAGTGCTCCGACCAGTCTCAGGGAGGCAGCCATTAGCAGCCCCTGCATTGCGGTCCGGAGTACTGGAGTCCAAATAAGTTTAAAAATTTTCGCCAGCGTACACCAACATGTCTCAGGGCGAGGTGTCTTATAACCACCCCTGCATTGCGGTAGGTGTACCTGGAAGAATGTCCTTGTCTAGTGTTATTTCGTTTTTTTGTTATACCTATGCCTTCTGGTGATGGGATGTCAGCATTCCCATTAAATATATAAATACACAACTAGCTTTTGCCAAACTTTATACCGTCTTTGTTTTTATATATTTACATTTCAACACGTATATTTACTAATAATCAATTTCTTTCAGCATATGTATATTTATATGTATATATTTATTTTTTTTTTGACATATTCGCGGTAATCAGTTGATGCAAATATCGGTTAGGAAAATTTGCATTAATTAAATTTTTATTTTTCAAAACCTTGCAATCGTCGGCATTATAGGGTGGGAGAGTTAATCTTGAGTTTTTATACCCTCCAACCGCCCCTTGTAACCGAACACCTTTTTTTTACGTTGGTTATCTAACATGGTCATAGGCCGTTTCCATGCTTCGGATATTCGTCCACAATAACCAGACTTTTGTAATTTTTTTTTTTTTTACCCGAACTTACAATTTCATTTGGGCGTTTTGGCGGGCGGGGACAACTCGCCCAGTATCCTCCCCGAGCATTGACTTAATAGGGTATTTACATACGCTTCCATCGGAAGTAGTGGATAACCTGGCAATCCTCGGTTATGCGGATTGTCTTTCGGAGTTTTGACGAGTTCTCCTTATTTAAAATGTCTACCGGGTGAAAAGCTTTTTACCATGGAACAAGCTTCTCCGGTTATATTTTTTGCTAAACCTTTTTGTGGGGGTGAAACCACTAGTACCAAAAAATTTTCGGAGTTTTGACGAGTTCTCCTCTATTAAAATGTCTACAGCCGCGAAGCATTGTAACTAGGAACCCAAAATAAATTCTCCGTTTGCCTCGGAGTTTTGACGCGTTCTCCGATATCAAAATGTCTAACTAAATTACACGTTTTTCTTATAAGCCTATTTCGGTGGGGGTAAAGCCACTTAAGAAATTTCCATTTGCCGCAAAGCCTACTAAACTATGAAACAAAATACTTCAAAAATTTTCCTCTACTGGCGGATCTTCTTGCCCGGCTAGCTCGTGGTAGAACTAGAGACTCTTATCTAGGGGTGAGTCGTGCCCCACGTTTGCATCTCGAAATGGCTCCCTCGCATGTAAACCTTTTTCCTGTTCGCTTCATCGAGCAGTCTTCGAAGCGAAGCAGGTTTGTTATGGTTTACCTGCGACTGAAAGACATTTTAGCTGATTTAATTGCTGGACTTGTGCGGTTGGATAGGTAGTTGACAGGTTAGATTCACCCTCCGGTTCGACACTTTATCGATAGTTACGGGAAAGTGCGTGATTTTTGCTGAAGTGGCAGCACCAAATGGTTCAATCCGTTCATAGCAATCATCCGAGAGTAACGACCAATCAGAATGTTCCACCTGGCAATAATCACGCCACGTCAACGGGCCAACGGAACTTTTCCATTGCGCAGTCGCGTTAAGTGAATAAAATTTTGGTACTCTGAGAAAAATTCATTAAAGCTGAGTCAAAATTGTTTGCAACGCGGTTAACGCTGATCTTCAGCGTTAAACAAAAAATCTGCTTAAAGTGTACCAAATATCATTTGGTAATTATTACAGAGTAAAATGTCAAGGCAATGACGAGTCGGTGCGTTCAAATTAAATCATAAATCAGAGGATTGAGTGTATTTTACAAATTTCAAGTGCTTAAATATTCATTTATTTCACAACCTTGCCTGGTGTTGAAAATTTACGTTATACGCCCTGAACAAAGATGGTGTATTCGTACAGTAAAGTGATTTGTCAAATTTTCTTCGAAGCTGACTGAAACTATTTCAACAATTAAAGCAGTGTTTTGCTGAATTTGCTGTGCATCAAGGTAAAAAAAATTTGAAGGCTTTTCGTGATAATTTCCATGAATTGTTGCTAATGCATTTACATTTGACATTACATTTTCTAGGTATTGCCCAGTGTTTGTTGTAATTAAACTAATTGTGTGTGCTAGCAAAATCGTTTAATCATAAAAATAACTATATTTGGATTATTTTACGTAAGATAAGTCTTAGTTCGTGTGCTTTCAACATCAAATTTTAATAAATCGGTCGCCATTCTGGTTAGACGGACGCAAATGTGTAGGGCTATTGTGCTACACAAGCGCGAATGAACGGGCCCAATCACTTCTCCATTGCCGCACCTATCACCGCACACCCCAGAGCGCGGCACCAAGCGCCTGAGGCGCCACCCACACCGACGCTCAACAAAGCGCGCAGCAACAACAACAATACCAGTAGTGACATCAGCGAAGGCCGTTCTAATATAGGCCCACCGCACTAGCAGCAACCACAACAATACCAGCAGTAGTAATTACAGCGGGGCCGCCCTCATATAGGCCCACCGCACGACGACATCCAGCATTGACAACAGCGAGGACCGCCGTAATATAGGCCCGCCGCACTAGCAGTAGCAACAACCAAAGGTAACAACACAACCAGCAGTAAAATTAGCGGGGGCCGACGTATTATAGGCCCACCGCAGTAAACCACCGGCAACAACAACAGTAACCAGCAGTGACAACAGCAGGGGCCGCCGTAATGTAGGCCCGCTGCACTATTACCTACAACAACAACAGTAGCGCCCGAGCAACAGCCTACTGCAACAATGGGTGAGATCAACCTGATGTAGTTAGTTTTGTTTTTTTTTGCAAATAATATAGAATTAAATTAAACAAACTAAATTTAGCTTAAGCTAACTTAGTTTAAACTGAGCTTGAAGAACGCATAAAACCCCAGGCCGTAGTATTCAAAAACAAAAAAAATGTTTATGTGAAATCAAAATTGATTTACTTTGACGCATTCCTCAAAAAAAAAAAAATTTGACTTCATATTAGAGCAATGCGTTTAAGTGTTTGTTTTCTTTATTATAAAATCTAGTATTCAAATGGCCAAATTATCAAGTACTTCAATTCTTTAAAATTACAAGAATGTGAGTTACTTAATACTTTTGCTGCGATTTTACGAAAACAAAAATGTTTGCTTATAATGCAAAATTCTTTATTGCTATTTGAGCGTTTATTAATAAGTGTTTAATGTACAACTTTTTTTTTGATTAGCATACGTATACATGAAAAACAATACAAAAAGGTTTAAACAAGTAAATTAAATTGCAACTGCTTTACTGCTTTTTTTTTTATTTAGAAATATAATTAAATTTATAGCTATGGGTTTTTTTTTAAACCATCAGTTTTCCATTTACATTGAAAATTAGCAAAAGAATTAAAAACTATATGATATAAAATAATTTTAATATCGATTTCCATTTAAATGGTAGTCCGTGGACCGTTAGGGTCATTTATTAAATTTAGTTACACTTTTGGAAAGTTAAGACAAAGTATGGGCGAAAAAAAAAATTAATTAAGAGTTTTAAGATATAATGCCCCTTCGATTCCAATTAAACTTCTAAATACATCAATATTGATACCAGTATTTGTAGCCTAGCAGTAATTTTCAATAATATAATATTGCGAAATAGGTATAAGCGTAGATCTATTATTTCATAAAGCGGTTATAAATAAAACTTAAACAAAAATTTATTTATTAAAATAAATGAACATAACAATAATAATATGTGACTTAAAAATAAAATAAAATTCGAAAACCCTAACTTAATATATCTAATCAAAAAAAAAAAAAGTAAAACGGGCAAACCCAGACAAAATAAAATAAAATAAAATGAATAACATAACTATCTAATAAGACCAAAAACCAAAAATTTTTTTTTTGAGAAAACTCGGTACAAACAAATAATTTTTTTTTTCTTTTTGGCGTTTGCTATAAAATAGTTATGCTAGCGTAAGTCGATTTAATTAGTTGTAAATGAATTTTGAATAAATTTGTTAAGAATGGGAATGCTGACGTTCGTCGTTATTTAGAAGGCAAATAGGAGGTTAGGTAAGGGGCCATCGGGATTAGTTTGGTGCACCGATGGCCATGGATGAGGGTGGGCCAAGCACCCGGCGTCGCAACAACACCCACGGCGCCTCCTTATAATGTTCGGCCTCTTTTTTTAGTTTTTTTTCAGCATGGTAACCGGCCATTTCCGGTTCGTTTTTTTTTATTTTTTTTTCAGGGTTTCTTTTCCGGTTAATTTAAATTTATCTTTGTTTCCTTTTTCCGTTCGTTATTTCAGTTTTAATTTCGTTTTCATTTTCGGTTATTTTTGAATTTATATTTGAGTTAGTTTCGCTTTTGGTTATTTTTGAATTTTGATTTTCATTTTAAATATTTTGGTTGCCCGTTTCTTTTGAATTTATTTGATTTTTCGGTTTCTTTTTTTATTTGAGTTTGAAATTTGAATGTCAACGGTCTGTCCGTGGCATCCGGTGTTTTAACCGGATGTTGTTTTAAAAGTTGTTTTGCGCGGTTTTGCATTTCCCCGCGTATTTAAAGGCACGATCTGACCTTTTCTCTGATTATGGCGCAGGACGGTAAGGTTGGCAAGAACCCACCCCAGCCGACAATGACTAGCCACAGTGCGACCTCATATCGTGCCGACCGCCTTCCTTACTGCTCCATTTAGTTGCGATACCATAACAAGATGCAACAGCAAAATTGTACAAGCACATTTTAATCGTTGTTGATGGATTTAGCAAATTTACTTGGTTGTACCCTACAAAAACAACATCTGCAGAGGAGGTAATCAGAAAAATGTCTGAATGGGCTAACATATTTGGCGCACCGCATCGCATTATCAGTGATAAGGGGCCAGCATTTACATCGACGGCGTTTAAGGTCTGGTGTCAGACAGAAAAAGTAGAACACGTTCTGACAACAACGGGTGTGCCCAGAGGCAATGGCCAAGTAGAACGATTGAACCGAGTTGATATAAACGTTATTTCGAAGGCGCCCAACGTGGGGCCCTGAAGCGCTGACCGCGGTGACTTTTTGGGTCAGCTTGTGAGGTTTCACCATTCCGTAAGTCCCAGGTAGGCAGGCCCAGGAGCCGCCACCTGCGTTGCGACGGGATGGTGCGACTGATCAAGTTGTCCGGATTGGTCATCGTGTTCAGTAGCTAAGGGCTCCACGAGACTGAACGTCATGTCCACCGGAAGTTTTCATTTCACCCGGTGAGGTAGTGCTAAACGCACTTAGTTTTTTTTGTAGTTTCAATTTATTTTTTTTTGTCCCGGGTCTGTTGTCCGATGTCGGCTTCGGGAAAAATATATATGTCCGCTAAGTGGGGTTTAGTTTTCTTTTGGGATTATTAATATTTATTTTTTTGCCGAACGTGATGTTTTGTTTTGTCTTCGTTTTTTTTGTATGCATTTTTTTTTGTAGGATCCTTACTTCTCCAACCAGTCTCAGGGAGGCAGCCCTTAGCAGCCCTGCATTGCGGGAGCAGGAGTAGGGACCCCATATCCACCCCTTTCATACTGCGGAAGTCTGGGGAAAAGCGTTACCCAACCGCATCCTTTCATTGCGGCGTGGTTGAGGAGGGGTGTTTCAAAAAAAAATATAAATAAAGTTTTGACGTGTTGATCGCTGGTGTCCAGTGCTCCGACCAGTCTCAGGGAGGCAGCCATTAGCAGCCCCTGCATTGCGGTCCGGAGTACTGGAGTCCAAATAAGTTTAAAAATTTTCGCCAGCGTACACCAACATGTCTCAGGGCGAGGTGTCTTATAACCACCCCTGCATTGCGGTAGGTGTACCTGGAAGAATGTCCTTGTCTAGTGTTATTTCGTTTTTTTGTTATACCTATGCCTTCTGGTGATGGGATGTCAGCATTCCCATTAAATATATAAATACACAACTAGCTTTTGCCAAACTTTATACCGTCTTTGATTTTATATATTTACATTTCAACACGTATATTTACTAATAATCAATTTCTTTCAGCATATGTATATTTATATGTATATATTTATTTTTTTTTTGACATATTCGCGGTAATCAGTTGATGCAAATATCGGTTAGGAAAATTTGCATTAATTAAATTTTTATTTTTCAAAACCTTGCAATCGTCGGCATTATAGGGTGGGGGAGTTAATCTTGAGTTTTTATACCCTCCAACCGCCCCTTGTAACCGAACACCTTTTTTTTACCTTGGTTATCTAACGCGGTCATAGGTTCATAGGCCGTTTCCATGCTTCGGATATTCGTCCACAATAACCAGACTTTTGTAATTTTTTTTTTTTTTACCCGAACTTACAATTTTATTTGGGCGTTTTGGCGGGCGGGGACAACTCGCCCAGTATCCTCCCCGAGCATTGACTTAATAGGGTATTTACATACGCTTCCATCGGAAGTAGTGGATAACCTGGCAATCCTCGGTTATGCGGATTGTCTTTCGGAGTTTTGACGAGTTCTCCGGTTATATTTTTTGCTAAACCTTTTTGTGGGGGTGAAACCACTAGTACCAAAAAATTTTCGGAGTTTTGACGAGTTCTCCTCTATTAAAATGTCTACAGCCGCGAAGCATTGTAACTAGGAACCCAAAATAAATTCTCCGTTTGCCTCGGAGTTTTGACGCGTTCTCCGATATCAAAATGTCTAACTAAATTACACGTTTTTCTTATAAGCCTATTTCGGTGGGGGTAAAGCCACTTAAGAAATTTCCATTTGCCGCAAAGCCTACTAAACTATGAAACAAAATACTTCAAAAATTTTCCTCTACTGGCGGATCTTCTTGCCCGGCTAGCTCGTGGTAGAACTAGAGACTCTTATCTAGGGGTGAGTCGTGCCCCACGCTTGCATCTCGAAATGGCTCCCTCGCATGTAAACCTTTTTCCTGTTCGCTTCATCGAGCAGTCTTCGAAGCGAAGCAGGTTTGTTATGGTTTACCTGCGACTGAAAGTCATTTTAGCTGATTTAATTGCTGGACTTGTGCGGTTGGATAGGTAGTTGACAGGTTAGATTCACCCTCCGGTTCGACACTTTATCGATAGTTACGGGAAAGTGCGTGATTTTTGCTGAAGTGGCAGCACCAAATGGTTCAATCCGTTCATAGCAATCATCCGAGAGTACCGACCAATCAGAATGTTCCACCTGGCAATAATCACGCCACGTCAACGGGCCAACGGAACTTTTCCATTGCGCAGTCGCGTTAAGTGAATAAAATTTTGGTACTCTGAGAAAAATTCATTAAAGCTGAGTCAAAATTGTTTGCAACGCGGTTAACGCTGATCTTCAGCGTTAAACAAAAAATCTGCTTAAAGTGTACCAAATATCATTTGGTAATTATTACAGAGTAAAATGTCAAGGCAATGACGAGTCGGTGCGTTCAAATTAAATCATAAATCAGAGGATTGAGTGTATTTTACAAATTTCAAGTGCTTAAATATTCATTTATTTCACAACCTTGCCTGGTATTGAAAATTTACGTTATACGCCCTGAACAAAGGTGGTGTATTCGTACAGTAAAGTGATTTGTCAAATTTTCTTCGAAGCTGACTGAAACTATTTCAACAATTAAAGCAGTGTTTTGCTGAATTTGCTGTGCATCAAGGTAAAAAAAATTTGAAGGCTTTTCGTGATAATTTCCATGAATTGTTGCTAATGCATTTACATTTGACATTACATTTTCTAGGTATTGCCCAGTGTTTGTTGTAATTAAACTAATTGTGTGTGCTAGCAAAATCGTTTAATCATAAAAATAACTATATTTGGATTATTTTACGTAAGATAAGTCTTAGTTCGTGTGCTTTCAACATCAAATTTTAATAAATCGGTCGCCATTCTGGTTAGACGGACGCAAATGTGTAGGGCTATTGTGCTACACAAGCGCGAATGAACGGGCCCAATCACTTCTCCATTGCCGCACCTATCACCGCACACCCCAGAGCGCGGCACCAAGCGCCTGAGGCGCCACCCACACCGACGCTCAACAAAGCGCGCAGCAACAACAACAATACCAGTAGTGACATCAGCGAAGGCCGTTCTAATATAGGCCCACCGCACTAGCAGCAACCACAACAATACCAGCAGTAGTAATTACAGCGGGGGCCGCCCTCATATAGGCCCACCGCACGACGACATCCAGCATTGACAACAGCGAGGGCCGCCGTAATATAGGCCCGCCGCACTAGCAGTAGCAACAACCAAAGGTAACAACACAACCAGCAGTGAAATTAGCGGGGGCCGACGTATTATAGGCCCACCGCAGTAAACCACCGGCAACAACAACAGTAACCAGCGGTAACATCAGCGAGGGCCGCCGTAATATAGGCCCGCTGCACTATTACCTACAACAACAACAGTAGCGCCCGAGCAACAGCCTACTGCAACAATGGGTGAGATCAACCTGATGTAGTTAGTTTTGTTTTTTTTTGCAAATAATATAGAATTAAATTAAACAAACTAAATTTAGCTTAAGCTAACTTAGTTTAAACTGAGCTTGAAGAACGCATAAAACCCCAGGCCGTAGTATTCAAAAACAAAAAAACTTTTATGTGAAATGAAAATTGATTTACTTTGACGCATTCCTCAAAAAAAAAAAAATTTGACTTCATATTAGAGCAATGCGTTTAAGTGTTTGTTTTCTTTATTATAAAATCTAGTATTTAAATGGCCAAATTATCAAGTACTTCAATTCTTTAAAATTACAAGAATGTGAGTTACTTAATACTTTTGCTGCGATTTTACGAAAACAAAAATGTTTGCTTATAATGCAAAATTCTTTATTGCTATTTGAGCGTTTATTAATAAGTGTTTAATGTACAACTTTTTTTTTGATTAGCATACGTATACATGAAAAACAATACAAAAAGGTTTGAACAAGTAAATTAAATTTCAACTGCTTTACTGCTTTTTTTTTTTATTTAGAAATATAATTAAATTTATAGCTATGGGTTTTTTTTTTAACCATCAGTTTTCCATTTACATTGAAAATTAGCAAAAGAATTAAAAACTATATGATATAAAATAATTTTAATATCGATTTCCATTTAAATGGTAGTCCGTGGACCGTTAGGGTCATTTATTAAATTTAGTTACACTTTTGGAAAGTTAAGACAAAGTATGGGCGAAAAAAAAAATTAATTAAGAGTTTTAAGATATAATGTCCCTTCGATTCCAATTAAACTTCTAAATACATCAATATTGATACCAAAATTTGTAGCCTAGCAGTAATTTTCAATAATATAATATTGCGAAATAGGTATAAGCGTAGATCTATTATTTCATAAAGCGGTTATAAATAAAACTTAAACAAAAATTTATTTATTAAAATAAATGAACATAACAATAATAATATGTGACTTAAAAATAAAATAAAATTCGAAAACCCTAACTTAATATATCTAATCAAAAAAAAAAAAGTAAAACGGGCAAACCCAGACAAAATAAAATAAAATAAAATGAATAACATAACTATCTAATAAGACCAAAAACCAAAATTTTTTTTTTTTTTGAGAAAACTCGGTACAACCAAATAATTTTTTTTTCTTTTTGGCGTTTGCTATAAAATAGTTATGCTAGCGTAAGTCGATTTAATTAGTTGTAAATGAATTTTGAATAAATTTGTTAAGAATGGGAATGCTGACGTTCGTCGTTATTTAGAAGGCAAATAGGAGGTTAGGTAAGGGGCCATCGGGATTAGTTTGGTGCACCGATGGCCATGGATGAGGGTGGGCCAAGCACCGGGCGTCGCAACAACACCCGCGGCGCCCCCTTATAATGTTCGGCCTCTTTTTTTAGTTTTTTTTCAGCATGGTAACCGGCCATTTCCGGTTCGTTTTTTTTTATTTTTTTTCAGGGCTTCTTTTCCGGTTAATTTAAATTTATCTTTGTTTCATGTATATTGGAACGATTTTTCGTCATCCCTTGTCAAATTTGGTTTTGAGACAAACCGGTTTCGGCGTTGTGCCATCATCAGTGTCGATTTTCGTTCTGATCCGTTGTGGTCGGTTGTCTTGTATTTATAGTAGGTAGCAGGTAACGTCAGCATGGGTGTCTGTTTGTGTACGTGTGTGCATGTGTTGTGCGTGTACATTCAGAAACGGGGGTGGTTTGCATCGATCGGTTTTTTTGTGGTTGACTGAGGCAGGTAAAAGTTGGTGATTTTTGTTGTTTGACCTTTTTTGCTTGTTTGTTGTTTTTGATCTTTTGCTGTTTTGTGCTTATTTGTCGGTGCGTGTGTGTCTGTTGTACCTGAGTGGTTGCTTTGTTTTTTGTAAACCAATTTTAAAGGTTCGAATATTGTGTCGGAAACAGTGTTTGTCTGTTCGTTTATTATTCTACCGTCGAATGTTTTTTGTTTGTAGATTTCCATGTTTTCGAGTACGTTCAGACGTCTGCCTTTTGCTTGTACATGTAGGACCTTGACTGTTTTTTTGATGTTTCCGGGGGGGCATTTATTCTCCGCCATGTGATTCGCAAAGTTGGACTCTGGTATGATGGTTGGATTCCGTATCTTTTTGTTGTAATCTCTAATGTGTTCTCTGAACCTCGTTCTTACTTGTCGTCCGGTTTGTCCTATGTAACTGTGCTGGCATTCCCAAGTGAGCTTGTATACACCATGGCTGCTAAATGGATCTTCTGAGTTAGTTTTGGTTCTTAGCTTCCGTCCTAAATTGTTCGATGTTTTGAACGCTGTGTTGATGTTGTATTTTCTAAGGATATTTGCTGATTTATATGTTGCCCTTCCAGTATATGTCATTGTCGTCCAGGTTTGTGTACTTTCTTCTCCATTGTTTCTTTTTTGTTCTCTAAGGTCTCTCCTGAGTTTATCTACTAGTGATTTTTTATATCCGTTGTTTGTAGCGATGTTATATATTATTCCAAGCTCTCTTCTATATGCTTCTTGTGTAAGAGGTGTTCTTTCCAATCTTTGTACTAAGTGCCTTAGCGCTGCATTTTTATGTTGTTGTGGGTGGTTCGAGGTATTATGTATTATTGTGTCGGTGGCCGTTGGTTTCCTATATATGTCGTAGTTGAATTTATTGCTAGCTTTATCAATACTTATTGTGAGGTCCAGATAATTGATTCCTCCGTCTTTTTCGGTTTCCATTGTGAATTTTATGTTCCCGTGCTGCTTGTTGAGGTACTCCAGTACTTGCTCTTCGTTGTTGGTAGTTAAAACGCATATGATATCATCCACGTACCTTGCGTAAAATAACACTCCTAATTTGGAACTTAATTCCTGTATATACTCTTTTTCCAGGTTTTGCATAAACGCTTCCATAAGAATAGCCGATGTTGGGTTTCCCATCGCAAGTCCGTTTGTTTGTCTGTATATTTTATTGTTGAATTGAAAATAGTTTTGACGTAGTGTGGTTCTTACCGTGTTCGTGATTTGCGTACTTTTTACTTTATCTCTTGTTTTACGTAGTATTATAGAGTTTACTATGTTCAATGTCTCTGCTAGTGGTATTGATGTGTATAGATCTTTTATGTCGAAAGATACCAATTTGCTGTCCTTTGTCACTTCAACGGTCCTAAGTTTGTTTATTAGTTCAGATGTATTAGTTATGGTGTGTTCGTTGCTAAGTTCCAGTGTGTCCTTCAATACTGTTTTTAAATATTTAGATAGCTTATAGCATGGTGCCGATTTAAAATTAATGATTGGTCTCATTGGATTGCCTGGCTTGTGGATTTTTGGTAGCGCAATCAGTGGTGGAGTTGACGGGTTCATTTGGACTAATGTATATGCCGAGTTTTTATCTATTATATTTGTTGCAGTTTTTATAGCCACTTTGATTTCTTTCTGGTATTCATCCGTGGGGTTCACTCTTATTCTACGACATTCCATATCCTCGATGAGTTTTTCGGTTTTTGTTATATACTAATCTTTTGCAATTAGCACAGTTGTGTTGCCTTTGTCCGCCTTCGTTGCGACAATGTTGTTTATCCTGAGTATATGTAGTATTATATTATTTATATTTAAAAACAGTATTGAAGGACACACTGGAACTTAGCAACGAACACACCATAACTAATACATCTGAACTAATAAACAAACTTAGGACCGTTGAAGTGACAAAGGACAGCAAATTGGTATCTTTCGACATAAAAGATCTATACACATCAATACCACTAGCAGAGACATTGAACATAGTAAACTCTATAATACTACGTAAAACAAGAGATAAAGTAAAAAGTACGCAAATCACGAACACGGTAAGAACCACACTACGTCAAAACTATTTTCAATTCAACAATAAAATATACAGACAAACAAACGGACTTGCGGTGGGAAACCCAACATCGGCTATTCTTATGGAAGCGTTTATGCAAAACCTGGAAAAAGAGTATATACAGGAATTAAGTTCCAAATTAGGAGTGTTATTTTACGCAAGGTACGTGGATGATATCATATGCGTTTTAACTACCAACAACGAAGAGCAAGTACTGGAGTACCTCAACAAGCAGCACGGGAACATAAAATTCACAATGGAAACCGAAAAAGACGGAGGAATCAATTATCTGGACCTCACAATAAGTATTGATAAAGCTAGCAATAAATTCAACTACGACATATATAGGAAACCAACGGCCACCGACACAATAATACATAATACCTCGAACCACCCACAACAACATAAAAATGCAGCGCTAAGGCACTTAGTACAAAGATTGGAAAGAACACCTCTTACACAAGAAGCATATAGAAGAGAGCTTGGAATAATATATAACATCGCTACAAACAACGGATATAAAAAATCACTAGTAGATAAACTCAGGAGAGATCTTAGAGAACAAAAAAGAAACAATGGAGAAGAAAGTACACAAACCTGGACGACAATGACATATAATGGAAGGGCAACATATAAATTAGCAAATTTCCATAGAAAATACAACATCAATACAGCGTTCAAAACATCGAACAATTTAGGACGGAAGCTAAGAACCAAAACTAACTCAGAAGATCCATTTAGCAGCCATGGTGTATACAAGCTCACTTGTGAATGCCAGCACAGTTACATAGGACAAACCGGACGACAAGTAAGAACGAGGTTCAGAGAACACATTAGAGATTACAACAAAAAGATACGGAATCCAACCATCATACCAGAGTCCAACTTTGCGAATCACATGGCGGAGAATAAATGCCCCCCCGGAAACATCAAAAAAACAGTCAAGGTCCTACATGTACAAGCAAAAGGCAGACGTCTGAACGTACTCGAAAACATGGAAATCTACAAACAAAAAACATTCGACGGTAGAATAATAAACGAACAGACAAACACTGTTTCCGACACAATATTCGAACCTTTAAAATTGGTTTACAAAAAACAAGGCAACCACTCAGGTACAACAGACACACACGCACCGACAAATAAGCACAAAACAGCAAAAGATCAAAAACAACAAACAAGCAAAAAAGGTCAAACAACAAAAATCACCAACTTTTACCTGCCTCAGTCAACCACAAAAAAACCGATCGATGCAAACCACCCCTGTTTCTGAATGTACACGCACAACACATGCACACACGTACACAAACAGACACCCATGCTGACGTTACCTGCTACCTACTATAAATACAAGACAACCGACCACAACGGATCAGAACGAAAATCGACACTGATGATGGCACAACGCCGAAACCGGTTTGTCTCAAAACCAAATTTGACAAGGGATGACGAAAAATCGTTCCAATATACATCAATCATTCACCCTGTCGGAAAAACAACAAAACAAAATAAAACATTATCTTTGTTTCCTTTTTCCGTTCGTCATTTCAGTTTTAATTTCGTTTTCATTTTCGGTTATTTTTGAATTTATATTTGAGTTAGTTTCGCTTTTGGTTATTTTTGAATTTTGATTTTCATTTTAAATATTTTGGTTGCCCGTTTCTTTTGAATTTATTTGATTTTTCGGTTTCTTTTTTTATTTGAGTTTGAAATTTGAATGTCAACGGTCTGTCCGTGGCATCCGGTGTTTTAACCGGATGTTGTTTTAAAAGTTGTTTTGCGCGGTTTTGCATTTCCCCGCGTATTTAAAGGCACGATCTGACCTTTTCTCTGATTATGGCGCAGGACGGTAAGGTTGGCAAGAACCCACCCCAGCCGACAATGACTAGCCACAGTGCGACCTCATATCGTGCCGACCGCCTTCCTTACTGCTCCATTTAGTTGCGATACCATAACAAGATGCAACAGCAAAATTGTACAAGCACATTTTCATCGTTGTTGATGGATTTAGCAAATTTACTTGGTTGTACCCTAAAAACAACATCTGCAGAGGAGGTAATCAGAAAAATGTCTGAATGGGCTAACATATTTGGAGCACCGCATCGCATTATCAGTGATAAGGGGCCAGCATTTACATCGACGGCGTTTAAGGTCTGGTGTCAGAAAAAGTAGAACACGTTCTGACAACAACGGGTGTGCCCAGAGGCAATGGCCAAGTCGAACGATTGAACCGAGTTGATATAAACGTTATTTCGAAGTTGTCAGCAGATCGTACGGAAGCCTGGTATAAATACGTTGGCAAAGTGCAAAGAGTCATCAATAGTACCATCAACAAATCAACGAAATACACACCATTTGAAATAATGTTTGGGGTGAAAATGAAAACGCCAATGGATGTCAACATAAATAATATGGTGGAAAGTGAAACAGCAGATATTTTAATAGCTAATCGTGACAGTATGAGAGAAACTGCAAGAAGGGAAATCGTAAACGCTCAGAAAGAATACAAAGAAAACTATGACAGACGTCGTAAATGCAAAAAAATCTACAAATTGGGAGATTTAGTGGCTATCAAACGGTCACAATTTGTCGCAGCGAAAAAGTTGGCAAACGAGTATTTGGGCCCTTATGACGTGATCAAGGTTAAACGAAACGATAGGTACGACGTAAAGAAGGCAGCAGACTTGGAAGGCCCCAATGCTACATCAACGAGTTGTGACTATATGAAGCCGTGGAAACGAGATGAATCCGATCTATCCGAGACGGCTGATATTGTCGAATGGCCGAATGTAGGAGAGTAGGCAGAGTTTAGTTCGCCTTAAGTTGTCGGTGAGTTAAGTCGTTAATTTCGTGTGCGCGCATTTGCTAATCTAAAGTCGTTCTTTTTCAGTTGTTCAACAAACGTGCCGTACCAAACCGTGGTTTACTCGACCTTTTAATCTTTTTAATTACCTATATATTTCACTTACATATTGCAATTATAACACTGAATTCCGGAAATAAAGAACTAAATATATTATCTTACATGTATGTGGTGTATAGACTGACATACATATGTATGTGTACAGCGTCACTAACTCGCGTACGTGTTGATAGTGCTCATCTTTATTTGTTGATGCAATGCATATGTCGTCTATGTAGCAAATCACATAATCCATATCGAAAAAACATGATCATAAAGCGCTGGAACGTTTGTGCCGCGTTGCACAAACCGAATGTCATGACATTAAACTCGAAGAGTCCGAAAGGTGTAACGATCGCTGTCTTTTTTCGGTCCTCTTCGGCAATTGGGATATTAAAATATGCTATTTCTAAATCGAGTGTTGAGAATATGCTCTTACCGTTTAAAGCTTGCGTAAAATCGTGTATGTGTTTGATGGGATATCGGTCGGGTATTGGTTGCGCGTTTAAACGCCGAAAATCCCCGCACGGTCGATATAGTCCATGCTTTTTTTTGACCATGTTTAGAGGGCTGGCCCATTCACTTTTCGATCTTGTACTAATGCCATGTTTTAGCATGTACTCGAACTCTTGCTTTGCTATGGCTAACTTTTCTTTGTTCAGTCGACGTGCTCGTGAATATACTGGTTGCCCGTTTGTTATTATTTAGTGCTGGACTGTTGTTTTTAAACGGGTGGCGTTGCTGAACGAAGTTGGTGTTGTTAAATTTTTAAATTCGTTTAGCAACTCTTGGTATACGCTGTTTTTGTTTATCGCAAAAATTGGTTCGTAGTTTACAAATTCACGTACACAGGGTGCTTGCAATTTAGTTTTTTTATCAATGAGCAATTTGTTTTTAACGTCGATTAGTAAATCGAATTTTTTTAGGAAGTCGGCCCCTAAAATTGGTTTGGAGACATCTGCTGCAATGAACTTACAGTCGAAATTTCGCTGTAGCCCTAAATCCAACGTTAGGATCTTAGCACCGTATGTTTTAATGGTAGAGCCATTGGCTGCGAAGAGGTGGTATGTTGATGGTGTAAGCTTCTTGCGAAAATATGAAACGGGCAAAACGGTCAAATCTGAGCCCGTATCTATCAAAAATTTCAGATGTGTTTTGCGGTCAACTATGAACAGACGGTTTGATTTACTCCTATCGAATGCTTCGCCAACCGTCAGAGGTGAAGCGGCGTTCAGTTTTCCGACTGTTGGAAGTTACACGGCTTGACGCATTTTTTTTGCCGTTGCTCCGAATCGATGATGGTAATAGCAGTGGGGAAATTTGCTTACCTGGCTCTTTGACCGGCTGCGAGTACGCTGCTCGTTGCTGCGGGAGGGTGTTCGTGAACGCCCGCGGTGCTATTTGTGATGGGATAATTTGATTTCGCTGATTTCCCTTCGCAGATCGTTAATGGTTTGCTTAAGTGATTGCATATCGTTTGCTGGTGTATCTTTTGCGTGTGTTGATCGCCGCTGTATTTCTGCGATCGTTCCGAAATTTCCCATTTCCATCATTTTATCAGCTTACTTGACACATCGATCTAAACCCCATTCAGCGATTGACACTACCGCTCCCGGCAAACGTCCCAGCCATAAGGTTTTGATAGCATCGTCGTTTATCGCACCATTCGATAAGACCTTCATAGTGCGCAGTAGCTGTGACGGTTTGTCTTTGCCCAACTAGCATTCTTGTACAAGACGCCTTAACTTACGATTTTCTGAGTCGGTAAAGTCATTTATCGAACGCTTCTTAATCGCCTCGTATTTGTTTTCGAGCGGTGGTGTGCGGACGATGTCGGCCACATTCGCAAGAGTAACACTATCTAGTGATCCTACTACGTAATCGTATTTGGTTTGATCACGTGTGACGTTGGCGTTACGAAATTGCGATTCCATTTGGATGAAATATACAGGACGCTTAACCCCTATTCGACATATTTCATTTGAAGGGTCACCGAAAGTGACGACGTTGACTGCTGCTGAACGTTGGCGTTATTTGCCGGTGGAGCGTTCCGTGGACCTCCTGCTCCATTCTCCGGCATAATTTGGCAACTAGAAATTTAATGGCGAATTGAAAGTGCTAGCGTGTTTGCTCGTAAGAAATTTAGGAGTGGGCTTTTTGCAAGATGAATATCGCGAACGTTGAATCTCGTGATGAAGTAGGTGTTTCTCTGTTATGGTTTACTTTCAATTGATAGTCATTTTTATTTGGTTCAATCGGTCAGAACTCACTTCGGTTGATTAGGTAAATTCACAGTCTTGATTCACCCTCCGGTTCGGTATTAAATCGATAGCCACGGGAAAGTGCTATGATTTTGCTGAGGTGGCATCACCAAATATTCCCATAGAATGGAAAAGGCACCAATAACGGAACTTTTAATTTCCAGACAAACAAGTGTTTGGTGTATTCCTGGCGTGCCCAGGAATCCTGTCCTGATCTCTCACTTTAACGCGGCTGACATCACAGTTTCGACCAAACGCAAGTAAAACAAAGTATATTGTTAGAATACATTTTAACAGTAATGGCAATTCAATTTGGTTAAATTGGATTTAAATAAGCTTTAAAGAATCAATATTTTAGTTACTATGTACAATATTACCGAAGCTGTTGATCGGAACATTATTGTCAACGGCGAGATAGAATGAGGAGTTCCCTGTGTCTCCTATCCCGAACTCAATAACGTGAGGTCCCGCGGGCCACCAAGGGAACACCCCAAACGCATGATCTAGAACCTTCCTATTTTTGCCCGCCAACGAAAGCGTGCCTTCAGGCTTCGGACTTGATCAAAGTTGCAGTAATTTTAATACCTACTGCACTTTACCCAAATCTACTACGCTTTATGCTCCCTTCTAATAGTGCCATACTCTGATTTATTTTGATAAGTGATGCTTTTTCTTAACTATAAACTCTCCTATAGAGTCATTAATCACCATTAATATTCCTGTTTTGTTTATTTTGTTCCAAACGAGGGAAACGATATTTGATAAAAGTAGCTGTTGACAAAATAGTAGTAAAAGTAAACAATACTAAATTTATTCTGTTCTTAAGTATTAAGTAAAACCTGTAATTATACAAATTTTGGTTTCAAAGTAAATCCTAAAGTTACATGCTCAATTAAATTTACTATGAAACAAGCAAAGTCATATTTCCAACTGTAGTTTCAATAGTTAGTTTATTGTTTTTTTTTTGCATTCATACTGCACTTTTACTAGATTTGGCTGTAATAAATAAGTGGTAAAAGTCCGAGCTCCGATGGCAACCACCAACCCGAGTGGCAACAATAATGCCACGTCAGACTGGGTAGCGGAACTTTTCCATTGCGCAGTCGCCGTTGCTGACGATTTTCAGGCATAGCGGCGTCACCGGCATTCTACCAATGCAAAACTATAACTGAGTTGGACACGAGCGGTCATGTGCGCGTGAAGAAGAAAAAAAAAATAAAAATTATTGCTAAATTTAAACAGAAATGTTGTCTCGATGATCTAGTGTCGGTATAGTGCATTGAAAAGACCTAACACCAGTGGCAGAAAGATTTTCAAAAGCGAGGAATCCAGTGAAAGGTGGATTGACAAAAAAAAAACAAATTTTGTTTACGCGACATCGGTAGCCACATGTCCCAATGCGAAAACCATAATATTCATTATACCCATATTGCATGAATTTTACATAGAACAATACTCGTTATATAAATATTTTTCAATGAATTGTAATTAGTTTCATTATAACGCATGTATTATGTCACATAATATTATTCCTACATTATATTTCATCACCTCAGAGTATGAACTCCCCTTTAGGTTGAAGTACAAGGTGGCGCAAAAGTAAGCTTCCGATGTTCAGCATATCGGTTGTGGCACGTGCAGTGTGTGCTGTTGCACCGTCTTTTTGGAACCACATGTTTTCCAATCCCAATTCATCAAGTTGCGGCAAAAAGAACTCGTTGATCATTGCTCTGTAGCGCTCCCCATTCACAGTAACCGTTTGGCCCCGACCGATTATTGGTCAAATAAATAGTCAGCAATATTCCGCGTTCTGGAGCAGTGTAGCGTAACATTGTTTATTAACGTGTATTTCGCATGTGTTTACTACACAAATGTCAAAACAGAACTGACTTTAGGCGCCAATCGCAAAATTTAAAGCATTTTGTGATAGGAGGATTACTTTTGCGCCACCCTGTATTAAATTTGGAACGATTTGGGACGTGTGGAAACCACGCGTAAATCACCCCACACCAATTCGCCGCACAGCTGATAGCTGGTCGGCCATCATTTTAACTTTTTGCATATTATTATCATTGTTATTGTTTTGCACAGGCTTATAATTACATCCTTTTTTCCACCGACTTTTTATATTATTAAATTTATCTTTTTCAACTTAAGCGTGCAAAAGAAAGAAGTTCTTATTGGTTTCCCGGTAGAGCGGTGTTAAATTGTGTGCCGAATTTTGTTTAAATAAAAACCCATTTAACTGTGCTTATAAACCCTATATTATTTACAAAGTTCTACACGTATACGTAAGCTATCAAGACAATCCATTTTTTGCTACGCCCATTTCAACAGAAAACGCGAATTGAGTCGCTGAAAAAATTGGGCCTTTTTGTTGGTTTGATCTTATCTTGCGTGTTTCATTACCCGCTCGTTGTAAAAACGCTTCACAAGACTATTGGAATTTTGGATTGGAACGATACAAATAATACGAAGAAATAGTAGTAAATTACGGATCCCCAGCGACCGTGAGTATACATCAAAATAACTAATGGTCCTTCTTCGCCATTGAAGAAACCAGCCCCTCTCCATACATTATTATAATACATAATATTATAATCCCCATAAAACAACTTTTTCCCGCCAAATTCAATATCTCGGTGAACCCAAATTGTTTACGGCGAAGTTTTTCACAAATACAGTGCTAAAATAAACACTAAAATCCCTTGCGGTAAAAAAAAATATATATACAACCAAAAGACAGTCGGCCTTATCGCCAATTTCATCCAACAAAAAATTTAATTACTTTCTCACGTGTTATAATAAAAATAAAGTCCCAAACTTTAACAAATCCAAGTCGGTACGTATCCCAATTAAGAAGCACTACAAATAGTATTATAAATCCCATAAAATGAATTATTAAAATAATAAATAATCCCCAAAATACCGCGCTGCGTTTATACCGACACACGTTTATATATATAAAGTAAACAAGCATATACAATAAGTACACTACGAATATCCCCTGAACAGTGGTACAAGACTGCTGCATCCCCCATCAAAATTTTTTTCGTAAATAAACGCAACAGTCTCTCCAAATAATTCCCAAATTTGCGACCATAAAATTAAGTAAATCCCTTTTCAGAATGACTACCGTAGCCGAAAATAAATTTATTTCCGAAACGGATATTTTTACGGATTACTGCACTCGGTTCCGCTCAACCCCAATACAAGATAATACCGAGGCAGCCCTAAAATTAAAGGACAAAAACATAGATGTTTTTTGGTCAAGAGTACAGAGCGCGTACGACGTGGTAGTAGAGACTGACGACCAGCACCTCCCCAAGGACATTAAGTCCGCCGCTTTCGGTAAATACCGAGCCTGCCTTATCGCATAGGAGGACACCAAAGCTCAAATAGCCGACCAACTCCAACTCAAAGCCTTGAGTAACCCCGCGCCTCAAGAGCAACCCCAACCCCTCCAAGAGTCCTCCCATATGAACCTGAAAGTCCCCCTATGTGATACAGAAATTTTTTATGGAGGGTATGATCAATGGGCAGGTAGCCACCGAGACATGTTCACGGCGGTCTATATCAACCACTCGAAACTCTCCAGTGCCCAGAAACTGTATCACCTCAGACATCAGACCAAAGGAAAAAATTTTGTACCTGCAAATTATGCAAACAGCCCACCCATACTCTACAAAGCTGTTTGCGGTATAAAAGGTTGCCAATCTCCGAGCGTAAAAAATTCGTAAGAGAAAAGAATATTTGCGAAAATTTTTTAGCTCACACTCATGTGCTAAAAGACTGCCAAAGCACGAGAACGTGCATGCACTGCCAAGGCCTGCATAACACCACCCTTCACGACACAGCAACCCCCAGCACCAGTTCCGGAATCCAAAGGACACGATCCCAGGTAGCCACCATAGAAGCCAGCAATCCCAGGCTTCAGGACGTCAGCCTGGCGGCACCCCAGGAAGGAGAACTCTCTACGCCCAACAGTTCCCAAGTACAATCGTTCCATGCTGAAAATGATAACCAAATCATACTCCCTACAGCAATAGTCTTGGTAGAACATAGAGGGGATATATTCAAGCTTAGAGCCTTAGTGGACCAAGACTCCGAAAAAAGCTTCATATCCGCCAAAGCTCAGACCAAACTCGTGCTTCCCTATACCCACTCCCTGTTTGAAATATCGGGTATGGGAGGCGGAGTGGTACAAACATCAAACAAGCTGTGCTCGTTGACCCTAGTCTCAAGTGACAATAAGGTGAGAATAAAAGACCAGGCAATAGTACTTCCCCGCCTCACTAGGCAGCTCCCAACGTTCAGACTGAATGACAGCCAAAGGCGCAAATGGTCCCATCTCAAATTAGCAGACCAGAACTCCCAGAACGCATCCCAAATAGATCTGGTATTGGGTAGTGATTTTATCCCTCAAATAATGCTAAATGGCATAGAAAAGATCTCTCCCAGCCTGCTAGCCCAAAATACAATCTTTGGATGGATCATAAGCGGCCAAACACCCAAACAGGTTGGAGCACATTCCTCGTACGCATGGGAAATCACAAATATTCAGCTCAATGAACAGCTGAGACAATTCTGGGAAATCGAGGAGATACCCAGAACTCGAGTGGAAACCCCCGAAGATCAAATGTGCGAAGAGCTCTATCAAAGCACAGCCACTCGAATGAATGACGGTCAATATATGGTTCGCCTCGCATTTAAATCATCATTCCCGAACGATATCGACCTAGGCCAATCCCGTACTGCAGCCCTACGACAGTTTCATGGAATGGAACGCAGTCTCTCAAAAAAGGCCGATCTCAAACAGCAGTATGACCAGGTACTCGAAGAATACCTGTCCCTCGGCCACATGGAAGAATGCATTCCAAATGAATTGGAATCCCAAGGAAAATACTGCTCTTTCTATCTCCCTCACCATGCCGTCGTCAGGCTAGACAAAAATACAACAAAGGTCAGAGTTGTATTCAATGCTTCCAAGAAGTCAGGTTCCGGTCACTCCCTTAACGATGTGTTATGTACCGGACCAACCCTCCAACCCGATCTCCGACTTATGTTGTTAAAATGGCGGACATATAAATATGTGTTTAAAGGCGATGTAGAAAAAATTTACCGCCAGATACTCTTACACCCCGATGACCGAGACTACCAACGGATAATATTCCGAACTCCCGAAGACAGTCCAACAAAGGACTTCAAGTTGAAAACGGTCACGTTTGGGGTGAACTGCGCTCCCTTCCTGGCTATTCGCACGCTACACTAGCTGTCGAAAGATATAGTCGACTCCCATCCACGCGCAGCCCCAATATTAAAGTCCGAGACGTATGTTGACGATATTTTATCCGGCAGTCATGATCTTCCCTCAGCCGAGCAATCCCTAAAAGAGACTATTGATGCTCTCAACTCAGCCGGCTTCCCTTTAAAAAAGATCACGGCATACCATTCGGACATACTCAAACAAATTCCCAAGGCAGACTTACTTAAAACCGACTTCGTCGAGTTCGAGAAAAGTAGTACCGCCAAAAGCCTAGGAATTCAATGGAATGCGCTCCCGCACACATTCTCGTATACAGTGGACTCAGACCCAGCCTCAACAGCAGCCACCAAGCGGCAGATACTTTCCTCAAACGCAAAACTTTTCGACCCCGCAGGGTTGCTGACGCCAGTCATGATACAGGCAAAAATCCTGATGCAGGAATTGTGGTTGGATGGGACTGATTGGGATGAACGGGTCAAACCGATATGTCTCGTAAAATGGACGCAATTCTCAAGAAATCTGCAGTCAATCTCAGAAATACAAATACCCGGATGGATTAACTTCGCCCCTGACCATCTGGTCGAGCTCCATGGTTTTTGCGACGCCTCTGAAAAGGCTTATTGCGCAACTCTCTATGTGCGAACTACTGTCGGCACTCAAGTTTTCTCTCACCTCCTAGTCTCCAAAGGCAAAGTGGCTGCTCTCAAAACTAAAAGTCTGCCACGCCTGGAACTATGCGGACCTCTCTTACTAGCAAGTGCAACCCCATCTCGGCTTCACTAGAAGAAAGTTGACCATGTGGTCGGATTCCGAAATCGTGTTGGCCTGGCTCGAAAAGCAACCTCACTCATGGAAGACCTATGTCTCCAATCGAACAGCCCAGATCATAGACCTCGTAGGTAATGTCCCTTGGCGACACGTGCGAAGTAAAGATAACCCCGCAGATCTGGGAACCCGAGGTTGTACGCCAGTCGATCTCTCCAATTCGGCCCTCTGGTGGAATGGTCCAGAGTGGCTTTCCAAACCCCCGGAAGATTGGCCTCAACCAACAGTTCGCAACGTCAACCCCCCAGAGTCACTTAAAGTAGAAGCCCTACATGCTACGGAAGAGACGGAGGATCTCTTCGATCGGTTCTCTTCTTACCCTCGTGCTTTACGTGTAATGGCTTACGTGCTAAAATTTGTACGTCGGCTAAAAGACCCGGTGAACGGTATTAATGAACCAGCCGACCCCTCTCCAACTCATGCTGATCTCAAAAGATCGAAACATCGTCTGATCATTATAGCCCAAACTCGATACTTCGCTCTTGAAAGATCATGTCTAGAAGACTCAAGCCCCGTTGGAAAACGGAGCTCCTTACCCGTACTCAATCCCTTCCTAGACAAGAGCGGAATCCTCCGAGTGAATGGCCGACTAGCCCATGCAACCCTCCCTTACAATGAGCGTCATCCCATCATCCTACCCGGAAAGTCTCGGCTCTGTACTCTATATATACGATTCCTTCACGAAATGCTCCTACATGCGGAAGCTCTACTCATGCAACAAATCTTAAGGCAAGAATTTTACATTGCCCGTCTCAAACCACTGATCATATTCCAGTGCAAAGTCTGCACCACTCACAAACAACAAACGCGATCACAAATTATGGCAGCCTTGCCCCCGAATGTAGATTCGCTCCACCCTTCACCACGACTGGTGTTGATTTCGCTGGCCCATGTCAATTGAAAGCAGCCATGCTCCTATCTCAAACCCTCGTAAAGGGCTACGTGGCCGTCTTTGTCTGTTTTACCACCAAAGCGGTCCACCTGGAATTATGCTCAGACCTCACTAGCAAGGATTTTCTTGCTGCCTTCGCCCGATTTGTAGGACGCCGAGGATACCCGAACCAGATGATGAGCGACAACGGCAAAACATTCATCGGCGCCAAGCGTGCTACCGAACTGGAATTCGTATCGTTCCTGAAAGAAGTATCGACGGATATCGTACAGAAGTACGCCCCCCAAGGAATCAAATGGAAGTTTATACCCCCCGGCGCACCTCACATGGGTGGATTATGGGAATCCGCTGTCAAGAGCTTTAAAACGTACTTTAAAAAGGTCGCCGGAACCCACAGCTTTACCTTCGAGGAGTTCTCAACTTTATTAATTCGAATAGAAGCCGTACTTAACTCTCGTCCCATCTCCCAGCTTTCTCAGGACCCGAATGACCTCACCGCCCTCACGCCATATTGCATGAATTTTACATAGAATAATACTCGTTATATAAATATTTTTCCATGAATTGTAATTAATTTCATTATAACGCATGTATTATGTCACATCATTTTATTCCTACATTATATTTCATCACCTCAGAGTATGAACTCCCCTTTAGGTTGAAGTATTGAATTTGGAACGATTTGGGACGTGTGGCAACCACACGTAAATAACCCACACCAATTCGCCGCACAGCTGATAGCTGGTTGGCCATCATTTTTACTTTTTGCATATTATTATCATTGTTATTGTTTTGCGACGGCTTATAATTACATTCTTTTTTCCACCGACTTTTTATATTATTAAATTTATCTTTTTCAACTTAAGCGTGCAAAAGAAATAAGTTCTTATTGGTTTCCCGGTAGAGCGGTGTTAAATTGTGTGCAGAATTTTGTTTAAATAAAAACCCATTTAACTGTGCTTATAAACCGTATATTATTTACAAAGTTCTACACGTATACGTAAGCTATCAAGACAATCCATTTTTTGCTACGCCCATTCCAACAGAAAACGCGAATTGAGTCGCTGAAAATAATAGGGCCTTTTTGTTGGCTTGATCTTATCTTGCGTGTTTCATTAGCCGCTCGTTGTAAAAACGCTTCACAAGACTATTGGAATTTTGGATTGAAACGATACAAATAATACGAAGAAATATTAGTAAATTACGGATCCCCAGCGACCGTGAGTATACATCAAAATAACAAATAAATAAATAAAATGTTACTGATGTTAAACGATTCTACTGTAAAAGTTTTAAATGAAAATAGAATTTGGTTTGTTCTAAAGAAGTCCAAGGTGGATCACTCACAATCAATAAAAACTTATTTAATTTTCTTTTTGGAAAATCATCTTTTTTGGTTATTTCTAAAGTATACGCTTGTACATGCCTATATTCTTATCACTTATCAAATAAACATTGTAAAACAAGCGAATTGACTTACAAAAAAAAAAATTATTGATTCCGGTTTGAATATGTGGAGAGAATACCAATAATAACAAGCACGCATGGAAATGTGCTTTATAGACCAAAAGAACACCAGTAAAAGGGGAAAGTCGTATCGGGTAAGTAATCTGAGCTATATACATGTTTTACGAAATATCCATGATTATTTTTCCTGTGCCAACTGGAGTGAGTATACCAGATTTCGTTTTATCTCCATCCAAACGCTACCTACTGAAATAAGCTGTTTTTTTTTGCTGCACTAGTTACGGTTGCGATCATCTATGTTTTCAAACGTTTTGAACCAACTTCTGTTTAATTTTAATTGCAAGTTTTTGTTTATTTAGAAATTTTGGTGTTTCTTATAAGACTGGGAGGTGATTTTATGCGACGGCGCGTAGCTGCTGATGTGCGTCCGAGGTCTCGGGTGTCGGACGACGCGTTTTGATATGTGTATCAATGGTCCGAAAGCGGAAATTAAAGAACTTGGTTCAGCGAATTAAAACACAGCGGCTTCGCTGGCTAGGCCACGTAGTGCGAATGAGCGAAGATGCTCCAGCCCAGAAGGTATTCTTATCGGCACCCGCCGGTGGAAGCAGAGGAAGAGGGAGACCACCACTCCGATGGAAGGACCAAGTGGAGACCGATTTGCGATCCCGCGGTGTTTCCAATTGGCGCAACGAAGAAACGACTGGCGAGCTATGTTGGATGGTCAAAATCGCCCAGGCGGTTAGATGACCATTTACAGAAAAAAAAAGGTTCAGTGAAAAGTTATTAGCAAAAACCCCCAAAAATGGCCTAGGTCCGATCCTAAATAGGGGACTTGATCCAAGGTATTTATGTGCATTACATTTTTCTACGTAGGCGGCCTTCGGCCGCGCTTCAAAAAAATAACCCTTAACGGTCCAACACCGGCTACGTGGTCCGCAATATTTCTGCGCAGAACACATTTCTGCACTTTTCGGTACACCCTAATCTGTAATTACAACAACCACATGAAAATGACACAAAATTTCAACTTTGATTGCAAACATCTCTGAACAGACATAAAATATCGGATTTCCGCATTCGGATTATTGATGCGGAGGTTAGGGCCCGTCGTTTGATACATTTCCCGAGATTTTTGGACGTATATTAGCGGTTGCGTGCTGTTGTATAGAATTGCCGACTGGGAAAATGGGTGTATGCAAAAAAAAAGAAAAATTTCTTCAAAATTTCACTCCTATCTGTTCACTTTTTTGTTCAATTCAATTATGAATATACATTTTTTTTAGTGCCTCAATATTTTAAGAAAAATCTTCTACTGTCAATTTGTTAGTGTAAATTCCTATTTCATACGGAAGTGCTGTAAATTTTCTTATATATTCAATGTGTGAATTGGTATTTGCGCATATAATGTGTAAAATCTTGGGCAAACAATTTTGGCGTAAAATGTTGCTAAGTGGGGTGTTTCTAACAGCCGATTCTAAATATCCGCTCGGATTTCTTTCCTTGCAGAATGCTAGTGAACAGAAAAAAAAAAATTGACGAAGAGGAATTCCTAATCCCGCTGCGTTGCTATTTTACGTTTTATTTTGGGATAATTTGGTTTTGGTCAGTGAATGGAAATGATGGTTTGTGATAAAACTTGTCAAGTTAAATAAATTAATTATAAAATGCACAGTATTGCATATGGAATGGTAACACAAGAAGAAACCGAAGATTCCGTAGCACAGGAACCTCAACAAAGGTCCATATGAATAAATTTGAATTGCCGGAATCTTTGTAAGCGGGACTTAATTTAATTTTTTAGTGCATTTATAGATTCAATTAATTTGCAAATAGTTTTTTAAACTATAGGACATTTGGCAACGCAAGCACAACAGTCAAAAAGACAGTGGTGAAGTTTCGCCTTTGTAGAAAATTGGTAGTAGGTTCAAACCTCCTGATCCCCAGTATCAATAAAATGTTGAGCGTACTGTGTGGGCTCAAGAGATGGACCAAACACACTCGAATGTCCTTGAAGTACGTTATCAAGTTTTGTCTTATCTTCTACGGATAAGCCTACTCCATCGGATGCCTTAATAAATTTAAAATCTATAGAAAATAAGTCTGTGGAAGAAGGGTTGTTTACTACACCCGTAAAAATATCTTCACCTTCATGCCGTTCCGGCGTTTCCATACCCGGAGGAATAGCGTCTCGAAATATACTTTGGGTAACGTGTGGAGAATAATCGTTTGGAACATCTGGCCCATGGTATTCAAACTCAGACATATACACTTTTGACTTTTCGATTTCGCGAATTGGTGCTTCTTCGGGCTTACCTTTTAGGATGGGTTGCGGGTACGACTATCCGCTCGATAATGTTCAAGCCTAGTGGCAATGCTTCCACAAAATCAAAATGTTTCGTCGGTTCATCCTCGAAGTACCAATATCGTTGTCCCATATTTATAACGATGCCTTCTTTCTCCATAAAATCGGCGCCTATCAGGGTCCTATTACCTGTCGCTTTTGGTAAGATTATAAATGGAGTATCTAGACAACGAGTACCTATACAGATCTTGCATGTTGTGGACAAACAATCCTGCCTTGACGTAATGCCGTCACCCAACTTAATTTCGCAGTTAACGTTTTTATATAAGCAGCCCTAATAATCTATGACACGTTTCAGATTTGCACTTGCGACACTTGTTCTTGCACCAGAATCAAAATAAGCCTGACCAATAACTCCAAAAATCTTAACATCTACAACGGGAATGTCCCTACCAATCATCTCTGCCTGTTCACCCTATCGCGGATTCGCACATGCAAAAGCCCAAACAAAATGTCAATTTGGTCAGCTTCGGCTGGGACATTAGTCAGCTGGGATAAGAGTGCACGTTTTTTGCGTATGAAGGTGTCGGTTGCCTCGTTCTTTTGTTGCTTTGTTTCAAAAACTTCCACATAGATGCGCCATGCGGGTTTGGGGGGTGAGAATGCTTCACGCAGCATACGAATAACGTCATCAAAAGCTTCGGCTTTCCACTAATTGCATCTGCATCGCTTATCTTCTCTACCGCCTTAAAAGTGGAAATAGCAGCTATAAACTCCTCGACCTTTGTGGAACTACGCTCATCGCTAAAGCGGCTAGTACAGTTGCTAAATGACCCAGGACGGGAATTAAAACTGCCTACTGCTTGTAAGAGCCTATCGAATTGTTCGTCGGTAAAAGCCGCCATATTCGAATTTTGGCTTGATTTGCTTTTTGCAATACGTTCGCTTCGGCGAATCGGCGTGTAGCTAAGGAAGTTGGCCACTATGTTGAGTGCCAAATTATAATTTTAACTTGATTTGCTTTTGCAATACGTTCGCTTCGGCGAATCGGCGTACAGCTAAGGAGGCTGGCCACTGAGTTGGGCGCCAAATTATAATGAGGTGGGGTTAGAAGGGTATGAGAGAGTTGGTAATAAAACGCAAAATCGTTGGTTATTTAGTTAACAGGTAACAAATATCACGTTTTATTGAAAGTAGAATACTTTGTAGAAAATTGGTAGTAGGTTCAAACCTCCAAGCACCGCCAAAAGCAAATTAAGCAGTTTGCTCAGGCGCTGCCTCTTTTATAGGCGAGTAATTGAGCAACTTACCGAAACAAACTAACTATCATCAAAAGTTCTCTGCTTAGTTACAATTGTTGTTGTTAACTGAACCTTCCGTTCTCTACTTAGCTAACATACATGAATACATATTATATGCGACAATGCAATTGGAAAATCTCTTAGCTTAGAGTGTAGACGACTGAAAATACAAAAATCTATGCACGAAAATAAGTAGAGTGGGTAACAATTAGTATATGTATATACAAATAAAATAGTGGCATACTTAAACCAAAGATACATAAAAATAGTAAAATGGCTTGTGTCGATATCTGCCGTGCTACAGTCTCCCCCTTGATGTTCGATAAGTGAAACTGTCGAATCATCACCATCTCATTATTGTTTTCGTGGTCTACCTCTCTGCCTTAACGGTTGCACTGGTTGTGGTTGCTTATCAGTATTGGTACCTTTGTATAGGGTGAAAGCGGATGCATGGTAAGCGCCTAATGGTACATCTGGATCTGTCATCGATGCGACCTCGTATGTTGAAGACCCAATTTTGTGGACAATAACATATGGTCCGTCACGCTTCGGTACAAACTTTGACGTTACCCCTTTACTTCCTTGGCTTAATACATGCGTTGTTACCAACACCTCTGACCCTATCTCAATGACATCTTGGGGCCTTCTACCTCTATCAACCCTATCTTTATTACGGTCTTGCGTCATTTGCTGGACCTCCTTAGCTCTATTAAAAATTTTTATCATACCTTTCAGGTACGGCGTAATTTGCGGAATAAAATTCTCACTTTCAGCAATCGTCTCCGTATCATGCTCTACTTCATCGAAAGTGCGTAGTTCTCTTCCAAAGGTGAGGAACGCAGCGGAGTAACCGGTGGACTGGCATTCATAGCGAAGCGAATAGATGCTAAATTAGTGTTCCAAGTATTATGTTGACCTTGAACAAGTATGCCCAGCTGCGATTTAAGATCTCTGTTCTTCCTTTCAACAGGATTTGCTTCTGGGTGGTATACAGGCGTAAGTAGTTGTTGTATACCCATACTATAAGTCACTTTTTGCATTATGACTGAAACAAATTGTACACCATTGTCTGATTTCAAATGTAGTGGTACGCCATACCTTAGAAAAACTTCATCAATTAGAGTTGTATCACATACTGCTGCCGTGGCTTCCTTCAAGGCAGACAATTCTACCCATCGACTGGCAACGTCTTCGATTATAAAAATCCACTGGTATCCCTCATCTGTTTTTGGTAAAGATTTATGGCTACCACTTCAAATCTCTGTCGACTGGATATCGTCTGAAGTAATCCCATGCGTTTCATGTTTGTCGCTTTGTAACGCTGACACTGGACGCAGGTTCGTACATACTTAGTTATATCAGCCCGCATTCCTGGCCAAAAATATCGACTACAAATCCGATCAATAGTCCTATCAGCGCCATAATGTCCAGCAGTGCTTTCATCATGATAAGCCTTAAGTATATTAGCTCGTTCGTGAGTTGGTATCACCAGTTGTGCTGCTTCTGCATCCTCATTTGCATAGCGATATAGAACACCATCGTTTAATATATAACCACGATTATACCACATATACAAATTTTCATCCTTTTGCTCTAGGGAGTCTATTATTTTAGCCAGATACTCATCTTTCAGCTGTTCCAATCGCAATTCACTAGCTCTCTTATGGGGTACGTCAACTTGAAAAGCGCATATACAATTACTAGATAAATGATCGTCTGTAGCACAAGAAGGGAGAGATAAGATATCCGCGATATACTTTTCCCAGGAGTATAATCGATTTGAAAATTATATGATTGTAGCGACTATATGGTTGTAAAGACCACCTTGCGAGACGACCAGCAGGTGTCTTGATTGTCAACAACCATTTTAACGGTTGATGGTCAGTCTTCAGGTATATTTCCGCACCATCAATGTATCCCCGGAACTTTGCACATTCCCAAACGATAGCAAGGGCTTCGCGCTCTGTAATTGAGTAGTTCCTTTCAGCGGATGTCAATAGACGACTGGCATACTCAATTGGATGTTCATTCTCCCTCTCCCCTTGGAGTAAAACCGCTCCCAGGGCATAAGCACTCGCATCAGTTTTAATTACGAAGGGTACATTATCTTCAGCTTCACGTAGTATCGGAGGATTGATCAGTAATTGTTTTAGCTTACTGAAAGCTTCTATTTGTGGGGCGCTCCATTGCCACTGAACATTCTTTTTCAACACAATCGCAAGTAGAAACTGTGCCAACCACTGCTGTTAATACATATTTTTCATCTTCATCTTTCGTCCCACCAGCTTCAACACTTGTTAGTTCTGCAGCTCAAACTTCCGTTTCTGATAATGATTTCGTTCTCTTAGCGACCGCCGTAATATACATAAAGGGTCAATCTGGCTCGTTAATCCCCTGCCGAGCTCTCTTAGATTCTGCGTCACAGCTTAATATTAACCAACTACAAATTAAGAAAATTAAATCGCCACAGCTCATTTCTGGTATAGGCCAAAATGATTTTTTCGCTAATCACATAGTTGATTTAGATCTGCATTCTCGCATTAACGATTATAGAGCCAAATTGACGGCTGTCGTCACATCTACTATAACAGACATGCAACCAAGTCGCTCGTTAAAAGATGGTAATTGGAACATGCCTTCGAATATTCGTCTTGCTGACCCACAATTTTTTGAGCCTCAGCGTATTGATATGCTCATTGGAACTAGCCTATTTTTTGGTTTGCTTTGTGTCGGTCAGATACGATTGGGTGAAAATTTACCATGTCTACAAAAAACCAAATTAGGTTGGGTTGCATCAGGCGCCACTACATACAACACTACAAAACTATCTTGTTTAGCAGCCATCGAATTAAACAGGGTGGTCGAAAATTTTTGGACAATTGAGAATTGCACTGCAGATTCACCAAAGAATACAGCAGAGGAGGACTTATGTGAAGAGCACTTCAAACAAAATTATAAGCGTTTAGAAACCGGCGAATTTTCTGTACACTTGCCAACAAAATCACCTACGTTAGAATTAGGCAATTCATACGAACAAGCTGTAAATCGTTTCAAATCCCTGGAAAAAAGGTTTCAGCGCAATGATGAACTAAAGCAAAATTATTCATTATTCATAAAAGAGTACCTCGATTTGAATCACATGTCCGTACTCGATACTATACCAAATCAAATTCCTTTACATTTTTTACCGCATCACTGTGTTTTTAAGGCTGACAGTACAACAACAAAATTACGTGTGGTTTTTGATGGCTCGGCTGTAACTAGTAATGGGCGTTCGCTAAACTCGATTTTGATGAAAGGACCCAACATTCAACCCTCGCTTTTTGACATTTTACTTAGATTTCGAACATTCAAAATTGCTCTTACCGCCGATATTGGCAAAATGTATCGCTGCGTAAGAATGTCATATCCTGACAATTTACTTCAATGTATAGTATGGAGAGATAATCCTAATGAAAACTTTCGTATTTTTAAACTAGATACAGTCACATATGGAACAAAACCAGCGTCATTCTTAGC
This sequence comes from Merzomyia westermanni, assembly GCA_949987695.1. Lineage (NCBI taxonomy): Eukaryota > Metazoa > Arthropoda > Insecta > Diptera > Tephritidae > Merzomyia > Merzomyia westermanni. The sequence goes on along the minus strand of OX465292.1, from coordinate 1,788,629 downwards.
CATTCGATCAATGCTGCAGCTTGCTCACGATGAAGCCCGTTTTTACCCAATTGGAGCTGAGACAGTACAAAGTGGTTTTTATGTTGATGATATGATTGCCGGCGCTGATTCCGTAGATGATGCCAAAGAACTTTTGAGCCAGACAAAGAAACTTTTATCTCGCGAAAATTTTCACTTGAGAAAATGGTGCTCAAATAATACTCTCGCTTTATCTGATGCTGCTGCTGAGGACAGGCAGGAATTCCTTACGTTTGATGATGGTACAAGTATAACAAAAACACTTGGTCTGGTATGGGAACCCAGTTCAGATGTGTTTATATTTTCATTTTCGCCGTCTGCAACGCCAAATAAGGTAACTAAACGTACAATTCTCTCAGCTGTTGCTAGACTTTATGATCCACTCGGTTTTATTGGCCCTGTAGTGGCCAAAGCCAAAATATTCATACAGAATTTGTGGAAGGAAAAGTTGCATTGGGATGAAAGTCCACCCCAATCTATAAAAGACGAATGGCTAAATATATGCGACCAATACAAATTAGTTACTCGCTTTAGTTTCGACCGATATCTGCTCACCACAGAGTCTGACATTCAAATACCTGGTTTTTGCGATGCGAGTGCTGCTGCCTATGGAGCTTGCATCTATATACGAGCGGAATTTGCTGGAACTATTCCAACTAACCTTCTTTGTTCCAAATCCCGTGTAGCGCCGCTTAAATCACTCACCATACCGAAATTAGAACTTTCTGGTGCTTTACTGTTAGCAGAATTGATCGCGAAGGTCGTTAATGCAATTCCTTTCAAAGAAAGCAAAATATTTTGTTGGTCGGACTCAACAATAGTATTATCGTGGCTTCGAAATGACCCATCTAATTTCAATGTTTTCGTCGCAAACCGGATTAATACAATTCAAACTTTAACCAAAGGAATGGTTTGGAGGTACGTTCCAACCAAATGTAATCCAGCTGACATCCTTTCGAGGGGCGCAAACCCAAAGGAATTACTAGCCATGCCCTTGTGGAAATACGGGCCATCGTATCTTAATGATGAGCTTCAAGATTGGCCAAACTCCCCCTTACTACCCATTAAGGAATTACCAGAATTTCGAAAACGGGCGTTTATATTTACAACAACGTCTGATATTTCTATAAATTGCAAATTCGTTAACTTATTTGAAAAAGTACAGAGAGTATATGCATACATTTATCGATTTTCTAGACCACCCAAAACAAGAGCATCGGGATTGCTAAGTGCAATGAGCTACAACAAGGCACTTTCCTACTTATTCGCATGATACAGAGGACACATCTTAGAGAGGAATACAAGGCCATCGAAGCTAAAGAGGTGTTAAAGAAATCATCTGACCTCAGTTCCCTGAACGTATTTCTCGACGACTATGTTTTGCTTCGAGTCGGCGGAAGGCTTCAAAATTCAACTTTAGATTTTTCATCAAAACATCCAATAATTTTACCGAAGCACCATCCTGTAACGAACACAATTATTAGCAGCTTTCATAAAAGGCTTTTGCATGCTGGACCACAATCTTTATTAGCAAATAACCGTCTTCAATATTGGCCCATAGGCGGCCGCAAAACCGTAAGTCAAGTCATTAACAAATGCATTCGCTGCTTTCATGCTAAACCTAAACTTATGGAACATATAATGGGAAATTTGCCAGCCGCAAGAGTTCAATGTAATCGAGCATTCCTTATTACCGGAGTGGATTTTTGTGGACCATTTTTCTACAAATCCGATGCACGAAATCGACCCCCAATAAAATGCTACATTTCCATATTCATTTGTTTTTCGACCAAGGCCGTTCACATGGAGCTGGTAAAAGATTTGGCAACCTCATCCTTCCTCGCAGCCCTAAAGAGATTTATTTGTACACGTGGTACACCGCAAATCATATGGTCCGACAGCGCTACTAATATTGTTGGAGCTAAAAATGAGCTATCGGACCTGAGAAAACTATTCTTCAGTCAAGAGCATTCGAAAGCGATTCATGAGCAGTGTGCCAACGATGGAATTGAATGGAAGTTCATACCCCCTCGCTCTCCTCACTTCAGCGGCTTATGTGAAGTGGCAGTAAAATTGGCCAAATATGATTTTTACCGAGTTGTTGGCCTTTCAAATTTAAATTTCGATGAAATTCGCACACTTGTGTGCCAGATATCTGCTATTTTAAATTCACGCCCTTTATGTCCCATTTCAGAGAACCCTGACGACATTGAGGTATTAACACCTGGGCACTTTCTTGTTGGCGCATCTTTCACGTCTGTGGTAGAACCTGATATCGCAACAATTGATATGAACCGACTTAGTAGATGGCAGCGTGTGTGTTTCATGCAACAACAATTTTGGAAGAAGTGGCATTCCGAATATTTAACGCTTCTTCAGCAACGCCAAAAATGGAACTCATCTACACCGAATCTACAGCCTGGGGATGTGGTCTTAATAAAGGAAGAGAACAATTCGCCGTTAGAATGGCCGCTGGCCAGAGTCATTCAAACAATTATGGGAAAGGACCAGGTAGTACGAGTTGCCGTTCTAAAAACTGCAAATGGCATCTACAGACGATGTGTGTCAAAGCTATGTCTACTTCCAATTGACGACAATATCTTGAAAGCCTAAGCCTTCCAACGGGCGGGGTATGTTTAGTCATAAGCGCATTATACATATTTAGTAGTATGGCACTAATTTCTTATTACTACTTTTTACTATGTTCGAACACTGACAGCAGTATTAATTTATCATCAATGCTATTTTACCATTTCCCGTTTGCAAGTTTCAACGTACATATGCATATACATATTGCTATACATAAATGCATAGCCGTCGCTTGCTTTGATTCTGCCATCCCACTAATGCTTACTGCAAGCTATGCAGAGAAACTTCACTATACACACAAAGTCACATACTTATGTACATATGGTAGCATTAAAGCAACTGATGTGCAGTACCGCTGTCTTCATATATTTGCTAAAATAACTTGTTTATATTATGTACGTTGCCGTTAAATCAGGTGATATTCCTGTATCAATGCAAATTGTTGGTTTTTACATTTCTTTTGAATATAAGTAATTACATATATTAAGAATTTGAATTTTGTATGACATTGAAGGTGTAATTGAATTTAGTTTTTGGTAGTCTCGTCAAAGTTATGGTGAAAGGCACATTAACAAACCTCTCGTAATAAAGAGACAACAAACTTATTGTGAAACATATTGTGAACAAAAAATATAGCTATCGTGCTAACAAAATAAAACATTGTGATTAAAACCAAAATATAGTTTAGCCATTTGGATACAAATTAAATATTTGAATTGAAGCTATTGTGCTTAATAAATTAACTTAAAATAGACAGTAAAAAAGCTTATTGTTCTCAAAACATTGGTGACCCCGACGTGATCGCGGAATCGGTATTAACAAAGTCAATAGTTAAAGTTTAAATTTATTTTCGAAACGTTCGATTTGCCTAAAAATGGCACCAGCTAAACGGCCAGCAGACATTCAAAAAAAGTTGGAGGCACTGGTTCAACAAATCACCAACATCAACAACTCCTTTACGGCTGAGGCGGTTAATGGCTTGGATGAGGCTGCAGTGGAGGTACGCCTCGATCAAGTGGATCGCCTTGAGAAGAGGTTCGACTACATACACTCACAACTTGACGATAGTGATGAAGAAACGTTTGACTGAGTTCACAAATAACTATATTGAAGCAAAAACAAAGCTGACCAGGTAGATGCGCAGGCTACGAACTTTGGATCCACATAACTCTACGCAGAAAAATTCAACAGAACAACCATCGTTTATCGTAACGCAACCAAAGAAAAAATTACCCATCCTGCAAATTCCCAAATTTAGCGGTAACTATGTAGATTGGCCAGATTTCATTTCGATGTTCAACACCGTTGTTCATCAAGATGCAGATTTGACCAGAATAGAGAAATTCCAGCTCCTTCGATCGAATCTACGCGATGCGGCGCTAGATACGATTCGATCTTTAGAAATATCCGAACAAAATTATGACAAGGCATTAGCCTTATTAAAAGCTCGATTTGATAATAAAAGATTGAATTTCCAGGCTCATATCAGAGACATCGTACAGCTCAAGAAGGTAGAAGAGGGTGATAAGGTTGCCAAACTTCGGGAACTATAAATGCTCATCTGCGCGCATTACAAACCATGGGCACAAAGGAACAGATCGCAGATTGCCTATTAATTCAACTCGTTTCTCACAAGCTCGACATCAAATCTCGCTCTAAATGGGAAGAACAAGCACCAGGCAATGAAATACCAACGTGGTATTCAATGGCGAAATTCTTAGAGCATCGGTGTAAACGTTTAGAAAATGTGAAAAATGCGTTTGTATCACCGGAAAAACAGGTAGGAAAGAAAATATCCTATAACAAAATAATAGAAAGGTCCTATTGACCTCTGCTGGGGCTGGTTGCAAACTATGCAGCTCCACCGAACATAGAATTTCGAGATGCGAAAGGTTTTTAAATTTCTCTCCTATAATGCGTTACAGGGAAGTAAAAAAGTTACACCTTTGCCTGAATTGTCTCAAAGGAGGCCATTCCGTGAAGGAATGCAAGGCTGGTACTTGTAGACAATGCTCATTGAAGCACCATAGCTTGCTCCATCAAGGCACAAATTCAGCCCAGCATTCGATCCAAGCGCCTTCTTTTGCGAAGCCATCAACACAATCGCAAGTAGAAACTGCGCCAACCACTGCTGTTAATACAAATTTTTCATCTTCATCTTTCGTCCCACCAGCTTCAACACTTGTTATTTCTGCAGCTCAAACTTGCGTTTCTGATATTGATTTCGTTCTCTTAGCGACCGCCGTAATATACATAAAGGGTCAATCTGGCTCGTTAATCCCCTGCCGAGCTCTCTTAGATTCTGCGTCACAGCTTAATTTTAACCAACTACAAATTAAGAAAATTAAATCGCCATCATTTCTGGTATAGGCCAAAATGATTTTTTCGCTAATCACATAGTTGATTTAGATCTGCATTCTCGCATTAACGATTATAGAGCCAAATTCACGGCTGTCGTCACATCTACTATAACAGACATGCAACCAAGTCGCTCGTTAAAAGATGTTAATTGGAACATGCCTTCGAATATTCGTCTTGCTGACCCACAATTTTTTGAGCCTCAGCGTATTGATATGCTCATTGGAGCTAGCCTATTTTTTGATTTGCTTAGTGTCGGTCAGATACGATTGGGTGAAAATTTACCATGTCTACAAAAAACCAAATTAGGTTGGGTTGCATCAGGCGCCACTACATACAACACTACAAAACTATCTTGTTTAGCAGCCATCGACATGGCAATAGAAAATGATACAGAAACTGAATTAAACAGGGTGGTCGAAAATTTTTGGACAATTGAGAATTGCACTGCAGATTCACCAAAGAATACAGCAGAGGAGGACTTATGTGAAGAGCACTTCAAACAAAATTATAAGCGTTTAGAAACCGGCGAATTTTCTGTACACTTGCCAACAAAATCACCTACGTTAGAATTAGGCAATTCATACGAACAAGCTGTAAATCGTTTCAAATCCCTGGAAAAAAGGTTTCAGCGCAATGATGAACTAAAGCAAAATTATTCATTATTCATAAAAGAGTACCTCGATTTGAATCACATGTCCGTACTCGATACTATACCAAATCAAATTCCTTTACATTTTTTACCGCATCACTGTGTTTTTAAGGCTGACAGTACAACAACAAAATTACGTGTGGTTTTTGATGGCTCGGCTGTAACTAGTAATGGGCGTTCGCTAAACTCGATTTTGATGAAAGGACCCAACATTCAACCCTCGCTTTTTGACATTTTACTTAGATTTCGAACGTTCAAAATTGCTCTTACCGCCGATATTGGCAAAATGTATCGCGGCGTAAGAATGTCATATCCTGACAATTTACTTCAATGTATAGTATGGAGAGATAATCCTAATGAAAACTTTCGTATTTTTAAACTAGATACAGTCACATATGGAACAAAACCAGCGTCATTCTTAGCCATTCGATCAATGCTGCAACTTGCTCACGATGAAGCCCGTTTTTACCCAATTGGAGCTGAGACAGTACAAACTGGTTTTTATGTTGATGATATGATTGCCGGCGCTGATTCTGTAGATGATGCCAAAGAACTTTTGAGCCAGACAAAGAAACTTCTATCTCGCGGAAATTTTCACTTGAGAAAATGGTGCTCAAATAATACTCTCGCTTTATCTGATGTTGCTGCTGAGGACAGGCAGGAATTCCTTACGTTTGATGATGGCACAAGTATAACAAAAACACTTGGTCTGGTATGGGAACCCAGTTTAGATGTGTTTATATTTTCATTTTCGCCGTTTGCAACGCCAAATAAGGTAACTAAACGAACAATTCTCTCAGCTGTTGCTAGACTTTATGATCCACTCGATTTGATTGGCCCTGTAGTGGCCAAAGCCAAAATTTTCATACAGAATTTGGGGAAGGAAAAGTTGCATTGGGATGAAAGTCCACCCCAATCTATACAAACCGAATGGCTGACATTCAAATACATGGTTTTTGCGATGCGAGTGCTGCTGTCTATGGAGCTTGCATCTATATACGAGCGGAATTTGCTGGAACTATTCGAACTCGCCTTCTTTGTTCCAAATCCCGTGTAGCGCCGCTTAAATCACTCACCATACCGAAATTAGAACTTTCTGGTGCTTTACTGTTAGCAGAATTGATCGCGAAGGTCGTTAATGCAATTCCTTTCAAAGAAAGCAAAATATTTTGTTGGTCGGACTCAACAATAGTATTATCGTGGCTTCGAAATGACCCATCTAATTTCAATGTTTTCCTCGCAAACCGGATTAATACAATTCAAACTTTAATCAAAGGAATGGTTTGGAGGTACGTTCCAACCAAATGCAATCCAGCTGACATCCTTTCGCGGGGCGCAAACCCAAAGGAATTACTAGCCATGCCCTTGTAGAAATACGGGCCATCGTATCTTAATGATGAGCTTCAAGATTGGCCAAACTCCCCCTTACTACCCATTAAGGAATTACCAGAATTTCGAAAACGGGCGTTTATATTTACAACAACGTCTGATATTTGTTTAAATTGCAAATCCGTTAACTCATTTGAAAAATTACAGAGAGTATATGCATACATTTATCGATTTTCTAGACCACCCAAAACAAGAGCATCGGGATTGCTAAGTGCAATGGAGCTACAACAAGGCACTTTCCTACTTATTCGCATGATACAGAGGACACATCTTAGAGAGGAATACAAGGCCATCGAAGCTAAAGAGGTGTTAAAGAAATCATCTGACCTCAGTTCCCTGAACGCATTTCTCGGCGGCTATGGTTTGCTTCGAGTCGGCGGAAGGCTTCATAATTCAACTTTAGATTTTTCATCAAAACATCCAATAATTTTACCGAAGCACCATCCTGTAACGAACACAATTATTAGCAGCTTTCATAAAAGGCTTTTGCATGCTGGACCACAATCTTTATTAGCAAATAACCGTCTTCAATATTGGCCCATAGGCGGCCGCAAAACCGTAAGTCAAGTCATTAACAAATGCATTCGCTGCTTTCATGCTAAACCTAAACTTATGGAACACATAATGGGAAATTTGCAAGAGTTCAATGTAATCGAGCATTCCTTATTACCGCAGTGGATTTTTGTGGACCGTTTTTCCACAAATCCGATGTACGAAATCGACCCCCAATAAAATGCTACATTTCCATATTCATTTGTTTTTCAACCAAGGCCGTTCACATGGAGCTGGTAAAAGATTTGGCAACCTCATCCTTCCTCGCAGCCCTAAAGAGATTTATCTGCACACGTGGTACACCGCAAATCATATGGTCGGACAGCGCTACTAATTTTGTTGGAGCTAAAAATGAGCTATCGGACCTGAGAAAACTATTCTTCAGTCAAGAGCATTCGAAAGCGATTCATGAGCAGTGTGCCAACGATGGAATGGAATGGAAGTTCATACCCCGTCGCTCTCCTCACTTCGGCGGCTTATGTGAAGTGGCAGTAAAATTGGCCAAATATCATTTTTACCGAGTTGTTGGCCTTTCAAATTTTAATTTCGATGAACTTCGCACACTTGTGTGCCAGATATCTGCTATTTAAATTCACGCCCATTTCAGAGAACCCTGACGACATTGAGGTATTAACACCTGGGCACTTTCTTATTGGCGCATCTTTCACGTCTGTGGTAGAACCTGATATCGCAACAATTGATATGAACCGACTTAGTAGATGGCAGCGTGTGTGTTTCATGCAACAACAATTTTGGAAGAAGTGGCATTCCGAATATTTAACGCTTCTTCAGCAACGCTAAAAATGGAACTCATCTACACCGAATCTACAGCCTGGGGATGTGGTCTTAATAAAGGAAGAGAACAATTCGCCGTTAAAATGGCCGCTGGCCAGAGTCATTGAAACAATTATGGGAAAGGACCAGGTAGTACGAGTGGCCGTTCTAAAAACTGGAAATGGCATCTACAGACGATGTATGTCAAAGCTATGTCTATGGCGGAGTATGTTTAGTCATAAGCGCATTATACATATTTAGTAGTATGGCACTAATTTCTTATTACTACTTTTTACTATGTTCGAACACTGACAGCAGTATTAATTTATCATCAATGCTATTTTACCATTTCCCGTTTGCAAGTTTCAACGTACATATGCATATACATATTGCTATACATAAATGCATAGCCGTCGCTTGCTTTGATTCTGCCATCCCACCAATGCTTACTGGAAGCTATGCAAAGAAACTTCACTATACGCACAAAGTCACATACATATGTACATATGGTAGCATTAAAGCAGCTGATGTGCAGTACCGCTGTCTTCATATATTTGCTAAAATAACTTGTTTATATTATGTACGTTGCCGTTAAATCAGGTGATATTCCTGTATCAATGCAAATTGTTGGTTTTTACATTTCTTTTGAATATAAGTAATTACATACGAGGTGTGTTCAAAAAGTATCGCGAATTTTGAATTTTTGCTGGTTACGTATATTCGAATTTCGAATTTTTTGTGGCGTTATGTTGGTACTCATGTCTCTCACTTATGCCGACAAGCTCGGCCATTTTGAATGTTCAGTTAATTGTTGACAGCTGCTTTGCTTGCACGTGTTTTGGATCGTCTTCGATTTTTACGCGAAATTCGTACCAAAATTGCTCAATTGTGACCAAAAACAGCATCGCATGAACATTGCTAATGAGATGTTAAACTCTGTCCGCGACGACCCAAATTTGCTCCAGAGGGTCATAACTGGTGACGAATCGTGGGTTTATGGTTATGACGTGGAAACCAAAGCTCAATCATCTCAATGGAAGCTGCCGCACGAACCAAGACCGAAAAAAGCGCGCCAAGTTCGGTCGAATGTGAAAGTTTTGCTGACAGTTTTCTTCGATTGCAGGGGCGTGGTGCATCATGAGTTCTTGCCACAGGGAAGAACGGTCAATAAGGAATATTACCTGCAAGTTATGCGCAATTTGGGCGAAGCAATCCGCCAGGAACGCCCGGATTTGTGGAAGAACAAAAATTGGCTTTTGCACCACGATAACGCCCCTGCTCACGCATCGTTGCTTGTGCGCGACTTTTTGGCCAAAAACAACACACTAATGATGCCGCAGCCACCGTATTCCCCAGATCTGGCCCCCTGTGACTTTTTCTTGTTCCCTAAACTGAAGAGGCCCATGAAAGGACGACGTTACGCTTCTCTTGACGAGATAAAGACGGCATCGAAGGAGGAGCTGAACAAGATACAAAAAAATGATTTTTTGAAGTGCTTCGAAGATTGGAAAAACCGTTGGCACAAGTGTATAATATCTCATGGGGATTACTTTGAAGGGGACAAAATAGATATTCATGAATAAATAAATAATTTTTGAAAAAACACAAAATTCGCGATACTTTTTGAACACACCTCGTATATTAAGAATTTGAATTTTGTATGACATTAAAGGTATAATTGAATTTAGTTTTTGGAAGTCTCGTCAAAGTTATGGTGCAAGGCACATTAATAAACCTCTCGTAATAAAGAGACAACAAACCTATATATTGTGAACAAAAAATATAGCTATCGTGTTTATGACTAAACACTGCACTTTTACTAGATTTGGCTGTAATAAAGAAGTGGTAAAAGTCCGAGCCCTGATGGCAACCACCAACCCGAGTGGCAACAATAATGCCACGTCAGACTGGGTAGCGGAACTTTTCCACTGCGCAGTCGCCGTTGCTGACGATTTTCAGGCATAGCGGCGTCACCGGCATTCGACCAATGCAAAGTATAACTGACTTGGACACGAGCGGTCATGTGCGCGTGAAGAAGAAAAAAAAATACAAATTATTGCTAAATTTAAACATAAATGTGGTCTCGATCTCTAGTGTCGTTATAGGGCATTGAAAAGACCTAACACCAGTGGCAGAAAGGTTTTCAAAAGCGAGGAATCCAGTGAAAGTAGGATTGACAAAAAAAAAAAAAAAAATTTTAATAAAATGTTACTGATGTTAAACGATTCTAATGTAAAAGTTTTAAATGAAAATAGAATTTGATTTGTTCTAAAGAAGTCCAAAGTGGATCACTCACAATCAATAAAAACTTATTTAATTTTCCTTTTGGAAAATCATCTTTTTTGGTTATTTCTAGATTATACGCTTGTACATGCCTATATTCTTATCACTTGTCAAATAAACATTGTAAAACAATCGAAATGAATTAACAAAAAAAAAAAAAAAATTATTGTTTCCGGTTTGAATATGTGGAGAGAATACCAATAATAACAAGCACGCATGGAAATGTGCTTTATAGACCAAAAGAACACCAGTAAAGGGGGAAAGTCCTATCGGGTAAGTAAGCTCAGCTATATAAATGTTTTATGAAATATCCACGATTATTTTTCCTGTGCCAACTGGAGTGAGTATACCAGATTTCGTTCTATCTCCATACAAACGCTACCTACTGAAATAAGCTGGTTTTTTTTGCTGCACTAGTTACGGTTGCGATCATCTATGTTTCGAAACGTTTTGAACCAACTTTAGTTTAATTTTAATTGCAAGTTTATGTTTATTTAAAAATTTTGGTGTTTCTTATAAGACTGGGAGGGGATTCTATGCGACGGCGGGTAGCTGCTGATGTGCGTTCGAGGATCTCGGGAGGGGTGTCGGACGACGCGTTTTGATATCTGTATCAGTGGTCCGAAAGCGGAAATTAAAGAATTTGTTTCAGTGAAAAGTTATTAACAAACAAACCCAAAAATGGCCTAGGTCCGATCCCAAATAGGGGACTTAATCCAAGGTAGGTAATGCGTAGGCGGCCTTCGGGCGCGCTTCAAAAAAATAACTCTTATCGGTCCAACACCGGCTACGCGGTGCGCAATATTTCTGCGCAGAACACATTTCTGCACTTTTCGGTACACCCTAATCTGTAATTACAACAACCACATGAAAATGACACAAATTTTTCAACTTTGATTGCAAATATCTCTGAACAGACATAAAATATTTCCGCTTTCGGATTATTGATGCGGAGGTTAGGGCCCGTTGTTGATACATTTCCCGAGATTTTTGGACGTATATTAGCGGTTGCGTGCTGTCGTATAGAATTGCCGACTGGGAAAATGGGTGTATGCAAAAAAAAAAGAAAAATTTCTTCAAAACTCCACTCCTATATGTTTACCTTTTTGGTTCAATTAAATTCGAATACACTCAATTATGAATATAAATTTTTTTTTTAGTGCCTCAATATTTTAAGAAAAATCTTCCACTGTCAACTTGTTAGTGTAAATTCCTATTTCATACGGAAGTGCTGTAAATTTTCTTATATATGCAATGTGTGAATTGGTATTTGCGCATATAATGTGTAAAATCTTGGGCAAACAATTTTGGCGTAAAATGTTGCTAAGTGGGGTGTTTCTAACAGCCGATTCTAAATATCCGCTCGGATTTCTTTCCTTGCAGAATGCTAGTGAACAGAAAAAAAAAATTGACGTAGAGGAATTCCTAATCCCGCTGCGTTGCTATTTTACGTTTTTTTTTGGCATAATTTGGTTTTGATCAGTGAATGGAAATGATGGTTTGTGATAAAACTTGACAAATTAAATAAATAAATTATAAATATGTAATGGTAACACAAGAAGAAACCGAAGATTCCGTAGCACAGGAACCTCAACAAAGGTCCATATGAATAAATTTGAATTGCCGGAATCTTTGTAAGCGGGACTTAATCTAATTTTTTTAGTGCATTTATAGATTCAATTAATTTGCAAATAGTTTTTTTAAACTATAGGATAATAAGCCCGCATATAAATATTTGTTGGACATTTTGGCAACGCACGCACAACAGTCAAAAAGACAGTGGTGAAGTTTCGCCTATTAAGCTCCTATAGATAAAATATGTGCTATAAATAAGTATGTGTTTTTCCCATTCCACAATACAGCTTGCTCGTGGTACAGCCAAATTTAACCCCCATTATGCCAAAATCTATTCAGCGCTTCAGTTCTTGCTTTAAAGAAGGCCTGGAAATTCCTGGCTGTCCTTGTATAAGGTTTACTAAGGTTTAGGTTTGCAGCTAATTTAAACTTTTCGTTTTAAAAACACAAAATCAATACGCTGTTCAGGTATACATGTGATTTAAAGTTAAATTTACTTTCAATTAGTTCAGCCGTCATTTATAATTACTATAATTAATTTACTCGCCAAGCCAGGCGAAAAGTGAGAAAGGAACAAACACCTGCGGATTTTTGTTCAAAATAACGGAGTAGGGAGAAGCGAAAAAAATACGAGCGGGATTTTTCGTTTAGAATCGGGCTGTAAATCTCTTGGGTGGACGCCGGAGTAGCCTCGTTATACTTCAATATTTAAAATTTAAAAAGTAAAGAAAATTAGTTTTGCTCATCTCTTCCTCTTTCCTCAAGCGCAAGTCACCGCCACACATCTTGCTACATCAACGCGTCACATCCAGCGCATATGAACGCGCAACATCAACGCGCCATTATTGCGTGAAAACCAACGCTCCGCATCCAGCGCGCTACCAACGCGCGACATCAACGCACATAGCACAAGCGCTACCATAGCGTGCCAACAACGCGCCACTAAGCCGCTAAATCAAAACCGGTAACAACTAAACCGGTAACAACAAGCCGGCCACAACTAAACCGGTAACCCAAAGGCCGGCAACAACAAATCCGGCAGTAATAAAGGCCACCAACCAGTAACAGGACCACCAGCAGACACATAGCATGGGGCCGCCCTCTTCTGGGCCCACTGCACAACCACCCGGATCGACCACAACAACACAGCAGTGACAACAGCGGGAGCCGCCATAATATAGGCCCTCCGCAGTAGCCTCAACAACGACAACAACAACGCAGCAGTGACAACAGCGAGGGCCGCCGTATTATAGGCCCGCCGCACTAGCCTCAGCAACGACAACAACAACACAACGGTAGCGCCCCAACAACGGCCTACTACTACCGGGGGAGACCTAGCCAATATAGTTGCAGATTTTTTTCTACATTTAGATTTTACATTAAGGAAACTAAATTAAATTTACATATATATATTATATATATGTATAAAAGGAAACTTAGTTAGGGAATAAGTTAAACGTAAAAGAACTTGAAGTTTATAACTTAGATAAACCAGAATATATTAAACCCACTAAAGTAAACAAAGATTCGGTAGATAGAAAATAAGAAGACAAAACAATTAGAATGTAATAGAGTTAAATGAGGGAAAACTTAAAATTATTAATTGAAGGAAAGAAGTCGTTTCCAAAAGGAAGCAATTATAATCTTAACAGAAAATATTAAAATAACCTAAAATAAATAACATAACAAAAAAAAGGCCGTAATAAATAAAAAGAGATACGCTAAAATAAATACATAAAAGCAAATCAGATAACTGAATGACAAAACAAGATAAATAAAATAGTACGATAATGAACATAAGGTTAAAGAAATACCATTAAGGGAATTAATAAGCAGGCAACGAAATTAGATTAATAAACCTAAAATGATATAAGCAACCAAGCAATATTTTTTTTCTTGGTTGGTTGTATTCGGCGATTTTTTTACATATAAGTAAATTTACATATAGGTAACTTATACTGTATATAGGTAAACTCATACAGACTTAATCCTTGTCAATGAACTCCTTAGCTTAGGGTAAATTTAATATATTTTTTTGTTTGAAATGAATTTTAAGTAAAAATGTTTTATTTAATAATGGGAATGCTGCCTCTTTTTATTTAGAAGGCATATAGGATTTTAGGTAAGGGGCAATCGGGATTCGGTGGATGAGGGTGGGTCAGCACCAGGGCGTCGCAACAACACCCGCGGCGCCCCCTTATATTTTTCGGCCCCTTTTTTTTCATTTTCAGCATGGTAACCGGTCATATCCGGTTCGTTTAAAATTTCAGGGTTTTTTTTGTTAATTTAAATTTATCTGTTTTTTCTTCTTTTCCGTTCGTTATTTCAGTTTTAATTTCGTTGACATTTTCAGTTATTTTTGAATTTTAAGTTTCCTTTTGAAAATTTTTTTTTTGCCAGTTTTATTTGGAATTTTTATTTGGTTTGAGTTTTTTTTTAATTTTGAATGTCAACGGTCTGTCCGTGGCATCCGGGCTTAACCGGATGTTGGTTTTATAGATTTTTGCGCGGTTTTTTTTGACCTTTTTCTGTTTATGGCGCAGGACGGTAAGGTTGGCAAGAGCCCACCCCAGCCGACAATGACTAGCCACTGTGCACCATTGATATCATGCCGACCGCCTTCCTTACTGCTCCATTTCGACGCGTTACCATAACAGATGGCGCCCAACGTGGGGCCCGAAGCGCTGACCGTGATGACATTTCTGGTCAGCTTGTGAGGTTTTGTAGTGTAGTCAAAGTAAATGCATACATAAATGCATGCATACTTACAAACAGTCGGCACGCAGCTATTAAAAACTGTCGAATACGCTTTGTCAGCAAAGTCACACGCTATGCGGCAATGCCCACAAATGCGTTGCAATCATATGAATATACGAGGTGTGTTCAAAAAGTATCGCGAATTTTGTGTTTTTTCAAAAATTATTTATTTATTCATGAATATCTATTTTGTCCCCTTCAAAGTAATCCCCATTAAATATTATACACTTGTGCCAACGGTTTTTCCAATCTTCGAAGCACTTCAAAAAATCATTTTTTTGTATCTTGTTCAGCTCCTCCTTCGATGCCGTCTTTATCTCGTCAAGAGAAGCGTAACGTCGTCCTTTCATGGGCCTCTTCAGTTTAGGGAACAAGAAAAAGTCACAGGGGGCCAGATCTGGGGAATACGGTGGCTGCGGCATCATTAGTGTGTTGTTTTTGGCCAAAAAGTCGGGCACAAGCAACGATGCGTGAGCAGGGGCGTTATCGTGGTGCAAAAGCCAATTTTTGTTCTTCTTTGCACATCTTCTCGGCCTTCTGAGAACATTTTGTACCACCGATAAACGTTGCTTCGGTCCAAGGTAGCTTCTCCGTATGCCACAGTCAACATTCGGAATGCATCCGCGCACTTAATTTCGTTTTTCACACAAAATTTGATACAGGTTCTTTGATCCATTTTTTTGAATAGGTAAAAATCGAAGACGATCCAAAACACGTGCAAGCAAAGCAGCTGTCAACAATTAACTGAACTTTCAAAATGGCCGAGCTTGTCGGCATAAGTGAGAGACATGAGTAGCAACATAACGCCACAAAAAATTCGAAATTCGAATATACGTAACCAGCGAAAATTCAAAATTCGCGATACGTTTTGAACACACCTCGTATGTATGAACAGATGTGCGAATGCACAAGAAAATGTTTGTGTATGAATGTACCAGCGAGCATTTGCATACGCTGGCTTACATACTTTGGTTGAGCTTAGAATTTAAGTAAATATGTATTATGGTAAATAAGTAGTATATAAGAATTTATTTGTATAAATAGAACGAAAATATGTTGAATAAATGAATTCATATTTGGTGCCGATTGAAGGCACATCCCCAATCCAAATTATTTTTATTTCAATCATTACATGGCGATCCTGCCAGGAGTGAGCTGCGGAGATCCGGCAGTCTCGTTGTAGAATATTCTCTTGAATTGAATTAGGGAGTCCTTTAAAGTCCTGTAGTCCTTTCTTTAAAATCACACCAATGGCTGCTGATTGTAATACAGGCAGACCAAATTAAAAAAAAAAAAGTTAAGTAAATTCATATTTTTTGAGCCCGTCACAGCTCCCATTGTTGTGGCCACATTCAAACCCACTGTACGAGCGAAAAAGCGAGCCATTAAAATGCTTTAATGTACACGTTTGCCATCGACTTCAAATACGGTCATCCTCATACTCAATTCCACCAAATATCGTAGCGGCTCAGTGACACCTAACCAGGACACCTGTATAGAATTTATCTGGAGACATTATTGGACAATAGCTAAGATGCAGCAACACCAAATAAGCATAACAGGGTGGAATAGAAACATCTAATCCGGCCCGAAAAATAAGTCCTGCGGCAAGGGAGAAGCAATAAAGACAAATCAAATCCCGCAGCAAGGGAAGGACACGGAGGCTGACGTCAAGAAGAAAAAAAAATATATAACTTAAGTATTTTAGTATTATTCTTTATTTAGAAGCATATAGCAACCTAACGGCTGCTGCCATGAAGGGCAAAAAGTAGATTTTTGCTGATAAAATAAGAACTTTTTTTTTCTTTCTCTCCTTTTTGTTTTTTCCAAATGAATAAGGAGTCAGATATTATAAGTCAGGCAGAATTTGACGCGATATTCTTGCGTTACAACAGATTGATCATAGAAGAGGAGGATAAGGTAGAAATAGAGGTAAAAACAAAAGAAGTAGCTGAAACAGTAAAAATAGAAGCTGTAGAAATAATTAAACAGGGCCCTAAGGCAATCACTATAGAGGAATATAGGCGTAGGACAAAACCAGTAAAGGTAGAGGAACCTAAGATTCCCAAACCTACTAGGAGCAATATGAAAAGAGGAGGAAAAAGATTTAACCTCAGAAGAGCAGTAGCAATACTGTACCAAAAAATAAATTTAACTACAAACACGAAGGAAAGAATCCGTTTAAAAAACGAAATAAGAAAGATCAAGGGTATATAAAGAATTTTTTTTTCATTAGAGTGCTAAAAATTTGAATTTAATTTAATATTTCATTAAAAATAATATAATTTTCTATGGAGAGCGCTTTGCATGATGACCTTGATTACGAGGCTATCAACAGTGTCGTTGATAATTTAGAACGCGAAAGCGCAATTGAGGCACGTAGAGAAAAAAAGATTAAGACCTTACAGTGAGGAGGAAAGGAAAACACTAGTTTGGCTGAAAAGTTATTGGGAGCATATAGCAATGACTAGGGAACCAATCCTTGAAGATGTTAGGTATAACACAGCAATGGAAGAAGTAACAGGCCGAGCCTTAATAAAATATGGCCTATAAGAACTATAAATGGAAAAAAGAAATATATATGTAAAAAGGAAAATTTTTTTAAATAATTAAAATACCAAAAATAAAATAAATCTTTGCATTTATAATTTTTCTGGCGATGGGAGGCCAAGAATCCAAATTGGAAGAGCCTAATTCTAATGTGATTAACTCAATCCAAATAGCCGACCACACTGAGGCACTTGTTAATAATATAACCAATCTGCACTTGCCTCAATTTGTTTCTCAAATTATACTCGGCTCACAACAAATTTTTAAAGAAAAAATACATGAGCCGAGCAGATGGTCTAGACAAGGTCTAAACCCAAAGGAAAATTATGTACCCCAATGGACAAATGGGAAACCATGAATACACTGGTGGAAGAGAAAATTTTGGCGGAAAGGTCATATAAGTGTATTAACAAAAGTACACCCAAAGAGTAACTGTGTTGAAGCATCTCACGGCAATATTACAGTCGTTGAATAATATAAGAAAAGCCACACAAAAGGTGTATAGCAAGTTGACAGCTAAGCATCAGCTAGAAGTACAACAAATATCCATGATAAAAACCAAACTCAAGGGGACAGCTAGAAACATAATAAGTACTGAATCCTCTATTCAGGAAATTAAACAAAGATTGAAGTCAAAAGTTAAGGGTGAATCAGTAGTGTGAACATCCAACAACGCAGTAAAACTGCAAATCAATACACTGCTGAGATTGAAAAGCTCACAAATCGTTGGAAGGAGCATACATATCTGACGGACTAACACCGGAGTTAGCAACCAAGTATACTACACAGGCAGCTGTAAAAGCTATGTGTAAAAATTGCTACAACGATAAAGTAAAAACTATAATGTAGGCTGGAACGTCTACCACGATGAATGCAGCCATATCAAAATTCACTAACAGTTGCACAGAAGTAACTGGAAATCCAAATTCACTGTTACATATTCGCCAACAAAATCATTTCCGAGGTAACTTCCGCAGGAGTTACCAAAACAATAACTATAGAGGAAATCAGAGGCGTACATTACAGTAATAACCGATCAAATAACCAAAGATCTGGTCGAAACTTTGGATCAAGAGGTTGTAACCGTAAAAACACCAGAAATGTAAGGAATGTTACCCAACAGGAAAACCAGCAAACTCTACCTCAATAAATAACAAATTATATGTTTCCAATTTACACCTAAATAGCTACATATCTTCCAAACCAACTCTGAATAATTCCATTTCAACCCTCGTAATCGATACAGGAGCGGATATTTCAATTATAAAAAAGGGTCAAATTGACAGTCATGTCACTATTAATAATTCACAAAAAACAGATTTAAGAGGAATTGGTCAAGGCATAACAAGCACTATTGGCACAGTTAAAACAGATTTAAGGGATGATTACCTATTGATTAGACACAAGTTTCATGTGGTAGAAGACAATTTCCCAATCCCATGTGATGGAATACTAGCTTTGGATTTTATTAAAAATATATAATTGCATTTTAGATTACCAAAAAGATGGGGACACCCTAACATTAAAACCATAAGGTAGAAAGCATAGATAGAAATAATAAGTATATTATAAGCAATGAGAATAAGAAACTTTTAATACACAAAAATAGACTTAAATTGTTAGAGTAAATACACTGCATTTTGACTTACATGTTTACTCATAAATTTTTATTGTACACTTACAAACAAACCCATAAATTAGGAAATAAAAACTTATTAAAATAAAATCATTACCCTCAATGTAACTCAACACTTAAGAAAAATTATCAAAAGAAAAGTCGTAAAAATGCACCAATGTACAAACAAACATTTTACCGAAATAAATTATTTAATAGTCCACTTGAAAATAAAGTAAACAAAAAACAAAATTTTGTCACTAAAACAAACCAAAACAAAAAAAAAACTGTATCAACATACACTTAAGAAGTAAAGTAAATAAACACAAAATCTAAGCAAGTTATAAAATAATCGAATTGGAGTTTTACATATTTATATATATAAAACTTTTTGAAAAGGTAGATGTAGTGTAGTCAAAGTAAATGCTTATATAAATGCATGCATACTTACAAACAGTCGGCACGCAGCTATTAAAAACTGTCGAATACGCTTTGTCAGCAAAGTCACACGCTATGCGGCAATGCCCACAAATGCGTTGCAATCATATGAATATATGTATGAACATATGTGCGAATGCACAAGCAAATGTTTGTGTATGAATGTAGGTATGAATGTACCAGCGAGCATTTGCATACGCTGGCTTACATACTTTGGTTGAGCTTAGAATTTAGGTAAATATGTATTATGGTAAATAAGTAGTATATAAGAATTTATTTGTATAAATAGAACGAAAATATGTTGAATAAATGAATTCATATTTAGTGCCGATTGAAGGCACATCCCCAATCCAAATTATTTTTATTTCAATCATTACAGTTTCACCATCCCGTAAGTCCCAGGTAGGAAGGCCCAGGAGCCGCCACTTACGTTGCGACGGGATGGTGGGACTGATCAAGTTGTCCGGACTAGTCGTCGTGTTCAGTAGCTGAGGGCTCCACGAGGCTTTACGTCATGTTCACCGGAAGTTTTCATTTCATCCGGTGAGGCAGTGCTAAACGCACTTAGTTTTTTTTGTAGTTTCAATTTTTTTGTCCCGGGTCTGTTGTCCGATATCGGCTTCGGGAAAATATATATGTCCGCTAAGTCGGCTTTAGTTTCTAGGGATTTATTAAATTTCTTTTTGCCGAACGTGTTTTTGTTTTGTTTGGTGTTTTGTTTTTTTTTTTAAATCCCAACTCATCCAACCAGTCTCAGGGATGGCAGTCCCATGGACGCCCCTGCATTGCGGTTATAATTGTAAGCTGAACTTTTTTTTTGTAATTGTGATGGTGGAGCAGTATGCAATCAGTCTCAGGTGGTCTAGTTTCAGCAACGACCCCTGCATAGCGGTAGTACTAGGATCCATTTGTCTGTTTTTGTATTATTTCTTTTTGTGCCTAATATATCTATGCCTTGTAATGATGGGATGTCAGCATTCCCATTAAATATATAAATACACAACTAGCTTTTGCCAAACTTTGTACCATTTTTGCTTTTACATATTACATTTAAACACGTATATATACTAATAAACAATTTTTTCAGCATATGTATACACTTATTTTTTATTTTTTGAACTCATCCGCGGTAATTAGTTGATGCAAATATCGGTTAGGAAAATTTGCATTAATTCAAATTTTATTTTTCAAAACTTTACAATCGTCGGTAATATAGGGTAAGGGGGAGTGAATCTTGACCTTCCAACCGCCCCTTGTAACCGAACACTTTTAATTTAAATTTTTTTTTTTGTTTATCTAACGTGGTTAGGAGATTTTTTTTTCAAGTGGGGGCAAGCCTAGAGGTCAGGGTAGAGGGCCGCTTCCGAAATAACCCACCAATCGGCCTCTGGTACTGCATTCTCCAGTAGGTAGTCCGGGCGGAGGAGATCCGACCAGGATCGTATTAAATCCTGCCTCCAACCCGAAAATTGCTAGACCAGGTAGTACTAATATCCTTCACTCGTCCATGGCAGCATAACCAATGCAGAATCTCTTCCATCCCCCGAATAACGTGTTGACAGGAATACGGGAGGGAGCTAGTGGTTTTCTAGAAAACCCTATACCTCTTATCACTTTGGGTGATAGGATCGCTACTCACAGGAATATGGCTAAGGCCCCTCCTGGAGATTCGTGGGTGAACGTGCTACATCAGCTGTTCAGAACTTCTCAGGAGGATATGAGGAACGAGATGAGGACGATCAGGGAAAACATGGACTTACTTAACGCGGCAGTAACCTCTTCACAACCCGGTGCGAGCTATACAAGGAATACCAATAGGGAGGAAAGTAACCGAGCACAGATCTTCGTGAGCAATCAGGCGAACATTGTTTCCGGCAGCATGGGGGTGAAACCACAGGACTGGAAGGTATCTTTCGACGGTACTGGGAGCGTCGCTGATTTTTTGTTTAAGTTGGACACCCTATGTGAGCGGACGCAATGCTCTAGCGACCAACTTATGGCGAGTTTTCATTTATTTTTATTAGGACGGGCTGAAGAGTGGTACTGGCTTTTTACCAAGCAGAACCCAAATGCGAACTATCCTTTTTTATGCTATTCCCTGAAGCGTGACTTTGGAACATTAAAAAGTGACCACGAGATCATGATGGAGATTTCAATGCGTAAGCAAAAGCTAAGTGAGTCATACGACGTGTTCCACGCTGACATAGTGGCGCTAAACGCACGTCTTAGAGAGCCGATGTCCGAGGCCCTACTGATTGACATAATAAAACGGAACGTCAACAGTAGCTTGAAACTAATGCTCTTTAACGCAGAGGCGAGGACATTGCATGATTTACGCGATATAGCACGAAAAGGGGAACAAGTGCTGAAGGAAAGCAAGATCCTGGGAGCAACTTATGCCGGACGGCACGTTAATGAAGCTCGAGCGATAACACCTAATAGTAGGACGGAAGGCGAGGACTGCGAAGCTGACCCGCAGATCAAGGCGTTGGAGTATCGTTGGAATTGTCAGGCCATGGGCCACTCATAAATTTATTGTGAGGGACCCATAGAGGGGTGTTCACCCCAAAGTGTCCAAAGGACCATCGCCGGCAGGGAAACCAATACCCGAGCGAGAAGATGGGGGAAACTCGTTCGGTGCCATAGCCCCCATATCAGCCAGTGCTAGAGGAGTCGTCTCGGGTGCTGAAACAAGTGGCAGGTCCCTCGCAAGCAGTGAGTTGCATGAAAGTGGTGAGCTTCCAAAAAGTAGTGGCACTCGGGCGAAGGAATACCCAAAAATAATAGTAACTTTTCCTGATAGTACAGTTAGCTCCAATAGTTCTGATTCCGATAGTCCTAGGTCATCAACGGTAATTTCCAAAACAATAAAAATTTTAAAAGCTTCGGTAACTTGGCACCGATCCACCAACCGTCGTGGGTGACTTGCACCGTTCCACCGTCATCGGTAACCTGGCACCGATTCACCGGCATCCACCAACCCGTCGTTGGTGACTTGCACCGTTCCACCGTCATCGGTAACCTGGCACCGCTTCACCGGCATCCACCAACCCGTCGTTGGTGAATTTCACCGTTACACCGGTCATTGGTAACCTGGCACCGATCCACCGGCATTCACCAACCGTGGATAGGCTGAGCATTACCCCAGCCTTCGATAAAACCCACCTCACAAATGGCGCCCGAGCAGGGACTCGGTTCTACAGGCGACTGTCCTAAAACAACGGAAAGCACCAACACTGCAGGAGCGAGTCCACCGAACACATCAGAAGAAACGGACAATACACAAAACACACTACAGGTCGATTCCTTCAGTTGGATCTATTTACTGAGGAAGGAACAGCTAATCGAGAAATGCAAGCGACACCGCATTTTTGTGGAAGGATACACCGTCGCCGACCTACGCAACGCATTGGGCACGTACGTGCGAGCGAAAAGGAAGAGAGCGTCAACCGAAAACTTATTGAAAGAATTAGAAATGGAAGTCTCCGCCGAGGAGAAAATACCCGTTAAGACGCAAAGAGATACCATCCCAGCAATTATTGTGGAACGCCACGCAACGGACCCTAAGCAAGTGCGCCACCAAAAATATGAGATAAGCGACGCCGAAATAATGACCACCGTCCACCGGTGGGACGTCCATTACGAGGAGGGTGAAACGCTCCATGACTTCTTGGAGAGGATAGAAGAACTGTCAGAGTGCTACCGAATCCCACTGGAAAAGCTGCTCATAACGCTACCAGAACTCCTTCGTAGTAAGGCGCTGCAGTGGTTCCGAGTACGCAAACCACATATCCAAAGGTGGACGGAGTTCCGTAAACAAGCGGAACGATTTTTCTTGCCCCGACGACACCTGAGCCAGCTGGAATAAGCTATCCGGCAACGAAAGCAGCACGATCGTGAGACTTCCAAGGACTACATCCTTACACTACAAACTCTCATCCGCCAACACCCGACGATGGCCAAAGAAGAGCATTTAGACCGATTTATGACGGCCTACGAGTAGAGTACCGACTTTTCATAAAAAGGAGAGAATTCCGAACGATTGAGGAGCTTATGGACTTAACCGATGAGTACGAGCTGCTAAGGGCAGATGAGACCAAACAGGCTCAGAAAGTTACCCACAGTCTGGCCATGCTAAATTACGACAGTCGCAGAACGTGCTGGAGATGTAAAGGACCGGGCCACATGACCAGCACTGCCGCCGACTATCCCGCTTGTTCTGTTCCAGATGTGGCCGTGATGAAATCCTGTCTAGGTATTGCCCCTGTTAGCCGACCAAACCTATATATCAAGCTCGTGCCTATTCCGAGCTAAAATAACGTTCCAGGATAAGACTAGCAGCCTATTGGTATCAGCACTGCCCAGTTTAGCGGAACGGATGATACTAGGAATGGATCTTCTGCACACCCGGAGGATCACCATCACGCTGGATTGGGAACGACTGCCGCTCACCATGCCGATCGATCCATCATCACCGGCGCGACTCAATGCCCTGACCACATGGGAACATCTCCCAGGAGACCAGCAACGCGAACTACAGGCAGTCCTCTCGCACCACAAGGAAATTTTCGCCCGTACGAATGGGCGATGCACGATCACGGAACACGTCAAACACGACAAACCACTGAAGCAGCGATATTACCCGCGCAATCCTGCGATGCAGCAAATAATCAACAGCGAGGTAGACGAGCTACTCCAGGCGGATCGTATAGAGCCATCGAAGAGTGCGTACAGCTCACCTATAGTGCTCGTCCGCAAGAAACAGGGCAACTGGAAGATGTGCATCGACTTCGGCCAACTTAACACCGCAAGCATGCCGGACGCCTACCCGCTCCCACAGATCGGCGCGATTCTAAACCAGCTGAAGGAAGCTAAATTTATTTCAACGCTTGACCTGAAAAACGGATACTGGCAGATACCGCTTGCCAAGAAATCAAGGCAATACACCGCATTTACCGTCCCCGGAAGAGGTTTGTTTCAGTGGAAAGTGATGCCATTCGGTCTCCACTCCGCACCAGCCACGTTCCAACGAGCGCTCGACTCCATACTGGGGCCGGAGCTTCAGCCCAAAGTATTCGCCTATCTTGACGACATCATCATACTAGGCAACACGTTTGAAGAACACTTGGCCAACCTACAGGAAGTATTTCGACGGCTCCAGGAGAGCCACATGCAACTCAACTTTGACAAATGCAGCTTCATGCAAAACCGGCTCAACTATCTGGGGCACGTCGTTAGTGCGGAAGGCATTCACACCGACCCGGCTAAGATATCATCCGTACAACAAATATCCGCCCCAACCAACATAAAACCGCTACGAAGATTCCTCGGCCTCGCCTCCTGGTACCGTCGATTCATCGCCGACTTCGCGGCAATCGCAGCACCACTACACCAGCTTCTTAAAAAAAAACCACATTGGCTTAGGAGGACGCACAGCAAGAAGCTTTCACAACCCTTAAAGACAGGCTGACCAGCGCACCGGTACTATGCTGCCCAGATTTCAACCACTCGGTCTTTCTACAAACAGACGCCAGCGGCGAGGGCCTTGGTGTAGTACCGTTCCAGGGGCAGGGTGAACAAGAGCCACAGCGTACGCTAGCCGTAGCCTCACTCGCCTCAAGAAACGCTACTCCGCCACGGAACAGGAGTATCTAGCAGTGCTATGGGGCATTCGCAAAATGAGGTCGTACCTGGAAGGATACCGATTCACCGTCCTCACCGATCACCACTCCTTAAAATGCCTGCACAAGCTGCAGAATCCGTCCGGTAGACTGGCAAGGTGGGCTTTGGAATTGCAACAATATAATTTCGAAATTGAGTACCGGAAAGGAACACTCAATGCCGTCGCCGATGCGCTCTCCCGATGCCCGCTGCCGACAACGGAAGCTGACAACGAAACACTACACGCGATTAAGGCTCGCCGGATGGATTGGTACGCAAAAAAGGTAAAGCAGGTTACCAGCCACCCGCACCGTTATCCCGACTACCAGATAATCGACAATAGAGTTTTTCGAAACATCAGGCCAAAGAACAAACTCTCCCGCTCGCCACAGTGGAAGTTATGTATACCCCACACCGCAACGGACGACATCCTGAAGGAAATACACGACGTCGCCACCGCCGGGCATCTGGGAGCGAAGAAGTCACTGAAACGAGCACAGGAAAAGTATTACTGGCCAGGCATGTACATAGACGTGGTAAACCACGTGCGCACTTGCCTGAGCTGCACAGAGTATAAAGTACAACAGCTGCGACCCGTCGGGCCAATGGGAACGATGCCGTGCTCCCATCCATGGGAAATAGTCACCGGAGACTTCGTCGGACCATTGTCACGTTCTAAACAAGGAAACCCCTACTTGCTAGTGCTGGTGGACAAGTTCTCCAAGTGGGTGGAACTAGTACCCCTGCGCCAAGCCACCGCCATATCCGTGATTAAAGCATTGCGCGAAAGGATTATCTACCGCCATGGGTGCCCGAAGGTGTTTCTAAGCGACAACGGAAAACAATTCACTGGGAAAGTGTTGACAGAGTTCCTGAACGAGCACAAGATAAAACACCGGCTAACGGCCATCTACGCGCCGCATGAAAACCCAACCGAACGAGCCAATCGCGTCATAAAAACTATGATCGTCCAACGTTCGAAGAATGACCACCGCACATGGGACCAACACATATCGGAGATAGCTTTCGCCATTAATACAGCGCAACACAAGTCGACCAAAACTTCGGCGGCGAAAATAAACTTTGGCCGCAACCTCCTAGCGCCGTGCCAGATCAGAAACGATGGGGCAGTACCCGACGAAACGCCAACCAAACCACCAGTAATCACCGAATTATGGCCAGAAATCAAAGAACACCTCGTCGCGGCATCGAAACAACAAAAGAAATATTACGACCTACGCCGTCGCGTCTGGAAACCGAAAGTAGGAGAGGGAGTAATGAAACGTGACCACCCGCTCTCACCGTCAACAAGTTTGCCCAAAAACTGGCACCAAAGTTTTCGGGTCCATACACGATAAAAGAATACATTTCAATCAACACCGTGAACATAGTCGATGCTAACCGCCCACGGGACAAACCACTACATGTTCACCTACAAGACCTGAAGCACTATCCCGATCCCAACCATACCCCAACCCTCCCGTCCCACAATTAACATTAAAAAATTTCACACGCCTTCTCATTACAGACAAGCACTTATGCAGAGATGGCGCGAAAACAAATGAAAATACAATTGGTAGAGGGAGACAAGCCAGAGGCGGTAAAACCAAGGATACCGCCTTTCGAAGCCGTGCCGTGGCCGAACAATAAGGCAGTAATCAGAGAGCAGGGCGCGGACGTATGCTATGAGGGTCAAGTAGCATACGTTCAATTCACCGAACGAGACTGAACATATAAAATTTTTTTTTATTATTGATTTATTGTTACGCATTTTTTTCGAATGTATTTACTTATTACACTACTATGAAATGTAGCCATTTTTGTTTACAAATTTTCCATTTTTGTACAATGTTCGATCTCTAAATGAAATATACATGAAATGTAATGAAATATAAATGAAATGTAAAATGAATGAAATATATATACAAAATGTTGAATGAAATGAAATTTGAAAAAAAAAAAAATTTTAATAAATAATACAGGTCACCACACACACACACCGTCCGAACCTTCGAACACTAGCTTCGGAGGTAAATAATACCAGGCTTTAACCCTATGGCGGCCGCCGTGGTGTGAAGGTAGTGTTGCCGGCCTACCACACCGAAGGTCCATGGTTCGAGCCCTGGTACAGGTAACATCAAAAGTGATTTGAAAAAAAAAAGTTTTTCAAAACGGGGTCGCCCCTCGGCAGTGGTTTGGCAAACTCTCCGAGTGTATTTCTGCCATGACAGGCTTCTCAGCAAAAATTCGTCTCCTTTGTAGATGCCGTTCGGAGTCGGCAAAAAACTGTAGGTCCCACCAATTTGTAGGGAAAATTCAAATCGGCACACCACAAATTGGAAGAGAAGCTTGGCGCAAAAATCTCTTAGGAGGTTTATGATGATATACCTGTTGTATATCGCGCCATAGAGATAGATAACCCTAGGTAGTGCAGGTCGAAGGACCAAAACTCCAGAATACCAATGCGTTTACACGCTTCCCGAAGTAGGAGGGGGACTGTAATGCCGCTTTAAGTAGCATTACAATATTTCACACCTACACTCTACCTTACTACCACACACGCGCCCACTGCGAATGAAAAGGTAAGCAAAGCAGAAAGCACAAAGCAAGTGAGCGCCTAATATGATTTCGCTCATGCGAGATCACATGCTTATGCGCAATTAGTTCATCCCACCTTATGTATAAAAAGATTATTTGCGCTTCAGTAATTATCGACGGTGTGGTTTCGGTAAGTGAGACGGCAACTACCACAACATATCGTGAGAAGCTTCAACCTGCACAACCCTCCGCTATCGATCAAACGTTTTGGTTGCGTCTACGGGACGTAGAGAAGCACCCCAACGGTTGCACCTGCGCTCCCAAGACCAGTGGTGAGTCCTTCGGGACCACTAAATACATTTACCTATGTGTACTCACGGGCCATCGCCTTACACCAACCGGTAACTCATCGGTAACCTGGCACCGATCCACCAACCGTCGTGGGTGACTTGCACCGTTCCACCGTCATCGGTAACCTGGCACCGATTCACCGGCATCCCCCAACCCGTCGTTGGTGACTTGCACCGTTCCACCGTCATCGGTTACCTGGCACCGATTCACCGGCATCCACCAACCCGTCGTTGGTGAGTTGCATCGTTCCACCGTCATCGGTCACCTGGCACCGATTCACTGGCATCCACCAACCCGTCGTTGGTGACTTGCACCGTTCCACCGTCATCGGCTACCTGGCACCGATTCACCGGCATCCACCAACCCGTCGTTGGTGACTTGCACCGCTCCACCCTGATCGGTAACCTGGCACCGATTCACCGGCATCCACCAACCCGTCGTTGGTGACTTGCACCGTTCCACCGTAAACGGTAACCTGGCACCGATTCACCGGCATCCACCAACCCGTCGTTGGTGACTTGCACCATTCTACCGTCATCGGTAACCTGGCACCGATTCACCGGAATTCACCAACCCGTCGTTGGTGACTTGTACCCTTCCACCGGTCATTGGTAACCTGGCACCGATCCACCGGCGTTCACCAACCCGTCATCGGTGATTCATACCGATCAACCAACACGTCATCGGTAATTAATACCAATCGCTCTAGGCAAGTTAACTATAGGGAAGGTCAGGAAGTTTTTAGGAAAAATTTTGCTCTGAGTAACTTTAAACAAGGCATAAACCCCAAATTCCTGCCGAAATATCTCAAGGGTCGAGTTAGGCGAAAAGTAGGGAATGCGTTGTATGATTTAGAAGACCTCACAGGGAAATTGATAGGCCGTTTCCATGCTCCGGATATTCGTCCACAATAACCAGACTTTTGAAAATTTTTTTTTACCCGAACTTACAATTTCATCTGGGCGTTTTGGCCGTCGGGGACAACTCGCCCAGTATTCTCCCCGAGCATTGATTCAGAAGGAAATACACGTGCGCTTCCACCGGGAGCAGTGGATAACCTGGCAATCCTCGTGTAAGCGGATTTTCTTTCGGAGTTTTGACGAGTTCTCCTTAATTAAAATGTCTACCGGGTGAAAAGCTTTACTTACCATGAAATCAGCTTCTCCGGTTATATATTTTTTAAACCTTTTCTGTGGGGGTGAAACCATTAGAACGAAAATTTTCAGAGTTTTGACGAGTTCTCCAATAACAAATATCTACCGCCGCTAAGCAGTTAAACTAAGAAACAAAAAGTAATTTTCCGTTTGCCTCGGAGTTTTGACGTGTTCTCCGATATCAAAATGTCTATTGCCGCAAAGCGTATAACTAGGAAACAAAAACTTACTTCTCCTTTGTTTTTCTCTAGCCTATTTCTGTGGGGGCAAAACCACTATATCAAATTTCCATTTGCCGCAAAGCCTACTAAACTATGAAACAAAATACTTCAAAAATCTCCCTTACTGGCGGATCTTCTTTGCCCGGCTAGCTCGTGGTAGAACTAGAGACTCTTATCTAGGGGTGAGTCGTGCCCCACGTTTTTTTACCCCGAAGTGGCTTCCTTGCAAGTAAACCTTCTTCCTGTTCGCTTCATCGACCGGTCTTCGAAGCGAAGCAGGCCTGTTATGGTTTACTTTTAATTGATAGTCATTTTTATTTAGTTCAATCGGTCAGAACTAACTTCGGTTGGTTAGTTAAATTCACAGTCTTGATTCACCCTCCGGTTCGGTATTAAATCGATAGCCACGGGAAAGTGCTATGATTTTGCTGGGGTGGCATCACCAAATATTCCCATAGAATGGAAAAAGCGCCAACAACGGAACTTTTAATTTCCAGACAAACAAGTGTTTGGTGTGTTCCTGGTGTGCCCAGAGTTAAGTTTCGGGTAACCAATAAGTGTCAAATAAAGAGAAATGGGCAATTGGCATCCAAAAGGGTTTTCCTTTGTATGATGAGTTCAAAGTATCTATGTTGGTAAAAGTGCACGAACAAAGTATGTACGGAATAAACAATGCAGTATTTATAAAGCACTATCTCGAAAACCAAAAACCAACAAATTGCCAAAATCACCGAAGTGAAAGATACGCCCCCAAAATGCCATATTGACCAGGGTGGGAGACACATGGAATCCTGTCCTGATCTCTGACTTTAACCCGGCTGACATCACAGTCTCGACCAAACGCAAGTAAAACAAAGTATATTGCCAGAATACATTTTAACAGCAACGGCAATTCAATTTTTTTAGATTGGATTTAAATAAGCTTTAAAGAAGCAGTATTTCAGTCACTATGTAGAATATTACCGAAGCTGTTGATCGGAACATTATTATCAAGGGCAAGTTAGAATGAGAAGTTTCCTGTGTCTCCTATCCCGAACTCAATAACGTGAGGTCCCGCGGGCCACCAAGGGAACACACCAAACGCATGATCTACAACCTTCCTATTTTTGCGCGCCAACGAAAGCGTGCCTTCAGGGTTCGGACTTGATCAAAATTGCAGTGATTTTAATACCTACTGCACTTTACTCAAATCTACTACGCTTTATGCTCCCTTCTAATAGTGCCATACTCTGATTTATTTTGATAACTGATGCTTTTTCTTAACTATAAACACTCCTATAGAGTCATTAATCACCATTAATATTCCTGTTTTGTTTATTTTGTTCCAAACGAGGGAAACGATATTTGATAAAAGTAGCTGTTAACAAAATAGTAGTAAAAGTAAACATTACCAAATTTATTCTGTTCTTAAGTATTAAGTAAAACCTGCAATTATCCAAATTTTGGTTTCAAAGTAAATCCTAAAGTTACATGCTCAATTAAATTTACTATGAAACAAGCAAAGTCATATCTCCAACTGTAGTTTCAATAGTTTATTGTTTTTTTTTGCATTCATACTGCACTTTTACTAGATTTGGCTGTAATAAAGAAGTGGTAAAAGTCCGAGCCCTGATGGCAACCACCAACCCGAGTGGCCACAATCATCATCAGAAAAAAAAATAAAAATTACTGCTAAATTTAAACAGAAATGTGGTCTCGATGATCTAGTGTCGTTATAGTGCATTGAAAAGACCTAACACCAGTGGCAGAAAGATTTTCAAAAGCGAGGAATCCAGTGAAAGTTGGATTGATAAAAAAAACGAATTTAAATAAAATGTTACTGATGTTAAACGATTCTAATGTAAAAGTTTTAAATGAAAATAGAATTTGGTTTGTTCTAAAGAAGTCCAAAGTGGATCACTCACAATCAATAAAAACTTATTTAATTTTCCTTTTTGAAAATCATCTTTTTTGGTTATTTCTAGAGTATACGCTTGTACATGCCTATATTCTTATCACTTATCAAATAAACATTGTAAAACAAGCCAATTGACTTAAAAAAAAAAAGAATTATTGATTCCGGTTTGAATATGTGGCGAGAATACCAATAATACCAAGCACGCATGGAAATGTGCTCTATAGACCAAAAGAACACCAGTAAAGGGGAAAGCCCTATCGGGTAAGTAAGCTGAGCTATAAACATTTATATATATACACATTTATTGCAGACTTGGCCGCTTTGTCTGTCTACTATGTTTGTACAGCAATAACACTCTTTGGCTTACTCGCCACCCACACGTACAGGGTGGCGCAAAAGTAATCCTCCTATCAGAAAATGCTATAAATTTTGCGATTGGCCCCTAAAGTCAGTTCTGTTTTGACATTTGTGTAGTAAGCACATGCGAAATACACGTTAATAAACAATGTTACGCTACACTACTCCAGAACGCGGAATATTGCTGACTATTTATTTGACCAATAATCGGTCGGTGAAAAACGGTTACTGCGCAAAAGTAATCCTCCTATCAGAAAATGCTATAAATTTTGCGATTGGCCCCTAAAGTCAGTTCTGTTTTGACATTTGTGTAGTAAACACATGCGAAATACAAATAAACGATGTTACGCTCCACTGCTCCAGAACGCGGAATATTGCTGACTATTTATTTGCCCAATAATCGGTCGGGGCCAAACGGTCACTGTGAATGGTGAGCGCTACAGAGCAATGATCAACGAGTTCTTTTTGCCGCAACTTGATGAATTGGGATTGGAAAACATGTGGTTCCAACAAGACGGTGCAACAGCACACACTGCACGCGCCACAACCGATATGCTGAACCTCGGAAGCTTACTTTTGCGCCACCTGTTACATGTTTTACGAAATATCCATGGTTATTTTTCCTGTGCCAACTGGAGTGAGTATACCAGATTTCGTTCTATCTCCATCCAAACGCTACCTACTGAAATAAGCTGGTTTTTTTTGCTGCATTAGTTACGGTTGCGATCATCTATGTTTCGAAACGTGAGTATACCAGATTTCGTTCTATCTCCATCCAAACGCTACCTACTGAAATAAGCTGGTTTTTTTTTGCTGCACTAGTTACGGTTGCGATCATCTATGTTTCGAAACGTTTTGAACCAACTTAGGTTAATTTTAGTTGCAAGTTTATGTTTATTTAAAAATGTTGGTGTTTCTTATAAGACTGGGAGGGGATTCTATGGGACGGCGCGTAGCTGCTGATGTGCGTCCGAGGGTCTCGGGAGGGGTGTCGGACGACGCGTTTTGATATCTGTATCAGTGGTCCGAAAGCGAAAATTAAAGAATTTGTTTCAGTGAAAAGTTATTAGCAAAAAAACCCAAAAATGGCCTAGGTCCGATCCCAAATAGGGGACTTGATCCAAGGTATTTATGTGCATTACACTTTTCTACGTAGGCGGCCTTCGGCCGCGCTTCAAAAAAATAACCCTTAGCGGTCCAACACCGGCTACGCGGTCCGCAATATTTCTGCGCATATCACATTTCTGCACTTTTCGGTACACCCTAATCTGTAATTACAACAACCACATGAAAATGACAGAAAATTTTCAACTTTGATTGCAAATATCTCTGAACAGACATAAAATATCGGATTTCGGCTTTCGGATTAATGATGCGGAGGTTAGGGCCCGTCGTTTGATACATTTCCCGAGATTTTTGGACGTATATTAGCGGTTGCGTGCTGTCGTATAGAATTGCCGACTGGGGAAATGGGTGTATGCAAAAAAAAAGGAAAAATTTCTTCAAAATTCCACTCCTATCTGTTTACCTTTTTGGTTCAATTAAATTCGAATACACTCAATTATGAATATAAATTTTTTTTAGTGCCTCAATATTTTAAGGAAAATCTTCCACTGTCACTTTGTTAGTGTAAATTCCTATTTCATACGGAAGTGCTGTAAATTTTCTTATATATTCAATGTGTGACTTGGTATTTGCGCATATATTTTAAAGCAGTTCGTTTTGCGGCCTGGAAAATTTTTGTTGTGTAAAATCTTGGGCAAACAATTTTGGCATAAATGTTGCTAAGTGGGGTGTTTCTAACAGCCGATTCTAAATATCCGCTCGGATTTCTTTCCTTGCAGAATGCTAGTGAACAGAAAAAAAAAATTGACGAAGAGGAACTCCTAATCCCGCTGCGTTGCTATTTTACGTTTTATTTTGGCATAATTTGGTTCTGATCAGTGAATGGAAATGATGGTTTGGGATAAAACTTGTCAAATTAAATAAATTAATTATAAAATGCATAGTATTGCATATGGAATGGTAACATAAGAAGAAACCGAAGATTCCGTAGCACAGGACCCTCAACAAAGGTCCATATGAATAAATTTGAATTGCCGGAATCTTTGTAAGCGGGACTTAATTTAATTTTTTTAGTGCATTTATAGATTCAATTAATTTGCAAATAGTTTTTTTAAACTATAGGATAATAAGCCCGCATATAAATATTTGTTTGACATTTTGACAACGCACGCACAACAGTCAAAAAGACAGTGGTGAAGTTTCGCCTATTAAGCTCCTATAGATAAAATATGTGCTATAAATAAGTATGTGTTTTTCCCATTCCACAATACATCTTGCTCGTGGTACAGCCAAATTTAACCCCCATTTTGCCAAAATCTATTCAGCGCTTCAGTTCTTGCTTTAAAGAAGGCCTGTAAATTCCTGGCTGTCCTTGTATAAAGTTTACTAAGATTTAGGTTTGCAGCTAATTTAAACTTTTCGTTTTAAAAACACAAAATCAATAAGCTGTTCAGGTATACATGTGATTTAAAGTTAAATTAGTTCAGCCCCCATTTATAATTACTATAATTAATTTACTCGCCAAACCAGGCGAAAAGTGAGAAACGAACAAACACCTGCGGATTTTTGTTCAAAATAACGGAGCGCAAGTCACCGCCACACATCTTGCCACATCAACGCCTCACATCCAGCGCATATCAACGCGCAACATCAACGCGCCCTTATTGCGTGAAAACCAACGCTCCGCGTCCAGCGCGCTACCAACGCGCGACATCAACGCACATATCAAGCGCTACCATAGCGTGCCAACAACGCCCCACTAAGCCGCTAAATCAACCGCGGCGATAAACAACAAGCGGCCACAACAAACCCGGTAACAACTAAGCCGGTAACAGCAAAGCCGGCCACAACTAACCCGGTAACATCAAAACCGGAAACAACAAGCGGCCACAACTAAACCGGTAACAACAAGCCGGCCACAACAAATCCGGCAGCAATAAATGCCACCCACCAGTAACAGGACCACCAGCAGCGACATCAGCAGGGGCCGCCCTCTTCTGGGCCCACTGCACAACCACCCGGATCGACCACAACAACACAGCAGTGACAACAGCGGGGACCGCCATAATATAGGCCCGCCGCACTAGCCTCAGCAACGTCAACAACAACGCAGCAGTGACAACAGCGAGGGCCGCCGTATTATAGGCCCGCCGCACTAGCCTCAGTAACGACAACAACAACGCAGCAGTGACAACAGCGAGGGCCGTCGTATTATAGGCCCGCCGAACTAGCCTCAGCAACGACAACAACAACACAACGGTAGCGCCCCAACAACGGCCTACTACTACCGGGTGAGACCCAATATAGTTGCAGATTTTTTTCTACATTTAGATTTTACATTAAGGAAACTAAATTAAATTTTCATATATATATTACGAGTATATATATGTATAAAAGGAAACTTAGTTACGGAATAAGTTAAAAGTAAAAGAACTTGAAGTTTATAACTTAGATAAACCAGAAAATATTAAACCCACTAAAGTAAACAAAGAGGAAAACTTAAAATTATTAATTGAAGGAAAGCAGTAATTTCCAAAAAGAAGCAATTAGAATCTTAACAGAAAATAATAAAATAACCTAAAATAAATAACATAATAAAAAAAAAGACCGTAATAAATAAAAAGAGATACGCTAAAATAAATACATAAAAGCAAATCAGATAAGTAAATGACAAAACAAGATAAATAAAATAGTACGATAATGAACATAAGGTTAAAGAAATACCAGTAAGGGTAAATTTAATATATTTTTTTTGTTTGAAATGAATTTTAAATAAAAACTTGTAATTTAATAATGGAAATGCTGACTCTTTAGATTTAGAAGGCATATAGGATTTTAGGTAAGGGGCAATCGGGATTCGGTGGATGAGGGTGGGTCAGCACCAGGGCGTCGCAACAACACCCGCGGCGCCCCCTTATATTTTTCGGCCCCTTTTTTTTCATTTTCAGCATGGTAACCGGTCATATCCGGTTCGTTTAAAATTTCAGGGTTTTTTTTGTTAATTTAAATTTATCTGTTTTTTCTTCTTTTCCGTTCGTTATTTCAGTTTTAATTTCGGTTACATTTTCAATTATTTTTGAATTTTAAGTTTCCTTTTGAAAATTTTTTTTTGCCCGTTTTATTTTGAACTTTTATTTGATTTGAGTTTTTTTTAATTTTAAATGTCAACGGTCTGTCCGTGGCATCCGGGTTTAACCGGATCTTGTTTTTATAGATGTTTGCGCGGTTTTTTTTCGTTTCCCCCCGCGTTTTAAAGGCATGATTTGACCTTTTTCTGTTTATGGCGCAGGACGGTAAGGTTGGCAAGAGCCCACCCCAGCCGACAATGACTAGCCACTGTGTACCATTGATATCATGCCGACCGCCTTCCTTACTGCTCCATTTTGACGCGTTACCATAACAGATGGCGCCCAACGTGGAAACCCGAAGCGCTGACCACGATGACTTTTCTGGTCAGCTTGTTTGGTTTTACCATCCCGTAAGTCCCAGGTAGGAAGGCCCAGGAGCCGCCACCTGCGTTTCAGTCTCAGGTGGTCTAGTTTCAGCAACGACCCCTGAATAGCGGTAGTACTGGGATCCATTTGTCATTTGTTTTTGTATTATTTCTTTTTGTGCCTAATATATCTATGCCTTCTAATGATGGGCTGTCAGCATTCCCATTAAATATATAAATACACAGCTAGCTTTTGCCAAACTAAATACCATTTTTGCTTTTATATATTACATTTAAACACGTATATATACTAATAATCAATTTTTTTCAGCATATGTATATTTATATGTATATATATATTTTTTTTAACACATCCGCGGTAATTAGTTGATGCAAATATCGGTTAGAAAAATTTGCATTAATTCAAATTTCATTTTTCAAAACTTTAGAATCGTCGGTAATATAGGGAAAGGGGGAGTGAATCTTGACTGATTATACCTTCCAACCGCCCCTTGTAACCGAACACTTTTTTTAAATTTTTGTTGTTTATCTAACGTGGTTAGGAGATTATTTTTTTCAATATGGATCAGTCGGCTGAACGCATGACTACTAGGAACTCTGTACGAGGAAGTGGGGGCAAGCCTAGAGGTCAGGGTAGAGGGGCGCTTCCGAATCAACCCACCAATCGGCCTCTGGTACTGCATTCTCCAGTAGGTAGTCCGGGCGGAGGAGATCCGACCAGTATCGTATTGAATCCTGCCTCCAACCCAGAAATTTATAGAGCAGGTAGTACTAATATCCTTAAGTCGTCCATGGCAGCAGAACCAATGCAGAATCTCTTCGATCCCCCGAATAACGTGTTGACAGGATCACGGGAGGGAGCTAATGGTTTTCTAGAAAACCCTATACCTCTTAACACTTTGGGTGATAGGATCGCTACTCAGAGGAATATGGCTGAGGTCCCTCCTGGAGATTCGTGGGTGAACGTGCTACATCAGCTGTTCAGAACTTCTCAGGAGGAGATGAGGGACGAGATGAGGACGAACGGGGAAACATGGACTTACGTAACGCGGCAGTAACCTCTTCACAACCCGGTGCGAGGTATACCAGGAATACCAATAGGGAGGAAAGTAACCGAGCACAGACCTTCGTGAGCAATCAGGCCAACATTGTTTCCGGTAGTATGGCGGTGAAACCACAGAACTGGAAGGTCTCTTTCGACGGTACTGGGAGCGTCGCTGATTTTTTGTTTAAGTTGGACACCCTATGTGAGCGGACGCAATGCTCTAGCGACCAACTTATGGCGAGTTTTCATTTATTTTTATCAGGACGGGCTGAAGAGTGGTACTGGCTTTTTACCAAGCAGAACCCAAACGCGAACTATCCGTTTTTGTGCTATTCCCTGAAGCGTGTGTTTGGAACATTGAAAAGTGACCACGAGATCATGATGGAGATTTGAATGCGTAAGCAAAAGCTAAGTGAGTCGTACGACGTGTTCCACGCTGACATAGTGGCGCTAAACGCACGTCTTAGAGAGCCGATGTCCGAGGCCCTACTGATTGACATAATAAAACGGAACGTCAACAGTAGCTTGAAACTAATGCTCTTTAACGCAGAGGCGAGGACATTGCACGAAAAGGGGAACAAGTGCTGAAGGCAAGCAAGATCCTGGGAGCAACTTATGCCGGACGGCACGTTAATGAAGCTCGAGCGATAACACCTGATAGTAGGACGGAAGGCGAGGACTGCGAAGTTGACCCGCAGATCAAGGCGTTGGAGTATCGACGCAATAGGAAACCGGACTATTCAGGAATTCAATGTTGGAATTGTCAGGCCATGGGCCACTCATACATTTATTGTGAAGAACCCATTAGGAACCCGTCCGAAAATATTTTAAAATGTAGGAAGAGATGTTATAGCCTAGTAGAGGAGCGTAAACTTTTTCAAAGCACCACCTTGGTGCTCACGGAGGATTAAAGGCCTCTGGTGCTAGTAAAAATAGAAAACAGCTTTTAAGTAGGGTTGCTGGACTCAGGCGCGAATGTCTCTATTCTCGGGCAGGACTGTGAAAAGTTTTTGGATTCAATTGGACTTAAATACCACCCACTACAGGCTTTCGTATGCACGGCGGGTGGTGGCAAGCAGAAAATATTAGGGTCTGTTTCTTTACCACTGACTTTCAAAAATTCCACCAAATCTATTCGTTTTTATCTTGTTCCTTTCCTTCTTCAGTAAGCCTATTTCGGAGTTGATTTCTGGAGAGCTTTTGTGTTAGCACCTGATATATTCCCCAGTGTAGTGTTTAGAGATTAGCGAAGAAAGAGAACAAGAGCATAATTTTCATGATTTAACAACAAGGCAGAAGGTCGAGCTGCAGGAGGTAGTAGATATGTTTCCGTCGTTTAAGAAGTTAAGTCTGGGTCAAACAAAGCTAGTCGAACATCACATTGACACGGGCGATGCGGTTCCAATCAAAAGCAAGCATTTCCCTCTTTCGCCACCGAGGCAAGCCGAAGCTTTTAGCGAGATAGATAGACTGCTCGAAAAGGGAGTTATTGATGAATCGAACTCGCAGTGGCGTAGTCCTGTGGTGTTGGTTGGGAAACCAGGGAAAGTGCGGCTTTGTATTGATTCCAGAAAAGTCAACGCGGTTACGAAAAAGGACTCCTACCCGTTGCTGCATATCAATGGGATATTGAGCAGGTTGAAGGACACCCACTTTGACAGAGTCTTCCAAGGAGAAGACTGCATTCGCAGTTCCGGGGAAGCCTATGTACCATTTTAAGGTGATGCCCTTTGGTCTGTGCAATGGGCCGCAGACTATGAGCCGGCTGATGGACAAGGCAATCCCCTCGCGGTTGCGCTAGAATGTTCTCGTCTACTTGGATGATCTGATAGTATGCAACACTAACTTCGAGGACCACCTGAGCCTGTTAACGGAAGTAGCAAGGTGTTTGAGGGACGCGGGCCTGACAATAAGCGTAAAGAAAAGCAAATTTTGTTAGAAAGAAAGTCGATACTTAGGGTACTTGATAGGTAGCGGGTGCTTGAAGGTAGACACAGGGAAGATAGAGGCAGTTAAAAGCTTCCCAATTCCTAAGTCTCCTCGGCAGGTTCGTAGGTTCGTGGGCATGGCAAATTGGTACAGGGCGTTTATGACAAATTTTGCTGATTTAGCAGGCCCTTTGACTGATTGCATTCGAAAATCGCTAGGACCCTTTAAACTTACCCCTGAGACAATAGAGGCCTTCGAAAAGCTGAAGGTAGCCTTGAGTTCCGCTCCTGTCTTGGCCCAACCTGATTTCTCGAAAGAATTTCTTACTCAGTGCGACGCATCCAAAATAGTTGCGGGGGGCGTGCTATTTCAGATCGACGACGAGGGCGCTGAGCATCCAATCGCTTTTGTGTCGAAGAAACTTAATAATGCTCAGCGCAATTATACGGTGACCGAACTGGAATGCCTCGCCGCCATTATCAGCCTCAAGCGTTTTAGGTCGTACGTAGAGGGTTTGCCATTCCGAATTATAACTGACCATTCAAGTCTCAAGTGGTTGATGACCCAAAAGGATTTGAGTGGTAGGCTGGCTAGCTGGTCACGCCTGCTTCAAGGGTACGACTTCGCAATGGAACATCGCAAGGGAACCCTGAATATAGTACCGGATGCCGTCTCGCGTTTCGATGTAGACGAGCTAACCTCTTCTACCATACGTCAAGAAATTGACTTAGCATCGCCCGAATTTGAAAGCGCGGAATACTTAAGTCTTTGTAGAACCATTTTGGAGAACAAAGATGCGCTACCGGTTAATTGATATTAGAGGAAAAATTACAACGATATGCACAGCGATGGTATATACATTCTTTGGTACATATATTTTATATGTCAACTCAAGGAAAGTGGAATATTTTTGGGCGCGTTCATAGAACAGTTTTAGATACAGAATGGCTTTTTTGCAATATCAACACTACCGTGTTATTTGTCATGCACCCGCACTGTACCTGTATCAATTATAGTTATGGTGATTTGTATAATGGACGGATTTAAGTATAATGGGTGGCGTAGTTTTAAAAAGAGACTATGTAGGGAGATGCGACACTTGCTAGGCTGTTAAGTCAACCAATCAGCAGTCAAGGCCCCCTATAGCTAACACTTTCGCCTCAGAAAGACCATTTCAGCGGTTCTATTGCGACTTTCTAGGACCTTATCCGCGGTCTAAGCGGCGAAATCAGTTTCTCTTTATAGTATTGGACCATTTTACAAAGTATGTTTGGTTGAAGCCCATGCATAGAGCGACGACGGTAAATGTTATGAATTACTTTACTTCAGAGATTTTTTCATCTGTAGGGGTCCCTCAGCATATCCACAGCGACAACGGCAAACAGTTTATCTCAAAGGAGATGAAACAATTTCTAGATAATTACGGGGTAACCCATATCAGGACAGGGTTACACTCCCCACAGACTAACGCGTCTGAGTGCGTAAATAGAGAAATTGTTTCAAATATAACAATGTTTCTGAAAGATATACAGGATCATACTGACTGGGACAAGCACATACCCGAAATTCTAGTAGTTTTAAGAAGTGATTTTCATACCGCAATTCAGTGCTCTCCATACTTTGCTTTATATGGTCAGAACATGATTCAACACGCATCGGCATATAATATATTAAATAAACTCGGCGCTCTTAGGCAAGATGAAATTCCAATAGTAACTAGGGCGGATAAGCTGTCCAACATTCGCGAACAATTCGTAGGAATTTAGATCAGGCGAAGGATAGGGGAAACAACGTTTATAACAAGCGCTCTAGGCATGTTAACTATAGGGAAGGTCAGGAAGTTTTTCGGAAAAATTTTGCTCTGAGTAACTTTAAACAAGGCATAAACCCCAAATTCCTGCCGAAATATCTCAAGTGTCGAGTCAGGCGAAAAGTAGGGAATGCGTTGTATGATTTAGAAGACCTCACAGGGAAATTGATAGGCCGTTCCCATGCTTCGGATATTCGTCCACAATAACCAGACTTTTTAAATTTTAAACTTACAATTTCATCTGGGCGTTTTGGCCGTCGGGGACCAGTATTCTCCCCGAGCATTGATTCAGAAGGAAATACACCGGGAGTAGTGGATAACCTGGCAATCCTCGTGTAAGCGGATTGTCTTTCGGAGTTTTGACGAGTTCTCCTTAATTAAAATGTCTACCGGGTGGAAAGCTTTATTTACCATGAAATCAGCTTCTCCGGTTATATATTTTTTAAACCTTTTCTGTGGGGGTGAAACCATTAGAACCAAAATTTTCAGAGTTTTGACGAGTTCTCCAATAACAAATATCTACCGCCGCGAAGCAGTTAAACTAAGAAACAAAAAGTAATTTTCCGTTTGCCTCGGAGTTTTGACGTGTTCTCCGATATCAAAATGTCTATTGCCGCAAAGCGTATAACTAGGAAACAAAACTTTAATTCTCCTTTGTTTTTATCTAGCCTATTTCTGTGGGGGCAAAACCACTATATCAAATTTCCATTTGCCGCAAAGCCTACTAAACTATGAAACAACATACTTCAAAAATTTCCCCTACTGGCGGATCTTCTTTGCCCGGCTAGCTCGTGGTAGAACTAGAGACTCTTATCTAGGGGTGAGTCTTGCCCCACGTTTTTTTATCCCGAAGTGGCTTCCTTGCAAGTAAACCTTCTTCCTGTTCGCTTCATTGACCGGTCTTCGAAGCGAAGCAGGTCTGTTATGGTTTACTTTCAATTGATAGTCATATTTATTTGGTTCAATCGGTCAGAACTCACTTCGGTTGGTTAGGTAAATTCACAGTCTTGATTCACCCTCCGGTTCGGTATTAAATCGATAGCCACGGGAAAATGCTATGATTTTGCTGAGGTGGCATCACCAAATATTCCCGTAGAATGGAAAAGGCACCAATAACGGAACTTTTAATTTCCAGACAAACAAGTGTTTGGTGTGTTCCTGGTGTGCCTAGAGTTAAATTTCGGGTAACCAATAAGTGTCAAATAAAGAGAAATGGGCAATTGGCATCCAAAAGGGTTTTCCTTTGTATGATGAGTTCAAAGTATTTATGTTGGTAAAAGTGCACGAACAAAGTATGTACGGAATAAACAATGCAGTATTTATAAAGCAATATCTCGAAAACCAAAATCCAACAAATTGCCAAAATCACCGAAGTGAAAGATACGCCCCCAAAATGCCATATTGACCAGGGTGGGAGACACATGGAATCCTGTCCTGATCTCTGACTTTAACCCGGCTGACATCACAGTCTCGACCAAACGCAAGTAGAACAAAGTATATTGCCAGAATACATTTTAACAGCAATAGCAATTCAATTTGGTTAAATTGGATTTAAATAAGCTTTAAAGAAGCAGTATTTTAGTTACTATGTACAACATTACCGAAGCTGTTGATCGGAACATTATTGTCAACGCCGAGATAGAATGAGGACTTCCTCCCTGTGTCTCCTATCCCGAACTCAATAACGTTAGGTCCCGCGGGCCACCAAGGGAACACACCAAACGCATGATCTAGAGCCTTCCTATTTTTGCCCGCCAACGAAAGCGTGCCTTCAGGGTTCGGACTTGATCAAAATTGCAGTAATTTTAATACCTACTGCACTTTACCCAAATCTACTACGCTTTATGCTCCCTTCTAATAGTGCCATACTCTGATTTATTTTGATAACTGATGCTTTTTCTTAACTATAAACTCTCCTATAGAGTCATTAATCACCATTAATATTCCTGTTTTGTTTATTTTGTTCCAAACGAGGGAAACGATATTTGATAAAAGTAGCTGTTAACAAAATAGTAGTAAAAGTAAACATTACTAAATTTATTCTGTTCTTAAGTATTAATGCAATTATACAAATTTTGGTTTCAAAGTAAATCCTAAAGTTACATGCTCAATTAAATTTACTATGAAACAAGCGAAGTCATATCTCCAACTGTAGTTTCAATAGTTTATTGTTTTTTTTTTGCATTCATACTGCACTTTTACTAGATTTGGCTGTAATAAATAAGTGGTAAAAGTCCGAGCCCTGATGGCAACCACCAACCCGAGTGGCAACAATCATGACACGTCAGACTGGGTAGCGGAACTTTTCCATTGCGCAGTCGCCGTTGCTGACGATTTTCAGGCATAGCGGCGTTCGACCAATTCAAAAGTATAACTGAGTTCATTGTTTACCTATACTAGTTTGGCATCTAATTTTTCAGCCATTTTGCGAATTTGAGTGAGAGGCAGTGGATAATGGTACTCGGCTGCGTGGAATGAAAGATCAGTGTCGGGGCCCTTCGACAAAATTCGCACAAAACCCTAAAATTCAAAAAAGGAGTTAAACTTAGTACGAAATTTGCAAATAGTAACTATATGTTGCTCCAATTTTAACTGAGCATACAATTTTTATATATGTAAAATTTGCCAGCTAGTGTTTGATTTATTACTTATTTTGCTTAGGTTAAGTAAAAACTATCGTATATTTAATTGTTGTGGTATAAGTTCATACGAAAATACATGAATAACATAAAAAATGTCATTTGGTAATTCTTTCTATTTAATGTCAACAGCTAAAACACGTCAAAAAACGTCAGGAAAGTTATC
Source organism: Merzomyia westermanni (assembly GCA_949987695.1). Lineage (NCBI taxonomy): Eukaryota > Metazoa > Arthropoda > Insecta > Diptera > Tephritidae > Merzomyia > Merzomyia westermanni. The sequence goes on along the minus strand of OX465292.1, from coordinate 1,744,792 downwards.
AAAAAACATGCTTTGACAGCGGTATCAACAATCCGAAAACGGAAATTCAATTTTATATTTCTGTCAAGAGATATTTGCAATTAAAGTTGAAAATTTTCTGTCATTTTCATGTGGTTTTGTTATCACACATAATGGGTGTTACAAAATGTGCAAAAGTGTGTTCCGCGCAGAAATACTGTGGATCGCGTAGCCAGTATTGAAGCATGGCCGAAGGCCGCCTACGCAGAAAGGTGTTCTGCACGTAAATACCTGGGAAATTTTTTGGTTTTTTGCCAATAACTTTTAAATTACTGAAAATATTGTTTTGTCCCTACCGAAATAGGGTTTCTGGGACCGAAACACGTCTCTGGTATCAATATCGACGTTTTTAGTGCAATTTTTCCTGTGGATGTTGAAAGTAAAGTATGACCTAACCATGGCCCTGAATCGTTGCTTATTTTTTGCGGGATAAAGAAGTAAATCTTTTATGGAGTTTTGTGATTTCTTAACAACAATTTTCGCATCTATGTCGTATATTTTTATTACATATATTATATTTTTACCATGTCTCAGCACACTCCTCTTTGATTCTTTAAAAAAATGTAAGTTCAAAAAAAATGCAAACCTGTCTTGTAGACTTGACAGCTCACCGACGGACAAATTCAAAGTATTTATCCAACTGCCTGTAAGTATGATTAAATAAGAATTTTTTATTATATTTTCCATATTTATAGTGAATATTATTTATCTTGATATTTCAGATTTACTTGAGATAATCAGGGCACATTTCAACAAAATTATATTCAACTTTTAATCGAGTTTTCTTTTCATTTCAGATTTTTCTCGGGGAATTGCTGCACAAGCCTTCATTTTTATTTGTACAATTATTTAAACAAACTTTTCTCTTTTTTCCAGGTTTTACTTAAAGTGGCAAACAATAGCAAGGAGCGAAGGAAAGTTTAAATAAGATTTGTAAGTATATATTGAATTTTAAATCTTCAAATTACTTATTATTGGTTTAATTTCAGCAATATGCCCAACAGAAAATGCATCCGAGGGTGCCCTTTGGGAGTCCCCCTTCACAATTTTCCCCCGAAAGAAGAAATGTTCAGGTGTGTACTACTTTTGTGTAGATGTACATATTGTGTGCCGTAATTGTTTCCTTTAGGAGACAACTGCTAAAACACGCCCGAAATTATCGGCAAAGGTATCAAGAGACGCGTTTTGACCTCGGTAACAATAATCCGGGAGCGAATTTCCGAGTTTTTGTTTCAGTGAAGAGATATTTGCAATTAAAGTTGACAATTTTTTGCCTATTTCATTTGGTCAAAACGCATTGTTTGATACCACTCCTAAAGGAAACAATTACCTTGTGTGCTTGTGCGAAGCTTTTCGACATACCCGAAAATAGTAATTATTTAAGACCGCCACCGAGTGCTAAAACACGTACAAAATTGTCGGGAGAGGTATCAGGAGACGTTTCAGAAATCATAATCCGAATCTGGGGAACAATCATTTTTCGTAGTTTGCAAGAAAGTTAACACTTTTCTTATACCTCTCCCAACATTCTTTGGTAATACTTTACATCCAACGTCAACTCTAAAAACTGCACTAGAAATGTCGATATTGGTACCCAGAGACGCGTTACGGTCCCAGGAATCATAATCCGGTGGGGGAAACCCTAGATTTTTGGTAGTTGGCAAGATATTTGCAAGCAAACTTAACAATTTTATGTAATTTTCATGTGGTTGTTGTAGCCAAAGATATAGGGTGTGCCGAAAAGTACAGAAGTGTGTGTTTGCGGAGAAATACTGTGGATCGCGTAGTTGGTGTTGGACCAGCTAAGGGTTATGTTTTTCAAGCGCGGCCGAAGGCTTGGATCAAGCCCCCTATTTGGGATCGGACCTGGGTCATTTTTTGGTTTTTTGCCAATAACTTTTAAATTACCACAAATAATGAGTTTCCTCCACCGGAGTATGGTTTCTAGGACCGTAACGCGTCTCTGGGTACCAATATCGACATTTCTAGTGCAGTTTTTACAGTTGACGTTGGATGTAAAGTATTAACCATTCTTTGACGTGTTTTAGCACTCGGTGGCGGTCGTAAACAATTACCAACAAGTAAGGAAGCCTAAGTTCGGGTGGAACCGAACATTAAACACCCAGCTGTGTAAAAGTGGTCATGGTAAATTGCTAAATTGTAGTGGAGTTATGACCTATAGAGGTTTCAAACTTTTTCTACACTATGTGCGCAATCTCATAAATAGAAATGAATGTGTGTCTGGCGTTCAAAGTACTAAACCGATCTTTATGAAACTTCCAAAGTAGATTCTTGGATTCACTGGTAGGCTATATAATATATATAGTATATATAATGTTGAAAATCGTAGATAGTATTTCATGTTTCATGTTTCGTAATTTTATTTAACGCGGTTCTGAAGCTAATAATAGCTGAAATTTGACATTTTGTTCATTTAAATGTGGGCGGTGTCACGCTGGGTATAAAAATAGTATGTACGGCAATTCAAATCGATGGGATTGTAATCCAAACAGAAAACAATTTCTCACTGCTGGTATATATTCTGTTTTTAGGTGTGTGGTATTTGCATTTGAGTATTTGTTTCCTTGAGGAGACAACTGCTAAAACATGCCCAAAAATGTAGGGAGAGGTATCAAAAAACATGCTTTGACCTCGGTATAAATAATCTGAAAGCGGAAACTCGATTTTATATTTCCGTCTTAAGATGTTGGCATAATACCAGAAAATTACTAAGGTCCGTCTTGCCAGAAGCATGAATGTGAACACCCGCTGACGGGTAATGTTTGTTCACATTAGGGTGGTTTTTGTTTACAAAGGCTTCCCAGCAAGCTAGTTAAATACTTAAGGCCTTCACCCACCGGTCTGGAAGAAATACGCCATACAGGTTTCTATTAAATATGTTTGTTTGTTTGTTTATTTATTCATTACTATCTTATAAGAATTACATTTTATATATCAATTACACTAATACATTAGTAAAATATATTATGTATATTAAATAAATATATGTATATTTGCGCAAAAAAAATGAAATATTAAACTAAAAATATATATATAAACAAGAGTGTACTGTAGTAAAATGTAATATCCCCGCACATATGCCTCTGCATATGGCACACCCATTAAGTTAAGCATTCTCCACCTCCTCCGCATTGCCAACTTCTTCAGCTTTCTCCAACGCCCTTTGTGCCTCTTCTCGGCGTTCTGCACATATAAAAAGATTTGTTAAGTTGGCAAACACAAAAATTTTCGGTAGTTGTTTCCTTTAGGAGACAACTGCTAAAACACGTCCAAAAATATCGGGAGATGTATCAAACAACGCGTTTTTACTTCGGTATCAACAATCCGAAAGCGGATTTAAAATTTTTTATTTCAGTGAAAAGTTATTAGCAGAAAACCCAAAAATAACCCAGGTCCGATCCCAAATAGGGGAAGTGATCCAAGGCATTTTTGTGCAGAACACCTTCCTGCGGCCGCGCTCCAAAAAAATAAACCTTAGCCGATCCAACACTGGCTACGCGATCCCCAGTATTCCTGCGCGGAACACACTTTTGCACATTTTGTAACACCTAATATGTGTTATTTCAACCAAATGAAAATGACAGAAAATTGTCAACTTTAATTGCACATAACTCTTGACAGAAATATAAAATCCAGTTTCCGCTTTCAGATTATTGATACCGAGTTCAAAACGCATCGTTTGATAGCCCTCCCCTTGGACGTGTTTTACCAGTTGTCTCCTCAAGGAAACAATTACCGAATTTCCTACTCACCAAGGCAAATTTTTCACTTCATTTTTCTTTATGGCAGATGGTGCAATATCTGCTATTCAAAGGTTGAGGATGAATTTGTTGTATTTACACACAACATAATCTACTAAATAAACAAATTACAATTTTGCAATTAGAAAAATCTCTCCTTGCCACAACTTTGTTTACGTATTAGGAAACAATGACATAGCAAATACGAATATCAACAAAACGCAATGGTTGTATTTTAATACACTAAAATGCTTTAAAAAAAGGACTTAACCTTTAATTTAAAGTTAAAAAAACAACAAAAAACTTGATTAAAATATAAAAATTTCTTCTTTTAACAACAAATAGGATATTATAAAGGCTATATCTTCAAAAATATGCTAGGTTTATGGCTTTTTAATATTTTGCTTTAAAAATCTTAAAGTTTTCTTCAAATAATGTGTCGAGAACTGTGCGTGTTTTTATATGCGTTTTTTAGCAATCAGCTGTTAGTTGCGCTACTAGTAGAGATATACTATGACTGAGTTGGACACGAGCGGTCATGTGCGCGTGAAGAAGAAAAAAAAAATAAAAATTATTGCTGAATTTAAACAGAAATGTGGTCTCGATGATCTAGTGTCGTTATAGTGCATTGAAAAGACCTAACACCAGTGGCAGAAAGATTTTTAAAAGCGAGGAATCCAGTGAAAGTAGGATTGACAAAAAAAAAACAAATTTTAATAAAATGTGACTGATGTTAAACGATTCTAATGTAAAAGTTTTAAATGAAAATAGAATTTGGTTTGTTCTAAACAAGTCCAAAGTGGATCACTCACAATCAATAAAAACTTATTTAATTTTATTTTTGGAAAATCATCTTTTTTGGTTGTTTCTAGAGTATACGCTTGTACATGCCTATATTCTTAAACATAAATAAATAACATTTATCAAATAAACATTGTAAAACAAGCGAATTGAATTTAAAAAAAAAAAAATTATTGATTCCGGTTTGAATATGTGGAGAGAATACCAAATATAATACGCACGCATCGAAATGTGCTTTGTAGACCGAAAGAACACCAGTAAAAGGGGAAAGTCCTATCGGGTAAGTAAGCTGGAGTGAGTATACCAGATTTATTTCTATCTCCATCCAAACGCTACCTACTGAAATAAGCTGGTTTTTTTTGCTGCACTAGTTACGGTTGCGATCGTCTATGTTTCGAAACGTTTTGAACCAACTTTAGTTTAATTTTAATTGCAAGTTTATGTTTATTTAGAAATGTTGGTGTTTCTTATAAGACTGGGAGGAGATTCTATGCGACGGCGCGTAGCTGCTGATGTGCGTCCGAGGGCTCGGGAGGGGTGTCGGACGACGCGTTTTGATATCTGTATCAGTGGTCCGAAAGCGGAAATTAAAGAATTTGTTTCAGTGTTTTTTAGCAAAAAAACCCAAAAATGGCCTAGGTCCGATCCCAAATAGGGGACTTGATCCAAGGAATTTATGTGCATACCCCTTTTCTGCGGGGGCGGCCTTGGGCCGCGCTTCAAAAAAATAACCCTTAGCGGTCCAACACCGGCTACGCGGTCCGCAATATTTCTGCGCAGAACACATTTCTGCACTTTTCGGTACATCCTAATCTGTAATTACAACAACCACATGAAAATGACACAAAATTTTCAACTTTGATTGCAAATATCTCAAATTTTCAACTTTGATTGCAAATATCTCTTAACATACATAAAATATCGGATTTCCGCTTCCGCTTTCGGATTATTGATGCGGAGGTTAGGGCCCGTCGTTTGATACATTTCCCGAGATTTTTGGACGTACATATATTAGCGGTTGCGTGCTGTCGTATAGAATTGCCGACTGGGGAAATGGGTGTATGCAAAAAAAAAGGAAAAATTTCTTCAAAATTCCACTCCTATCTGTTTACCTTTTTGGTTCAATTAAATTCGAATACACTCAATTATGAATATAAATTTTTTTAGTGCTTCAATATTTTAAGAAAAATCTTCCACTGTCACTTTGTTAGTGTAAATTCCTATTTCATACGGAAGTGCTGTAAATTTTCTTATATATTCAATGTGTGAATTGGTATTTGCGCATATATTTTAAAGCAGTTCGTTTTGCGGCCTGGAAAATTTTTGTTGTGTAAAATCTTGGGCAAACAATTTTGGTGTAAAATGTTGCTAAGTGGGGTGTTTCTAACAGCCGATTCTAAATATCCGCTCGGATTTCTTTCCTTGCAGAATGCTAGTGAACAGAAAAAAAAAAAATTACGAAGAGGAGTTCCTAATCCCACTGCGTTGCTATTTTACGTTTTATTTTGGCATAATTTGGTTTTGATCAGTGAATGGAAATGATGGTTTGTGATAAAACTTGTCAAATTAAATAAATTAATTATAAAATGCATAGTATTGCATATGGAATGGTAACATAAGAAGAAACCGAAGATTCCGTAGCACAGGACCCTCAACAAAGGTCCATATGAATAAATTTGAATTGCCGGAATCTTTGTAAGCGGGACTTAATTTAATTTTTTTAGTGCAATTATAGATTCAATTAATTTGCAAATAGTTTTTTTAAACTATAGGATAATAAGCCCGCATATAAATATTTGTTTGACATTTTGACAACGCACGCACAACAGTCAAAAAGACAGTGGTGAAGTTTCGCCTATTAAGCTCCTATAGATAAAATATGTGCTATAAATAAGTATGTGTTTTTCCCATTCCACAATACATCTTGCTCGTGGTACAGCCAAATTTAACCACCATTTTGCCAAAATCTATTCAGCGCTTCAGTTCTTGCTTTAAAGAAGGCCTGTAAATTCCTGGCTGTCCTTGTATAAGGTTTACTAAGGTTTAGGTTTGCAGCTAATTTAAACTTTTCGTTTTAAAAACACAAAATCAATAAGCTGTTCAGGTTTACATGTGATTTAAAGTCAAATTTACTTTCAATTAGTTCAGCCCTGATCTATAATTACTATAATTAATTTACTCGCCAAACCAGGCGAAAAGTGAGAAACGAACAAACACCTGCGGATTTTTGTTCAAAATAACGGAGTAGGGAGAAGAGAAAAAAATACGAGCGGGATTTTTCGTTTAGAATCGGGCTGTAAATCTCTTGGGTGGACGTCGGAGTAGCCTCATTATATTTCAATATTTAAAATTTTAAAAGTAAAGAAAATTTGTTTTGCTTATCTCGTCACCGCCACACATCGTGCCACACCAACGCGTCACATCCAGCGCTTATCAACGCGTAACATCAACGCGCCCTTATTGCGTGAAAACCAACGCTCCGCATCCAGCGCGCTACCAACGCGCGACATCAACGCGTGACATCAACGCACATATCAAGCGCTACCATAGCGTGCCAACAACGCCCCACTAAGCCGCTAAATCAACCGCGGCGATAAACAACAAGCGGCCACAACAAAACCGGTAACAGCAAAACCGGCCACAACTAACCCGGTAACATCAAAACCGGCAACAACAAGCGGCCACAACTAAACCGGTAACAACACGCCGGCCACAACTAAACCGGTAACATCAAACCCGGTAACAACTAAAGCGTTAACAACAAGCCGGTCACAACTAAACCGGTAACCCAAAGGCCGGCAACAACAAATCCGGCAGTAATAAAGGCCACCAACCAGTAACAGGACCACCAGCAGAGACATAGCAGGGGCCGCCCTCTTCTGGGCCCACTGCACAACCACCCGGATCGACCCAACAACACAGTAGTGACAACAGCGGGGTCCGCCATAATATAGGCCCTCCGCACTAGCCTCAGCAACGACAACAACAACACAACGGTAGCGCCCCAAAAACGGCCTACTACTACCGGGTGAGTCCTAGCCAATATAGTTGCAGATTTTTTTCTACATTTATATTTTACATTAAGCAAACTAAATTAAATTTACATATATATATTATATATACAAGGTAACCTTATACAGACTTAATCCTTGTCAATGAATTCCTTAGCTTAGGGTAAATTCAATATATTATTTTTGCTTGAAATGAATTTTAAATAAAAATTTGTAATTTAATAATGGGAATGCTGACTCTTTTGATTTAGAAGGCATATAGAATTTTAGGTAAGGGGTCATCGGGATTCGGTTTGGTGCACCGATGGCCATGGATGAGGGTGGGTCAGCACCAGGGCGTCGCAACAACACCCGCGGCGCCCCCTTATATTGTTCCGCCCTTTTTTTTTATTTTTCATTTTCAGCATGGTAACCGGTCATTTCCGGTTCGTTTAAAATTTCAGGGTTTTTTTTGTTAATTTAAATTTATCTGTTTTTTCTTCTTTTCCGTTTGTTATTTCAGTTTTAATTTCGTTTACATTTTCAGTTATTTTTGAATTTCAAGTTTCCTTTTGAACATTTTTTCTTTGCCCGTTTTATTTTGAATTTTTATTTTATTTGAGTTTTTTTTCATTTTGAATGTCAATGTTTGCGCGGTTTTTTTTTTGCGTTTTCCCCCGCGTTTTAAAGGCATGATTTGACCTTTTTCTGTTTATGGCGCAGGACGGTAAGGTTGGCAAGACCCCACCACAGCCCGCAATGACTAGCCACTGTGCACCATTGATATCATGCCGACCGCCTTCCTTACTGCTCCATTTTGACGCGTTACCATAACATCTCTTATCGAGGGGTCACCAGATGTGGGTTTTATTTCCACAATAAATTAATATACTAAAACTTTATTCAACGTTTTCGAAAAATTACAAAAAGTTATTCATCCCTACCTCTTGAGAAAAACGGATGTATAATATACATACATATATGTAAAAATGTATTAAGCTAGCTGCGTTTCTTTTATTCCCAGGGTTGCCACAGGATTCTATTTTTTAGGTGTTCTTCATATTTTTAGATTTGGTATCAGGTATGGTATACATTTCAAATTCTTGTGTGTGCATGCCATATACATTAAGGGCACGATCGATATGGATATTGTTTATAAAAATGATTGTGTTCTTGATTTGGTCGGCTACAGTGATGCCGATTATGCTGGCGATGGCGAAACAAGACGATCGACGAGTGGGTATGTTTTTCATATTGAGTCCGGTGTCGTAAGTTGGGCATCAGTAAGGCAAAAATCGGTCTCACCATCGACAACAGAGTCTGAATACGTGACGGCTTGTCACACAATCAAAGAACTAATCTGGCTTAAATATTTTTAATTGGTTTGTTGTATGAACCAAAATTAAAAACAACACTATATATGGACAATCAAAGCGCAATTCGTTTAATTAAGAATCCGGTCTTTCATAAAAGAACCAAGCACATCGATGTCCAGTACCATTTTATCCGAGAAAAATTTCAAGATGGTCAATTCAACTTAGAATATATAAACACTGATGAGCAGATCGCGGATATATTTACGAAAGCATTGAATAAGAATCGCCATAGATACTTGTGCAGTCTGATGGAGATGACATCATAAAAGAACATCGCCGATTTTGTTTACAACAATGAGTGGGAGTATTGAAATTACCCATTGTCGAAACAAAGATGGCAACCCTTTTTTTTCTGTATTCTATTTTCTTTTCTACTTTTTGCAATCACATTTATCGAAGAAGCATTTCAATAAATTTCTTTCCATAAAAGCGAATTGTTCAACTAAAATAGAACGTTTTTCCTTTTGTGCATATATTTTTTTTATTCACTTAATTGGTTCGGTCAAAAGGACATTTAAAACCTATGCAATACGGATAGATCCCTAGTTGAACACCGTTTGACGAGTAGTCGGCTTAAAAAATTCAGCGAATAATTCAGCAACATTTCGATCAAGAAAAGCATTCTTACCTCCAAGCAACAATCAAGATCTAAGTCCTGAAGATTTTCTTTTAGAATTGACAAAGCCATACAATTTCTTAGGATTATTAAAAAACTCAATTTTGTATCTAGTTAGGTAAGACTTATAGCAGTGATTATTTAGGGACTGAAAGTTGGAACGAGGAACTAGGTACTTAGAATAATCTTCGGAGGACCCAGATAACTTGAAGCGCTTTTAAAGCCTAGACTTAATATTGTTCAGGTTCGAAATTTGTCTTGAAAACCAAGGTGGTTTACTAGTTTTAGTTTTAACGAAGTGAATCGGAACACACCGTACGATGAATCCATTAAGGTAGCTGTAAAAGACGGATATAGCAGAATCAATATCGTTACATGCGTAGAGCTCAGACCAGCCTTGGGTAGCAATTAATTCGTTGAGTAAATCAAAATTTTGCCTTATAAAAACATCTCGAATGAGAACGAGAATTCATACTCATATAATGAATAGTTGGTTGCACAGTATCGAGTGTAATCTCAAGAGTGGGGTGCAAGGGATCCTCAGGTATCGATAAGGGCAAAATTCGACTGAGACCTATATCTACTGAGCTATCAACCAGCACTAAGTCAAACAACTTATTATTAGAATTTAGTACTTTGTTGACCCGTAGCAGAGGCATGTCCATGAGAGCACTAACAAAACCATGCTGAGATATGGAGGTCAAGATGTTAGAATCGGTGTCATTAATCCAGCTAACTGATGGTAAATTAAAGTCACCAAGAACCATAAGGTGGTCCTTAGCACGCAAAAGTGAGTGCAGACTACCAATAGCTTCAAATGGCCAGCATAAACGCGTACATCCGAGCGCGGCGGTATGTAGGAACAAGAAACATATAGACAGAAGTTGTGAAACGAGAGCTTTACGGCAACAAACTCAATATCAGTAGCCCGATTCTGTAACTTTTAACCACTCGCCGAGCGTTAAGCTTGTCGCCAAATTTCGGCGTTTGTTTTTAACGAAAGTGCTATTCTGTAACTCTCCTTTAATGCCACTAAACAGCTGACTCTTGATAGTGGTAAAATATGGCAATACTTCTCTTTTCGCCGTATTTTGCACTAAATTGCATGCAAAAAACTCAAAACTAATTTTTTCACTTTTTGCAAACGCTAAAACACTTGCAAATATATTAACGCTATTGTTAACACCTCGAAAATAATTCGCGACAGCTCACACTTTTGTGTGGTTAAAAGTAAGTGAACAGGGAAAAGCGTTAAAAATGGTGTTAAGCGGAGTTAACGCTAACACCTGGTGTTAAAATAGTTACAGAATCGGGCTACAGATGTATTGTCAAAGCTCAACAACTCAAGAGAAATGCTAGAGGCAACAGCAACAAGGCGGCCGCCGTGGTGTGGAGGTAGTGTTGCTGGCCTACCACACCGAAGGTCCATGGTTCAAACCCTGGCACAGGTAACATCAAAAGTGATTTGAAAAAAGTTTTTCAAAACGGGGTCGCCCCTCGGCAGTGGTTTCGCAAACTCTCCGAGTGCATTTCTGCCATGACAGCCTTCTCAGCACAAATTCGTCTCCTTTGTAGATGCCGTTCGGAGTCGGCAAAAAACTGTAGGTCCCACCAATTTGTAGGGAAAATTCAAATCGGCACACCACAAATTGGAAGAGAAGCTTGGCGCAAAAATCTCTTAGGAGGTTTATGATGATATACCTGTTGTATATCGCGCCATAAAGAGAGAAGAGAACAGCAACAAGGCCACCACCAGCTCTTGACTGACGATCACATCGAAAGACGACATAATCACTAGAAAAGAGCTCAGCATTGAAATTTTCCGGGTTTAGCCACGTCTTCGCAAACGCTAAACTGGCGCTGTGAAATCAAAACTATTAATTAAAAAGGTAGTCAATTTCGAACGTAAGCCGCGAACGTTTTGATAATGAATGGTTATTTTTGAATCATAACCGTAGTGTTGGTTTCCAAGTTTTTTGAAACCGTACTTACTGGAGGCACGACCTTAGACTTAATGGTGTACAAATGCGCTACCGAATGCTTAGCTCAAAAGGATTTTTCAAGAATCTTATCAACATACCTGTCAGCAATTGATATTTTAAAAGAAGGAATCTCCCTTTCGTACTTAAAGTTAAACTTGTGTACACTAATGTTAGCAGAGTCAGTAAGACTAAGCTTATTATAAATATAATTAGCAATATCAGCTTCAGTCAACCATGGGTGCAAAAGTGATACAAAAATTGCTCGACGAGGCGGCACGACAGTGACGAACCTAGTATCAACCGGAGTATCTTCATTAGTAATATCAGCGACGTTAGTCACAATGTTAGCAGCAGCATTCATATTATGTATTGCCGAATCAGCAGTAGAAATCATAACAGTCGCCTTAGCAGGTCGACTAACCTTTAGAACTACCATTGGCGCTATTGATTTTAACAGCAGTCGAAGTTATTGAGGTAACAACATAAAACATCCTCATTACCAGAGACGATGTACGCACTAGCAGCGACCGTAGCAAAGGATTCAGCAGCCTTTGCATTCCTCCCAGCAGTAACAGGCTCGTTTTCATAATGAATGTTATTTCTAACAGCATGATCTGTCGATTTTGACTGCATGCTGTTAACACAGTCATTGGTAGAACATGTATTTAACACAATAGCACTGTCTGTTGATATAACCGGCAAGGTGCCGTTAGCATAAAGAGTAGTTTGTGACGGCAACGGAGTACATCGACGCGAAGAAGGGCAAGGCAGAGATATGAAAGCAGCATCAACAGAATAGTTGTTAAGATTGTTGTTGTTCTCTAATGTTTTAACAGCCGAAGGGCTAAGAGCGGAGGAAATGTTAACTGGCCTATGTAAGATATTAATAGATGTATATTGGAACGATTTTTCGTTATCCCTTGTCAATTTTTGTTTTGCTACAAACCGGTTTCGGCGATCCGCCATCTTCAGTGTATGTTTTCGTTCCTACCATTGCCACTGTTGTTGTTGTTCGTACAACTGCCCTTGATTTCCTTCATGATTTTATTATTGATCTTATATCAGCCACTTCCACCAGCAAATCTGTTATGTATTTATCAATAGTTGGCAACCCTTATTTTCCTTTTGTCATCCTTCTATATATATATAATGCTGGTCAAACTAACAAATCATACGTTGTTAACACAAGATCGTTTTCTTAAAAATAAATTGAATTCTTATTATAGTTTAATCATAAATCGAGCGCGTGCTCTTATTTCAATACTAGTACATAACAATAAAATGGCGACGAGGATGAAAATCGAAAATTAAATAGAATGTCCAAAATCTAAGAAAACGAACCTAAACCTCCAATCAATCGTGTACGGCCATAACCTCAAAATAAAATGAAGGCCCAAGTGCAGCAATTATTACAGGCAATAACCGCCATGACTACAACGATGCAGCAACAGCAAAATCTAGTAAATCAACAAGCGAGCAGTACCAGCGTAAACATCATTGTTTACGCGACATCGGTAGCCACACGTCCCAATCCCAAAACCATAATATTCATTATACCCATATTGCATGAATTGTACATAAAATAATACTCGTTATACATATTTGCATTGAATTGTAAATAATTTCATTATAACGCGTGTATTATATAACATTATATTATTATCCATTATATTTACTCACTCCAATGTATGAATTCCCCTTACGATTTATATATTAAATTTGAGACGTGTGGCAACCACGCGTAAATCACCCCACACCAATTCGCCGCACAGCTGACAGCTGGTCGGCCATCATTTTTTTTTCTATTTCTGCATTATTGTATTTGAATCTTTACTTACGTGTTTTAGTGTTCACTTCTGATTAAATAAAAAGGGATATTTAAAGTTGGGAAAAAGATTTTGTATAAAAAACCCAACTATTTATTTTCTTTCTTCTATTCACTTTACACTTTCAGAACTGACTGTCTCATCCCGGTTTTTACATTACATTGCTGGCAAGCGCAGTATTGCCGGACTTATAAATTTTCTTATAAAATAATATTCCCATGGTCCTATTGACTCGTATGCCAATACGATACAGTATTATCATTGTTTTTCTTTTAAGAAACAGCGGCTTTTTTATAGTATTCGCCAGTTCACCGGCATTTTTCCATTTTTTTTTGTGAATAATTGACTTAGTTAAAATTACAACTTGTTTCGAGCTACCAAGTGGTGACATTTTGTACAAAAGAGTTTCTGCGCAGCTTTGGTGCCAAAATCCAGCTACAATCAAGTAAGCAATAAACAAGTGAATATCGTCGTAGTGCATTTTGTGTACAGCAGCTATTGACAACCAGAGACAGTCCCTGTTCAAGACCTTCATCGCCATATAGTGGCGCAGCCCAGGAGGAGTCGTCATCACAATCGTAAGTAATACGTGAACCTCTAGATTAACTAATGGTCCTTCTTCGCCATTGAAGAAACCAGCCCCTGCCCATACATTATTATAATACATAATATTATAATCCCCAATATTTTAATTTGTTGGCTCCCGCCAAAGCAAGTTTTTCCCGCCAAATTTAATACTTCGGTATACCCAAATCCCTTAAGGCGAAATTTCGCACACACACAAAGTTATATAACGGAAAGATGGCAACCCTTTTTTTTCTGTATTCTATTTTCTTTTCTACTTTTTGCAATCACATTTATCGAAGAAGCATTTCAATAAATTTCTTTCCATAAAAGCGAATTGTTCAACTAAAATAGAACGTTTTTCCTTTTGTGCATATATTTTTTTTATTCACTTAATTGGTTCGGTCAAAAGGACATTTAAAACCTATGCAATACGGATAGATCCCTAGTTGAACACCGTTTGACGAGTAGTCGGCTTAAAAAATTCAGCGAATAATTCAGCAACATTTCGATCAAGAAAAGCATTCTTACCTCCAAGCAACAATCAAGATCTAAGTCCTGAAGATTTTCTTTTAGAATTGACAAAGCCATACAATTTCTTAGGATTATTAAAAAACTCAATTTTGTATCTAGTTAGGTAAGACTTATAGCAGTGATTATTTAGGGACTGAAAGTTGGAACGAGGAACTAGGTACTTAGAATAATCTTCGGAGGACCCAGATAACTTGAAGCGCTTTTAAAGCCTAGACTTAATATTGTTCAGGTTCGAAATTTGTCTTGAAAACCAAGGTGGTTTACTAGTTTTAGTTTTAACGAAGTGAATCGGAACACACCGTACGATGAATCCATTAAGGTAGCTGTAAAAGACGGATATAGCAGAATCAATATCGTTACATGCGTAGAGCTCAGACCAGCCTTGGGTAGCAATTAATTCGTTGAGTAAATCAAAATTTTGCCTTATAAAAACATCTCGAATGAGAACGAGAATTCATACTCATATAATGAATAGTTGGTTGCACAGTATCGAGTGTAATCTCAAGAGTGGGGTGCAAGGGATCCTCAGGTATCGATAAGGGCAAAATTCGACTGAGACCTATATCTACTGAGCTATCAACCAGCACTAAGTCAAACAACTTATTATTAGAATTTAGTACTTTGTTGACCCGTAGCAGAGGCATGTCCATGAGAGCACTAACAAAACCATGCTGAGATATGGAGGTCAAGATGTTAGAATCGGTGTCATTAATCCAGCTAACTGATGGTAAATTAAAGTCACCAAGAACCATAAGGTGGTCCTTAGCACGCAAAAGTGAGTGCAGACTACCAATAGCTTCAAATGGCCAGCATAAACGCGTACATCCGAGCGCGGCGGTATGTAGGAACAAGAAACATATAGACAGAAGTTGTGAAACGAGAGCTTTACGGCAACAAACTCAATATCAGTAGCCCGATTCTGTAACTTTTAACCACTCGCCGAGCGTTAAGCTTGTCGCCAAATTTCGGCGTTTGTTTTTAACGAAAGTGCTATTCTGTAACTCTCCTTTAATGCCACTAAACAGCTGACTCTTGATAGTGGTAAAATATGGCAATACTTCTCTTTTCGCCGTATTTTGCACTAAATTGCATGCAAAAAACTCAAAACTAATTTTTTCACTTTTTGCAAACGCTAAAACACTTGCAAATATATTAACGCTATTGTTAACACCTCGAAAATAATTCGCGACAGCTCACACTTTTGTGTGGTTAAAAGTAAGTGAACAGGGAAAAGCGTTAAAAATGGTGTTAAGCGGAGTTAACGCTAACACCTGGTGTTAAAATAGTTACAGAATCGGGCTACAGATGTATTGTCAAAGCTCAACAACTCAAGAGAAATGCTAGAGGCAACAGCAACAAGGCGGCCGCCGTGGTGTGGAGGTAGTGTTGCTGGCCTACCACACCGAAGGTCCATGGTTCAAACCCTGGCACAGGTAACATCAAAAGTGATTTGAAAAAAGTTTTTCAAAACGGGGTCGCCCCTCGGCAGTGGTTTCGCAAACTCTCCGAGTGTATTTCTGCCATGACAGCCTTCTCAGCACAAATTCGTCTCCTTTGTAGATGCCGTTCGGAGTCGGCAAAAAACTGTAGGTCCCACCAATTTGTAGGGAAAATTCAAATCGGCACACCACAAATTGGAAGAGAAGCTTGGCGCAAAAATCTCTTAGGAGGTTTATGATGATATACCTGTTGTATATCGCGCCATAAAGAGAGAAGAGAACAGCAACAAGGCCACCACCAGCTCTTGACTGACGATCACATCGAAAGACGACATAATCACTAGAAAAGAGCTCAGCATTGAAATTTTCCGGGTTTAGCCACGTCTTCGCAAACGCTAAACTGGCGCTGTGAAATCAAAACTATTAATTAAAAAGGTAGTCAATTTCGAACGTAAGCCGCGAACGTTTTGATAATGAATGGTTATTTTTGAATCATAACCGTAGTGTTGGTTTCCAAGTTTTTTGAAACCGTACTTACTGGAGGCACGACCTTAGACTTAATGGTGTACAAATGCGCTACCGAATGCTTAGCTCAAAAGGATTTTTCAAGAATCTTATCAACATACCTGTCAGCAATTGATATTTTAAAAGAAGGAATCTCCCTTTCGTACTTAAAGTTAAACTTGTGTACACTAATGTTAGCAGAGTCAGTAAGACTAAGCTTATTATAAATATAATTAGCAATATCAGCTTCAGTCAACCATGGGTGCAAAAGTGATACAAAAATTGCTCGACGAGGCGGCACGACAGTGACGAACCTAGTATCAACCGGAGTATCTTCATTAGTAATATCAGCGACGTTAGTCACAATGTTAGCAGCAGCATTCATATTATGTATTGCCGAATCAGCAGTAGAAATCATAACAGTCGCCTTAGCAGGTCGACTAACCTTTAGAACTACCATTGGCGCTATTGATTTTAACAGCAGTCGAAGTTATTGAGGTAACAACATAAAACATCCTCATTACCAGAGACGATGTACGCACTAGCAGCGACCGTAGCAAAGGATTCAGCAGCCTTTGCATTCCTCCCAGCAGTAACAGGCTCGTTTTCATAATGAATGTTATTTCTAACAGCATGATCTGTCGATTTTGACTGCATGCTGTTAACACAGTCATTGGTAGAACATGTATTTAACACAATAGCACTGTCTGTTGATATAACCGGCAAGGTGCCGTTAGCATAAAGAGTAGTTTGTGACGGCAACGGAGTACATCGACGCGAAGAAGGGCAAGGCAGAGATATGAAAGCAGCATCAACAGAATAGTTGTTAAGATTGTTGTTGTTCTCTAATGTTTTAACAGCCGAAGGGCTAAGAGCGGAGGAAATGTTAACTGGCCTATGTAAGATATTAATAGATGTATATTGGAACGATTTTTCGTTATCCCTTGTCAATTTTTGTTTTGCTACAAACCGGTTTCGGCGATCCGCCATCTTCAGTGTATGTTTTCGTTCCTACCATTGCCACTGTTGTTGTTGTTCGTACAACTGCCCTTGATTTCCTTCATGATTTTATTATTGATCTTATATCAGCCACTTCCACCAGCAAATCTGTTATGTATTTATCAATAGTTGGCAACCCTTATTTTCCTTTTGTCATCCTTCTATATATATATAATGCTGGTCAAACTAACAAATCATACGTTGTTAACACAAGATCGTTTTCTTAAAAATAAATTGAATTCTTATTATAGTTTAATCATAAATCGAGCGCGTGCTCTTATTTCAATACTAGTACATAACAATAAAATGGCGACGAGGATGAAAATCGAAAATTAAATAGAATGTCCAAAATCTAAGAAAACGAACCTAAACCTCCAATCAATCGTGTACGGCCATAACCTCAAAATAAAATGAAGGCCCAAGTGCAGCAATTATTACAGGCAATAACCGCCATGACTACAACGATGCAGCAACAGCAAAATCTAGTAAATCAACAAGCGAGCAGTACCAGCGTAAACATCATTGTTTACGCGACATCGGTAGCCACACGTCCCAATCCCAAAACCATAATATTCATTATACCCATATTGCATGAATTGTACATAAAATAATACTCGTTATACATATTTGCATTGAATTGTAAATAATTTCATTATAACGCGTGTATTATATCACATTATATTATTATCCATTATATTTACTCACTCCAATGTATGAATTCCCCTTACGATTTATATATTAAATTTGAGACGTGTGGCAACCACGCGTAAATCACCCCACACCAATTCGCCGCACAGCTGACAGCTGGTCGGCCATCATTTTTTTTTCTATTTCTGCATTATTGTATTTGAATCTTTACTTACGTGTTTTAGTGTTCACTTCTGATTAAATAAAAAGGGATATTTAAAGTTGGGAAAAAGATTTTGTATAAAAAACCCAACTATTTATTTTCTTTCTTCTATTCACTTTACACTCTCAGAACTGACTGTCTCATCCCGGTTTTTACATTACATTGCTGGCAAGCGCAGTATTGCCGGACTTATAAATTTTCTTATAAAATAATATTCCCATGGTCCTATTGACTCGTATGCCAATACGATACAGTATTATCATTGTTTTTCTTTTAAGAAACAGCGGCTTTTTTATAGTATTCGCCAGTTCACCGGCATTTTTCCATTTTTTTTTGTGAATAATTGACTTAGTTAAAATTACAACTTGTTTCGAGCTACCAAGTGGTGACATTTTGTACAAAAGAGTTTCTGCGCAGCTTTGGTGCCAAAATCCAGCTACAATCAAGTAAGCAATAAACAAGTGAATATCGTCGTAGTGCATTTTGTGTACAGCAGCTATTGACAACCAGAGACAGTCCCTGTTCAAGACCTTCATCGCCATATAGTGGCGCAGCCCAGGAGGAGTCGTCATCACAATCGTAAGTAATACGTGAACCTCTAGATTAACTAATGGTCCTTCTTCGCCATTGAAGAAACCAGCCCCTGCCCATACATTATTATAATACATAATATTATAATCCCCAATATTTTAATTTGTTGGCTCCCGCCAAAGCAAGTTTTTCCCGCCAAATTTAATACTTCGGTATACCCAAATCCCTTAAGGCGAAATTTCGCACACACACAAAGTTATATTGTACACTAAAATACCTTGCGGTACACATTTATATATAAAACCAAAACGCAGTGGGCCTCATCGCCAATTTCATCCAACAAAAAATACTTAATAAATTTCTCACGTGTTATAATAAAAATAAAGTCCCAACCTTTAACAAATCCAAGTCGGTTCATATCCAAATTAAGAAGCACTACAAATAGTGTTATAACTCCCATAGAATTGATTAATAAAATTAAATTATCCCCAAACTATTGCTCTGATTTAACACACGCACACATATACATATAAACGAAATAGTTAAACCATATAGAAAGAGTCATCCCCTGAACAGTGGTACAAGACTGCTAAATTCCCCATCACATTTTTTTTGGATATAAAAGCAGCCGTCTCTCCAAATAATTCCCAAAATAGCGACTATAAAATTAAGTAAATCCCTCTTCAGAATGACTACAGGAGCCGAGAATAAATTTATTTCCGAAACGGATAATTTTACGGATTACTGCACTCGGTTCCGCTCAACCCCGATTCAAGACAATACCGAGGCAGCCCTAAAATTAAAAGACAATAACATAGATGTTTTTTGGTCTAGAGTACAGAGCGGCTATGATCTAATAGTAGAGACAGACGACCAGGACCTCCCCAAGGACTTTAAGTCCGCCGCTTTCGGTAAATACCGAGCCTGCCTAATCGCATATGAGGACACCAAAGCTCAAATAGGCGACCAACTCCAACTCATAGCATTGAGTAACCCCGCGCCTAAAGAGCAACTCCAACCCCCCAAGAGTCCTCCCATATGAACCTGAAAGTCCCCCCATGTGATACAGAAATTTTTTATGGAGGGTATGATCAATGGCCGTCCTTCCGAGACATGTTCACGGCGGTCTATATCAACCACTCGAAACTCTCCAGTGCCCAGAAACTGTATCACCTTAGACATAAGACTAAAGGAAAGGCAGGTCAAATAGTAGAACAATTCCCACTAAGCGACGACAATTTTTCCCTAGCATGGGAAGCTCTCAAGTCGCGTTATGAAAATAAAAGAGTCCTGGTCGACAACCAAATACGAATACTCATGAATTTAAAAGCGATTCAATCGGAAAACAGCGATGAGATCCAGAGACTACAATCCTCAGTAAACAACTGTCTCCAAATTCTAGCGACACAACAAGTCGAAACCTCCAGTTGGGATCCCATATTTATATATCTGGTAACCTCAAAACTTCCAGAGAATACAGTTGCCCTGTGGGAGCAATCATTAAGCTCCAGAAGAGACCTGCCGAACTGGGCCCAAATGAACCAGTTTCTGCCCACTCGCTACGAGATAGTGGAAAGGGCGGATCAATGGCCAACCCCCGATATAATCCACCCTCCACAAACTTCTCAAAGCCTCACCCCAGTCAAAACAATCCACAGTTCAGGCAGGCTCAACCCCAAAACCTCAGCAACAACTCCCTTACACATACCAAATCTCATGCTACAGAGCACCAAAAATTGTATACCTGCAAATTATGCAAACAGTCCACCCACACTCTACAAAGCTGTTTGCGGTATAAAAGGTTGCCAATCTCAGAGCGTAAAAAATTCGTACGAGAAAATAATATTTGCGAAAATTGTTTAGCTCAAACGCATGTGCTAAAAGACTGCCAAAGTACGAGAACGTGCATGCACTGCCAAGGCCGGCATAACACCACCCTTCACGACACAGCAACCCCCAGCACCAGTTCCGGAATCCAAAAGACGCGATCCCAGGTAGCCACAATAGAAGCCAGCAATCCCAGGCTTCAGGACGTCAGCCTGGCGGCACCCCAGGAAGAAGAACCCTCTACGCCCAACAGTTCCCAAGTACAATCGTTCCATGCTGAAAATGATAACCAAATCATACTCCCTACAGCAATAGTCTTGGTAGAACATAGAGGGGATCTATTTAAGCCTAGAGCCTTAGTGGACCAAGGCTCCGAAAAAAGCTTCATATCCGCCAAAGCTCAGACCAAACTCGGGCTTCCCTATACCCACTCCCTGTTTGAAATATCAGGTATGGGAGGCGGAGTGGTACAAACATCCAACAAGCTGTGCTCGTTGACCCTAGTCTCAAATGACAATAAGATGAGAATAAAGGCCCGGGCAAAAATGCTTCTCCGGCTCACTAGGCAGCTCCCAACGTTCAGCCTGAATGACAGCCAAAGGCGCAAATGGTCCCATCTCAAATTAGCAGACCAGAACTCCCAGAACCCATCCCAAATCGATCTGGTATTGGGTAGTGATCTTATCCCACAAATAATGCTAAATGGCATAGAAAAGATTTCTCCCAGCCTGCTAGCCCAAAATACATTATTAACAAGCATGGGAAATTACAAATATTCAGCTCAATGAACAGCTCAGACAATTCTGGGAAATCGAGGAGATACCCAGAACTCGAGTGGAAACCCCCGAAGATCAAATGTGCGAAGAGCTCTATCAAAGCACAACCACTCGAATGGATGACGGTCGATATATGGTTCGCCTCCCGTTCAAATCATCATTCCCGAACGATATCGACCTAGGCCAATCCCGTACTGCAGCCCTACGACAGTTTCATGGAATGGAACACAGGCTCTCAAAAAAGGGCGATCTCAAACAGCAGTATGACCAGGTACTCGAAGAATACCTGTCCCTCGGCCACATGGAAGAATGCAGTCCAAATGAATTGGAATCCCAAGGATTTTTCAAGAATCTTATCAACATACCTGTCAGCAATTGATATTTTAAAAGAAGGAATCTCCCTTTCGTACTTAAAGTTAAACTTGTGTACACTAATGTTAGCAGAGTCAGTAAGACTAAGCTTATTATAAATATAATTAGCAATATCAGCTTCAGTCAACCATGGGTGCAAAAGTGATACAAAAATTGCTCGACGAGGCGGCACGACAGTGACGAACCTAGTATCAACCGGAGTATCTTCATTAGTAATATCAGCGACGTTAGTCACAATGTTAGCAGCAGCATTCATATTATGTATTGCCGAATCAGCAGTAGAAATCATAACAGTCGCCTTAGCAGGTCGACTAACCTTTAGAACTACCATTGGCGCTATTGATTTTAACAGCGGTCGAAGTTATTGAGGTAACAACATAAAACATCCTCATTACCAGAGACGATGTACGCACTAGCAGCGACCGTAGCAAAGGATTCAGCAGCCTTTGCATTCCTCCCAGCAGTAACAGGCTCGTTTTCATAATGAATGTTATTTCTAACAGCATGATCTGTCGATTTTGACTGCATGCTGTTAACACAGTCATTGGTAGAACATGTATTTAACACAATAGCACTGTCTGTTGATATAACCGGCAAGGTGCCGTTAGCATAAAGAGTAGTTTATGACGGCAACGGAGTACATCGACGCGAAGAAGGGCAAGGCAGAGATATGAAAGCAGCATCAACAGAATAGTTGTTAAGATTGTTGTTGTTCTCTAATGTTTTAACAGCCGAAGGGCTAAGAGCGGAGGAAATGTTAACTGGCCTATGTAAGATATTAATAGATGTATATTGGAACGATTTTTCGTTATCCCTTGTCAATTTTTGTTTTGTTACAAACCGGTTTCGGCGATCCGCCATCTTCAGTGTATGTTTTCGTTCCTACCATTGCCACTGTTGTTGTTGTTCGTACAACTGCCCTTGATTTCCTTCATGATTTTATTATTGATCTTATATCAGCCACTTCCACCAGCAAATCTGTTATGTATTTATCAATAGTTGGCAACCCTTATTTTCCTTTTGTCATCCTTTTATATATATATAATGCTGGTCAGACTAACAAATCATACGTTGTTAACACAAGATCGTTTTCTTAAAAATAAATTGAATTCTTATTATAGTTTAATCATAAATCGAGCGCGTGCTCTTATTTCAATACTAGTACATAACAATAAAATGGCGACGAGGATGAAAATCGAAAATTAAATAGAATGTCCAAAATCTAAGAAAACGAACCTAAACCTCCAATCAATCGTGTACGGCCATAACCTCAAAATAAAATGAAGGCCCAAGTGCAGCAATTATTACAGGCAATAACCGCCATGACTACAACGATGCAGCAACAGCAAAATCTAGTAAATCAACAAGCGAGCAGTACCAGCGTAAACATCATTGTTTACGCGACATCGGTAGCCACACGTCCCAATCCCAAAACCATAATATTCATTATACCCATATTGCATGAATTGTACATAAAATAATACTCGTTATACATATTTGCATTGAATTGTAAATAATTTCATTATAACGCGTGTATTATATCACATTATATTATTATCCATTATATTTACTCACTCCAATGTATGAATTCCCCTTACGATTTATATATTAAATTTGAGACGTGTGGGAACCACGCGTAAATCACCCCACACCAATTCGCCGCACAGCTGACAGCTGGTCGGCCATCATTTTTTTTTTCTATTTCTGCATTATTGTATTTGAATCTTTACTTACGTGTTTTAGTGTTCACTTCTGATTAAATAAAAAGGGATATTTAAAGTTGGGAAAAAGATTTTGTATAAAAAACCCAACTATTTATTTTCTTTCTTCTATTCACTTTACACTCTCAGAACTGACTGTCTCATCCCGGTTTTTACATTACATTGCTGGCAAGCGCAGTATTGCCGGACTTATAAATTTTCTTATAAAATAATATTCCCATGGTCCTATTGACTCGTATGCCAATACGATACAGTATTATCATTGTTTTTCTTTTAAGAAACAGCGGCTTTTTTATAGTATTCGCCAGTTCACCGGCATTTTTCCATTTTTTTTTGTGAATAATTGACTTAGTTAAAATTACAACTTGTTTCGAGCTACCAAGTGGTGACATTTTGTACAAAAGAGTTTCTGCGCAGCTTTGGTGCCAAAATCCAGCTACAATCAAGTAAGCAATAAACAAGTGAATATCGTCGTAGTGCATTTTGTGTACAGCAGCTATTGACAACCAGAGACAGTCCCTGTTCAAGACCTTCATCGCCATATAGTGGCGCAGCCCAGGAGGAGTCGTCATCACAATCGTAAGTAATACGTGAACCTCTAGATTAACTAATGGTCCTTCTTCGCCATTGAAGAAACCAGCCCCTGCCCATACATTATTATAATACATAATATTATAATCCCCAATATTTTAATTTGTTGGCTCCCGCCAAAGCAAGTTTTTCCCGCCAAATTTAATACTTCGGTATACCCAAATCCCTTAAGGCGAAATTTCGCACACACACAAAGTTATATTGTACACTAAAATACCTTGCGGTACACATTTATATATAAAACCAAAACGCAGTGGGCCTCATCGCCAATTTCATCCAACAAAAAATACTTAATAAATTTCTCACGTGTTATAATAAAAATAAAGTCCCAACCTTTAACAAATCCAAGTCGGTTCATATCCAAATTAAGAAGCACTACAAATAGTGTTATAACTCCCATAGAATTGATTAATAAAATTAAATTATCCCCAAACTATTGCTCTGATTTAACACACGCACACATATACATATAAACGAAATAGTTAAACCATATAGAAAGAGTCATCCCCTGAACAGTGGTACAAGACTGCTAAATTCCCCATCACATTTTTTTTGGATATAAAAGCAGCCGTCTCTCCAAATAATTCCCAAAATAGCGACTATAAAATTAAGTAAATCCCTCTTCAGAATGACTACAGGAGCCGAGAATAAATTTATTTCCGAAACGGATAATTTTACGGATTACTGCACTCGGTTCCGCTCAACCCCGATTCAAGACAATACCGAGGCAGCCCTAAAATTAAAAGACAATAACATAGATGTTTTTTGGTCTAGAGTACAGAGCGGCTATGATCTAATAGTAGAGACAGACGACCAGGACCTCCCCAAGGACTTTAAGTCCGCCGCTTTCGGTAAATACCGAGCCTGCCTAATCGCATATGAGGACACCAAAGCTCAAATAGGCGACCAACTCCAACTCATAGCATTGAGTAACCCCGCGCCTAAAGAGCAACTCCAACCCCCCAAGAGTCCTCCCATATGAACCTGAAAGTCCCCCCATGTGATACAGAAATTTTTTATGGAGGGTATGATCAATGGCCGTCCTTCCGAGACATGTTCACGGCGGTCTATATCAACCACTCGAAACTCTCCAGTGCCCAGAAACTGTATCACCTTAGACATAAGACTAAAGGAAAGGCAGGTCAAATAGTAGAACAATTCCCACTAAG
Organism: Merzomyia westermanni; assembly: GCA_949987695.1. NCBI lineage: Eukaryota > Metazoa > Arthropoda > Insecta > Diptera > Tephritidae > Merzomyia > Merzomyia westermanni. The sequence goes on along the minus strand of OX465292.1, from coordinate 1,719,545 downwards.
CGACGACAATTTTTCCCTAGCATGGGAAGCTCTCAAGTCGCGTTATGAAAATAAAAGAGTCCTGGTCGACAACCAAATACGAATACTCATGAATTTAAAAGCGATTCAATCGGAAAACAGCGATGAGATCCAGAGACTACAATCCTCAGTAAACAACTGTCTCCAAATTCTAGCGACACAACAAGTCGAAACCTCCAGTTGGGATCCCATATTTATATATCTGGTAACCTCAAAACTTCCAGAGAATACAGTTGCCCTGTGGGAGCAATCATTAAGCTCCAGAAGAGACCTGCCGAACTGGGCCCAAATGAACCAGTTTCTGCCCACTCGCTACGAGATAGTGGAAAGGGCGGATCAATGGCCAACCCCCGATATAATCCACCCTCCACAAACTTCTCAAAGCCTCACCCCAGTCAAAACAATCCACAGTTCAGGCAGGCTCAACCCCAAAACCTCAGCAACAACTCCCTTACACATACCAAATCTCATGCTACAGAGCACCAAAAATTGTATACCTGCAAATTATGCAAACAGTCCACCCACACTCTACAAAGCTGTTTGCGGTATAAAAGGTTGCCAATCTCAGAGCGTAAAAAATTCGTACGAGAAAATAATATTTGCGAAAATTGTTTAGCTCAAACGCATGTGCTAAAAGACTGCCAAAGTACGAGAACGTGCATGCACTGCCAAGGCCGGCATAACACCACCCTTCACGACACAGCAACCCCCAGCACCAGTTCCGGAATCCAAAGGACGCGATCCCAGGTAGCCACAATAGAAGCCAGCAATCCCAGGCTTCAGGACGTCAGCCTGGCGGCACCCCAGGAAGAAGAACCCTCTACGCCCAACAGTTCCCAAGTACAATCGTTCCATGCTGAAAATGATAACCAAATCATACTCCCTACAGCAATAGTCTTGGTAGAACATAGAGGGGATCTATTTAAGCTTAGAGCCTTAGTGGACCAAGGCTCCGAAAAAAGCTTCATATCCGCCAAAGCTCAGACCAAACTCGGGCTTCCCTATACCCACTCCCTGTTTGAAATATCAGGTATGGGAGGCGGAGTGGTACAAACATCCAACAAGCTGTGCTCGTTGACCCTAGTCTCAAATGACAATAAGATGAGAATAAAGGCCCAGGCAAAAATGCTTCTCCGGCTCACTAGGCAGCTCCCAACGTTCAGCCTGAATGACAGCCAAAGGCGCAAATGGTCCCATCTCAAATTAGCAGACCAGAACTCCCAGAACCCATCCCAAATCGATCTGGTATTGGGTAGTGATCTTATCCCACAAATAATGCTAAATGGCATAGAAAAGATTTCTCCCAGCCTGCTAGCCCAAAAATACATTATTCACAAGCATGGGAAATTACAAATATTCAGCTCAATGAACAGCTCAGACAATTCTGGGAAATCGAGGAGATACCCAGAACTCGAGTGGAAACCCCCGAAGATCAAATGTGCGAAGAGCTCTATCAAAGCACAACCACTCGAATGGATGACGGTCGATATATGGTTCGCCTCCCGTTCAAATCATCATTCCCGAACGATATCGACCTAGGCCAATCCCGTACTGCAGCCCTACGACAGTTTCATGGAATGGAACACAGGCTCTCAAAAAAGGGCGATCTCAAACAGCAGTATGACCAGGTACTCGAAGAATACCTGTCCCTCGGCCACATGGAAGAATGCAGTCCAAATGAATTGGAATCCCAAGGAAAATACTGCTCTTTCTATCTCCCTCACCATGCCGTCGTCAGGCCAGACAAAAAGACAACAAAAGTCAGAATTGTATTCAATGCTTCCAAAAAGTCAGGTTCCGGTCACTCCTTTAACGATGTGTTATGTACCGGACCAGCCCTCCAACCCGATCTCCGACTTATGTTGTTAAAATGGCGGACATATAAATATGTGTTTAATGGCGATGTAGAAAAAATGTACCGCCAGATACTCTTACACCCCGATGACCGAGACTACCAACGGATAATATTCTGAACTCCCGAAGACAGTCCAATAAAGGACTTTAAGTTGAACACGGTCACCTTTGGGGTGAATTGCGCTCCTTTCCTGGCTATTCGCACGCTACACGAGCTGTCGAAAGATATAGCCGACTCCCATCCATGCGCAGCCCCAATATTAAAGTCCGAGACGTATGTTGACGATATTTTATCCTGATCTTCCCTCAGCCGAGCAATCCCTAAAAGAGACTATTGATGCTCTCAGCTCAGCCGGCTTCCCTTCAGCTCAGCCGGCTTCCCTTTAAAAAAGATCACGGCAAACCATCCGGACATACTCAAACAAGGCGGACTTACTTGAAACCGACTTCCTCGAGTTTGAGAAAAGTAGTACCGCCAAAACCCTAGGAATTCAATGGAATGCGCTCTCGGACACGTTCTCCTATACTGTGGATTCAGACACAGCCTGAACAGCAGGCACCAAGCGGCAAATACTCTCCTCAATCGCAAAACTTTTCGACCCCGCAGGGTGGCTGACGCCAGTCATGATACAGGCAAAAATCCTGATGCAGGAATTAGGGTTAGACGGGACTGATTGGGATGAACTGGTCAAACCGATACGTCTCGCAAAATGGACGCAATTCTCAAGAAATCCGCAGTCAATCTCAAATATACAAATACCCCGATGGATTAACTTCGCCCCTGAGCATCTGGTCGAGCTCCATGGTTTTTGCGACGCCTCTGAAAAGGCTTATTGCACAACACTCTATGTGCGAACTACTGTCGGCACTCAAGTTTACTCTCATCTCCTCGTGTCCAAAGGCAAAGTGGCTCCTCTCAAAACTATAAGTCTGCCACGCCTGGAACTATGCGGGAGCTCTCTTACCAGCCAAACTAGTCGCACACAGCTTTACCTTCGAGGAATTCTCAACTTTATTAATTCTAATAGAAGCCGTACTTAACTCTCGTCCCATCTCCCAGCTTTCTCAGGACCCGAATGACCTCACCGCCCTCACGCCAGGTCATTTTCTTCGAGGAGTATCAATGCTCTCGCTTCCCGAACCGAATCACGAAAATCGCTCTCTGACAAATAGGTGGGAACGACTGAAGGTTCTGCATCATCAGTTCAGCAAACGCTGGAAAACTGATTACCTCACCGACCTTCAAAAGCGTTAACGTTGGAAAAATGCTCAAACTCCCCCGAAAATTGGCGACCTAGTCATCATTAAAGAAGACAACTTACCCCCCACCGAGTGGCGACTACGTCGATTAGAAAGCCTACACCCAGGACGAGACGGACACATTCGTGTCGTAGACATCCGCACCCAGAACGGAATTCTCACAAGACCTCTCACGAAACTGTGCTTTCTACCGTCATCTGAGAGTGACGAGGGCCCTCAGTGCCCACTCCCATCTCCCTAACTTAATACAGTCCACAAAGCTTATACTATCGTTAGCACTCAGGCAACAACTTAGGCACTCCCCAAATCTATGCTTAATCCCAGGCGTATAACTAATATGCATATACTACTCTCTCTTTTCAACAGATGGATCGTCAACGCCCTCCGGTCCCAACACCACGCCGCTCATTGGTATCGCAAGTGACCCTGCCCGCAGCCCGTCCGCGCCGTAGCGAACCCGTACCGGATTACCGGAAATGTAAGTTGTGCATGCGTCATCACGCGCTGCTGATGTGCCCTGTGTTTACGGCCATGCAGTCGTAACAACGCTTCTTGGTCGCTAGGGCACAGCAGTATTGCACCAACTGCTTAGCGCTGTCTCATCGCACCAACCAGTGCACCTCCACAGAAATATGCCGGGTCTGCGGGCAGCATCACCACACATTTCTTCATCGGGACACCGGAGGTCGCCAACCCGCGTATGTCGCACCACCTGTAGCGGAAACACCACGCCACCACGAACCGCGCCGTCGAGCAGCAACTCGCCGTCGCCGTCTTCAACCACAGCCTCCCAGGGCTAGTGGTCGTGCTGATCAGACTTACACATCATACGTTGTTAACACGAGATCGTTTTCTTAAAAATAAATTGAATTCTTATTATAGTTTAATCATAAATCGAGCGCGTGCTCTTATTTCAATACTAGTACATAACAATAAAATGGCGACGAGGATGAAAATCGAAAATTAAATAGAATGTCCAAAATCTAAGAAAACGAACCTAAACCTCCAATCAATCGTGTACGGCCATAACCTCAAAATAAAATGGAGGCCGAAGTGCAGCAATTATTACAGGCAATAACCGCCATGACTACAACGATGCAGCAGCAGAAAATCTAGTAAATCAACAAGCGAGCAGTACCAGCGTAAACATCATTGTTTACGCGACATCGGTAGGCACACGTCTCAATCCCAAAACCATAATATTCATTATACCCATTGTTGCCGATTAAGGCACCCTACTTCAACGTATATTCCAGAAAACCGTTACAACATTCAAATTTACCGTTACGACATTCAAATTTCAAACATTCAAATATATAAACGGCTTTTCTTCATAATCCAAATTACCAAACCTACAAGTACGAAATTAAATAATCTCTGTATATTTATACCAAAAAATACAACCGTGCCATACGTCTTTTTTGAACTGAACAAAAACGCGTTCTTGCAACAGTCAGTTCGCTACGAGAATTAAAACGCACACGAGGCACGAAAAGATATAAAAACCTCGCTAAACCGCGACAACTAAAACGCTACAACAAAAACTAACGGATCCTAACGGAACAAAGAAAAAATTGCAACCACAATTGCGCTGAAGATACAAGAGCAAAATACGAACAGTTTTGCTAACTACTGAATTATAACGCAAAATGTCATTTATTTAAACTTTTATAATCAATAAAATTACATTAAATCAAATTCGGTTTAAGCTTGTGTTCTTTATACTTTCGAAAGCCTCGTGCAGTTGAAACTAAGTTGCTCGTCCGCAACATCTTTTTATATCTTTTCTCAACTCACGCAACAACCGGAGTAATCGCGTTTAATATCAAAAATTAAAATCGTTAATGACACCGTCGCGCAAGAAAAATCGCGCAAAATCTGTTAAAGTAACACCACGCTATAATCTTCGTGCAAGAAAACGCCCATCAAACGTCGAAATGTCTGAAAACGTAAGCAGTCCCAACAGCGATGAGGAAGTCGACGAAACAATAGTGCCAAATGATGATAAAGTTATCCAAGAATTACGCGAGCAAATAAAAAGCTTACAAATGTCACTTATTTCATCCCAAAAAGAAAGGGTCGAATACAGAGAAGGCCTTAATCGTCAGTCAGCTACCAACGTCAAGGCCGCCGACGTACTTAGCAACGAAACCACCCCTGGTTCAACAAAAATCCATTTGCTCGCATCGGAGGTCACCAATTTTTCAATCGCAGACAGAACAGGTAACTCAGATATTCTTAAAGCCCCCAATGCCAGCACCAATTTTGCCGGTGCTACCGGTGGCAGTACCATCCATGCCAACGCCACACCTGCCAGCACCAATTTTGCCGGTGCTACCGGTGGCAGTAGCATCTATGCCAACGCTACACCTGCCAGCGCCAATTTTGCCGGTGCTAACGCTTATTGTACCAATGCTTACTCTCTCGACACAGTATCCGCCAGCGTAAAAACCGCCAACGGACTCATAGTAAGTTCTGCGGACGTTAATACAGTCAACGTCCAGTATGATAACTATATGCGGTCGGCCACATGTCGGCCATTAATGACCCATACACAGTGCCATACAAACAATCCCTACGGCGGAAATATTCCGCCCCCAATGTCATCTTGGTACAACATGCCAAACACACCATATTGTTCCGTTCCTAATATAGCACAAAGCGCTAACCAGGGACACCAAATTTATAATCCAACGCGTTATTCACCCATGCGTAAAATTTTAGATCTGCCAGAGTTCCATGGCTCGCCCGAGGAGTGGCCTATGTTTTCCGTGGCCTTTAAGGAGACCACAGATATGCATTCGTACTCTCAATTAGAAAATCTGCTACGCCTTCAGAAAGCCCTAAAAGGGAAAGCAAGGTAACAAGTCGAATCACTACTGATTCATCCATCCAGCGTAGATGCAGTCATGAAAACATTAGAAATACATTACGGTCGGCCAGAGCTACTCATAAGAAGCCAAATTGCAAAGGCTCGCGCCTTTCCATACGTCACTGCCGGGCGAATCGGCGATATACTGAATTTCAGTTCGATGGTGTCGAACTTAGTTGCCTTTTTAGAAAATTCGGGTGCCGCACCACACCTAAATAATCCAATATTATTAGATGAGCTAGTGAGCAAGCTGCCTCTGAACAAGAGAGAAGAGTGGGCACGTTACACCCTCGAAATGCATATTCAATATCCACGATTCGTGCATTCTGCAATTGGCTGCAAAACACAGCCATGTATGTCTCTATGGCAATGGATGTTATGCCGACAAGAAATATACAAAACGATCCTTTGTCCAAAAAACCAAAAGTGCCATCTAAGCCAATATTAACTATAACAAAAGAAGAAAAAACATGTTGAATGTGTGAAAAAAATCATAGTTTAATTCAATGCTCTAAATTCAAAGGTGAAGATTGTTCCAAACGCTGGGATGTTGTCAAAAGTAAACACTTGTGTTTTTGTTGTCTGCTGCCGGGCCATAGTGTACAAAAATGTACTAAACGACGAGTGTGTGGTATATCGTCTTGCAATAAATTTCACAACCGCTTGCTTCACAATAATAGCAACAATAATAAAGTAAATATTTCGTCTCAAGAAACAGCTGTTGCTGTTGCCACAATGTATCAAAATCAGAATCCACAATTGCCACTCGCTCGTTCGAATTCACCCCGTAAACAAACACTCCTCAAATATTTGCCTGTAAAGATAAAAGGCCCAAAAGGTGAAATGAACATTATTGCTTTCATAGATGAAGGCACAAAAATATCGCTATTAGAAGAAACCGTAGCAGACGCTGTCGGCCTGAAGGGCAAAACCGAATTACTTCGCCTGAAGTGGATCGGCAACAGAAGTATGAGCGAACAGTCGCGGCAAGTGTCGTTTGAAATTGCCGGCGCAAGTGAAACCGGGGCGAGTTACCAAATGAGGGGAGTGCGTACAACAAAAAAGTTGTATTTACCACAGCAAACGTTGAACTTGAGCGAATTCAGGCAAGACCACGAACAGTTGCAAAATATTCCGATAGACGATTATACAAATGCTACACCCCAAATTCTAATTGGGTTATCACACACGGATCTAATAAGAACAATTAGCACTGTCAATTTAGATGATGGTTTCGCAGTCCACAAAACAAGGGTGGGTTGGGCATTGTTTGGATCGAACGAATATCGTGCAAATGACGTCACTGTTGGTCACGTAGGCATTGAAAACACACAGCTGCACGAAATAAATAAACAAATGAAAGAATACTTTGCGGCAGAAAACTTTGAAGTTGCCAAATCGCCAATTGTGCGTTCAGAAGCCGATATTAGAGCGGAAAAATTATTACAGCAGACAACAAAATTGGTAAATGGCAGGTACGAAACTGGTTTACTATGGCGCACCGATAATATAGTATTTCCAGATAGCTACAGCACGGCCGTGAAACGTTTAGAGCAAATAGAAATGAAAATGGCACGAGACGAAGAGTACGCACAGTGGTACAAGGGCAAAATAAAAGAGTATATTTACAAGGGGTATGCAAAGCAGCTATCCCTGAACGAAGTTAATTTAAACGCCGATCGTTTATGGTATTTGTCGCATTTTGCTGCCTGTAATGTGAAAAGCAAAAACAACATGTCGTTGAATTGTGCCCTAATGAAAGGGCCAGAAGAATATCAACCAAAATCGCTTTTGGCAATACTATGCAAATTTAGGCAAGGCAAAGTAGCAGTGTGCGGAGACATCCGCGAAATGTTTCACCGGATTTTGATTCGCAAAGAAGACTAAATGGCGCAGTGCTTTCTGTGACGGGAAGGCGATCGATCAAAAGCGCCTGAAGCGTATGTTATGTGCGCAATGATATTCGGATCGGTAAGCTCCCCCTGTTCTGCGCAATTCGTTAAAAATATGCACGCAGGAAAATATCGGAATACTAATGCAAGAGCCGTAGATGCCATCGTCGACAGGCATTACGTAGATGACTACATGGACAGTTTCAATACTGTTGAAGAAAGTATTAAAGTAACCAAAAATGTCATAGACATTCACAACAGCGCTGGCTTTGAGTTGAGAGGGTTCGCGTCGAATTCAAAAGAGCTTTTAGAAGCTGTATCACAAAACGCACAAACGTGCATGCAACAAAGCAATGGCATATGTCGAGGGAAGAGTGCTACAGAAAAGGTGCTCGGTATGCACTGGAACCCAAACGAAGATCACTTCACCTTTAGGTTAATATTCGCAAAAGTACCAAAAGCTGTGCTTGACAATAGTAGACGCCCGACAAAACGCGAGATGTTAAGCGTCATTATGTCTATATTCGATCCATTAGGATTTGTGTGCGGAATGGTTTTACAGGCAAAAGTGCTAATGCAGAGTTTGTGGCACCGAAGCATAGATTGGCATGAACCGATCCCCGAGGACATTTACAAGAAATGGCAACAGTGGTACAAAAGTTTGAACGCCATTGAAAATTTTAAAGTGCCAAGATGCTACAGCATAAACTTCCTGAATACGAAAGCCAACATAGATCTACATATTTTTGTCGATGCGAGTGAGATCGCATTCGCTGCCATCGCCTTCTGGCGAATTCAATACGCACACACTACAGATGTAGTATTCATAGCTGGTCGTTCCCGATGCAGTCCGCTAAAGGTGCTGTCCATCCCAAGACTCGAGTTACAATCAGCTGTCCTGGGCACGAGGTTAAAAGAAGCGGTCATCAGTAGTCATGATGTGCAGCCAAATAAAATAACATTTTGGTCGGACTCGAAAATAGTTCTACACTGGATAAGGTCCGACGCTAGGTGCTATAACCAGTTCGTATCCCACCGTATAGCAGAGGTTCTGCAAACATCTGAAGTCAGTCAATGGAGGTGGGTACCAGGGAAAGACAACCCAGCTGATCATGCCACACGTATCAAAACATTTTCTAACAATGGTAAGTGGTTAAATGGGCCGGAATTTTTAAGATTGCCTGAAAGTAAGTTTTCAGTAATGCCAAATGATATTAATTATAACGAATGCCAAGAAGAGCGGCGCTCTAAGCAAATATATGCAGTAGCGTTAGTAGATGGGGTACTGCCATTTAACAAATATTCAAATTACTACAAGTTTTTAAGGGTAATGACACGGGTACGATACGCCATAAGGAAATTTCGCAATGTTACTGTGCGCGAAAATATAGGTGCTACGTCCATCACCGCGAAAGAAATTAAGAAAACTGAGTTACTGATATGCACATAAGTGCAGAAGACTGTTTTTGCGGAAGAAGTCGAGTCGCTGCGCAAGGGCGCGCCAATTAAGAAATATAGCTCAATATTTAAGTTAAGTCCAATGTTGGACGATGAAGGTATGTTACGTTTAGGCGGGAGGAGAGACTATGCAGAGTGCCTTCCTATGTCGACTAGGCGACCAATTATATTGCCAAAAGAGCACCCCTTATCACGCCTCGTAGTAAAGCACTACCATGAACTTTTTCATCACCACAATTTTGAGGCAACAATATGCGCAATACGTAGAAAATTTTGGATTCCGAGCGTTCGTCGAGTTTTGAGGTCAATAAAATCGGAATGCCAAATTTGCAAAAATGTATCAGCCGTCCCGGAGCCACCGATTATGGGCCAAATACCCATTGATCGAATAACGCCCTTCGTACGACCGTTCACCTACTCGGGTGTTGATTATTTTGGGTCTGTATTAGTATCCATAGGCCGCCGCCAAGAAAAACGCTGGGTCGCACTTTTCACGTGCCTGACTATTAGAGCTATTCATTTGGAACTGGCAAAGGACCTTTCGACAGACTCGGCCATAATCGTTTGTCGCAACTTCATAAACCGTAGAGAGGTCCCGGTTCGGCTTAGAAGCGACATGGGAACGAATTTCGTCGGCGCGAGCAAAGAAGATTGGGTAACTGTTCACAGTGGTATGCAAGTAGAATATGATCGTCGCGGCGTAGAGTGGCTCTTCAACGCCCCCGCCAATCCCTCCACAGGTGGCGCCTGGGAAAGAATGGTAAGAAGCGTAAAACGCGTTTTAATGTTTACACTGAAAGAGCGAGCGCCACAGTTGGAGACGCTACAGAGTCTGCTGATTGAGGCGGAAAATTTGATAAATTCGCGCCCACTAACCCATGTACCACTAGAAAGCAATGACTCTGAACCCCTCACTCCAAATCATTTTTTACTGGGCTGCGCAAACGACATTCAAACTCCGGCACAATCAGATTAAGGCACCCTACTTCAACGTATATTCCAGAAAACCGTTACAACATTCAAATTTACCGTTACGACATTCAAATTTCAAACATTCAAATATATAAACGGCTTTTCTTCATAATCCAAATTACCAAACCTACAAGTACGAAATTAAATCATCTCTGTATATTTATACTGTGACGAATTCGATGATTCCTTGATTATCAATCCTGGGTTCGATCACTATAAAGTCGAATAAACACACGCACAGATAATGTAACTAATAGCTAGTTTTATTTACTAGTAATAAACGCAATACAAATTTAAGAGGTTGGTAACTTCGCAGTAGTTCACTATTGAACGCTTGAAAATAAACTGATCCCCTGTCTTGCTTGGTCACCGCCTTATATAGTCCAACAGGGTGCTTGCCTACGCACCGAGAACTTTCTTGGTTGTTCGCTTTTCGTGTTCTGGAAGGGTCGGTGTTATTTATTAGCATCTCCTCTTTGCATCGTATTCGCAAACACTCGCGCCATCTCTCTTCCTCTTCCTAGTTATACGCTTGCATGCATAAGCGTAGCCATCGTTATCTCGGTTGTGTTAACTAGTGGTGGGAGTGTTATTGACTTAGGGATGGTACATGCTTGAGAATAATCGCCACACTGCCCTCCACCTAAGTCTGATCGTCCCGATCAGACACATTTCCGGAACCAAACGCAGCTAGCCTTTCCAAATGGACCACCTTCATCTTATTCCTTGGCCTTCCCATAGTTTGTATGCGATATACCACATCGTTGATCCGTTTTATGACTTTGTATGGGCCTTCCCAGTTACATTGCAGTTTTGGGGACAAACCTTTCTTACGCTGTGGGTTGTATAGCAGCACTAAATCTCCTTCTATAAAACCTTCCGAATTTATTGCTTTGTCGTACCTGGCCTTCATCTTATCGCTCATGATCTTAGTCCGTTGTCTCACAAGGTCGTGAATTTCTCTCATTTCTTCTTCCAAAACGCTAGTAGATTTCCGAGCATTTACTCCTGCATTAGCGTTTATCCCAAACTTCAAGTCAGCTGGCAATCGAAGATCATTCCCGAAAATTACCTTTGCAGGAGTCTCATGTACTGCAGAGCGATATGCCATTAGGAATAAGGAGATGTGAGTATCCCAATCCTTCTGGAACTTATCCACTACTTTCCTCAGGTGCTCTTCCAAGGTTCTATTGAATCGTTCCACCATGCCATCTGACTGAGGATGTAGTGCAGTTGTTCGAGTTTTCCGAATGCCCAATGTCTTGCACATTTCCTGGAACACAGCTGATTCGAAATTTCTGCCTTGGTCAGAATGTATCTCCATCGGTGCACCAAACCGAGCTACCCAATTGTTAGTAAACACCTCTGCTATTGTTTCTGCCTCTTGATTTGGAATAGGGTACACTTCTGGCCATTTGCTGAAATAGTCCATAACCACTAGTACATATTTGTTTCCGAGTTTGCTAGTAGGAAATGAACCAGCTACATCCATGGCTATCCTCTCAAATAGCGCACCTGAGTTATACTGTTTCATTTGGCCATGGCTCCTTGATTTCGGTCCTTTAGCTTTGATACATACTTCACAGTTGGCAATCCACTCCGCGACCGATTGACGGCAACCAACCCAATAGAATCTTTGCTTGACTTTCTCCAAGGTCTTGGTGACTCCAAGGTGACCTCCGCTTGGACCGTTATGTAATTCATTGAGTACATCAGGGATTTTCTTCCTTGGGACGACTATCAGCTTTCGAACACATTGACCATCCTCACTCTCCCATATTCGATGCAAACAACCGGATTCTAATTGCAAACTATTCCACTGTGCCCAATATGACTTGGCAACAGGACTTTCTGCTGACATCTCCTCTCTTGATGGTCGCTCGTTTCGTTCGATTCCTTGCATCACACGTTTAAGATCTGGATCTTCGTGCTGACACCTCCTTAATGGATCCATGTCCCATTCGTCCGAAGATGTTATAGTCATGAGCCGCACATCTATAATGTCTTCCTTGGTCTCAGCTTTGGAACAATGCTTGCATTCCAAGTTACATGGTCTTCGTGACATTGCATCAGCATTTCCGTGGGTGCTACCTTTGCGATGCTCTATGGGAAAGTCATAATTTTGCAGTCGCTCCATCCACCGTGCCAATTGACCTTCCGGATTACGGAACTGTAAGAGCCATTTCAACGCTGCATGATCTGTCCTGACGTGGAATCGCTGCCCATAGAGATACTTGTGGAAATGCTTAACGCACTCTACCAATGCCAACAGTTCTCTCCGGGTTACACAATAGTTCCTTTCAGGCTTCCCAATTGTTTGGTTATAGTATGCAACTACCTTCTCCTGTTCATCAACAATCTGGGACAAAACACCTCCTATAGCATAACCACTCGCATCTGTATCCAGAATAAACTTTGAACCTGGAATTGGATATGCTAACATCGGGGCAGTGCATAGTCGTTCCTTCAATGTTTGAAAAGCCACCTCCTGTTCCTTCTTCCATTCAAAACTCATATTCTTCCTTGTAAGGTCGTGGAGACTACTAGCTAGGCTGGCAAAATTTGGTACAAATCGCCGATAATACGTGCACAGCCCCAGGAAGCTCCGTAACTCATGCATTTTCTCGGTCTTGGCCAATCTTTTACGGCTTCGATCTTTTCCTTAGCAGTGCAGATTCCCTCCGTAGTTACTTTGTGACCCAAATAACTTACTTCCTTTTTAAACAAGGAACACTTCTTGGGACTTAGTTTCAGACCAGCACCAGCTATTCTTTGGAAAACTTCCTCCAAGTTCTTTAGGTGTTCCTCAAAGCTTTTTCCCAGCACGATGATGTCGTCGAGGTACACCAAACATGTTTGCCAGTGCAAACCTTTTAGTATCTGGTCCATGAGTCTCTCAAAAGTAGCTGGAGCATTGCATAGCCCGAAGGGCATTACCGTAAATTGCCAAAGCCCTTCTCCAACGCTGAAAGCCGTCTTCTCTTTATCTTCATCCTTTACCTCCACTTGCCAGTAGCCGCTTTTCAAATCCAGTGTGGAAAACCATTTCGTGCCAGATAACGAGTCCAGAGTATCGTCGATTATTGGCAATGGATAACTATCCTTCTTCGTTACGTCGTTCAATTTCCGGTAATCCACACAGAACCTCATTTGTCCATCTTTCTTTTTCACTAGTACTACCGGTGAGCTCCATGGACTAGCTGATGGTTCGATCACGCCGCTGTCACTCATTTCCTGTATAATTTCTCTTACTACTTGGCGTTTGGCCAATGGAATACTACGAGGAGCTTGGCGGATGGGCCTTGCATCACCAGTATCAATTTGATGCTTCACAACTTTGGTCCGACCTGGTTTAGAACCATCCTTGTCAAATATGCTCGAGTACTTTGATAGAAGTTCCTTTGCCTTTTTCTGATGATCTTTTTCGAGGCCTGCCGTCCACGACGTGATATCATCTGAAAGATTAATCTTGATGGTAGAATCATTTTCCTGAAGCTGTTCACAATTGATAACTACCTCGACCTCTTGGCATTGTCCCAATATTGCTCCTTTAGAAAGTTTAATCGGCGATTTGAACTCATTAAGTACTCTTACCGGTACATGTCCATCTTGTTTTGTCATGGCCAGGGTTTTTCCTACTAATATGTTCGTCCTTGATTTGTTTGCTGCCTCGACAACCCACAATTTGTTTGTCCCATAATCTCCATCAATCTTTGCCCATATGATTGCTTCCGACTTCGGTGGAATTTGTTGGCTCTCCTCCACAAGCACTCGCTTACTAACGTATTTGTTTTCGTAACCATAATTTAATGGCACATCCATGTTCTGGTAATTCATAATCCTGTTTTGCATGTCGATCTTGATGCCTTGCTCGCTTAAGAAGTCCACACCAACTATGATTTCGTCAACAATATCTGCTACTATAAAACTGTGTAGAACGGCCACGTTCCCAATTACGATTTCACATGTTACTTCTCCTAGGACATGGGTGTCCTCACCAGTGGCCGTACGTAACTTTGCTCCATGCAATGGTCTCACCTCCTTGTTGACTAAATCAGATCCAATTATGGAATGCGATGCGCCTGTATCCACAGTTAGTAAGTGCTCTTTTCCATCCACATATGCAACAACAGTAACATTACTAGCTTTCCTTCCGATCTGTGAGACAGAGATTATGGGGCATTCAGTTGCGGGAGCCAGTCCACGCCCCTTTCGGCTGGCTCGATTTAGTTTAACGACTGATTTGGCTGGGAGGTTTGCTCATTTCCTTCAGCTTTGCGTTTTCGTCCACCTGAATTGCTGGGGTTACTGGAGCCAGAGCCGCAATAACGTGCTATGTGACCTGGGTTTCCGCACTTAAAGCATTTAATAGCACCATCACTTTTCTTCTGTACTCCGTTCAACGCTTCCAAAATTTTGTCTACCCAAGCCGGAGTGTCCACTTCTACGCGATGAGCCTTGTATGCAGGTTTACTCAAAAGCGAAGCTGTTTCCTGCGTCAGAGCATGCGATACCGTTTCAGAGAATGTCCGTTTGGGGTTTGCATATGTGGCCCGCTTCGTCTCTACATCGCGTATTCCATTTATAAAACTTTGGATTCTAACCCTCTCAGTGTACTCCACGGGTGCGTCCGCATTTGCTAGATGGGCCAACCTCTCGATGTCCGATGCAAATTCCTGCAAAGTCTCATTAGGTTTCTGGGATCGATTCTGTAGCTCTATTTGGTATATCTGCTTTCGATGTTCGCTACCATAGCGTCTCTCAACCGCACCCATCAATGCATCATAACTGTTCCTTTCGGACTCGGGAATAGTCTGTAAGATTTCTGCTGCAGGTCCCTTCAATGCCACGAATAGTGCTGCAACTTTATCTTCAGTGCACCAATTATTCACCGCAGCCGTCTTCTCAAATTGCAGCTTAAATACCTGGAATGGAACAGAACCATCAAAGGAAGGTGATTTTACCTTGGGCGTATTCGCTAAAGCAGATGGACGATTTAGTTGCAATTCCTGGATACGACCTCTCAATGCATCAACCTCAGCATCGATTTTATCCTGCAATTGTGCAATTTTTGCATCTTGCACTTCTAGTTTCGATGACACCTTTGATTCCTGTTCTTCCAACTGCGATGAGATATATGCCTTCTGTTCTTCCATTTGAGATCTCATGTATGCCTTCGTTTCATCTAGTTGAGCTGAAATCTGAGATGCCATGCACGTCTTCTGTTCTTCCAACTTAGATGCCATGTAAGTTTTCTGTTCTTCCATTTTAGTCGACATCTGAGTTAATACAGCCAATATCATGTTTGTGTCGACGGTTGCTACTGGATTCGGAGACTCCTTTTTTTCTTCCATTTTTGTCGGTGCCTCCTCCACAAGATGAAAAACATGATCATCAACGTCGATTCCTTCTGCTTCCATAGCCTCTCGCAATCGTGACTGTAACTCTGATTTATTGCCTGTAGTGTTCAGTCCCCGTTGTTCCAACTCATTTTTGAGTTGCTGAATCTTTAATTCATTCAGCTTCGCCATGTCCTTGTTATCCTTAAATTCACTGGTATTTATTCAACAATACCGCTTCTGACACCAATTGTGACGAATTCGATGATTCCTTGATTATCAATCCTGGGTTCGATCACTATAAAGTCGAATAAACACACGCACAGATAATGTAACTAATAGCTAGTTTTATTTACTAGTAATAAACGCAATACAAATTTAAGAGGTTGGTAAATTCGCAGTAGTTCACTATTGAACGCTTGAAAATAAACTGATCCCCTGTCTTGCTTGGTCACCGCCTTATATAGTCCAACAGGGTGCTTGCCTACGCACCGAGAACTTTCTTGGTTGTTCGCTTTTCGTGTTCTGGAAGGGTCGGTGTTATTTATTAGCATCTCCTCTTTGCATCGTATTCGCAAACACTCGCGCCATCTCTCTTCCTCTTCCTAGTTATACGCTTGCATGCATAAGCGTAGCCATCGTTATCTCGGTTGTGTTAACTAGTGGTGGGAGTGTTATTGACTTAGGGATGGTACATGCTTGAGAATAATCGCCACACTGCCCTCCACCTAAGTCTGATCGTCCCGATCAGACACATTGCCGGAACCAAACGCAGCTAGCCTTTCCAAATGGACCACCTTCATCTTATTCCTTGGCCTTCCCATAGTTTGTATGCGATATACCACATCGTTGATCCGTTTTATGACTTTGTATGGGCCTTCCCAGTTACATTGTAGTTTTGGGGACAAACCTTTCTTACGCTGTGGGTTGTATAGCAGCACTAAATCTCCTTCTATAAAACCTTCCGAATTTATTGCTTTGTCGTACCTGGCCTTCATCTTATCGCTCATGATCTTAGTCCGTTGTCTCACAAGGTCGTGAATTTCTCTCATTTCTTCTTCCAAGACGCTAGTAGATTTCCGAGCATGGAAGAATGCAGTCCAAATGAATTGGAATCCCAAGGAAAATACTGCTCTTTCTATCTCCCTCACCATGCCGTCGTCAGGCCAGACAAAAAGACAACAAAAGTCAGAATTGTATTCAATGCTTCCAAAAAGTCAGGTTCCGGTCACTCCTTTAACGATGTGTTATGTACCGGACCAGCCCTCCAACCCGATCTCCGACTTATGTTGTTAAAATGGCGGACATATAAATATGTGTTTAATGGCGATGTAGAAAAAATGTACCGCCAGATACTCTTACACCCCGATGACTGAGACTACCAACGGATAATATTCTGAACTCCCGAAGACAGTCCAATAAAGGACTTTAAGTTGAACACGGTCACCTTTGGGGTGAATTGCGCTCCCTTCCTGGCTATTCGCACGCTACACGAGCTGTCGAAAGATATAGCCGACTCCCATCCATGCGCAGCCCCAATATTAAAGCCCGAGACGTATGTTGACGATATTTTATCCTGATCTTCCCTCAGCCGAGCAATCCCTAAAAGAGACTATTGATGCTCTCAGCTCAGCCGGCTTCCCTTTAAAAAAGATCACGGCAAACCATCCGGACATACTCAAACAAGGCGGACTTACTTGAAACCGACTTCCTCGAGTTTGAGAAAAGTAGTACCGCCAAAACCCTAGGAATTCAATGGAATGCGCTCTCGGACACGTTCTCATATACTGTGGATTCAGACACAGCCTGAACAGCAGGCACCAAGCGGCAAATACTCTCCTCAATCGCAAAACTTTTCGACCCCGCAGGGTGGCTGACGCCAGTCATGATACAGGCAAAAATCCTGATGCAGGAATTAGGGTTAGACGGGACTGATTGGGATGAACTGGTCAAACCGATACGTCTCGTAAAATGGACGCAATTCTCAAGAAATCCGCAGTCAATCTCAAATATACAAATACCCCGATGGATTAACTTCGCCCCTGAGCATCTGGTCGAGCTCCATGGTTTTTGCGACGCCTCTGAAAAGGCTTATTGCACAACACTCTATGTGCGAACTACTGTCGGCACTCAAGTTTACTCTCATCTCCTCGTGTCCAAAGGCAAAGTGGCTCCTCTCAAAACTATAAGTCTGCCACGCCTGGAACTATGCGGAGCTCTCTTACCAGCCAAACTAGTCGCACACAGCTTTACCTTCGAGGAATTCTCAACTTTATTAATTCTAATAGAAGCCGTACTTAACTCTCGTCCCATCTCCCAGCTTTCTCAGGACCCGAATGACCTCACCGCCCTCACGCCAGGTCATTTTCTTCGAGGAGTATCAATGCTCTCGCTTCCCGAACCGAATCACGAAAATCGCTCTCTGACAAATAGGTGGGAACGACTGAAGGTTCTGCATCATCAGTTCAGCAAACGCTGGAAAACTGATTACCTCACCGACCTTCAAAAGCGTTAACGTTGGAAAAATGCTCAAACTCCCCCGAAAATTGGCGACCTAGTCATCATTAAAGAAGACAACTTACCCCCCACCGAGTGGCGACTACGTCGATTAGAAAGCCTACACCCAGGACGAGACGGACACATTCGTGTCGTAGACATCCGCACCCAGAACGGAATTCTCACAAGACCTCTCACGAAACTGTGCTTTCTACCGTCATCTGAGAGTGACGAGGGCCCTCAGTGCCCACTCCCATCTCCCTAACTTAATACAGTCCACAAAGCTTATACTATCGTTAGCACTCAGGCAACAACTTAGGCACTCCCCAAATCTATGCTTAATCCCAGGCGTATAACTAATATGCATATACTACTCTCTCTTTTCAACAGATGGATCGTCAACGCCCTCCGGTCCCAACACCACGCCGCTCATTGGTATCGCAAGTGACCCTGCCCGCAGCCCGTCCGCGCCGTAGCGAACCCGTACCGGATTACCGGAAATGTAAGTTGTGCATGCGTCATCACGCGCTGCTGATGTGCCCTGTGTTTACGGCCATGCAGTCGTAACAACGCTTCTTGGTCGCTAGGGCACATCAGTATTGCACCAACTGCTTAGCGCTGTCTCATCGCACCAACCAGTGCACCTCCACAGAAATATGCCGGGTCTGCGGGCAGCATCACCACACATTTCTTCATCGGGACACCGGAGGTCGCCAACCCGCGTATGTCGCACCACCTGTAGCGGAAACACCACGCCACCACGAACCGCGCCGTCGAGCAGCAACTCGCCGTCGCCGTCTTCAACCACAGCCTCCCAGGGCTAG
Source organism: Merzomyia westermanni (assembly GCA_949987695.1). NCBI lineage: Eukaryota > Metazoa > Arthropoda > Insecta > Diptera > Tephritidae > Merzomyia > Merzomyia westermanni. The sequence continues at coordinate 1,700,560 of OX465292.1, read as the reverse complement.
TGGTCGTGCTGATCAGACTTACACATCATACGTTGTTAACACGAGATCGTTTTCTTAAAAATAAATTCAATTCTTATTATAGTTTAATCATAAATCGAGCGCGTGCTCTTATTTCAATAATAGTACATAACAATAAAATGGCGACGAGGATGAAAATCGAAAATTAAATAGAACGTCCAAAATCTAAGAAAACGAACCTAAAACTCCAATGAATCGTGTACGGCCATAACCTCAAAATAAAATGGAGGCCGAAGTGCAGCAATTATTACAGGCAATAACCGCCATGACTACAACGATGCAGCAGCAGAAAATCTAGTAAATCAACAAGCGAGCAGTAGCAGCGTAAACATAATTGTTTACGCGACATCGGTAGGCACACGTCTCAATCCCAAAACCATAATATTCATTATACCCATTGTTGCCGATTAAGGCACCCTACTTCAACGTATATTCCAGAAAACCGTTACAACATTCAAATTTACCGTTACGACATTCAAATTTCAAACATTCAAATATATAAACGGCTTTTCTTCATAATCCAAATTACCAAACCTACAAGTACGAAATTAAATAATCTCTGTATATTTATACCAAAAAATACAACCGTGCCATACGTCTTTTTTGAACTGAACAAAAACGCGTTCTTGCAACAGTCAGTTCGCTACGAGAATTAAAACGCACACGAGGCACGAAAAGATATAAAAACCTCGCTAAACCGCGACAACTAAAACGCTACAACAAAAACTAACGGAACAAAGAAAAAATTGCAACCACAATTGCGCTGAAGATACAAGATCAAATACGAACAGTTTTGCTAACTACTGAATTATAACGCAAAATGTCATTTATTTAAACTTTTATAATCAATAAAATTACATTAAATCAAATTCGGTTTAAGCTTGTGTTCTTTATACTTTCGAAAGCCTCGTGCAGTTGAAACTAAGTTGCTCGTCCGCAACACCCATATTGCAGGAATTGTACATAAAATAATACTCGTTATACATATTTTCCATGAATTGTAAATAATTTCATTTTAACGCGTGTATTATATCACATTATATTATTATCCATTATATTTACTCACTCCAATGTATGAATTCCCCTTACGATTTATATATTAAATTTGGGACGTGTGGCAACCACGCGTAAATCACCCCACACCAATTCGCCGCTCAGCTGACAGCTGGTCGGCCATAATTTTTTTTTTCTATTTTTGCATTATTGCATTATCATTGTTTTTCTTTTAAGAAACAGCGTCTTTTTTATAGTATTCGCCAGTTCACCGAACATGGCACCACTTTCAAATCGTTCCTTGCAAAGTCAACGTTGTCAACAGAAATCGTCAATTTGAAAAAATTATAACAATAAAACACACGAGCAAACAGAAACACGTCTATTCGCGTAGGCACACAAATTCCCATATCGACAAGCGATAGTATCGCTTATGTTTGCTGCGATTGTGACCAGACCTCACATTTCATATGCAGTGGGAGAAGTCAAGCGTATTCTACGATACTTGAACAAGACAGCTGAACGAGGAATTCAATATTCTGGTCCTTCCACGACATTGGAACCATATTCTGACTCTGACTTTGCGCGTGATGTTGATATGCGAAACTCTACCACAGGTTATGCATTTTTGGTGGTTGGAGGCGTCATTACCTGGAAGAGTCACCGCCAGAAAACAGTAGCACTTTCAACCACTGAGGCTGAATTTATGGCAGCATGTGAAGGTGCAAAGGAAGCAGTTTGGTTACATCAGTTACTTCGTGACGTAGGCTGTGCAAGAGAAACCCGCCGTCACTTTGCATCGACAATCAGAGCCAATTCGACTTATCAAAAATTCGGAATTGCATTAACGAGCCAAGCACATCAATGCTTGACTACATTTTATTCGGTAGATATACGAGTCTTAGAAGATTTCAATTTACTACATTTTCTGTGAAGACCAATTGGGTGACGTTTTTACTAAGCCCTTAACAACTCAGATGTTTATCAAAAAGATAGAGCTGTTGGGATTGAAAGACTTGAAACAATTAGTGGAAGTGTTGGATTTGAATTACTGCACGTCTTTATTATTCAACAGCGCCGCCTATCGGCTTATATACAATTTCAATATACTAAACAATAAATTATATTATTATTATTATTGTTTTATTCTAAAAATGTGCAATTGCCAAGGACCGTCTTTTAGTCGCAGACGCAGATGTATATGCATCTTAAAAAAGCTGACCTAATAACAAGAGTTTATAAGGGGGAAAGGTTCTTATTAAGGGTTTTTAAAATCAAAACTTTTCGAAAAAAAATGAACGTATTTACAAAATTTTGGTATCATTGGATAGGCAGTGTGACTATCTCTTGTTTGATATACGGTTTGTGTAACTATAGTAGTACTGTGGATCACATAGCCGAAATTTGGTTTATTTTTTTTTAAACGGACCCGAAGGCCGCCTTCGCAACGAGTTGTTCTGCCCAGGAATACTGTGGATTGCTCCGGCCGAAAACTTTCGCTAAAATATCGTGATAATATTGTTGGTGTGACTATCGTTGATTGTTAAATACTTTGTAAGATGACAACTGTTGATGACACATTATATATCAACTGAGAGCTAGAAACATTCAATATTTTTCTATAGTAATAATAAATAAGGCAATTTGAGGAAAAAATAAGGGTAAATAATTTTTTTTATACTTTGTTTTACATAAGTGTAATTTTTGCACAAACTTTCTCTTGCGCATGTGAAATATATAAACCTAAGCGAAGGTAATTTGAATACCTTAAATTCAGTAAATTTATTTTAAATCGAAGCATTAGTTTTTCAGAAATTTTGATTTTAAAATATGTTTTACATGAAATTTTACCTTCGATAATTTTTGTTGTTTCCTCCCCAAAAAAATTTATCGTTATATTATTATTGGTTGGTATCAGATAGTTGGAACTTTTCTGCATATGTTCCAAAATCTGGGCCCTCACTCTGTAGTTCTATTCGAAACAAAATTTGTTCGCTTTCGAGTGATTCGAACTCTGTAAGAAATTTTCGAGTAGAACGCATTCGTTGTTCGAGTTCCATTCTGTTCCCTTCGGATTTGATTTATCCCCCTTTCTATTGTAGAAAATTTGGTACTCACTACTTCGAAAACATATGCCACAATGGTCGAAAGTTAGAAAATTCTATTCGACAACAATTTAGCAAACGGAAATCCACAAAAATGTATTTTCTTATGATTATAATAAAACAATTAGTAATTTTTTCATCAAGAAGTACTTTTTATAGCAGAAAGAGTTAAGCAATCGCTGTTGACAGAAAATAATTGACGAATTCTATGTAAAAAATTGAAAAAATTCAAGAAAACAAAATTTTTACAGATTAGAAGTATTCACATATTTAAAAAAATTATAATAATAAAAATAAAATAAAAGAATTAAAATTAATTGTGCAAGTACTTACTTTCGAACCTGCAATCGCACGCGTGGTAGGCTAGATTCTTATCACCTGCGCTACTGCGACATGTTAAAATGCGCTGCCTGCAAAGTGTTTTTGTATTTTGCTTTGCGCTTGAAATTTGTGAAACAGTGATGCCTACTATTATGGAATATTTTCTAAAGTAAATTCTAACGAACTACATGTGTATTAGAATCGCTTTTTGCTTTCGAGTAGAATAGCCTTTCGAATAGAACTACAGAGTAAAGGCCCTGATATGCGAAGGCGAATTATCATGTTTTGGCAGGTTTTTAATCCGACTTTATAGCGATTGAACCTAGATGTAGGTAGTTTACAACTTATCGATACACATTTTTAAAGTTGCTTATCGTCAAAATGACAATACTAATGTATACAAAACTCAATTCGATAAGTTTGTAAATTTAATCCTATTCATTAATAGTTAGTGCGCCGGTTTTGTATCCAAATATTTTACACACTGGTATTTTATCTGGTGAGTCTTTCTGTAAAAGATTGATAAAAGTTCGTGTAAATTTAGGATGTAATTTCTTCAGGGATCTAATGAATAAATCCAATATATGATTGAACGATAGATTGCAATTCTCTTTACAAGTCCTATCTAACACCGGCTTTAAATAGGCGCCCTTCGGTAGTATTTACAGAAACCCGGGTAATTCTATAAGTCCGTAGGTAACTGCTAAACATGTACAAAAGTAATTATATACTAACGTACGTTACTGCTAAAACACGTCCAAAATTATTCGCAAAGCTCTCAAAACACGCGTTTTGACCTCGGTATCAATAATCCAAAAAGGAAACTTGATTATATATTTCTATCAAGAGATATTTGCAATCAAAGTAGAATATTTTCTGTAATTTTCATGTCGTTGTTGTAATCACACGTATTTTCACTAGAATAAAATATTCTTGTCCGCTTTCGTATTATTGATACCGAGGCCAAACCCGTTTTTTGATAACTTTCCCTATAATTTTGGACGTGTTTTAGCTGTTACATACAGTCGTATAGAATTACCAATGGATCAGGTCCTGCCTTTGGGATCGGACCTTGGTAATTTTTTAGTTTTTTGTCAATAACTTCTCACTGAAAAAAAAGAAAATTCTTTGTCGCTTTGGGATTATTTATACAAGGGTCAAAATGCATCTTTTGATACGTTTCCCGATATTTTTGTGTTTTAGCAGTTGTCTCTTAAAGGAAACGCTAATATTTTAGAAGACGATTCAATACCTAATTTTCAACAAAAATTTTCGATATGGGTGTCAAAAGACGCGTGGATCGCGAAACCGGGGAACATATACAGAATACAACAAACACTGAGGCCCGGTTTCACCAACTCGACTTAACTTAGTTAAGTAGCGATTTTCAGTTTCACCACCTAACTTAGCTAAGTCACAACTTAGTCAACTTGCCAGCTGACTTATTCTTGACTAAGCAGTGTTGCTGTGGCTCAAAACCTAAATGTCAGTAATGTTGCTAATTTGTTTTGTGCAACGCCCCAGTCGGAAACTTCACCATGCTTGACTTCAACACGGTAAGCGTAGATGCATGTGAACGCTTGTTTTCTAGCATGCAACCATTACGAAACTATCGTTTTCAACTAAGCACTAATTTTAGTACCTTCCAACTAAAGAGAAATGGGTGTAAGATCAATACATTCCTTCTTGTATGGCCATACATGCCCTTTTCGCACTGGGGTATTGAGATGCGCAGAGTTGTCTGGTATGCAAAAATACTACTATGCATAAAACAGCTGATCGGGTTGTTGTGCTAAAAATTATTTAAGTCGCTCAGTTGGTGAAACCCAAAATTAAGTTAGTCTCGAATCTGTGCTAACTTAAGTCACGACTTAGTTTTAGGGCCGGTTTCACCAACGCGACTAAGACTAAAACTAAGTCGTGACTTAAGTTAGCACAGATTCGAGACTAACTTAATTTTGGGTTTCACCAACTGAGCGACTTAAATAATTTTGAGCACAACAACCCGATCAGCTGTTTTATGCATAGTAGTATTTTTTCATACCAGACAACTCTGAGTATCCCAATACCCCAGTGCGCAAAGGGCATGTATGGCCATACAAGAAGGAATGTATTGATCTTACACCCATTTCTCTTTAGTTGGAAGGTACTAAAATTAGCGGTTAATTGAAAACGATAGTTTCGTAATTGTTGCATGCTAGAAAACAAGCGTTCACATGCATCTACGCTTACCCTGTTAAAGTCAAGCATGGTGAAGTTTCCGACTGGGGCGTTGCACAAAACAAATTAGCAACATTACTGACATTTAGGTTTTGAACCACAGCAACACTGCTTAGTCGAGAATAAGTCAGCTGGCAAGTTGACTAAGTTGTGACTTAGCTAAGTTAGGTGGTGAAACTGAAAAAGTGAAAATCGCTACTTAACTAAGTTAAGTCGAGTTGGTGAAACCGGGCCTTAGTCTTAGTCGCGTTGGTGAAACCGGCCCTTAGTCTTAGTCGCGTTGGTGAAACCAGCCCTGAAACAATAAAACAAAAGGAACAAGTGCAGAACACATACATTTGTCAAATTTAAAGTGGTCATTATAGAGAATTTTATACCGATTCTAACGGTATCTTTTCTTTTTGGTGCAACGAACGGTTTAAAGATATATTCAAGGTCAAAGGTCAAACCCTGGGCTGATGCAACGCCATCCACAGTACACAATATTCCGGAAAAAACATTTTACTTACCCTTTAATTGTGTTAAGGCCCCATTTCTATAGAGAAATATGGGCATTAAATTAAAGGTAGTTTTATCGTCTACAATAATTTAATATTTAATTACACTGTTAATATGGAGTTTTTTAGATTTATAGTTTTATTACATTTTTACCAAAAAAACAGTTTTCTTATAAATATTTCACATAAAGATACAAGATGTGCAAATCAAATAAAAGCTATTATTATTACCTACTTATAGGCGTCAACGATTTTCAAAACCTTTAGTTTTGAAAACATTTTGATTTAAAAAACTGCAAAATTTACCTTTTGACATGGAATAACCCCAAAAGATTTTATTTCAAACCAGCATAAGTACTGCTATCGATTCCTGTGTAAATTTTTTTAATTTTCGAAATGTATGTATTCTGCACCACAAAAGTTATTACAGGTCTAAGTTCACATTAAGCATTTTGTAAAATAGAAATTTCTCAAAATCTACTGAACCGATTCCGAATATTTTTAAACCTTTAGCCTATTGCGACTCATCCACCTCAAGATTTTCCTCTTCATCATATCATACTCCTCAACGTGTGGATTGTTGAGGTTATAGAGTTTCGCCGCCATTTTAAAAGAAACGTTGAAGAGGGTCTACTCCCGTACTTTTACAGTGTCGGCTAAACATAAACTTCGCGAGATAGACATTAAAAACAGTTTTTTACGGTGGTACTGGGACATTGAACATTTGACATGATGCCAAAGGCCTTCTATAGTGTTGGTGTGTTGTTCTGTGTCTGGGTCTTTGAAATGACCTTTCCTTCAAGGAAGCATATCAATAATTACAAAAAATAAGTATTTAAAAAACATATCGTACTTCCTTTCCAAATATTAGACACAACTACTGTATCCGGCAAAATCCAGTCTTATTATACCATTTTATATTGCCGTCGACTCCGGCTACAATTTCTTTGCCGTGGGGAGTGGCAAAATACTTCCATTGGAATTGCTTATTATATTTTTCAGAAAGAAATATCAATAATGCGACCATAAAGTTTTAAGATTTAAGAGTTTGTGGTGTGGTATTCTGCATTTAGGGCAAGTTAGGGTATTCGAGCATTAGTACGTACAAATCGTACACATTTTTACGGGTCTCATCCTAAACTAAAGACAAACCATAACTTTACCAATCGAGGTATTCACTTCATTAATATTGTGTGGTAGTTTTCTAAACAAAAATAAAAACTTGCTTTTGATATATTCGTATATGTGTGAAAAATTCAAAATAACATATGTTTGTACGGGACAGATGTAGTCCACCATGATTCGAGCACTTCTCACTTGATCGCCTTTTGATTCAATGACATCGATGATTCGGCCTGTTTGCCACTGACCCCTTGGTGACTGTGAGTCACAAACCAATACTAGCTGACCTGGTTTCAGAGCAGCCGCTTCCTCCCGCCACTTAGAGCGCGTTAATAGCTGAGGCAGATACTCGTGGATCCAGCGCTTCCACAAACGATCCTTTAAGATCTGGGCAATCTTCCACTGCTTTCTCAAACATATATTTTCGTCTTCATCACTAGGCGTTTGCTTAGAGTTGCAGCATCCCAAGATAAAGTGGTTAGGCGTCAACGGTTCAGGGCTTTGCGGTGATAATGGAATAGCTGTTAGTGGACGCCCGTTTACTATAATCTTAGCTCCTATGAGCACACTGCGAAATGTCTCCAAACGTGGAGCTTCCTCTTTCAGCGCTCTATGCAAAATTCGCTTTACGTACTGAATTAAACGCTCTCAGCAACCTCCTTTTGCCGGATTAGCTGGACAACTAAATTTCCATTCGATTTTGTCCCTTCACGTCGCTCGCATAAGGGCTCAAAGTCGAATAGTATCCCTTCCTTCCTCATTTCGTGCTGCGCGCCAATGAAATTTGTGCCATTGTCACTTCTAATACGGACTGGCACTCCGCGACGATGTACACAGTTGCGCAGGCAGATCAAAAAGGCGTCGGTTGACAAATCGGATGCAACTTCCAAGTGGATGGCTGTGGTTAAACAGGTGAATAGGGCTATCCAGCGTTTCTCACGTCGGCGACCGACTGCGACATAAAAGGGACCACAATAGTCGATTCCAGTGTACGAAAATGGGCGCACGTACGGTGTCACGCGGTCAGGTGGCAGCTGGCCCATCAAAGGCGTGGCAGGCTTTGCCCTCGTTCGAACACACACTGGACATTTCTTCACTACGCGCTTGAGTAAGGCATGCGCGTGTGGAATCCAAAATTGCTGGCGTATTTCGTTGATGGTTAATTTGCTATTTTGATGATGGTTCTTTTGATGGAAATAATCCGCCTCGACACACGATAGATGATGTCCTTTTGATAGAATTATAGGACTACGTGCTGATTCTGGCAATCAATATGCAGCATCGATTCTACCATATATGCGCAGAATACCCTCTGAATCTAGTTTCGGCGTTAGTTGAAACAATGGACTTGACCTTGGCAGGCACTTATTGACTCGTTATGCGTTGATTTCGGATTGGCTTGGCGACAAACGTACTGTTCGGCGGCTATAAGTTCACTAGGTACCAACTCCCCACGCTGGCGGGGTGTGTGCTTCAAATTGTACACGAAACGCTGCATCCACGGTACCACACGCAGAAGCCTAGTGAACGATGAATATTTGCTTATGTTTACGATGGGTTGACAAACTTGTAAGATTAGCGTTCTTTTTACATATTCTTCCTCTATGTCGTCGATTCTGACTGTCGGTGGCTCGCCTGGCCAACACCTTTCATCGGAATATAAAAAGTCGGGACCTCTAAAGTAGAGTCTGGATTACATATTGGCGCCGATTTAACCTTCGTGGCATCATCATTTCATTTATTGATTGTCAGTATTAGCACAATAAGATCCTGGTTGATTACATAAAATTGGGTATAATTCTTAAAACTGAAAACTTAAAAGTTTATATACTATTACAGGTACAATATTGAGAACAAAAACAAGAAAGAATAAAGTATTAGCAGTATTAATATAAGGGTGACAATAGTTACAAGGACACAGAACAACAATGATTGACTAGGCTAAAAGTAGCTGAACTCAGTTTTTAATTTGCATATACCTTACCGAAGAAAGAAAATATAATATTCTTAAAATTGCCTCTACTTAAGCTATTGCGAACCGGATTGGGGATAGAGTTCCATATGCGGATAGCATTGGCGAAGAAAAGTCTTGCAGTGTTTAGATAATTGTAGCTGGGCACGATCAAATCACTTATGCGAGCAGATCTAGAGAATGTTAGCTTATTATATAAGTAAGTAGGCATTTTATCAGCAATCACGCGACACAGAAAGATACAGTTTCTTGCCTTAAGATACTCAGATATTTCACAACCTAAGAGACTCGTTCTCCACGCAGATATATGATCATACTATGCCAAACCGAAGACATACCGCGTGACATGATTACGGGGCGACATCAATCTTATGTGCCGATTTAGAGTCTAATTTGCTGTATATGCATTCTGAATAGCAGATAATTGGTAGTATTAGTTGCATTGCAAGCCGCTTTCTTATTCCAAGTGGGGTGAAGGCCGCAGACATTCGTAAATTACGCAGAGTGTAGTAAACTTTACTTATAACAGCATTAATATGATCATTACATGAGAGACTAGAGTTAATAACCACCCCCAGATTCTTTACTTTAGACCCATATTTGAGGTTATTATTAATGCATAAAGCTGGGAGATCCAAAGAATTAATTTGCCTTTTAGATATGGAAGATGGGATGGGGCGTCATTGTCGTTGTCCCTCATGTGCTCTAAGAAGAGCATCGCCTCCTCTCTGGAGAGACTCTCCCAACATCTTTGGGAGTAGGTACGCGGGCTATCAGTGTTCCTGCCTCCGCTACGTTGTGTGTTTTGTTTGTTTTTGTTGTTGGTTTTGCTCATCTTGTTCTTACGATCGCCTGCCCGACATGGCGAGCTCAGCGATCAAAATATATCTGAGGGGAAGTGGGTTCGTCCGCCGCGCCAGAGCCCCTTGTAGCGGTAAGGCCATAGTTACTTTCCAAGGCGGCCCTTTGTTGGAAAGGCGCCGTTAGAATACAGCCGGTGTTTTAAACCTCCTGGCTGCAAACCAGTCCAATGGGCACGGTGACGCGTAACACCCTGGATTAGGAGGTGGCAGCTCTTAGTTGTTGCTCGCATGCGGCGCGAACCCGAGGGGTTGGAATGGTCGTAGCCATCCAAGCTTCCCTGGCCAGTATCGGATGCGCTCAACATAAGCCTCTACACCACGTCAAGGTGCCTGCCCCGGTAGAGGGACAGCTGCGTATGCGGCATCGCTTGCGTCGACAAACAAATGTAGTTGAAGGTTTTTGGCTGATGAGTACAGTGGCGAATAACAGCGGGGTATGGCGAAGTTTCATACCCTCTGAAAGGCTCTCCACCAAACTTCCCATTGCTTTGCTAGTTGGGGTGACAATTGGTCATCCCAGTCGAGATTCTGCCTCCAGGTATCTTGCAGTATCAATTTTACACCGATTGTAATATTCGATATTAGACCGAAAGGGTCGTAAATGGCCATAGCTAGACCAAGAAGTCCTCTCTTTGTAGGCGAACGTTCGTTGTTGATGACCTCTCTTGGGATCTTTTAAAACCTAAAATGAAACTCCAATGTGTCGTTAGTGGAATTCCGCAACATACCTAACATTTTGTCTGTCTTGGGTTAATGTTCCATGTCAACGACATCGGACTGAACTGGTGCGTTCTTGTTCAACAGCTGTTGTAATGGTTTGCAGTTCGTGACAAAGTTGCGAAGATTGAAACCAGCGGATTTGTTTATTTCTATTGCTTCACCAATTACTTCCTTGGCTTTCTCGGGACTGTCAAAGCTAGCGACGAGATCGTCGACGTAAGTGTTTTCGATGACGATTTTTTCCCTTCTTGGCAACGTGTCGTGGAAAAGAGCGGCATTTGTATTTTTGATATACTCTGCACATTATGGCGAGCAGGCGGCAACAAATACCATAGACGTCTTGACGTAGACTCGAATAGGATCGTCTGGAACACCGTCTCTCCATAAGAACCTCTGCGAGTTTATATCGGCTGGTCGAATTTTGATTTGCGAGAACATTTCTTCGATGTACCCTGCTACGGCAATAGAGCGTTGACGGAATTTATGTATAATTGCCATTAATGGTCTTGCTTGCTTTGGCCCCTTTAGCAGAAATGAATTTAATGACACATTGTTGACTGTAGCTGCTGCATCGAATACGACCCTCAACTTTTTCGGCTTATGAGGGTTACAAACTCCAAAATGAGGCAAATACCACGTCGTTGGACCTTCTTTGTTGGCTTCGTTGATTGACATCAACTGAGCGTAACCCTTATCGATATACCTCCGAATAGCTGCTTTGTATGTTTCAGCGTACTGCTTGTCTTTTGCCATCTTAACTTCTATGTTGAACAACCTGCGTTTCGCTATCTCGTAACTATGTGGCAAAGCGACTTTGTCTTCACTCCACAAAAGACCTACTTCGTAGCGTTGCCCAATATTTCGAGCCGTTGATTGTAAAATATTTCTTGCTCTAGCGACCTCAGCTGATTCCAATGGGCAATCAGGAATCTTGACACCGAAACTTTGCAAGATGAGATACTCATCGACTAGTTGATACAGACGCGTTGTTGTTGGTACTTTACGGACATGAAGACATTGACTGCTGGGTTCGGGCGACGGTGTCTTGGTGGCGACTGCGATAGGGTCATGAGGACCACCGACTACAGTTTTTTCAACGATACTTAAATGGCTGTTGTCCAACCCAATGAGCAGTGACGGCTTAGCATGACAATAACTTGCTATTGGTGTTCTTTGTAAGTACTGTACTGTACTGTACTGGCAGATCCAGGTTCTTAGTTGTTCGAACGTTTTTTAGTTGATACGACGATTGGGATTGCTCTCCCTTCATATCTAAGTTAATCACACGAGAATCTTCTATAATCTGATTTTGATTGTACCACTGCAGTGAAAGTGGTTCCGAACGACCTTTAGCCCCTAGTGCCTTTGCGATACTCTCTTCTAGTAACGTGACAGATGACCCTTCATCAAAAATGGCATATACTCTCTTGTGGCAGTGCGGACCCATGAGCATCACTGGTAAAATTTTAAATAAACAAACGCTTTGTTTACTTTGGTGGCATGTTACCAAGTGTTCGTTCCCATTATTCGAAGTCGACGTAGATATTTGTAGCGTTGGCAGATCCGCTTCGCCAGCCTGTTGATGTAGCAGCTGGTTATGCATACGAAGACATCCATCGATACCACACTGTTGTTGTTGTTGTTAACAGTGCTTCGCCCTGCCCCAGATTGGACAGGGTTACACTGAAATAACAGCCCTTGGCCGGGTGAAAAAACCCGGGTCATTCCGGTGCGATAGAACCGGCTGTTGTGGGAATGTCGATACCACACTCGCTTGCGTTGACATCTAGCAAGCCCGTGACCACGTTGCATGCAATAAAAACACATATGTTGGCGGGTGGCAAATTTAAACACGTATTTTCAGCTGTATTACTATGGTGAATTCATTTAATTCAAATGGTAGATGGGTACAACTATAAATTTCACGATTATTATATTGGAAGTAATGTAATCGCTAAAATACTTGTGCTCCTTGTAGCTGTATGTTCCACTCCGCCAACGAAAAGAAAAAGAAAGAGCGCGAGTATGTACGAGTATGTATGTATGTTTATTCATTATTTTCTTAATTCATAAAAATGCACAATAAAACAAATACATAATCTTAAAATAACAAATTCAGTAAGAAAATAGTTAATGACATAGTATGCTACAATAAAGAGCAGTGGAAATGTCATTTTATAATTGGTACATTAATGTGGGGGGCATAAGTACAACACAAAATGTAGTTGCAAATATAATTAGTAAAAGTTCAAAATTATTAAATTAAATATATGTGTTGGCGGTTTATAGCGGGTTGCGGGTGTAAAAATAGATATCTTCTTCTTTAAATGGTCATCTAACCGCCTGGGCGATTTTGACTGTCCAACATAGCTCGCCAGTCGTTTCTTCGTTGCGCCAACTGGCGCCAATTGGAAACACCGCGGGATCGCAAATCGGTCTCCACTTGGTCCTTCCATCGGAGTGGTGGTCTCCCTCTTCCTCTGCTTCCACCGGCGGGTGCCGATAAGAATACCTTCTGGGCTGGAGCATCTTCGCCCATTCGCACTACGTGGCCTAGCCAGCGAAGCCGCTGTGTTTTAATTCGCTGAACTATGTCGGCGTCTGCGTAAAGTTCATACAGCTCATCATTAAATCTTCTTCGGTACTCGCCGTCGCCAACGCGTAGAGGTCCACAAATCTTTCGAAGAACCTTTCTCTCGAATACTCCCAGAGCCGCCTCATCAGATGTTGTTAGTGTCCACGCTTCTGCACCATATAGCAGGACGGGTGCGATGAGTGACTTGTAGAGTGTTATTTTCGTTCGTCGAGAGAGGACTTTACTTTTAAGTTGCCTACTCAGTCCGAAGTAGCATTTTTTTGCAAGAGTGATTCTTCGTCGGATTTCTAGGCTAACATTATTGTTGGTATTAATGCTGGTTCCCAGGTAAACGAAGTCCTTTACTATTTCGAAATTATTGCTGCCAACAGTGGCTTGGTTGCCAAGGCGCGAATGCGCTGACTCTTTGCATGATGACAGAAGGTACTTCGTTTTGCCCTCGTTCACCACCAATCCCATTTTCTCCGCTTCTTTTTCTAATTTGGAGTAAGCAGAAGTTACGGCGCGGTTGTTAAGGCCAATGATATCAATATCGTCAGCATATGCCAACAGTTGCACGCTTTTATAAAATATTGTTCCAGCGCGGTTCAGTTCTGCAGCTTGTATTATTTTCTCCAGCATTAAATTAAAGAAATTACACGATAGGGGGTCACCCTGTCTGAAACCTCGTTTAGTTTCGAACGGCTCGGAGAGGTACTTCCCAATTCTGACCGAGCTGGCGGTGTTGCTCAAGGTCATTTTGCATAGCCGTATAAGTTTTGCGGGGAAACCAAATTCAGACAGCGGCATATAGGCAGCTCCTTTTCGTGCTATCGAAAGCGGCTTTAGAATCAACAAAGAGATGATGCGTGTCGATTCTTTTTTCCCGGGTTTTTTCCAAGATTTGGCGTATTGTAAAAATCTGGTCGATGGTAGATTTACCAGGTCTGAAGCCACACTGATAAGGTCCAATCAGTCTGTTCACATCAGGCTTCAGTCTTTCGCACAATACGCTTGATAGGACCTTATATGCGATATTCAAAAGGCTGATTCCGCGATAGTTGGCGCAGTTTGCAGGATCGCCCTTCTTGTGGATTGGGCAGAGAACACTTAGATTCCAATCTTCAGGCATGCATTCATCCGACCAAATTCTGCATAGAAGCTGATGCATGCGCCTTACCAGCTCCTCGCCTCCGTGTTTGATATACTTGCCGATTATCGCGGATTAAATGAAAGGACGTCCATTTGATTTCACAAAGTTTTATAGAGAGAAAAAAAGGCGGAAGTAAACAATGTCTGACAAATGACAAAGTGATTCCAAAGTTAAGGAATGTCAATAGAAAGAATAGATCAATTACAAGGTTGCCAATTAGGCGCGAACATGCCCGCCGCCTTGAACAACTGTTCAAAATTACAATAAATAATTTACAAAATTAAATTCAAAATAACATCAATTTGAAAATATATCTGACTTTGTAGGTAGAAGCGATAATTTGGCAATAGGTCGTAAGAATTCCCCTTCTGATGTTCTCAACTTCACAACGCGAACATGATCGTCCTTTCCAGGATGGGTGTCGATTACACGCCCCAATTTCCACTTAGTAGGGGGTGCGTTATTATCGTGAACTATTACGACGTCGTTCTCTCGTAGGTTTTGCGTTGATCTATACCATTTCGTTCGCTTCTGCAGATTGACGAGATACTCGTCGCGCCAACGTTTTCAAAACTGTTGTCTGATCGATGAGATGATTTGCCATCTTTGAAAAAGTATGCCCTTATAGACTTCCATGTCGGGGTCAGGTAGCCCCCTTTAGGGGTTCACCAATGATAAAGTGCCCCGGTGTAAGCACTTCGAAGTCATCAATATCGCTTGGTATCGTACATAAGGGGCGTGAATTAACGCATGCTTCGACTTCGGTGAATACGGTCGAAAATTCTTCGTACGTCAGCAGAGTAGAATCTAACGCTCGTTTAAGGTGGTATTTTATTCGTTTGACGCCAGCCTCCCAAAAACCGCCCATGTGAGGAGCACTTGGCGGATTGAAATGCCAGGTCGTCTGAGCGTCTGCGAAATAAGCGGTGAGTTTTTCTAACTAAAAGTGCATCGCACCTGTGCTCATACAAATAAATTACGCGATGTACGCCTTCATAGACTTAGCGCCTCTGCCTTGCGAAAACTTGATATTGTATGGGCCAGCGAAGTCGACTGCGCTATGTAGAAAGCTGCGAGTTCATGTGACACGACTAGACGGAAGATCGGACATGAGCTGACGAAGTGGTTGTCGGTCATGAGATTTCGAATGCCCGGTACCCAAAACCGGCGTTGTAAAGCGGCTTGCATAATCTGCGGTCCAGAATGCAACGTTGTTATGTGTATTTCTGCAGCGATTAGCTTAACGAGTGATGAATTCTTTGGTAGTATTATAGGGTGTTTGATGTTAAACGAGCAGTTTGAGTTCTGTATACGGCCCCCCGCGCGTAGAATACCTTCGGTATCTAGGAATGGATGAAGTCGTACGAGGCTACTGCGCACCGGCACTGACTTGTTCGACCTGCAAATATAAATTTCTTCTTCGAAAGCGTTAGACTGAGAGTATCTTACCAAGACTAATTCAGCTGTGCGAAGTTCAGCGCAAGTCAAATAGCCTGTACTGCGGTTCCCAGTGCCAGAACGAGAAGCGTTGATGCGTGCGTTGTTAGCAAAACGGTTATGCGGTTACCCGTTTCAGCTTGTTGTATGAGTGGTAACGGGTGACTAACTCCCATTCTTTAGCGGTTTGCGTTACGTGAGACGCTTTTTTAGTTGATTTTAACTCGAAGTCAGTAGTTTGTTCGGGGGGTCAATGAGCCCAGCCGTGGTTGGTTTCTCGAAGACAGATAGGTCCATTCCACCAAAGCGGATGTGATAAAAGTTGTGAGACCGAGATGCCTCGTTTCCATCTCGATCTTGAGTGCGACAATAAAGAGCTGCCGCATACGCAGCCTCCGAGGCGTCTGTAAATACATGGAACTCGGGAGCTGAGGTAGGGCTGGTGCCCAACCAACGATCCAAGTTGAGCGATGAGAGCTTCGTCAGCTCATAGCGGTGTGTTGCCCAGTTTTCTGCTATTTCGGCGGGCACTAAGTCGTCCCAATCCACATTCGAGCGCCAAATTGATTGAAGCCAAATTTTAGAGCGTATTGTACACGGAGCGACTAGTCCAAGCGGGTCGAATATTTTACTAGTGTCAGATAGAAAGGCGCGTTTTAGGAGCTTGTGGGGCATGTCGTCTAAATTGACTGCGATAGAGAGCACATCGTTGTTTGTGTGCCAGATACACCCTAACGTGCGAACTTCGTTACCTTCAGCTAAAAGATGCGACACTTGCTTCGATACGTGCGGTAATTGTTGTTGTAACAGCTGAGAATTTGTCGCCCATTTCCGAAGTTCGAAACCGCTCTGAGAAAGTACGAATGAAACGTCTCTTTGAAGAGCAGCGAGCTCTTGAAACGTGTCTGCACCTGACAATAAGTCGTCCATATAAAAATCGGAGACAATTACCTTAGCTGCGACCTTGTAGTTGTCGCCTGCATCAAGCGCTGCGCGGTGTAGCGACTTTACTGCGAGGTGCGATGTGGAAGCTACTCCATAAGTAACTCTTAGAAGTCGATAGTCACGGATTGGCGCTGATGAATGTTCGCGCCAAACTATACGTTGTAGATCCGCGTCCTGAGGTGCAACATAAACCTGCCTGTACATCTTCTCGATGTCGGCGATGATTGCGAATCGATGCGTTCGAAAACGCACTTATATTGAAAACAGGTCTTGTTGCAGCTGTGGACCTACCATGGGAGCGTCGTTTTTCGGACGAGGTCTTCATCGATGCATTAAATACCACCCTTAGCTTGGTGGTAGAGCTCGTATCTTTGCCCACTGCATGGTGGGGCATATAGTACGTATTACATTCAGCTGCGCCTGCCAGTTCCATATGACCGAGATCGATGAGCTCTTTCATAAAGTCGCTGTAGTCACTTTTGAGGTGCTCGTTAGCTACAAACCGTTTCTCCATACGTATTACCCCCGAACTGCTGCGTCTCTGGATTCCCCAATTGGAATCTCTTTCTTAATTGGCAGCCGTACGATATAGCGACCGTCTGCAGCTCTTTCGGTTGTTTCATCGAATAGTTTTTTGCACATGATTTGCTCAGAAGTGTAGTGCTTTCGCGGTTGTAGCTCCTCGAGCTCCCAAAACTGGCTGACGAGTTTACTTAGTTGCGTGTCGCAGAGGTAAGTTGAGACGGAAACGGGATGAGCTTTCAAGGAAAGATGCGTTGCCAAACAAAACCCAACCAAACGCCGTGTTTTGAGCCATATGCGTACCAAATTCGCCTTTTCTAAGACCATTTAGAAGAATTTTGTCCATCTCGTCCATGCCGATAAGGATGTCGATGGAACGCGGTTTTGAGAAATTAGGGTCAGCTAATGGTATGTTTTGGATATGTGGCCAAGATGGTATTGGTACCTCGCAGTTAGGTAGATCGTTAGTAATATTTGACAAAATTAAAGTACTCCCATGAAACTTTGTTTGCAATGAGCGCGGTGATATGCATACCTGGACTTCCCCTTTTGTACGCCCTCCTTGTAGAGAGCCAATACCTGTGACGCTTGTTGTTGATGCAGTTCTAGGAAGTCGCAGACAGTGGACGCAAGCCTCAGTGATGAACGACGCTTGAGAGCCGTTGTCCAGTAGCGCGCGAGCGGGTTGCCAACGACCAGTGCTGTCTTGTAGCAAAACTTCTGCTGTTGCTAACAAGGTGATACGATCGGTGTCAGCGTAATGCGATGAAATGTTGATGTTTTTATCTACAGTGGTTGTAGCGGGTGCGGTGGACTGATTGCTATTAAAGCATGCGTGTAACATAGTATGGTGGCGTCGCTGGCATATGCGACACGATGATGTACTTCGGCATTTGTCGAGCATGTGTCCCTTGCTGAGACAATTTAAACACGAGCCTTGTTGTTTTATAGCGGATAGCTCAGCCATTGGAGCGAGTTGACTAAACTTCAAGCAGCTGTAAATTTTATGATCGCTGCCGCAAAATGAACATGCTAACTTCTTAGCAGTATCGACCGGTGCATTACCTTTGGATTCAAACGTGGTGTGAAACACATTTTTAGCAGTTGGTTTTGTGCTGGCGGCTGCAAGGGGTACCATCTCTAAAGAGCGTGCGCGAGTTTCGAGAAAATCCCGAAGAGCATTGAACGATGGTAGTTCATCGACTACTAATGATAACTCCCATTGCTTGCGTGTTTCATACGCTAATTTTGATACGGTTAAATGAACCAGCCAGTCATCCCAGTATTCAACTGGACGTTTTAGTGCACGTAGCGCACCAACATGTTGTAGCATGAGGTTTAATACGTGCTTGATGGCCTTGGCTGAATCTTTCGTTGCCCTTTCAATTGACGACAGGGCTTTGATGTGGCTGTCTACAATAACTCGAATCACCTTGTACCTTGCGATCAATAAATCCCATGCTTCGATGTAGTTATCGTCACTCACTGCTAAACTGCTTACCAAATCTAATGCTTCTCCCTTAAGACAATTGCGCGGGTAATGCAGCTTCTACCCATTAGACAGACTTGCACTTGCATTAACGAGAGAGCAAAATGCATCATGGAATGGCACCCACTTTTGTAGCGGTACTGAAGAATGGATTACTGGGCTAGAAAATGATTGAATTGGAGGCGATTGCTGTGTAGATGAAATAAGGCGCTTAAAGTTTGCCTTTGCAGTGGCATACCACTCTTCGCCTTGTATGCGCGATTGTTCTTCCACATCTAAAGCTGCAGCACCGCATTCAAACTCCACTTCTTGTTGCGCTAAGCAAAAGCGCGCCCACTGTTCTTCGAGCATTTCTAAATAGGTGGATGCAACCTCCCTATCCACTGCAAGCGCATCAACTTTGCTTGATTGCAAATGGCGTTTGATTGCTTTTAACGCGGAGTCTCTAGCTTTCAGGGTAGACATTAGCGCAGAAAAATATGTCGTAGCGATGTAAAATATAAAACTTTTGAAATAATGCGGGTTTTTAGTTATTTGGTTAAAATAACGTGGTATCCGGCTCGAAGGACCAGTTTGTTGGCGGTTTATAGCGGGTTGCGGGTGTAAAAATAGATATACTTGCCGATTATCGCGGATTAATGAAAGGACGTCCATTTGATTTCACAAAGTTTTATAGAGAGAAAAAAAGGCGGAAGTAAACAATGTCTGACAAATGACAAAGTGCTTCCAAAGTTAAGGAATGTCAATAGAAAGAACAGATCAATTACAAGGTTGCCAATTAGGCGCGAACAATATGTATACAAATTTATGCAAAAAATTTAGGCAAAGCATTCGATCAATTTCAGAACCTACATCAATATGTATTACGTTAAACCTTCAGCAGTAATGCATTATACACTAAATAATAGGACGCAGCAAAACTTCGATACCTTCATGATTGAAACCAAAAAGCCATATTTTCACCTCTTTAAGCAACACTGAAAGCGATCTAATAAGCTGTATATCGTTGGGTAATTTGAGAAATAATTTACAAGACACTGGCGTAGAAGTTACGAAAGAGTGTGGTGCGGGAGCTCGGAATTGCCATGTGAAATAACGATCTACTTCTCAGATTGTATGGATTGTATATAGGACTTTGAGTATATCCGCTCCTTATGACAAAATTTTCAAAACTTTAAAGTAGTACAAATCACGCAAAGGAAGAATATTTAACTTTCTGAAGAGATCTATGGAATGTGTCATGCGCCCAACGGTACATATTCTTCGAATAAGAAACTTCTGGATGACTAAAAGCGGACTAACCTTATTAGCGTATGCACCACCCCAGCAACTGATTCCGTATTGTAATTTAGAGTGGATTAACCCATGGTATACTATTATCAATAATTTGTTGGAGCACAGTTTTTTCAAACTATAGAAGGAACGTACGGTTGATAGAAGGTAAAGCTTCATAGTCGAAATATGCGAAGACTAACTTAGGCTTTGGTCTATTATAACTCCTAAATACTTAAAGTCAGGAACAACTTCGATGTTAAAGCAATTATTGTTGCAGTTAATACTATAATTAAAAGTAGGTACAGCGTTTTGTTGAGTGCAATTATTAGAGCATAATTTACATCGCATACAGTTCGAGGCATGAAAAGTAAAAGCGTTATTTGGTATGGCTTTGTTACCAAGCATAAAATACATTAACTTCGTTTTGTTGCTTGCTACCAGCTTGTGGCCTGCAAACCAAGATCTTAGCAAATGTAAGTCGTGGTTGATATCTACAAAAAGATTAAATTAGTTGTTGTTGTTGTTGTAGCGACTACTTAACCTGCCTAGGATGTCACCCCCCATCGAACACTGTCATCAGGCTCTTCTAACGGAAGTCCAAGAAACCTCGCGGCTTCAACAGGGGTGGACCAGAGTGAAATTGGTGTTAGAAGACTGGGCTCAGTTGAGCAGATGAACAGATGGTTAGTATCGTGGGGAGACACGCCGCCCGCCGGGCAGACATTTGGCATATCAGGGTTCAGTCTGGATAGGTAAGAGTTTAGTCTGTTACAGTATCCAGAACGAAGTTGAGCCAGCGTGACTCTTGTCTCCCTGGGCAGTTCGCGTTCATCGTCGGCAACAGGTGGGGCTTGTGCCTGTAGGACTGCATTCACTGGACGAGACCTGACAAAGGAGTTTACCGACTCCGTGTGGATGAGGTTGAGGGCCCGCCGGTGCACCTTTGGATTAAACGGCGAGAAAATGTGGTGCCGCCTCTCGTCATAGTGCTTACGGAGGTGACTCCTTATTCTCCTGGGAGGCGGATTTTCGTTAAGCAGATTCCTGTTCGGGTGCTGCGGTTTATGAAAGTTGAACAGGAATTGTCTGGTCAACATCTCGCAGTGCTCTTTGACATCGAGCATTTTTGCCTCAATATGAAGATGGTGCTCAGGAGACATAAGGAGGCACCCCGTGGCAGTTCTGAGTGCGGTGTTTTGGCAGGCCTGCAACCTCCTCCAATGTGTGTCTGCTAACCCCGGCGACCATATTGGCGTCGCGTAGCTCAGAACCGGCTCGCCGATTGCCTTGTACGTTGCCAGTAACGTTTCTTTGTCTTTCCCCCAAGTACTGCCTGCTAGTGACTTGAGGATTTTGTTACGGCTTTGTACTTTGGTGGCAATCGCGTGAGTTGTCTGATCCGTATGCAATGGCAAGGTCGTCAGCAAAAGCAGGAACCTTCCCAATAAAAGGCAACGAAAATACTGAATTGATATAAATCAAAAACAAGATTGGTCCAAGTGCCGATCCCTGGGGTACACCTAGGGTTATAAATCTGGGTTCACTCAAAGAATTTTCAATTTTAACTTTTTGAACTCTATTCGTTAGGTAAGATTCAAACCATCTTAGGATGTTACCACGAAAACCTGCGGAATTCAATTTGTTCACAAGAATAGTATGGTCAACCATGTCAAACGCTTTCGTAATATCGACGAATAGACTAGCACCACTCTTTCTTTCATCAATGGCCTTATACAAGGTGGCGCAAAAGTAAGCTTCCGATGTTCAGCATATCGGTTGGGGCACGTGCAGTGTGTGCTGTTGCACCGTCTTGTTGGAACCACATGTTTTCCAATCCCAATTCATCAAGTTGCGGCAAAAAGAACTCGTTGATCATTGCTCTGTAGCGCTCACCATTCACAGTAACCGTTTGGCCCCGACCGATTATTGGTCAAATAAATAGTCAGCAATATTCCGCGTTCTGGAGCAGTGTAGCGTAACATTGTTTATTAACGTGTATTTCGCATGTGTTTACTACACAAATGTCAAAACAGAGCTGACTTTAGGGGCCAATCGCAAAATTTATAGCATTTTCTGATAGGAGGATTACTTTTGCGCAGTAACCGTTTTTCACCGACGGATTATTGGTCAAATAAATAGTCAGCAATATTCCGCGTTCTGGAGCGGTGTAGCGTAACATTGTTTATTAACGTGTATTTCGCATGTGTTTACTACACAAATGTCAAAACAGAACTGACTTTAGGGGCCAATCGCAAAATTTATAGCATTCTCTGATAGGAGGATTACTTTTGTGCAGTAACCGTTTTTCACCGACCGATTATTGGTTAAATAAATAGTCAGCAATATTCCGCGTTCTGGAGCAATGTACCGTAACATTGTTTATTAACGTGTATTTAGCATGTGTTTACTACACAAATGTCAAAACAGAACTGACTTTAGGGGCCAATCGCAAAATTTATAGCATTTTCTGATAGGAGGATTACTTTTGCGCCACCTTGTATATCATATGCTTTAAGCTGCATTCTTATAACTTGCCTTTGAATAAACCTCAGTCGAATTTAGACAGCAGAGATCACGGTGGTTTTTTTAATTTCTACTGCTACTGGTGAGGACAACAATGTCCTGGGGAAGTAACGTGTCAAATAGTAATTGGGAACGTGGCCATTCTACACAATTTTATAGTGCTTCTTAAGCGAGAGAGGCATCAAGATCGACTTGCAAAACAGAATTATGAATTACCAGAACATGGATGTGCCTCTAAATTATGGTTACGAGGACAAATTAATTGTGGGTTGTCGAGGCAATCAAATCAAAGACAAATATATTAGAAAACCCCAGGCCATGATAAAACAAGATGGACGTATAGCGGTAGGAGTACTAAATGAATTTAAATCGCATATTCAACTTTCCAAAGGAGCTTCATAGGGGCAATGCCTAGATGTCGAAGTAGTGAACAGTTGTAGGAAAACGGTTCTACCAGCAATATTGATGTTTAAGGTTTTGGGGAGTGTTGTCGGAAGTGACAGTTCTTTGCCGGATATCAATCCGGTACGCTCCGGTACTCCCTCGTACTGCCCGACTGTCGTGGTAACGATTTGGTATGCGCACTGGAACCTTCTAGGTCATGTCAAGAAGGAAGGAGAAGACGGGTAATAAGAGGTGAGAGGCATCAAATCCGTAGATCAACCATCGAGTTGCACGTCATTGCATATTAGCCGCCTCTTACGACGCCTACCTGGGTCATATTTAAGGATTGGAAAAATACCACAAGGCAAGAAATAGTAAATTTTTATTAATTCACACGCTCCGTATACATACAATAGCAACAAGATGATAATGATAAAGAAATAGCAGTATAAATGAATATGTATATGAACATACATTTGAAATGTGGATATGAAAAGGTTAAATAAGTATAAGAACGAGTTATAACAGGCGGTTAATACTCTTATTTTAAGCAAGTAAGAGTTATAAGAAAAAGTATACAAACAGCTCATTTAACAAAGAAAAATAAAGGTTCATTCACCAACCGGCATGTCTTCTCTTGCCATTGCAGCCTCTCAGAAATTGGATCTGTGCTGCACTGCCCTGGCGCAATCTCCTCCAGTTAACGTGGCCTTAGCGGCGTCTATAAACGTTTCCACGTATTGGAACCTTTGCTCGCATACCCCGAAGCCTACTGTAATGGGGACTTCCATTTGGCTTTTCGCGTAGCTCTTCACTTTTGCCCAAATAATTTCTATGGGGTTTAGCATAGGGCTATATGGCCCCAGCCGTAGAAGTTTGGTCCTTCCACCCGTATGCTCCTCTATGACAGCTCGTATGCTTGCATGACACGGCGCGTTGTCGCATACTACGACCAAGTCGCTAAGGCTGTTTCCCTGTTGCTCCTACACGTCCAACATATTGCGTGCCCATAAAGCGCAGGCAGATGAATTAAAAGATCCTCGTTTTCTGTTGACAGTCACAACCCCTGATGCTGTGATTGCTCCTATTAAGTTGACCTTTGGCCCTCTGGCTGCAGAACCTACTGCACATCACGACTGTTGACCTTTGACCGCCTTTTAGTATGGCGGCAAAACAAGTTGAAGTTCGTCTTGTCGATCCAAACTATTTGCTTGCGTTCTCTAATGTAACTATTTAGTTCACCAACGTAGCTAGCACGTTTATCCTTGTTCTCGCACTATTCATTGTAACGCGTGAACCGTTTTTAAACTATAGAGCTAACCCTCGAGGTAGTTTCCTACGGTGGTCCGGAGAGGGCCACTCCGAATTCGCTTCAGATGCGCTCACAAATTTGCTTTAGGGTCAAGCTTCACTTCTCAAGCCACCCCAACATAACGTCAACCTGATCATTCGTGAGCAATTTCGGCCTATTTTCGCCTTTTGGTTTGAATATCTTTTCACCGGCGTTCACCCATGACCATGCCGTTTTGTAAGCGACACCCAAAGTCTGATCCAGAGCCACCCAACTTTCGCCCCTTGCATCTACGTTAACAATTCTCTCCCGATCATGCGATGAGCTTCTCATGTGCACTCTTCTATCGCGCGCATTCATTCCTGAGTAGGTACACAGAGTCAATATAAAGAAAGCTGTGCAAATAATAAATATTATATAGTTACTCGTTATATCTCCGCGACACATAGCAAACGCTCGTCGGTCCTCTACAATCGTTTTTACACAGGTTGTGTTAAAGAAATGCCCACACGGCGAAACTGTACTGACCTCTTTGCCGCGGCTTATAGAGCTTGAACAAATGCCACAGTCATCTTTCATTTGCTTTTTTCAGTTTTTTCTAAATTTGATAACAAAATATATGAATTTAGCACAGACCGATAAAAAAAATTTGCATTGACATATACCGCACTTAAAAATGTATATTGCCAAGTATATATCGGATTCATAATGTGAAGTGAAAATTTTCTAAAATCCAATTTACGCTTTCTGAAATCCAATTTACGTTTTCCAAAATCCAATTGACGCTTTCTAATTTCCAATTGACTATTCTAAAATACAATTGATGCTTTCTAAAATCCAGTTTACGTTTTCAATAGATCCAGTTGACGCTTCCCAAAATCCAGTTAACGTTTTCTAAAATCCAATTGACGCTTTCTAAAGTCCAACGGAAAAATTTCCAGTTTTCTAAAATCAATTTGACGCTTTCCAAAATCCAATTAAGGTTTTTTAAAATCCAATTGACGCTTTCTAATTTCCAATTGACTATTCTAAAATCCAATTGACGCTTTCTAAAATCCACTTCACCCTTTCTGAAATCCGACTTGAAATGGTGTACTATGGAGGGTGGGCCGGCTAATAATTTGAGCCTAAATTTTAAAACACACAATTTTTGCAACTTTTTTGTAGTAAATTTCAAACCTTCCAATTACCTACACCAACTTTTAATTAAGGTCGGTATATATTTAAAACTTAACTGGAAAAAACGTATACGCAACGAAAGCCGTATACTTTTCTCACACCATACATGTGCGCCGTAGCTCAGTAGTAGAGGACCCCACGCCCTACTAGATGGGCCTAACCACACTCACCAATACATGCGAGCGAAAAATTTAAATTACTACCACACGCAAAGCCTTTTGTCAAGTTTTTACTTTTCTTTGTGTATTTTCTTCTTTAATATTGTGAGCAAAATGTAAGTACGTCGTTAAAAAATTTATAAAATGTTTAAAAAGGAGTTTTGCAGTGAAATAATACGCCAAGAATAGGCAAGTATATAGCGCAAATTATTGTTATTTACCAATTATTGTTATTTAATTTATGAACGCAAAATTTAATATTTTCAGATGTCGTCCATCTGATCCAAGGAACTTTAAATTTGAGGCAAATGTAGTAAAATTACAGTTTTGTAAATGTTTAGTGATATAAATATGTATTTATAGATGTTATTGACTATTATGAAAGTGAAAATTGTGTATTTTTATATTATATTAAACATACGGCGGCCGCCGTGGTGTGAACGTAGTGTTGCCGGCCTACCACAACGAAGGTCCATGGTTCGAGCCCTGGTACAGGTAACATCAAAAGTGATTTGAAAAAAGTTTTTCAGAACGGGGTCGCCCCTCGGCAGTGGTTTGGCAAACTCTCCGAGTGTATTTCTGCCATGACAGGCTTCTCAGCAAAAATTCGTCTCCTTTGTAGATGCCGTTCGTAGTCGGCAAAAAACTGTAGGTCCCACCAATTTGTAGGGAAAATTCAAATCGGCACACCACGAATTGGAAGAGAAGCTTGGCGCAAAAATCTCTTAGGAGGTTTATGATGATATACCTGTTGTATATCGCGCCATAGAGAGAGAG
Organism: Merzomyia westermanni; assembly: GCA_949987695.1. Taxonomy (NCBI): domain Eukaryota; kingdom Metazoa; phylum Arthropoda; class Insecta; order Diptera; family Tephritidae; genus Merzomyia; species Merzomyia westermanni. The sequence continues at coordinate 1,674,021 of OX465292.1, read as the reverse complement.
AAACATTAAAAACCAAATCTAATTATTCAAACAATTGTCTTTTTATTGTTAGCTATATATGAAGATTCCGCCATTCATAACCATTAGGCCTGGTGCATGTTTGCCATACTCATAACCATTAGCGGTGGCATGTGTTTGCGTTATACCTGACTGTTAGCGCTAACCAAACTTTTCATTATGGATAATGAGAGTGAAGAGTGCAGATATATGTGGTTTTACATCCGCTAGAAAGGGATGTCGTATACTGTACTTGTGCACACGGACAGCAAACACACGGTTAGATTTGGCACACTGCTCTTCAAAAACTAATTGAGAAAAATAACGCAAACGCAAGTCAGACCGAGAGGTTATCTGACTTACCATTTAACTGGTATCTGTCTAGTAGGGAGGCGTCGTTTCGAGTTCGAGAATTGATACAACTTTTTTTTTATTAAAACATTGAAAATTCACACCGTTTTCATCAGGCGCATTTTTAAGAAAACCGGTATAGTTTTAATTCTAAACCAAATTTGGTTTGGTCATATATGTAGGCCAAAAAATATTTAAAATTTAGGTTCAAATTTTTAGCCGTGCCTACTCCTCTGGGTAGCCACCGAACACCCGTTTGGTGGTGAGCTAAACGTGAGAAGGCCATAACCTGGTAAAATCACTCCGACATAATCTCTTCAAGAGGGATTGAAACAGCAGCGTTTGCGGCTACGAGCGGGCGTCTGTCTTGGATTAAGCGGCTCGCTTTACAAGCGTGTAATTGAAATACAACCTCCCGCGGAATGGGTTGTGCGTTGGGTTTGGAACCCACCACATAAAACAACTTTCCAATAAAATTCAACAACGAAGCCTCGGATATGAGAACCCTTTTTTAGATGACAACACCCGCGGTGTTTGTGGCCCCACTGTCGGGAAGTTCAGTCTCCACGATCAGATCAGACTTCGCCAAATGAATAGAGGCTGATCGACTTAGCCGTCACCCGAAACATGGTAATATCCAGCACTTAGTTTTTGCACAAGAAGATCCATAAGGCTACATGGCTGTACCCCGATCGAAAAACACACAACCAGATCGACCACGCCTCTCACACCTGCGCTCCGAGAGCACAATTCAACTCAGTGGAATGCGTGAGCAGTGGGAGCATATCTCAGGAGCACTACGTACCGCAGGCGAAGAAGTAATTGCATATCGGCGAACGTGACGAAACAACTGGTACGATGATGAAAAGTGGCGTGCTGCAACGAAAAGAAAGGTCCTACAAGGTAACGCTAAGAGCGAATGCAACGCGGAGTGAGTGTGAACACTACCGCGAGTTGAAGAGGGAAGCGAGGCGGCGTATTCAGGCGGAAAAAAGAGATGCAGAAAAGCGTGAAATCAAAGACCTTTAATGCTTGCCAATGAGAGTAACACCCGAAAATCCTATCTTAAAATTCGTCGAATGACGGAAGGTTTTAACTGTGATGTTGTGGAAGACACTCCGTAGATTTTGATGGTTCCAGTGCGAAGCTCTTTAAAACAATACAACTAAAGAAACACTTACTTAGTTAACTCTATCCCGACGACCTGTGTTTTTCCTAAGTGCTGTAAAGAGTATTTCTGTATATAAATGAACAGAATTCTAAAAGAGCATCTTCAGTGGAGAGAGTGCAAGTGCTTGACGTTAGATCGGCTCAGTTGGGCAGTTACGGGACATACAACCCCAAGGTTGCATTTTTAAGTAAAAGAAATATGTATCTTTAGGTACTCGAGGGTGTACCGACTCGTTGCGCGCTAACATTCTCCCCTCCGTGAACTTCATGCTCTTGCGTGGGGTTCACCGACTTCAGATCGAGGCGCGCCAGTTTCACTACCGGACGGGTCACCAAGCTGCTGGAGTCTTGACCACTGCACTTCTAACTTGAAACTCTTATCCAAGTATTTCGCTTCGTGTTATCGTCTACAATGATGACAATGTCATTTGGGGCGATAGGCACTTGGGGGCTGTCAAACCATTTTGCTCGTCTGGTGAGACCTGGTAAGTATTCGCGGAGCCATCTTCTCCAAAATCGATCTGCTAGATCGCCGGCACTACGAAAGTTTTCGTTTAGCTATGTCGAAGTCGTATCTTTCTCTTATGCCGCTTGAATTGCCGAGAAGAAAATGGTTTGGCGTGTGAATCCAGTGGAATGTATGTTAGTGGTCGCATGTTAATGATACTCTCAACGTCTGCTAGGGCAGCTCTCAACACTTCTTCGCGTAGATTGCTCTTTGGCAGGATATCCATAAATACTGACTTCACAGAACGAATCATGCGTTCCCATGAAAGCGTTCGTATGAAAGCCCATTCAATTTCCGTCGAGAGTCATGGCGAAACCTCAATATGACGAGCGGTTCATATGGTCATACATGTAAAAACAACGCCCCCCTTGCTTCGTCGATTCGTCCCTTCACGCGCAGCAGACCGTACTTATCTATGAATGGAGAAAGTTTGTAGATTGAGTTTTACGACTTACCCCGTCGGTTACCAGTTGCTTTAGTTCTTCGCTATAACATTCTCGCTGGCACATACGATATATCAGAAGCTCGGCACTTGTGCATGTCGTATAGTAGATAATCATCTGAGTTATAGAGTTTCTTGTTGGAACTCTTCAAATCAAGCGAAGAAAACGGAGAACACACATCTGTGCTGCTCGTATATTTTCCCATTTACTGAACCGTTTGGGATCGGGTGATGCATCGTCTGTAGCTGTGTTATGTACTGCTATGTGCTGTATTTTTTCCACTGTAGATTGTTGTTGTTGCATCTCGGATGTGGGTCAGGCGGTTTCTGGTTGTTTCAGGAACTCCGGTCCCTTAAACCACCTTGAAGCGCTGTCAATGTCAAGTATTGACTTCCATTTAGTGGCGTCATCCGCGATGTTGTGCTTCGATGGCACCCACCTCCATTCGCCGACTTGTGACTCTTCTAAGATTTCCCCCACGCGTACGCGAACCAGAAGATGCGACGGCTAATCTGTATGGAAATCTCCAGTTGTATAAACTTGGCGAGGCGAAGCCCAAGAATTGCAGCCATCAACTCTAGCCTCGGAACCGAGAGCGGTTTCACTGGGGCGACTCTGTTTTTTGATGCTATTAGGTTGCACCTAATGTCGCCGACGTTACTGCAACGCAGGAATGCCACAGCTGTATATGCTGATATACTGGCGTCGACAAAAACGTGCTGCTGATTATCGTTACTACAGCTTGCCAAGACATAGCAGCGTGGAATTCGGATTTCGTTTATGTATTTCAGCTTACGCACCCACTGCCACCATGCTAGTTGTTCTTGTTCGTGCACGGGTTCATCCCAAGCCACTCCTGATCGCCAAACATCCTGAAGAACTGCCTTTGCCTCTATCACAAAGAAACCCAGCAGACCCAAGGGATCGAATATTTTCATCACCACTCGAAGCATATGCCTCTTTGTTGGTATGCTTGACTCGTCGAAAACTTCCGGATTGAAATTATGTATTAAGGTCAACTCGTCGCTGCTCGGCAACCACCACACCGACCCTGGCTTGTCGAAACATTTTTGCTTGGGCCCTGATCCGTCCAGGAGCGCCTATACAACTCGCGTAGAGTTTGAGATCCAATTGCGCATCTCGAACCCGTCGGTGGCTAGTCGTATCATATCATCTTCATCGTCTACGCTATGCAGCCAATCATCTACAAAGGTGTTTCGGACGATTGCTGCCACTGCTTGAGGAAGCTCTTTCTCGAAACGTTGAGCATTTTTGTCTTTTCATCACGGTTGTTGTTGTTGTTGTTGTTGTAACGGCAAAAACACTCCCCGAAGGTTTTGGGGTTTGCTGTCGAACTGACAGTCTCCTTGGCCGGATATGAATCCGGTACGCTCCGGTACTCCCTTGCGGTACTGCCCGACTGTCGTGGTAGCAATTTGGTATGACCAGTGGAACCTTCTAGGTCATGTCACCCCTACTTCCGTAAGGAAGGAGAGATGGGTAATGAGAGGTGAGAGGCATCATATCCGTAGATCAACCATCGAGTTGCACGTCATTACCTTTGTGCATATTAGTCGCCTCTTACGACCGGTATGTCTACCTCGGGCATATTCTAAACCCCTAACCCGCAGGGGGTACGTCATCACGGTCATAGCCCATACATCAGGTCGACGGCTGCTATCGCCATCCCTCCAAAGAAACTGCTGCGCCACCTGGTCCTCTTTTCTCACCTGTATTTGGTGAAACATTTCACCAATGCCCCGCATATAGCCACCGGTCGTTCACGAAATCGTATTAAAACACCTACCATTGATCGTAAGAGGTCGGGGCCTGTAAGCAATACTTCGCTCAGGTTTATATTTTGCACCTTAGCCGCTGCGTCCCATACAATTCTTCTCTTGTTTTTGTTAATATTCATTATAGTGAACATCGGTATGAACCAGGACTTATCTCCTTTAGTGACTTCTTCTACGGAAAGTTTTCTGACATACCCCTGTTCCATAAAGTGGTTCATTTTATTGATTAAGAGTTCTTTCAACTCGGTGGACTTTTCCATCTTTCTTTCTAAACATTGAAGCCGATGATAAGCCATTTGGAAGGAATCGGGTAAATCGATTTAATCGTATCTCCATAAGAGGCCAGTTTCCCACTTCCTTTCATATGGTTTATATTTCACTGTATTCTGCATTATGGTATATGCGCGCTCGTCTGACTTTGATCTAAGTGGTTTTACGGTGGGACTGGTACCTATCGATTCTATGGAAAAATATGTTCTCATCAAGCTGTCAACTTGATTATCCCGCGTACAGGGGCATACGTGCAACAAACTTTCCTCTAGTCGATGTTCGAAATTGTCGTGACCATATACCGACCAGCCTAAAATTTTTTGGTCTAAATTAATGAAATTTGGATATATGTGTCACTTGGTCAATATCTACATAATTTTTCAAAAGAGGGCGGTGTCACGCCCACATATTTTGTTTTTTTTCTCTTGAACTTTCACGATAGGTTCAGGAGTTCGCTGGGCACGACACAGTCTGTATATAGCTTTTGGAAAAGCCCCCAGGTTATGTAAAGCTGCAGTTCGGTATAGTTAGTAGTTTATTTGGTTCAAGTTAATGATATTTTATATATAGATGTGTTCTATGTATCAAAACGTCAAAACAGCGTTTACCGGGTTTGCTAGTATATTATAAAACAAACAACATTTCAGCATTCTTTTGTAAAACTGAGAGACTAGTTTGCGTTCAAATAGACAGACGGACAGACAGACAGACGGACGGAGAGACGGGCAAGGCTAAATCGAATCCGCCCATCGGGCTGATCATTTCAGTGAACTTTTCTCTTGTTCTCATACTTACATATATTTAATGTTTATGAAAGGTATGAAAATCAAAAAAGATATATAACTTCCCTATTGCAGTGGGCTATTAACTAAGTGCCCGGATATTTTGTTTGTGTGTTATCCGATTTGGTTAATTTTTGGCAGGAGTATAATACATACTACTGAGAAGCACTTGACCAATTTTCATTGAAATATCAAGATTAAATTATAAGCGATTGCCTTTGAAAATAGCAGAAATTTTATGCTGAGGTACCGCGAATATGAACACAAAGTTGGTCAAGCGCGCTTTATTGTTTTCAAGTGTAACCTCAGAAGCGTGATGTTTGGAATTCACCGCGATGAGAACTAAACCACCTCTAGCACATGCAGTTAGGTTGGCATTTCTATCCTTACGAAATACATTATATAAGTTAGCGTCAAAGTACTCCACGCTATAAAAGTTCTCATTCAACCACGTTTCGACGATAACGAAGGCATCATATTCTTGATGTGAGCAAAATAAGATTTTGTTCTAATTCCAGCCATGTTTTGCATATAGATTTTTAAACGGCTTTTCCCCCAACTGATTACTGTTGGTCATCAGTTAGATCACGCCGTTTTTTGCGAGGAATTTAAAAGGACGAACAACTATATTTGTAGGCCATAACTCAGGCACCAACAACTTCGAAAATGAAGTGGGATCAACACCCAGCTTAAAGTTAACATGATGCAGAGATTTCGGATCTACGTCATTCTTTACCAAACAACTGCAAACGATGGAGTTTTCATTAATTGCAGTGTGTCGAGATATATACGATTATATCGAAACGGAGAAGGGCGAAAGATGCAACCATTTCATTCTCGAAATAAGTGCTGTTTCACCATTGATGCTCGACCCAGCAACTAAAGGTTGCGCTAGTACACGAGCATTATTTGGGTTTGCATTTTTGGAGATGGGGCCAATGTTAGCCTTCGCCGTGGCAGCATAATTAGTGCTTTTAGCATTTTTCTTTGTTTTGATTTTTTTTAACATACATACGTATACATTAGACTGGGTCGATTTATTAACCGATATCGCGCCATCGATTTTTCGATAGGTTTTGGGCTCAGGAAAAAAGGTTCCACTACGCATACTCAAAAAAAGCTATCGAAAAATCGATGGCGCGATATCGGTTAACTTTCGTCCATACAAATCGACCCACCCTAGTATACATACCTACCATTCTTAATTAGTTTTGTGCGAAGTAACTTTAAAACCACAAAGTTAAAAGGGTGCATAATTGCGAGTTTTTCTTCTTTTTGCTTCATTACCTTTAGTTATTATTTTTAACTCTTATTTCCGTGTTCAGGCGTGTTGTGCCCCGCTGCGGGTTAGGGGTTTAGAATATGCCCGAGGTAGGCATACCGGTTGTTGTTGTTTTTGTTAGCGGTACTTCGCCCTGCGTAATGGGCACGATCACTCTAAATTGTCATCAGACTCTTCTAACGGAAGTCCGAGGAAACGCGCAGTTTCCACAGGGTTGAACCAGAGTGATGTAGGTGTTAGAAGAGTGGGTTCTATTGAACAGGAGGAGAGATGTATGGTATCATGACTGCGGATACCACATTCAGGGCATGTGTTTGGTATGGTGGGGCTCAGTCTGGATAAGTACGAGCTTAACCTATTACAATATCCAGAACGCAGTTGTGTAAGCATGACTCTAGTCTCCCTCGGAAGTACACGCTCCTCTTCAACCAATTCAGGTGGTTGGATATTGATAACGGGATTCACAGGCCGGACTTCGAGGGTTCTGTCTACCGACTCAGTGTGGAGGTCATTTAGAGCCCGCCTATGGTTCCGCAGATCAAACGGCAAAGAAATATGGTGCCGGATCTCATCGTAGTGCTTGCGGAGTAGTCTCCTTATGTTTCTAGGGTGCGGAGCTTCATCCACTAGAAGGAACTGTCTACTCAAGAGTTCTGCGTGCTCTTGAACATTGAGTAATTTAGCCTCTTGATGGAGGTGAAACTCAGATGACATAAGCAGACATCCCGTAGCGGTTCTAATGGCGGGGTTCTGGCAGACTTGCAATTTCCTCCAATTGGTGTCAGCAAGGTTGGGCGCAGCGTAGTCTATAACCGGTCGGTCAATAGTCTTATATATAGCAAGCAATGTTTCTTTGTCTTTCCCCCAAGTACTGCCGGGTAGTGACTTGAGGACCTTATTGCGGCTCTGTACCTTTGAAGCTATGGCAGTTTTGGGGTGACTGACAGTAGGTAGAGGTACTCCATCTACGTGGACATTTAACTCTTGCCCCATCTGCGAATTCCAAGGAAAGGTCTCGAAGTTAACTGTACTGGTCTATTACAGAGTTCGTCAATGAAGGGACCCTTGCCCGAGGCCATTATCGTACAGTCGTCAGCATAGGAAACAATGGAGTCTCCCTCTGGTGGGGTAGGGGGAAATCTCGAAACATAGAAATTAAACAAATGGGAGGAGAGAACACCACCTTGCGGCACCCCTTGTGCGGTGTCTCTTCCAGATCTCGAAGGAGTGTGGTATGGTTGACCGTATCAAATGCTTTAGATAGATCAAGTGCCACGAGAACCGTCCTATGGCTTCGTGGGTGTTGATTCAACCCATGATTTATTTGCGTTGTAATGGCATTCAAAGCGGATGTAGAGCTGTGAGATTTACGGAAGCCATGCTGGTGATCGGCCAATTGCAGATTTGCAGTAAAGTATGGGAGTAGAATTGTCTCTAGTAACTTCGGGACCGGCGAAAGGAGGGATATCGGACGATAAGAATCTCTTTGGTTCGCCGGCCTCCCTGGCTTCTCAGGTATGACGAAAGTAGTTAGAGAGAGTTTAAAAAGAGCCGTTAGATAACTCTGTCCGTCGTGGCCTAGGTGTTTAATCATCTTCATGGCGATTCCGTCATGTCCGATGGATTTGGAGGGTTTGGCCTTGTTGTTGTTGTGGTAACGACAAAGACACTCCCCGAAGGTTTTAGGAGGGAGTGTTGTCGAATTAACAGTCCTTGGCGGGATTTGAACCCGGTACGCTCCGGTACTCCCTTGCGGTACTGCCCGAATGTCGTGACCATTGAAACCTTCTAGGTAAATGGGTAATGAGAGGTGACAGGCATCATATCCGTAGATCAACCATCGAGTTGCACGTCATTACCTTTGTGCAAAATATTAAAAATCGTCTTCCTCTTGTATCTTCATAGCTTTATTAAAGTATTAGAAAACGACTTCCTCTTGTATCTTCATAACTTTATTAATCCGGCTGAACCGGTCGATGAGTACCTCAATTACATACTGACTGCTGAAAACGATAATTATTATTCTTATACTACCCTCAAGCTCTCGGAAGCACTGCCACCGCCGCCGTCGCCGTTGCATTGCAGTTGTGTTGTCACAGCAGTCGTGGAAAGGGCTGACTCAGGCCACGCGCAACGTATTTCGTTCTCACGGCTAGTGTGCGATACCTGTTGTGTGGGGTTTTTTTACAACAGTTGTGGGAAGCGCTGACTCTGGCCATGTGCAACTTATTTTCTTATTTCAGGTAATTATAAACCTGACTGCGCTTCTCGTGTTAACTCCACCCCTCCTAAGTGGGGCACGTCCTCGGGCCTTCTAGTTGAAGCTTGCGTTATATTTTCAACTGCTCTTGCTATTGCAGCTTGCTCCTTTTTGTGCCTCAATATGGATACAACAAGAAGCACCCCGATGATTATGGCCAGTATTATAAGGATCATTGATGTTGCTGTCGATCCTGTCTGAAAGCCATGGGTCAGTTGTTTCATCAGTTGTCGGTTTTCTAGCGTACGATGCCGTAAGTATGGTAAGCTCATTATGTCATCGTGACCCGTCATATTTATGCGAGTGGCCCAAGGAATTTCTGCTACTTTCATCTGAAGGGCATTCCGATTGATGAATGTCGTTTCGTTCACGCTTTTTCTGTCTGAAAACGTTACCAGGTAAGTTCCTCTTTTTGACGAAATAGTTTCATTGTCAGACATTACTGTTGCCGTGCGATCGTTTATGACGACCATACCATCGTCAATTTCAAATGTTGTTCTGCATTTTGCTGTGACGCTGGCTACTAATTGCTGAGCGCAAGTCGTGATGTTCGATTTTCTGCAAAATCTCATGGCTGTCCCTGCACAGTCGTCCAAGGAATAGATGTCTTTACCACAGACTGCTACTGCGTTGTCCCGTAGTGAGAGCATTTTGTTGTTGTGTGCTATAGGTAATATAATTTTCCTCCTACAAATGAGCTTAGGTCTAGGATACTTAACTAGAAAATGTAAAAGGTTATTGTCATGAAAAACTTTAAACCTAGAAACTAACAACAAATCGGTTACAGTTAAATTGTTGAGAGACTCAGCTTTTAAGATTGAATCAACCTCAGCGTTATCAAAAATAATAGGATTTAATAATCCTAGTTGTGTTAGAGCGATTGACAATATAATATTATCTAGGTCTGTAATAATAGCCCTATTTCCGGCTGAAAGAATTTCATAAAGGTGCCCGGTATCTATTTGCTCCTGTTGTTTACCTTTAAAATTTTATTTACTACATTGGTTAAATCGGTAACTTGTTCTTGGAATTTGGAATTTATTGTTACTTGCCGATCGTTACTGTCTCTAAGCTTGTCAAGTTCTATCGTTACTTTTTGAAAGTCGTCAAAGTCCGGTGTACCCACTACAACCTTTAGAGCAGTTCCCAGAATGTTCAGACTGCGCGGATGTCTCACTGGACTCATCACTGTGCGAAGAAGCTTGTCGATGCGTTCCAGATCCGCCATCATCAGCTTCGTCATGTGACTACTTGGGTAAAGTCTTAATGCAGAGCGGGTGTCAATGGTCAATTCTGCGTAGGCAGACAGATTTGTAGTATGTCTGATGTAACTGTAGGAGCCCCATAAAACTAGGTCGCCGTCTGTAATCGGTAAGTAGTTCGAGTGGCAGTAGTCCACAACCTTGCCGTTTGTCGAAGTCGCGGTCATGAAAGCGTAAGATTCAGAAGTCTGAAAGAAAAAGGAGATGTAAAAGAGAGTATAAGACTTAAGGTAAAGACTTAACTTGCTAACGAAGATTATCCTTATGAACTATTCTACCGTTAACCCTGATCATAGAACCCAGGTCCTCTTGGACTATTCCCTCCACATACAAGGGGGTCAGTTTGTTTCCTAGGCGTTTATTTGACTTGATATGGACCGTTTCTTCTACGGCAAATGTTCTTGTTGATCTCTTTCTGTTATGGCTTCTTAGCGCTGCCTCCTGAGCTTCCTCTATCCTATTCCTGGCTTCCGTCTCACCCACCCGCGAATGAAAGATATCTAAAGGTTTTTCGCCAGTTACGGAATGAATGCTCTTATTGTATTCAATAGTGGCAAGTAAAATAAGATCCGTCGTATCCTCAATTCCCCTTTCTAATTTAAGACATATAGCAATTTCTCCTTTGGTGCTGTGGAATCTCTCCACCTGCCCATTTGACGTACTATGCAGGGGGAGAAGCATTGACGATTTCAATGTTGAAGAAGTCCCTGAGGCAAGATCTTATTGTATTGGAATTTAGTGACTTCTCATTATCGCAGAAAATGGTCCTGGTCCCCGCGAATAGGTTGACTAATTGCAGATGCGTGGTTTAATATCGATTATTGTTCGCGAAGGGATTGGTTGCACTACCGCGAATTTTGATAGCTTGTCGACGCAAGTGAGGAAATATGTGGCATTGGTAGAGAAGATGTCGACGTGAAGAATTTCACCAGGAACAGGTGTTCTTCCTATAGGTGCTTTACTGGGTGCTTTGATGCAGATTCTGCAATTTGATGCTACCTCCCTAGCCTTTTTTTACCATTCTCGGGAAAAAATAATCCCTCAAAATTTGGCTCACGTTCCCCTGGGAAGAGCGATGAGCTCTGTTATGTTCTTGTGTAATTGTTTCTGTTTGTTCGTTGGGATCAAAAACATCCGTAACAAATTCGGTTGTGTGACGGAATGTGGTATTTGGGAATGTAAGCACCAGCCGGTTCTGGATTTGTAATTTGTTTCCAAAAACAACAAATGTTGGCTTGGACGGATGTTGGCCTGACTCCAAGATCAACTGGTTTCTGTACACATTCACCGGTTTTGGAACTGTTTCCACTGTATAAGTAAGTGACTGTTCGCTGTGAGCAGTGGCAGCATCCGATTCGGGTTCAGGATCCAGGGAATTTATAAACTGGCGTGACAAGGCATCAGCCACGAAGTTGTCCTTCCCCGGCTTATAATGAAGTCTGGCATTATAGCCCTCAATAAAGGCCTTCCACCTTTTAATTTTTGGGTTTGGGTTACAATCTGAGACTGCAAAGGTTAAGGGCTGATGGTCGGTATAAATGTTTAATTCCCTAACGCCGTACAAATAATGCGTAAGGCTTTTGAGGGCCCATACGATGGCCAGGAGTTCTCGTTCATTTGTGGCAAAAAGTTCTTTTTTATCAAGTGTTCTGGAGATCATTGTAATTGGTCGCCCCCTTTTGGGAAAGCACCGCGCCAAGGGCGTGTGAAGAGGCATCGGTAGTCAAATCGAAAGCCTTTTTGAAGTCTGGATACGCCAACATGACGTCCTCTGATAGAAGTCAAATCGAAAGCCTTTTTGAAGTCTGGATACGCCAACATGACGTCCTCTGATAGAAGTATGCTCTTTAGTTTATTAAATGCATTAATTTGGTCTTGGTCGAACGTAATTTTAATTTTCTTTGATTGGGAGGCCAACACCTTACCAAATTCACCTCTGAGGATATTGGTTAAGAGTTTGGCTATTTTCGCGTAGTCGCGAACAAAGCATCTATAGTCCCCAGCCATCCCTAGAAAGGATCGAACACCCCTTAAAGTTGTTGGTTGTGGGAAGTTTTTAATTGCCTCAATTTTTTGTGGGCAGGTATGTATTCCCCCTTTTGTTATTTGGAAGCCAAGGTACTCGAGTTCTGTCTTGAAAAATTTCGATTTCTCCACAGATACCCTCATGTTTGTTTCAAGCAGGCTTTTAAGAACAGCCTCTACATGCGTTAAATGGTCCTTCTCGTCTTGTGAGAAAATAATCACGTCATCGATATAAACAAAGCAATATTTGCCAATATGTGCCTTAAGCACGTCGTCAATTGCTCGTTGGAAGATGCCAGGCGCATTCTTCAGACCGAACGGAAGACGGCAGAACTCATATTTGCCATTACACACCGAAAACGCGGTCTTCTCCCGATCTCGCTCAGCGAGTTCGATTTCGTTAAACCCAGACTTTAGGTCTAGGGTCGTAAAGAACTGGGCCTTGCCCAAGTTTGATAGTATAACCCCAACGTTTGGGATGGGGTATGAGTCGTCTATGGTTTTTTCGTTCAATTTACGGAAGTAAATTACTAATCTCTTCTTTTTTACTCCGTTCTCATCGATGCCCTTTTTGTCCACTACCCAGATGGGATTATTATAAGGCGATCGCGAACGTCGTACAATGCCATTTTGCAGGAGATCCCTTATTTCCGTTTTTACAAAATCAGCGACCCCCAGTGGATATGGGTAGAATTTTGCGTAAGTCGGCTCGTTATCCCTAGTACGGATTGTGGCTACAATATTAGTGTTGTATGGTAATTTTTCGTTCGGGTCTGCAAAGACTCCTGATACGAGATTGATCATAGCGTTAAAATTATCCTTTATGCTCACCGGGACCAACTCGGTCTGGAGCTGGAGATGGCTAACATCTTGACCCTTAAGGAATTGAATTTTTTCTTTTCCAGAGTCGTATTCAATAATGTCTTTTTTTAAATTTATGTTCGCGTGAACCCTATTTAGTAAGTCAAGGCCTACAATGCCATCGAACAGAGTCAGGTCCGGCAAAATAAAGAATTCTGATACAACTCCAAATAAGTGTACCTTACATTTGTTTAAAATATTGGTGAATCTATGTATGGATTTCACTGTAAATTCATTATCGACAGGTTTAACTCCATTTAGACCCTCTAGAGGCCTGATATAGTTTTTGGAGGCCCCTGTGTCGACGAGAAATTTTAGCTCTCGCCCCCCTAGTGTCCTAGAAATTCACTTCTTCCGCCTCTAGGTCCTCGACAATTGGCTCAGATACTTCTTCGTACGATTCTGAACTGGGTTCTTTGCTATGACTTTGGTTCAAGTGATTCACTCTTAAGAGTTTTGGTCCCGTTCGACGGTCGGAGGACGCCTGACGCTTTTGAAGTTGCCCATTTCCATTTCCTGCGAAGTTTGTAGGTTGCCGCAGGCGAGAGGATGATGGATCTATATCCATTGGTTCCTGTCGCGGTTGTGCGTCCCGATTTCCGCCTTGTCGGTTCAGGCCATAATGTTGTTGACGATTGCTTCCATTACCGTTTACCTGGCGGAACTGGCCGTCAGGTTGGTTGTCACTCCTATACTGCCTCATGAAATGAGGATTTTTTTGGTTATCAGTGTTTGGTTATCAGTGTCCGCCTTGTAGGTTCAGGCCATAATGTTGTTGACGATTGCTTCCATTACCGTTTACCTGGCAGAACTGGCCGTCAGGTTGGTTGTCACTCCTATACTGCCTCATGAAATGAGGATTTTTTTGGTTATCAGTGTTTGCCCTATTGTACGCGCTTTGATTATTGTTGTCCTTGCCGCTTCTATGGCTGCTGTCAGCTTTTTTTGCGGGGTCGGTTGACATATTTGCGAAGCTTGCTGCGAAAGTGTAGCGTTCGTGATTCGCATCGACCTCCTGAGCGAGTGCCAACGCGGATGGCAGATCACTGGGTTTCGATGAAAAGAGGATATCGCAAAGAGGCTTCCTGAGCCCAGAAATAAAAACCCTAAGGGCATTTTCACGATATGTTTCGTTTATTGCATCTGCAATATTTGCTTCATGGGACATTTTTGTTTTATTAGCAAGTGAAGACAGCTTCTTCTCAACCTCGTCATAGAAGAGCCCTGTCTTAATGTGGATAGTTCCTGTTCGATCAAATAAACGAGCTATAATAGCGTCGAAGTTTAAGACGGTGCTAAACGATGATAACAACGCATCGGCAGCACCGCGAATATTATTTCTTATGTTTGTAACGGCTTGATAATGCCTTGAACTACCATCGTAGTCCTTGAAGATGTCGTATGCATTATGTGCCGCCTCGCGCCAGGACACATAGCTTTCCGGGTGACCTAAAAATTCAGGTAAGGTTTTTACCACGTCAAGTGATTCCTCGCAAGTTTTACCCGGGAGAATTAAAATTTTCTCGTATTTTGCTACTACTGGCTTTTGGGATATCTTTACAATTTGGTCCTGCATGACCCTAAGTCTATCCTCGAACTCTCGTCTCTGCATTCCTAAAGCCGCAGTTACGGCCGCGTTTACTACCTGTGTGAGTTGTGATTCGTTCATTTTACTTTGTTCTGTTAACTCAATATTCGTGAAATTCGAAATTAAGTCCACTAGATCGTCTGTTAGCACGTTCAAGTGCCGGGCAACCACAAAAAAATTTTTTTTTTAATTCACGTAACCTTTAATTCACTTCACTTAAAGTTCAATCAAAAAAAATGAGTCCTTCAACTTACATTAGGTTCATTGCTGAATGTTTTTGTCAAAAATCCCCTTCTGCTTGATGCTGGTTTTTGTTTAGTTGTGTAGTGGTTGCACTTGTTGTGTAGAGGTTGCAATTCGTTTTTGTCAAAAATCCCCTTCTGCCTGATGCTGGTTTTTATTTAGTTGTGTAGTGGTTGCACTTGTTCTGTAGAGGTTGCAATTCGTTTTTGTAAAAAATCTTCTTCTGCCTGATGCTGGTTTTTATTTAGTTGTGTAGTGGTTGCAATTCGTTTTAGTCAAAAAATCCCTTTGGTGCTGGTTTTTGCGATTCGTTCTAGTCAAAAATCCCCTTGATGCTGGTTTTTATTTATTTGTTGTGTTCCTGCCAGTTGGGCGCCAAATATTAAAAATCGTCTTCCTCTTGTATCTTCATAGCTTTATTAAAGTATTAGAAAACGACTTCCTCTTGTATCTTCATAACTTTATTAATCCGGCTGAACCGGTCGATGAGTACCTCAATTACATACTAACTACTGAAAACGATAATTATTATTCTTATACTACCCTCAAGCTCTCGGAAGCGCTGCCGCCGTCGCCGTTGCATTGCAGTTGTGGTGTTGTCACAGCAGTCGTGGAAAGGGCTGACTCAGGCCAAGCGCAATGTATTTCGTTCTCACGGCTAGTGTGCGATACCTGTTGTGTGGTGTTTTGTTACAACAGTTGTGGGAAGCGCTGACTCAGGCCATGTGCAACTTATTTTCTTATTTCAGGTAATTATAAACCTGACTGCGCTTCTCGTGTTAACTCCTCCCCTCCTAAGTGGGGCACGTCCTCGGGCCTTCTAGTTGAAGCTTGCGTTATATTTTCAACTGCTCTTGCTATTGCAGCTTGCTCCTTTTTGTGCCTCAATATGGATACAACAAGAAGCACCCCAGTATTATAAGGATCATTGATGTTGCTGTCGATCCTGTCTTAAAGCCATGGGTTAGTTGTTTCATCAGTTGTCGGTTTTCTAGCGTACGATGCC
The DNA here is from genome assembly GCA_949987695.1 of Merzomyia westermanni. Taxonomy (NCBI): domain Eukaryota; kingdom Metazoa; phylum Arthropoda; class Insecta; order Diptera; family Tephritidae; genus Merzomyia; species Merzomyia westermanni. Next base: position 1,658,177 of record OX465292.1, on the reverse strand, counting down.
GTAAGTATGGTAAGGTCATTATGTCATCGTGACCCGTTATATTTATGCGAGTGGCCCAAGGAATTTCTGCTACTTTCATCTGAAGGGCATTCCGATTGATGAATGTTGTTTCGTTCACGCTTTTTCTGTCTGAAAACGTTACCAGGTAAGTTCCTCTTTTTAACTAAATAGTTTCATTGTCAGACATCACTGTTGCCGTGCGATCGTTTATGACGACCATGCCATCGTCAATTTCTTGTATGGGATCTAGTTCACCAAATGTTGTTCTGCATTTTGCTGTGACGCTGGCTACTAATTGCTGAGCGCAAGTCGTGATGTTCGATTTTCTGCAAAATCTCATGACTGTCCCTGCACAGTCGTCCAAGGAATAGATGTCTTTACCACAGACTGCTACTGTGTTGTCCCGTAGTGAGAGCATTTTGTTGTTGTGTGCTATAGGTAATATAATTTTCCTCCGACAAATGAGCTTAGGTCTAAGATACTTAACTACAAAATGTAAAAGGTTATTGTCATGAAAAACTTTAAACCTAGAAACTAACAACAAGTCGGTTACAGTTAAATTGTTGAGAGACTCAGCTTTTAAGATTGAATCAACCTCAGCGTTATCAAAAATAATAGGATTTAATAATCCTAGTTGTGCTAGAGCGATTGACAATATAATATTATCTAGGTCTGTAATAATAGCCCTATTTCTGGCTAAAAGAATTTCATAAAGGTGCCCGGTATCTATTTGCTCCTGTTTTTTTACCTTTAAAATTTTATTTACTACATTGGTTAAATCGGTAACTTGTTCTTGGAATTTGGAATTTATTGTTACTTGCCGATCGTTACTGTCTCTAAGCTTGTCAAGTTCTATCGTTACTTTTTGAAAGTCGTCAAAGTTCGGTGTACCCGCTACAACCTTTAGAGCAGTTCCCAGAATGTTCAGACTGTGCGGATGTCTCACTGGACCCATCACTGTTCGAAGAAGCTTGTCGATGCGTTCCAGATCCGCCACCATCAGCTTCGTCATGTGACTACTTGTGTAAAGTCTTAGTGCAGAGCGGGTGTCAATGGTCTATTCTGCGTAGGCAGACAGATTTGTAGTATGTCTGATGTAACTGTAGGAGTCCCATAAAACTAGGTCGCCGTCTGTAAGCGGTAAGTAGTCCGAGTGGGAGTAGTCCACAACCTTGCCGTTTGTCGAAGTCGCGGTAATGAAAAGCGTAAGATTTAGAAGTCTGAAAGAAAAAGGAGATGTAAAGGAGAGTATAAGACCTAAGGTAAAGACTTAACTTGCTAACGAAGATTATCCTTATGAACTATTCTACCGTTAACCCTGATCGTAGAACCCCGGTCCTCTTGGACTATTCCCCCCACATACAAGGGGGTCAGTTTGTTTCCTAGGCGTTTATTTGACTTGATATGGACCGTTTCTTTTACGGCAAATGTTCTTGTTGATATCTTCCTGTTATGGATTCTTAGCGCTGCCTCCTGAGCTTCCTCTATCCTATTCCTGGCTCACCCACCCGCGAATGAAAGATATCTAAAGGTTTTTCGCCAGTTACGGAATGAATGCTCTTATTGTATTCAATAGTGGCAAGTAAAATAAGATCCGTCGTATCCTGAATTCCCTTTCTAATTTAAGACATCTAGCAATTTCTCCTATGGTGCTGTGGAATCTCTCCACCTGCCCATTTGACGTACTATGCAGGGGAGAAGCATTGACGATTTCAATGTTGCAGAAGTCCCTGAGGCAAGATCTTATTGTATTTGAATTTAGTGACTTCTCATTATCGCAGAAAATGGTCCTGGTCCCCGCGAATAGGTTGACTAATTGCAGAATGCGTGGTTTAATATCGATTATTGTTCGCGAAGGGATTGGTTGCACTACCGCGAATTTTGATAGCTCGTCGACGCAAGTGAGGAAATATGTGGCATTGGTAGAGAAGATGTCGACGTGAAGAATTTCACCAGGAACAGGTGTTCTTCCTATAGGGTGCTTTACTGGGTGCCTAACGTATTTAGCTTTGATGCAGATTCTGCAATTTGATGCTACCTCCCTAGCCTTTTTTACCATTCTCGGGAAAAAATAATCCTTCAAAATTTGCTTCACGTTCCCCTGGGAAGCGCGATGAGCTCTGTTATGTTCTTGTGTAATTATTTCTGTTTGTTCGTTGGGATCAAAAACATCCGTAACAAATTCGGTTGTGTGACGGAATGTGGTATTTGGGAATGTAAGCACCAGCCGGTTCTGGATTTTTGCCAGCAAGGGAAGCTCGCAGTGAATGCCGTTGGCTACGTCAGTTTTTACTGTTTCTAACAGCATTCTAAACAAATTCTCATCGTCAGGAAACGTGGGGAAATGTCGTAATTTGTTTCCAAAAACAACAAATGTTCTCTTGGGCGGATGTTGGCCTGACTCCAAGATCAACTGGTTTCTGTACACATTCACCGGTTTTGGAACTGTTTCCACTGTATAAGTAAGTGACTGTTCGCTGTGAGCAGTGGCAGCATCCGATTCGGGTTCAGGATCCAGGGAAGTTGTCCTTCCCCGGCTTATAATGAAGTTTGGCATTATAGCCCTCAATAAAGGCCTTCCACCTTTTAATTTTTGGGTTTGGGTTACGATCTGAGACTGCAAAGGTTAAGGGCTGATGGTCGGTATAAATGTTTAATACCCTAACGCCGTACAAATAATGCGTAAGGTTTTTGAGGGCCCATACGATGGCCAGGAGTTCTCGTTCATTTGTGGCAAAATGTTCTTCTTTTTTATGAAGTGTTCTGGAGATCATTGTAATTGGTCGCCCCTCTTGGGAAAGCACCGCGCCAAGGGCGTGTGAAGAGGCATCGGTAGTCAAATCGAAAGCCTTTTTGAAGTCTGGATACGCCAACATGACGTCCTCTGATAGAAGTATGCTCTTTAGTTTATTAAATGCATTAATTTGGTCTTGGTCGTAATTTAAATTTTCTTTGATTGGGAGGCCGACACCTTACCAAATTCACCTCTGAGGATATTGGTTAAGGGTTTGGCTATTTTCACATAGTCGCGAACAAAGCATCTATAGTACCCAGCCATCCCTAGAAAGGATCGAACACCCCTTAAAGTTGTTGGTTGTGGGAAGTTTTTAATTGCCTCAATTTTTTTGTGGGCAGGTATGTATTCCCCCTTTTGTTATTTGGAAGCCAAGGTACTCGAGTTCTGTCTTGAAAAATTTCGATTTCTCCACAGATACCCTCATGTTTGCTTCAAGCAGGCTTTTAAGAACAGCCTCTACATGCGTTAAATGGTCCTTCTCGTCTTGTGAGAAAATAATCACGTCATCGATATAAACAAAGCAATATTTGCCAATATGTGCCTTAAGCACGTCGTCAATTGCTCGTTGGAAGATGCCAGGGGCATTCTTCAGACCGAACGGAAGACGGCAGAACTCATATTTGCCAGTACACACCGAAAACGCGGTCTTCTCCCGATCTCGCTCAGCGAGTTCGATTTCGTGAAACCCAGACTTTAGGTCTAGGGTCGTAAAGAGCTGGGCCTTGCCCAAGTTTGATAGTATACCCCAACGTTTGGGATGGGGTATGAGTCGTCTATGGTTTTTTCGTTCAATTTACGGAAGTCAATTACTAATCTCTTCTTTTTTACTCCGTTCTCATCGATGCCCTTTTTGTCCACTACCCAGATGGGATTATTATAAGGCGATCGCGAACGTCGTATAATGCCATTTTGCAGGAGATCCCTTATTTCCGTTTTTACAAAATCAGCAACCCCCAGTGGATATGGGTAGAATTTTCCGTAAGTCGGCTCGTTATCCCTAGTAGGGATTGTGGCTACAATATTAGTGTTGTATGGTAATTTTTCGTTCGGGTCTGTAAAGACTCCTGATACGAGATTGATCATAGCGTTAAAATGATCCTTTATGCTCACCGAGACCGACTCGGTCTGGAGCTGGAGATGGCTAACATCTTGACCCTTAAGGAATTGAATTTTTTCTTTTCAAGAGTCGTATTCAATAATGTCTTTTTTTAAATTTATGTTCGCGTGAACCCTATTTAGTAAGTCAAGGCCTACAATGCCATCGAACAGAGTCAGGTCCGGCAAAATAAAGAATTCTGATACAACTCCAAATAAGTGTACCTTACATTTGTTTAAAATATTGGTGAATCTATGTATGGATTTCACTGTAAATTCATTATCGACAGGTTTAACTCCTTTTAGACCCCCTAGAGGCCTGATGTAGTTTTTGGAGGCCCCTGTGTCGACGAGAAATTTTAGCTCTCGCCCCCCTAGTGTCCTAGAAATCCAGGGGAGGAGAGACCTTCCCCTAAAAAATTCACTTCTTCCGCCTCTAGACCCTCGACAATTGGCTCAGATACTTCTTCGTACGATTCTGAACTGGGTTCGTTGCTATGACTTTGGTTCAAGTGATTCACTCTTAAGAGTTTTGGTCCCGTTCAACGGTCGGAGGACGCCTGACGCTTTTGAAGTTGTCCATTTCCATTACCTGCGTAGTTTGTAGGTTGCCGCAGGCGAGAGGATGATGGATCTATATCCATTGGTTCCTGTCGCGGTTGTGCGTCCCGATTTCCGCCTTGTCGGTTCAGGCCATAATGTTGTTGACGATTGCTTCCATTACCGTTTACCTGGCGGAACTGGCCGTCAGGTTGGTTGTCACTCCTATACTGCCTCATGAAATGAGGATTTTTTTGGCTATCAGTGTTTGCCCTATTGTACGCGCTTTGATTATTGTTGTCCTTGCCGCTTCTATGGCTGCTGTCAGCTTTTTTTGCGACGTCGGTTGACATATTTGCGAAGCTTGCTGCGAAAGTGTAGCGTTCGTGATTCGCATCGACCTCCTGAGCGAGTGCCAACGCGGATGGCAGATCACTGGGTTTCGATGAAAAGAGGATATCGCAAAGAGGCTTCCTGAGCCCAGAAATAAAAACCCTAAGGGCATTTTCACGATATTTTTTTATTGCATCTGCAATATTTGCTTCATGGGACATTTTTGTTTTATTAGCAAGTGAAGACAGCTTCTTCTCAACCTCGTCATAGAATTCCAGGACACTAGAAGAGCCCTGTCTTAATGTGGATAGTTCCTGTTCGATCAAATAGATTGGTCGCTTATCTGAGTACGTGAAGTCTAAACGAGCTATAATAGCGTCGAAGTTTAAGACGGTGCTAAACGATGATAACAACGCATCGGCAGCACCGCGAATTTTATTTCTTATGATTGTAACGGCTTGATAATGCCTTGAACTACCATCGTAGTCCTTGAAGATATCGTATGCATTATGTGCCGCCTCGCACCAGGACACATAGCTTTTCGGTTGACCTGAAAATTCAGGTAAGGGTTTTACCACGTCAAGTAATTCCTCGCAAGTTTTGCCCGGAAGAATTTTAATTTTCTCGTATTTTGCTCCTACTGCCTTTTGGGATATCTTTACAATTTTGTCCTGCATGACCCTAAGTCTATCCTCGAACTCTCGTCTCTGCATTCCTAAAGCCGCAGTTACGGCCGCGTTTACTACCTGTGTGAGTTGTGATTCATTCATTTTACTTTGTTCTGTTAACTCAATATTCGTGAAATTCGAGATTAAGTCCGCTAGATCGTCTGTTAGCACGTTCATGTGCCGGGCAACCACAAAAAATTTTTTTTTTTTAATTCACGTAAGTTCAATCAAAAAAAATGAGTCCTTCAACTTACATTAGGTTGATTGCTGAATGTTCTTGTCAAAAATCCCCTTCTGCTTGATGCTGGTTTTTGTTTAGTTGTGTAGTGGTTGCACTTGTTGTGTAGAGGTTGCAATTCGTTTTTGTCAAAAATCCCCTTCTGCCTGATGCTGGTTTTTATTTAGCTGTGTAGTGGTTGCACTTGTTGTGTAGAGGTTGCAATTCGTTTTTGTCAAAAATCCCCTTCTGCCTGATACTGGTTTTTATTTAGTTGTGTAGTGGTTGCAATTCGTTTTAGTCAAAAAATCCCTTTGGTGCTGGTTTTTGCGAGTCGTTCTAGTCAAAAATCCCCTTGATGCTGGTTTTTATTTATTTGTTGTGTTCCTGCCAGTTGGGCGCCAAATATTAAAAATCGTCTTCCTCTTGTATCTTCATAGCTTTATTAAAGTATTAGAAAACGACTTCCTCTTGTATCTTCATAACTTTATTAATCCGGCTGAACCGGTCGATGAGTACCTCAATTACATACTAACTACTGAAAACGATAATTATTATTCTTATACTACCCTCAAGCTCTCGGAAGCGCTGCCGCCGTCGCCGTTGCATTGCAGTTGTGGTGTTGTCACAGCAGTCGTGGAAAGGGCTGACTCAGGCCAAGCGCAATGTATTTCGTTCTCACGGCTAGTGTGCGATACCTGTTGTGTGGTGTTTTGTTACAACAGTTGTGGGAAGCGCTGACTCAGGCCATGTGCAACTTATTTTCTTATTTCAGGTAATTATAAACCTGACTGCGCTTCTCGTGTTAACTCCTCCCCTCCTAAGTGGGGCACGTCCTCGGGCCTTCTAGTTGAAGCTTGCGTTATATTTTCAACTGCTCTTGCTATTGCAGCTTGCTCCTTTTTGTGCCTCAATATGGATACAACAAGAATCCCCCGATGATTATGTCCAGTATTATAAGGATCATTGATGTTGCTGTCGATCCTGTCTTAAAGCCATGGGTCAGTGTTGGCAACCCTAGACTATCGCAAAAGTCAAAAAGAATACACAAAAACAGCATGACTCGTTCATTCGGTTGACAGCTGCTCAGGATGGAAATCGCGAACTGAATTAAATTTGATTATCTATATTTGAAGTTAATTAATGTGTATATATTTGAATTATAAATAAACTTAAGAATTGAAGATACGTTTTAATAGTCAGGAATGCAATAGTGGCGACGAGGAATATTGGTTTTCAACGCACACACCAAAAGTCACCATAACCTTCAAAATGGATGAAGCACTGAAAAAATTAATAACGCAGATGAAAGATTTGTTCCTGGTTAATATACACAACTAAAAAGGGAAGGTGTTGGCAACCCTAGCCTATCGCAAAAGTCAAAAAGAATACACAAAAACAGCATGACTCGTTCATTCGGTTGGCAGCTGCTCAGGATGGAAATCACGAACTGAATTAAATTTGATTATCTATATTTGAAGTTAATTAATGTGTATATATTTGAATTATAAATAAACTTAAGAATTGAAGATACGTTTTAATAGTCAGGAATGCATCATCAGTTGGCGGTTTTCTAGCGTACGATGCCGTAAGTAAGGTAAGCTCATTATGTCATCGTGACCCGTTATATTTATGCGAGTGGCCCAAGGAATTTCTGCTACTTTCATCTGAAGGGCATTCCGATTGATGAATGTTGTTTCGTTCATGCTTTTTCTGTCTGAAAACGTTACCAGGTAAGTTCCTCTTTTTAACGAAATAGTTTCATTGTCTAACATCACTGTTGCCGTGCGATCGTTTATGACGACCATGCCATCGCCAACTTCTTGTATGGGATCCAGTTCACCAAATGTTGTTCTGCATTTTGCTGTGACGCTGGCTACTAATTGCTGAGCGCAAGTCGTGATGTTCATTTTCTGCAAAATCTCATGGCTGTTCCTGCACAGTCGTCCAAGGAATAGATGTCTTTACCACAGACTGCTACTGCGTTGTCCCGTAGTGAGATCATTTTGTTGTTGTGTGCTATAGGTAATATAATTTTTCTCCTACAAATGAGCTTAGGTCTAGGATACTTAACTAGAAAATGTAAAAGGTTATTGTCATGAAAAACTTTAAACCTAGAAACTAACAACAAGTCGGTTACAGTTAAATTGTTGAGAGACTCAGCTTTTAAGATTGAATCAACCTCAGCGTTATCAAAAGTAATAGGATTTAATAATCCTAGTTGTGCTAGAGCGATTGACAATATAATATTATCTAGGTCTGTAATAATAGCCCTATTTCTGGCTAAAAGAATTTCATAAAGGTGCCCGGTATCTATTTGCTCCTGTTTTTTTACCTTTAAAATTTTATTTACTACATTGGTTAAATCGGTAACTTGTTCTTGGAATTTGGAATTTATTGTTACTTGCCGATCGTTACTGTCTCTAAGCTTGTCAAGTTCTATCGTTACTTTTTGAAAGTCGTCAAAGTCCGGTGTACCCACTACAACCTTTAGAGCAGTTCCCAGAATGTTCAGACTGTGCGGATGTCTCACTGGACCCATCACTGTTCGAAGAAGCTTGTCGATGCGTTCCAGATCCGCCACCATCAGCTTCGTCATGTGACTACTTGGGTAAAGTCTTAGTGCAGAGCGGGTGTCAATGGTCTATTCTGCGTAGGCAGACAGATTTGTAGTATGTCTGATGTAACTGTAGGAGTCCCATAAAACTAGGTCGCCGTCTGTAATCGGTAAGTAGTCCGAGTGGGAGTAGTCCACAACCTTGCCGTTTGTCGAAGCCGCGGTCATGAAAAGCGTAAGATTCAGAAGTCTGAAAGAAAAAGGAGATGTAAAGGAGAGTATAAGACTTAAGGTAAAGACTTAACTTGCTAACGAAGATTATCCTTATGAACTATTCTACCGTTAACCCTGATCCTAGAACCCCGGTCCTCTTGGACTATTCCCCCCACATACAAGGGGGTCAGTTTGTTTCCTAGGCGTTTATTTGACTTAATATGGACCGTTTCTTCTACGGCAAATGTTCTTGTTGATCTCTTCCTGTTATGGATTCTTAGCGCTGCCTCCTGAGCTTCCTCTATCCTATTCCTGGCTTCCGTCTCACCCACCCGCTAATGAAAGATATCTAAAGGTTTTTCGCCAGTTACGGAATGAATGCTCTTATTGTATTCAATAGTGGCAAGTAAAATAAGATCCGTCGTATCCTCAATTCCCCTTTCTAATTTAAGACATCTGGGAATTTCTCCTATGGTGCTGTGGAATCTCTCCACCTGCCCATTTGACGTACTATGCAGGGGAGAAGCATTGACGATTTCAATGTTGAAGAAGTCCCTGAGGCAAGATCTTATTGTATTTGAATTTAGTGACTTCTCATTATCGCAGAAAATGGTCCTGGTCCCCGCGAATAGGTTGACTAAATGCAGAATGCGTGGTTTAATATCGATTATTGTTCGCGAAGGGATTGGTTGCACTACCCCGAATTTTGATAGCTTGTCGACGCAAGTGAGGAAATATGTGGCATTGGTAGAGAAGATGTCGACGTGAAGAATTTCACCAGGAACAGGTGTTCTTCCTATAGGGTGCTTTACTGGGTGCCTAACGTATTTAGCTTTCATGCAGATTCTGCAATTTGATGCTACCTCCCTAGCCTTTTTTTACCATTCTCGGGAAAAAATAATCCTTCAAAATTTGCTTCACGTTCCCCTGGGAAGCGCGATGAGCTCTGTTATGTTCTTGTGTAATTATTTCTGTTTGTTCGTTGGGATCAAAAACATCCATAACAAATTCGGTTGTGTGACGGAATGTGGTATTTGGGAATGTAAGCACCAGCCGGTTTTGGATTTTTGCCAGCAAGGGAAGCTCGCAGTGAATGCCGTTGGCTACGTCAGTTTTTACTGTTTCTAACAGCATTCTAAACAAACTCTCATCGTCAGGAAACGTGGGGAAATGTAATTAGTTTCCAAAAACAACAAATGTTCTCTTGGACGGATGTTGGCCTGACTCCAAGATCAGCTGGTTTCTGTACACATTCACCGGTTTTGGAACTGTTTCCACTGTATAAGTAAGTGACTGTTCGCTGTGAACAGTGGCAGCATCCGATTCGGGTTCAGGATCCAGGGAATTTATAAACTGGCGTGACAAAACTAAGTTGTCCTTCCCCGGCTTATAATGAAGTTTGGCATTATAGCCCTCAATAAAGGCCTTCCACCTTTTAATTTTTGGGTTTGGGTTACGATCTGAGACTGCAAAGGTTAAGGGCTGATGGTCGGTATAAATGTTTAATTCCCTAACGCCGTACAAATAATGCGTAAGGCTTTTGAGGGCCCATACGATGGCCAGGAGTTCTCGTTCATTTGTGGCAAAATGTTTTTCTTTTTAATGAAGTGTTCTGGAGATCATTGTAATTGGTCGCCCCTCTTGGGAAAGCACCGCGCCAAGGGTGTGTGAAGAGGCATCGGTAGTTAAATCGAAAGCCTTTTTGAAGTCTGGATACGCCAACATGACGTCCTCTGATAGAAGTATGCTCTTTAGTTTATTAAATGCATTAATTTGGTCTTGGTCGAACGTAATTTTAATTTTCTTTGATTGGGAGGCCAACACCTTACCAAATTCACCTCTGAGGATATTGGTTAAGGGTTTGGCTATTTTCGCATAGTCGCGAACAAAGCATCTATGGTACCCAGCCATCCCTAGAAAGGATCGAACACCCCTTAAAGTTGTTGGCTGTGGGAAGTTTTTAATTGCCTCAATTTTTTGTGGGCAGGTATGTATTTGGAAGCCAAGGTACTCGAGTTCTGTCTTGAAAAATTTCGATTTCTCCACAGATACCCTCATGTTTGCTTCAAGCAGGCTTTTAAGAACAGCCTCTACATGCGTTAAACGGGCCTTCTCGTCTTGTGACAAAATAATCACGTCATCGATATAAACAAAGCAATATTTGCCAATATGTGCCCTAAGCACGTCGTCAATTGCTCGTTGAAAGATGCCAGGGGCATTCTTCAGACCGAACGGAAGACGGCAGAACTCATATTTGCCATTACACACCGAAAACGCGGTCTTCTCCCGATCTCGCTCAGCGAGTTAGATTTGGTGAAACCCAGACTTTAGGTCTAGGGTCGTAAAGAGCTGGGCCTTGCCCAAGTTTGATAGTATTACCCCAACGTTTGGGATGGGGTATGAGTCGTCTATGGGTTTTTCGTTCAATTTACGGAAGTCAATTACTAATCTCTTCTTTTTTACTCCGTTCTCATCGATGCCCTTTTTGTCCACTACCCAGATTGGATTATTATAAGGCGATCGCAAACGTCGTATAATGCCATTTTGCAGGAGATCCCTTATTTCCGTTTTTACAAAATCAGCGACCCCCAGTGGATATGGGTAGAATTTTGCGTAAGTCGGCTCGTTATCCCTAGTACGGATTGTGGCTACAACATTAGTGTTGTATGGTAATTTTTCGTTCGGGTCTGCAAAGACTCCTGATACGAGATTGATCATAGCGTTAAAATGATCCTTTATGCTCACCGGGACCGACTCGGTCTGGAGCTGGAGATGGCTAACATCTTGACCCTTAAGGAATTGAATTTTTTCTTTTCCAGAGTCGTATTCAATAATGTCTTTTTTTAAATTTATGTTCGCGTGAACCCTATTTAGTAAGTCAAGGCCTACAATGCCATCGAACAGAGTCAGGTCTGGCAAAATAAAGAATTCTGATACAACTCCAAATAAGTGTACCTTACATTTGTTTAAAATATTGGTGAATCTATGTATGGATTTCACTGTAAATTCATTATCGACAGGTTTAACTCCTTTTAGACCCTCTAGAGGCCTGATGTAGTTTTTGGAGGCCCCTGTATCGACGAGAAATTTTAGCTCTCGCCCCCCTAGTGTCCTAGAAATCCAGGGGAGGAGAGACCTTCCCCTAAAAAATTCACTTCTTCCGCCTCTAGGTCCTCGACAATTGGCTCAGATACTTCTTCGTACGATTCTGAACTGGGTTCGTTGCTATGACTTTGGTTCAAGTGATGCACTCTTAAGAGTTTTGGTCCCGTTCGACGGTCGGAGGACGCCTGACGCTTTTGAAGTTGCCCATTGACCCACTGGCCGTCAGGTTGGTTGTCACTCCTATACTGCCTCATGAAATGAGGATTTTTTGGTTATCAGTGTTTGCCCTATTGTACGCGCTTTGATTATTGTTGTCCTTGCCGCTTCTATGGCTGCTGTCAGCTTTTTTTGCGGCGTCGGTTGACATATTTGCGAAGCTTGCTGCGAAAGTGTAGCGTTCGTGATTCGCATCGACCTCCTGAGCGAGTGCCAACGCGGATGGCAGATCACTGGGTTTCGATGAAAAGAGGATATCGCAAAGAGGCTTCCTGAGCCCAGAAATAAAAACCCTAAGGGCATTTTCACGATATTTTTTTATTGCATCTGCAATATTTGCTTCATGGGACATTTTTGTTTTATTAGCAAGTGAAGACAGCTTCTTCTCAACCTCGTCATAGAATTCCAGGACACTAGAAGAGCCCTGTCTTAATGTGGATAGTTCCTGTTCGATCAAATAGATTGGTCGCTTATCTGAGTACGTGAAGTCTAAACGAGCTATAATAGCGTCGAAGTTTAAGACGGTGCTAAACGATGATAACAACGCATCGGCAGCACCGCGAATTTTATTTCTTATGATTGTAACGGCTTGATAATGCCTTGAACTACCATCGTAGTCCTTGAAGATGTCGTATGCATTATGTGCCGCCTCGCACCAGGACACATAGCTTTTCGGTTGACCTGAAAATTCAGGTAAGGGTTTTACCACGTCAAGTAATTCCTCGCAAGTTTTGCCCGGAAGAATTTTAATTTTCTCGTATTTTGCTCCTACTGCCTTTTGGGATATCTTTACAATTTTGTCCTGCATGACCCTAAGTCTATCCTCGAACTCTCGTCTCTGCATTCCTAAAGCCGCAGTTACGGCCGCGTTTACTACCTGTGTGAGTTGTGATTCATTCATTTTACTTTGTTCTGTTAACTCAATATTCGTGAAATTCGAGATTAAGTCCGCTAGATCGTCTGTTAGCACGTTCATGTGCCGGGCAACCACAAAAAATTTTTTTTTTTTAATTCACGTAAGTTCAATCAAAAAAAATGAGTCCTTCAACTTACATTAGGTTGATTGCTGAATGTTCTTGTCAAAAATCCCCTTCTGCTTGATGCTGGTTTTTGTTTAGTTGTGTAGTGGTTGCACTTGTTGTGTAGAGGTTGCAATTCGTTTTTGTCAAAAATCCCCTTCTGCCTGATGCTGGTTTTTATTTAGCTGTGTAGTGGTTGCACTTGTTGTGTAGAGGTTGCAATTCGTTTTTGTCAAAAATCCCCTTCTGCCTGATACTGGTTTTTATTTAGTTGTGTAGTGGTTGCAATTCGTTTTAGTCAAAAAATCCCTTTGGTGCTGGTTTTTGCGAGTCGTTCTAGTCAAAAATCCCCTTGATGCTGGTTTTTATTTATTTGTTGTGTTCCTGCCAGTTGGGCGCCAAATATTAAAAATCGTCTTCCTCTTGTATCTTCATAGCTTTATTAAAGTATTAGAAAACGACTTCCTCTTGTATCTTCATAACTTTATTAATCCGGCTGAACCGGTCGATGAGTACCTCAATTACATACTAACTACTGAAAACGATAATTATTATTCTTATTCTACCCTCAAGCTCTCGGAAGCGCTGCCACCGCCGCCGTCGCCGTTGCATTGCAATTGTGGTGTTGTCTCAGCAGTCGTGGAAAGGGCTGACTCAGGCCACGCGCAACGTATAAAATTCATACCGCTTCTGACTATGTCAGGACTTACCCGAGAAGCTATATGTTTAAATTAAAAAAGATCAACGAAATAGTTTTATTAGTTTTAATCTTTAATCTTAGCGAGCGAACCGCACACATCAAACAATAGTTACAAACTGACTTCGTGTCTATATATATAAGTTCGTATTCTCCTTTTCACACTGTCACTCAGAGAGCGATGCCAGATTGGTTGACAATAGTATTAAATATAACAAAGCGATAGACAAAAACATTTGGTGTATCTTTATCAAACTGAAGCACATTAACCTCAAATGGCAGATCGGGGTGGTTTACCAAGTAATGCAGATTTTATTAACTACTTACGTAACGTCTGAGGTAGTAATTGTGAACTGTCTGAGAGTAATATTCTTGAAGGCGACTTTAATATTTATTTATTTATGTGCTAGGTTTCAAGTCCCCACGTCAAGAGGAAGCTAGTTAAAAATCCATCGCAAAATTCCCAATTTCAAATTAATTTTCGAAATAGTTTGATCAAATATTGAATTGTCATCAGCTTCTGAAGCATGTCTTCAGTGTCAAGTCTCTAGCTTACCGGAAAGTTACTCAACAATCGATCGCAATATTCCGGGCATTTTTCAAAGATTTTGCGCGATTTTAAGTTATCTCCATCGGAATTTTGATTTCTAAAAATTATATTGTGATCATCTCCAATACTACCTGCTTAGTTTAATTATTACTGATTTATATGTCAAGTTCATGGTTCTTACCGGGAAGTTACTTAAAAATCCACGGCAAAATACCACGTTTTAAATCAATTTTGCGTATATCTCGATCCGTGCTCCACCCATCGGATATTTTTTCGTCCACATTGCATTGTCATGGAGTTCGGAACTATGTTACAAGTTTCAAGAGTCTAGCTCAACGGAAAGTTTCCTAAAAAGGCATTGCAAGCTTCCGCAAATTCGTATGAAAATGAGCGGACAAACAAGAACGTGACTTAATATAAAGGTGGTAATAAAGGTAATAAAAAATGAGATTCAAAGACACCACATTTCATATATATAATTCAAAATTGCATTTTTTAAAAATGCAATCAAAATTCATATTTTTTGTAAAATTCTATAATAAAAATGATACTCAAAGGCATTCAGGACCACTATTTTTGGTCGGTTAATTAGGTGCATCCTGAAAAACTGAAGTGCTTACAATAAAAAGGAAATTTTTTTGGTAAAAACAAAACGAAAATTTCATTTGTTTATAAAATTCAACTATTAATATGGGATTCAAAGCATATATCCAGTGGCTAGAAGCTTCGCCTGTGCCCATTCGTTCATATGTGCATATGTCGTTCTTACCGTAATATAATTCTTGTCTACTTTCAAACACGGCTAAAAACGTGCGTGTAAAGGCTGGAAAGCTGGACGTCGAAAAACTTCAATCGCAAAGGACAGCCAATGATTCGGCTCTCACACCTGCTCCCTGAAAGCACAACTGAACCTAGCGCTCCGTACCGCCACTGATGAAGTAATTGGGTACCCACCGACCCAAGAAAAACACTTGGTACGACGAAAAATGCAGTGGGGCAATGAAAAGAAAGGACGCTGCCTATAAGGCTACGTTGAGGGCAAATGCAACGCGAGGAGTATGCGAACGCTACCGACAGTTCAAGAAGGAAAGGAGGCGCCTTTTCCGTAAAACAAAAAAAGAAAGTCAGACAGGCATGAGTGCGAAGAGCTAGAGGTACTAGCCAGTAAAAACAAAGACCAAAAATTCCACCAAAAAATTAGGAAAATGAAGGAATTATGTAAGACCGGAGCGAACACGTATATGGGCAAAAATGGCAACCTAGTAAGCAATGTACAGAGAGTGTTTAGATTATGAGGGGGCTCTTATCTACCCTCCTAAATGGAGAAACCAAGCAACTACAAAGAGAAGAACACAAAGAAACAACCGAAGATTATGGAGTCAGTGTTCCTCCACCCGACTAAAACGAGACCCGAGTAGCAACATCATGATTAAAAAATAACAAAGCCGCGGGCGCTGACGGATTTCCGGCCGAGCTATTCAAGTACGGCGGCGAGGAGCTTGTTAAGTGCATGCACCAGCTTCTATGCAGAATATGGTCGGAAGAATGCTTGCCTGTTGATTGGAATCTAAGTATCCTCTGCCTAATCCACAAGAAAGAAGATCCTACAATCTGCATCGCGGATCAGCCTACTTAGTATCGCATATCAGGTTCTATCAATCGTATTGTGCGAAAAACTAAAGCCCACCGTTCACAAACTGATTGCACCTTATCAGTGCGGCTTCAGACATGGCAAATCCACCATGGACCAGATTTTCACTGTTCAAATTGATGATAAGGAATAGGTAGGAGTGAAAGAAGTTCACTGGGCTTGTATTTGGGGGTAAATACAAGTGGGAGATTGCACTAAAAAATGAAACGCGAATTTCTATTGGCAACTTAATACTAACAACAACGGTTTAACTCAATTATTCGGTACTTCATTGTACAACACGATTTTCTTATGAGATTAAGAATAATTCAAGGAAATGGAAAAATGCAATATACTTTCTTTAAATGAAAGTACTTGTGAGTTACCACCTTAATGTTTAACAATATTGATATTGTGGAAATTCAAGATCTTTAAGTTTACTTTAATTAATTAAACAAATTTATAGAATAATTGAAAGTAGAAATTGATGAACCGCGCACTGCCTGGATGGTTGATTGCGGAGGTTGTAGGTCCCGCGTTGATGATAGTTACCTCGGTTGATTGCAGATGCGACAGACGCGTTCCGATGAAAATGTAAAAGAGAAAAGAGTTCATATGCGCACAGCGCTTTTATAGTGTTTCCAACACTGGAAGTTTGAAGGAAAGCAGGGATGTTTCCTTTGACAGAGTCATGTAGGGATGCATGACAGGCTTCGCGAACACAGTGTTGTGTCCGTTGAAATGATATGTAGGGATGCATTACGGGCTGGAGGATAGCAGAGTGCGTTCCATTTAAAGGAAAATTGCATCGTGACGCTACATGGCATCATAGCTGAGTTGTTACAGTATTAGTTCTTGCTTTGATGCAGGTCCTTGGGTACGCATCCCATTCGAGAACGGGTATCATGAGAATTAAGGGGCCTTCGAAACACATCATCCCATACATTTGCTGAGCATATTGTTGTAATTTTTCTCTATTAATATATTATTTCCAAATTGATATTGTTCGGCACGATAGCCGAATAAGTAAGCCGGTTCCAACTCACCAACGAAATTCCAATGAAAATCAGAAATAAAAAGAACGATGATTAAAAGGTTGAATAGAAGAAAAGTAGGTTTCTTTATTGAAGAGAAAAGCTGTATATATGCCAATAGGGGTATATGTACAGATGGTAGCAAATAATCCAAAGCGGAGGGTTATGATGAATTTACCTTGTAAAATCGATTAAAGCTGGAATTGTTGTTGTAGCTAAACTGCGAGCGCACGAACGGGGGTAGCCTGTGATGGATATGGATGTCGAACAAAGACTGATTTTCCATCACAGACCGCCTCGAGTCGCAAGTCAATTTCGAAGAGTGGCGCACCGGTATTCTTCCCATAGCGACTCAGCTTTGTAGCTGGCGTTGATGTGGCAAGCCTACGAGGGTTCCCCAATATTGAAGGCGGTTTGGCTTCAACATTGCCGCCGGCCTTGCAATATGTAGGAATTGCAACCGTTCGAAATGGACGCGCGCATCAGTGTTACTTAGTAAACAATAAGAAATTCATTTATATATACATCTGTATAGCGCTTAAAACTAGAATGCGTGGACAAATGTTAATTGTTGAGCTTTGGTTTCATTTTAAATATATTTCATTTTATATTTGCAATACTTCAAAAATTCATAATTCTTAATTTGCGTATGACCTAGGAAGGGGTCGTGGTACTTTAGAGGTAAGTACATCTGTAGTAGGAACGGTTACCCAGTAGGGGGTGTGGTGCATTAAAGAGCACACGGGCCAGAAAGGACCCAACCGAACATAGAATTTTGAGCTGTAGGAAAGCCCGGATATGAAATAGTTTCAGATCTCATCAATTTATGTTGTACATCACCTCCGATTATTACGGCCACGGCGGAAGAGGTGTAAAAGCCGGGGTCGGCCAACTTCAAATTTTCAAATTTATCTCGCGTAGCTTGACTGAGATGACGAGCGGGCATTTTCAAACCGATCTCTGTCACAACCCGGGCTGCAAACGCTAAACGAACATGGGGATCTCCGAAGGCACTGACCTGAATCTCGCACATGTCCATGTTCGCAACGGGCACGGTCTGAAGGCGTAGGCGTTTCACCAAGGACCCGTCGATCTTACTCGTTTGCGAACAAGGATCAAGTAGCGCTCTGGCAAGGACCTTTCGGGATCCAGCATGTATGTAGAGCGCAACAGTCGGCAACACGGTGACGGTTCCGGAGAGTTGAGTTAAGAGAGGCGGCAGCTGATGACGAGGGGTCAACCGGGCGTGCGAATGGAGCAACGTATGATGCTTATGATGGCAATATTCACACGTCCCCTGACTTCGGCAGTTCCTGGTTTGGTGTGAGTGCGCCAAGCAGCGCGAGCAATATCGATGTAAGACAACAAGACGTAACCGGCGTTCATAATTCGAATCAAGAAATTGCCTACAATAACGGAGCGGATGCGAGCGACGGCAGACGCGGCAATTAAATTTATGTGGCTTGTGTTCCCGTGTGGGACGACGGCTTCTTGTTGGCGATGGTGAGGAGGCTGGTGATGTCCGAGACTTACGTGACGAGGTAACGGGCGAACGTGTGACTTGGACTAACTCCATAACGCGCATCTGTAGGTGTGATAAGACAGAAGCGATACAAAAAATTAAAAAGGTGATTAATTTGGCAAATCGACGAGCTTTACGATGGGGCGCGTGATCCGCTGCGAATATCCGCTACGCGAACCCGTTTATCTGTGCCCTGATATATATGTGTAACCCTGCCCAAGCGCCATTCCTGAGGCGGAAGATTTTCATGGCGCACGACGACCAAGTCGTCGACGGCGATATTCCTTTGGGGAAATTTCCATTTGTACCGGCGATGCGACTCTTTTAGATATTCTTCTTTCCATCGAAGGGCATGTTGTTGACTGAGAGCCTTAAGCTTTTGACAGCGATTAATAACCGAGGTAGGATTCGCGTCGATAATGGGCTCTGGGGGAGAGAGAAGGGATCCACCAGTGAGAAAGTGACCTGGCGTAAGGGCTGCACAGTCGGATGCCTCATTCGAATTCGGAGATATTGGCCTAGAGTTAAGACATGCCTCGATTCGACAAAGCAAGGTTTGAAATTCCTCGAAGGTGAACTTCTGCGAAGCGGCAACCCGTCGAAAATGAAACTTAAAACTTTTTACTCCCGCTTCCCATAAGCCTCCCATGTGTGGGGCGCCCACTGGAATGAAATACCATGATACTTCCTGATGACTATAGGTGGTGCATACCGACTCTTTGGACGCGTTGAGGAAAGTTTGAAATTCCTTCTTCAATGCGGCCGATGCACCTACGAAATTTGTACCGTTGTCAGAAAATATGGCTTTGGGACAACTTCTTCGCGAAACAAACCGTGCGAATGCCCCGAGGAATGTCTCGGTCGAGAGGTCACTGGTGGCTTCGAGATGAAAAGCTTTCGTAGAAAAGCAAACGAAGATGCACACGTATCCCTTTGTTATTTTACAAGATCTACCGTGAAAGCTTTTGATGTCAAATGGACCGGCAAAGTCCACACCTGTATTTTCGAAGGGTCTGGAGAGACCGTTCGCTCCTCCGGAAGAGCAGCCATCATTTGACTTTGTTCCTGTTTTTTATGCACGACGCATGGTTTACAATTATGAATGATGGTTCTTATAAGATTTTTTGCTTTGGGGATCCAATACTGCTGGCGAAGCAGCCTCAGCACCAGTTGATTTCCTCCATGAAGCGAAATATCATGGATGAATCGAACTAACAACTTTGCGAGGGCGCAACTAAATGGCAATAGAATGGGGTGTTTCTCGTTATACGACAAGATGAGCGAATTCGCCAGTCGACCATTGACTCGCATTACGCCCTGATTATCAAGAAATGGGTTTAAGGTAAGAATTTTACTTTTCGGCGAGATGGGTGATTTCAAGGTTAAACTTTGGTGTTCCTGATCGAAGTGTTTCATTTGCGCGAGAATTATAAGCCTGGTGCGAATTTTAGCTATTTCTTCTCCTGAAACAGCTAACGATTGGTACGAGTGAAAGCTGCGGGTGTGTTTGTTAGTTCTGTTGAAAAATCGAAATACGTAGGCCAGAACGCGCAATGCTCGTGGTAATGACGAAAATCTCTCCAAGGGATCCACGTCGCTGGCCAGGAGCGTTATATGGGTTTTTAAATTCCGCACTTCCAAAGAGACCTCTTGTGTTTCGTCCTCTAGAGATGGCCACTGCTCCTCCTCTTTCCGTAACCATGCTGGGCCGTACCACCACAACTCGTTCGACCTTAAATCCTGGGGGTATGCTCCTCTGCTTCCGAGATCCGCCGGGTTGTCTTTTGACTCGACGTGACTCTAATGTCTGGCACCAACTGTTTCCTGGATTTTTGCCACTCGATTAGCGACAAAGGTGGTCCAAGAAGTGGGGCGCTTTCTAAGCCACGCTAACACAATGGTAGAATCAGTCCAGCAGAATATCTTTTCGATTTTAAAGGGGAGTTCGTTTTGAAGCGACCTGAGCATATCAACTACGAAGACTGCACCGCACAATTCTAAACGAGGGAGCGAGATAGTTTTTACTGGTGCAACCTTGGTTTTTGCTAGCAAGAGGTGGGATGATACTAGACCTATGTTTTCTCCCCGCAAATATATCACCCCCGCGTATGCCTTTTCCGACGCGTCACAAAAGGCATGAATTTGAAATGGTGCCTCGGAAGAAAAGTTTACCCATCGTGGAATCTGTATATTTTCAATAAACTTATAATTTTCTACGAAGGCTTTCCATCTGAACAGGGTTTGTGCTGTGATAGGTTGGTCCCAAAGAGTGCCATCCGCCCAAATTTGTTGCATCACTATTTTGGCTATGACTACTACAGGCGCGAGCCATCCGGCGGGGTCAAAAAGCTTTGCTATGGACGATAAGGCTTCCCGTTTTGTGTAGCTATCCTTCGAAGTAAGGGTCTGGACGCTAAAGAAAAAGTGATCGGACTTAGCGTTCCATCGAATACCTAATGCTTTTGTGGTGCTGGTTTCATCGAAAGTTAAAAACTCCCTATTTAAAAGGTGTTCGTGAGAAATATCCTTAAGGATTTCCTTGGCATTTGAGGACCATTTCCTCAATGCGAACCCTGCACTACCGAGTGTCTCTATCAGCTGATCTCGCGCTTGCAAAGCTGTGGAACTGTCGTGAAATCCCGCTAGTACGTCGTCTACATACATCGAATTTCTCAAGATCTGAGCCGCTAATGGATGAGAATCTTTATTGTCTTGAGCTAGCTGAAGAAGCGTTCTAATTGCTAAGTATGGCGCGCAATTAACTCCGAAAGTAACGGTCTTTAGCTGAAAATCTGCAATACTACTATGCGGGTCCTTTCTAAAGAGAATTCTCTGATAAGGCCTATGATTCGGGTGCACTAAAATTTGCCTATACATCTTTTGGATGTCACTGTTGAATACATATTTATACATTCTCCATCGAATAAGAAGTAGGGTCAAATCAGCTTGAAGCGTCGGGCCGACATGTAATATGTCATTTAAGCACACTCCATTCGAAGAGTTGCTCGAAGCGTTAAAAACTACCCTCAATTTGGTTGTCGTACTTTCGGGTTTAAGGACTGCATGATGAGGCAGGTAAAAGTGATGGGGAGCATGCTCGGCAATTGGTGGTTCTATCTTCTCCATGTGGCCTAAATCTAAGTACTCGTGTACTACATTATCGTAATCCTCCTTTAAGGAAGGATTTTTAATTAATCTCGCCTCGTTTCGAATAAATTGCCGTAGAGCAATCGGTCGCGAAGACCCTAGCTTAATATCCGCCGGATAAAAGCTCTTGAATGGTAGGGATACCACGTATCTACCCTCTTCGTTCCTAGTGGTGGTCTTTACATATAGCTCCTCGCAGAATGCGTCCTCTTCTGTTTGAAGGTTTTTCTAGGGATATCTTCTAGTTCCCAGAATTTTCGTAGCTGCCTATCTAACGCGATGTCTTCTCCCATTGAGATTGTTGTGGCAAAACAAGAGACGTGTGCAGTGGAAGACGCCCCCGTGACGATCCACCCGAATACGGTCTCTTGTGACAAAAAGTTGTGGTTGCTGCTACGTTTGACCCCCTCTAACATAACCTTAGGGTATAAATCTCCTCCAATGAGAAGGTCGATTGGTGCACTTTGCAAGAATTTCGAATCTGCTAAAGGAACCTTGGGTAAAATGTCTAGAATCGACTCATCAAGCGATGTTGATGGTAAGTTACCTGTAATTTTTGGTAAGACGAACGCTGTTGTTTCTATAAAGAGGTTGGGGTCCCGAGGTGAACCTAACACGAACGAACAGATCTTCGACGAGTTGTTTGAAACTTTTTGGTTCAAACCCGATATTACCGCGTTTGCCTTCGAATAAGGAAGCTTTAAAAGTTTTCTAAGTCTTTCAGAAACAAACGATGCTTCTGACGCTGAATCTATTAAAGCGCGCGCGATATACGTTGAGCCTAGGTGGCAGATGTGAACCATAGCGGTTCCGAGTAGGGCTGAGGATAAAGCAGACGAATTTCTGTGGTCCCCTACTGGCCCTGAAGGATTTGTCTGTATGTTTGCGTGGAAAGTCTGCGAGGCATTTCCACTAGCAGTTTCTTTCGAAGCTTCGTTATTCGTAGTTGGCTTATGAAGTAGCACATTATGCCTACTTTTGCACTTTGTGCACGAGTATTGGCTTTTACAGTCTTTCATTCCATGTCCCTTCGAGAGACAGTTAATGCAGCAGTTATTTTTCTTTACAATACCGAACCTTTCATTAATGGGCAAGGACAAAAATTTAACACAAAGACGTAGGGGGTGCTGCTGCTTAGGACACATTATGCATTGCGGCGCGGATACCTTTGTGGCTAAAGAAACCTTCTTTTGATTCGCAGAGATGTGTGAGGGTACCGTTTTTTGTTGTTGAAATGGTGTGGCGGATGAAGTGGCCCCTTGCACGTCCACTATTGATTCCAGAGTCCTGAATCGTTGTGTAAGAAACTTGTCCATCTGGTCCCACTCCGGAATCTCCGTTTTGTTGAACAAACTCTGCTCCCATAAGCTGAGTGTTGCCTCCGGTAATTTGCTGGAACCTAAAAAAACTAAGATTGGGTCCCAATTCCCCACGTCGACGTTGTACATTGCTAAGGCTGTGAGACAACCGTTAATGTTCCGCTGCAATTCCTTCAGTGCTGATGCGCTTTCGGTCCGAATGATCGGAAGTGAAAACAGCACTTTTAGTTGGCTATTTACTAAAACCCGCTTGTTTTCGTAGTTGTTTTTTAAATTCGACCATGCCGAGTCGAATCCCTGATTTGTTAGTGGTGATTTACTCACAATGTCCCTCGCTTCACCGCTCGTTTTCTTTAAAAGATGGCATAATTTTTCTACATTGCTCAGTCTATTATTATTTATATATATGGCGGTGAAAAGATCGCGAAAGGACGGCCATGACACATAATCCCCACTAAATACTTCAGTGTCGCATGGCGGAAGTTTCAAATTATTCGAACAGGCGGATTCTTGGGCGGGATTACCGACGGAGGGTGTGATAGGGGGACTGAATTTTTCAATATATTGGGTAATTCGAGTGACACACGCTAAATAATCTTTTCTAATAGTGCACTGTTTCGCTGTAACCGCTTCTACTTCCTTATCATCCTTCAAGAATTCTAAGCATTTTTCATAGGCTTCTTTGGTTTTCGCCCAAGTTTCAGCTAGTTCCTCTCTTAAAGCCTCTAAGTAAATTTTTGGCTGCCCGCTTAAAGCCGTGTCATCATATTGTGCATTGAATCCTACAACTTGATCGGAACATCTTGTGAAATAATTAAGCGTCATCATTATGAACGAGGTAGTAAGCGCAATTTATGAAGCGAAACGAAACGGTAGGGAATGATCTCTCTATCTCTATGGCGCGATATACAACAGGTATATCATCATAAACCTCCTAAGAGATTTTTTGCGCCAAGCTTCTCTTCCAATTTGTGGTGTGCCGATTTGAATTTTCCCTACAAATTGGTGGGACCTACAGTTTTTTGCCGACTCCGAACGGCATCTACAAAGGAGACGAATTTTTGCTGAGAAGCCTGTCATGGCAGAAATACACTCGGAGAGTTTGCCAAACCACTGCCGAGGGGCGACCCCGTTTTGAAAAACTTTTTTCAAATCACTTTTGATGTTACCTGTACCAGGGCTCGAACCATGGACCTTCGGTGTGGTAGGCCGGCAACACTACCTTCACACCACGGCGGCCGGTAGGGAATGATACGCGCCCCAATTATTAATGACAATAACGAATTAAATATCGAATATATAAATATCGCCCTAATTATCAACGAAAATACCAAAATAAATATCGAATATATAGTGGTTAGTTTTTAGGTAATGAGTTCTCACAGGGTCAGCGTGAAATTTTCCTACTGGGTCACTTATCAAAATGCACCTTATGTGTGTGTGTAAATATAAGATCGCTAGCGCCTCAGTATAAAAATTGAGACTCACTGTTGGTGACTGCAGCGAGTGCTAAGACGAAGGTTCGCACAAAAGGGGAAGAAAAATAAAATACGAGCGCTAGCAAGGTATAATAAATATGTATGCAAAAATTGCTAATGTTTATGTGGGTGTTTACTGCCACTTACAACGACCGAGTTGATTTTGCAAAAAAGGTTAAAATAAGCAAGAAAATATATTGATTTGTGAAATTCGTGTACCAATAATATATTAATTATATAAATACGTCACAGTACTTTAATTTGTTGAACTATGTCGATGTTTGCATACCCCTCATCATTAAATCTTTTTGGACATTTCCAACGCGGAGAGGGCGTTCCAGCGTCCAGCGTGCGGGTCAGCGTCCAGCCTTCTGCACTATACAGCAGGCAAAGAGCACTTAGCATGATTCAGCCATGCATTCATTCTATATAGAAGCTGATGCATGGGTTTTATCAGCTTCTCGCCCCCGTGATTGAATAGCTCGTCAGGCAATCCACCAGTATCCGCTGCTTTTTAAAATTGAGGACAAATAATTTGAAATAACAAAAGAAAAGTGCAGAAAACAACCTTCGTTAAAGAAAATTTGTGACGTAACAGCCAAATCAAAAAGTAGACTGATTTGGTGAGGGCAAAAAAGACGTATGAGCAAAAAATTATGCTTATATTACATATATAAAAATAAAATTGATTGCATTATATAATTTGGGCTAAAGAAAAGCTGTGAACCTAATTGCATGGCAATACATAAATTGAAAGTGAAATAAATTTAAAAAAAACCTGTAAAATTCTCTTTTTAGCTCTTACGTCTTTTTTGCGCACAGGGCTCGATATCATTGGCGCAAAGCGTATCTAAGAAAAGTACTGAATATTTCCATACATTCTTTTACAATTTTGAATAAATTTTTTAAGGTAATAGAGAAAAGGATAAGAGTGCTAAATTAGTTGCTTGAAGAACAATTCGGAAAAGTATATTTTTACAAATTAAATACTTTTTCACTGACACAACACAGATATTTGATTTGTTCATAAAAGGTTTCTCTCCCGAAACTTTATGAATTTATCATACTTTTTCAGTCCTACATCACATATACTTTATTTGTAAATAAATATGCTATCAACTCACACGTTTTTTTTTACATACGCTTTATATGAATTAAATGATTCGTGTATGCATAAAACTAAATAAATATGCTATCAACTCAAAAGTTTTTCTTTTTACAAACGCTTTGAATGAATGAAATGCTTCGCGTATACATACAACTGATTTCAACTGGGTATCTACTATGCATGGCACTATTCGAATAAAAATCCATTTATTCGAAGGCTATAAAAAATTCGAATAATATTTAATCAACCTATTATAAACAGCTTAGTGATATGCCTAAATTCCCCAAAAATGTGCCACCCTAATGTAACTTTAGCGCCCTTACAATCACGAATACCAAGCCACCCACCTGTGTGTGCATGCATGTATATTTGTGTTTTGTCAGCACACATATACATGCATGGGGGTGTGCATGTGTGGGTTCACCTCCCCTTAAAACCGGAGGATAATTTTCAGGCTCAACGGTTGTCCTAGATTGGAAAACCGTCTACTTTTTCAGCAACAGTCAACGCAGTCACGTCACGGCCACCCCAGGATTTCTCTTCTTCTTTAAATGGTCATCTAACCGCCTGGGCGATTTTGACCGTCCAACATAGCTCGCCAGTCGTTTCTTCGTTGCGCCAACTGGCGCCAATTGGAAACACCGCGGGATCGCAAATCGGTCTCCACTTGGTCCTTCCATCGGAGTGGTGGTCTCCCTCTTCCTCTGCTTCCACCGGCGGGTGCCGATAAGAATACCTTCTGGGCTGGAGCATCTTCGCTCATTCGCACTATGTGGCCTAGCCAGCGAAGCCGCTGTGTTTTAATTCGCTGAACTATGTCGGCGTCTGCGTAAAGTTCATACAGCTCATCATTAAATCTTCTTCGGTACTCGCCGTCGCCAACGCGTAGAGGTCCACAAATCTTTCGAAGAACCTTTCTCTCGAATACTCCCAGAGCCGCCTCATCAGATGTTGTTAATGTCCACGCTTCTGCACCATATAGCAGGACGGGTGCGATGAGTGACTTGTAGAGTGTTATTTTCGTTCGTCGAGAGAGGACTTTACTTTTCAATTGCCTACTCAGTCCGAAGTAGCATTTGTTTGCAAGAGTAATTCTTCGTCGGATTTCTAGGCTAACATTATTGTTGGTGTTAATGCTGGTTCCCAGGTAAACGAAGTCCTTTACTATTTTGAAATTATTGCTGCCAACAGTGGCTTGGTTGCCAAGGCGCGAATGCGCTGACTCTTTGCATGATGACAGAAGGTACTTCGTTTTGCCCTCGTTCACCACCAATCCCATTTTCTCCGCTTCTTTTTCTAATTTGGAGTAAGCAGAAGTTACGGCGCGGTTGTTAAGGCCAATGATATCAATATCGTCAGCATATGCCAACAGTTGCACGCTTTTATAAAATATTGTTCCAGCGCGGTTAAGTTCTGCAGCTTGTATTATTTTCTCCAGCATTAAATTAAAGAAATCGCACGATAGAGGGTCACCCTGTCTGAAACCTCGTTTAGTTTCGAACGGCTCGGAGAGGTACTTCCCAATTCTGACCGAGCTGGCGGTGTTGCTCAAGGTCATTTTGCATAGCCGTATAAGTTTTGCGGGGAAACCAAATTCAGACATAGCGGCATATAGGCAGCTCCTTTTCGTGCTATCGAAAGCGGCTTTAAAATAAACAAAGAGATGATGCGTGTCGATTCTTTTTTCACGGGTTTTTTCCAAGATTTGGCGTATTGTAAAAATCTGGTCGATGGTTGATTTACCAGGTCTGAAGCCACACTGATAAGGTCCAATCAGTCTGTTCACATCAGGCTTCTCAGCGCATCAAAATATTCAAGAGGTAAAATAATTTCTAATGGTAACTTTTTACAAAATAAACGGCCATATTTATTATAAAGAGGATTCTCGTTTTCTTATTTCTTTTCCTATTCAAAACCACAATTCGACCGCGGTGTTTTCGAGTCACGGCCGCTCCAGCGAAGCACCATTGTCGCAATTGTTCATGGTCCATCTCCCCGTAGAAAAGAACCAGCCTATACAGTCCACAACACCAACATTTTTTCAACAAAATAATTAAGCGGGTCAATACTAAAAGCTGCCACACATAACCACATTCAATTTGAATTGGAAAAACTGAATATTTAATTTGCCCCAAACGCACTGCTGCAATTCCCAACAAAGAATCAACAACAAACAACTCTGCCATATATACTCTGCCACATACATGTATCACAATCAACAAATTCGGCCGATCACCACATCAAAAGCACGTAAGTTGTATATTTCTTGCCACTTATTTTTTTGTGTTGCAAACAATTTGTCTAAAAGTGCCGCCCGCGAGTGTAATCAAATATAAGTGCGTTAAGTGAATATTTAATAATAGTGATTTGTTTTGTTCCGTTAACTGCTTTATTTTTCTTTAATTTATATTTAATTAAACGCTTCAAAATCCTTGCGACTATCCCGATTATCCTCCCACCAGTGGTAAGGTTTTTTGGACATAGCGCAACGCAAGAGGTAACATAACCTCACTTTCACAATAAGCTCACCTAGCCTTTCGATCTTTAGTTTGTTTTTGTTTTTTCCACTTGTTTTTTCGGTAATAATCTTCTTCTTCTTTAAATGGTCATCTAACCGCCTGGGCGATTTTGACCGTCCAACATAGCTCGCCAGTCGTTTCTTCGTTGCGCCAACTGGCGCCAATTGGAAACACCGCGGGATCGCAAATCGGTCTCCACTTGGTCCTTGGTAATAATCCACAACAGCATTTTAATCGAAGGCTAGTTTTTTATTTTCTTATTAAATTCACAAAATTTATAGCACTTTTCATTTGTTATCACATTTTTTTTCATTTAATATTCACTTTCGCTCGTTTGATACACCGCGCACTTTATCTGTGTTTTTTGTGTACTTCTTTATTGCGACAACATATACACATTTATTTATATACACATATCCCCTTATAAGTGTGGGTGGCGAGTAAGCCACAGAGCTTGTGTTTAAATTTTTGCTTGTGTAGCAAACAAAATATTCGTCAGACAAATCGGCCAAGTCTGCAATATATGAATAAAATTAACTACAAATAAATATAATTGAATTAAAAAATACATTAATTGAGTTGATTGAAATTTTATTGCGTTGGGGTTTTTTGATTTTCCTGGGTAAAATACTGCCTTTACCTTTTCTATTCAGCATTTATCTTGTACCTTCAGCATTTCATCGTACCTTCAGCTATATTTTTTCGGTTTTGTTTTGATTCTGTATATCCTCAAGTCCAAAATATGGAAAGTTTCATTAGGCTGGCTGATTCGATATTTGAATTCGAATCAGACTACAATGAATTAGAGCAGCAAGTACACTCTTGGGCTTCAACAAGAGGACTTGAAAGCAATGTGGAGGAAAACCAGAACGGCTTATGACGACTTACTTAATTCAGATAAGTTTGAAGCCCCTGGTATAGTTTCTGTTAAACAGAAGTATAAGAGAGCACATGCAGTATATTTACGCTGCCTGTCAGATATGGCTACACGCCAAGCGACATACAATAAACCAGAAAATAAAACTGAAGAAAAGCCCGAATTTGAACACAGTATCCTCCTGCCTCCATGTGATACTGAAGTTTTCAAGGGCGATTATCTGTCATGGCCAACATTTCGTGACATGTTCACGGCCATATATATCTTGGACAAACGCCTAACTCCTGTGGAGAAATTGTTCCATCTGAACAATAAGACACAAGGTGAGGCAAAAGATATTGTTAAAAAATGTCCGCTCACGAATGAGGGATTTGATACGGCCTGGAGAAACTTATGCGAGAGATACGAAAACAAACGTATCCTAGTAAACTCGCAACTTAAAATTTTGTTTAACTTGAAAAAGGTAGAGAGTGTGTGGTAGCGCGATTAAAACCCTTCAGCGCGAAATAAATAATTGCCTTTCGTCCCTGCGAAGTCATATAATTGACACTTCGAGCTGGGATGAAATTATTACATATTTGTGTTCGACGAAACTGCCGGAGAGTACGCTTGGTCTATGGGAGCAAAGCATAGACCACAAAGTGGAAATATCCAAGAGGGAGAATATGGACAAATTTTTATCCAACCGCTTCCAACACTCGAAACAGTGTCCGGGTTCATAGGGAGTTCTTCGAAAGCGCAAAAACCGCAAAGTACGCGGAATGCCAACGAAATCCCTGCAAAAAGACTTGGTACATACCAAGCAAATGTCACTAGATTACTGTGCACAAAGTGCAAATCGAATGCCCACAGATTACGAAACTGCCGCCGTTTTCTCAAATTAACTCCGGTGGAGAGAATTAACTTTGTCAAATCCACCAAGGGCTGTTTGAACTGCCTATCCCCAGGACACACTGTGTCGAAGTGCACCAGTTCTTACGACTGCAACAAGTGCCACTCTCGACATAATTCGCTCCTGCATGCGGAGTCCCTTCAGACGCAGGCAACCACCAGCCCTAATCAGTATCATGCTGACAATACTGCCTCAACTTCATAACAGGCACACGAGAAACGGGAAGCTGAGAAATCAAGTTCGGTTTCAAATAAAAATGTTAAATCCTGCCATGTGCATTCAAGCGCAGGTGTGCTGCTAGGGACAGCTCGAGTAACCATTCATCATAATGGTACAGACTTCCCAGCAAGAGCACTAATTGATTCTGGTTCAGAGTGCTCATTTATGACAGAACGACTCAAACGCAGAATCACCGGCAAAAAGGATACATGCTCAAGTTTCGGACATCACTAACGCCGTGTCGGCTCAATTCAAGGAGGCATCCAATATTGAACTCCGTTCACCAGTGGACCCTTGCCTCAGCTTAACAACTTCGGTGCTAATTCCAGCCACACTAACTGGGAATCTGACATCCTGCCATATCGATGCTACGACTATTCAGGCTTTCCAAGACTTAGTCTTGGCAGATAAGCGATTCTACATCAACGAGGAAGTTGATATCATACTTGGCGGAGACGTATATTCGCAAATTATATTAAGTGGGCTGAAAAAGAATTGTAGCCTTACTCAGAATGCGTTTCACTGCATTTCTATCCATATACAAATACTGACCCAAATAAAGTGTGTTGAACCCAACGGGAGCTCAACAACATATATCGTATCTGCTTACATTTGTCACCCATTTACTCAACTCGTCACATTGACCAACGCACGTATCGATCAACATGACTGATCGACAGTATCGGTTTGTCAATGTGAACTACCAACTTATTGCTGACATTGCAATGTACCATCGCTGTGCATAACGTTGTAATTTTTTCTCTAATATCAATTAGTAAATACTTTTAGTTTGTAAGTATTAGTGTAATTATGCATAAGTATGTAAAGTAAGAAATTGTATAAAGGAGGAAGATTTCAATTAAGAATAATCAATTGACTTTACGCTAACCATCAGCGCAGCTCAATTAAGTAAAAACAATCATTACATGGCGATCCTGCCAGTTTATTAAAAAGGATCCTGCCATTATCGAACAACGTTTTCGGAACATTATTTATATCCTGCAAGTGTCGTAACTAAGCGAAAAATTTGCAAAAAAAAAAATTTTGCGAAACCGCCTAAAATACAGAGACGCAGTATTTTTTATTACTGATCCTGCCTGACACAGTCATTCATTAGCCTATAATTCCGTTGTAACCACGAATGGCAACGCCAAAGAACGCGCTATAACCACTGATTCAGTACCGACTGTAATATAACGTGAGCACGAATCATCACATCATGGACATAGTCATAACCATGGGCATGTTCACTCACTGAACGCGGTTGTTTGGTTGGGCGATGGATTGCACAACTCCACCGATGGCATGGCAATAGGGGCAGCATTCGCAGATCCTTACAAGAAAAAGATTGTTATTACAAATGGTCAAAATCGTTTGAAGTGTCATTTGAAATTGATGTGCCGAAGACAAGGGAACTGGCAGCATGACTCGCAGCAAGACTGGCGGCGATTTAAGTATATTTAGAATAATTTGAGCACGTCTCACGGCCGCTAAACCAATAGCTTAGGGAAGATATAAAAAAAAACAAAATTAAGAGCTTATAGCGTAGTTACCGCATTTTGACTATGCCCCAATAAGATTTTGTAACACGAATAAATTATTAGAAAGAACAAATTTTTATTATTATCGAGTAAATTGGAGGGCCGAAATATATTTTCTTAATTTCGATGAAAAATCCCCTTAAATGAAAAAAAAAACGGCAACTTTAAACTATAATAAAATAAAGAAACTAGTTAATCCTCTTTAAAGATAGTTAAGAAAGAAAGTCCACCCCCTCAAAATGGATAGCGCATTGCCCGACGACCTTGACTACGCGGCAATCAAACGCTCTGTTGATAACTTAGAGTGTGAAAGCACACTCGAGGCACACATTGAGACTCGTAAGTCACGCCATCGCGAGAGTAGAAGAGCAATTAAAGATAAAATTTGCTGTATGAACCTAATCTTTAGATTCATCGGAATAGACAGAGCAGCTACACTTGAGGATTACTATAATCAGAAAACCATAGAGTCGGAAACTGTCGCCATCATTCGAGCGTGCGAACGCCTAGGCACAATGTAAATAAATTAAAATGAAACAAGAAACATAGTACACATTATTATTTCTCATCTCCTTTTTCATTCAACTCAATATCAGAAAGCACTAATTATTTGGAAAAGGACAAGAACATAACCAGAAGCCAATTTTCGCCTTATTTAAGAACATTTTTAAATTTGGTGGAAAAATTGAATGAAATTTCAAATGCAATATAGAAGAAGAAATGGCAACTTCTGTTGAGAAGTATTTTCATATTAATTTCAACAAATTTTTGTTGAAAAATAGAAAGAAAGTAAAAAACAGAGACTTCTTTCCGTTTTTTCCAAACGCACCATCAATATCACCTGAGTTCGATGGCAAACCCAGAAACTTATCCCGTTTTCTGGATGCCTTTAATATATCCGACCAAATCAAAGACAGTCACGAGGTTACCCCGATATTCATCGAGAGAAAGTCCAGTACTAATACTAAATAAAAAACAAAACAATATTAGTAATATAAAAAGTCACAAAGAGAACCATAAAATAAAAATGTGCAGCGCTTATAAATGTGAAACAAAAAGACTAGTCTAGCTCGTTTTCAAAAGAATATTTGTAGCAGGAAAAACCGATTGTTGAGGATAAGATTGACTTAGGACAATACTTTACCAGG
Source organism: Merzomyia westermanni (assembly GCA_949987695.1). NCBI lineage: Eukaryota > Metazoa > Arthropoda > Insecta > Diptera > Tephritidae > Merzomyia > Merzomyia westermanni. The sequence goes on along the minus strand of OX465292.1, from coordinate 1,625,736 downwards.
CTGAAATAAGCCGGCAATTCGGGAAAAAGGAATAATACAGTTGTCCTTAGGGACAAATTGTTTAAAAAATAATTATACTCGAGCAGGCACATTTATAAAATGAAAAATAGGTACCCAAGTTCTCAAACGAAAAAAAAAAAAATTTAATATCGCAATAACTCTGCAGGTTATACATGTGACGGAAAATAAAACAATTCAAAAATATACGATGATCCTGTTTTTGGTGACCGCCCAGGAATCATCGAATAACTAATAAAATAAAATAAGAGTATTGGACATGCGTGACAAATTATCTGCCTTACGAACCCCTACAAAGAAATTTTAATTAACCCATTTAATTAACCCATAATACATATATTAAGTTTAATATATAAAAAGAAAATTTAATTAATACAATTATGAAGTTTAAGATAAGGAAATTAAATATAGGTCCAAATAACGCAAGATAGAACCAAGAAATTGGTACAGAATATAGTAAGGAAATAAACATAGGAGATTTAGTGTTAGTTAGAGAAGAGGCCTCCCATAAGTTAAAACATAGATATAACGGACAGTATAAAGTTAAAATCATTGATAAGAATAATAATTTTACTTTAATACCACATAGCATAGGAAGTAACAATAAGACCAACAAAAATAAAGAAATCATAATTCATAAGAATAGACTTAAAACAGTAGAGAACCTTTAGTAATAAAAATAAGCACTTTACTCATAATAATAAACAGGCACACGAGCCAAAGAAAACAAAAACAACATGTTATGTTCAAGAAAAAAAAAAGAAAAGAGAAGTCAGCACAATAAAGACACATGGGAAACAAATGTAAACAGATAAAAAACCTCATAAAGAAACTTTTTACTTTCGATATTAAGTTACCGTTATGCAATATTTTGCAACGGCATACGAAAAACAATTAAAATATTGTAAACGCAAGCAAACCTTAAGTGGGTCATTAAGTCTTTTTAATAGACGTACACAATTGTCTTCAATTGTATGCGACTATTCTTAAGGCGGATGGTGTAGCATTACTCAGAATGCGTTTCACTTTCAATGCATTTCTATGCATATACAAATACTGACACAAATAAATTATGTTGAACCCAACGGGAGCTCAACAACATATAGCGTATGTGCTTACATTTGTCACCCAATTACTCAACTCGTCACATTGACCAACGCACGTATCGATCAGCATGACTGATCGACAGTATCGGTTTGTCAATGTGAGCTACCAACTTATTGCTGACATTGCATACAATGTAAATACTTTTAGTTTGTAAGTATTAGTGTAATTATGTATAAGTATGTAAAGTAAGAAATTGTATAAAGGAGAAAGATTTCAATAAAGAATAATCAATTGACTTTACGTTAACCATCAGCGCAGCTCAATTAAGTAAAAACAATCATTACAGAATGTACTCAGCACACTTCTCGCCCAAGAAACGGTGTTCGGTTGGATATGAACCGGGCGCATAGAAGCACCGAATCCAACCAGAAATATAGTGTCTTTTTACAGCGAAGTTGCTTTGGACAAACAGCTTACGGCATTCTGGGAGTTGGAAAATCTGCCCAGAAATAAAAGCCCAAACGCAGATGACAAGTACTGCGAAGATTTATATAGGGAAACTACGAGTCGTAGAGAGGATGGGAGATATGTCGTCTCTCTTCCATTCAGACAGGACTACCCAGATAAGATAAACATAGGAGGGTCTCTTAGACGGGCGTGTTCACAATTTTTTAGAAATGAGACGCGGTTATCAAAGAACCCGGAATTAGGCATCGAATATATGAGGGTCCTGTCTGAATATGAGACATTAGGCCATATGCAAAAAATTAATAAAATGGTACCAGCCGATGCGACGGACAATTACTTTTTGTCCCATCAGGCCGTAGTAAAGGAGGAGAGTACCACCACTAAGGTACGCGTCGTATTCAATGCGTCGAGCCCAAGGGCAAATGGCACAAGTTTGAACGACATTCTCCTGCCAGGCCCAGTACTTCAGTCAGATCTTCCAGTACTTATACTGCCATGGAGACTATATCGCTTCGTTTTCAACAGTGGCATCGAAAAGATGTATAGGCCAATTTGGATGAGCGATGATCACGTCAAATTCCAACGGATTGTTTATCGAACATCGCCTCAGGAACCTATAACCTTTACGAGCTGAAAACGGTCATTTTCGGGGTCAATTGCGCGCCTTAGAACCCTTTTGCAACTAGCAGATGAAGTAGAGAGTTCTCACCCTACAGTATCTAGCATACTAAGGGAAGGCATGTACGTAAATGACGTACTAGCGGGGGGACACACACTCGCCTCGGCCATTAATGCGAGGAATGAGATTCGCCAAGTCTTACTCTCCGCTGGCTTCCCGCTACGGAAATGGACTTGGATTGCTGAGGAAATTCTCAACGACATCCCAATATCGGATCGGCTGACCGAGGACTTTCTGGCATTCCAAGATACCAGCACCGTTAAGGCATTGGGCATAAGATGGAATGGCCATTCAGACCTGTTTTACTTTAAAGCAGGGTCACTAGCAGAAAGTGAAAAGTTGACAAAACGAGCGATTCTATCCGCCATCGCCAGACTCTTCGACCCTTTCGGATGGCTTGCACCAATGGTCATTGTGGCCAAAATTTTGATGCAGAACATCTGGTTAGAGGGCACCGATTGCGATGAGCCAGTTTCATCCAATACATTGGAACGATGGCAAAACTTTAGACATCAATACCACGAAATCGACAAAATAAAAATACCAAGATGGGTAAACTTTTCACCAGAAGATGAGGTCGAAATACATGGATTCTGCGATGCTTCGGAAAAGGCATACGCTAAGCTGTCTACATACGAGTGAAAGGCAATGCTGATATCTTCGTGAATCTACTCCTTGCCAAAACCAGAGTAGCACCAGTGAAGACCATCTCACTTTCGCGTTTGGAACTTTGCGGAGCAGTACTGTTAGCGGAGATGATGGAATCAATATTCCGAAGCATCAAACTGGGACCAGTGAAACAATATCTATGGACGGATTCCACCATCGTTTTGGCATGGATAAGGAAGCCACCCTGTTCCTGGTCAACATTCGTCGCACACAGGATAACAAAAATCATCGACCTAGTCGGCAGCAAGGACTGGCTTCATGTCAACTCGGAAACGAATCCAACAGACTTAGGAAACAGAGGACTACCGGCATCGGATTTGTTCGACAATTATTTGTGGTGGCAGGGACCTTCTTGGCTGCAAGAAGACAATTCCCAATGGCCAGTACAAGAAAAAGAGTGTAATACATCCGTGGAGGAAAAGAGAGCGCAGGCCTACGCAATATCAACGCAAAAGGAGATCGAGATTCTCGACCGGTTTTCGAATTTACCGAGGGCTTTGAGGGTACTATCATATGTTATGAGATTCTTTCGAAGAACTCATCCCAAGACAAAAGCTTCCTTTCAAGAAAAGTCGTGCCTAATCTCATCCGATGAGATCAAGACCACGACGCAACTCTTGATCAAACTGTATCAGAAGCAACATTATAATATGAGGAATATGTAAACTTGAAGAAGGGACAGGTGATCGATAGGAAAAACGAGATATTGCCACTCAACCCGTTCATCGACAAAGATGATATTATTAGGGCGGGTGGTCGTCTTGGAGCGTCTCAAGACCTTGCTTATAACGAGCGCCACCCAATCATACTGCCGTACAATTGTAGGCTGACGCGTATGACTGTACGAATGATACATAAAATCTCTCTCTTCATGGGGAAAACCAACTAATGCTCCGTCTCATGCGCACCCAATACTGTATTCCGAATGTCAAGAACATGATTAGGGCCACCATCCATAACTGTAAAGTTTGCACCATTTATAAAAAAAGGCGCAAACCCAACTTATGGGGGCCCTTCCTTACGAACACACTACGTTCACCCGCGCGTTTACCAATACCGGGCCTTTCGACATTAAAAGTTACCGCGGTAGAGGATGTCGACTATCAAAGGGCTACGTTTGCCTCTTTGTTTGTTTCACGACTAAAGCGATCCAACTGGAAGCGACCAGTGATCTTACTACCCCATCCTTTCTAGCAGATTTTTCGCGTTTTATCGCTAGACGAGGATGTCCGGGGAACATTTACTCCGACAATAGTACTAATTTTGTCGACATATTACGAAATATTTAATTCAATGTTAAGTCGATAGATATTTCCTCTTGAAAATTCTGCAACCCAAAGCTAAATTTTCATCAACCTTTCTAAAGGAACCACAAATCCTTTCAACTAACTATGAAGGTAAAATGTGCTGTGGACAACGATTCTTCTTGAACTGCAACGAAAAGAAAGAAAACCATTAGTATTTGCATATACATCTACGTACATATATGCATATACATACAAAATGTGTCTCAAAGCATGCGCCGGCCGCCACAGCGTGTGAGACACATTTTTTTTGTAATTTGCGCTGCTACCGCACCGATACAGAGCTTCGGGCAGCGCTAATATATCCTTACCAACCACGTCCATTGTCTATGCGCCGGCCAGGCGATCCTCCAACGTGAGGTTGCAGATCCTTTACCCTTGGTGCATCTGAAAAGAAAAGAAAAAATTTGGTTAAATACATTTGAAAAATAAAAAAATGCAATTTTACTTACCTCTGCTACTGCTGCTGACCCACGCCTACCGAAACAAGAAAATTATGAATTGTTCCAATCAAATCTTTGTTTCTTTTTCACGATTTTGTAAATCGTGAGTACGCACATATATGTATATGTGCAAAAAATTCAACCATCACGCCGTGCGAGTTCTCATTTACTCGCAAAAATTTGCAAGTATATGTACAAGGTGGCGCAAAAGTAAGCTTCCGATGTTCAGCATATCGGTTGTGGCACGTGCAGTGTGTGCTGTTGCACCGTCTTGTTGGAACCACATGTTTTCCAATCAAAATTCATCAAGTTACGGCAAAAAGAACTCGTTGATCATTGCTCTGTAGCGCTCACCATTCACAGTAACCGTTTGGCCCCGACCGATTATTGGTCAAATAAATAGTCAGCAATATTCCGCGTTCTGGAGCAGTGTAGCGTAACATTGTTTATTAGCGTGTATTTCGCATGTGTTTACTACACAAATGTCAAAACAGAACTGACTTTAGGGGCCAATCGCAAAATTTATAGCATTTTCTGATAGGAGGATGACTTTTGCGCCACCCTGTATATATGCATAATTTTACCACCACGCTAGTGATGCTATATTTTGGTCAACGGGTACCGAAAACCCGATGTGCCAAAATCGCTACCATTCACTGCGGGGTAAATAGGGTGACGAAATCTACGTTCGTACCCTATCGGCGCAGATGCCGATTATATTAAAATATATATATATATATATAAATATAATGTTGAATAAATTTTCAAACAAAAAAATTTGGAAAAATTGTTTTTTCGAGCTAAGACAAAAAAAAAATTTTTTTGTAAATCATTTTTTCTCTGGTTTTTTGTTTGTTTTCGGAGGGCGCAGGACTGTTTTGCCCACAAAACAACAAAAAAAGTAAACCCGAACCTTCACCACCTACACACTCTCTACGCAGCTCGGTACCGAAACCAAGTACCGAAAAAGCGAAAATGTCGCTGTGTGCACGGCACTAACGCCAGTTATGACGGCGACCAGGCAAGTAAGAATAAGAAATAAATCTCTGCATGAGGGTCGGTGGC